>JARKIP010000012.1:6165000-7530000 GCA_029990175.1 Petunia secreta
GGGGAGTGACTAAATTCTGACTGAACTCCGAGTGAGGTAGCAGAAAACTAAATTCGACATAGTAAAACAGAAACTTGGGAAATTCGTAATGCACGAGATAATTAGTTTCCTCTTGTACTTTGTTTTTTTAAAAAAAAAAAAAATATTTAGATAATTATACTCAACAATTTTTTTTATGCAATGTCCTCAAGTCTTAAAATAAGTCTATAAAGATCACAGGCGAATACAAAATTTAACTCAGTGGTACTGGCTGCAGTAGAAACGTTCTTTTGGCTTTAGAAACAAAATTCTCAAACTTAATGGGATTTCATTTAAATCATGTAATTTTGACTTAAATAACTAATTTGGCTTTATTAACTTAAACGGTGACTTGAGTCAATATGTCTTGAAAATAAACTATAATTACAAATTGGAGTACTACACTCTACAAGTAGCGCTATTTATAAAATATGTGAACAAAACTGTATGACTTCTTTGATTCTTCTTTTCAAGTTATTTTTCGTGATTTAAGGACTAAAGTATTGTGTTTGGCGAACATAAGATTATATGGACCTTCTTGTGACTTATTCGATCATTAAGAAAGTCAGAAGCACGTCGATCGAATTGATCATGATGAACGACTTTTCTTGATCTCTACTTCTAATTATTCTTTAGTGGAGGGGTGAGGCAATGTATTTCTTGAACAACACTCGTATGGTTCTTGAGAACAGGCTTCTGTTGATCATTTTGTTGTTGTTAGACAACTTTTGTGGAAGACTCTCTGCGATGTCTTGATCTCTTTTCTGAATCTTTCATTAATTTATGAAATTTTTGACATGTCATTTCACGAGAATATATACCCTTTTATACGTATGTGAGCTAAAGTCCAGGATGGGGTAGGTAATCACCAAGTAATTCTAGTGGATCAAGTGATAAAATATGCATTGGCACGTATGTAACAATGTATTTTATTAGGGAGATTTACAAAAATATACAACCCTAACACCAAATTTACAAAAAATACCGATACTTTACCATTTTACAAAACATACCAATACTTTTTTTACAAAGCATATACAAGTTTCAACAAAACCATAGAAATGAAGCTTTTACTCCTCCCCAAGCCCACTGCTCCAGCTTTCAGATTTCCCGCCGGCGGCCGGCGGCCGCAGCAGGTCGCCGGAAATGTGTTTTTTTTTTTTTTTTTTTAATAAATCAGCAAAACAAGCTAACATAAGCATAAAACATACAAAAAATACACATTCATACTTAAAAAAAGAGTATATTTAACCAATGAAAATACATAAACATACATAAACTTTAAAATATACAAAACATACAAATACATAAACATATATAAACTTTAAAATATACAAAACATACAAATGAAATACAAAAGATTCATTCACATACATATGAAACACACATACACTTAAATACGTGTACATACAAAAATATACAAATACAAAATCAGAAATATTTGCAAACATACAATTGAAATACAAAAATATACAATAAAATACAAAAAATTCAACTAGCAATTCAAAAAGATTTTAAAATATATTTAGACACAACAAATACAAATACACATTAATACAAAACCTATATACGTATATACACATCAATACACTTCCACAGAAAAAAAAAGGAACAAGAGAAGTAGATCGGCGTCGTAGTAGCTCCGACCACCGTCCAGAGCAGCAGATCTTGTAGCAGCGTCACCGACTAGAGCAGCAGCGGCAACGCCGCTACTCCGGCGACGGCGCGACAAAAGGAGATGACGCGAGGAGGAGGAGCAGCAAAAAGACATGCTGCTTTACCGGAGATAAACGCCGGCTGGTCGCTGGAGAAGGTGGAAGGGCGGCGGACTGGTGGGTGGGTGGGTGTAGTGGAGAGAAAGAGAGAGAAAATTAGGGTTTTGTGTTAGGGAGGGAGGGAAATGAAGAAAATGGTATGTATTGTAATATATTTAAAAATATCGTTATTTAGGGTAAATGTTTAAAAGTATCGGTATTTTTTGTAATTTAGCTATTAGGATTGTCATATGGTGTAAATTTTCCATTTTATTATGATACTGGATTTTGCGAGATTATTACAATAATATTTATTGAATAAGCTTTAAAAATCCACATTTGATATTGTATCGAAAGAAGATAATCTAATTTTTCTAAAGTATGCACATTTTTTAATTATTAATAGCCTTGTTAATAGTAATAGAAATTTTTTATATCTCTCTACAGATTACAGTGAGTCTTTGACCACCACATATTTCAGTGTCAATTTTAAACTTCTTAAAAGAGTCATGTATCTGAGAATAATGATTTAATTCAGAAATTACCAACACGCACTATATTCTATTGGAAATACACCTTCTGCTTTTGGCATTTTTTTCCCAGCCATCTATAAGACGATTGACACACCTCTGTATTTTAAAATTTACCAGTAGTATTTAATTTTTTCCTTAATATCTCAAAGTTAATATTTGATAATAACACTAACTTTTTTTTTTATACCTTGTTCATATATTGATGTATAAAAGATGTTCAATTATTTTTTTAGACTTCAAGTCTGGTAAGATATTCAATTAGAATGAGGCAGACAAAGTATAATATTTTCAATTGATGTCATGTGAAGTTTTTGATGATAGAGCAACATCAGGTTGTAAAGCAATTTATGACAGATTAAATATATACTCCGAAGACTTCTAAAATTTATGTTTTAATATGCCATAAAATATTGTGACATATATGAATTGAAATATGGGACAGTGGGAGTATGTGATTACCCATATTTAAAGCTAAGGAATTTATTAAAATTATCACAGGTAGATTAAAGATAAAAATTAAAAGAAGCCTCATGAGTTATGAGTAGTGGCGCTGATTGTTGTTGTTGCTCTTCTGTGCAACGCCATTCTTCCGCTGATGAACCATGGTTGAGAAGTCATTATTGAAATCAGAATAGAGAGAAGCGACTTTTGATATGTTACCATTAAGTTCTTGAATTAGACCCACGTTCTGCACCATACTATCGTGTGTTCTTGACTGATGGTTCTCGTTAACCTGTTGAATCAACAATCTATTTCGATCCAACACTGACTGCACCTCTCTATAGTTGTTGGAAAAATTGTTCCACACCTCAGAGTCACCTTCCTCGTAACTGAGGTCATTAGTTTTATGGGACTGAGATTTGGCTAAATTTTGACGGTAGCGATTGAAGTTAGAGGTGCCTTCCATGCTTAAGAGATTGAAATGAATTTAAGTTTTTGTTTAGTGTTGGTGGGTGTTGTGATGCTACAATTCTGCATGTTTTTGTGCTTTTTATATAGAATAGATGTCAGTGTGAAGTGTGGATACAAAAGTGCATACGCTTTTCAGATTAGAATTTGTTTAAGAGAGATGACTCAACATGTGAATAAGACAGGAGTAGAAAAGGAGTGAAGGATGTTTTGCCACGCTCTTGGGAGGGCAATTGGGATAAATAAATTGATTGACTAATGTCTATAAATATCTTGGGAAATATCTTATCCTGAATTCTTATTGGACCGCAATAACAAAATAAAATAGGCAAAAGGTCACGACTTTGCCAGCACAAACACAATCCATAACAAGGGGATTTCCTTAGGGATGGGGAGAATCAAAGAAAAATATCTAAGAGAGCTTTTTAAAAAAGGTGGTTCTCTTTCTGAGTCTTTGACTACCACTTTTCTCTTCCTTTTTTCTTAACCGAGTTAATTTTGATTAAAAAGGATTGAATTGTATTAAAATAAATATCGTCAATTTGAAGAGTTAAATAAAAAAGGGAGAGTGAACAGTACTAAATGTAAAGAATATCATTTTCCAGATTATTGAAAAAGGAAATTGCAATAGGCACAATGTTCCGAATAAAATAGGCACTCTTCCGTCTAATTGATCACAGGGTCTATTAATATATTAGCAAGTTTAATATGTAACGAGATTATATTGTTTATTTAGTTTTTTAAAAATTGTTTGTTCATTAGATTAAAATGGGATCTACCGGGTATCATATGAAACATATCTTAATTTTCTATCACATAAACTTCAATAAATTAATAATTTTAATTTTAACATTGACTTTTCTTAAAGATACTAATGGAAGGGTGCGAGAGAACGACATCCTAGTCAATTGGTTCTTTAATCACTGGATCGCTAAGACAGAGTTTGTTTCCCCACACTTTAGTGTAGTACAAAAAAAAAATCGTTTAAAATCTTAGTGCTATTAATATAAGAATAAATATTTCAACTAAACACATAGGAGTGATAAATAATCCTACACTTTATTCCGAGACCCACCCTAGCGGCAAAGAACTCTTCTTGACCACACAGGTTTGCTTTACCTTTTGGCTACCAGCTTAATTTGGTGCCTCAAAGTTTCCTCGAATTAGGGGTGTGCTAAACAGAACCGGTACTGATAGCCGAACCGTTACCGTTTTCGATAAGCATAACGGTTATTGGTTCGGTAATGATATTAATCATAATACCGATATACCGTTACCGAAAAGCTCAAATCCCCGTATCGTCCCATGAATACCCTACCTCGAAGATACCGTTCGAGCTCCTTCATTTTTCTTGAAGGATTGAGCGTAGCCCTTTGTAAGTTGTAATGTTACCTTGAGCCTATTTGGATGGGCTTATAAGCAGCTTATTTTAAGTGATTTATAAGTCAAAAAGTGATTTAAAAGCCACCTTTTGAGAAGTTAAGATTTCCTAACTTCTAAAAAAGTTGTTTTTAAGTCACTTATGTCTTATAAGCCCAAAAATTTTACCAAATATATATTAATGTGTTTATTAGCTTATAAGCCACTTTTAATCTCACCCAAACGGGCTCCTTATCCTCTTTTCAGTTTGCCTTTACTTTCTTTTTTCGATACTAGGTTTCACTATGATTTTTTCTTATTAATTACTTAAGGGGCCGTTTGATAAGAGAGATAAAGGATTATAATTTCGAAACTAAATCAGGAATTAATTTATTCCTTATTTGGTAGGAGTTTTGATTTTGAGATTATCAATTCCACAATTATTATCCCACAACTGTGTTAAATTGACTACTAAATATAGAAATGAGTCATTTTTTGGTACATGACCAAAAAAAAATAAGTGTGCTATATAAATTGTGACATATTGAATACTATTTTTTATCTCATACTCAACGTGTGATTATAATCACGGGATTACTAATCCCGAGATTAACATCAAAATAACTTATTTGCCACTTTTTAAAGCTCTTCTTCCAAAAAAATTTGAGTAAGTTAAGGTGAATGGAAATAATAGTTTATCCATATTTGTCAACTTTAAACCAAATACATATTTCATATCATATATAACTCGATTTTGGTCCAATAAATCAAATATTTACCGATAAAATTGTATGCACTAAATAATCTCGTCATTATTTAATTTTTAAATTATTATCCCTCCTGATATAACTCACTCACAAACCAAACGACACCTAAGAGTTAAGTCTTATAATATGCAAGTTGACGGTCTACATGATCATTCAATTTTGAGTATTTGGCCATAAAAATTTTTATGTTTTGTTTGTTGTCCAAAAGTGTGAATACGAAAATTTCTTTTATGGCCACTTCAACCGGATTTGATATTTTTCGTCGCGGAAACAAATTAAATGACGTGACAGGATTTTTTAAATATTACATTCAAATCCATATTAACCATTTAAGACCCAAATCCAATTTCAGTTCGATCCAACCCGACCAAACCAATATATATATATATATTTGGTCTATCTTCAAAAAAAAAAAATTAAAATAATTTTTGAACCCAATTACCAAAGATCATGCAGCTCAGGGGCGAAATTACCTTGCTCCGAGGGGTGTCACGGGACACTGCTTCGTCGAAAATTTTTACTAGGTACATATATATATATTTTTGGAAAATCGTAATAATGTGCATACAAATACATTATGTGACACTCCTTGAACACATAAGGCTTGACAGTCTAGTGGTAGAGTGCTCAGCACTGAGGTTTCGCAGCCTAGGTTCGAATCCCTACAAGTGCAGGATTTTTGTATAAATTTTCGAACATTTATATCTAATAAAAAGTTACCAGGAATCGAACTCAAAACCTTCAACACATATAGGAGCCGAAATACCATCTCTGCTGCACCTCCGCCCAGTTAAATTTCTAACAATTACCACACATAAATCTACAAGCAACAGGAAAAAAAAAACCCTAAATATTAAAAGAAATTTTCCAATCGGGATCAACAAAAAAACTTTGAAATTCTGCTGCTATACCCTACAAGTCACGCGACTTTTGGAGCAAAATTGACCCAACTGAATCATCATCTTTGGATTTCTTTGTCTCATACTATTTGGTAAGTTATTCTATTTTATTTCTTCCTCCTTTTTAGGTAGAGGTTCTTGAAACCTCTATTATATTCCTTTTGAATTCAATTGGATTATCTAGGGTTCATCCTAATCGATACTTTATTTTAGGTTAAATTTTAATGGAGAGGTTTTACCCTAGAGTATCTTCTATGGTTTCAAAACCAATTTCAACATCTAAAGATTCATCCAAGTTGTGCAACAATGCCAAAGAGTCAAAACAACATCGACAAAGTGAAGGAGTTGATATAAGTTCCCTACCGGTTGATCCAGGTGAAAGATTAGCAATTCAAAAATACCATCCAAATGACCAAGATGAAATAAGAAGAGCATATATTCAAAAGGGTCCTTTCCAACCTCGGAATCACAGTTTTCCTCAAAGAGTGTTTTCAGATAATAAATTGCGTCGCTTTAATTATGAATGGTTTGATGAGTATGATTGGTTGGAGTATAGCATAACAAAAGATGCAGCCTTTTGCTTCTACTGCTATTTGTTTCATGATGAAAGCAACAATCAGGGTGGGGGAAATGTATTTTCAGAGATAGGATTTACAAGCTGGAACAAGAAGAAGAGTTTTAAAGTGCATGTTGGTGGACCGAATAGTGTTCATCATCAGTCAAGAAAGAATTGTGAAGATCTAATGAATCAAAAACAGTCCATTAAAAGTGCACTCGTTAAACAATCCGATCAACAAAAGTTAGAATATCGGACTCGTTTAGAAGCAGCTGTTGATGTGACAAGATATCTGTTGAACCAAGGATTAGCATTTCGAGGACATCGTGAAGATGAATCGTCTCTTAATAGAGGTAACTACAAAGAACTCCTCAAATGGTATGCAAAATTATGTGATAATATTGGTGAAGTATTTAAAAAAGCTCCAAAGAATAATCAATTGACTTCTCCATACATTCAAAAGGATATAGTCACTGCATGTAAGATGGAAATAATTAAATCTATCATAGAGGATTTAAATGGTGATCACTTTTCCATATTAGTTGATGAATCTCGTGATGTATCGTGTAAGGAGCAAATGGCTATTGTGTTGCGGTATGTTGATAAAAGGGGTTTTGTGATGGAGCGTTTTATTGGTATTGTTCATGTTCGTGCTACTACTGCTTTATCTTTAAAGAAGGAAATTGTTGATTTACTTGCTCAACATTCTTTAAGTTCATCTTATATACGTGGACAATGTTATGATGGAGCAAGCAATATGCAAGGTGACTTAAATGGGCTTAAAAAGTTGATACAACAAGAAAGTGAAGGTGCTCATTCTATTCATTGTTTTGCCCATCAACTCCAATTAACTCTTGTTGGAGTTTCTAGAAAATGTGATGAAGTTCAAGAACTTTTATTATTAGTTTCTGATATATTAAATATGGTGGGAGCTTCTTACAAGCGTAGAGATGAACTTCGTGAAGCTCAAGCGGAAGAAATTGAAGAAACATTACGTAAAGGTGAGCTTGAAACAGGTAGGGGTTTGAATCAAGAGTTAGGTCTTGCTAGAGTCAGTGATACTCGGTGGGGCTCTCACTACAAATCCTTTAATAACTTTATTCTTATGTTTGACCCCATCATTAATGTACTTGATTCTCTTGCTGTTAGTGCACGTTCTGAAGAAAAGTGTAAGGCACAGGGATATCTTACAAGATGTTTAACATTTAAGGTTGTCTTTGTGTTGCATTTTATGCGCAATGTTTTAGGAATTACAAATGAGCTTAATGCAGCCTTTCAAAAGAAGGATCAAGATATTGCAAATGCCATGTTGCTTGTAAAAGTGGCAAAGGACCAGTTGCAACTAATGAGAGATAATGGTTGGGATTTACTTTTTGATGAGGTGTCTAAATTTTGTATCAAATATGACATTGTGATGCCACAATTTGACGAGCTCTATGTTATTCTTGGAAGATCACGTCGTTTAGTTGCTGATTATACTGTTTTACATCACTACCATGTTAAAGTATTCTGTAGAATTATTGATTGGCAACTTCAAGAACTCAATAATTGCTTTGATGAGGTGACAACTGATTTGCTTCTCGGAGTTGCTTGCTTGAACCCAGTTGACTCCTTTTCAAGCTTTGACATTGATAAGATTTTGAGATTGGCTGAGTTATATCCTGCTGATTTTGATAAATACTCTATGGTTGACCTTCATTTTCAGCTTGAGAATTACATTGTTGATGTTCGAGACCGTGATAAAAGGTTTTCTGATCTTAAGCGACTTGGTGACCTTTCCAAGAAGCTAGTGGAGACGAAGAAACATGGAGTTTATCATCTTGTCTTCCGACTAGTGAAATTTTCTTTACTTTTGCCAGTTGCTACTGCTACAGTTGAAAGAGCATTCTCAGCGATGAAGTTGATTAAGTCTGACTTGCGAAATCTAATGGATGATGAATTTTTGAATGGTTGTTTGGTGCCTTATATAGAAAAGGACGTATTTAGTACTATTTCTAATGAGGCTATTATGAATACATTTCAAAAAATGAAAGATCGTCGTGAAGAGCTCTAGTATTGTACTTGAATCGATATGTTTTAATAATATGATGCAGTATAATATTTTACTCATTTATTTTTTTAAATATGACACTACTTGCAAAAAATCCTGCGTACGCCACTGATGCAGCTAGCTTGGTGTCAAAATGGGTTTAGTTTGTCCATAGAGTCCCGGGAATACGACACTCTCTAACGGCACTTTATGGATTTACTTCTCGATATGTTGAACTCACTTATAAATGAAAATTCTGAGTCCGTCACTGTATAAAAGAAATGCATTTTCCTCAATAAATCGATATCAATACTAATTGTTACATGTCATTAATAATTTAGTCCACCAACCAACTTTTTAAAATTAATTTGTTAAGCAATGCTACTTGTCAAAAGTTACTACCTGGCACTTCTAGTTAACAAAAAGTAATTTGTAACATCAGGTATTTTGTTTAATCTTGTTAGCGTGACCTTACCAATTACGGGCGGTGCTAATTTACTAGTAGTATGTTAAGTAGGTAGTAGTTTTCGTCACTACAAAAAAACTCAGTTTTTCAACGGATTTTTTACGGATGTTTTTGGCGAAATCGGTCGAAGAATTGTTAGTTCCAACAGTAACTGTGTCCGACGAGCCATATGTAAATTGATTATTATATATATAACTATCCTATTAATTACGCTTTGAAATTTAAATATGATTTTAAAAAAAGTTAATTAATGATAAGAATAAATTTTGATGGACATCATTAAATTCTCTTGATTTATTAATAGTGACAACTGACAACTAAAAATAGACAAAAATGGTACATAAATCATCCAACTATCCAAAAGTATAGTAACACTCCTCTAGGTGTTTAAAAAATCAGAAAATGTTAATAGTATATATATCTATGTTACACTTCCAGTCATTTATTATTGAATCATTATTTGAAGAAAAAATTAATAGGGACATGTCTCACTTAATTATGAGAAATAATAGTAATTTTATGTCTAGTATATGCATCAAAAATGAAAATTTGTTTTAAATTTCATATCAACGAAACTGCTCCAGTACTACTACGTTTTTGTTTCGTATTATGTATTTCATTATTATTATTGGTAAAATTAATTTACATATTTTTATATTTAAAAATAATAAAACTAAACTTTTTATTTTATTTTTAATGTGCACTTTTAATAGCCATATACGTGTAGTGATATATTTAGTATGTTTATTTTTAAAAGTTTTTTTTTTTTTTAAATACTTTTATAAATGAGTTATATATTACTTCATGTTATGAATATGTTATATTGTTGATGTCCATTACTCCCATAGCTTCCTGAAGAAGCTTGATCTACAAGCAACTTACAAGTAGCTTACAAGCAGGTAGCTTACAAGCAGCTTACAAGTAGCCTACAAGCAGGTAGCTTACAAGTAGCTTATGCAGCAGCTTCTTTTCTTCTATAAATAGGAAGTCATTTCAGTTTATTATGTACATCTGTTTGAAATGAAATAATATATCAGTCTCTCTCTATACAGTTTCTCTGTTTTATTTACTTTACAGCTTTTATTTTCACAACACGTTATCAGCACGAGGCTCTGCTATCTAGAAAAGGTATAAGGTAAGGATTTTACTTTCTAAATTTATGGCTAATATTTCTAAGATTGAATTTACTGCCCTGGATATATCGGGCAAAAGTTATCTTTCATGGGTTTTAGATGCTGAAATCCATTTAGATGCGATGGGTCTTGGAGACACCATCAAGAATAATAATCAAGCATCTAATCAAAACCGTGCTAAAGCAATGATATTCCTGCGTCATCATCTTGATGAAGGTCTAAAAATGGAATATCTCACGGTTAAAGATCCACTCATGCTGTGGTATAACTTGAAAGACAGGTATGACCACCTGAAGATGGTCATACATCCACAAGCACGTTATGACTGGATCCATCTGAGGCTACAAGATTTTAAAACCATCAGTGAATATAATTCTGCTATGTTTAGAATTATTTCTCAGTTGAAATTATGTGGAGAAAATATCACTGATAGTGACATGCTTGAGAAAACATTCTCCACTTTTCATGCCTCGAATGTGCTCCTGCAGCAGCAATATCGAGAGATGAAATTTAGTAAATATTCTGAGTTAATTTCACATCTGCTTGTTGCTAAACAACATAACGGATTATTGATGAAAAATCATGAAAGTCGACCCACTGGTTCTGCTCCATTCCCAGAAGTGAATGAGACGAATTTCCACCAAAAACGTGAAAAGTGGCGTGGCCCCAGTCGTGGCCGCGGTCGTGGTCGTGGTCGAGGAAGAAACTCCTATCATGATGATCGTTATGCACCAAAATCCCCTGACCACCAGCAGTGGAAAGGGAAGGATAAAAAGCATGAAGCGGTGCAAACGAAAAATTCAGAGACTGGTTGCTACCGTTGTGGAGCAAAAGGACATTGGTCACGTACCTGTCGTACGCCAAAGTACCTAGTTGATCTCTATCAAGCATCTCTGAAAAAGAAAGGAAATAATGTTGAAGCCAACTTTATGTCTGAAGATAATGTGGACTTCACGCATTTGGACATAGCAGATTTCTTTGAGATCCCTGAAGGACAGTTCCCTGAAGGACAGATCCCTGAAGGACAAATAAATCATCTGACTGGTGATGGATCTGTAGCCAAAGAGACTTAAATACATTTTAAGTTATGTCGTTTGTAATAGTTTGTATGTTTAATATTATTGTAGTAATACTAGTAAAGTTTTGTTTTAATAATAAAGCATGTATTATATGATGTCTGTTTTTATCTATGTTATTTTATTTTGAAGAACACATGGATATCCCTCAAACTTTATTTGGATCAAAGATCAATTCTGAAGATATTTGCGTAATTGATAGTGGAACAACACATGCCATATTCAAAGATCAAAAATATTTTTCACACTTGATAATGAGAAAGGCAAATGTTTCTACTATTTCTGGTAATACTAATTTAATTGAAGGCTCCGGAAGAGCAACTATATTTCTGCCTAAGGGAACAAAACTTATTATAGATGATGCATTGTTCTCTTCCAAGTCCAGAAGAAACTTGTTAAGTTTTAAAGATATCCGCCGAAATGGATATCATATTGAGACAATAAACGAAATGAATAATGAATATCTTTGTATTACAAAGAATGTCTCTGGCCAGAAATATATTTTAGAAAGGCAAAATGGCTAAAGTCCACCCTGAACTATGTATTTTTTCTCAACTTGACACTTTAACTTTGCGGGGGGTCCTAGTACCCCCTTAAACCCATACAAAGTGGAATTAATTGACCCTCGCAGCCATTTTTTGGACCAGCAGTGTTTGCAACATTTAAGGAGCGCGTGAAGGCTTTAAAATACAGCCCTAAACCAATTAGAAAATGCCACATAACCTTCTCTTCTTTACATAGTAGTAAAGAACCCTTCTTCCCAAATATTTCCACCCACCATTGAACCTCTAATAGCTTTCCACCATTGCAGGATTAGAATAACTCCATTTCCACTCCTGCTAACAACCCAACTGCCATTGTAATCATTTTCAAAATCCAATGATTCTAAGATTTATAACTACTCAAAATCTTTACATGTTTTTTTCCACTTAGAACCCACTAGATGAAAAAAATTAATTTCAAGATTTGAGTAAAACCTATTACTTAATATTAATAGGTTTTTTGTTTGATGTGCTTCTAATTAGTAGAATTATCCAATTAAGGTTCAATGTGACTGAATTACTTATTAGAGTTCTTTTGAACCATGAACTCTCCTTTTTCTTCTTTTTCATTTTTTTTATTTTATCCATTGATGATCAAGTGTTAATTTGCCTTTTCAGTATTGGGATTTGGTCAAGTTTTACCGTTTCTCAATGGTGTTTATCGATGATTTTGATTTAGTGGTGAATTGGTGGTAATTTGATTTTCAGACTTTAATTTGGTGGCATGGTGGTTGTTCGTTGGTGACCATGAGAAGGTGGTGGCTATGACAATAGTGTTGTGGTGACTATGACAGATGCAACAATGATTGTATCTGGTGGTTATGATGGAGGACATTACTGGAAGAGAAAGAGAAAGAGAAAGGAGAAAATAGAAAAATAAAAGAAAAGAAAAACATAAGAAAGAAAACAAAAGATAGAATAAAAATAAGTAGTAAATAAAATAGGTTAAATATATTTTGAAAAATATAATTACGTGGCACAATATGATTGGTGCGTGTTGCACTCTATTTTTTTTTTTTACAAAACTGATACTAGTCACAAAAGGTGAAATTTATACCACTTCAAACAACTACAAGGGGGTCATAGAAACCCCGCAAAGTTTGAGTGTCATCTTGAAAAAAACTTCATAGTTCAGGGGGGACTTTAGGTATTTTGCCTTTTAGAAAAATTGCCAACTTTATCTTCTGGCTTATACTGTACAAAGATTGGTACAGTTGAAGCACACTCTGTCGTAAACCAGAAGTTTACTGATTTAAATAATTTTGTGCTTTGGCATGACCGTTTGGGTCATCCTGGATCAATAATGATGAGGCGAGTCATTGAAAATTCAAGTGGGCATTCGCTTAAGAACGTGAAGATTCTTAAAAGTGATGAATTTTCTTGTACTGCTTGTTATCAGGGAAAGTTAATCACTAGACCATCACCAACAAAGGTTGGATTTGAATCCCCTACATTTTTAGAACGTATCCATGGGGATATATGTGGACCTATTAATCCAGCTTGTGGATTGTTTAGATATTTTATGGTCCTAATTGATGCATCTTCAAGATGATCTCATGTGTGCCTGTTATCATCTCGCAACCTGGCGTTTGCGAAATTGTTGGCACAAATAATTCGATTAAGGGCACAATTCCCTGATAATCCTATTAAAGCTATTCGCCTTGATAATGTTGCAGAATTTTCATCCCAAGCTTTTAATGATTATTGTTTATCAGTCGGAATAAGAGTTGAATATCCTGTAGCTTATGTTCATACTCAAAATGGCCTTGCAGAGTCATTTATTAAACGACTACAATTGATAGCAAGACCGCTGTTAATGAAAATAAAATTGCCCACTACTGCTTGGGGTCATGCTATTTTACATGCTGCATCACTTGTTCGTCTCAGACCGACACATTATCATGAATTCTCCCCGTCACAATTAGTTTTTGGCCATGAACCGAATATTTCTCATCTACGAATATTTGGATGTGCTGTATATGTGCCAGTAGCACCACCACAGCGTACTAAGATGGGACCCCAGAGAATGCTGGGAATATATGTTGGGTTTGAGTCGCCCTCTATTATTCGGTATCTTGAGCTATTAATGGGAGATTTATTCACTGCTCGATTTGCAGATTGTCGATTTGATGAGACAACTTTCCCACAATTAGGGGGAGAGAAAAAGGAAATAAATAGAAAAATTGTGTAGAAAGTTCCATCATTATCTCATTTTGATCCACGTACCCCCACATGTGAACAAGAGATCCAGAAGATCGTTCATTTTCAAAATATAGCAAATCAAATGCCTGACGCATTTACTGATTTGAAAAGAATTACTAAATCACATATCCCTGCAGAGAATGTGCCAATTCGGATGGATATCCCAGCAGGACCATCTAGTAGTATCATAGCCAGTGAAACTAAAACACGCCTGAAGCGTGGTAGACCACTGGGTTCCAAAGATCGAAATCCTAGAAAAAGGAAAATAACAAATGATCAGGATGACACTATGAAAGCATCTCTTGAAGAGAACCAAGATCTTATTAATCCTGAATTTCCTGAAGAAATTAATGAACCTGAGACTCAAGTGAGTGAGGAATATTTAATAAATTCCACTGGTGATGGAATAAATTTGAATCGATCAGAAATAGAGGTGGATGATGTTTTTGCATATAGTGTTGCACTTAATATTATGCAAGATAATGAGGATTTTGAACCTCAATCTATTCAACATTGTCGACAAAGAAATGATTGGCCAAAATGGCAAGAGGCAATTCAAGCAGAATTGAGCTCACTTGCCAAACGTGATGTTTTTGGACCTGTAGTCCAAACACCTAATGGTGTAAAACCAGTTGGCTTTAAATAGGTCTTTGTGCGTAAACGAAATGAGAAAGGTGAAATCATAAGATATAAAGCACGCCTAGTTGCACAAGGATTCTCACAAAGACCTGATGTCGATTATGAAGAAACATATTCACCTGTTATGGATGGGATAACATTTCGATATCTCATCAGTTTAGCTGTACATGAAAAACTTGAAATACACCTGATGGATGTAGTTACAGCATACCTATATGGCTCACTTGATAATGAAATTTATATGAAAATCCTTGAAGGATTTAAAATGCCTGAAGCATATAATTCAAAGTCTCGGGAAATGTACTCAATCAGATTACAAAGATCTTTGTATGGCTTAAAACAATCAGGACGCATGTGGTATAATCGCCTTAGTGAGTACTTGCTAAAGGAAGGATATATAAACAATGTCAAATGTCCATGTATTCATAAAGAAAACAGCATCACAGTTTGTTATACTTGCTGTTTATGTTGATGACATAAATCTCATTGGAACTCTAGAAGAGCTCCAAAAGGCAATTGATTATTTAAAGAGAGAATTTGAGATGAAAGATATTGGAAAGACAAAACTTTGTCTTGGTCTACAAATTGAACATTTAGTAAACGGAATCTTTATTCATCAATCTGCCTATACAGAAAAGGTCTTGAAACGATTTTATATGGATAAAGCACATCCATTAAGTACTCCAATGATTGTTCGATCCCTTGAAGTGGATAAAGATCCGTTCCGGCCTCAAGAAGAGGATGAGGAACTTCTTGGTCCTGAAGTACCATATCTAAGTGCAATTGGTGCACTTATGTATCTTTCTAACTCTACAAGACCTGATATAGCATTTTCTGTTAATATTTTAGCAAGATTTAGTTCTGCTCCTACACATCGACATTGGAAAGGTATCAAACATGTATTGCGATATCTGAAAGGATCTGTTGATTTGGGTTTATTTTATTCTAACAAATATGGTGCAGATCTTGTTGGTTATGCAGATGCAGGCTATTTATCTGACCCACATAGGGGTCGATCTCAATCTGGTTACCTCTTCACATGCGGAGGTACTGCCATATCATGGCGATCTACTAAACAATCAATGTGTGCTACTTCTCCAAATCATGCTGAATTAATAGCTATTGATGAAGCAAGTAGGGAATGCGTATGGTTAAGATCAGTGATTCATTTCATTCGAGAAAGATGTGGTCTTAAGTGTGATACCAAAATACCCACAATCTTATATGAGGACAATACTTCATGCATAAACCAATTGAATGAAGGATTTACAAAAGGAGATAGAACAAAGCACATTTCACCAAAGTTCTTCTTCACACATGATCTCCAAAAGGATGGTGAAATTGACGTGCAACAAATATGTTCATGTGATAATCTGGCAGATTTTTTCACTAAATCTTTACCGACTGCAACTTTTGAAAAGATGGTATACAAGATTGGAATGAGAAAACTGAAGCACCTTGATCGAAGTTTTCATTAGGAGGAGTAAAATACGCGTTGTACTCTTTTTTCCTTAACCATGTTTTTTCCCACTGGGTTTTCTTGGTAAGGTTTTTAATGAGACAACTGATAATGCGTATTACAAGACAAGTGTACTCTTTTTCCTTCACTAAGACTTTTTTCCCACAGGGTTTTTTCTTATTAAGGTTTTAACGAGGCACATTATCTATTAATGAACATCCAAGGGAGGAGTGTTATGAATATGTTATATTGTGGATGTCCATTACTCCCATAGCTTCCTGAAGAAGCTTGATCTACAAGCAGCTTACAAGTAGCTTACAAGCAGGTAGCTTACAAGCAGCTTACAAGCAGATAGCTTACAAGTAGCTTATGCAGCAGCTTCTTTTCTTCTATAAATAGGAAGTCTTTTCAGTTTATTATGTACATCAGTTTGAAATGAAATAATATATCAGTCTCTCTCTATACAGTTTCTCTGTTTTATTTACTTTACAGCTTTTATTTTCATAACACTTCACATAAATTGAAATAAAATGAATAAACAGTAATAAGTCAACTCAGCACAGGGGAGGGAGGGAGGGAGAGAGAGAGAGAGAGAGAGAGACAGAGAGAGTATGTGTGTCTCTTATTCTTCCAAGTATATCTATGTTGCACTTCCAGTCATTTATTACTGAATCATTATTTGAAGAAAAAAATAATAGGGACATGTCTCACTTAATTATGAGAAATAATGGAGTAGTAATTTTATATGTCTAGTCTATGCATCAAAAATGAAAATTTGTTTTAAATTTCATATCAACCAAACTGTTCCAGTACTACTACTTTTTTGTTTCATATCATGTATTTCAGTATTATTCCTGGTAAAATTAATTTACACATTTTTTTATTTAAAAACAATAAACTAAACTTTTTATTTTATTTTTTAATGTGCACTTTTAATAGCCACATACTGTAGTGATATATTTAGTATGTTTACTTTTAAAAGTTTTTCTTCTTCGTCTTTTAAATACTATTGTACATGACTTACATATTGTTTCACATAAATTGAAATGGAATGAATAAATAGTAAATCGGCGACGGCAGAGAGAGAGAGAGAGTGTATGTGCATCTCTTATTCGTCCAACGATTTCAACTCAGAGTTTCAATCCAATATGCTAAATAAAACGAAGTAATAAATTATAACATATAGATTAAGAAAGAAAACTTTGAGAAGCCTCATGAGTAGTGGCGTTGGTTGTTATTGTCGCTCTTCTGTGCAACACCATTCTTCCGCTGATGAACCGTGGTTGAGAAGTATGTATTGAAATCTGAATAAAGAGAAGCAACCATTGATATGTTACCATTAAGTTCTTGAATTAGACCCACGTTCTGCACCATACTGTCGTGTGATCTTGACTGATGGTTCTCGTTAACCTGTTGAATCAACAATCTATTTCGATCCAACATAGACTGCACTAGTCGAAAATTGTTGGAAAATGAGTTCCACATCTCTGAGTCACCTTCCTCCATACTGAGGTCATCGTAACCGTGCTCTTCAGTGAAGGTTTCCATGCTTAAAAGTAATTGAAATGAAGCGGTGTAAGGTGTTTTTTTGTTGTTTGTTTTTTGTCTTAGTAAATGTAGATACACAAGTGTTTGATGCTACAGCTGTGCATGGCTTTTGTGCTTTATATAGAAGTCAGTGAATTAGTGTAAGATACAAAAGTGCAAACATGTCTGCAGATTACATATTGTGTATGAGTCGAACAGAGATGAGTCACAAAGATGTTTGTTCTTTTATGCGTCATTGCTGAGATTATATTTGTGAATAAGACAGGACTAGGAAATGGAGTGAGGGATTTTAATTTAATTTTAAGCCAAGCCTTTGGAAGGAGATCGAACTGGGATAAGTCCGAGTTAAAATATCTTCTTTTGGATTGTTATAAAGTGCAACAGGTCACACTTTGGCCAGCACAACCTAGCTCAATCCAGAATAAAGGGTTTCCTTTGGCTTTTGGGGAATCGAAGGAAAAACATCCAGATCGAGCTTGACCTTTTTCCTCTCATTCTAATAAGATACCCTCTTAGTTGAGTAAGTGAATAGTTATTGAAAATAAAGATTGTGAATTATAAGATTAATTAACGGAAGAATACATAGTGGTAATACACTTGTAGTAGTAAAATTTGTAATTCTGAATTTCTAAGAATTGTTATATGTTAAGAACTAGCTCAGAATAATAAGAGAGGATACTGATAGTTTGACAATATCGAAAGAGAAATATGGAATTGCATTATATTAAGAGCGTATTTGGCCAAGCTGCCAAAATCAGCTTATTTGCTTTTCAAAGAAGTGCTTTGCGAGATAACTAATTTGTGTTTGACCAAATTTTAGAGAAGTATTTTTGTTATTAATTTGTGTTTAACAATATTAATTTAATATTAATAGAGAGGTTTTGTGGAGATGCTTGGAATCTAAAGTTGTTCTGGTGGCGTATATTAGCGCGATTAAACACATGAATGATGGAGCTAAGACCTGCGTGAGGACAGAAGGAGGAGACTCCGAGCTCTTTCCAGTCGAGATGGGATTGCATTAGGGGTCAGCTCTTAGTCCGTTTTTATATGCTCTGGTGATGGACGAATTGACACTAGGCATTCAAGGGGAGGTTCCATGGTGTATGTTATTTGCCGACGATATAGTATTGGTCGATGAGACTCGCGGCGAAGTTCAGGATAAGCTGGAGGTTTGGAGGCATACCTTAGAGTCTAAGGGTTTCAGGCTGAGCAGAACGAAGACAGAGTACATGGAGTGCAAGTTTAGTGATGCGTCTCAGGAGTCGGAGGTGGAAGTGACGCTTGATTCACAAGCAATCCTCCATAAGAGGAGCTTCAAGTACCTTGGTTCAATCATTCAAGGTAATGGAGAAATTGACAATGATGTCACCCACCGTATAGGGGCAGGCTGGATGAAGTGGAGACTGGCGTCCGGTGTCCTATATGATAAGAAAGTTGCACCTAGACTTAAATGTAAGTTTTATAAAGCGGTCGTTAGACCAACTATGTTATACGACGCAGAGTGTTGGCCAGTCAAGACCACACACATTCAAAAGATGAGTGTAGCAGAGATGTGTATGCTTAGATGGATGTGTGGGCACACGAGGTTGGATAAGATTAGGAATGAGGACATTCGTGATAAGGTGGGAGTGGTCTCAGTGGTGGACAAAATGCAAGAAGTAAGGTTGCGATGGTTCGGCCATGTGAAGAGAAGGTACGCCGATGCGCTAGTGAGGAGGTGTGAGAGGCTGGCTGTGCTGGGTCTGCGGAGAGATAGAGGTAGACCAAAGAAGAATTGGGGCGAGGTGATTCGACATGATATGGCTCACCTCCAGATCACCAAGGACATGATCCTTGACAGGAAAGCGTGGTGGTCTAGGGTTAGGGTAGAAAAAGTTAGGTAGAAGGCGATGGATTGTTGACATTTATGCGGTAGTATTCTTTTGCATAGTAGTTTTATCTTGTCCTTTTTCGCTAATGACGTTTTCTGTTTGCCCTAGTTATAGTAGTTTTTAATATGAAAACTTGAGCATTAATGGTGTTTCTTACCTTATTTGTTTTTATCTTATTTTCAAAATATTTGGTTTGTCTTTAAAATTTTCAAATGTTTCTTAGCCGAGGGTCTATCGGAAACAGGCTCTCCACCTCGGTGGGGTAAGGTCTGGGTACATCTCACCCTCCCCAGACCCACTTATGGGATTACACTGGGTATGTTATTGTTGTTGTTGTTGTTGTTGTATTCTTGTCCCAAATAATAAAAAACACTTATTTTTTCAAGAAGCTATTTTTTCCAACTTCTTCCCCACAACAGAAAAACAGCTTCTACTGCCACTCAAAAGCACTTATTTTTCCCTAGAAGCTTGGCCAAACATCCCAAAATTTTAAAATAAGCATTTTTTGAAAAAAATAAGCACTTTTGACATCCCAGAAGCTTGGCCAAACAGGCTCTAAGACTCTCTTTGGCCAAGCTTGTGAAAACTGCTTATTTGAAAAGTTATTTTCGTAAAGGTGCTTTTGGAGAAAAGCAGTTTGTGTTTGGCCAATTCATTTGAGAAGCACTTCTGTCAAAAGTTGAGTAGTAATTTGTGTTTGGCCAAGATTTTGAAAAAGTACTTTCGAGTGTTAAATTACGAGTAAGGACATTTAAAAACTCACTTTATAGTTATTTAACTAGATTAATAATTTTTTAAATATTTAATTTTTTTTATTTAGTTAAAAAAATATCAAAATACAACATACATAATTGAATATTCTAGATCTACACCTTAAAAAAGATATTATTAGATTAAAAGTTTCTAACAAAAGTAATGCAGGTGTACGTAGAAAAAATAGTGATTAAAAAAGTAATGTATTATTTATATATTAGTATAATCATTAGGTTAAAATATATAGAGTAAATTAGGTAGTATATAAGTATTTCTTGTAAAAATATTTTTGGAATGATAGAAATTAAAAACTAATTTATAGTTCTACCCAAAACACTTTTAGGGAGAAGCTACTTTTCCAGCTTCTTCCCGCATAGCAGAAAAACAGTTTCTGTTACCATTCAAAAGCACTTTTTTTTTTTCTAAAAGCTTGGCCAAACATTTCGATTTTTCAAAATAAGCACTTTTGGCTTCCTAGAACCTTTTGGCCAAACAGGCTCTAAGTTTCTAGATTCTCGAGTGCGACCTTTTGGGAACCTGCTTAATTTGGTCCCCAGAGGTTCTTGATGTATAACCACAGTCCGAGAAATGATCTTCGGTCTCTTTTCATAATGGTTGAGAGTAGAGTAGCGCTTTAAAATGTACCCTTTTCTCCTTTTTTGTATTCTTTCAGATTTTTTCAACATAATTTCGTCGTTATGAATTTAGTAGTAGTTTATATAGTACTAGTAAGTACTCCCTCCGTCCCAATTTATGTGGCACCATTTGACCGGGCACGGAGTTTAAGAAAATAGAGGTTGACCTTGTTAAATGTCAATTTTACCCTTGAAAAAGTAAGAGAGAGAAGATTTGAGTAATAAAAAAGTTGTTGCTAGGTTTAAAAGTATGTAGGGCCCATCAAGGATAAAATAGAGATGATGCATTAAATAGTTGTCAAATAAGGAAAGGTGCCACTTATTTTGGGACAAACAAAAAAGGAAATGGTGCCACATAAATTGGGACGGAGGGAGTATAATTTAAGTGCAGAGAGAACCACACTGGCAGCTCAAAATCCTTTGGGGGCTTCATAAATCGAAGTTTTTCAAGTAACTTTGGACAAATATTTATGCAGATTGCGTACTCTAAGTGTGCGACTATAGTACATAATACATTACTGTAGATAGATTAGAGAGTAAGAAATTCAGAGAAGCGTTAGTGGTTTAGTCCATGGTCATTGCTTGTCTTCAATGTACGCCATTCTTTTGCTGATGAATGTAAGAATAGAGAGATATAACACGTTAAGCTCTTGAATCAAACCCAGTTCCCGTCGCGCTTAACAATTTAGTCGGATGGATAATGTCACTCTCAGTTCAATCGAGCTAGAAATATTTGTACATTTAGTAGAATGAAAGACAATCAATTGCTTTTTACAATTCTTAAGTAATTTAACTAATATCAAAAATATTATGATTCAGATAGAATCCAAGTCTTGCGATTTCATTCAAAATATCAGAAAGCAATGAAACCGCTATGTTTCATCCAAAATAATTATCCATTTACAGAAACAAGGAACAGTTAATACATTTTTTCCCAACTTACTGTTGTCATAACCCAAATCCTAATGGTAATTGGTTCAATTTTGAAAAGGTCTGAAAAAAGATAGAGAGCAGTGAAGTAAAATATTTCCTTCTATTAATATATTTGACTAAATTTCTTAATGGATGTGTCACCCAAAATGGATAATTATTTTGGACATAAGGGAGTAGTAAATTTTAATCAATATGAATATGCATGTAAAAGCACCAACAAAAAGAGATGCTGTAGCGGCATTTTACTTTTCATTATGAGAATGATAATACTAAGAAGATGGAATAAAAATCTAACAAATTATTAGTCAAATGAAAAAGAAAATATTATATCTTCTCTGAGACTAAAGAAGAGCTGCAATTATATCGTTACGGGGTAACTTATGAACTGCACTGGCCAAGTTTTCTGCATATACATCCTTTGTGTTTCCATTATGCAAAAGCTTACATAGCGCAATTTAATCCCATTGAATTTTTCGATGGAATGTCCACTCGGATGGGTTTATTGTGGTTTTATCATCTGCAAGAACTAAATCATAAGGTGAATCTTCTGCAAATTCTGTTGGCATGGATTTCCAGTATAAACTAGGCGTCCACTCAGCTTCCTTCAAAACCTTTAGGATCTCTTCGACAACTATTTTACTCCCCTCCTCAGCCAAGTGAATCCCATCCCTGTAAAAGAAAGAACAAATTCAAACATGATAGGTTGGAATTTGCGAATGCCGTGTCCTTTTCTCTTTCCTCATTCTCTCAAATGCTTATCTTGAAAAAAGATTCAGACATTATCAGTTCCACATGCAATTCCACAAAAGAGAGAAAACACGGTCGATTGAATCTCCTTAAATCCTTTAATCATTATATTTCCCTGCTTGCAGATCCATGATGTAGAGATTTAGAGTTATTTCAGTAAAATTATACTCACTCCATACACCAGGATTTCTTAGGTACATTCAAGAAAATGAGGACCAAGACACATCAAATAACTGAAGTAATCAGAGATTCGAATTCTAGGAATAGAGAAAATTTGCCCCACAATCAATATTCTACAATGCATGTTGATGAATGGCTTATACTGATGACCACCCAAAATAAATACCGCCAAGTAGTGCAGTGAACATAACGCTGCATTCTTGAACAAACTACTGAAAGTCAAATACTTTGATCCACTTCATAAACTAGAACCTGTGTATCAGAGCCATGTCATGTAAAGCACTTTCATTAAGCTATTCAGGATATATCTGGAGTGATTCCGAAAGCATAACTAGAGTCACAAGATAATGTTGCAAGTTCAATTTTATCATGGGATGCTAATATGAAGCACCATCTGGTGGAGAAAGATCTCCCAATGTGATGGCAGCAATTTCAGCTCTCATGCTGAAGATCTCAAGCCACACTTCCCAACCAATCGTACAAACAATATTAAGAGATATATATAAAATAACAAATGGGTCTAGGACAAGCCAATTAATAAAACTGGAAGCTAATTTCATCGTCATATACATGAAAAGATATGAAAGTGACTGAAATTTAGGGAACTAAACAGATCAGATGATTGCAGATGTCCTTAGTTTAGAAGACATACAAAGTGCATAACATATGGCTAGCTGGACTTACGTAAAGCAAGCAGTCAACCAATCTTCTCTTCTCTGAAGTGCTGTCCAAAGATCAACAACCTTCAGATTCATCTCTTTGCACAGCTCTATGCAGGCCTCAGAATACTGTCGACACAACTCATTTGTTCGAACCAACTCGCTCAAATATGGACTGTTTGCAGAAGACACAAAAAACTTATCTCAGTAATCAGATAAAGGCAAAAATGCAGTTCAGAGAATGAACATTGAAAATAAGTACATCAAAAATGTAAAAGATAACATGACACCTAAGATAGGTGTTGAATTACCTTTGATTTTCACGAACTTTGGCATCGTTGACAGGTGGACAACTAAGAAAGATAATGCGGATATTCTCTGAAAGGCTCTAATCACCCCGACCAAAAAAAGGAAAATAGACAAATTGAGGTCAATTATCAGTGTGGTTTTTTATGTAAGTGAAACCCAATGTATACAAACCGAATAATTTCAAGATTTCTGGAACATTGTATATCATAACGCGTATGTGGTTACCTTGAAAAGCTATAAACATACATGTTTTTCCAGATCAAAAAGATAGAAAACAAGTAGCTCGAAAACAAAGAAAAAGGACATTCCTGTAATAAAATAAGCTACCTTGAGGTGAACTGCAATTTTTCTCATGTTCTCAATATACTCTGGAAGAGGTACATGAGGACCCAATCCAGATGAGTGAGGTCCCATTGAATCATTCCCACCAAAGTAAACAATCACCAATGTAGGCTGAATAGTGGCATCCTGAAAAAGGAGAACACCATTGAAGAAGTCAAAAATTAGTATAAATGTATAACGCAGAAATTCTTTTTCTATCTTCTTATTCTTATTTTTATTTTGTTTTTCTCTATAAGAGTTCGCTGTAGGACATTCTCAATTCTAAAAAACTCTCGACGATAAAGATCCAAGAAAATCTTCGTGATCTTTTGATTGTTAGTGATGTGAACCAAAAGGTACAGTAAGTTCTAGTGCAAATAACACTATTTCTTACATAGAAATGTTGTTTAGGCAGTACTATTAAGCATTCTTTAATTGAGATTAAAAAGAAGATATAAGACATAGGAGCAGCTAAGCACATAATCTGACAAGCTATAATTTACCTTTTAACGTGAATTGAACATTGAAGAGATATCGGGCAGCAAGATGTAATACCTTTGGGAAAACTTGATCAAGGACCTGTATAGCACGTCTGGAGTTCCAACCAAAGTAACCTCGCAATATTATGTCTGCCTACAGGGAATAGAAGGTATTACACTCTCTGTAATCTCTACCAAGTCAAGACTCACTACTAAAACTAATGTAACTGTGACATAAACTTGTTTAAATTAATGTATCCATCAGTGCATGAGACACGACTATGTGAATAAGTATTTAGAGTAAATGCTGAACCTGAAAAACCTCAAAAAGACAATTTTAATATAACAACAAGAGAGCCCTTCAAAATTCACTCAGGTAGCACGGAGCCAATAGAAAATTGTAACAAACAATGTAGTAATGAGATTCGAAATCAAATGTAACTTTTATCCATTATATCTTGGGTAATTTACTCCCACTTCACCGTCAACACTGGAAAGGCTAAGATTTCAATGCTGAGAGAAGTACATATGCATATAACATTCAAGATTCTGTAATAACCAGAAGAATAGTGAAGGCTACTATATTATTTGCAAATGATTGAGGAAAAAATATGTGAATTATCTCCTTATCAACAAATATATATATATATATATATATATATATATATATATATATATATATATATATATTATAAACTACCCTCCTCTTTAGGCAGATATTTCATATTTCATCACAACACATGCGGAACCACCCTTATATTGGCATCTAGTAAATCTGTATGCTGCAATATAGATATTAGAGAGGCATTCTGAATATCTAAGGCAGGTTAGGAGCAGGAAAACCATTTCCAAGGTAATTCTTCATGAGGAAGGAAATGTTGATTTTAAACCAAAGTGTGGAATAGTTTGGAAATTGTGAATTTCTATAATCCTGCATTTCTTCATCTATAATAGTAATATTTAACCCTTGGAGAAGTAGTTTATTTTAGTGTTGATTATCATTATACAACCAGGTACAATTGTGATGCAAATAGACCTGATTCACTTGAGAAAAGGATCCGACACGCGTACGGCATTTTGGAGGATCCGAGCAACTTAGCATTTGAGTACAATGGAAAATTTACATGTCACGCAGAACAGGGCAAATTTAATTAAAACCTCATAAACTTAACCAGCTATAGACACTGGTTTACACAGAGTCAAGAACTTGTTTAACAAAATTTATTTAACTAGTAAGGCAACTAAGTTCTTGCAAAATTAAAGATTTCTTGCCAAATGTGAACAATGGTTGATTTATGTAGCCAAATGAGAGCATTTTCCAAGCCCCACCATGGTTTTGCAAAAATAAAATATCAAAAACAACGTACTATTGATCCCACAAGTAGAGTCCGGCGAGATTAGACGTATATGCAGACCTTAACCACCTTGAGAAAGGTGCAGAGGTTGTTTCTGCGGCCATTTTTGAAAACATGTTTGAAGAAAAAGAACTTCATGAAAATACCAATTTATGAAAAACTAACATAAGAAAAACTATAAGTTAAGTCGAGTAAATAAAACAAGAGTAGCAATAAAGAAGGAGACATACTTTACGAGCATAGATATCAGAGAGAATGGCACCCCAACCACCATTGGTGTAACTGATCTGAACAATGGACGATCCAAAAAGAACGAATTGTGGTCTTTCTGGTCCTACCATCACTCTATGATCTTAGTTGGCGATGAGTATAATGGCGGTGGTCTTCCTCCTCTTCTTGTTATGTAGTATAAGTTTCAAGAAAGCGTTATTGTTCTTAAAATACGGTCATTTTTGTGGCTTTCTGTTAATAAATGTTGCACTTGCTGCCTTAGCTACTAACAAAAACACTTCCCTCCCCTCTTTTATTTTATGCTCTGTCTCCCTCCTCTTATGATGTGATCTTCTTTACCATCTTTGTATTTTGCCCTCACACAATATATGATGTGGTTATACGTCATATATATTGTAAAATGAAAAACTTAAGTTAAGCTATTTTATATTTAATAATATGACATGCTTTTAAAATGAATTAATTAGAAAATTATGTCTTTTTTTTTAAAGATACCATCTTTATTAGCCTACCATATAAGAATTAGTATAGAGATTTATCTCTACGTATCCCATAATTATGAGTGTATAATTTATCTCATCAACATAGTGAACTAGAAGGGATCGTTTGGAATGAGGGATAAGGGATTATAATCACGAGATTAAATTTGAGATTATATTATCCTATGTTTGGTAGGAAGTTTCATTCCGGAATTACCAATTTCGAAATTATTTATTCCACAATTTTAGTACTAGAGCTGTCAATATGGGCTTGGTCCGTTGGGCTGGCCCGGCCTGGCCCGTAATTTAATAGGGTTGGGCTAAAATTTTTTTAGCCCACGAAACACTGAGGCTTTTTAGCCCGACCCACGCAAGCCCACGGCCCGTGAGGCTTGGGTGAGGCTGGGCTGGGCCGGCCCCTGGGCTTAATTAAATAAAATAATTTAAATAATAAAATAAGGACCAGTATAAAAATAATGAAACAGAGCTTCTAGTTTTGAATATTATGTTGCGATTTTTCAGTATTTATATTTTGACAAATATTATATTATTGGTATCTTTTTATATTTTCGTTTTAATGTTATTTGGAATACGGGTTCTTGGAGAATAACAATTTACCAAATGTGTGTGGTGACTTATCAAAGTTTGTAATTTTTTTTCTGATTATATTGTGTTAACAACAGTTTATGATATCTAAAATTGCTCCAGAAATTTTATGAAATTAAGATTCTCTTTTAACTAATGACAATTGAAATAAATTTTAAGTTCGCATTGGATACTTTTTGACACAAAATTTTGTACTATATTTTTGCTTGTTATATTATCTCCTTTATAAGAATTGTTCAGCTGGATATCATGGTAATATTTGGTTTACTTCTAGTATATACTATTATTAAAAATTCAAAAATCAAACTAATATTATTAAGAAATAATAAATAATAAATAATAAATAATGGTGGGCTAGCCCGGCCCGGCCTGCAGCCCACATAGGGCTGGGTTGGGCTAATAATTTAATGGCCCGTGTGAATTGTGGGCCGGCCCGGCCTGGCCCGGCAAATTGCAAAGCCCACGTGGGCTGGGTCGGGCTGGGTCGGGCCGGCCCATTTTGACAGCACTATTTAGTACTATTTTTCCCATAGAAGAGGTTGGATAAGAATCCTAAAATCATAATTTTGAGATTGTTAATCTTTAAATAACCCGAACCTAACGACCCTTAAAGTTATTTCCTCTATCTCATTTTTGTGTAACTTTGCCTTCAATAAATTTAAGATTGAATGTTGTTGGATTTCCCTTTCGTGTCTAGATTTATACTATAAAAATTTTGGTTATGGAAATACTTTTAGATGGAATAACTAATACACCTAAGATTGAAATAGACAAAGAAAAATGTGACAATGGCATTAATACCAAATTGTCTTTAATTTTTCTTGCGAACATAAATGTCTTTAATTGGTCTATTGAATTTGGTACCTACTTCAGCTCCATATAGCCAAATGGCAAAATGAGGAAATACTGAAAACGAAAATAGCTAACATGCAACTGTTTAGTGGTCAGTAAGCAGTAATTGTAAGAGAAAGCACAAGTGTAGTGCACGGATGGTAGAGAAAAAGTCAAGTAGGGGTAACACCAGATTATGGACGCATCTAAATTTCTCAACTACCATTCCAATCAACATTTAATGTCTTTCTACCTATATTCATGTCTCTCCCAATAAAATAATTCAATCCTCAACCTGCAGAAAACAGATGCTGCTACTACTTTTACCTACCCCTACTTCTAATTCAACTCCATAACTATGTCACGTTGCCCATGATTTTGTCGAATTCGGTTATGATTGGAGTGCTGATGAATTTCTGAAAGAGTTCCATGATTATGCAAAACATATAGGCCACATTGGTAGTAATTTAAAATTGGAAATGAGATTGTGATGTTTTTGAAAGAGCTCGAAGAATGTGCTGCTAAATAGGAATAACTATTTATTTAATTTTAATGAAGAAGTAGATAGATCATATTGTATGTCAGCTTACTTAAAAATGCTTTTCGGTACATAGTGCTTATTGGATGCTTAAAATCAGCTAAGCCAAAGGTGCTTTAGAAGATTTAGTGTATTGAATTTCATTTTATACATAAAAAAATTAAATCATCAGTTCTTGTAAGTCTCAAAGTTCAAGTACACAATTTAATTTAAAACTTTGGCATGCCACCGAACCGAATGATTGTAGCACATGATTAAATGGAATTTATTTTGATTTGGAAATAATATGGTAACAACTTCTTCTGCTAGTACATTTTGTGTGTATAATGGACCAAGTAGAGATAAGTGTTTTACACTGACCAAAATAAGTACGTGGGCAACAATTTAGGAAAACAACACATTTTTGAAATATGCGTCCAAAACATAAAGAACAATCGTAACGATTATATCTAGAGTAACGTACTAAAAAGAGCATGGACAACCAAATATAGAATAATTCTACCTAGAAGAGGAATAGAACAACCTACCTCAATCTGAAGCTCGCATCGCTACACTACGATCGCTTTTCCTCGTCGAATCACCACCAAACGATCTTGATATATTTAAGAACGTATAAAACAATCAAACGCTAATAGTTTTATCTTTCCCAGCTTTAAACAAGTTAATCATAAGTTGACCCTAAACTGCTCCCAGGCCCACCTGGTTAAATCCCGACACCAAAGTTATTGATATCAAAACTACTTTATATTTTCAATCCAAACTTAGTGAGGTCACCAAAACAACCAAATTACCAATTCTAGGGCATAGAACAAAAATTCCAAATTTCATTCTTTAAATTCCATGATTTGATGATAAAATCCTACTTAAATTCATATAATAAAATCAAGATATAAGTTAGAATCATTACCTTGAATCAAAAGATGAAATCCTAGCTCAAGATCCATCCAAACCTAGCCCCCAAGTCGCTAAACGGTGAACAAAAGATCAAGACCCAAGCCCCATTTTGTACATGAAGTTTTTAGTCTCTCCAGCCCTAATGGCTTAGCACAGCACGCCAAGCATCACTATCAACCTCGCATTAGGCAATTGTGTCTAGCACCATTAATTTTAGTAAAGCTCAATAGCTTCTGTCCAGTAAAAAGCTCCTAACTTTTGATACAAAACTCTTAATACAAAACTCTTATTGATGAAAGGTTTAAAGCATTAGAACTACACTAGAACCTCTGAATGACTTCAAATTTTATAGAAAAGTCAAACATGACAATTCAGACTGGCAGCAGGATTAAGGCAACTCAAGATGACACGACAAGAGATGAAGGCCATAACTGAAGACGAAAAGATAAAGTGACACAACAAACTTCAGTCGGCCCCGAATACAACTACTCAACTTATAGCGAAGTAGTCAGTAGGCATGGATTCAAGTTGACATCTAATCTGTTGCCCGAGGAGGAAAAGAATATAGATGTGTCAGTACATTAGTACGAGGAATATAATTTGATCGTACACTGACAACAACAACTTCAATTCCAAAATAGACAAAACATTATCCTCGGAATGGACGTGTCTGAATATGAATAGAGAATCTCTAGGATTAGGAAGTAGTATAAAGCTCTTTCTAACAACACCTGTAACATATGTCTCATTGATTACTCACAATATTGTAAATTGCAACATTATAAAGGAATACCAATCATTTCTTTGGTTCTCTTGGATCTTCAATAAGATTTCTCTTACTTCTTGCCTTATTTATCTACTATTTACTTATGTTGTTTGATATATATCATTGTTATAACTAAGCTACACGACCTTAGCCTTAATCATCTAACCACTGAAACATAAGTAAACTTAATATAACTCCTTATTTTTACCCGCATAAATACAAAATCATTTGTTATTATCGAAATCTAATTTTAGCACATACAAGACCATTTCAATTGGCATCTGGAACCTTAACACAGGGAGTTAAAGAAGATTCTAAACGAGAATTTGAAATTCAATCGAGGAGCGCAATTACGAATTTTGGTGGAATAATTCATAAATTCTGGTAAGATAATTCCAAAAAAAATTAATTCCATCTTAAGAAGCCTCATTAATTAACTTTGTAGCCCCTATTATGGCTTAGTTAAATAATGACTATGAAATCTTTTTCTTGGTGAAAATGAAACTTAATTAGTTTAAATAATTTTCTGAATTAAAAAAGTGGGCCTATATATAGATAGATTTTTCAAATCCTTGAGGGCTGATGGTTTTGCTTTGAATTTTTTGTATTGTGGATCCGTGGAATCATCACAAGCTTAAGAGGAAAATGATGGCGCTTAGAGAGGAACATGAAGGCTAGTTGCGCAGTCATGCTTCATAAGGTGTTTATCGAATTTTATATTTGATTAAAGTCAGTTATGATTGTCGTCTATATACATGAAAGTAGATCACTTTTGCTTCTGCTCGTGCATTCCATCATATGCAAAACATATAAGTCATACGTGACTGGTAATAAATTTATATGATCTACGCATTTTGTATATTCAAAAATTTGATCTAGGACATAATTTGTTTCACATTGTTTTAACAGCTTTTATTTCGTTAACGAATTGCTTTTGTTTTTGTATGCTTTTACGTTAACAAGCTTTTGTTTTTATATTATTTTTTTTATATGATAGCACAAAATAGTGCTCCATATTCCATTGCAAGTAGTGTAGAAGCAATTTGTTGCCACTCAAATGTTGCACATAATGAAATGAAAATATGAGTTTAGAGTTTGGTGAATAGGTTAACAAGATAGAAGCAAACATCAATATTCATTTATTAAGTGTTATGCATAGGCGGTGAAGGTCGAGTGGCAACAAGTTGTATAGACTTCTCTATGCTATTGCTTAAAATATTGGCCTTCAGAGAGAACTTGTAGGGAAATTTCCTACAATTTATGGTGAGTGCAGAGATAGCAGCACAGCTAAAGTGCTGCCTATTTGGCACCACATGTAAATATCTGCCTAAATGTTGTGCACCAAACCTCCAAGTGCTGCTCACAAGACAACACTTACAAGGAACCATTTCATGCAATCAAAAGTGTTGCCTATTAGGAAGCACATGTAGAGTTTCTCTACAAGTGATTGTTGCATCATCGCTGCAAGTGCTTCCCACAAGAAAGTGAGTGTAGGACAAACACTTACCCGTGGATCAGAGCCTAAAAGTGTTGCATGTTAATGACAATTTACAGAGATTATCTACAAGTGATTGTAAGTTAATTCAGGCCAAAGCAATGTCATTGCAACTAGATAAGGGTAATCGCAATTCTATCAGTAAATTCTATACCGAATACACATTGAAACTAATATAAACTTTTTTTCAGTAATTAATAATCAATGTAACATTGATTGTTGGATATCGGACAGTAGTTTTCGATCGGCATTAGCAAAATTCACAGATTGATTTAGCTAATATGTAATTATACGAAATTTAAACAAATTATACGAATTTAAAACGTAATTATGCGGAATTTAATTCAAAAATTACATATAATCAATATGATATTGAAGATATTTATCTTTGAATCTCGTTTTTTCTGAAAATTTGGAGTTGTTTAGGGTTTGAGGCAATTAGAATCAGTTGCAAAATGATAAACAGAGGGAAGGGATAAGGCATCTTCTTTTATATTGCACTCAAATATAAAAGCAATTTGTTGTAGAAGCAATTTGTTACCACTCAAATGTTGCACATAATGAAATGAAAATATGAGTTTAGAGTTTGGTGAATAGGTTAACAAGATAGAAGCAAACATCAATATTCATTTGTTAAGTGTTATGCATAGGCGGTGAAGGTCGAGTGGCAACAAGTTGTACAAACTTCTCTACGCTATTGCTTAAAATGTTGGCCTTCAGAGAGAACTTGTAGGGAAATTTCCTACAATTTATGGTGAGTGCAGAGATAGCAGCACAGCTAAAGTGCTGCCTATTTGGCACCACATGTAAATATCTGTATAAATGTTGTGCACCAAACCTCCAAGTGCTGCTCACAAAGCAACACTTACAAGGAACCATTTCATGCAATCAAAAGTGTTGCCTATTAGGAAGCACATGTAGAGTTTCTCTACAAGTGATTGTTGCACCACCGCTGCAAGTGCTTCCCACAAGAAAGTGAGTGTACGACAAACATTTGCCCATGGATCAGAGCCTAAAAGTGTTGCGTGTTAATGACAATTTACAGAGATTATCTACAAGTGCTTGTAAGTTAATTCAGGCCAAAGCAATGTCATTGTAACTAGATAAGGGTAATCGCAATTCTATCAGTAAATTCTATACCGAATACACATTGAAACTAATATAAACTTTTTTTCAGTAATTAATAATCAATGTAACATTGATTGTTGGATATCGGACAGTAGTTTTCGATCGGCATTAGCAAAATTCACAGATTGATTTAGCTAATATGTAATTATACGAAATTTAAACAAATTATACGAATTTAAAACGTAATTATGCGGAATTTAATTCAAAAATTACATATAATCAATATGATATTGAAGATATTTATCTTTGAATCTCGTTTTTTCTGAAAATTTGGAGTTGTTTAGGGTTTGAGGCAATTAGAATCAGTTGCAAAATGATAAACAGAGGGAAGGGATAAGGCATCTTTTATATTTTTTCCAGGGATATTTTCGTCCGAAAAAGTTTCATTTTAAGTTAGGCAATTAGGTGTCATAATTCCATAATTCACCCTACTTATTATGACTGCTAAAAGTGAAGATACTCCCTCCGTCCCAAAAAGATTGTCTGGGTTTGACTGGACACAAAGTTTAAGAAAAAAATGAAGACTTTTAAATTCTGTGGTGTAAAATGAAAGGTGTGTGTAATGTGGGCCAGTGTCTTTAAATCCTGTGGACCAAAACAAATCTTAGATTTAAAGAGTTGCCATAAAAGGAAAGAGACACTCATTTTGGGAAAAACAAAAAAGGAAAGCTAGACAGTTTTTTTGGGACAGAGAGAGTAGTTAAAGGGATTGAGATCCTATCCAGTGAACTTTTGTTCAATATTATTCAATAACTAATAAATTTGTGACACACGTCAATGCATTTAATTCATGGCTAAAATACAACAAGTAAAGGTGACAATACTATTTTAAATAAAAAATTAAATAGAAATAGCCTTACACTAACGGAAGTAGCAGCAACATAACGGAAACTTTCATTCTATTTCACAACTTACTATTTCACGTAGGACCCACCATGTGCACTTCCTAATTTATCTTTGAATGTGAATCTTTTTTTTTTTTTTTTCTGAATTGACCTTCTCTTTTATTCTTTTAGCAAATAAGACATAAAATCCGTATGCAATTATTTCACATTGACATAATTTTCTTTGAATAATTAGATTCATACGAAATAGATCATGCTAATACTGTTAGTTCGAAAGATGTTATGACATTCAATGACATGTCTAATCTCATAAAAATAATAACAAGAAATAACTAGAAACAAAATGGACATCGATCAGAATAAATTTTTATCTTGAAACTTTTGTGCTCCTTGCCTCTCAAAAAGATTTGCCTACAAAATATAAATTATTTTTCTACATTAATAGAAAGAATGTCTACACTAAAAAAAGTTAAAAACATAAACTTCATTTAAAGGGAACTTGGGTAAGAGAACTTGACTTTTTTCCCCGAGTTTTCTTCTGTTTTGAGTTCACTTCAAGGGAACTTTTGATCCTCTTTTTTATGCGTTGTACCTTTTCTTTCTTCTTTAAATTTCTAGCTCGAGATAGGAGATCTCTGTCACTATTTTCTTTTGGTAAATCTCTTGGTAGAGCACTAGTACAATGTGATGGAACTGTCATCTCCATAATTTGCTTTAACTTTAAATTGAACTCATTTGCACATGCTACCGCTAGCTTATAGCCTTCATCTGTTTCAGAAGCTTTTGCTGCCATTCTAACAAATACAGGACATAGGATTCTATAACGGTTCATAGCAGTCAGCTTTGAATCCTTGATCTCCATGTCTTGCCCATCAAATTTTTTAATATTCTCGGCTTTAGCATTTTTTGTCCACCTTCTCAAAATGTACTTAGCTGGAATTTCATTGGCTCCTCTTATCACATCAAGAATTCTTATTGCATGACAACAAAGTATACCCATCGACTCAAACTTCATACAAGTACAAGATATATGATCTAACTCTGACACATTTACAATTTGCTCTCGAGCATGCCCATACTTGCTAACCTTATACATAATGGACAAGTTATCTTCCTTATATTCATTCACCTTGATTGATAAGGACTTCATATATTCATCTTGAAATTTTACAAAAATATTCGGCGTATAAATCTCTCTAGCATGAGCCAGTAAAGGAACCTCTGCTTTTAATACTGGCAATCATTGTGATGCATCACAAGTATCTTGCAACTCATTATATCTCTTATCCTCGATGGCTCGATCATAATGCTTAAAAAATTGTACCAAATTATAATCAGATTGCAAGTAATCCTTCAAATCACCATTCAGGCTCTCACTCAATTGTGTACTATTCATGCCACCAGAAAAGGTTTGCTTTCTATATACAGCAAATAATTTTTCTCTCAAAGCATATATTCCTCGCAACCATTCATTTTCATGAAGATTATAATCATCAAGCATAGCATTCCAAGCATTAATAAATTCTCCTTCATCATCGTATTCATAAATGCATTTTCTAAAATCACCACGAAAAGAAGCATACCTCTTATAAACTTGATTGAGGTGCTTAGTTGCATTTTGCTCCATGTGCCAGACACACAACCTGTGATGAACCTCAGGCATGACGAATGAGATGGCCTTACTCATAGCAGCATCTTGATCCGTAAAAATTGTTGTTGGTTTTTTCCCCGACATCGCTCTAAGAAAAGTTTCAAACAACCATTGAAATGACTCTGAAGTCTCATCATACATCAATGCACCTCCAAAAATAGTCATTTTTCTATGATGATTCAATCCAACAAAACTAGCCAAAGGTCTGCGCTCTCTATTTGTCTGGTAAGTTGTATCGAATGAAAGCACATCTCCAAAAATTTCATAGTCTAATATCATCTTAGAATCTGCCCAAAATATGTTTGTGATCATGTCATCAACATCCAACTGCACCGCAAAAAAGAAAGACGGATCTTCTGTTCTCTTCTTCTCAAAATATTCTAACAGTAATCCTGGAGGAAAAAAAAAAGAATCTTATATGCACAATTTTCTAAAATAAAAATGTTACATTCAAAAGTCTTCTAAAAATAAGAAATTTTAATACGAATGGATACGTATATTTACCAGCTTCTCCTTGTTTCATAGCTTTTTGTCGTTTGGTTCGAAGGTAGTTCTTATGATCTAACTTAGTGTAACCCAAATTCTCTCGACCACCAGCTTGGAGACTCATAAAGTCAAATGTCGCTTTAGCAAATAAACCAGCATCCTCTGCCAAATCAATTTCATGACTTTGCGCAACATTTATCCTTCTATGTGATGGCAACATGTGAACCATCGTCGGTGGAACGAGAAGATGATTATGTTCCAATTCAACCTTAGTAATATGGTACTTTCCAGATGATTGACGAGTAATAACAATATGAGCTTGACATCCTGTTCTGGTTTCTTTTCGTGGATTTTTAGCTTGATATTTTCGATTATCATCTCCACGAAAACCCTCCTTGAAACATGTAATCTTTCGTGATGTTACATAACCCAATTTCTTATTTGTGTTCACATATTCTTTGCGAATACTAAAACCGACCCTTCTTGCATAGGCATTATAAAAGTTTATTGCACTTTCATCACTGTCAAACTCATGACCAAGCTTAGGCTCAAAATCTATTGGCTCTTGAAAGCTACTTTGTAAAATTTCTTCCGGAGTAATTTCGCACATGCTTTCTCCAGAGTTGTCCATTATACTTCAAAAGAAAAAGAATACAAAAGAAAAAAAAAAAACATCATTAAATTTAGATTAGAACAGTATAAACTTATTCCAAATTAGAATAACAATACTTTAATCTTCTTGTATAAGATTTGAGTTCTTGCTAATATTTTATGTAAACATATTATAGAGTACACTAAGAGAAATATAAAATAATTAAACTCAATTAGATTCAAAACAGTTAGTAAGAAAAAGAAGGGAAGGTCACCTTGTGGTTAAGAAGTATACTGTTCTAGAGCTGCTTCAAAGTTGATCTCAATTAGAACTGTGTTTCTGCTTAAGAAATGAATAAGAGGCAAAATTAAAAAGTACATTTGCAGAATAATTAGTTAGAAAGATATGTACATATCTTTGATAATATTAGTACTCTTTTCCAAAAGGTATGAAATCATGGACTCTTCTTGGCTGTTAAAGTATCCACCACTCCCGCCACTTATTTTCTATTTTGTCTTTTATAATAATTCTTCTAGATTGTTTTCCTGTTTGAGTAACATAGTGGGCCATATTGAGATACTAGCTAGAATGAAAGTTTCCGTTATGTTGCTGCTACTTTCGTTAGTGTAAGGCTATTTCTATTTAATATTTTATTTAAAATAGTATTGTCAGCTTTAGTTGTTGTGTTTTAGCCATGAATTAAATGCATTGACATGTGTCACAAATCTATTAGTTATTGAATAATATTGCACAAAAGTTCATTGGATAGGATCCCATTCCGTAGTTAAAGTGCCTATCAAACCATTAGTGGCAACATCGGGTAATTATCTATGTATGCATCAATTTATTTTTGAAAAGTGCCTATCACATATCCCGTGCTTATTTGTCATCAATGCGTAATTCGTGAAGAGACGAAACTTTGTTGCGATGCGGATATGGCTTTGCGGTGTCGATGACATGACGGTTGCTTATTTGACATTTTCTTATATGACATCTAAGCTAACATTTAGGTTAGGTGATTACTCTTCTGTTATTATAAAATTTAATTTTATCACTTTGATACAATAATAAATGCATAATTCGATGAGCTTTTATAGGATACGTTTACGTACTATCTTGGGTCAGATGAGCTTTTGAAGAGCTACAGCAACTCGACGAGGTGACAAGAAAATTGAAAAGCAGCATCGCTGCCCCGCGGGTTAATTTCCCAGTAGTCGTGTACTCGTGTCATCAATCAATACCACTAAATTGAGATGTCTTTAAACGTGGCGTTTGGTTTATTTTTTACAGGAATGAACACTGCTGCATTTGGTCTAATCGTCAGCCTCGATTGAACACTTCTCATGCAAATTTTCACTTTTATCAATTTTACCCACAACGCTGACCTGCCAAATTATCAACTTCATTTACTTTTTGTGGACTTTTGTTCGTCCAATTCGCTATTGAATGCTCCAGCATGTTGAGCCACCATTACAGGTTAGACCTTGTCCTGTAGAACTTGAGTTCTGATTTAAGGCAAAAAGTCAAGAGCCTACGACAAGTTGACATTAACTATACAATGGCGCAATGAATATAAAGGTTCTAGTAGGTTGAATCTTCGAGGGCCAAATGTTTGAGACACATACATAGACAGTCTTGCCAATCCGATAAGATGATTGGCAAGACTTGGTAAACAATTTAATAAAATAACTATAAGCACATGAACTTGCCAAATCGGGAGGACTCGTAAATAATTGAACAACAGAATATATGGCAAAATATTTACTTACACACTCAAACTTGTCCGGAAAGCCCTGTGACACACTCTAACTTTACGGGTGACTTATCGCCCCCCTTAACATGCTTGAGGTGGTATTAATACAAACTCGAAACATTATAACTACTTGCATCATGGGAGGTGATCACTACTCGCCTTGCAGCATTGCCACGTGGCAAAATGTCTTATAAATCGAATTTTACTTCTTTTTTTTCTGATACTACTTTAATTTATGAGTTTAAGTTCTATGCACCGTCGGTGTACAACATATTTTACACCATCAGGTAATTCTAAAGGTAATTGCATTAATTTTTTATTTTTTACCCTTTTATATAACTTTAATTATTAATTAATGACATATATACTAAAAGAAAGTTGAGTCCTACAATTACTACTCTTCCAACGTTACTATGGTTTAAACACTTTTCAAAGTTCTATCGGCATTGTAACAACAAATTTCAAAGTCTAGAAAATTCAAGACAAGAAATAGTGTAACAAAATTTTGTATTTGATATCAACAGAAGATGCGGGTTACAATCTCTAGAGTGTCACTAATTTTGTAAATGACGTCCTCTGATTCTTCTTCTCACGAACTTTGGTTCAAGGGCTCGGAAGCTTGATCTTGAACTTGATGAACTTTGGATTTGATTTCAAGAAGCTTAATCTTGGATTTGCTGTGTGTCACGAACACTTTGACGATCGCCACGAACAAGATTTGAGATTCAACTTCCACGAACAGATGATTTGAACTCGTGCACGCCGAATCTTGATTTGAACTTTGATTTGGATTGAACAGAGACGTAGATCGTGGCCTCCGTTGTTAAACTTGAACAAGGACGTAGATCGTTGCTTCCGTTTATTGAATTTGAACAGGGACGTAGATCACAGACGTAGAAGAAGACTTTGAAAGCTTTCCTTCTTTGATTTCCCTTCAGTATGCTTGATGTGCTTTGCTTGGCCTCCTTTGATGTCCTTCATGCGGATCTCCACCTTGATGTCCTTCTCCTTCTTCAAGTTTTTCCTTTTTGGCTTTAGGAACCCCTCTATTTATAGTGGTGGAATAGAGGAATTGAGATAAGGCCAAAGTGATTTGCTTTAATTTGATTGGTCAGTTTGAATTTGCAAACCAATCTTGGATAAGCGCTCATTTGAATAGTTAGAACTTATCACTTGTATGCTTGGCGTACTTCCATTAGAAAATTCATTTGATTTGGCACCACGTAATTTGATATGTGGCATTATATTTTATTTGAATTTAGGAATTAATCCAAATTTTTTATGGATTTAAATCACCAAAATTTAAATGCTTACAAATGCCCCCTACTTCAAGATGTGTCGAAGTGTAGATTTTTCGATCTTGAAAGACAAGGCTTGAAGTACATTTAAGGATATTTGCTTGACCCAATTGCTTACCAATTTTGTCACGGTTGCAATCTTAAATTATTTCACTCCTCTGATCAAATAAGAATCCATTTAAAACAAATGATCTTCGAGTATCACTTAAAATTGGACAAGCATTGTAATGTGTTGTGCATCACGTATACTCTCATGGCATAGATGACCAGAAGAACGTAATGATCTATGTCCAAGTCCAAGCTAGAATACTTTGCAAGTTCCTGTAGAAAATTTGAAACTTCTTCAATATGCACTTGGATAACTCCTTCCCTAAGAATTGCACTTCTAAGGTATATGGAAAACCTTTCCACATAGTGCACTCAAACAATGTAAGACAATTCCACGTGGATCAAGGGATAAACTTTATCATTTCAAAAATTGTTTCTGCATTTATCCAGAACAAGAGTACCACTTATCTCTCATTAGGCTTTAATTCATAGTATTTGAAGTTTCGTAATTATCCCAATGTTAATCCAATAATTCAAGAGAGCCAATGGGAATGCTTCGTCCTTTCTTATGTGACTCCGAACTCCAAGTCTCATATTTATCTTTGGTAACATTTTAAGCCAACAAGGGACTCCTGAAAGGCTCTATAAATATAAGCTTCCATTATATGAACAACACATCAAAGGGGCAGAAGTTTGTATGCCCAGAAGCAGCAGACGCTAGTTTTGGAAGATCACATGGTAACCATCTGGTTCGCGACTTGTTCATGTTTATTCACTGCTGGTCATCCCTTGCTGCTTGCAACATTGGCTCGACAGTTTTCAACAAATTTGAATTCCCTCGAAGCAATGACAAAGTGATTTGAAGCGTCGTGCTCCACAGGCACTATGGTGACCGTCGTCTTCATTTTCTTTTGTTGTTTGCTTTTTTTTTTTTTTTTTTTTTTTTTTGTAGGTTGTTCTTTCATTGAGAAGGCTTTGGAGAACACAATACAACGTACGCTACTTCATGGAGATGAAGATGTCGCCATCGTCACTGAATGTTTGAGTTGCTAAAATATGGGAACTGCTTGGTGCACCTTCGCTCTTCACTCGGATGTCGCTAATCCAATGGAGAATGGCTCGGAAAGGACTGCAAACTTCATGCCACTGATACCGACATTCACCATGGCGAGTTGAAGTACATATCACAATATTCACCATGCAAACTTGAGGCGTCGACTGGACTCCATCGCCCTCCTTTTCTTTTGCAAGTATACGAGGGAGCACAAATGGTCTCGGACCGAGAAGATACAACAGTATCTACATGATTGGCGATGAACTACTCAGTGTGTCCTTTTAGCAATTCCATGACGTTGGCGAGAAACTACTTGGTGAAATTCCCTACAAGGCTTGATGGTGGAGACTATTTGGTGCACCCCCAGCCCCTCCGACGAAGCTTTGTGAAGACATTTTTGCGAGAATCAACTTCGGACTTCCTCATTTCTTGTTTTGGTGCTTTCTAGCTCTGGCGAGAGACTATTTGGTGCGTCCCCCTCCCTTGCAGCTTTGGCGAGTGATAACTTTGAGAAGTCCTTGACAAGCCTCAGCAGGAAGCATTTAGAGTGGCTTTTTTTTCCTGGCAGTTTGTGTCTTCAAGGATGAATCCTTGCATCTTCGTCTTACTCAAGACATCTGATGGTACGACCCGCCACTTGCATTCCAGAACAAGTTGCTGAATATTGTTGGACTGCTTGGACATAAGTTGAGAGCAAATCTGTAATCTCCGAAAGACATTTGTGGAGACCAATTTTTGTTTCTTTCTTTGTTGTGCAGGACTACTGAAGGAGTGTAGCTTCAAACTTGCAGCCTTAAGTGACATTCATTGCTGTTCATCATTGAAGCTTCATTCTGCAATCTTTGCGAGACACTACTTGGCGCACCTCTCTTGTTGTTTTGTAGCTTCTGCGAGACACGCTTTGAGTAGTCCTCATCAACCATTGACGTGGAAGTACACTGCAGCGTCCATTGTTCCAGCATTCACGAAGTCCATGGAGTGTCTTTTCCTTCCGGCTTGATAAGAGCGACTCCTTTCCATCCTTGGTGAGAAAGCACGTGGAGCATCCCATTCTAAGGATCAGCGGAAGAAGCATCAGCGCTCAAATTCCTTAATCGTTATTGCCCAGGCTTCGATGATCAACCCCTGGCACATTTAGGTTTTGATCTTCGGCCATCCTGGTCCTCAGGACCCAACACTATAGTATTTCATCCTTCAAATTCAGCTGAGAGGTGCATGGTGTGTCTGAACTTTCAAGCTTGACGACGAAAAACCTCATCTTGAGACTTGGCGAAGAGAGCACCCATCCTTCAAGCTTCTGCTGGAACAACCTGAACGTGCAGTTTGGCAAGAAGTTCAAGAAGCACCTTCGAGCCTTGTTAATTTTTTCCATATGCGCAGCTTTGCAAGAATATTTGTTTTTGATGCAGGAGCCACGGAATCGTAGAGCACTTCCCGTCATAAAGACCATACTTGTATAGGTTCAACATGTCCAAAGCTTGTGGTTCAACTGTAGCTAGATGGGCCGGGATGAACTTTCTTTCAACAGACCAAAAGCTGGCTGCTGGTTATCTTTCAGCTGTATGCGTCTAAGAAAATTCACATTATATGTGGCAACATCGGGTAATTATCCATGTATGCATCAATTTATTTTTGAAAAGTGTCTATCACATATCCCGTGCTTATTTGTCATCAATCCGTAATTCGTGAAGAGACGAAACTTTGTTGCGATGCGGATATGGCTTTGCGGTGTCGATGACATGACGGTTGCTTATTTGACATTTTCTTATATGACATCTTAGGTAAAATTTAGGTTAGGTGATTACTCTTCTGTTATTATAAAATTTAATTTTATCACTTTGATACAGTAATAAATGCATAGTTCGATGAGCTTTTATAGGATACGTTTACCTACTACCTTGGGGTCAGATGAGCTTTTGAAGAGCTACAGCAACTCGACGAAGTGACAAGAAAATAAAGCAGCATAGCTGCCCCGCGGGTTAATTTCCCAGTAGTCGTGTACTCGTGTCATCAATACCACTAAATTGAGATGTCTTTGAACGTGGCATTTGGTTTATTTTTTACAGGAATGAACACTGCTGCATTTGGTCTAATCTTCAGCCTCGATTGAACACTTCTCATGCAAATTTTCACTTTTATCAATTTTACCCACAACGCTGACCTGCCAAATTATCAACTTCATTTACTTTTTGTGGACTTTTGTTCGTCCAATTCGTTATTGAATGCTCCAGCATGTTGAGCCACCATTACAGGTTAGACCTTGTCCTGTAGAACTTGAGTTCTGATTTAAGGCAAAAAGTCAAGAGCCTATGACAAGTTGACATTAACTATACAATGGTGCAATGAATATAAAGGTTCTAGTAGGTTGAATCTTCGAGGGCCAAATGTTTGAGACACCTACATAGACAATCTTGCCAATCCGATAAGATGATTGGCAAGACTTGGTAAACAATTTAATAAAATAACTATAAGCACATGAACTTGCCAAATCGGGAAGACTCGTAAATAATTGAACAACACAATATATCGCACCCAATTGGAAAGACTCGTGAACAATTTAATCCGATAACTATAAAGAAATTAGCACCAAGTCTAGCCAATCAAACAAAGTTATGAGCAATTGAACAACACATACAATAATAGTCAATCCATCAGGACGTGTTAACTCGGGCATAACTTTAAGAACAATTTGTATCCAAGGTCATGCCCCATCGACATGTATCTGACTAGACTTTGTGAACAAGTGTACCCAAAATCATGCCCCATAGTTTTGCCCCATCAACTTTACTTGTAAACATGTATCTGACAAAACTTTGTGAACAATTTGTACTAAAATCATACCCCATGACTATTCAACAAAGCGAAAATTTGCCAATTTGGCTTAAAAAGTCATGCATCGAATCCATTTCCGCAGAAATGCCAAAAGCGGAGAGAAAAGTTAAATAACCTCACGGAAACAGCATATCATCCTTATCAGCAATTGAGTCAATCAAATCTCAAAACCTATACAAGATTTTGGCACAAAAATTACAAGTATTCGATCCAATCGTGCTAAAAGTGACCATAGGGGAAACTGTTAAGACTAGGGGTGCTACTCATCGTAGATATTTAAAGCCGCCATAAAGGATTGCACATTTCATTGCCAACTTGCCACAACATTCCAATAGAACATGTCGGTATCCTACGAATATACTAAAAGGATTTTACAACAAGAAGCAACTCTTCAGACTAATCCGTATTTCTTTCCCTTTCCCACTCAAAAAGAATCACTCTGCTAAAAAAAAAATGTGATGCAGCTTATTACAAAAGAATTGTGATTTCCAGGGCTCTGCTCGAATCCGAGATCAGGCTGAAAGGATAAATATCTGGCTTTCTAAATTTCAAAAACCCGAATCTGCTATCTCCCGACTGTTAGTTGCTTTCACTATGTAGTTCCACAAAGGACACCCAATAAAATTGGAAGAATACTTGTTTTCACATTGTCAGGGCTTTCTGTAGTTGCAAAAGCCACACAGCTATATGCATTGCGCAGAGACGGCTTTCCAACAAAATCTTCTGTACCCAAAAATTGATCCAAGATAACAAGGACCTCTTTTGCGACAGTATAGACTCGAGAACGGCTTCAGATGAAACCCTTCCAATGATCAAGAATGACTCAAGAGAAGGCCCTTGAATCTGTAGATAAAGCATGAGAGAAATATCAGTTGATCATTGGTGTAAGTCACATTAGAAGAATTCACAAGATGCTTCATGTAACATGCAGGACCAACAAGCACAGAATGGAACAAATTCTTTCAGGAAAAGAAAAGAAATTTGGGAAGTCTTTCATCTTTTAGTTTCATAAAAACCAGCTCTTTTGGCAACTCCAATTATGCAGGTGTCATTATATTGCAATTGATATGACTGATATATTTCTAAAGATAAATAAAATGAAACCTTTTGGAAGACAAGGGAGGGATTGCCTAGTACTTAGGATCTTCCATCTCTAAGATTGGATTTCAGCGTCACCAAGGAACAAACCGGAAACAGGCCACTGTAGGCCTCAAGATTCAAGTGATGGACTTTAACCAAATCAAAAATAAACCTTTTGGTAAACGGCATAAAGTTTTCCTCTCTATTTGCCGTCTCAGGAAGGTGGACAACTAAATCAATAAGGGTCCAAAAGCATTAAATTTCTAATTAGAAATAAATTGGTTTATGAATCCGACCAGATGGGGTTCTCAGAGTTTGTAAGATTTTCGCGCTAGACTCAACCATATAAAAATAGAAAAAATAAGCTCATACCAGTGACCCATTAACTGCTCGTAAGCAGTCATTTGTCTTGAGCATTAGAAGAATAACCCGGGGCAATCTCCTGAGAAGTTCAGTGATTTGCGGAAAATATTGAGAAGCATACATCTGCAGAAACAGAAACAGGTGACAAAGGCAAATGAAATTAGAAGTGGTCCGACCTTCATTGACAGCAAGCATACTAGTACCAATAAATAATAAGAGAATACTTGTTTTACAAGATGAATAATTTCTGCCCCATAATTTTCTCTTTCTCTGTTTTTGTTTCACACATAATAATAATAATAATAATAATAATAATAATAATAATAATAATAATAATAATAATAATAATAATAATAATAATACACTAACTTTCACCGAAACATTATGATCAGCATAATGTTTAGGTTTGCCCTAATAAACAGCTAAATGAGAATGTTGCTGACAGAAATCTCTCTGAACCCCATTTTACTACAAAATTATACAGGTGTGTGCGCGTGCTTACTGTCTCCCCAGCTTTTCTAAATATATTCCAGGTAAAGTATCCAGAAAAAGTAAAAAAGGAATTAAGGAGAATGTCGAACTGCTCGATAATAAAGCTGGCAATCAAACCTAGGGAGAAATAACCACTCCCTGAATGTAGTACGAGATGCTAAGCATTCATAATCTTAAGTAGTTCCATATTGTCATAGAATAAGTCACCTGCAGTTCTGAACGGTCACTATCTGTGCCTTTGACAATAAGATGGTCAACTGAAGGATCAATCACTTTATCCCAAGGCCTCATTGTGAGAATCCCAGCAAACAATGCGTAAAGATCATCTCCAGCACCCAATTTTACACAGTTTTCCTTTATTCCCTTTGCATCAGAATATACCAAAGCCTGTAATAAATGCTATAATGTTCACAGGACGAGTAAAGCAATAGCTGAAATACAACTTATCAAGGACATGCAATAAACCTTCCACAGTGCAGCATAGTTCATTCTGGTGTTGCAGTCAAGTTCTTTGTATAAACCATGGTCCAAAAGTATCAACTGGGGTTTCCTCCTTCCTGTTCAAGATGGATAAATTCTTAGAGAAAGCAACAAACGTCGTCCTCATTACTCAAGCAGACATATTCAATTTTTTGGCAACTAGTAGATGTGTAATGTGTTCATATCAGGACTGGCTAAAAGAGTGGGAAGACAATTAGAACATGCAATTGGAGAGACGAACTTGAAAACCACCTAACCCATCCCAGAGCAAAAGGAGATTTTTGGATCCTAAATTGGGAACACTCCGAGCTCGAACACTTTCAGGGCAAGGGACAAAGAAACACATGGCATATATGCATGAAAATACACATAACTTTACATGAAATTTTGAGGGTTTTACTGAACGAAAGGGTCAAAAAGGATACACCAACATACAGGAGATATACAAAAAAGACAACCTAAAAGGATGAGAGTTCCTATTCACAATGCTCACAAGTCATTTATAAAAGTTGAATGAGAAGTGTGCTCCAAAGCTAATAGAAAACATCAAGATCTTCTTGTCCTTTGCCACTGATCTTTTCTTCCTCTAAACTTACAACTCCCCTAGTCATTTGTTATATATATATATATATATATATCTTAACATGGTGTTTTGATTTAAAAATAAAATTGAAAACCAAACTCAAAACCAATTTTTGGGGGGTGACAAACCAATATGGTCTTAGGATTGCTTTTAGCTCCCTACACTTCTAAAGCCGTTTCTTATTGTTTTGCTTTCTGGTTGTACCGACAGTCCCTTCCTCCTCTTTCCTTCCTTTTCCCCTCTATTTAATTCGTATGGCCAGAAAGAGATTTTCTCTTTTTCTTTTTGATTAAGTTAGTAGCAAACAAAGATGTTTAGTTGAAATTTCTCATATTCCAACCAACATCAACAATGTTTAGGATTCTTCATAACTTTTTTAGCAAGTTTTAACTCAAATCCAAACACAACAGTTTTCCAAAACCAAATCTTCTTAAAAGTAAACTCAAACACGCACATTTGTTTGCAAAAACCAATCCAAAATCATTCTTCTCAAGCAATTCCAAACCAAATCCAACAGGGGTAATTTTTAGCTTCACATTGTATCTTTAACTTCACCTAGAACACTTGCATCCACAATATTCAAAATGAAATATCTTCAATAGGCAGTGGTGGGTGGAGAAAGGTCCCCTCCATACCCATCCATGCCAACCTTATTTCCATCCTTAAAGATGGCTCGCATGCATCAAACAGACATATAGTTATACCTTCCTAACGTAAGTGCAGGCAGACACAAAAAAAGCAAGTTATCCCATTGAGGTACGGTGTCTATAAACCAAAACTCCAAACAATTTACCTCCCTAGAATTTGTCAGAACTCAAATGCAAATCTCCTTGAATGAAACAATTCTGAATGAGTTGGAAAGGTGTGAACAAATAAAACAAATATGTAAGATAAGTGCATGTACGTTAGCATAATACACTTAGATATTTCTTTTAATCGGTGCACTTGAGATATTTCAACATTGAGAAAAAGAAGTTACAAACCTTCCACCAAAGCAATGGTAAAAACAATTTTCAGTGATTTTGAAATTAACTTGAAATTCAATTGAAAGCCAGCACGTACAAATATGATCCAACTCCATCAGGAAACACAATATTACGAGAGATCAAAAGCTTACCAAAAATGCTCCTACCACCAGAGGGCAAAGGGCGGACTAGCAGGTTTGCAGCATGTGGATCACAATGCACAAAACCATGTTTGAACATCATTTCAGCAAAAGTCTCGCTGACCTGCATAGGTGGTATAGTGATCCTTTCATCATCATTTCAATCAAAAGTCTAAAAGCATATCTGCTGGAACTGATAATACACTTTTTGATTTACATATTCTGAAAGAATGCAGCTAAATAGAGACATCCATGCAAAAACAACAGAAATTAAACAGATTCTTGGATAATGATTAAACAAAAGCATAATCCTTGTGTCAAGTCAAGAAACACCCAGTAAGGCTGAGAGTGACCAAGTCAATCAGGTACCTGAGAAGCTAAACAGACCCATTCTGCTGACTCATCTATTTGAACATTGGAAACTGGAAAGGCGGGAAACTATGCCCTTGGGACATGAATAAGAAAAATGGCCAATATGCATAAATTGCAATATACTAGAAATGAAAGTTATAAACCATTTTGACAGAATACTATGAAAGCTTTCATAATCACATAAATGTCCAATGTGAGAGCAAAGAACTTACCAACTTTACAACATCGCTTGGCTGAATTCCAAGTCTCTCGATGCTCTTCAAGTCATTTACTTGCGGAGCCTCCATATATTCCATGGTTAACAGCTTTGATGTGCTTAAACTCCAATAAACTCTTGGGGCATAAACATAGTCTGCAATACGAGGAGATTGCTTCCGAAAGTTATCCATACATTTTACGCTGTTTTTGGCCTCAACCAAGAAATCTAGTTCCTGATAGACAACCATTATAACTTATCAAGATTTATCAAAACCTTAAAGCACAACTCGTCATGAAAATAACAGATATAGGAGCATTGGGAAAAAACAAAAGAAACTGATGCCTCATAAAGTCCAGAAAATATTGAACAGTGGACCTTGAAAGAGGAACACTGAATTAATAACATATAAACAGATTATCGGCAATAAGAAGAAGAGGATTCAAAGAGCAATCTTAAAACCCATTAGTAACAGAAGAAAAGATAGTTTGCTGAATGTTCATAATTTTGGCGAACATGGTTACAGTAATTAGCATTTGGATAAGTTGACATGAGTTTGGTTAGTTTTATCTGCAATCTCCTAAAGAACACAAAGTGATCCAAAAACATCAATGAGCCATTTGTGCAGCCAAAACTGACTTACATTCTCAGCTTGCAAAATTTTAATTATCATTAATAGCTGCTAACATGCTTTGCATAGATCATCATGAAAGTGGCCATTTCAAGGACTACACTTCCTTTCTGAATGTTGAGACCAAGCATTTCAATTGATAGTAGTTAAAGTAAAAAGCATCATCAGAGAGTTCCCACAATACTTTGAGGTTTGTAGGACATATTTTAGAGAAGTGCATTCTATAAGTTTTCTCTAGCTTCTTTTGCAAAAAGTTTTACTCAAAAACTGTTAATTGAAGTTGCGAATTCAGAGTGTTTTCCAATGGATTTCTTCATAAACTCTTCTTCCACAGATAAAAAATCTTTGGAAGAAGCTACGAGTATCAAAACTCATTTTCCCTTATTTTCTTACTTTATCAACAAAAAATATATAAACACATTTTTAACTACCGGAAGCTTTTCTCCAAATTTCTAATACAAAACGTTTTTCCCAATATCACCCAAACAACTTTACATGAAAAAAAAAAAGGGGGAAAAGCAAGAGAATTTCTTACAATACTGAAATCAAAGCACCTGCTGGAACCTACTAGCTGTAGGAGCATACCTTCTCCATGAAACGAGGATTTTATGGACAGGGAAAAGGGGAAACCCAGTGTACAAACTGCCTTTAAAATTTATAGATCTATGACTTATATATGATTTTCGAGAAGGAGAAAACAGTGGTTTGCCTAGTAGGATTTAATGACTACTCCAAAATAATTCAAGAAACAAAAAGGTTCCAGGACACAGGGACAAGGGTTCTTAATGCTTTCTCAAGATGAACCTTTAGAGACATCAAGAAAAAACGGCTAAAAGACACAAGAAAAGTTGAAGCAAATAAAAGAGCATGCTAAAAACATTCAAGCGCACAGAACTAACCACGCATTATCGATAAGAGAAAGGGGAAACAGTCAACTTGCTAGAAAATATTTGATTGAGTTTCAGCAGCTACCTTAGGTATACTTTCACGAACTTCATCAACCAACCACCTGCAATGTTCAAGGAAGGTAGGTCAGAAACATAAGCTAGACAACAGTCAGCCATGTTAAGAATTAGGAAATTATTAATAGGAACTAGGCATTGCATCACAAAATGTTCTTGAACTCCTCAGATAAGGTTTTAGATTTTTTACTTATAAGCACAAATCTGATAACTGCTACATACTTTATTTATAATGGATCAAACAGTAACACATCGAGGGAAGGAGCTTGTAGGATATTGGGCTTGTCAATGAGAAGTCAAAAGAATTGGTGGATAACTTTAAGAGGAGAGTTGATATTGCAGGTCCACAAGAGACTAAGCGGACAAAGCGAAAAGGCTAAGAAAGATCTACAGCAGGGGTTTCAAACTATGTTGTTTCGATCCTTCAAAATCCCTGCAGCACCTATGTCGATCCGACACATTTTGAGCATGGGTGTGGGATCCGCACTCAACCTAACTCGGATGCTTTCATTACACCTATGCCCAAAGAGTATAAGTAGATTGGAATTTGATTTGATTTTGGGTTTGTAAAATATATATATTCACATAAAATACTAGAACACTTTGCTATAATACTAGATAACTTATGAAAAATATTAAGTATCTACAAAGAATTTCGTTATACTATTTTAACTTTAAATTTTTTGCTTAGTTGTGCGAAATATATTCTCATATGTACGATGCATTTATTAGCCATATCCCAGCACCCGTACTCATACTTCAAAGATTGCGGTGCCAAAATGCAGACAAACTATATCTAGCTCAGTCTTACAAGAGAATGGCACGACATGAAGATGTAAGACAAAGAATTAGAATATGACAGCTAAAATAGATAAGTGTTATGGGAGGCAATGGGATATGATACTCCTAACAAAGTGCAAGGTGAATTCAAAAAAAAAAAAAAAAGGTGATGAGATCAGAAATGTTACTCGGTCTTTTTATCTTGGTTAGAGACTGTATGTCCTTAATGGAAAAACAGTGGATGTACAGAGCCTCCATTTGTATAACACTCTAATTTGCCTTAAAAGAAAAACTGTTTAGTATTGGAAAGAGGTGGACTTTCTTCCAAATAAATATTGGAGTAAGATGGACCTAAATAGAGTAAAATGGTTTCAGAAAATCAAGATATCCCACCACATATTTGGGATTGAGGAGTACATGATCCTAAGTGATAATGCTCTTCCTTCGTTTCATTTTATATGACAGTATTCGACTGAACACACAGTTTAAGCAAGAAACAAAAAAAATCGGTGTATACAAAAAGTAGTGTTAGAACATGAGGTTTTAACATGCCATGACATTTATATGATTAGGGAAAAGGGTCAAAATCAGCCCCTAAACTATGCGATACGGATACTTTTTACATCCGTTAATAGTCGGGGCCATCCCTATCACTGCCATAACCAAAAGTTCCTAAAATTGCCTTTACTCGCTAATGGCTCATTCTCAATCTTTAATCTTTGTTTAATGAAGGTAATTAGCACAGAAATTTGACATGTCCCATACGTGGCAAGAATTACAGCCCTCCTTTCTGCATTCACAACTTCTCTTCACCGGCAATACCGTCATCTTTCTCAACTCTTAACCTTCCCCTTCCAACATCATCTCCTTTTCACCAGTCTCCTCATAGAAGCATAAAAGCTTAACCACAGAAGTAATATCGGTTATATTGAATTTTTGCTAGTATGCAAAGATAAATTGCTTCTCTCTCAAATTTTCAGATCACAGACCATTGAACTTCAAATCTCAAGCAATAAGAGTTTGATTGTTTTTGCATAATAGGCACTGGAATAGATAGAGCTCCAACCTCATCTCCTTTCCACCACTCTCTTGAACCTTCCCTCTGCCAAAACCCTTTCATCCTTTCCTTTCTAATTTTATTGTCCAAACAGCTGTTATTACCAGCTACCTCTACGCAACCATCATTGGAGATCTATTGGAATAACTCGCCTTCCTCTATTTCTAATTTCAGGCTACTACCTGTCCTAAAACTTCTTTCTTCCCTTCTTTTTAATTTCTCCAAACCACCGCCGCTGGACCACCGCCTAAAATCTGGCCGAAAAATTCGCCAGTGGAACCCTCTTTCCTTCTTCTTATACTCCCTTTTACAATTTTTCTGCTTTCTTCCCCACACTTATTAAAATCATATTTTTATCTTCAAAACCATCACTTCTCCACACCATTCAAAACTCACGATCACTGAATGATGCTTCATCACCATTCTTGTTGATTACTCAAAAGTTTATCTTGTTTTCATCTTAAATAGCTGAGGCTGATTCTGAAAAGGTAAAAAAAAAACCCTTTCCTCCCCTTGAATTACATCTACATAGCCTAACTCCAAGAACGATGGCTCAAAAGAAACGAAAAAATATCAAGAAAATGAAAAACAAGAAGAAGAAAAGAAAAACCAACAAAACCCAGTTCGTTAAAATCACAGTGGATATGGTTAGTTTAATGACAATTTATTTTGTGACAAATCACAGTGAAGGAGCAAGTATGACAATTTCGCTAGTCTCCATTGAGGCTTTGTCTGTCCGTTGGGGAAAAGGGGTATTTGTTGGAGTGGAGTTAATATTCAGGCACAAGCTGGACGAGTGGATAATTTTGATGCTAATGAGTCCACTTAGACTCTTATTTGTTTCCGTTAGCCAATAAGGGCGATTTAAGACCTTTTGATAACAACAGGGGTAGGGAGTAGGGACTGCCCCAACTATTAAAAGGGTTCTATATCGCATAGTTGGGAATTTTTGACCCTTTCCCCAATAAATTATAAGAATATGCCATTAAATTAAAGGTAAAAGGGGAAGTTTTAGGTTAAAGAGATTCTAAATATAGAACGGTGTCATTCATTTTGAAGCAGATAAAGAAAAGAGTGCCATTAAAATAGAACAAAGGAAGTAGTATAAGGGAAAAATGTTTCTAACCTATAATCAAAGGAAGGAAAATATCGATGCAATGTGTTTACTATTAATTCCACAGTGGCATAATCTGCAGCAGCAGTATCTGTCATGTGTGTATGCTGAACCTGCAACTAGGAAACGTTAGACCTAAGAATATTCATCCGGTCCAAATTAATAACAATTTTAACATTTTAAAACCTTGACAGCAACTTTTTGCCCATCATGTGTTCGTGCAACATGGACTTGAGCAAGAGAAGCACTTGCTATTGGAACAGGATCAAATTCATCAAAGATCTGTAGACAAAAGTTTAAACTTCCTTGAGTACACAACAAAGCAACCAAGTTCAAGAATTTATAGCCATATATTCACCAAAAATCAAATTGACTTGTGCCGGTTGAATAAATCATATCGTCGCTTTTGAGGAGAACTCATTAAATAAATAACATACTTCATCAGGCGCACCTCCAAGCTCCTTTTTGACAACTTCACGCACTTGATCATAGGATGAATGAGGACATCTATTTAACATGGATTCCCTCATTATACGAACATATTCTTCAGGTACTAAGTATTCCTGGTCAAAACCAAGTTCAAGTTGCATAAGCACATATTGTTGGGCATAAACTTGTAGAGGGGAGAACCTTCGTATGCCTCAGAATAATTTTAAATATGACACAGTTATCTACACAATAACCTAAGGAGAGAAGTAGCATACCAGCTGTCCTAGATGTTGACCAAGCTTAATGTAAATTCCACCATTTCTGAAACAAAGTTCTTCGAGTCTGCGCGCACCCCTCATGTGAACTTCATGTTTGACTTTTGCTCTCTCTGCGCTACCTTCTGGCAGTCCCCAGAGTGAATATTCATAATCTAACATTAAGTCACAATTGGATCATATCTTAGTAAATTGAAAAGTATTTCACCTTTAAAATTTTCTAAAGCTTGCTTTTTTAACTACGTCAAGCTTATCATATTTTGACATAAAGGGGTAGGAATGAGTATGAGTACACGTTATTTCATAACATCACATCAGCAACCCAAAAGCTGTACAATTTCTTATGTTGAACTATTTGGTTCTAAAATGAAACCAAAATAGATTTGAACCAGATTGCGCTAACAAAAAACTTAGCTACCAATTAGAAAATTTACAGAAGACGTTTGGAACCCTAGATTCCTCCATTTTAAATTATGTGATCCACCGGTTATGTAGGTATATATGTGGTTCATACCCTATATTCAAAAACTGACACCAAAAGAAATCATTTTTAAAATGGTAATGAGGATAAGACTAAGGAAGAAACGTCAAAACCCAAGAAGCTATAAGGCTTAAAATAAATTTCTTCCTTCAGTTTATCTTCTAACCACATTTGACATTCTGTTAATATCCGGATGAGTGGTTGACTCATAATATGATATGAGTAATCTAGAGACCTCAAATTCAAGTCTCAACTACAACAACAGCGTAAGCCATCCACTCCAACTATAGTGGGAAGGTTAACCTAATATCTGTGCTTGTGGACTATAATAGTCTACTCAATGGATTACTCAATGTGACTTGCACACCACATCACAAGAAATATACTCTGTTTGTTCCATTTTATATAATACTATTCTTTCTAAATTTGTTGCAAAAAAGAATGACACCCTTCATATTTGAAAATAAGTTTATATTAAACTCATTTTACTCTAATGGCTTGATTTTATAACTACGCTTATGTCATGACATGTTTAAGACCACAAGTTTTAAAAGTCGGACTCTATTAAAACATTGTCTCTAATCAAATAGGTTCACATAAATAAACGAAGGAAGTGGTAAATGACAAAGCTGCACGGTACTTGATTGTTCTTCTTGCCCCAACTACCCCCACTCTTGATGTGATTCTTCTCAATATTTCCAATTTTATCTTATAAAAACATGCACCATCATTATCATTTGATGTGCAAATCAAATGGAAGTTCAATCTTCAAATACATCTTGTTCCACAAAGTTTTCCATAAATGGTGAATTATCTCACCTGCTCCCCATAATTGGTGATATGCGGAAGTGTTTGAATCCACAGCTAGACAAAAACCATTTACCAAATGAACGGCACGCCTATATGGAGCACAAAAGTATAACTAGGACCAACTGAGCTAATGATAGTCATTCGCGAGCTATTATCCAACAAGCTTATGAGATTTATCGACTGGCAGATGGTTTCGGAGTAGCACTGACACTCCCTAAAGATTCGGTGGGCAAAATCCCATAAGTGTTGTTAATGTCTAAGCCAATGTAGCAGGGGAGCATTTGTGGACCTAAACAACACCAACAACATAACCACCCACAAGTGGGGTCTGGGCAGGTTGAGAAGTACGCAGACGTTACCCTCCCACCAAGGTGAGGCTGTTTCCAATAGACCAACGAGAAAAATATTTTGAAAACATTTTTGAAAAGAGAACGAGATGAAAATACCATGGTAAAAAAAATGCTGGCATGAAAACTAAATATAACGAAGGTAAACAGAAAACACTAATAGCAATAACGCTGAAGAATAAGAATAGGATAAAAATAGTATATATACTAATAATACTAATGTCAAAAGACTCGACTACTAACTAAAACAGAACAGCTCAACTTTAATTGTCTCCCGCAGCTATTATCAATAGTAACAACATATCCAGTGTGATCCCACAAGTGGAGCCGGGAGGGTACGGTGTATGGAGACATTATTATCACATAATTGTGATATAACAACAGAATTAAGAGTCAAATATTCTTAAAAACAAATGAAATCTCACATTTTTAACCACAAAAAAAAAAGGAGAAATTGGAAGCGTACCAAAAGCAATGGAGACAGCGGTGACGGAATCACGGAAAAGGCGAAGAGGAACAATTGTACAAAGCTTAAGGGCCATGGCTGGGTCATCCGAGCTGGCAATTGTGGCCGCGGCGGCTCCGCCACCAAGGGCGGTGGTCGCCACTAACAACTTGTTTGTGGCGCGCCATAGAGACCGCCCAGCCATTTTTTCTTTTTTTCCCGGCCCCACTAACAGAAACAAAATGTAAATATTTACGATTTGTCCTTTATTTTAATTTCTAACAGTAGGCCGCTTTTTACGCTTTAATGCCCACCCAACTGCCTAACCTCCATAATTGACCTTTTTTCTTTGTTTTTTCTTTTCTTTTCTAGCCCTTCTCTCGAACCTATTACGTGTATTTATTTTGTTCTTGTGTTTGCAAATTCAAAATCTAATTAATCAATTTATAATTATAAATAAATGTTTAACTTTATATATAGTACGAATGTATTAAGGTACGTAGCTAGAGTAAGTCAATTTCTCATGAAAGATTCTATTAGCATATATGGTAAAAACTTACCTACGCAAATACCAAATAATTGTAGTTTAATCTCAATAGTTAAAATTTAAATTGACAATACATTAATTCCTAATCATGGTTAAGTTAAGCATCAATCTTCAATTTTTACAAAAAAAATTCTTATATAGATTTATGCCTAAACACAACTCAATTTAAACAATATTTTTCAAACTATAACTTCAAATAGTGTACTCTATTTTTATATTTCAGCTCAGATATTGCCTAACCGCATGTTAGTCTTTTAGGAAGCCATACTAAGCTACTAGTAGTTACATTAGAATTCCCAGTGGATATGAACAAAATAGTTGCATTTACTGATGGCTGCATGGGCCAGGCCGTTGCAGTTAGGCATTAGACCTGTAATAAGGTAGCAGCCCACTTCTTCGTGTCAGCAATTGCTGTTAAGATTTGGCAGGCCAAACCATAAATTACATTAATTAAGCACAGGAACCATAAATTACATCAAGTGTTAAGCAGCAGGAATGGGAACGTTATCCGGTCTGAATTCCACTTATCTTGAGCTTATTGCTTTGTTTCAAGGCCTGCAAATGGCTCACTAAAATATATTTACCCCTTAATAATAGAGACTGATTCTAGTTAACTTATCCATCTACTAGAATCCCCCAAACTCTTGTATAATAATTTCATTTTGGACTGCAGGTCGTTGCTGATGAAATTGAATAATTCAGTAGTACGACATAGTTTCCATAATGGCAACAAGGTAGCCAATGCTTTGGCTAAAGAAGGAGCTCAGAATGCTTTAATCCAGTCTTTTTCTACTTTTGTTTCTCCTCCTATATCATTGCGAGTATTAGTTAGCAGAGATAAAAGAGGATTAGTATTATCTAGTAACGATGTTCCTGCTATGCAATGTACTTAATAAGTTAGCAAGGCTAGGAAATCTATCTATTCTCCAGTCAAGACAATGTAATGTTTTAAGTACTTAATGCAAGTTAAATCTTTACTACCAAAGAAAAAAAAGATCTGTAAGTCAAGATAAAGGGCTGGCTAACCCTTTTGCAGCCAATTCCCTCGATTCTCACTAGTGTTATGTACCAAGATTCGAATTTATGAATTTTGGATTCTAAAATATCGACCCCAAAAGCTAGTACTGTATTTAATTTTTATACATAATTAGTGAATTTTTTAAGATATATATATATATATATATATATATATATATATATAGAGCCATTTTTTCGACAAATTCTCCCACTCGTTATGGAGCAGTTGTCTCTCTTGCATATCCAAGAGAGCCTGCTCCTTCATCTTTCGAAAGCCTGTAAAATATTGTGAAGCACTATAATAAAAAGTCAGGCTCTTCTGCTGAGCGAAGCTGCGAGCCTACTTAAATATAGCTTACGCTTACCAAGCCTAAGCGGTCTTTTCTCTTTCAGTTGCTGCTCCGGGGAAAGAAGTGGTTATAGTACTCATATTGTGCCAGCCATGCAATGTCGAAGATTTAGAAGAAAGATACGATCTAATATGATTAAGACGAATATGTCGAGTTAGAGCACGGATTGTCTTTTCGTAATGGATGACCCTCGAAACCGTAATCCTTTGTTCTTGTGCAAAAGCGTCCTCCCCTTCCTTCCTGTTTTTCGAGCTCACAAATCCACTGCCTTGATCCACTTGGCTACATCCGCCCCTACCCCCGCACAGGTTGAAGCCTTTCTTTCTCGCCTTTCTTCCAGCTTTTTCCAGATAAAGGTCTAATAGAGTTGCGGAATCTAAGACCACACCAGACCCCTCGGCCCGATCATCCAATTCGCTCCAACAGACAGGCATGGTTCTGTAGTCAAAGCAACTTCCGATTCTTCCGACCTTGAATCTAGGTTTCCCCTAATGGCTCCTTGCTGCTTACTGCTCACGGAAACATCCGACCTATACTATAGTCAAGTCGTTCACCTATATATATATAATATATATATATATATATATATATATATATATATATATATATATATATATATATATATATATCTTAAAAAATTCACTAATTATGTATAAAAATTAAATACAGTACTAGCTTTTGAGGTCGATATATATATATATATATATATATATAGTACTCCCAAAATTGGGAAAACCTTGTTCTTTTAGTGTAACTAATAAGTATCAGCCGATGGATGGCTTTCATACTTTTATATATATATATATATATATATATATATATATATATATATATATATATATATATATATATAAGTATGAAAGCCATCCATCGGCTGATACTTATTAGTTACACTAAAAGAACAAGGTTTTCCCAATTTTGGGAGTACTCCTCGGGAAATTGGGAGAATCTCATGGATGGTCATGAAAATTTGTGTTATAACCCAAAGGTTACGATTTTGTTTTTACATAAAAATTATGTATTTTACTTTGTTCTGGTTTACCAAAAAGTAACTCTAACTAAATTTTGTAAAAGCTTCGCCTAAAAGGTGGCGTATAAATATTGTAATCATAATAATTACCTAACCCAAGTGATCATGTATGCAGGTAACAGTTAACTTCACCCGAAGATTTAAATAAAAATAGAATTTTGGCCCGTTCATTATCCTAATAACCCGATTTCTTCAAATTTTTCTCTTTCGATGTGCCAATTCATCTAAATTTCTCTCTTTGACTGCACTGAAATATGGAGTACTGTTTAGATCACATTTTAGGTAGGATTTTTACAAAATAGGGTTAAAGTTACTTTTGTAATAAGTGATAACCAGAGTAAATTAAGATGATTTTTTTTTTTAACAAAAAATATAATAGTACCATTTGGGTAAATTGGAGCAAAGTAACATATTTTTATGTAACCAAAAAAAAAAAAAGAATAGTGACTTTTAAATAAACAACACAAACCTGAATGATCACCCATGAAATTTTCGGAGGAACTCTGACAATTAACACAAATAGTTACACTATTATCGCGATTCGGCAAAACTAAAACTAAATGCAAAAAAAAAAAAAGTTTTTATTCCGCGTTATGTGGCACAATAATTATTTGACATATTAAATAAATTTTTCTTTGACTTTATGCTAGTCTCTTAAAAAAAAGATATAAAAACTTTATATACCAGGTCATACCGAAAATTAGTCAATTTGGTTATGTAACACATATATAGTACTCCCTCCGTCCCAATTTATGTGGCACTTTTCGCTTTTCGAGAGTCAATTTGACTAAACTTTGAAGCTAAATTGAATTAGATTAATTCAATATTTTAATATTAAAATTTATATTTTTGAAAACTACTTGAAACATACTTTAAGTTACAACTTTTCTCATATTATTTTGGTGAAAAAATACGTCTTGAAATGTTGGTCAAAGTTCATACAGTTTGAATCTCGAAAAGCGAAAAGTGCCACATAAATTGGGACAGAGGGAGTAAAACGGATGGATGGAGTATATCTCTAACTGATAAAAGGCATATGAGGGAGTTATTTCTTGAGGAATAGGACATGGCCCCTACATTGCTTCCATGTCCCAAAACTTCAGCGTGTGTAATCCGTGTACGTGAAAACTTTTATTCTCTTTTTTTCTTTAATTAAATAAATTGTAGACTGACTTTCGGCTATGCCTTCTTTTTAATTCCTTGAGAAACAAGAAAAGTATCCTCAAAAGACAGAAGGGGGAATCATAAATTATTTTAGATAACTATCTGGCTGATGCATGTTACTCTGTTTTGCGCCTTTTCATTTTTATAGTTTATTCAAGAATTGAGACAAAGGATTTTGTCTGTTCTACTTTTGTGGTTTGGTGCTGACGAATGTCTTGATAGTCTCCAACTCTCAAAGTAATACAACTGGCCTTTTAATCAAGGCATGAGATAAGGCTTTGATGGAGATTCCATGATATGAAAGGTGTACTACCCTTTTTTTTTATTGAGATTCATTGGCTTGTCCGAGTTTGGTCATGAACATTTGAGTTTGACAAATATTTTCGAGTTGAATATAAGCTACTAGTACTAGATTAATTTGTTCATTGAATTGTCAAATAGGACTGTAGGAGTAGTATGAAATTAGACTTCACTGGAGAAAGGAATGTGCAATATCTTTTATGAACGTGTTGCCTTAATAGGGAAATGTTTGCTCATTTACTAAGTCATGTTCTTAAGAAAATCAAATATACTAATATTTGATATTCATGTTAATGTACAAGCTATGAGTTGAATATAACAATTAGACTAATAAGTTGAGAGCGTGATTAACATTCAACCCTTAAACTTCAGAAAGGTTTGCCCTTAAATTTGATGACACATATAGTTCTAATTAACAATAAAAAGATATACTCAAAATATATTTGGTGTATTGTTCAAATACTTCAATTTATATAACCAATTAGTCTTTCTCCGTATTAGGATAGAGCCTAAGTTCTTTGGTTTTCAATATTTATTTTTCTATGATACGACTTCTACCCTTCGCTTCATTTCATTTATTTTTAATTTTTAATATATCAGTGTCAAATTTCGTATTTGTCTTTTATACTGTGAACAACTGACAGCATAGATGACGCAACAACTTTTGAAATGCAGTACTTACAAAATATGGAGATAACTCACGACATACAAAGCTTTGCTATCACTTTATCTTTCTTTTTCTTTTTAGGTAGAGTGTGTAATTGCTTTTCTCATGAAGAAGATAAAATTCAGACAGAAGGGTCTTATTCGTAAACTTGTTTTGTTTCACACAAACATATAAATAACCTAATTAATTAGTTACTGATGAGAATATCTTTTTCTATTCTTTCGTCTATGCACAAAAACTTATCCTTCAACTAATTCTAGTCAAAGAGAGGTAGATTCATATTTTTGTTCTCGCAGGTAAAAACTAAAAGTATAACCATTTCTAAAGCCATTGTCCAAGAATGAGCTAGTCAATGTCACACTTTAAACGTAATAGACTCCAAAGTCAAACAAAACTGGTTGTTTAACTTAACATCGTACAGAGTTGACCATAAAATCTGAAGAATCAAAACAAATATTACTCCGAATTGTATAGGGGAAGGAAAAACAAAAGGAAACATATGGTACCTTTTTCGACTCATTTGATATTAGCTCAATTTTGCTAAGAAAATACCCACGACATAGCCAGTGGCGGAGCCAGCATGCTCCCCATGACATGTTTGGTAGTTTTGACTAAACCATATATATTTGTCTTGAAAAAAATATTTAATATATATTAGTTATTAATTTAGAACCCCTAATTTAAAAAGACTGAAATTATAAACCCAAAACTTCAAAATCTGGCTTCGCAACGAAGCTTTCAAAGAGAACATCAACTTGCAGTTGCACTTTAATATGGGCTTAGAGCATCTCTCAAAATAGAAAATACTCCTAATAAATAAGTAAAACACGCGCAAAATGGTTGGTAGTATCTCTCAAAATTTCATGCAGGCGATTTTTGTTTTGTAGGAATGACTCGTTGATATTAGGAAAAACATAAGTTTGAATTCGTGTTTATACAAAATTATATTACAGTTAAGTCATAATCGAGGTATCCCCAAAAAAAAAAGTCATAGTTGAGGTGCGAAATATGCATATTAGTCGTGCTGATTTCGAAAGAAGGCTGCAGCCATGCCATTTAGTGCATGTTCCTTCTTCCTGCCGAGTGACGAATGCAATTTGTTTTCATTTTCTTTTCAATTTTCTTTCTAGAAGCATTGCCTTCTAGAACAAGCATTCAAAATTTCTGGGTCTTTTTCCAATAATATTGACTTTTGTATTATCGTGTGTTTCGAAATTCAGCTAAGTAAGGAAATTCCTTAAATCATTGTGAAAGTTACTTATTGCTTTAAATCATTGAATTATCTTCACTTATTTGCCGATTATTTTTGTCTGTTTTCTTTTAATATTTGTTATCAACACATATTGTCCAATCAAATAAGATTACAGTGTTTTTAAAAGTGTTTTGGGGCGAGTTCATGTGCGAGGCATAGCAAAAGAGTACCACGGTGAGCTGGCAATGTGTAGGTGCTAAAAAATGTAAAGCCCACAATTTAGGCGTATTGGGACGTATGCTTGGGCATTTGGGAAGTCTTGAGGCGCAAGTTTAAAACTTTCAAATTAAAAAGAAAACTTTCCAATAAATCCTCTATTTAAACCCTATGCTCAAATTTTCTAATCAAATTCTCGATAAATTTTGTCAAATGGTCCCAAAAAAATTGTTCTTAGCTCTACATAAATTTTTTAACCTTACATAATCTATGATTTTTTTATTTTTTTGTTTAACCTTTTAATGTGATTTATATATGTTTCTTAGGGTGAGGCGATCATTGTCTTGGTTTCTCGTTGAACAATGCATGCGAACCTTTATAATAACAACTAGTACTACTTTAGTTTATATATTAAATGATTGTTATATGATTGAGTTACAATTGATCACTTTATTAAAAAATATATAGTTAATCACGCTAAGTGTAATTAACCAATATAGTTTAGTTAAATTAAAGTATCACACCAAACACTGAATAATAATGAAATACAATAAACAACTAATCCACAATAGTCTGGCAGCGACGGCTCAAAACGTAGGAACATTGCAGAATCCAAATGTAGATAGTAGATTAAACAAAAAAAATCAAAACATTTTAATGCACAGAAACTAAAAGAAAGATTCGGAAGGACAAAATTTTGCATGTGGTCACATGGGATCATTTAGCAGTCGGTTCCACCATACCCGCTCCTCTCATAATTGAGTAAAATTTTCTAATTACAAACACACTTTTGTATTCAACATTCTCGTTAATATATAATCTGAGTTCAGCAACATTTGTGATGTGTTCAACCCAAATTTTGGTTAGTCCAACACCTTATAGTTACTAATTTAAACATTGTGTTTATACCATACTACACAATTTAACTTTAAGAGTCATTTATTAAAATGGTAATTACACATAACATTCGGCCATGATTAAGTAATAAATAAATTATATTTCAATGTAAATACTAATTTACGAGATTTATCAGCTTCTTTTTCGTGGAAACGGATCTTTTTCAGCGACAACTTGAATTACGATTGGAACCCATAACAAAGCGGATGAATCTCCACAACCGAAATACCGTCTCCAACTTATGTGACCCATACACTACTAAAAAACAGGGATTTTCGACCGCCAAATTGGTCGAACAACGGTCGACATGTCGACCGATCTTCGACCGATTGAGGTGGTCGAATAAAATTAGGTCGAAATAGCCCTTCGACCGAATTTCGGTCGAAATCGCCTTTCGACCGAAAGTCGGTCGAAGAACATGGACCATTTTTTTTAAAGTGACCAGTTCTTCGATCGAAAGTCGGTCAACCTTTCGACCGAAATTCGGTCGAAGGAGAAAGGTTGGTAAATTGTTTTGACCAACTTTCGACCGAAAATCGGTCGAAAACCTATAAAAACTTGCAACATAAAATCTGAAATTAGCCCTACACCACCTGTAAATTCAGCAACACGCAGAAAAACCAGACAAAACACATTCATAAACGATATTCAACAAGGCTAACAAAGCCAAACAATAGAAATAAGTCTTTCAACATTAGTTCTAGAGTTACAATTATCAAACAAACTTAACAAACAGTTTATGGTTCAACTATCACTACTACTGGCTAGAACCCGAACTAGACTCGGCATCAGACTCAGACGACGAACGGTGTCGACGTCTGCTCTTTCGCTTTCCTTTGCCTTTTTTTTGGTTCATGAGGAGCTGTTGCATCATTTCATGCATTTCTCTCTTATGAGCCTGTTGTGCTAAGCGCATAGCTTCATTTTGTCTCTTCAGCTCTGCGATCTCCTCTTTCACCCGAGCCATTTCTCTCGGCTCAGAAGAGCTTGAAAGAGCAGTAGAACACGAGCCTAAATAGTTCGATTTATGCTTGCCAGAGGAATAGAGTGTTGCAAGGCTATATCCGGAGCCCTTCTTCACCCCTCCATTAACATCTAACCATAAATTGGTTTCTTGCTCGAGCGTTAGGGGCGCTGGGGTACTGCTTCCGCATTCAGATTGTTGAATCGAGGTCCAGTCTTAGCATTAGGGGTGCTGGGGTACATAGTATTTTTGTATTTTAATGATATAATGTTATATAATTTGAGCAATTTTACCACGATGAGGCATCAGTTAAATAAACACATTCCTTGTACAAAATAAGAATACATATATCTTCTTATGTTTATACGTACATTAAACTAGCAAATTAAAAAAACTAAACATCAAAGTACAAATAAGGTCAATCATCATCATCAGCCAATTCTTCTTCCTCATCCTCATCGTTAAATTCTTCCTCGGTTGGCTCGTCACCATATGTATATTCATCATCCTCATTTGCCCTTGAAGTTCTTTCTCCAAAATTAGCCGGATTTTTTCCTCGACTACCTACATATGCATCTAACTGCTCATATATGCCATCAATATGTTGCAACTGTTCAGCTAGTTTATTGTCCGCTATCAATGGAACGGTTGAGACCTCGTTCTGATATGCAACATCTAACTCATCAGGTACTTCAACTAATCCCACTGGTTTTCCTTTTAGAACTGCCCACCAATGGGCTTTGGCCTTTGATTTTGTTGTGTTCTTTGTCCGAGGGTAAGGAACAAACCACACTTGCTTTACTTTCTGTGCAATGATGAAAGGATCATAGTGTCCATATGACCTTTTGTGATTAACCTCAACTAACTTAGAAGACGGGTCTACCCTCGTACCTCTGTTACTGGGATCAAACCACTTGCACCGGAAAAGAACCAATCTTTTATGAGGCCAACCGACACTATAATGTACCTCTAACATCTCCTCAACCACACCGTAGTACTCAAAGCCGCCCCCTGATCACCAGTTCTTACTTTCACGGAATCACCAGAGTTGTATGTTTTCTTACCCTCCGACCACTGCTTTGTATGAAACTTGTACCTATTTACAAAGTACGTATTCATCCTTTTGTATTTATAATATGGGCCATGGCATATATGTCGCAGAAAATCAAAGCTGATGCCATTCACCGGATTGTTCACCTATATAAAAATTCAACGAAGTTGTGTAAATTAATATTTTTATCTAAATATAAGGAAAATTTAAGAGTTTGTTAAACACTTACAAATTCTGTAAACCAATTTGTAAAATTTTCGTAAACTTCTGCATCACCAACTTCAGCAACAAAGTGACTGCATTATGAGCCAAGGAAATTTCACGTTAGATAGAATACTTATGAAAGGCGAATATTAGGAGGTACCGTTAAAATAAAACATACTTGTAATAAGGCGTGACATCGGGACAGTTCAACAGCACATGTATTGTAGCTACCTTCCTGTCCCGTTCATTGAACTGGTATACTTCGGAAGATGTATTTCCCCTGCCTGGTTGATTGAATACAGAGAATGCTGGGTAATTGGGATCACTATTATCTCCCACATCATGCCGATCCGGCCTGGTGCACAAACATGGAACATCCTTGTCGAAGTAGTATGAGCAAAAATGAGAAGTTTCTCTAGCCAAATATGCGTCGCATATTGACCCCTCGATTTGGTTCCTGTTTTTCACGTCCCGCTTACACTTACCAATAATTCTGCAATAATTATTGTGTTAATGGAATTACGTTGGCTTTATTAAAAAAAAATAAAAGTTACTGGCAAAAATATGGAAGCTTACCTCTCGAAAGGGTACATCCATCTGCAGTGCACCGGGCCTCCTAGCCGAGCCTCTTCAGCAATGTGAATCGGAAGATGCTCCATCATTAAAGAACCCGGGGGGAAAGATTTTTGTCGGCTTAGTGGCGACTACAGGAAAGTTCTGTTCCAACAAGTTAAGATTCTCTTCCTTCAATGTCTTACTGCAAAGCTCTTTAAAAAATAGGCTCGTCTATGTTAGTGGTTTCAAAACTTTATCAGGCAAGCCATTGAATGCAATTGGGAGCAAGTTTTCCATGAATATGTGACAGTCGTGGCTTTTCATGTGATGCAGCTTTCCACCAGTCATATCAACACACCTTTCTAGGTTTGATGCATATCCATCAGGCATCCTCAAATTACTCACTCACTCACAAATCATCCTTCTATCATCCTCATCGAATGTATAACAAGCCTTTGGCAGGAAAATTTTGTTGCCTTCGTGGATTACCTGTAACTCAGGTCGCCTACATAATAGCTGTAGGTCCAACCGTGCCTTCAAGTTGTCATTTGTCTTGTTCCGGACATCCATCACAGTATTAAGGATAGCCTCGAAAAAATTCTTCTCAATATGCATTGGATCCAGATTATGGCGAAGAAGATTATCCTTCCAGTAAGGCAACTCCCAGAAAATGTTCGGTTTAGGTGGATGATTAACCAATGGTTGATATACTGGTGCATTCATAGGTAGACATTTAACTGGGGTTTAGGTGGATGATTAACCCATGGGCTAATTAACATTCCTCATGGAAGATCCCAATCTAACAATAATATGTCAACCACTTATATTGCAATATATAGGTCTTGCATTCATAAATTGATGCAAACATTGTGTATGGTAGTTTTTACTTCCTAAGCATCTCTCCTTAATTGGCGGCTAACCCATGCCGGAAAGATTCATATAGATAGAAACTACTAAAGGTGCATTCCCCAGCTCAGTCAACTACAATGATAAGACAAAATTGTTTTCAATTCTAAGACACATGTTATGGCAGTATTTCAATTAGAAGCCGAATGTCAATGAACAATTTGCAAGAAGAACATTCTTAATTACTCGCGTTTGACGTTTCAATGCTTCCAGTATTGCTACTCATCAAACGAAACTTGTCTGAGGATGACATTTCCCAGTCCCTAAATCTATCTTGGCATTTTTTTAAAAAAAAAATTTAGACCAATAATCATGTAACCTACACAACAATTGTCCGCATAAATAACTATATACCCCTATTGTGTTTCAATAAGTAGCATGTCATTGAAAGCCTGTTTGGATTAGCTGATTTAAAGTGACTGATAAGTATATATTAAGTGTTGAAGAGCATTTTTAGGTGCTGAAGCTGATTTTATAAATAAGTAGTTGCGTGTTTGGATAGAAGTGCTGAAATTAGTAATAAGCAGTTGGTGTGTTTGGTAAAAAAATAACTTAAATATCCTTTAAGTTATTTACAAAAAAATTAAAAGTATTTTTACATTAAAAATGACAATTGACGAGTATAGAACGAGGAGATTGGAAATTTTTATTTTATAAATGATATTTCATGGATTATAAAATATTTTAAGGATAAAATAGTAAAATACTGTACTTTGTTAAACTAAAAGTGTTTATAAGTTGAAAAGAAATATGTTGGGAATGACCAACTTATGGCTTACAGTTGATTTTGGTTTATAAACACTTTTAATACTTACCAGACATGTGGATAAGTCAAAAAGTGCTTATAATCTCGTCAGCTTATAAGCTTACCCAAACACCCTATGAGTTTGAACTTTATAAGACTCTTATATTGTGAACTTTATTGCGTTTGGTTCAAATTGCAGAAATAGTTTTCAAATTTTGTAAAAACTGTGTTTCGAACAAACTCCACCCAAGAAAGGTTTTAGAATTTTTTTCACCAAATGGCCACACCCACAAGTGATTTGTGTAATTCAATTCTCCTCACTATTTTTGAGAAGTCATCACAAATAACAACACTATTTGATGCTCTGAAACATTTTCTTCCAATAACTCGATGATAGAAATCAGGATTCTTTCAAAAAAAACACCACCTAATTATGTGGCGAAAACTTTCATTCAATTTTACAAATCTTCGTTTTTCTTTAAGGTTATCTCCGTATTTTTGGTTTATTTCTTCTACTATAATTAATGAATGGGAAAAAAAGGTGAGCTCAATTATGGTATACGTGACTATTTTCTTGAATATGACTGAAGAATATCTTAGAAAATCTAATTAAGGATGTGACGTACTATGTTTGGTTCACGAAGCAATAATGTAAAACATGGCTATGGTTTGGTGATCTCTAATCAGCTTTATTTGAATATCAATATATTAATCATTTATTAAAATTATGGAAATGAAACATACTAGCACGCGTAGACTATTTATCAGAGGACAAAATAATTTCCTGAATTCAATTTACATATTTCCGCCTAAATAATTCCAATAAGTGATGGAATAATTATACCAAAGATTATGAGAATGGTTATTCCCTTGCCAAAGTCTTTACAAATAATGGTTGTTGAACCGATAGAGCAAAAGCGGGATGGAAAGTATCAAACCAGAAATTTAATAGAAACTTTATTAAAAATAAAAAGACATCTATAACAAAAGTTATTCTGCACAAAATATGCTGCAAGGAATCTATGAAAATTTGTGTGAACTTCTTTCTTATGGAAGACTTTGCGATACCCCTTTTCAGTATCAATTAAATACACTTATTAATTTGACAAACCTGGTTGAAGAAATTCCATTCAGTTTCACCTGACCACTAATACTTTCGAACAGTAGAGCCACCTAACACCTTTACGTGTAATAACATACGCCCAATGGAACTTTCTTTCTAGTACTACCTCCACTCCTAAATATAGTACTAACTGCTCGTTTGGTTGAGATAGACTTTATGCGGATATTAGTTATGCACGTATTAGTTATGCATGTATGCAAGTATTAATAATGTGAGTATTAGTTATACATGTACTATAAGGTAGGGATTATTTCTTGAATCACTAATATATTTCAAATTAACATACAATGTTATTGTTTAGAATATTTAGTTACTCATTAAACAAAATTTAAAGTATTCTTATTATTACGAGGGTTAATTTTATCATTTTAAATTTTAATACCTGCATTGTTAATACTCATATTATTAATTTCACATTCTACCCCGCATAAAATAATACATAGATTCTCTCGCAAATTTATGCAGGTATTATACATAAGGAGTAAAATCATAATCAAACATTGTATTACTAATGTGAATATCTATAGCTAACTTAACAAACCAACCAAATGCCACAATTTAGTGCAGATTTTAGTGTGTAAATTACCCCACCCAAACGACCCCCATCTGTTTTGGAAAAAACATAGAGTACAATATTTGATATGTTAGAAAAACAAAAAATCATATACTACCTCCGTTCCACTTTAGATGAACCCATTTGACTTTGCACGGAGTTTAATAAAGAGAGAAGACTTTTGAAACTTGTGGTGTAAAATAAGTTATAGATATTTGTGTGGCTACAAATCATCTAGGGATGAGTAAAAGTGAATATTTCTTTCCAAATTTAGAAAGAGGTCATTCTTTTTGAAACAGACTAAAAAGGAAATAGGTTCATCCTTTTTGAAACGGAGGGAGTATTGTTTTTCTCCCAAATCTTTCCTTACTGTTTTAGATTATGGAGCGTTAATTAAGTAAAATTTGTGGAGAGGAAAATTAAAGGAAAGTTTAAAAAATATTCTTGATCGGAAAGAGTATATAGAATCAATGAAATTAATATGACACCACCAATTGGTTGTCATTAATTAAGAAAGTCTATTAGGTAATTGCCGTTAGTCCACATCAGAAACTCAAACGTTTAATTTTTCTTTTCTTTTTTGCTGACAAAGACACATATACACACAACAATAAGATGGACAGAGCAGCTTCCTACATTTGACCTCTATATACCCTTATGCCTGTAAAGTTGAAGTCATTTTCCTTCCCAAACCCCACCTTAACAGTCAAATCATACAACCTTACCTTAGCCTTCTTTCTGGTTATTGTCCCTCTTTTTTAAGCCCCTTTCCCACCAATTTTTTTCTCAACACAAAACACATATAGCATCAAAATTCTCTCTATTGGAACATAAACAGAGGGAAAAAAAAGAGATGGGGTTTAAAGAAGATAGAAAAACAAGATTACTAAGATGGATCAAGACTCTGTTTTTCTTAATCTCTATGTTGATTTCTCTTCTCCTTTTCTCTGCACCTATTCTTCTTGTCATAGCTGATACTCTTCTCCCTTCAGCTTTGTTATCTGCTTCTCTTTCCCCTGCTTCTTTGTCTTTTCAAACTCTTTCTTTTCATTTAAGTAATTATGACTTCCGTTACTCTCTCATCGACATCCCCCTCATCTCCATCGTTAGATCCACTCTCATTTTATGTAAGTTTATACAAATTCCACAATTTTTTAATTATTGTTGAGCTAGGCGCAACGTCCATTTTGCTGATATTTTTTTGGGTTGAATATTTGTAGGTGTTTATAGCTTATGTGATGGTCCAAGACTATCAAGAGGACCATACTTGGGAATTGCTACCATGTGTTCAGTTTCATCATTGGTGTTTGTGTCCTTGAAAGCTTCATATGTATTTGGAAACAACGGTTCAAATATGGATCGAGGAGGGTATGTTGGTGTCATGGAGATGGCACTGTTCGTGTGTTCATTCGTGCTAGCCGTGGCACATGTCGTGGTAGCTTACAGAATTAGTTGCAGGGAGAGAAGAAAACTTCTTGTTTACAAAATTGATATTGAAGCTGTAAGTCAATTTGCACCCTTCCCATAACTTACTTTGTCAGCTAAGCAAAAAGAATTGTTTTTTCAAATTTGGTTGATGACGAAATTGCACATGCCACTTGAACTAACTTTAAAAATATCGCCAAACTTTAGTTCTTCTCTTTTTTGTTCTAGATATAGTCCAGCTAATTAATTTTTTAATTGGGATAAATTTGAATGTTTAGAAAGAACAAATAGACATGCAATTTTGCAAGTTGTTTTGTTGGGTCCCACTAGCTGTATAAGGACGACTAACCCATGTTTAGTGTCCATTAGTTGACCTCACGACTCACGTTCCCACAAATGACTTCAATTGTCCTTCTAGAATTTATGTATAAAACCTATTTAAAAAACTGCCATAGCAGTTATTATTTCATAAAGGCAGAATACCTAACTATATTTTATATGCGTTGACAAACAAATTACTTTATTTATCATTTTTATCAAGTTCAACTCCATGTTTATCATTTATATTTAGTTGTGAATATGATTACTTTATACGTCATCTTATTGTGTATAAATAGTGTTTACCAGAACTTTAGCTCAAAAGGTCTTGAATTTTGCCCCCTTAAATCACAAGTGAAATGAAATAGGATACCCTGTCTAGAGTTTCTTTGGTATTAGCGTTCTTGCCAAGTGCCAGCTTCCTCCTGCCGTTTGACTTGGCCACATATTACTTTTGTCCAAAACAAGAAAAGGAACAAAAAGTGGAGGACAATTCAAGGAATCCAAGAAGCATTACCCATATTACTCCAGAATGCAAGTTGAAATAGTCAAGAAATATATTTTTTTCTTTTGGTAATACGAAAAATGAAATAATTTCATTGTGTCATATGGTAGGAGTATATCGAATTTGATTCTGCCGTCCCGTTTGATTGATTAGAGCAGGGAAATAAACTTCGACTACTGTATAGGAGAAAACGTGTAGGAATTAGGAGGAAGTTGGCACTTGGCAGTATAAATTTATAATTCTTTCTTCAAGGATTAATAACCAATTAAAAGTGGCATCGACAGTTTCATTAGTACCTACATAAAGATATGCTTGGAACTCCACACGGTTAATACACGCACAGAACAAATTCCTACATATAATCAAACATAAGAGAATAACTTTTTCGCATTATTATTTTTATTCAACTTATATGCACGCACACCATGAACAACTTTTATACTATCAATGTAATTTAACATGTTGTAGCAGGTTATCTGCCTTATTTTCAGATAACTTGTTCCACTTATTATAGACAGTTATTGTCAAGGCGTACCACACAAACCTGACCAACATTGTATGACATGAATGCAGGTTTCAGCATGCAAGACCGGATCATTTTCAAGAAAACCTAAGCTACTACAAGAAGAAAGAGTGAAGTGATTTCTTTTTGAAAATCAAGAGTCCATAGGCACATGAAATCAATTCATTGTTGCTTTGGACCTTCAGTTTTCCCAGAACCAGGTTTCAGGTAATATTTTCACAACTCTAGTTTTTACATATATGCTTCTTGTTCTTTTCTCATATTGTTGGTACATAATTTTTTTAATCAAAAACCATGTGCTGCCACCAGATTCTTACTAAGATTGCCACTTCTGTCTACTTTATATATCTTTATAAAAAATAGATTTTTGTTTTTATTAGGGGATCATAACTATTAACTGACTTTATATTCTGTAACTGTTTGCTTATTGCAGATTTATCCAAAGGAGATCTGCAGCCTGATTGGTCAAAAAATTACCAAGAAAGATTAAAGAAGGCCATTTGATGTAGCAGCACATAGTGTTTATTACGTATATGTATGTGCCAAAATGGTGTTTTTGTATATCCATATATAGAGTTAGTACGTATATGCAGGAGAGGATGATTCAGCACCCACTGCTGTTCTTACCCAACTTGTACAGATTTTTTGTTCTATTTAATTAATGCAATTATCTTTAACAAATTAGCAGATTGCGTTCTTCTTTTCCAATTGTTATGGAGTATTTAATGAATCAGATTTTTTTTCTGATCCAATATCGCGATGGAAGTTCTCATAAATAAACACATTCTTTATGAGAACATTGACACTTTTAATGTGTGAATCAAACATTTCGCACTCTAGGACAGTAGCTCCAGGTACTAACAAAGTGATTCTCGGATAAAAAAAGTGTTGGCAGAAAAAAACTGTAAAAATGCATTAAAATGCCAACTACGTAATGAATCGACTTTAAATTGTTACTTAAGAACCAAAATTAATCTAACTAAGCGGAATTCAAGTGTTTCTAAGATCTAAACTAGAATCAAATTGGTAACTTTACTAAAAGCCTGTTTGGTGAGCTTATCAAGTAGCTTATAAGTCAAAAGTTGCTTATAAATCACTTTTGATAAGTTGGGAAATCCTAACTTCTCACTTTTGATTTATTTTAAACACAATATTATACTACTTTTAAACCGTAGTTTACTTCATTCTTTTCCGCAGCATGACTTCATTCATTGATCATTTTCTTATTAGAAAAGCCTGCAAATCAGCAGATCCTTTTCTTTAGGCATGGCAACCACTACTTTCTCCACGAAAAAGGAAAAAGGAGAACTATAAAAAAGACAAAAAGAGTAAAAATATATTCTATTGACGCTGACCCCATTATGAATTTTGAGACAATAGTTTAATTACACTAATCCCATTGCTTATTGCTAGAATCTACTAACCACCTGCCAACGAGATTTTGCTAAAGTGGCATGGTGAATGTGCAAAGATTCTTCAAGCTTTTGGTCCTAGAATTGAAGGCTAAGTTTATTTGCATTATCATCTCTCCAATGTTGAATTTTCTTGTAGGGAAAGGCGGATGCAACTGATCAATCGAACCAAATTCTTTATGTGTGCGTGCACCAGCGTATGAAATTACACAAAAAAAATTGAACAAATATTTAATTTTTAAACACATAATATCAAAAATATTGTGTCCCCGGAGCAAAGAATATTACAAATTGGCCCCATTGAAATTAATTTTTGACCACTAAAGTAATGTGGTGTAGTGGATGGGGCTACTTCTTTCTTAAACAAGGTTTCGGGTTCAAGCCCTGAGTATGGAAAAATCACTGGTAGGGAGCGCTTCCTCCGAATGGAGCCCTATGCTGCGCGAATCCGGATTAGTCGGGGTTTTAATGAGGATACCGAATACTGAGTGGGAAACCAAAAAAAATTTTAATTTTTGAATTTCTCTCTACTTGATGAATGTTTGTATCAACTTGAACAGGAAAAAAAAAGGCCTACCAACTACCTTTTGCATCTGACAAATAGATGATTCCTTGAAAACCTTTTTATCAAGACAATTCAAAAGTTAAAAGTCCAACCTGTCTTAGCTTCATTATACTATAATAAGAACGAATAGAATGGACCCATTATTGACAAAGGGTTTAATGTCAACTGGCAAACTAATAATAGCTAATCCACTGTCATAAACAAACATATTATCTAACAGGATTTTCCCAACTCAAAATTTACAGATCATTTATGATGATCAATGGAAGCAAAGATGGCCCTTCAAAAGCAATGAAATATGCCCAACTGAAGCTTACAGATCATACTTAGAAAAGAATAGATAACGCATGGCCCTTTTTTAAGGGATAATAGACAGCTAAAGGTTCCCCTTTGAAGTGGTTGCTTCAAACATTATGGGGCTACTAACAACTAGATACTGAATACAAGCTTCATATCACCCTTAAAACTAGGAGCTATGATTGGATAAGAAGAAATTGGACCACTGCTTATAAAATTGATTAGGCGTTATGATGGGCAGCCTAATATAACTCTAATTGCTGAGGTCATAAAATCGTAATGTTTGGTTTTCCACGTTGTTCTTTTTTTTTCCCCCTTTTACTTTTGTTTTAGGTATATGACTAGAGATTCTGTATTAGCCTAAACCGGATTAACACAATAAATCAAATTTGTAAGGGATTTGCAAATAATATATAGTATTAAAGTTGCCTAAAAACAGTAAATTGAGAGAGATGATTGAATGATAATTGAGAAAGTAAAGATTTTTACTAACTGCTTTGAGTGTACAATTTAACAGAGTTTCAGTAAGTAAATTTCTGGATCGTTTACAAGATGAAAGAAACGATATCTATATCCTATCATTCTAAGGACAGTCAAGGCCATAATCACACGTTCAAACCATGGGTTGCGCACGTTTTCATCCATTAAATGCTGAGTTAATGGGCAGAGATCATGGGGCAACTTATCCACTGGAGTTGGACCGTCCCCCGAGGCTTGGAATTCTCACCTCGGGGCTCGAGTTTATAAGTCACTGAGGTAATTTGTCTCTAAGGATTAACAAGAACTTTGACCTCGGGGCCTCTCCTCGGAGGCCATGTTGTTCGCCTCGCGTCCAACTTTACGAACCCTTGCGTGTTGTGTCCTGAATTATGTGCTCGAGGTGCCATATATGCAAGCTGCTTTTTATCTAATACAGATTCACTAGTCCAACTATTATGTTTAGTAAGCTCATTAAGGTTAGGAATAATGTCGATAAGTTTTACTGTCACTTAACCACGACAAGTGATATTGTTTGGTATTATGCGATTAATTTACTCAAGGATGAGCTAACAAAAGTTGATATGATAATAAGCAATCCTTACAAAGAGATCTTTTTTTTAGGACAATTTATATAACTATACAAACCAATATCATTTACACAGAAATGTCAATACTATCCCATTTTTAAAACATAAATATATATTTTTTCAATACATAGCATATACATATAAAAGGATGATAAAACTCTAGATCCACCTCCTTACTATCATGCAACCCCCAGCCACCAGCCCCCATGACTGCCGCCGCCTCCAGTCTTCGATTTTTTTAGTGTTTTTTCGTTTGAAATTTTGTGGATTTGTGTGTATTTTCATTGTTATGGACAATGATACACTGTGCATGCAATGAAAATATAATATATATATATATATATATATATATATATATATATATATATATATATATATATATATATATATATATATATATATATACACCCTATATGATTATTATATATTTTTATATTCTATGTATAGTTACTATATATACAGAATATGCAATTATTGTATGTTTGTATATTCTTTGTATGGTTAGTGTATGAACAGTGTATGCATTTTTATACATATGACATACACATTTTATACAATGGTATATAAAGTATATACCCATTATATGTTCGATGACATACCCATGATATACAATGGGTATACCCATGACATATACCTTCTTCACCTCCAACCACCACCGTAGCCATCGGAGAACGAATGAAAAAAAGGACAGAACTCTGATTTGCTGGTGCAAAAGAATCACCATATATACTATCATGTGTGTCAAGGGACCACGACGGAGCCACCAGAGCTCTGCACCGCACCATATTAGCAGCTACGGACAGTGTCCAGTGACGTGGACAAGCAGCAGCAGCGCATAAAAAAATGCCTGCAGCGACGGGGAAGGGGGAGGTGTTGGTAAAAAAAAAATTCTATATTTGGTAAAGTGGTAATATTTCTCTATTTTTGAAAAAGGATCCCTACAATGACATATGGTAATAGGCATCTATTTTGTAGCTTTTGAAGTTTGTCTTAATTCCAAACGTGGTGTTTCTTGTGGAAAACTTCTATGACATCAAGGAAACTTGCATATGCTTAATTTGGTACTAAAAATCAAGGTGAAAGAAGTCCAAAGCAGCAACACAAAATGTTTCAAAACCTGAAAAATTATTTTTATCTTCAGACAGTTGTTAGTAGTTTAAGTATAACTCTTTGTAAAAAATTGATATTGAGATGATTTAAAATTTTATGGAATCCTAAGACTTATATCTACAACTTTTATGAAGTCCATAAAGTCTATAACTTTGATTTAGATCCTGAAAATTAGGTCGCAATACAAGGCAGTGTTGTTGTCCAGAGATTCTGTCCGCGCATTTCTTATGTCGTCCGGTCATCTCATCTTGTTATCCATTTAATCTGTCTATGTTATCAATTTAGCCGGGTATTCATTCCCGTGTACATTATAGTACTGATTTTGTTTTAGTGGATCATCCAGTTTGAGGGAAGACTCTGCCGAAATTTTTATAGAAATTAAAAGAGTTTGAAAAAATTCGGAGTTTCAGGTTGTGTCTATGATTCAAGGTAGGGTTTTCCTATCATTCCTTTGAGTTCATATCTATTGTTTCTACATGTGTTATGCCTTATACATGCTTATGCTTATATTGTGATCATATTATGTTTGATTTGGAGTCCCCAAAAAGGCTGGATATTGGATATACAGTCCGGTCACGTGTGATACTACCCGTCTGGGGGACACATCCCTCTAGTTCATGCAGGAGTTGAAATACCTAGTATGACCGGGTGTCATTTACACACTCTAACCAGAGAGACTACTGGCTGATTTTTTTTTTTTCTACTTGGTTAAAAATATATTACCAAGACTGTGAATTGATTATGGTATAAGCTTTCAAATGCAAAATAGTCCAAACCTAATGAAATATGATAAATATGACAAAAAGGTCATTTAAGTCATGTTGAGAGCTGGTTTTGAAGTATGACAAACAGGAAGGACACTGAGGTTCATGAGAAGAACCTAGTCCTTGAGTTGAAGGGCACGCTTGATCGAAAAGATTACGGGTTGCAAATCCCTGTGGAACTAGGAGTAGTGGCGCGTGGTTGAAGACATATCCTAGTCAGACTAAAAGAGGCGGTGTCCAGGCTGTGTCTTTGAAGTATGAACAAGAGTTATACTTCAACATGGAAAAGAGTTACTGCGAATCTTCAATTACCATAATTAAAGAGGATTCCCAGTAGGACTCAACTAGGGTTGCAAAACTCGTATAAAAGCAAGTAGAAGAGACATCCGAAGTTGGTTTTTTACACAATAGAGAGTTGAGAGCATATAACGGCGATCTGAAGAACTGTCTACGTGGGAAAACTGAAGAAGACAACTGATTTGCATGCAGAGTATTTGAGTCTAGAACTCTTGTCTAGGTCTATCGAGTTGTAAGTTGTCTTGGTTACAAGTATTCATTGTTGTGTCTATTAGCTTATCTCAGAAGCATATGTATTAGGCAAACTACTTTGTGATTACTAGAAAAAGCTAGAGTTTAGCTTTGTTTAGTGATTAGGGTCTAGAGTGTAGCCCCTTGGTTACAGAGTTTGTAATCAGAAACATTGCTCTTGTGTTAGTGGATTCAGTGTTAAAATCCCAGAGTGTGGGTCGTGGTTTTTCTCCCTTGAGCAAGGAGTTTTCCACGTAAAATCCTTGTGTCTTTGGTGTGTGTTTGGAAGTGTGTTCTAAGGTAGAAGGCTGCATAACAACGAACTGAAGAACCCTGTTCTACTACTGAAGAACAAGGTTCTTGCAACGAAAATCGGAGGACACTATTCAACCCCCCCCCCCTTCTAGTGTCTCTAGGAGGTGCATAAAGTATAACAAGTGGTATCAGAGCAGGTCTTCTCTTGTAAGGCAACACCTTGAGAAGGATCAGAATGAGTGCACCGCCTACTATTATTGAAGGACAGTCGGTTCTGAGGCCTCCACAGTTCAATGGGCAATACTACGCATGGTGGAAGAATAGGATGGAGAATTACATATGTGCTGAAGATTATCAACTCTGGCTGATAGTCTCAGAAGGAAATCTGATTCCCACCAAAATAGTCGGTGAAGGAACCACTGCTACAAAAGAACCCAAACTGAAAGAAGAGTTTGATGAGACGGATTATAAGATGATCGAAAAGAACCACAAGGCCAAGCGGTTGGTCATATGTGGTCTTGGTCCAGAAGAGTTCAATCGAGTATCATCGTATAAGACGGCTAAGGAGATATGGGATGCCTTGCAGGTTGCACACGAAGGAACCACAGAAGTAAAAGACTCAAAAAGAAGAATGTTGAAGAGACAATTTGAATTGTTTACAATGGGTGAGAAGGAGTCAATTCAGGATATGATGACCAGACTGACCATGATCACAAACGAAATGAGATCGTTGGAGATGGAATTACCTGAAGTAGAGATGGTTGACAAAATCCTAAATGTGCTGCCTGAAGCATGGGAACCAAAAATGACAGCCATCATTGAATCAAAGCCCTTGAAATCCATTAAGCTTGAAGAACTGATTGGAAGTCTGAAGACGCATGAGATGATGAAAGACTCAAAGGCTAAACCTGCAGCAAAGAAGGAAAAGACCCTTGCACTAGAAGCAACAGAAGAAACTGATGACTATGTTGATCTTCAATCAGTGGAAGCTGCAATGGTAAGTGCATTAAGACAAAAACTCAATCTGGGAAGGTTTAAAGGATTTAAACGAGGAAACAAGGAGAGCTCTAGCAGGAAGAACATAGTTGATAGTCCTGACTACTCTGGATGTTTCAAATGCTTCAAGAAGGATCATGCTGTTATGGATTGCCCGATGTGGGAAATAGAATGGATGAAGAACAGAGCTGCTAAGGAAAAGGAAAAGGAAGCCACAAAGGATTTTGATGCAGACAAGAAAAAGTCAAGACGGCCTCTAAACTTTAGAGCGGAACGAAGGAAAAGAAAAGAAGCCTTCTATGCCACATGGGGACCAACTGATAGTGAGTCTGATCATGAGAAGGAAGCTGATGATGACTCACCACTAGCACTAGCAGGGATGACAGATGTTAGTTCTGATGAAGAAAATCCTCAAGAAGTCAGATGGGGGAGAGATCCATCAAAGCCACCGATGTTCGATGGGACTCATTACAATTACTGGAAGAAACAAATGAAGAATTTCTTGCAGGCAACTGATTATAGTCTGTGGCTAATTGTGAAAAGAGGACCTCATGTTCCAGTGAAAAGAGCAGCAAATGGAGTCTTGGTACCCAAGAAAGTGGAAGAACTAGATCCACAAGATCTGGACTGGCTACAAGCAAACTCCAAGGCTGAGGGCTATCTAAGAAGAGGACTTACAGATGATGTGCTCGGACGGATACTGGAATGTAAATCAGCCAAGGAGATATGGAAGAAACTGAAGGAGTTGTACATAGCTGACAACACCAAGAAGGACTCTGCTCTCATGGCAACTGATGGAGAGGAAGCTGGCTGTTCAGCAGAGGTATGTTTATCTGATCTAAAGGAAACTTTACACACATACTCTTCTGATAACTTAATTCTAATCACAGCCACATTGATTGAAGGATAGGAAAAAGAAAAGCTTGAAAAAGATAAATTAATTGAAGAACTGGGTGATCTTAGAACTAAGCACAAGAGTCTCCTAGAACAGAACATTGAGCTTGAAGAAACTAATGCCGTCTTGAAAGGGCAGACTCTTGTGTCAAACTCCAAGATCACTGAGCTTGAATTGGAATGTAGTCAGTTGAGGGAGAGTAAGAATGGTAAGCAAGTTATGAGTGAAGTTCAAACCTTTCTGGAAGATGAATTGAAAAGGGCAAATGAGACTTTGTATCAAGAAATTGAGAAAAACAGGATGTTAAATCAAAAGGTTGAAAACTCAAAACTTGAACTCACCAGACTTACAAAATGGAATAAATCTTCAGAGGCAATGAATTGGGTTCTTGAAAATCAAAACAAAGGAAAACAAGGTTTAGGATTCAAGAAGCCCCTGCCTTCATATAATCCTAAAAGCAAATATGTAGGATTACCTTGTAACATGTTATGCACTTTCTGTGGTAAAACTGGTCATACTAAACAAAAGTGTATTAATATTGTCAAGGCAAGAGCCAAAAATAAGAAATGTGTTTTACCCAAATGGGCCAAACAAGATTTGATTTATCCATTCTCTCATAAGAAGGGACCCAAGCTTGTCTGGGTTCCTAAGGCTAACCTCTAATTGTCTTGCAGGCTGGAGTGAGGGAGAACAACTCAAGCTGGATTCTTGATAGCGGTTGTTCCAGGCACATGACAGGAGATAGAAGAAATTTTCTCTCACTCGCAGCATTTCAAGGAGGCAGTGTTGCCTTCGGAGGAGGAAAAAGTGGTCAGATAGTAGGCATTGGGAAGATTGGGAGATCTCTGGAGCATGCAATTGAAAATGTTTATTGTGTGGATGGTCTTAGACACAATTTACTACGTATCTCTCAACTATGTGACAGAGGAAACGAAGTGAGCTTCTCCTCTTTAGGGTGCATCGTGAAGAACCTACAGAGTGAAGAAGTGGTGATGGAAGGAAAAAGGGTGAACAACATGTACAAGGCGTCACTGAAGTCCTTACCTGAAAACAATCTGACATGCTTGAATGTGCAAGATAGTGACTCTCAGCTGTGGCACAAAAGACTGGGCCATGCAAGTCTCACTCAATTAAACAAGCTGGCCTCAAAGGAACTAGTTCGTGGATTGCCAAGAAAGAAGTTTGAAAACATAAAAATGTGTGATGCCTGTGTAAAGGGAAAGCATGTAAGAACGCCGTTCAAGTCAAAGAAAGTGGTCAGCACATCTAAGCCACTGGAGCTGGTACATATGGATTTGTGTGGACCTATGAGAGTAAAGAGCAGAGGAGGAAAGAGGTTTGTGTTCGTGATTGTTGACGACTACTCAAGGTATACATGGACCTTGTTCTTGGCCTCTAAGGATGAAGCTTTTGAGAATTTTAAAGACTGGGCTGGTGTGGTTCAGAAAAGGCTAAGTCTTGAACTCATCAGTATTCGATCGGATCATGGAACTGAGTTTGAAAACTCAAAATTTTCTGAGTACTGTGCAGGGAACAACATAGATCACAACTTTTCTGCACCAAGAACTCCCCAACAAAACGGGGTGGTTGAGAGGAAGAACAGGTCGTTGGAGGATATGGCTAGAACCATGTTGCTGTCAAGTGGACTAGCAAGAAACTTCTTGGCTGAAGCTGTAAACACTACATGTTACTTGCTGAATAGGTGTTCCATCAGAGCTATCCTTGACAAAACTCCATATGAGTTACTCAGAGGTAGAAAGCCAAGTATTGCCCACCTAAGGCCTTTTGGGTGCAAATGCTTTGTTCACAACAATGGCAAGGAACCCTTGGGAAAGTTTGATGCTAGGAGTGATGAGGCAATATTCTTGGGATACTCTACTCAAAGTAAGGCATACAAGGTACTCAACAGAAGGACACAAGTAGTAGAAGAAAGTATGCATGTTGTGTTCGATGAATCAGATAAGGAAATAGGAGAAAATGATGCAGATGATCAGGTGATTGGCTTAAGAAGAGAAGAAAGCATAGATGAACTGGAGGACTCGGATGAAAAGGAGAGCAAAGTTATGTCAGATGAAGGAGTCAACTTGACAGGGGGAACTTCTGATGAAGCTGAAGATCAAGAAAGTCAAGAAGAATCTACTCAAGACGATGCTGCAGGTTCTTCTAATCAGATTCAGATCAAGCCATGGAAACATCAAAGTTCTCACCCTTTGGAGAACGTTCTATCTGAACTGGATACAGGAATTATGACCAGGTCAGCATTAAAGAATTTTTGTGCATTCTTTGCTTTCCTCTCAGCCTTGGAACCAAAGAATGTTAAAGAAGCACTAGAAGATCCAGACTGGATTATGGCTATGCAGGAGGAACTTCATCAATTTGAAAGAAGCAAGGTGTGGCACCTAGTTCCTAAGCCAAAGGACAGATCCATAATTGGAACTAAATGGGTGTTCAGAAATAAGCTGGATGAACATGGCATAGTTACAAGAAACAAGGCAAGGTTGGTTGTTCAAGGCTACAGTCAAGAAGAAGGAATAGATTATGATGAAACCTTTGCACCAGTGGCACGAATGGAAGCCATTAGAATGTTGATTGCTTTTGCTACATACATGGAATTCATACTGTATCAGATGGATGTGAAGAGTGCCTTCTTGAATGGGTACCTGAATGAAGAAGTTTATGTGGTGCAGCCTCCAGGTTTTGCGAGCAATGAATTCCCTGATCATGTGTACAAACTGGACAAGGCTTTATATGGTTTGAAGCAAGCTCCTAGAGCCTGGTATGAAAGACTCTCAGAATTCTTGATGAAAAATGGCTTTTCAAGAGGTAAAATTGACAACACACTATTTCTCAAGAAGCAAGGAAAGGATCTACTGGTAGTTCAAGTGTATGTCGATGATATCATCTTTGGAGCCACTGATGAGGAGCTGAGCAAAGGTTTTGCTGACTTGATGGGAAGTGAGTTTGAGATGAGCATGATGGGTGAATTGAATTTCTTCCTTGAGTTGCAGATAAAGCAGACACCGGAAGGAATTATGATACACCAGCAAAAATATGTCAAGGAATTGTTGAAGAAGTTTAACATGGAAGGAGCAAAGGAGATGACTACCCCTATTGCTCCTGGAACAAAGCTGGATATGGATGAACTTGGTCCTTCGACAAATGAGACCAAGTATAGAGGAATCATTGGCTCACTTCTTTATCTCACAGCAAGTCGACCTGACATAGTCTACAACGTAGGACTGTGTGCCAGATTTCAGTCAAAACCTAAGGAATCGCACTTGACAGCTGTGAAGAGAATCCTGAGATACTTGAAAGGGACTCAGGATCTATGCCTTTGGTATCCCAGAGGTGGAACTTTTGAACTAATTGGTTTTGCTGATGCAGATTATGCAGGTCATTTGGTTGATAGGAAAAGCACTTCAGGGATGGCACACTTCTTAGGTCCTTGCTTGGTGTCATGGGCTACAAAGAAATAAAACTCTGTTGCCTTGTCAACTGCTGAAGCTGAGTATGTGGCAGCTGCCTCATGCTGCTCACAATTGCTATGGATCAAGCAGCAACTGGAGGATTTTGGCATCAAGTGTGGGGCAGTACCAATCTTTTGTGACAACACTAGTGCTGTGAACATTGCCAAGAACCCAGTCCAACACAAAAGGACCAAACACATTGATATTAGACATCATTTTCTGAGAGACAATGTAGAAAAGGGTCTAATTACTATGAATTCATGCAGGACTGAAGACCAAATTGCTGACATATTTACCAAAGCTTTGAACAAGGTGCAGTTCGAGAGGAACAGGTTGGAGTTAGGGATGACCAAAATACACGGATGACCCAGCAGGTAATCCCCTGGTGACTGGCTAGTTTAGTAGTAAAAGTGTCTGTTAGAAACTTGTCATTACTATCTGGACTAAATTTGTACTTGAGTAAGTACACTCGTTTTTTGTGTTTTGAGCACTAGGTACAAATAATGTGATCCCATGAAGAACCTACTGTGTACTGAGGAGGAACCAGTCTGAACTTGAGGAATCGTGTCCAGGTACAGTCAACCTACTCTATTTGCTAGTTGTCACAACTGGAACTAAAATTGTCTATTGTACGTGCATCATGGGAGATTCTCCATATTCTCATAACTGTCCAAAATTATAGGAACACATTCCTTTTAGGATAGAACTACTTTTAAATTGCTTGGACCCCACTTCTTGAAAAGGGCATATTTAAAATAAGTTCATAACCGTCAAATCTCTTAACTTCTCCCGGTTCTCAAAAAGTTCAAAAAGCTGCCTTTCTTTATACTCATTACTTCTTGCCTTCCCTAGACATTGTCACATCACCAAAAACCCCTTCACTTTCTACAGCACTCCTTTAATCTCTCATGATCTCATCCACTACTTCCGATTGAACATCAAAATTCTCTCAAGCCCTAAAATAGACAAACCGTCAACAAAACTCAGAAATCTTTACAAAATCCTTCAAGATGTCTGAAAGACCACCTCCATCCACTCTTGCTGAAAGAATTGCAAGGGCTCGCCTAAAATTTCTCAAAAAGGGGGACAAGAAACTGGTCAAGAAGTTAAAATCAAGAGCCGTTCTTTCGACACCCACTACTCAAAGTTCATCTCAACCGTTGCATGAGGTAATTCCTGACCCTATTCCATCTACACCTGTTGGTTCAGTTGATATAGCCAGTCCTGGCATTGTAGAAACTGAAACCCTAGTTGCTGAATTAGATAAAATAGTAGATGATGAGCAGAGGGACAACATAGATAGGGGGAACCCACGTGAGGAGGAACAAGAAAATAAAGAGAATGAACTTAGAGAAGATGTGCAGGGTGTTGTAGACGGTGTGTCTAGAGGCGAGTTAAATATAGCCGAAAAAATTGAAGAACAGTTGAGGGAACTAGATAATGATGAAACTCTGGGAAAAGATGCTGGTGAGTCAAGTAAAGATGTAAGTGGAACAGGGGTGTGTTTAGAGGGTTCTGTGCCTAAAGGTCCAGAGTGTGTTGGACCTGCTACTGCTGAAGCTTCTGGGGGTGTGGGACAAGAGCCAGTTGCTTGTCAAAACCCTACTGGAGCTGAGGATGCAGAATTTAGCTGGACAGAATCTGATGAGGAAGGGAACAAGGAAGTTGTTGTTGAAAAGCAAGAGGGTGACAAGAAAGAAGAGAAATCAAGAAGAAAAAGAAAGTTTGGGGCAGAGGATGAGAAGGTGACTGGTGAGGAAGAAGAAGATGAGGTGGTGTTTGTAAAAGAGAATAGAATAGAGCCTGAAAAAAGAAGAAGGTTGGTGAGAGATGGTAAGCCTGTGTTGAAAACTAGGTTGGTAGATGAAGATAGTGAAGAAGGAGGTGACAAAGAGGCTAGGGAGCCTGTTGTTAGAAGAATGGGTACTAGGTCTACTTTGAAGACGCAGATGGAGAAGGTTGAAAAGCTGGGAAGGACAATAACAAATGTGAAGATAAGGGAAGAAGAGAAGAAGAAAGAAGAAGAGGAGAAGGGTGCTAGTGAAGAAGAGCAGGAGAGTGAGGCTGGGAGTTATGTGGAACCCAGTGATTCTGACACTGACAGTGAGATTGAGAGTAAGAAGAAAAGAAAAGAAGTGGATAGGGAAGCCTTCTTCTCTAAACATCAGGTGCTGCCAGGCAGCATTCTGGATGATGAAAAGGAGTTTCATATGAAATCCTTGTTGAGAATGATAGGAAATCAGGGTTGGCTGAGTTTGTTTGTCAACAAAGACAGGAAGCTGTTTGTGGATGAAGTCAGGGAGTTTTATACAAATTGCAGGGTGGTAGCCAGGAGGGTGTTTACCACTGTGAAAGGAGTGGAGATTGAATTTGGGAAACCTGAATTGGGAGTAATTCTGGATGTACCTGCTGAAGGGTATTGCAGGTATGTCAAGCTAAAATGGCCAAAGAGAACAGATAGAGTTACTCCCTTAGATGTTGTGAGAAAGTTCTCAGGGAAACCCAGATTGAGGAAGGAGATGAAGGTTGAGAAGAAGGAGATGGAGCCTGCACATCAGCTGTTGTTTGAATTTGTGCATAGGTTTCTTCTACCTAGGGGAGAAAGAAATTGTGAGGCTAGTGCTCTTGACCTGACATATATGGATCTGATGGACAGAGGGGTGAAAATTAATTTGCCTGGGCTCATTATTAGGCACATTAAGAGAATTTGTGATACTGATCAGAAGCCACACTCTCTTGTGCATTCTTACATCATCCATCAGATTCTTGAGCGTTTTGGAGTGCCCTTAGAAGCAGGAAAGAAGCCTACCATCCATCAGAAGTTTGGGGTTAATGTGCTTAAAAACTGTGACTTCTTCCAAGAAAGCAGGGTTTCTAAAAGGCCAATGCAGGTCAAGCAGGAGCAGTCAGAGGACAGTGAAGAATATGGACCTGATGAGGCCATTGGTGCTGTGCAGGAACTGGAGAAAATGGTTCTTGAAGTTAATGAAGAAAATGCAGAACTGCACAGACAGTTGAAGGTGAAGGATCAAGAAATTGATCGCTTGAAGATTGATTGCCACAAGTATGAGGCCGAGCTGGTGATGGAGAGGGCCAAGAATACGAAGCAACTTGAGGCACTCGTTAAGCACTTCAACCTTCAGCTGTGATTCTTCCAGTCCTGTCCTCCTATCTTTATCTCTTCCTACCCCACCTGATCTTTACCCTTTCCTACTCTCCCTTGATTGCATGATTTGGATGTTTAAGACAATTTTTATTTGGTTGTGTAACTAAATAGAGTGGTGCTGCTGTCACTCTCTGGATGTTGATTTTAAATTTCTTATGTTTGTGACTGTTTCTTGTTTAAGTACTTGGTTCCTTGTTGGGCCCTTATTTTGGTATACCTATGTTCTTGACACTGATGAGTTGCCTTGTGCTCTAGACTAGATAAATCTGACAGGTTCCTGCAGGTCTTTGAATCTTTTCGATGATGCCAAAAGGGGGAAGAAAGAGTGTTGGGGTGTTTGTGAGTGTTGGGGTGTTTGTGACCTAACTCATCTGTTTTTATTGTTCTGTTAGTTTTGTTTTTCTTGGTTTATGTCTATTCAGGTTCTTGAGCAACATTTGTTTGTCCTCATCAAAAAGGGGGAATTTGTTGAGAGCTGGTTTTGAAGTATGACAAACAGGAAGGACACTGAGGTTCATGAGAAGAACCTAGTCCTTGAGTTGAAGGACACGCTTGATCGAAAAGATTACGGGTTGCAAATCCCTGTGGAACTAGGAGTAGTGGCGCGTGGTTGAAGACATATCCTAGTAAGACTAAAAGAGGCGGTGTCCAGGCTGTGTCTTTGAAGTATGAACAAGAGTTATACTTCAACATGGAAAAGAGTTACTGCGAATCTTCAATTACCATAATTAAAGAGGATTCCCAGTAGGACTCAACTAGGGTTGCAAAACTCGTATAAAAGCAAGTAGAAGAGACAGCCGAAGTTGGTTTTTTACACAATAGAGAGTTGAGAGCATATAACGGCGATCTGAAGAACTGTCTACGTGGGAAAACTGAAGAAGACAACTGATTTGCATGCAGAGTATTTGAGTCTAGAACTCTTGTCTAGGTCTATCGAGTTGTAAGTTGTCTTGGTTACAAGTATTCATTGTTGTGTCTATTAGCTTATCTCAGAAGCATATGTATTAGGCAAACTACTTTGTGATTACTAGAAAAAGCTAGAGTTTAGCTTTGTTTAGTGATTAGGGTCTAGAGTGTAGCCCCTTGGTTACAGAGTTTGTAATCAGAAACATTGCTCTTGTGTTAGTGGATTCAGTGATAAAATCCCAGAGTGTGGGTCGTGGTTTTTCTCCCTTGAGCAAGGAGTTTTCCACGTAAAATCCTTGTGTCTTTGGTGTGTGTTTGGAAGTGTGTTCTAAGGTAGAAGGCTGCATAACAACGAACTGAAGAACCATGTTCTACTACTGAAGAACAAGGTTCTTGCAACGAAAATCGGAGGACACTATTCAACCCCCCCCCCCCCTTCTAGTGTCTCTAGGAGGTGCATAAAGTATAACAAGTCATATACAAAACAACCTCTGGATTTTGTTTAATTTGTGGTATAAGAAAAAGACAATTTTAATATAAAATTCTACTAAAAAAGTACAACATTTGGTGTGCAATTTTTGAATAACTAATAGTAATGTCTGATATTTGTATACAATAACTCATAGGAAAATCTATTTGTTTTTTCGTAGGATCCAATGTGGATCGAAAATATATGCATTAGCAATATATAGATAGAATATTATAGTAAAAATGCCTTAAATAAAAAGAAATTACTTTATATTATTACTATATTGGTCATTGTGTGCCAACCGCTAAATAAATTAACATCCATAGCACAACAATTTTTATAGGGAAGTTTTTAAAATTAGTCAGTCCACACTAAAATATTATCTTATTATGGTCTAAATTTTGTTTAAACATTCTGTAGCCACACAACTACAACATTGGGGTATATCATAGGGATATTAATCTTGTATATTATTGAAGTATACGTAGACTAGAAAGGTACAATAGAAGATAGCGTATACCATTATGGTATACTGTGGCTATGGGGTATACAAGCTTGGGGTATATGCAGCTATGCAATGAAATATTTTTAGTCAAATGGCCAATTCGGGTAAATATTTTTATATGTGGCTATTTTTAGTTTTAAAAAAAAAGTCACTAAATCCCATTTCTATGTACTATTGACAGACTTCTTGATGATGTAATTATGTGTTACTTATAGAATTCATTTATTTTTATATTTTGCATAAGCAATACACAATTTTAACAATATGTGAAATGTCTAATCTGACTACAGGTTTAGGCCCTCCTTAGAGAGACAAATAGGTTGATAATGTTTGAGCTAAGACACATATTACCGGAACCATGTAGCCGCTTGAGACAGCACCATTTAAATATTTAAATGTTAGCAACTTTATACTTAATGAGTAATAAAGTTTAGATAACAATACCTCTAAGCTTACCACAAAAACTTTAGACTATAGTATTTAAACTTGAAGGTTTGAAGTTGAACTGAATCCAAATATCAAACATGAGGCATGAAGTTATGACAGGTCTGAAGTTTGAAATAGTGGTTAAATGCTAAGCTTCTTGTACACTTGATTTCTCTTTAAATATACGTGATAAAAACGACTATTTTTGCACTTCCCCAAAAAGTGGTCCAAATTAAGGGTCTGTTTGCAAAAATATGACACCACAAGTAATGGTTCTCCTTTTTGCCCGCGCTAATAGAGGATTTGCAAAAATACCCCTTTAAGGTTTAGTAAAAAAATTCGGACGGAAATATTCCTGTCAAGCTTTTAGGTCGGGGCCAAAATTGCCTTTATACCTGTCCGCTTTTCAACACTTATCCCTTTAAGTGTTGGCAAATTAAGTACTTTGTGTAGTCAGAGGCTCGACATATTGACATTACACTACATTTTTTTTTCCGGATTGACACTTTTGAAATTTTGAACACCCACATTTATTTGGCAGATTTTCTTTTTACACTTCCTTCTCTAGAAGACTACTCTTTCTCTCTTTCTCTCTATACATATCTACACTTTCTCTCTCTATAAATAAAATTCTAATACCACCATGGCTTCACAAATTAAACCAAATTAGATTTATTGGGTTACTCTTTTACCTATTTATGCTCGTTCTTTAATGAGTTATTTGTTGTAATTTCTTTCTTTTAAAAAATTCTTTTCTAAATTAAATTTATATACAATTGCAAGTTGCAAAGCGTCAAAAGTTTGTTCTTTTCCTTGTTTTTTCAAATTCTTATTTCAAGCAAAAGTGGAAAACAAATTTGGGGAATCGCTACACTAATGATTAGGGTTTCTAATGCAACACAATGTACAGCAGCAAAGGACCATCATTGAACTATGAATAAATGATGTCAGACATACATTACTTATGTTTTCCTTTGAATTTGTTTTATATGAACAAAGTCATACTGATTTGGCCTCATTTATGTGCAAAATGTACATAATTTTTTTGCTCATTATATGAATAAGTACGATCAGATTGTTGTTATTTCTAAAATAAGCACTTGATTTTTTTTTTGGGTGGGTATTTTAAGGGAGGTCGGTTAGGACTCGTTTCTTTACAAAACAAGTATAATTTCTGGTTCAATATATGTATAAACACAGACGGATTGACATTGTTTCTATTTTGTAGGGAGCTCTAATATTTTTGTGATTATGGTTTCATTAAGGTGTTGTGGCATTTTTGTAATTATGATTTCATTAAAGTGTGGTGGTATTTTTATAATTACAGAAAATGCTCAATTTTTAAAGACCATTTGCGCTTAGAACTTCAAGACCACCCTCATTTCTACCTATTTGTTAGATTATGCCTTATAATACTCCACTAGAATTCTTGTTCGGGATATTTACAAAACCGTGACACCGGGGCATTTGGTTTGCCTCTTTGGCTCCGTAACAATAGTATAGCAAAAACGATCTCTGTTTAGGTTAATGAATAAATTTTTGGACAAAATACCCTATGAATTATGTAAACGACGTCTATATTTTCGTCCTCCCTTTCTACGTAAGTACTGCCTAGTAGGCAGCACTTGCCTTTGACCCCTCTTGCTTAGGCAATACGTGCCTTTGAACTCTTTCCACATTCTACTAGCTAATTTGAAGTGTCGTTTGGGCAGCACTTGCCGTTTACATCTTGCCTAGGTAATATTTTTCCTTGACCTCTTCCCCGTTCTCCCAGATAACTTCAACTATTTCCTTCGACGAAGCCCAAACTATTTTGCTAAAACCGTCCTAAATGGAGAAAAAAAATCTCAAAATGAATCAATATTGGAACATCAGGTGAATTTTTTTGTTCTTTTTTCGGTTGTATAGAAAAACAAATGGGAATTTTACCTAAACATCCATTCAAGAGTTAATTTTTTTCCTCTATCTAGCCATAAAATTTAATAAATATTTTCTAGCCAACATCTTTATCCTTCTATCATATTCTATTCGCACTAACCTCCAACACATATTCACATTCAACGACCCTTCGTTCTATCATTCTCTTAATTTACACACTAAATTTCATAATAAATTTCACAATTTTCAGCAAAAACATCAACCAAAACCAACATATATGACCAAATCTGACAGCTTCACTATATTTACACAATATTTTGTTATTTTAATAGAATAAAAAAGAAGTATAGATGAGCGATACACTGATATTGCATATGTACTTGGTGTAACAATGCCTTCACCATGTATATCTGCAATGTATCCTCTATATACTCGTTGCATACTTGATGTATAAGTGTAATTTACACATATTTCTTGTCATTTTTAATGAACCAATAATGCAAGAATCTCGTCAACAATTTATCATTTATAAATATAATAATTTAATAAAATTATCTATACAACATAAACAAAGAGGAAATAATAAGGATTGTTACGAGGAGCAGTTGTGTGACGGTAAGCAGTAACTATATATGGATGGGGGCTGTAATTCTCATGAAGTCTTATGTTGGTATAGTTTTCATATCCATTACTTGTATAACCTCATCTGTTGTAAAATTTTGAAATATTAGAAAACGATAACAATTGATACACATATGATGTTTGATGAGATTGTTGATGATACCCAATAAAGTAAGCGTCATGCCCGATATCACAATCACCATTAAGGATTGGTTCCTTGAGATAATGCATTTTCATAGTAACTTTGTCATGGATTTGCATCTCCAAACTCCGGTGTAGCTCGTAGGTTATTGTAATACGTGAGAAAAATCGATTTATAGACCAGAGAACCAATGCTCTGATACCACTTATACAAGTTAGATTTTGAGAAGTAAAATTAGTTAAGATCTAAGCTAAGCTAAAGGAAATACTAAAGATATTCTCATTGATAAGCCTTTGAAATGCCAAAGCTCAGTACATATGATAATAGTGAGCAATAAGCAAGGGACTAAAATAAAATAAGTAAAATTTAAACTGGCTGATGAAATAATAAACTAAGGTGTTATTTGGTTTCCCAAGCATTAGGACTAATACCCTCATTAAAAATCACATTACTTAATGCAATGTTTGGTTGCATTTTTCATCCCAACATAAAACTTAACATTATTTTGTGCAATGTTTGGTTTCAGTTTTTCATTTCAGCATAACTAATACCCGCATTAGTTAAGCGTGAATATATGTATTACTTTATGCAAAATATGATGTGAAATAATATTGTGGGTATTAAGAATACATGTATTAAAATTTTAAAATAACAAAACTGCCCTCATAATAATCGAATCATTTTTATTTCTTTGAAGAATAAATAAATATTTTTAGTTATCCATCGTATACTAACTTGTAAAAGTCAATGATTTTACAAAACATAATATTTGCATTACAATCTCTACATTACTAAATCTCCGTATAACTAATACAACAACAACAACATACCCAGTGTATCCCACAAGTGGAATATGGGGAGGATGAGAAGTACGTAGACTTTACCCCCACCAAGGTGGAGAGGTTGTTTCCGATAAACTCTCGACTAAAGAAAGACATTTCAGAAAATAAGTTTACAATAACAACAACAATATACCTAGCGTAGTCCCACAAGTGGGGCCTGAGGAGGCTGATATGTATGCAGTCCTTACCCCCACCAAGGTGGAGAGGCTGTTTCCAATAGACCCTCGGCTCAAGCAAAATATTTCGAAACATGCTTGCAAAAGTACAATGAGAGTATCATTAATGAAGAAAATACTGTCAAATAAGCTACTAATACATAAGGTAAAACTAATAACAGTGAGAGTAGAAAGGCACAAAAGATGATAAACAAAGTATATAAAAATGATATTAAGACACAACTCTCATGACGACTATCTGATATTCTACCCTAATCCTAGACATAATTCTCATGATTACTACCTAAAATTCAACCCCAATCCTCGATCTCCACGCTTTCCTACCAAGGGTCATGTCCTCAGTGATCTAAAGGAGAGTCATGTCGAGATGAATCATCTCGCCCCAATTAATCTTCGGTCTACCTCCACCTATCCATAGACCCAACACTGACAACCTCTTGCACCTTCTCACCGGCGCATCTGTGCTCCTTCTTCTTACATGGCCTAACCATCGCATCGTCACTTCTCCTCTTTTGTCCGCCATTGGAGTCACTCCCACATTGTCACGAATGGTCTCATTCCTAATCTTAACCATTCTCGCTAGACCACACATCTATCTAAGTATTCTCATTTCTGTTATGCTCATCTTTTGAACGTCTGTGGTCTTGACTGGCAAACACTATACTCTGCACAACATAGTTGGCTTAACGACCGCTTTATAGAATTTCCTTTGAGTCTAGGTGCCACTTTCTTATCGCATAGGACACCAGACGCAAGTCTCCATTTTATTCAACCTACCACTATACAATGAGTGACAACATCATTAATCTCTCCATTACCTTGAAGAATTGAGCCAAGATACTTGAAGCTACGGTTCTAGGGAATGACCAAAGAATCAAGCATCACTTCCACCTCCATGTACTCTATTTTCGTCCTGCTCAACTTGAAACCTTTAGACTATAGGGTATGTCTCCGAACCTATATCTTTTTATTAACTCTGCCGCGAGTCGCATCCACAAAAAAAATATCGTCTGCAAATAACATACACCACGATACCTCCCCTTGGATGCTCTGTGTTAATTTGTTTATCACCCGAGCGAATAAAAGTGGATTAAGTGTTGACCCGTGATGCAACCCCATCTCGATCGGGAAGTGGTCAGAATCATCTCCAACTGTTCTCACGCGAGTCTGGGCGCCGTCATACATGTCCTTAATCGCGCTCATGTATGCCACTAGAACACCTTTACATTCCAAGCATCTCCACAAAACTTCCCCTGGGACTTGTCATATGCCTTCTTTAGGTTAATGAACACCATATGTAAGTCCATTTTTTTAATCCTTATACTGCTCAATCAACCTCCTCAACAAGTGGATAGCTTCCATAGTCGATCGCCCATGCATGAATTTGAATTGGTTCTTAGAAATTTCCTCATCCTCTTCTCAACACCATCTCTCTTATTTTCATGGTGTCGCTTAATAGTTTGATGCTCCTATAATTGTTGCAATCCATTATTAAGGGAACATTGACATAAAAATTATATATAATCAAGAAAACAACAAACATCAAACACCAACAGTAGTAAAGGCAAAGAATAAGATAAAAATAATACATTAAATAAACTCTTGTTAATATAACAGAAATCGATTAACTACTATCTAACCGCCTACCCTGATCCTCGACTTCCACGTTTTCCTATAAATGGTCATGTCCTCGGTGATATGAAGACGATGTCATGTCATGTCTAATCAACTCGTCCCAATTCTTCTTGGGTCTACCTCTACCTCTTTAAAGACCAAACATTGCCAACCCCTCGCTCCTAATCACTGACGTACCTGTGCTCCTCCTCTTCACATATCCATACCATCACATCCTCACTTCTTGCATCTTGTCCACCACCGTGACCACTCCTACCTTGACATAAATCACCTCGTTCCTAATCATATCCACCCTAGTATGCCCCACACATCTATCTAAGCATTCTCTTCTCTGCTACACTCATCTCTTTGAATGTGTGAGTTACTGATTGGCCATCATTCTGCTCCATACAATATAGCTGATACAACGACCACTCTATAGAACTTATCTTTAAGTCTATGTGACACTCTCTTATCATATAGGACGCCGGAGGCGAGCCTCCACTTCATCCACCCGCTCCTATACGATGCGTGACATCATCGTCAGTTTCTCCATTACGTTAGAGAATTGAGCCAAGATACTTATAGCTTTCTTTCTTTGGAATAACTTGTGTATCAAACCTCATTACTAAAATTTACATAACTTGTAGTAGTATATTGCTAATTACTGCATTACTACTACCTATAGTATACCTCTAATACCTGAATTGCTAATAGCTGCATAACTTGTCTCGTCCGAGGCTGATTTTATAGTACAACCTTGCAAGGCCATTGTACAAGTTTCATTAGCAGCTCCAACCCCTGCCATTTCAAATCATATCAAGGCTCCAGTCTCAAGTCAAATGTTGTAAGACAAATTTAACTTTCCAGTAGCTTTGGCAGCGGGAGTCTCCGGAGTTCCAGGGCAAACTGACAAGTATGAGATACACTTTCGACAATTTCGACGACGAAGACGATGGCCGTCAATCAGCAACGCCACCTTCAGCTTCAACACCAAAAGAGGAACTCGAATGGCTACCTTTACAAAACCACCCTGTCTTTGCTACTGCTCCCAATTCATCAGACTCCGCAATGCCTAAAAACCTATTGGCTTGGGACGGAGCTTCTCGTCTCTACTTCTGGGACTCTCACAACAGCTGTCTTCATCGGCTCTCCGTTCGATTAGGCGAACCCAACCCTGCTTCCGTCCTTGCTGCTTGTCCCTCTAAGGTCCTTACTTTTTTTAATTGAAATTCTTCCTTATAACATAAAGTACATTTTATTCATGAAATGCATATTATTAGTTGTCTCAGTAAAGTAAGCTTGAAAAATTTATCTTGTGGATTTTAATAGTAAAGTAACTGAGCATGATGAGATGGAATAAAATTGGGCCGAATAGTGCATAATGGATATTGAACTAAGGGTCTATCGGAAGCAACCTCTCTACCTCACTAAGGTAGGCGTAAGGTCTGCGTACACTCCACCATCTCCAGACTCCACTTGTGGATATCGCTGGGTATGTTGTTGTTGTTGCTGTAGTGCATAATGAATATTGAGGATTCGTATTGAAAGACCAACTAGTTCGGTATCAAGGCTTAGTTGATTGGTATATGATGATGCTAGCACTTACAGCAAGATAGTGTTGGCTTTTTTAACTTCTACTGTAGCATTAAGTTGTAGAAGCGACTAGAACAGTTTGAAGAGAATGTGGGATAGAATCTTGACACTGTTTGATCCTTGTGATTTTTAAGACCCAAGATGTATCTATGTATTGTGTTTCTTATTCACTTTTTTCCTGAATTAAGTGATTATTTTTCAAAGTCCGACGAGATGGATGGTATGGTTCTTTGAGGTCCTCAGAGTTTTCTGTTGACATTTTGACTTTGATTCTTCAAAGTGAGAGAAGAGAACAATTTGCATTATCAATAGGTGGAAATTTCAGTACGATGTTAAACTGTTTGTATCTGTTGTTTCTTCTGGTTCAGGTACTGCATAGTTGAGACAATAAACTTCTGTTAAATTATTCCTTGATGCTCTTGGCATTTTATCTGAAAAAGCGAAATCTGCTCGCTTAAACTTGGCTAGTATTTTAGGTATTTATTTAATGTAAATAGATCACTCTTCATGCTTTGAGATAGTTGTGATATTCATTCTGCTAGGCAATGGATTTATCTGTCATCTGATAGTTTTTTTTTTATAACCGAGAAATTGTCGAGGGCCAGAAGCACACTGTTCGAAGCTCGGCAGATAATGCCGCTCTACCACTCTCCACTTAGATACTAGTGTTTTATCTGTGTCAGGTTCCAAATTCTGTCATCCGATTGTTATGTTCATTTATCAGCTACACGCATCTTTCTTCTTCTAGACCTCCAAAGCATGCTTTTCCTCGTCCTTCTTTTGGAGCTTCTTTTTCTTGTTGTGCCATGTTACCTACGAAATACTTAGAACAAGAATGAAGACATTTGTATGCCATGTTATCAGATCATACTCCATTGCTAACATATCTTTTCACTCTCATGGGTTTTTGAAGGGCATTGGTACTACTACCTGATAACAAACTACTATTCTTTTAAGCTACGTAATTGATGGTGTGGTTGTTGTTAGGTAATGCAAGCAGATGTGCAGTTGAATTTTGAGGTCCAGCAAATTTCCATTAACAGAAATGGATCAGCACTTTTCTTGGTTGGCTTGGATGGTTTATATGTCATGTATCTCTACGGAAGGACTTCGACGAAAGAAAATACGATTATATGCCGGTATGACTTGGTCCTTTTGGTTTTCCATGGTTATGTTTTTTGTGTGCTTCAGAGTGTTTAAAACAGTAGTGTTATCAAAACATCATGCATTCCAACTGACTTGATTAAACATCGGTTTGTTGTTACTATTAGTCATTTGCTATTTGTCATTTTTTGATCCACTTGATTAACAAAAAAACCAATAGTGTTACCAATGGTCCTGTTGTCCTTTGTTATTATTAGTCATTTGAAGAGTACACTTCCTTTTATCTTCGGAAACATCATGTATATGTAGTGGATAAGCTCTCCGTGTTGGGATAATCAGTCCCCTGCACTGTTATTGCTTGTTGTATGGGAGAGATTATGACCTTTCTGGTATAGCTTTTTGAAAGCACTGGTCTCACCTGCATGTTTTACAAGTTTTTGCTTTGAAATGGATCACCTGCATGTTTTTTATAGGTTAATGTTGGGAAGTTGCATTTGTTCTTGACAACTGACTATGACCTTCCATACACAATATTCCCCTTTTGAGTGGCTCATCAGGTACTTAGGTACTTATTCCAGGACTAACTTCTCGGCCTGTGGGTTGCACGTGTATGCTGAGTGCTGCAGTAAAATGCTTTGAGTAAATATTTATACATGAAAGAATAAAGTGCATCTATCACATACGGACAAAAGTATTTTCCTTTACGGATTTATAAGTCTTACTCCATATCACTTGATTCAATCAACACTCAAACATTGTGGTTAACCTTTTAAAGTAACAAATCTCATCACAACTCTGACCGTAAATCGTCATATTATTGATCTTATTCTGTAATCCTACCATAGTACTTAGCGAGGACATCCTTCCTAACGGCATAAGTGAGATGGTCAATGTAAACACCTGATATAAGTGTTTAGCTGCCAAGTTGGAGCTCTCTACAATTTGCTTGGGAGTGCCAACGGACTTTGAACAAAGACCAAGCTAAAATTTGATAAGTGAAATAGTTGAACAAGAGAGAAGGAAACACTAATCAAGAGCAATCATCTAGCATACCCACATATGAAAGGGTCAAAAGGCCATGTGAACTTAGCAGAATGTACTTGAAAGTTTCACCTAGTCAGATGGGAAATCATCACTTCCTCGTGAGTTTGAGGAGGTCTTGGAGTGATTGACTTTAGAATTTTCAACAAGGCACAACTGTTGCTCTCAAACGCATACACAAGTATACATGGTCGGCAAGTAATAAAGTAGTGAGTTGAGTATTGTTCCCATGAGGACTATTATTAATGACTGTATCCTTGGCAATCAATTTCTTCTAAACTATCCAATACTTTTTTCAATGATGGTTGCAATTTTACAAACTATAGGAAACAACGAATTAAAACAAGTAACGATTTCAAGCAACACAAAGCAAGTTGTTGAGTTGTTATAAATATGAGAGAAGACGATCCAGAGTTATGGAGACAAACAATACACTTGAGTTCTACAGTTTGTTCTATTTCTCGATTTACCTAGATTAACCTGTTGATTTTCCCGAATCTATTCGAGTTATTCTAATGCCTATATTTATGAAAATAGAGCTAACAAGAATGCATTAACAAATTCTATAACTAGTTAAGCAAGGCAAATGGGAATATTCCTATTCTTTTTGATAATGAAAAAGTTTTAAGGATAAAGACCTATCCTTATCCGCAAATCGATTCCCCAATGACTAGGTCCACAATCAAGCGTTATCCCTTCTTGTGGCATTAGTGAATTTCGTCATCCAAGTTGGACTTACAAACCATAAATAGTGTTCAATATTGGCGCCAAATAACCAAATAATTAAGTTCAAGAAAGCGTAAACAATTCATAACGGTAAATCAAGAGATAAAAACCTTCAAACATCAACGTTCATGTAATTGCCCTAACTCTAGAACGAGAAGTTTAGCTATGCATATAGATGATGGAAAACAAGAATTCATATAAACGAGCATGAAATATTGTATTGGATGAAGAAAAGATGAACCATTGCTTATCAATTCTTCAATCATTGATCCAGTTTCATCGGCTTCTGCGTTCTGGATTGTTTGCACCCGAACACTTCCTTCAAGCACAAATTCTATATATGAGCGCAAGGCCATAATTATAACATAAAAATGAACAAGTAATGCACTAAAATAAATACCAAGGAGATATAGGTGTTATCTCCAAATATCAACAACTTGGTAAATGACTATGGCGATATGTGATTGAAGAGCAACGATTATGGACAAAGGTGATCACAAGGAAATATATGGTTGTGGAATGGCTCTGAGGACTAGAAACATTACATTGCTGTATGGTTGCAGTCATAGGAATACCATGATGTGGATTACTTATTGCTACATTGCCAGGTGGTTATGGTTTGCATTGTTTCATGGTGCAATGGGCGATGCTTGGTCCGGCGAAAGACATGTTGCATATCTGCGGTTTTAGAAGAAAGAAGAGAAGGCGAGTGCATGGGATGTTGCCCCGTTAGCTATAATTTGGGTATTGTGGAAAGAGAGAAACGGGAGAACTTTTGAGGGGATATAAAATGAACTTTTACATTTGAGTAATAACCTATTGTAGTTTAGTTAGTTTTTGGTGCACCTATGAGGTTCCAGTTTTTAAGAGAACCACATTCTTGTGTAGGTTCTTTACCTTTTGATATTTTGCTTGTAGAAGTGCGTTATCACTTATACTGGGAATGTTGTTGTTGTTGTTGTTGTTGTTGTTGTTGTATATGTGCATTATCCCACATTGATAAAGTTATATATCCTCTAAAAAAACAGATTAAACAAGAACCTTCCATGTATCTCTGGTTTATTTTTTTGTATGTATTTTAACAAGGCCGTTGTAGTCATTGAGGGCAAGGTGATTTGGTTGCACCTCCTAGCTTATATTCTATTCTGTAAAGAGCAATCTCATGAAAATCAATTGAAAAAGAGTTCAATGCAAAAAACAGAGAACATTTATTACTGTAATCCTTGAATAGATGTGTCAGATTATCCTCTACTCTGTAGTAAAGAGTTTTTCTAAATATACAATGATAGATTCCTTCTTCAATAACAAGATTTTATGGTAATTACACTGTTGTTTGATAATCAGCTGTGGTGCACTTGAAATCACTTTGAATGGGTTCATTTCCTTTTGTTGGTTGCAGGACAGTTTCAGTTGGTTCAGAGATATACTTCAACAAAAGCAACTCGATACGGACGCTGAAGGTTTCTTGGCACCCTTACAGTGAGACCCACCTGGGAATCCTCTCTTCTGATTCGGTTTTCAGGTATTGATTTCTTCATTGACAATTTCACGAAGGACTATTTGATGATACAGTTCTAAATTGGTGTATGTTAAAAGCATAGAAAGTCTAATATTCTGTGTTTGTAGAAATTTTAAGTGGATTAGCAATCACTTTACTGTACAAACTGTGGTTGCATCCTCTTAATTCTCATAAATCATGGCATAATGCATACAGAGACCTGGCTAACATGTATTAGATATTTGTAAAGTTGGAGCTTTTCCAACCATATATGTAGGAATGCCACTAGGAGCAAAGAACAAATCCAGAGAAATTTGGAATGGTGACTCAGAAAAAATTGGTTAGATGGAAGTCTCAAAATCTGTCTCTAAGGGGAAGACTCACATTAATAAATAGTGTTTTGGATGCTTTTCCAACCATATATGTAGGAATGCCACTAGGAGCAAAGAGCAAATCCAGAGAAATTTGGAATGGTGACAGAAAAAATTGGTTAGATGGAAGTCTCAAAATCTGTCTCTAAGGGGTAGACTCACATTAATAAATAGTGTTTTGGATGCTCTACCAACTTATATGATGTCCTTGTTTCCTATACCAATGGAGGTGGAGAAAAGGATGGACGCTCTTCAAAGTTTTTATTTTATTTTATGGGAAGTTAATATGAGAAAGAAGGGGTTTTCATTTGATCAAGTGGAACACTATCAAATACAGCAAGAAGGAAGGTGGCTTGGGATCCGAAATTTAAGAAAGCATAATCAAAGTTTACTAATGAAGTGGCTTTGGAGGTTCACAGAGGAGGGGCAGACTTTATGGGGTGGGTAGAGTGATCAAAACAAAGTATCAGTTTGAAGATTCTTGGATGATTAATGAAGTTTCTGCTTCATGCGGTATGAGTTTATGGATATCAATAAGAGCTTTTTGGCCTAATATCAAGAATGAAACCCAAATCACAATGAAAAATGGGATGAAGACATCTTTTTTTAAGGATAACTGGCTAGGAAATTACAGTCTTAAAAGATTCCCTAATATTGTTTGTCTGAATCAGCAACAGGAAGGTACGGTAGGGGAATCATAGACTGCGCAAGGTTGGAACTTAAGCTTTAGAAGGCTGTTGAATGATTGTGAAATATCTAGATTTTTACAAAGCTGTGGAGCATGGGCAGGATAAACTCTAGAGGGTGGGGCATAACAAGGGTACTTGCACAGTAAAAGACGCTTATAGGAACCTAAATCAGTCCAACAATTAATTCACTTGTTGGCCATGGAAATATATATGTGAGGTAAAGGTGCCATACAAAGTGGCTTGCTTCTCCTGGCTGGTAGTCAAAGAAGCAGTTCTTACAGACGAGAATATCAAGAAAAGATGGATTAAACTGTGCTCAAGATATCACCTATGCAGTAAAGAAGAAGAGACAGTTAGCCATCTCTTTTTACACTGTCAAGTCTCTGGTCAACGATGGGATATATTCAGCGATCTGAGAGGGATTCAATGGGTCATATGCCTGGGAGGACTTCAAAATTCTTGGCTTGCTGGAATAGGGGTGGGGGAATTGACAATAGGAGAAAAAGATGGAGTATTGTCCATGCTTGTACCTGGTGGTCCATTTGGAGAGGAATTCAAGGTGTTTTGATGATGCTGTAGCACAGTGCAGAAAATCAAGATGAACTGTATATTTTTCGTAAAGAAGAAATCATAGAAGACTTTGACTTAGTGTTAGATGTTTTAGAATTTTTGTAACAGCAAAACAGGTCCCTTGTGAAATGAACAAGGACAGTTTTTGGACCTTTTGACATTGTAATTAGGACCTCAGTACAATCTTTGTACTGTGAAAGAGGATGGTTACTTATTTAGTTGGTGTTTCATGTGCAAATAGGTGGGAGAAGATCATCTCCTTCTACATTGTCGTGGGGTCGCCTCGAGTTTGTGGCGGGAAACTTTCAATTGGTTTGGAATCTCTTGGTGATGCCTCGGACCGTGAGAGAGGTAATGTTCAGCTGGATTTGTGGTAGATGAAGGAAAAGACGCAAGGCTTGGAATGTAGCTCCCTTAGCTATTATGTGGGTTATTTGGAGAGAAGGGAATATGAGAGCTTTTAAAGGTGTAGAGAGGATTTTTTTTTTTTGGTTAAGGAATAGCCTTTCTCCCCTTATTTCTTTTTGCTGCACCCATATAGCCCTTTGTTGTATAGAAGATTGATGTCATTTGTAGAAAACCAGGTTATTTTGTAGGTTTTAACCTTTTGATATACCTCTTGTATACGAGGTTTACGGCCCTTCATCAGTAAATTTATTTACTTTTTCTCAAAATACACCACACACGCACACACACACAGAGTATGCTACCATCTGAAAAAAATGGAACCTGGAAGACTTTGATCCATTTACTTTCAGAAAATTGCAGTCTACGCAGTAGCTCTTCTCCTCTTCCCTTTATTCTGGGTGCGCATGTGCACATAATCACTATTTTTGGGGCTTGTAGTTGTTATAGGTGTTGAGCATGGTCTTTTTGTTCTCCAGTGGTGAAGCAGCTTTTTCACTTTCATACTCTCTGCGACTTTCTTAACATTTCAGATGCATGCTAATTCGATTGCTGATTGGAGAATTATGTGTAAATTCTTTTCTTTGAAAAGTTACATTCAGTTATATATACTGATGCGTTCCTTTATATCCAGGGTTTTTGATCTGTCTTCGGCCCTTGGTCAGCCAGAGCAGGAGTATTATCTGCAGCCTGTGGAGCCAGGCAGTTCGCACAATGCCACATCAATCTGTCCTGTCGATTTTTCTTATGGGAGTGATCATTTGTGGGACCGGTTCAGTGTAAGTTCCACCTTTCTGTTAACATTATTGACCTAGTGCTTATATGCTCAGGTATTATGTGGTGGTAGCTGTTGGCCATTTTTGGGGGTATGACGGAGCTTTTGTTAGTGATTCACGATCTTTTGGCTATACGAATACGTTGGATGACAAAAATAAAAGGAATAGTAATGTAATAGTTCATGATCCGAAGCTATATCAATGTGTTTGGTGATAACTATGAAATGAACAAGACTTACAGTTCCATATAAAGGAAGTAAGAAAATGTAGGGTAAGCAGATTTAACACCCATTTTCTAACATTTGGATCTGCTGGCAGCGGTGGTTACTGATCAAGTAGCTTTAGTGTCATTACTTTGTACGTGAAAGTTGAGTAATGCTTATATTATTGTCTGCAGGTTTTCGTCTTGTTTAGTGATGGCTCAGTTTACATCCTATGTCCTGTTGTTCCATTTGGAAGGTAATTTACCACACATCACAGTGCTGCTAATCTTAAGTTTTTGTTCGAAGAAAGTTATGGAAAGAAATTTAACTATGACAGCTTTGAAGTAATATGAAATTTTTTCAAAGGGTTTTGCTTCTACTAGCATGCAAAGAGACAACCTCTGTTTCCATAATGCTTCTGACATTTCGTAGTCTCATTCGGTATTAAGTTGATTAGCTGATAGGTAGTATTTTCCTGATTTTTATACGCGTGTGTCTATATAAGATACCTCATAGACTATTTCCTTACCCTAAAGGAATTACTCTCCCCAACCATATTTCTCATTTTCACTTTATCCTCAAGCCTTCTAATTTGCAAATGTGTTTGTTATGCCCCGTGTCTACTGTTTTTCCCCTATGGAAGAGTCATATCACAATATTTACTCACTTAAAGTACATGCTTCGTATTGGAACAGTGTGTACAAATGGGAATCTGTACTGGAGTTATATAGTGATGCTCACATGTTTGGTCTGAAATCATCGAATTCAAAAGCTGTGAAAAACTCAAATTTGGCAATATCTTGGTTGGAAGCAACATTTCCCGAACTAACTCGGAAGGAAATTCATGCAGAAAATGCTTCTGCACTTAGAGCTCAGCCTTATGCTTTGTTTGATGCGTCGCTCTCATTGCAGGTATTTCATTAACTTACAGGTCTAAGGTTCTTGACTGTGCACGCCATATACACCCATATTGACTTGCCATCCTAGAAGTTATCGAAATTAAATCTCTTTTCACATTATGGCTTGATTTCCTTTTTCATCAATTATTTTCTTCTTTATCTTATTATTCAATGCAATATGTGCGTATAACACCTTATGGTGGCGGTTGTAACACTGGCTTTACTTGCAGGGGCCTTTACGTAAAGTAAGTCGTGGCGCTGAAGAAGACTCAGTTCATCCTCCAGTTTGTGAAGGCCGTGCTGTCAGTTTCCTCTATGATTTAGTTAGCAAAGACTCTATTCTAGTAACTGCTTGGAGTGGTGGGCAGTTGCAAATAGATGCTTTAGCTGATGAAGTACAGCCAGTCTGGAAGGTTGGTAGCCCTCCTCGGGTTTGTCTGGATTCAACTGACAGTATAGTTGGCCTTGCAATGATTTGCGAGTCATTGTCTAGTAACACCTCCATTTTGAAGCTTGACCTGCCACCTGATCATACCTTATGGTTGGGGCATCCACCTCCTCTTTTGAGATTGGCTATTGTGGATTTAGCTCTGCCCAGAAGAAGCGGCTGTCTTATATCAATGTTTGTTGATCCCCTTGTTTCAGAAAGAATATATTGCCTTCATGATGGAGGAGTTGATTCAGTAGTGTTACATTTTTTGCCTTTCACTAATCAGACTCGTGGCAAAGAAGACATAATGAGAAGTCCCTCTGTGCATCCTGTTCTTAGCACTTTCCAAGGAGAAGCATCCTCAGCTTCCGCACTTTGCGGTTTCTTGGCTCTGTCAGATTCTTTCGGAGATTCATGGATCGTGGGCCTTACTCCTTCTAATGATTGTGTAGTGTTGGAGATGGAGACCTGGAATACACTGCTTCCCCCAATTGTTGATAAGGTTGACAAATTCACAGGCTCAGAAGTCCAAAAAGATACAGATATTCCAACTATCATAAGTAAAGAACTCCTTAGTGGGCCCAAGGTAGTTCTTTTGCCCCCTTCATCACCTCATTTACGCTCAGTTGCTGCTGATTCAATTGAAGGCCGATCAACACTTCATCAGTATTTCAAGCTTTTTCATGAAAATTATGTGGAGTATGCACACAAGGTAACATTTTGCTGTCTGTATGTTATAATCTTTGATTTCAGATGTGATCTTTTTCCTGCTGAGAATTTCTTAACTAGTGGAATTCGATCCCTCTTTGCATGGTCTGGGTGCTTTAGAAGGAGAGCAAGAAGATATGTTTGAAGGAACTAGGAGTGCAGTGCATCAACTAAAAACTTGAGCTTGTAAATGATACTGACCATATGATAGGATCTATCAGCTCCTGTCATAGCTAAATAAGGAAACTACATCATTTGTAAATAGATACTCTCTTTCAACCGCTCAGACATCCATCCCCTTCGCGCTTCGCCCGCCCTATCCATCCGCGCGCTGGCAGGTAGGGGCTTATCTATGTGATTCGCTACGCTTGCCTGCGCCTATCGGCTGATTCTATTGCCTGCCGGTTAGCGAAACTTTTCCGGTAGTACGAATCGCTACGCTTCGCCTCTTTCGATATGATAATATGCATCTTGGTTGCTGCGCTCCCTGCGGATAATAGCAAGAGAGTGAATAACGAATGATCCTCCAAACTAAAAGAGTGATTGAGTCCGACTCATGCGAGTGAGTGAAAGGCGTGGCAAGAGAGCGAGTTCGACTCGCGAACGATCAGCAAGTGAAGGACCGATCCTTTTTTTTGCGCCAATACTGTAATTCAGCACTTCGGGGTGTTAATATATGCAAGTAAAATCACCTTACCTTCTACATTTAAAAAGGGAAGATGTGTTCATCAAACTTGTAAGTCCATTCTCAATATCTTCAATTTTGACGATACTTGTTCATTAGAGTTCCGTTGTGCAATTTGGTTGGGTGAAAAGATTATTTTGCAAATTTTGATAATACGTGAGCAGACCATCTTGTACCCAAGATTTAGCTTTTGATCGGATGCATCTGTTGGATGCTACTTCATGTCTGTGGAGCTAAACTAGCACAAATTTTCTATATGGTTGTAAATGGAGTTCCTATCCCCTTGCATTTCAGTATGAGCGTTTTAATTAGTATAGAAATTTAGTGGATGATGTAATTTTATTCATTTAATTGGGCAGGAGTTCTGCTTGTTTTAAAGTTGTTAGTCTCCCCATTTTCTGAAGATGTTCATTTTCAAATTTCAACAAGGTTTTGAAGGAAAAAGGAATTTATGCCTTTGGTTCTATGCCCTCTTCCTCATTTTTCACTTGGGTCAAAATCAAAAAACAAATTTCTTTAATGTTGTTACTCTTTTTCAGTGCTGTTGACGCTATACTTGTCTCTTTATGCACATGGTACTTTTGTTCTGTTATCAGGTGTACTTTGAACTTCAGCATCATGCACCTCATGTCAAAAAGATCATTGATGACCAGCATTCTCGATTGCGCAAAGCAGAGCAGAAGCTTTTGGAAGTTGGAAGAAAGCAGGAAAAGATAGAAGATCGTATTGAGCATGCAGTTCACTTTCGCAATGAGCTAGACGAGCGCTTGCAAAGCCTGCGACACCTGCCGGCAGCACATAAGAGATCGCTATCAAAAGCTGATCGAGAGTTCAAGTCTGAACTTGGTAATATGTTCTTCCAATATTACTGCTTAACGTAGTTTAATTTTGGTTTATTGTGAACTCTGGCTTATCATAGCATAGACTAGAAATAGAAACCTGTATATTGCACGTGAATATACCGAGTCTTGTGCATACGGCCAACAGACTGTCTTCAATCTCTCTGCTCCCTGATTCTGATTAGTCTGCAAGGCCTAGAAACAGCTAGTCGATTATTTTTCTGGCAACTTTCTGGTATAGAACTGTGCTTATGTTTTACGTAATGCAGACAGAATTACAGGAGTGGAGTTGGATGCTCTGCGCTCTTCTATTGAAGCATTAAATGCCAGGTTGAAAAGATACACACATTCTCCACAGGCAAATCGATCAAACGAACAGCGACAACTATCAGTGAGGAGGAAAAGTCATGTTCAAGAGAATGAAATGTCACTGCTGAAAGCATCACTTGAAAAACTCTCACTGGTGAACAGTGAAAATGCAAAGAAGGTTAAAGTAGTCGAAACTGCACTGACACGCCGTGAAGTAGGCACTTCATGATATCATTTCGGTTTTTGCCGTCAACAATGTTTCATCTCAGCAGTTCTGGAGTCAAAGCTGGTGAATCACAAAATTACTCGTGGCTTATCTGCGTTACCCGTTTTCTGCTGGAAGAGCTTCTTCGACTGTTGGTGTGTGTTGGGTACTTGAAGGTTACTTCTGCAACCACGCCTAGATATTAACTGTAGATTGTATCTCTTGGGGTGAAGATTGTAAAGTCAAACATCTTATTCAAGATGGGATACTTTCAAATGGATTGGTTGTTTACATGAGCATTGAGTCCGCTGAAAGACCCGCAGCCAATGGGATTGTACCGTTAAGGCATTTTTATTTTTTCAGATACTGGCCTATCAATTTCCTCCAGAGTATGCTAGCTCTCTCGTTTCTATTTTGGTTTGTAATTCAAAAGCTGAGGATAGCGTCCTTAAAAGTGACGGTTTTGGTCAGAATGTGGATAGTTAGTGTTCTTGCTGGCATAGTTGCTTTGCTGATTTTATAAGATCTCAAATACTCCACCCCTTCCAAAAATTGTAGGTTATTTTCCCTTCACAGTTTAAGATAAAGGACTTTCTAAACTCAGCCTTTTGTTATACTGTCTTGGAAGACTCAAAATATTTATGTTGTTTTTTTAAAGCTAAGTGAACGCAGCCTAAAAAATTAGACGAGCCTGTGTTTAATACGTTTCTTGTCTGTGTGTGTATATATGTTAGGGAAATGATCAAATTTGCCCTTGAATTATGTGGTTTAAGTTTGTGGCAAGAAATGCTGTAAATTTTGTGTAGGGCCTGTTTGGCGCGCGCTAATTGATTTGTAGCCGTCAAAAATAAATTCGTTGAAAAATAGCCACCTCCGGACAAATTCCAGTAAGCCCCAGTATTTATACTGGGAAGCTTCAGTAAACTAACCTTTGAACAAGTTTTGTTCAAGACCCCAACATTTTGTTATGAAACTTTGTATAAAGCTTCAGTCCCATAACAAAATGCTGGGGCTGTGAACAAGAAGCTTTATATATAGAGTCATGGGATAAATCCCATTATTTTGTTATGGGATAAATTCACATAACAAAATAATGGGACATTTGAACATATTAGTTCAAATAAGTCCCATTATTTTGTTATGACACTTTGTATAAAGCTTCAGTCCCATAACAAAATACTTGGGCTTTGAACAAGTTTTATTCAAAGCCCCAGTATTTTGTTATGGGACTAGTCTGGGGTGTTTTTCCAACGCTAATGGAGCTTAAGTGTGCGCGAATTTTTTGCTATTCTTCAATGAATTTTGAAACGGTGGATAGTCCCATTGAGCGCGTTTTTGGCTAGTGATCAAAATTTCCCCAAGAAATGGCACCTGCTAGCCGCTTTTATCTGTGCTATTTAAAGTGCAACCTACTTCTGAAAAAAGGTTTAGCGTGATGAAGACAAACTTAAGACCAAAATCCACCTCTCTCCATGTGAGTAGAAATTCTAACCATCTTGAAAAGAGTTTGATATAAATGGCAACGGGGAAGTGCATTTATTATAATTGGAAGAACATCGGATTTTTAGTTCTGAAGTTGGGCTAAGTGCACGAAAGGCCACTTTTGCCACTGGTCTTTGGGCACAGGCCACTAATACCAAAATATTTAGTTTGTGGCCACTTTTACTTAAAGAGATAGAACTTCAGTCCAGAGGCCGGATTGAAGTTCAGTCCTTAAAGATTGAACTTCAATCCACGGCCATATGGACTGACGTTCAGTCCAGTCCTTAAGATAGAACTTCAGTCCATGGCCATGGACTGAAGTTCAGTCCATAGCCATACCATGGACTGATTCAGTCCATGGCCATATGGACTGAAAGTTCAGTCCTTAAGAGATGGAACTTCAGTCCAGGGGCCGTATGGACTGAACTTCAGTCAACTATCAGAACTTAAGTCAATATTTATTTAGTAAAGGCCCAAAAGTGGCCTCTAGTGTAAGACCAAAGAAAATAGTGGCCTTAAACTAAATACCAGTGTTAAAAGTGGCTGATGGGCGAAATTTTTACTCTGAAGTTCGGTGTGAGTTCCCAAAATCAGACCTTAAGGTGGATTTGGTTCTAAAGTCACTAAATTTTAAATAATTTGAAAAATGACCACGTCCTAAATGGCACAGTCAAAAGAAGCGTTTTTGAACTTCCCCCTAATAACTTGCCATTACAAAACTGACCTTTATATATGCCGTTATTTATTAAAGGTCCATCACTGGGGGGTAATCATCTATGCTTAATTTGATTAAAAGAAGAGTGCCACATGACCCAATATTAACCCAAAACCTTTTATTTGGAGGTATTTGTAGCAACATGAATGGATATTGGAACAAACATCTTAATATATTGTAGTCATGTATATGCAAATGGTAAAGCCTCAGTAACATGGATTTCACTTTAGTTTTATGCTGCATTGTAATAAGTTGTGGGATCAATTCTACCTTGTAATGGAGCTGACGAAGAATTTCTCTTTAGGAGTGGTTTCCAAACATCTTTATGATCTTCAGCTACATAACGCGCTAAGGTTCCTACATGATCACTCCCATATTTAACCTTGTAAAGTTCTTACCAAAATAAAATTAAGTTGTTCAATTAGCGGATTTAGAGTCTCAAATTTCCACATTTAACAAGTATTTTGGGTTCTTCTATAGGGTTTGACTATAAATGTTTGTTTAGTAGTATGGGTTTAGATCATCTAAAACTTGCTGAATGAATGAGATGATGATGTCAAATCGAGCTACGAATGTGAGAAATCCAGGGGCTTTGTGGCTTATCTTCAACTACAAGTGCTGCAGCTCCTTAATAATCTAATCAACTACCTGTTCTCCTGACTAAGTTATTATCTCATTCTCATACTTGTAGACTGTAGAGGGCACTAGATTTGGTTGTTTACAATCTTGACAATCATTAGTTTTTCTCTTAATTACGTTTGATAAGGAAGGGAGTAAAGTAATAAACTGGTCTCTTGTTGAGAATTTCCCCTCTTTACATTATATAACCACTTGCTTAGAAAAATTAAATCAACAAATAAAATCTTCCTGATTTCCCTTCCATTCATAGCAAGAAAAAGTAGCCTCTGCTCAATTCACTACAAATAATTTAATTTCCTATGTATAAGCTGGAACTTATATACCAATGTCTTATTTGACTTTCATACAATTTCAGTCCCTACCACTTTGCTTCCTACGATCTCAGGTACCATTCTACTCCTCTCTTCACGTCTGGTAACGCGGATGCCTCAGTCTTTACATGGATCAAACGAGCTTCGACGTTGGACGATAATCGGATATCGTTTCAGCATCCTAGTTGTCGGGAAGAAAACTAACTTATCTGGTTCAGCCGGAACCCAACTGCAAATAAAAAATTGCACCAACAGAAATGTCTTTACATTTCACAAACATGGCATATTGTGTATTTGAGAAAATTGAATACACATAGTGAGGCGTACCTAAAACGAGTCACAAAGTGGTGAAGGAAAACAGAGAGCTCCACTCTAGCAAGCTCATAACCAGGACATCGCCGTGGTCCTCCACCAAACGGTGTGAATACGTTAGGTAAGCTTGTCGATCCTGCATTATCCTGTTTACACAAAATTTGGATGTTTAATTACATAAATCAATCTTGTATTCAAGTAAAAAAATAGAGTGTAAAAGAGTGAGATGGATATAATTAGGCACCTGCCACCTCCAGGGATCAAATGTACGGGCATCTTTGAAATGATCATGGTCTAGATGAACAGCGCGGAAAGAAGCAAAAACCTTCCACCCTTTTGGAATGGTATAACCTGAAAGAATGTCAAAAAATTCAACCATTTGGATCAAGTACCGAATATTGATCATATGAACTTAACAATGGTCTTCCCATGCAATAACAAGTGCAACATGATTATGCAGTCAATTTAATTGATGCACAACTCTGATAGGCACAACTCAATTTTAATTTTCACATGTAGTGATGCAGTCACATTAGAAGTGTCAGCTTACCTTTGATATTGATATCGGTCATAGCTCTTCTAAAAACCCCGCTAATTATGTTAGCAACTCTTAGTGTTTCATTAACAACCTGAACATGAAAACACAAAACGCAGATGTCACGAGAGCATACTTGATAAGAAAATTGGAGCTAGAAAAATAAGTCTGCAGATGACAATGCACTTACACATTGAGTGAAGGGCATTGACTTGTAGTCTTCCCACTGTAAACACTCAACTCCGCCTTTTCTTAACCTGATCTCCTCATGCTCTTCCTGCCAAGACAAGTTCTAACTATAATTAATAATCCATTTTCATTAAGTTCTTGGTTGTCGCGTTAATAAAAGATTTTTTCCTCTATCAAATAAATATGATCCAGTCTTATGATCAATAATGCTTCCCTTTTCCCGTGTAACCTGATTAACTCAATTACTAAGAACAAAATGTAATGAACAAAAGTATAATATTGAATTTGAGCCTGTAGTCGAGTGTCTTGAAATAAGCTTTAGCTTAAATTCACCAATATGCGGTGCCTACTTTAATCCGACTTCTTATGTACAACCCCTTCAAATCAGCAAAAACCCCTTTCCTAAAGTCCTTACTTTTTTCAAACATTATTAAATGTCTTTTGGTTACAATCATCTACGTAAATAAATCAATCGCTTAAGAGAAATAAAAGTTTCAAGTCCACAAAAAAAAAAAAAAAAAAAATTCCTACAGAAACTAAAAATTTACTCACGACTAACAATTATTCCTTTGAGGTAGGAACATTACTTTAGGTACTAGAAGAGACAAAGATTAAACAGTGGTTAAACGACAAATGAAAATAACTGTGTAATTAATCACAATAATTCAGGTAAAATAAAATGAGAAACATAGGCGTGCAGAAATCTGTTGGGACTTTTAAAAAAAGACATCATGATTTTGTCCAGTGGTTGCTACCCCTAGTTATCCGGTTTCTTTCTTTATTCGACAGATGATAGACCAGATGCTCATGCTTCTCCTTCACTTTTCTCCTCTTTATCTGACTACTTTAATCCCAAACTTTTGACTCTCACATGTCCTACTACTTAAAACTGATAGTACTACTCTATATTTAAATATTAACTACACTATTGGAGTAATTTTTTACTTCATTCGTTTAAAGTTATACTCCCTCCGTATTTGTTTGACTTGGAGCGAAGTTTAAGAAATGTGGTAAGACTTTTTAAATTTGTGGTCCAAAATAAGCTATACATAAATATGTGGCTATAAAACATTTCATTAAGGATAAAATAGTAGTTTCAACTCAAAAAATATTTACAAATTTAGAATTGTGTCATTCTTTTTTGAACGAACTAATAAGAAAATAGTGTCATCCATGTGGAAGGAAAGGAGTAATATATCCATTTGGAAGGAAAGGAGTAATATAAGTTATACTTCTATGAAGCAATTTCCTGCTTAAAAAGAATGAAGTTCTTCTAAATTGGGAAATTTAACTTCATCACTGTATACTCAATGTTATAATTTATAGTCATACAAATTTTATAAGATAAGAAAGATAGAGGTATTATTTTAGGTAATTATGGAGTGTATTATAACATACCAATATTTTCATTTTTTGTATAAATAAAGTAAAAATAAACATGACAGGGATAGGCCACTACTATAAGGCTTTGCAAAACGTCCAAACTTCGTACACTATTTTGCATACATTTGGTATCCACTTATCTTTGTGTGTGCCTAATAATACCAACAAATACCAGCAAAATTAAAATATATGGAAAGTTAAATAAAGTAATGGGCATTTGATAATTCTAGAATGGGTGTTAAGATTTAATGTGTATGTGGTACGAACTTGGATGCACGTGTGATGTTGATGCAACAAGAGTCTAGGGACACATGGGGCTACCAAACAATCGTTTTCTTGAGTACTAATTCCAATCCCTCTACTTTGTCGGCCACAAAGTACCACCACAGGCCAATTTAAGAAGAATATGATTTTTTTGAGGTTAATTAATCCAAAATTAGATTCTAAACCTCATATTATTGTTCCAAACACTTGCCTAAATGATTCGTGTATCGCATTTCGAATTCAAAATATTAGAATAGGGAAAAGGTCAAACTGAAACATCTTAAATTAATAGATATACATAATTATCAAGGAACATAGCATACGCTGAAGCTTTTGTTTATCCTAAGATTAAAAAAGGAGATAAATATTGATTTACAAAAGTTCCTCGAGTATTGAGTGTAGAAAAGATGATAAGCTATAAAATATTACGTGATGAAAAGTTCTGTGTGTTGTAAAATGTGAGAGCCAACTTGGAACAGAATATGAGGACTTTCATTTTCGGCCAAATAATATTCCTTTGATTCAGCTGCAGAAATTGAAGCCAAGTGGGAAGGGGGATGAGGGGAGATCCTCCATAATTTGATGATAAAAATATTTAGGTAAGCAGATAATTCATTTATTTTTTGAAGAAGAAAAACAGGACCAACTTGTGGTAGCAACTTTAGGGTCCACTATGGAAAAATTCATCAATAATAAGCAATTTCTCTTTCGTGTTACTACTATATTTTATTTCCCACTTTTTAAATATGTTTGAAAAGTTATTGTACTATCTGTTTACATTTAACACCTTTTTAATTCTGAAATTCCCGTTTTGTCGACATGACTACAACATTCTCAAGCATATTTTATATGTCCTACTAATTTAATATCTCCGTTTAAACTTTATATTACTCAGCCATGATTCTGGAGTATCTTTAATATGCTCTATAACCTATTTAATACTATTTGCGTTACATCATCTCTTTATTTTTTATTAACTCAATATGCAGTCCAACACAATATAGTCAGACCTTTCAATAAACGCCATCAACAGTACTCCCCTATTATAACCAAAATATTTGACGGATAAATAATGTCATCATATAAAGATTGCACTGCAGTATAAAATAAACTTAGCACGACAAGATAAGATAAGAAGAGGAGGGCACCTTGAGTTGGGAAAGAGCACGAGGAGTCTCAGTGAGGAATTTGACAGCAAGGGTCATGATTGTAGACGTTGTTTCATAGCCAGCCACAAGTAATGCTAACATAAAATCCACTATTTGCTCCTCCGAGAACTCTCCCCCACCCCCATCTCCTTCAAACAACGCTTCCAACATATCATTCTTCCTCTCTCCTCCTTCCCTCTCTTTCCTTCTTTCTTTCACCACTAAACTCAACGCATCTGCCACCTTCTTTCTCGCCTTCAAGAATATAGGAAAATTAATGAGCCTATATACCAACAAGTAAAACTAATAAGCTCAACATAATAGTACTATAAAATTACATACTTGAATGGCCTTGCGGTAGGTGGAAGAGAAAAGAGGCAAAGGAAGGGAGAAGAAGCCTTCAATGACAAGCATGTACTCTTTCATTAGATTTTCTGTCCACTCGCATGGATCAAAACTCATCAGCTGCTTCACTGTTAGATTAAACGTTATCTGCACATATCCAACATCACTAGTTAGTCATATTAAAGTAATCAAACTTTATATATATCCAAAAAAGAAAAGGGACACATGGAACCTTCGAACTTTAGAAGAAAACAAAAGGTATGAAGACACATAAAAAGTATCAGAAGAGAATGATAACATCACATTCTTTTCTATCGACATGCACATGTGGGTTTATGCTTTTATGATAATTACTACCACATACGGCCATGTTTACTTATTACATGCATATACTTTCCTACATGCATATACTTTCCTACATGTCCACACAACACAAACACACTACTTCCTCTTTGCTCCTTTATAGTATATAGAGACTAAAGTTAAGCCGATTAATTATGATACCCCACCACCAACCATGGAAATCTGACTCATCTATCCATTTCTTTTACTATAAGCCTCTAATCCATGAAAACTCCTACCTTTTCTCGCAAGCGCCGCTAACAATTTACTTTGAATTAATTAATGCAAATTAATACCGTAAATATATCCCTCGTCCCAATTTGTCATAACTTAAAAGCACAAAGTTTAATGAAGAAAAAGAAGATTTTTGTAACCGGTAAATGCGTACAAATGAAAGTTTAGAATAGTATTGATACCAAACTTAAAAATATGATATTATTTTTAGAACGAAATAATAAGGAAAGTAACATCCAAAAGAATGGTCGAATTGTTATTTTTTTTTTAAAGATTTGAGTTATACCTTCTTGGCCTCTTCCATGAGGAGGATACGCCCGGTCCAAGAATCCAAAGTAAGCCTTACCAACCGGTCGATATCGACCAACAAATGGTCCTTAAGGATAGAAGAATTAGCAAAACTCATAGTCAAATAATGCATTCTTTTATGAAGACTTCCTCTCATTAACAACAAAGAATGCCTCCCTAACAAATTCTGTAGCGAACCAGGATAACTAGATTCAAAAAGCCGGCCTTCATTTTGTAATATGAACCGGTTCGTTTCTGCATCAGCGGAGAAAACTGTCGGTTCACCAAATATATGAGTAGTAAATATGTTTCCATATTTAGAAACTCGGTCATCGATGAATGGATCAGGGTTTTCAGTTTTGTATGCAGAGATTAGCTGAAGGCTTTCTCCGATAAAGGGAAGGCCGAGAGTTCCCGGTGGGAGGCGGCCTTTACGGCGGCGAAAATGAGCGGCGGCTGGTGTTGCACGGAGGAGGAGAAAAGTGAGAAGTGAAATGAAAAGCGTTATGACAACATAGAGAAAAAGATTGGTGGTGTCCATAATTATGTTGTTTTTTGAAAAGAAGTGTATAGTAGTAGTATAGGAAATGGTTTGTGAGTTGCCTTCTTATATACTCCACTAGTGTGTGTAATAAAAGGAAAACGAGAAGAGAAAAGGGCAGGTTATCAATGGAGGAGATAGAGGGAATATCTACTGTGAAATCTAGGGGAAAGAAAGAGAATATGTAAGGGAAGGAAGGTTTGGAAATCTAATTAATGCCAACAAATTTAATTTTGTTAAATGGACAGTTGGACACTGAACTTTTCTACTGTATTACGGTAAAATCTTTCTATAATGGTAGGTTTCTCTCAAACTTTCACGACTGCTATAGCGAGTGTTGTTATAACTTATACTAATATTTAATGTTTCGATCTAATTTAATCGTTATAGTAAAAAATTCACAAAATATATGTAAAATTCAAAGTTTTCAATAGATTTTTATATTATATTAATAAAAATTAAAAAATTAATACATTATTAATAAATTTATAACTAGTTGATTTCATTCTTATGCTATTATTTTTCTTACAACTTTTTTCTTAACTATTTTTTTATGGTACGAATATAAAAAAAATAATATATTTATATTACAAATGGTTATTATAAATATATTGTATTGTATTGTATTATATTTTATAAATAATATATCTCTTATAAAATATTATTACACAGTATTTGATTATGGCCATTATTGAGAGGTAATTATAAAGAGTGTACCGATATAATGAACATCATTGATGTTATATGTAGAATGCTATTATAGAGGAGTATAATATAACAAGAAAAATTGATTCTGAAGAAAATTAAGTCGTTATACTGAAATGTCGTTATAATGAGGAGCTGTTATAGAGAGAATTGACTTAGGTGAACAAAGTTACTCCCAGCTCTTTCATGGTCACAATTACAAAAATAATTTGATCATAATATTTGCCATTTTAAATTATTAAGTTGAAATTTGTCAACTTTTCCCATAATATTCTTAATTTTCTTGAAAAAAAACAAACACTGCAATTATAAGCTCATACATGAAAGTACCAAGAAGGTAAAATGTTAAGCTAATGAAATAAATTATGTTTGTTTATGATTTTTTTATGAACGTGTAAATATAAAATATTACACCTAAAAAGGACATGATGAAATATTTTTCTTTCGCTACATACATTTTTACAACAGAAAGAGGCCAATTTTGCCTCTCAACTATGAGAAATGGATAAATTACATCCTCTATTTGATTTTTGTATTAAAAATACACCTCTATTTACCTTAAGTAGTTCACTTATGCCCCTAAAACTAATGGAGGCTCTAGTGAGGTTGAGATATTCTCTTTTTTTTTTCTTGGCTGAGATAGAACTTCAACTAGGATTCACCTTCATCTTCGCCATCCTCTTGAAATAACCCATTAATTGAGACATATTAACAGAGAAGAGAACTTCTTTAATCACCCCAAAAATATTAATTATTCCAAAAACATTAATTTCACATAAATTCTTACAAATTATTTTGACCCTCCAATTTTGACTTTAAAATCAAATTCCCTCCTCAACTATGAAACATAGTTATTCTCTCCCTTTTGTCCTATGTAATGTCTATTTTATCCTTGACATTTCAATTCCCTATCTATATGATATATTTTTATATATGATTTTTTCGTCAAAATATTTTATCTATAATTTAAATAATATATAGCTTACTATAGTAATTTAAGTTCATTAATATTATGAAAAATATGAATTTGTCATAAAATACATTCACCCCGTTCTCTATCATGTATACAGTTATTTGAGTGTTAGTTAGCATCGATGAAACAGAAGCGGACACAGGAACTGAAAGATACTGGTGCCATTATTTATAATGTAGGAAAAATAAAATAAAATAAAATTTTAATTAAATAAAAAAGAGAGCTGATGAATTCAAAATATGAGGCTAAGAGGGGGGAGGGGGGCTAAAGATAATGATGCAAGTATTGTAGGCAAACTCTACCAATATTGCTAAGAAAATTATCATATAAATACAAAAATATTGGCCGAGCTAATAAGTGTCGGTGCACCCTAGCCCACCGTATGAGTCTGCCTCTGTGATAAAATATAATCTACATTATCATTTAATATTCATCTAAAATAAACAGATAATATTTTAGATTTATATTTAATATATTTTTATCCTCAATATTTTTTCTAGTACTTCATGCATTAAAATTTATTTTCTATTGTGCATGAATTTTGATATTTTTAGTAAAGTACTAATACAAAATAAAATAAAAAGTATTAATACAAGTAAAATTATTTCTACAATTTATTCTTCTCATTTATTTTATTAATAAAACCATTAACTTATATTTTTTTAATACTTTGATAATTATTATTCACTCTTTTTTTAATTTAATTATAATACTTTTTTGTTATATAGGTATAACATAGAATAAAATATATCACGATATTAAAAAAAAAGAAAAAAATTACAAAGGCTTGATAATCTAAAAAGGGTAAAATAGAGATTTTTAAATTCCACTGAGAAAAAAAGGGAAAATAATTATTGTTTATAGTTGAGCGGGAGTTTGATTTTTAAGCTAAAATTGGGATATGACAATGATTTTCACCCAAACTCATATACATATCTTCATCTCTAAAAAAGATCGATAGTACTCTCATTAGTCTTTCTTTCCGAGCATCAAACTCAAAATTATCTTTTCATCAAAGAACGAGCTTGATCGGGAAAGGCAAATTAGTATTAGAGGAGTTTACAGACAACTTCTACTACCATAGCCTCCATATATTCTTGAAGGCTCTGATTGGATAAGATGAAAAGATGATTAGTGTGTGTGAGGAAACATTGGCAAAATGTTCAAGAGTGATAGGTTTCGGGTTAATTCCTAATATATAAGGTATTTGTCTAAGCTTATAAGCTGGTCAAATTAGCTTATAAATACTTTTTACCTAATCTTTCTGTCTGGTAAAATTAAAGGTGTTTATAAGTCAAGTTCTTATAAGCCAAAATAAGTTGGGGAGCACCTTTCCCTTTCATATTGAGTCCTTAGAGGTGCGGCCTACTTGGTGTAGGATCGGCTTGACAGGTTACTCAATAGTCTTTTACGGAGTATCCCTCGTTTTAGTGAATCCTGGGAGTTGTCGGTGGCTCGAAGATCTTTATTCCAAAGGTTTACCGAAGGCTTCCCTCTTTCCTTGGCTTTGCTCGCTCATCTACGCTCCAACCCAGCAAGTAATAATTGAAAACGATTTTTCCTTGCCTGCATTAAGATTTAAAACTAAACTAAAAACCGTCAGTTGGCCTCCTTAATTTATTTTTCTCGGCTTATAACACTTTTAGTTTGACCAAACTATTTACTATTATATCCCTACTATTATTTCATAATCCCTCATCCCTTCGGACGGATGGGGTCCGTCAGATTCAATGGCTCTGCAGTGTTTACGTCTCAACTCCCTTCCCTTCCTGTTATTAAGCTAGCGTTTGGACATAGATTCTCTAATATTTTTTGGCAAGCATTTTTTTGGTGAAGTTTGATATGAAAATGAAAAAGTGTTGGGAACAATTTTTTTTGGCTCAAAAGAGCCTTTGAGCTCTTATGAAAATGAAATTTGATGAGTAAATGTTAGTTTTTGGTCCAAAAAAAAGCTCAAGGCCAGTTTTTGAGTTTTTGGGAATTTTTGGGACAAGTTTTGCTCAAAAAACATAAACAAACACTTTTTAGCCCAAAAACTTCCAAAAAGATCCTTCCAAAACTATGTCCAAACGGGAGCTAAAACTTACAAGGTCACAACTTATGGCTGCGGTCGAAACAATAGACAACCTTATGAGTTGCTCCGTACACAAATCACATATATATCAACTGGAATTACATTGTTTTAACACAAATTATTAAATGATTAGTGTTAGAAGCTTTCACAATTGGGAGAAAAGAACCTAATAGAGATATTAGTATTTCATTTTGAAACTGAAGCTTATAACAATAAATATGTTGAATTATTATGTTTGACAAAGAAAAAATGGGAATTTAAATATAATCTAATCTAATCTAATCAATTTAGAGTTAAAATAAATTGAGTCATGAACTTTTTTATATTTGAATCAATCTAGAATAATTTTTTTATTTTTTATTTTTTTGTAAAAGTTATGCTCTAATGAGTGTAAATAACTTTAAGGGTATTTGAATAATTATATCAGAAAAATTGCTTATCAGCACTTTTCTTCTAAAAAATACTTCAACTGCTTATTATCAATTTTTGCACTTTCATCCAAACACGAAACTATTTATTTAGGAAATCAACTTCAACACTTAAAAGTACTTTTGAGCACTTAATGCTTATCCGCTACTTTAAACCAGTTAATTTAAACTGGCTCATATTATGAAATTCATGGGTGATGGGTTTTAGAAACTTGTTGGAGTTTTTTGTTTTTCTTTCGAAAAAAGATGTTGGATTTCTTAATTATACTTGGAATTGAATTAAATATATTAAAATGTGACCTGGGGCTTTTGTTAGTTTCGAGGGTATAAGTGAGCTATTTAAGTTGATAGAAAAGTATTTTTTATACAAAAATTAAGTGGGGGTATAATCGATCTATTTTCTATACTTGAGGAGCAAAATTGTCCCTTTTCTATTTGTACAATTACCCTTATGTCTTTTTTTAATTTGTTTTCGTCCTTTTTTTCCCCCCTTTTGTTTCTCTTTCTTTTCATCCCTTCCAATCAAACGTGGTGGCAACATTCTCTAGGTCTCTTTCTTTACACATTTATTATATTATGATGTTATTATAATCAAGCCGTGTGGATGAATTTTCTATATAGAAATATAAATTATTAGTGATCGTCCGATGGGTGTAAGGAGAAAAAATAGACAAATATTTAACGTAAAAGATGATGACTGCGAAATTCAATTTAGGACATGTACAGTAATTACTTGTCAAAATTGATAAACAAATATTTAACGCAATATACTACTATTTTAAGTATTAGCTATTATAGTCTAATGATGAGATATTTTTTTTCCAAATTTTTACTCCTAGGTCCACTTAAAGTGAAAATAGGCAAGCTCTGTTCTGATTCTTTTTTTTTTTTTTTTTTTTTTTTTGCTCTTTTCTGAATTTGTTATACGAATTTAGCATTTGAGTTTTCACCTGCTTTATATTCAACTTTCATAAAATTATTACTTTTGATTTTCATTAATGAATTTACTTATACTAGCAATTTTCTTATTTTAAGAAATTCATGTTGTTACTTGGAATCCTTTTATTATTCAAAGTCAACTGAGATGTTTAGTTATTGTTTATCTTATATTAAACTTTGATCTATCAATTATATAAGCGAATCCTTGACATAGACTAAAATAAAAAAAAAAAAAAGAATATTGGGTTTAAAATATTAAATGATACTTATAGTTTAAGAGTCGGTCTTCGCAATCATCGAACGATTAGTCCAATTTGAACTCTTCCCCTCCTAATAGTTCTTGCATAAACACCTTATGTCTTGGACGGTGGGTAATAGAGAAAAAATAGATATTTGGAATGATAAGTGGATATATCCAAATAAATTTCTGAGATCTCTAATTCAGGGACTAATACCAAGTCACTATCTTCATACAACCATTCAATCTATGAGTTAAAATCTCAAATGGTCACTCAACTTTGAGAAATTAACCACCAAAGTCACTTTGCTTTGGTTGGTCCCAAAAAGGTCACTCAACTTTGGGAAATTAACCACCAAAGTCACTTTGCTTTGGTTGGTCCCAAAAAGGTCACTCAACTTAGGAAAAATATCTCCAAAAGTAATTCTTGTCAGTTTTTGCACCGTTACCTACTGAAAATCTGACGTGGCTTTTTAAAATATTTTTCATATAATCGTAGGTCCCACTTTTTTTGCCATGTAGGACTTCTTTAATAGCTACTTACTAATTTTCTGACAAGTGCAATGCACGTGTATTCCTAATAACTAATACAAAAATTATAAATATGTGTAATAAGCGTGTATCGTTGCTAGTAAATTAAAGAAAAAAATATAAATTCAAAGTACTGATATATCGAATCCTTTACGTTCGATATTTTTTGTTATTATAATACATAATCATACTAAACATTACTATTGTACGAAGGCCAGTAATTAATATTTGAACGATTATAATCATGCAAATTTTATAATATATCAAGTTCGAAGGCCAAATAATTGTTTGTCGTACTCCTAATTCCTAGTACACAATAACAGTTTGCCATTAGCACAAAAAAATAAAAATCAAGAAAAGGTATTGATATCAAGCTAAATACTTGATATTATAAAATTAACATGATTAAAATGGTTCAAATATTAATTATTGGCCTTCGTACAATAGTAATATTTGATTAGTATGATTATGTATTGCAAAAATAAAAAATATCAATTGTAAAGGATTCGATATATCAGTACTTTGAATTTATATTTTTTTCTTTAATTTACTAGCAACGATACACGCTTATTACACATATTTATAATTTTTGTATTAGTTATTAGGAATACACGTGCATTGCACTTGTGAGAAAATTAGTAAGTAGCTATTAAAAAAGTCCTACATGGCAAAAAAAGGGGGACCTATGATTATATGAAAAATATTTTAAAAAGTCACGTCAGATTTTCAGTGGGTAACGGTGCAAAAACTGACAAGAATTACTTTTGGAGATATTTTCCCTAAGTTGAGTGAACTTTTTAGGACCAACCAAAGCAAAGTGACTTTGGTGGTTAATTTCCCAAAGTTGAGTGACCTTTTTGGGACCAACCAAAGCAAAGTGACTTTGGTGGTTAGTTTCCCAAAGTTGAGTGACCATTTGAGATTTTAACTCTTCAATCTATCCTTACTCCATCCTCTTCAAATCTAGCTACCCTTCCATTTGATCTTCCAATAGAAATTTAAAATCAAATTCAGAATACTCACCGTGGGCGTTCGAGCAACCAACTAGATAAATTTTACTAGAATTTATCACATGATGGACACTTTAACACTAAAACGGCCTCCTCCTTATGGGCGGTTCCAATTTTTTTGGATCAACAAATATTAGATAAAAACTCAATCTCTTGGATGTGGAAGTTAAATATTTCAAATAAAATTAAATTCTTCCTTTGGTCTTTTAGCCTCAACAAGCTCCCAACTGCTCAAAACCTTTACCATAGAAATATTATTCAAAATGAGCCATGTAAACATTGCCCAACTCTGACAGAATCACTTTACCATATCTTTGTCGAATGACCAAAAAAAGGAAGGGATATATGGGATCTATTAAATCTTTCTCCTCCACAACATCTTCCTCATTGGATAAGAGATGTCTGTCGCAAAAAAGGGGCTACGACTAACTTTAAAGGTAATCCTTTTAAAACATACATTCCATTTGCTCTATGAAATATTTGGAAAAATAGGAACAAGAACATCTTTGAAAATAGCTCCCTTCCTATGAATGGTAATATAATCGCATCTCAAGCTGCTGAGTATTACTACATAAAATCAACTGCTAGAAAAAAGGATGCGCCAAATGTCACTTATATTAAATGGCATCCCCCGACGAAGGATTTTATAAATTGAATACGGATGGAGCTTTCAACAAAATAGCAAGAGCTGGAGGAATAGAAGGACTCATTCGGGATTCTCAAGGAACTTGGAAGATAGGATTTACAAAGCACTATTCTCAATCTTCTGTGACTCATGCAGAAATCAATGCTCTATATCAAGGGCTAATTATGGCAAAGTTATACAATCTCATTTCGTTACAAGTTGAAGTTGATTCAAACATTTTAACGCTAATGTTGAAAGGAACAAATGAGACATATTCTAATATTTTATATGATTGCAGGTCCTTACTGTCTAACTTAGGATGCAGAGAAGTCAAACATATATATAGAGAAGCGAATTTTGTAGCTGACTTACTATCTAAATATGGTTGTAATGCTTCTCAAGACTCTCTAGTTTACCTTAATTATGTTCTATCTTTTGTTATGGTTGAACTGGATTATGATTCCTCTTCTCCACTCACGGAAAAAAGGGGGAACTTTTGTAATATTGACCAGTCATGACATATATTAACTATGCTCTCTTTAGCCACAAAAAAAAAAAAAAGCCCTTATGTCTTAGGAAAAACATACATTAGCTTTTATATTTTTACCATGCTCTTTCGCGTGTAGGTGTGATTTATCTTCTTAAGTTAAACATGTGAAGTTTTTGTCTAGATGATGAGTGAAGATACAATTTAACTCATGGCTTCTGTTCTAATATATCACCGAATCTAAAAGTTTTAAGCCACTATTGTGTGTATTATATTTAATTATATTTTGGACATGTTGAAGTTTGAGCGGGTAATGAAACTATTGCAAGTGTTAACTTGTACTACCTCGTAACATTTGGAATCAAAAGATAAAAATAATGCCTGATTTGTTAATTTGTGTCGTACTATGTGTCGTCCTTTCCATTTACCACTCTAGGATCTCCATAAACGACGAGAAAATCCATTGCTTAGATTTTCCAACACATTATGATCATCACCACTGAAAACCAAGTTCAATTAACTTATAGGAGTACACTGAAACTTAGTTGTCATTAACAAATCCAAAGTGAATATAAATAAGAAGAGGAACCAGGCAGTGAATCATTAGGGGCATGCAAGAATGATGCAACTAAAATTTCCTTTTCTTTCTTCTTGGTAAATGTATTGTTCTTTTTTTGGATTTTAATTTGTATATGATAATACCATGTTCATCCACATGGTCCCCAAAAGGGACATTTAGTTCACTACCCACTAGACAAAGCTTTAAAATAATGCACCTAGGGTAGTAGCTCCCACTCTTGAGAGAAGCTTTTTTCATGTGTGAGAATCAAATCATGCCACAAGCGCTATCTCGGTTTTAGGCTATATAAAAGAGGATCTTAGTACTTTTTGTACTAAAAACATTCTTAAATTCCATCACTAATGACGTTAAATCCACCTTCACCTTTTTTAATTTTTTTGCCTTGTGTTTTCTGTTTCTCAAATTGAAGCCGGTCCTTTGTCTTGATCTTTCTTATCAAAGAATTCTTTTGCGCAGAATAACATTTTTAAAATGTTAATATAAGTAGGATTATAGCTAGGATAGTTGTTCTTGACGGATTAGAATATACGACAAGGGATTTGGACAAGAATCAAGCTTGGGATTCCCCGAGAACGAATATTGTTCTGATGTTTCTAGGGATCACTGTTCGATTATTGACCATATATATAATAATTTTTACTTAGTACTTAAGCATTTAGACTTGTGTCACTTTTTCTTAGTCCATTAATATGATTTAGTATTTGTTACTTGGAGTTGTTTGGACTCATGAATATATGAGGATATACAACGTGAAATTATTTTATCTAGTGTCTGATTGAAACTTTTCGTCCTGATATAACTAATTTGAATATAATTTTATTAAGTATTTTCTTAAACAACACTTATGTGGGATAACAATTATGGGAATAAACAATTAAATGACAGAAGAGAGTGTTTTGCTTCAAAGCTCTTCTCTCGATGCCCTTCAGAATTTTTACAAGTTATATAGTGTAATATGAAGGAAAATTTATACAAAGTGGCTATCCTAATAGCCGAATTACAAAAAATATCGATACTTTTAAATATTTACACTACATAACAATACTTTCCCATTTCTCCCCAAACATAAACCCTAATTTCTTCCTCTCTCCTTCTCTCCTCTCCTCCCCCACCCCACTCGCTGCCGTCAACCCTCCTTCACCGGCGACCAAACACTACCGCCGTCACCCCTCCTTCTCCCTGTTGTCGCGTTGCTGCTGCCACCGCAGATCTGCCTTATCGTTGCTGCTGCCAATGCAGAGGCGCTGCTGCACTACAAGCGGTTTTTTCCGATTTGGTTCTTTCTTTCTTTTTTTTTTTTCGTTTTGTATGTGTATAGCATGTATATATTTGTATTTTTTTTGTATAAAACACATATGTTCATCTCCGATCTGCTTCTTTTTCCCCTTTTTGTATGTGTATAAATGTGTATGTAATAGTTTATTTTTATATTTTGTATATAGAAATATGTATATCTTTGTATATTTTGTATATAAATGTCTATATCCACTCTTTTTTGTATGTGTATGTGTTTGCATATATGTGTATGTTGTTGTATGTTTGTGTATATGCTTGTGTAAGATAGATAGTTATTTGTATTTGTATTTTTTGTATTTTTTTGTATGTGTTGTGCATATCTTTTGTATATTTGTGTATATTTGGTTATGGATGGTTTCAAGACATTAAATTCTTATAATTTTGCAATGTATATATTTGTATTTTTGTATGTTACATCTTGTAGATCCAAAAAAAATTTGGTGGTGCAGCTTCGACCGGCGGCGGCTGTCCGGTAGTCGGAGATGGCTGGCCGGCGCCGGTGAGTGGTGGCAGCAGCAGCCCTCAGGCAGTGATGGGTGGGAGAAGGTAAGGAAGAAGGAGATGAAACTCTAAATTGTAGGTATTTGTTGAAACTTGTATATGGAAGGTAAAAAAACTATTGTTATATTTTGTAAAGTGATAAAGTAGTGCTATTTTTTGTAAATATGGTGTTAGAGTTGTATATTTGTGTAAATCTCCTAAAATCAACACATGTTTATCCAGATTCATGTATACTGTAAAACGAAACACATGTTTATACTCTGTAGATCCCATTTTTAATCCATGAACCCAATATTTAGTAAACAATATTTACCAAATAATCTCGTTATTATTAAAAGTTTGAAATCCAAAATTGTATTGGAAGCTAAATATCATAATTTTATATTTTAGAGTATTTAGGGTAATACTATTTAAATTTTTTTATTGATTTTAAGCTAGCGTTTGGACATCAATTTAGTTGAAATTTGAAAAAAAAAATTGAAGTTGCGTTGAAAATAGTTTTTAGAACTTGAAGTTGTAGACATGCATTACACTTGAAAAAAAGTTGAAGTTTGGTGAGTGAAAAAAGAAAAGTTCTCCCAACAATCCAAATTTAAAAATTTTTATTTTTCAAGATTTGTATAAATTTTATGAACAAACAAGTATTTGCAAAAGTATTTTAAAAAAGCTCCCAAATTCTATGTCCAAATGAGAGCCAAATGTGAAGATATTTTATCGAAACAAAGAATTCCCATAAATGGCTCATCACATAGGAGGATGTCTGCACTAAGCATGCCTCGTGCGACGAGCTCGACCGGAAAACGCATGTAGGGAAAATCGAACCTAGGATCTGCCATTCTGCTCAACCAACTCGGCCATTACCAAAGTAGCATTATTTTACTAAGTTATTAATTAATATTTCATAAATTTTGCATATAATTACCTTATAAGTATATGTTATTTTCAGTGCCTGCAACTTTTTTAGGAATTTTCTTTTTTCCTTTCATGTTTTTATTATATTTCTATTTTTTTTCTTAGGGGACGGCCGATGGTTGCTGCAGGATTTGGTGTGTGGGCATGGGTTGGAAGTTATGAGCAACACATTTTATACAGGACCATGAAAGCTCTACCTTAAGAGTGAATGAGATGGTCTAATAGCTTCGAAGGGACAGTACAAAAGAGTATAAAGAACAAAGAGGACCACAGTATCAACACAAAATCTCAAATCCTATTTAACATAAGGGGACCAGTAAATTTGATTCCAATCTCTTAATTGATGCAAGTTTATCAATCCTCAAGCTAATTTTAATGAAATCATGCTGCAAATTTTCTTTGACAATTCTATCCTTTCATTGTATGGATTTGAAAGTGATGTTGAATATATGTCTAAAGCCTTGTAGGATTCGACAAAACAAGACGAAAAAGAAGCAAGAGAATGATGAATATGGACAAAAAGAATGCCAACAACCGTGTCATATTAAGTAGTAGCATATGTGAGGAAGCTAACGTTAATGGCAAATCAAAGATGAGAAAGGGGGTTGTCAATGGCCTATCCCTAGCTTAAAAAATGTTTATCTAGCCACGCAATTTGTGACAGCCAAATGTGACTGAATTGTGCAAAGCCTTGAGGTATATATGATTCCAAATGGGATATCATTCATTCATGGAAAATTCCGTGTTAGAATTGATTAACTCCACACGAGAAATTATACATCTTAAGTGGAATAATGAAGATATGATGCAACATGTTTAAAAACCGATTATGACATTATACGCACGTGTAGTTGTTTAGCATAATAAATATTAAGCAATTTAAATTTTTTTTTAGACCACAAACAGTATAATCGTATCAAGATTAATATAAAAATAATAAAAAGAATGTAATACCATTGAAGTAATTGAACTTAGACAAAAGGGACAACTTATTTTGTGCACGTGAAACCTGGTTTTCGGCCACAGAATTCAAAATTGAAATCATGAACAACACAAAAATGGGTAGAGAAAAAAAAAGAGAGCTTTTGTATTACTTTTATGAGTACTTAAAGTAGTAGTTGTTGTTGTCGTCAAATGACTTACATGAGCATGATGTGTTGGTTTATATGGTGATATAGCTTTAATGGCGTACATTTAATGAGAATCACTATTTATTTTATCCTAATCGTGACTGACAGAGCCGTGATTGAGAGAGTATATGTCAGCATCGACTGCCTTATAATATTTTACCTTTAATGAATACTTAGTAGCCGTTGAATATCTAGAGGAGTTATAACAGTAATCTGTTTAGTATTGAACAGCAGAAGTTAGTTAGGAGTTAGGAAGTTGGAGGACTACATTGTACTCCCTCCGTTTCAAAATGGTTGTCATAGTTTGACTTGGAGCGGAGTTTAAGAAATGTGGTAAGACTTTTGGAACTTGTGGTCCAAAATAAGCCATACATAAATATGTGGCTATAAAGCATTTCATTAAGGGTAAAGTAGTAGTTTCAACTCAAAAATGTTTTCAAATTTAGAATTGTGCCATTCTTTTTGGAACGGACTAATAAGAAAACTATGACAACCATTTTGAAACGGAGGTAGTAATTTACAATACTTTGTAACTAACTAGACAATTAGTTAGTTAGGAGATAGAGTAGTTAGTTGTAGTATATATATGTGTAGAGCTTGTGGCTTGGTAATCAAGCAAAGATATTTCCAGAAATGAGAATTACTTTCTCCCAATATTTCTCTCACTAGATCTTTTCTCTGTTCTTAGCTCAAGTTTCATCTTAGCTCAAGTAAGCTTACTAACTGTTACGGCTGTATTGCACCATTGATGATAACTCATAGATCTTGAAGCTAGTTTCAGCTGAGGATTCAGGAATTTAACATGGTATCAGAGCAATCGAGACTGATTTTGAGCTTCCGTTCGATCAATTTTTCGATCTAGGGTTACTTTTTGGGCACAACATTGTTCAATTGTTTTTTGCATTCACTTTCACGAGTTTTTCAACAATGGCGATTATTGATGCAGTTGGAGGAGGAGTAGGGGGAGAATCGAGTGATTCAGTTGCTGTGGATCACACACACCCACTCTATCTTCATCCATCAGACACCACATGTTCGATTAATATACCTGTTCAGCTTTTAGGTTCTGAAAATTATACTGTATGGAGTAAATCAATGTGGATCTGCCTATTAACTAAGAACAAGTTAGGTTTTATTGATGGGACCTGCAAAAGGGACCTATATGATCCTGTTTTACATCAGCAGTGGGAGAGATGTAATGCAGTAGTCTTATCCTGGATCATGAGTTCATTAGCAAAAAAATTAGTAACAGGCATGGTGTTTGCCTCTAATGCTAAGAGTGTGTGGGATGACCTAAAGGAAAGATATGATAAGATAAACACCTCTAGAGCCTTCCAGTTACACAGAGAGATAGCAACTCTTACACAAGGTGTTTTCTCTGTATCAAACTATTACTCAACACTGAGAAATATATGGGATGAATATGATACTATGATCTCACCCCCGTACTGTGGTTGTCCAAAGTCCAAGCTCTTTACTGAGCACCTCCTATTCCAGAGGTTGTTGCAATTTTTAATGGGACTCAATGAATCCTATTCACAAGTAAGGAGCCAAATACTGCTGATGAATCCTGTACCAAGTCTAAATCAGGCCTTTGCTATGATTATGCAAGATGAGAGCCAAAGGCCCCTATGTAATCCCACACCAGTCAATGAGCCTGGACAAGATCCAGCTGCTTTCTATACTCACAGGGGAGGAAACTTTAAGCCAAAGAGGAACAGAAATGTACAATGTGACCATTGCCACCTTAAGGGACACACCAGGAATGATTGTTATAAACTCAATGGATATACAACTAATTACAAGCCAAGGAACAAGGGAAATGAAAATAGGAGCTATGAGAACAAAGGCTATGCAGCAAATCAGGTTGAAACTACTAATCATATGCAGCAGCTGCAGCTGCAAGCTCAACCTTACCCTGCTGCTGTCAATAAACCACCAGTTAATGCCTTCAGACCACCTTCAGCACATGGTATCCAAGCACCACCACCTGGCTCCTACACACCCTCTTATACACCATCAATGTCTCACTATCAGGATGGCACAGGTTATACCTCATTCAGACCTCCTCCATACCAACAGAATCCTTATCAGAACTCTCCTATTGCCTATCAAGCTTGCCAAGCTGGTGCACCTGGCCCTATGTTCTCTAATGATCAATATCAGGAGTTTGTCAGAATGCTGGAGAAAGGAAAAAATGTAGATATACAGGCAAATAATGCAGGAACCATATCAGCTTTTATGTCATGTAGTAGTAGTAACAGATGGATTATTGACACATGTGCCTCATGTCACATGACTTCTAACCTCAGCTTGTTACATAGTTACAAAAAAGTAAGTTCAGGTAAGACAAGAAAAGTTCACTATCCACTGGGAGTTTAGCTGCAATAAGCCACATTGGTATAGCTTTTGTATTTAACAATAAACTTCTGAGTAATGTCCTTCATGTGCCTGAGTTCAAGTATAACCTTCTGTCTGTATCCAAATTGACTAAGGAGTTGAAGTGTACAACATTCTTTTTTCCTCACTTCTGCATGTTTCAGGACATCTTGTGTGGGAAGGTGATTGGGACTGGTAAAGAGGAGCAAGGACTCTACATTCTAGATGGGCAGATATCTCAACAGAGGATCAGAGATTCAAGTCCTCCTGAGACTGTGCAATGTGCTTATCACTCTTTCAATGTAAATAAGGAAAGTTTAAACACTTGGCATATGAGGTTAGGTCATATACCTGTAAATGTCATGAAAAAGATGGCAGTTTTAGAAGGAATAACCAGCCATAATCATGTTTGTACTGTTTGCCCCCTTGCCAAACAAACAAGATTGCCATTTCCTTTGAGTAATTCTTCTACTAAAATACCTTTCCAACTATTGCATGCTGATGTCTGGGGCCCCTATAGAGTGCCCACACATGATGGTAAAAGATACTTCTTAACCTTGGTGGATGACTATACCAGGTTCACTTGGGTTTACCTATTGAATACCAAAGATGAGACAATAGTGATACTCAGGAAGTTCTTTCAACAAGTAAAAACTCAGTTCAATGTTCAAGTTAAAACTCTTAGATCAGACAATGGTGGGGAATTTTTCGATTCATACATGACTGATCTCATGGTTAGTTCTGGGGTAATTCACCAAAGTAGCTGTGTGTACACTCCACAGCAGAATGACATAGTGGAAAGAAGACATAGAAGCATTCTTGAAATGGCCAGAACTTTCAGATTTCAGGGCAATATTCCCTTGAGATTTTGGAGTGAGTGTGTCCATGCAGCAGTATATGTCCTAAACAGTTACCCTCTAAAATTTTAAGAGGAAAATCCCCCTTTGAAATGTTATATCACCACTCTCCTAAGCTGGAACACCTGAGAGTTATAGGTTGCCTGTGTTATGCTAGAGTGTTGACACAGTCTGACAAATTTGGAGTGAGAGCTGTGGCTGGAGTCTTCATGGGATTTTCTCATACACAAAAATGCTATAAGGTTTTTGACTTGCACAGTAATACCTTCTTAGTGAGCAGAGATGTTTCATTCACAGAATATGTTTTCCCTTTCAGAGACCTGCATCTCTCCTCTTCCTCTAAAGATCCTGTCCTTCAGTTTCAAAACTACATTGACCATCACTCTACTTCAGTTCCATCTGCTCCTTCAGCTCCATCACCTCCTTTACCTGTTATATCCTCTGACACTGCAGCCTCACCACGTTCTCCTACTATATCACCCACAGATTTTCCCAGTACTACACATGATATGTCTGTGCCCATGCCATCTACCAGTACAGGTGAGCCTAGATAGTCTACTAGGACATGTAAAGGCAAGCCACCTGGGTGGTTGCAAGACTATGTCACTAAGCCCCTACCTAGTAGTAAATATCCTATTTCTAACTATGTGCCCTATGAGAACTTGACACCTTCCTACAAAACTGCATTGCTAGTTCATTCTTCAAGCACTGAACCTAGAAGTTTTGCTGAAGCTGCTAAGGACCCTAAATGGGTGGAGGCAATGCAGCAAGAGATCAAAGCTCTTGAAGACAACAAAACCTGGTCCATAGTACCCCTCCCTGCTAGGAAGAAGCCCATTGGGTGCAAGTGGGTCTATAAAATCAAGTACCAAGCTAATGGTGAAGTTGAGAGGTACAAGGCAAGGTTGGTAGCTAAGGGGTACAACCAAAGAGAGGGGCTTGACTATCAAGAAACTTTTTCCCCAGCTACCAGAATGGTCACTGTGAGAAGTGTCCTTTCTATGGCAGCTGCTGAGAACTAGCCTATCTTTCAAATGGATGTTTATAATGCCTTCTTGCAAGGTGATTTATATGAGGAGGTGTATATGGAGGTGCCACAAGGTTTTAGAAGCCAGGGGGAGTCTGTATGCAGGCTTCAAAAATCCCTTTATGGCTTAAAACAAGCCTCTAGGCAGTGGAACATCAAACTTACTAGAGCCTTGTTGCAACTGGGCTCTATGCAGAGTCTGCATGATTACTCTCTGTTCACATTACACAAAGGCAGAGACATGGTTATCATACTTGTGTATGTGGATGACCTACTGTTAACTGGCAATGATGAGGCACTGATTGCAAAGGCAAGAGCAGACCTGCAACTCAAGTTCAAAATGAAGGACCTTGGACAACTAAAGTTCTTTCTTGGGATGGAGTTCTCAAGGTCAGGTAAAGGGATCCTTATAAACCAAAGGAAATATGCAATGGAGTTGATTACAGATTTAGGACTAAGTGGAGCAAAACCAGCTAACACTCCACTTGAGATGAACCAAAAACTGACCTCAGTTGAGTTTGATAAGTTCATAAAAGGTGAAAAGACAAATGAAGACAAACTCTCGGAAGATGTTGGTAGTTACCAAAGACTGATAGGCAAGCTTCTCTACTTGACAATGACCAGAACATATATTGCATATGCTGTGCAGCTGCTAAGCCAGTTTATGCAAACTCCTAAGCAGTCACATATGGAAGCAGCAATCAGAGTGGTAAAATACATCAAAAGGGCACCAGGACAAGGACTGTAAATGAAAGCAGGGAGATGCTCAATGCTGACAGTATTTTGTGACTCAGATTGTGGTGCTTGTATAGAGACAATAAGATCTGTAACATGATACATAGTCAAGTATGGAGATTCCTTAATCTCATAGAAGTCAAAGAAACAAGAGACTGTATCCAGAAGCTCAGCAGAAGCAGAATTTAGAAGTATGGCCACAGCTGTGACAGAAATCATATGGCTAGTGGGAGTATACAAAGAGCTGGGGATACAGATCACACTGCCAGTAGAATTGTACTGTGACAGCAAAGCAGCTCTGCAAATAGATGCAAATCCAATCTTTCACGAGCGTACAAAGCATATTGACATTGATTGCTACTTTGTGAGAGAAAGAATACAGAGCAGGCTGGTAAGAACATCTCATATAAGTACTAGGGAGCAACTGGCAGACATTCTGACTAAAGGATTGGGAAGAGCACAACATGAGTATCTGCTGAGCAATCTGGGAGTGAAAAACATATTTCACCCACCAGATTGAGGGGGAGTATTGAACAGCAGAAGTTAGTTAGGAGTTAGGAAGTTGGAGGACTACTTTGTAATTTACAATACTTTGTAACTAACTAGATATTTAGTTACTTAGGAGATAGAGTAGTTAGTCGTAGTATATATATGTGTAGAGCTTGTGGCTTGGTAATCAAGCAAAGATATTTCCAAAAATGAGAATTACTTTCTCCCAATATTTCTCTCACTAGATCTTCTCTCTGTTCTTAGCTCAAGTAAGCTTACCAACTGTTACTGCTGTATTGCACCATTGATGATAACTCATAGATCTTGAAGCTAGTTTCAGCTAAGGATTCATGAATTTAACATGGTATCAGAGCAATCGAGACTGATTTTGAGCTTCCGTTCGATCAATTTTTCGATCTAGTGTTACTTTTTGGGCACACCATTGTTCAATTGTTTTTTGCATTCACTTTCACGATTTTTTCAACAATGGCGATTACTGATGCAGCTGGAGGAGGAGTAGGGGGAGAATCGTGTGATTCAGTTATGTGGATCACACACACCCACTCTATCTTCATCCATCAGACACGACAGGTTCGATTAATATACCTGTTCAGCTTTTAGGTTCTGAAAATTATACTGTATGGAGTAAATCAATGTGGATCTGCCTATTAACTAAGAACAAGTTAGGTTTTATTGATGGGACCTGCAAAAGGGACCTATATGATCCTGTTTTAATTTAGGTTTTCAACAGCTATTTCGATTAATTTCACTCAGATCTAGATATTGAACTTAAAACCTAGTGTGATTTTAGACATAAACTTAAAAAATGAGTAAAATGGGTAATCGGTGGAGTAATGAGCGTTGGTCGAGAATTTGATTTTATCTTTGAATGGTTTATAATAAATTGGACATTTTCCCAAGTCCGTGGATTGATTTTTATTTACATTAAGGATATACTTTTTCTGTTTTATTTTATATTATATGATGGAGTTTGATTTGATAGGAAGTTTAAGAAAAAAAATAAAACTTTTGATATCTATAATCATAAATAAAGCATGAAAATTTTATGTTGCGGTGAATCATTTAATAATAATAAATTATTTTTATTTATAAAAATTTTTTTTTTTTTTTGGGACACATAAAAAAGATTTTGGGACACATAAAAAAGATATTGTCGTATAAATTGCAATAGAATAAGCATATAACTTCAAATCATATTGTTAAATCGGTACAGTATTTCTAAATGATAAGTAGTAAAAGTTAAAAAAGAAAAAGAAAATAAAAGGCTCGCCCAATTTTTAACGTTGAAAGTTGTCCAAGAGGTAACAAAAGGAACTGGATGGTAGTGACCAGAGGTCGGCGTCATTAATATATTAATGAAAGGAATGGTATCGCACGTGCAGAAAGTGACAGGAATATTGGGCACCCTCCATTCGTGTGAACAGTCAAGACAGAGTAAAGAAAAGATAAGGGAAGTAGTACTCACTACTGAGTAGTAGAGTAGACTAGTATACTGCATTGGGAAATGCACAAATAGAAAGACAACAAAAGAAAGAAGAGTTTGATAAGAGTAGTAAATACTCTTTCTTCTGTCACTGCACACGTGTGCTTCCAGTCCTCGTGTTTTGTGTTCCTTAACTTTCCATCTCTTTTGACCCTCTGCTCTACACTCTATTCATTTTAATTTGTCGCCACTCAGTACTTCCCAACTTGAATGTTTGGATCTAGGTTTAGAATATTTTGAATTTTAGAATTTTCTTGAGAATGTTGTTCAGGAGAATAGTTACCTGCAATATACGTAATAATTAAGTGCATGTTTTATATTTTCCATATTTTTACCACATTATATAATTAAGTGCATGTTCTATTAAGCATATGCCTGCAATATACCTGCAGGTTTTATATATACTCCCTTCATTTCAAAAAGGATGAACCTATTTCCTTTTTAGTCTGTTTAAAAAAGAATGATCTCTTCTTAAATTTGGAAAGAAATTTTCACTTTTACTCATCCGTAGATGATTTGTAGCCACACAAATATCTATAACTTATTTTAGACCACAAATTTCAAAAGTCTTCCCTTCTTATTAAACACTATGCAAAGTCAAATGGGTTCATCTAAAGTGGAACGGAGGGAGTAATAATTAAGTGCATGTTCTATTAAGCAACACCATGAAAGTTTGGGAGAATATAGTTGAGAAGAGGATGAGGAGGGATGTAACAATTTCTGAGAACCAATTCGGTTTCATGCCTGGGCGATCGACTACGGAAGCCATCTACCTTCCGAGGAGGTTGATTGAGCAGTATAAAAATAAAAGAAGGGACTTACATATGGTGTTCATTGACCTAGACAAAGTCCCAAGGGAAGTGAGGCTGCGATGGTTCGGCTATGTGAAAAGAAGGAGCACCGATGCTCTGTTGAGGAGGTGCGAGAGGCTGGCTGTGCTAGGCCTTCAGAGAGGTATAGGTAGACCAAAGAATAATTGGGGCAAGGTAATTCGTCAGGACTTGGCTCACCTCCAGATCACTGAGGACATGACCATTGACAGAAAAGAGTGGGGGTCTAGGATTAGAGTAGAAGGTTAGGCAGTAAGCGTTTGGTTGCTGACATTTTAGCTTTATTATTGTTATGCATAGTAGTTATATCTTGTCATGCGTCCTTTCGCTGCTGGTGTCTTCTATTGGCTTACTTATAATTGTTTTTATATGAGTAGTTGAACATTAATGGTGTCCCTTACCTTGTTTATTTTTTACCATGTTTTAAAAATATTTCGTTTGTTTTCAAAATATTTTTTAAATATTTTTTTCAAGCCGAGGGTCTATCGGAAACAGTCTCTCCACATTGGTGGGGTAAGGTCTGCGACATCTCACCCTCCCCTGACTCTACTTGTGGAATTACACTGGGTATGTTGTTATTGTATATATATTTTTTACGTCAAAGGAGCGGTGTGCAAGACAAGAGACGAGGATGTAAATGATTTCAAAGTGGCTCGACCGGCAAGAATCGAATGGAAGACAAATCCACTGTAATACCTCATGCAAGTTATAGTTAATGACCTGAAAAAAGTTGCACTAGCTTCTCGATGTAGCGCCTTAGCCTTTATTTTAGAAGGAAGCTTTGGATATATTGTTTTTTCAGAAGAAATTTAGAGATAATGTAAATTTACCAATAATACGACTTTATGATATTAAAAGTTTGTACAGCCAATCTAACTAATTTACCTGTTGTTTGAACAGAGTTGGATACTAAACCCGAACATTTCGTTTCCTTTTTTTGCTTTTTAATTGTTTTCTTTTCGAACTAAATAGAACAAAATGTGTTTGAATAAGGAAGGTGACTAGTTGTTGAACAAAAACATCACATTTTGTTTTCCAGAACCAACAAACCTTATGTGGTTTAGGAAGCTAAGTACTCGCAAACGAAATGAGATTATGATGATGTCTTCAAGTTATTTTTCAAATAGAATAACAATTTAAATAAAAGTGAAATGAGAGTTGATGAGACTTGGGAATTTGACAATTTGTTGGAGACACAAGTGGAAGGAATGGTGGGGAATGGGAGACGAGGTCCTTCACATGGAATGGAAATTATACAAATGTGTGGGTCGACGTATTTGGGTTATATGAATGTGATGAAGTATATAGCTGGCTAGCTGGGCATCGCCCTTGAATTAGTTGTATTTTGTTTTGCCAGAAGTACTAGCTAGAATCCAAGTTTGGATTGAGAGGTGAGACCTGCCAAATCTGCCTTATTCTATTCAATCCCTTTTGTGGGGTTCTCTTCACATACCTAACAAGATTTTCTTTCTTCCTATATTTTCTGCATGATCATCACGAAAAAATATGCTACGCTTCAAGGCTAACTCTTTTAGGGGTCGTTTGGTATAATAGTGAGAAATCACAGGAATCTCTGGTATTATAATTTTTGGGGATAAACCCATATGTTTTATTGAATAGTATTCTCAAGATTTATCTTGGGATGTCACACCTTATTCTTCTTGCTAAATAATATACTAGTAATAAATAATTCTCGAATTTAATTCCAAAATTATAATCACATATCGCTCCAATCAAATGGCTCTTTAATATTTTGTAACGTCAGAGTCAGCCTCTTTACTTTTGCATTTCTGTATATGTTGTCTTTACCAAAATAAATGGTATTTGTTTCGTCCTGGTTTATGTGAAGGTATTTATAGGGCATGAAGTTAAGAGTTGAATGAATACTTTAAAATCTATGGTGTGAAATAAGTCATGGAAATTTAATATGTAGAAATCATCTATTCAAGAGTACAATGAAAGATTTAAATTAAAGTTGAATTGCTACTAAATATAGAAAGATAGTATTACTCTCCGTGTACCAATTTATGTATGATACTTTCTTTTTTAGTATATTTAAAAAGAATATCGTATTTCCTTATTTAACAATTATTTTATAACATAATCTCTATTTTAACCTTGTTGATTCCTATTCACTTTAAAAGTTACCAATAACTTTTTAATTACTACTCTACTTTTTAATCATTACTTCAATCTTATATCTCTTACTATTTTATTTTTTAAAAAAAAAAAATCTACAAAGGATGATTTTAAGCATTCCAAAGTCAATTTCTATCTTAAACACCATGCAAAGTCAAATTGCGCCACATAAATTGGAACAGAAAATATTCGTTTTAATAACTAAAAAAAATATCACATAAATTGGAACAAATAGTAAATGTTTTTTTTTTTCCACAATCAGTTTGAGTTTCTCGTAGATCGTATCAACTACTCCATCTATACGTTTTTTTGTTTTTTGTTTTTTTTTTTTTTTGTTTTCGTCGACTCCATCTATACGTTGTTGATTTAGATCGGAGACGTAGTTGATGCTATATGAGCTCTATATTTTGTAGATCAAGTTAATGAATGAGATTACGACACTCTACCGGCCAATGGCCCAATGTAGAAGGATGCTATTGAAAAGAAACGAATAAATAATGGCAGAAGTAATTAATACTAGTACTAGTAATATTTTTTGTAAAAAAACTGTAGAAATTAAAAACCTCAAAAAAGTATTGTCACTATTTTTGACACTTATTCAACCAAACAAACTTTGCCAATGGACTTGCGTGATATGCCAAAATGTTACTATGTGCTAATTCTTTTGGTGCTCTATGTATAAAATATTCCAAATTTCACAACTTTTTTTGTTTGTTTTATATTTATCCAAAATTACATAGTCTAGATTAGAACACTGTTTTGTCTGTAAGAACGAACTACCATCATAATGAATGGAATCATCAGTTGAACAGCAGCAGAGGGAAGTCGTTCTCTTTGTTTGAATATGCTTTGAATGCACAAGTCTGAAAAAGCAAACTGATAGTGTTCAGATAGTAGAGAGGACCTTCTTTCACTGATTTCATTCAATGAAAAGCTTTGTCTAACCATTTTCAGCACTAGCATCAACTCCTAGTCATTCTACAAAATGGGTCACCAAACAAGAGGTGCCCCTATCTACCCAAAACTCCAGATTTCTCTCAGAACTTGTCTATTGGATTCAGGGTAAATTGCACTTTCATTAATGACTTTTCACTTCTCTTTTTTCTATACGTACAACGCTCCATTTGCTTTAACTTTATGTGGAATTGCTCTATTTTAAAGGAATCTCAACTTAAGAAACTTGAACATTATTGTAGTTATCTACAAATTCTAACCATTCCACCATTAAAGTTTTGAAGTTTTACGTCGACAAATAATATTTTTTATCCATTTTTGTTACATCATTTGAATTCATATGAAGTTTAAGAAAAATGTTGACTTTTGAAAGTGGTAATTTAATAGTATATGTTATAGTATTCGTCTTGAGTATAAATTTTTGAGACTTGTGGCTATATACAATAGTATTTGTGAAGTTATAAAAACTTTTCATCAAAAATAAAATGGGAAAGTGAAATTAAAAAAAAAAGTTAGTTTCAAATATAAAAGTGTGATATTATTTTTAATTTGAAACAGATTATAAAGGAAAATATGTCACATAAATTAAACCGGAGTGTCGTAGAAAATGTTAAAACTTAATGTGGCTAATTTAGTAAATAATTAAGCGCACAAATTTTTTCAAACGTGGTTGATGCATGATGGTTGATTCTGATATGTTTAAACAAAAACCTACATAACAATTTGAAGACTACACAGCAATTTAAAACTACACCTTAAAACACTCGACCATGATTAGGAAATTTTCATACGAACAAATTTACGAGCCAGATCAGAAAGTCTTTCTTGAATTCGAGCATATGCAATGCAACATCCAGGCAAATACATGAAAGAATGAACCTAGGGACAGCGGTAAATGTGAAGAATGACACCTCCGCCCTATCGAAGAAGTACGCAAGGAAGGAACATGTTGAAGACCTTTTCCGATTAAATGGGATTTTTCGAATGATAATGAAGCTAGCCAATTTGTTTATTTGGCTGAATCCCACTGTAGGCCGCTCTTTTAATAGGTTTTGCATTATACTGGTTCAACTATATTTGACACGAGTTTACTGTAATACTTAAACTATGGCAATGCATCCATATTCATTGATGCATAGAAACACCAATTAGCAGGCATTAAGATAAATTACTATAGATTTATAGTCCTTGGTGAATGAAACAGGGGAGGATATACCTGCCCATAATTCTGCCCCTAATTTTTTTTCTGGTTAATTTTCATAAATAGTTACACAATTAAGAATTTCTTGCATTAAAGTCACACAAATATATTTTATTACTCAAAAGTTATGCAACTATCATCTTCGTAAATTTTCACAATGATCAGAAAATGAAAATTCCGTCAATTTTCTTTTTCAGAAAAACCTTTTTCACTTTTTTAAGACAAATGGTCATTTAAATATAAACAAATAATAGAAATTCACCAATACGATCTTGACTAGATTCTATTTCTTAATCATTTTAAAATATTTTATCAGGATAATTAAATTTTTAAATCAAGTAAATATTTTTTTTATTTTTAAAAATGCTTATATATTAAATATACAAAGCAAAGATTAGCTAGAGGCAAGTCTAAGTTTTAGAAAAGTAAATTTATTTTTATTTATTTAGAAGCCTGTATCTCTGTTTTATTTATTTTATTATAATAAATAAAAAAATAAAATGTAAAAAAATAAACCCCACCAGAAATTACATTTTCTGGCTATGTGATCATTTCGTTACAAATATAATTGTTGTGTGATTTTTAAGTGGGAAAATAAAGTTGTTTGACTTTGTCACAAAATCATCATATAAAAATGTGATTATTTGTGAAAATTACCCTCCATTTCTTAGAAGGAAAAAAATTAGCATCTAAATTAAAAAATTTAAATATATTTAGTTGACTCAACACCTATCCACATATTTAACTTGATTCTTGAGTTTTCACGCGAACAATTTGATTGTTCCATCAAACCATTGATCCACGCTCAATCTTACACCATTAATGGTGAAGGGCGGTCGTCAAAGAATAATACCCGATGCGAGTCGGGGTCGATTTCCCAAGGGAACTAGCACGTTAAGTGAGAGAGTTGTAAATAGATATTCAAATGAGGTTTAGTGTTGAGTCCTAGAAGTATGATTTGTTTTAAAGAAACTATGATTAATTCTAAGTGTAAGCAATTAAGCGAGTAAGTTGTTCGATATTACTAGACTAGGGGTGCAACCAACTAATAGTGATTTCCAACTAATGGGTGTTTTTCCTTCACTTTCCCAACACAAGTATAATTATGGTCGAGCATTCCGATCGTGATCTCTAGAATCCTTCCGGCCTAGGAGAGATCTTTCACAACCCGCTCGTCAAAGCCTTAGTTGAATGCTTGAAGCACTACTCAATGACCCAAGGAAAGGAGACCTCTTCCGAGCGTAACTCCTTTTAGATGAGTTAGTCTATATGAATAGCCTATCAACTCAAATCCTCGCCAACTCCACTATTCTACACTAGTTAATCTCTTCCGAGTCTTTAACTAGCAATGTAGACAAGGAATCCCAAATATCATGGATTTTGGAATTTTGATGTTATTGTAATGGGGAGTTGGATAATTGTTACTTATGTTATAGTTAGTGAAATAGAACAACACCCATTAATTTTCTATCACAATAGCATAGTTACACCCCTAGTTATGAATTTAGCTACTCATAACTAGGGTTTGAATCATAGTAATAAAGATGTAATGAAAAGATGAAATCATGTTGGACATAAGTTTGAATTAATATATGGAATCAAGATTCAAAGTTACAAGATTAGAAGCTTACAAAATGATGTTAAACCTCTACTTGGCTCTCAAAATCGCCCCAAAAATATAGACTAAATTGTAATGTAAGTGTTCTTGTTAAACCCCAGCTTTTGCTATTTATACAAGCTGAGAAAACGCAGTTACAGTGACTGAGGCGGAGCGCCTCAAGGAGTAGGCGGAGCGCCTCTTTCTGGGCTTCTTCAGGTCCTTGTTGAGGCGCCCGCCTCATGATTTAGGCGGAGCGCCTCTTTCTGGGCTTCTTCAGGTCCTTGTTGAGGCGCCCGCCTCATGATTTAGGCGGAGCGCCTCCTGCACTGCTGCCCTCTGTATTTTTCCAGGCGGAGCGCCTCACATTTCAGGCGGGGCGCCTGAGGAAAACTTGCTCTCTGTATTTTGTTAGGCGCTCCGCCTCAGTTTCTAGGCGGAGCGCCTCATGCTGTGACTCAAGATCTTCATATTTTTGGCTTCAATTCTTGCTTTGAACTTCAATCTTCAACTATTTCTCGGACACACTCATCAAAACCTGAAACTTAAGCAATTACGGCATTAATCACACTTGTTATTGTTTTTGGATTCAAGAACAAAAGCTTAAAGTAGTATTCAAGTTGGTAAAATACCAACTTATCAACTCCCCCAAACTTAAGTCCTTGCTTGTCCTCAAGCAACTCAAAATCAAAGAGATCAAATCATGCTCCAGTTAAAGCTCAAGACTCAGTTATGTTCCTCGATTCAAAGTTATGAACATCATTTTGCGTTAATGAGTCAGTTGATACTAACTAGTCTCAATCACTCCCATGGACATTTGACAAGCACTGCTCATGTCTAATCAACTACGGCTAGAGGAAACACATGACTTTCAAGGCTTGCCTCAAGGTCGTCAGCTTGCTTCACTTGTTCATGCTCCTTATCATGCACCTGAACTTGTGCTCAAGACTCACTTGCTATTCTCACCGAAAAGAGTAGAGTCCCTCACTCACCAAAAATATTTTCATAAAAATTCTTTTGGGACTCTTAACAAATTGAGCTCTCACCCTCGCAAGGAAATTTCATGTGTGCTTCTCGAGAACTCAAAGACTTGCCCTTCTTGTACTCCTCCACTAATGTAGGCTCCCTTGACTCAAAATCAATTAGGACTTGACAGGTTGTAACGTAGGCTTTTGGTTTAAGGTGTGGTAGATTTGGCTAATTAGTGACTAATACCTCCATAGCACTACATCATTTCATTTTCTTTTGTGCAACTTTTCTTTCTTTTCATTAGGCTCATCCTACTCTTCTTTTGGAGATGGTGCCAATTTAGTCCCTCCTTTATCCAATACTTCTCTTTTCTTCTTCTTTATTGCCTCTCCTTTTCTTTCTTTCTTCTTTTTTTTTTTTTTTATATATGCATACTTTGTTTCTTTTTCTCTTTCTTTTGTTTCACTTTTCTTCTTTCTTTTATATATTTCAATTTGACATTCGCCATGGATTTCCAAGCTTTTACCATCTCCCCCAAACTTAGGTTTTAGCCTAAGTTGCACGTTTTTCAATGCACACATGGAGGTTAGGGCCAAAAAGAGGGTCGGTGCCTTAGCACACAAGAATTGGCTCGGGTTTCAATTTAGTGACTGCCAAATGAAAGGTTAAGGCTCAGAGGGGCTAACTGGGGTGAATATGTACAGGTAGGCCATTTAGGATAGTAGCGGTCCAAAGAAAAGCCTAAAATCATGTTTCAAGCCAAGTTCACCTAGGATTTCGTCTCAAAGTACACTAACGGCAAGCTTTAAACTCTCAATTCACCCACACAATTTATTGAACAAACTGCCTTACCACACAAGCAAGTGATTTCTCAAGCACATTTTTCAGACACACAAGACGGACATTTACTCGCAAAGCATGCAATGGTCCAATTTGGACCACGCCAACAACTCAATAAGCCAACACAAGAACTTCACAGTCTACAACTCTAGCTATATCAATCAGAACATAAGCTCACTTGTCATTTGCCATGAAAATGAAGAAACATAAGACGGTATCACATGAATCACTACTGCATTTCAAAAGGAGTTCAATGTACATGCTTGGTTCAAAGAGAACCTCCGGAAAGAACCAAGTGAAGAAAACCGGAGGCTTATTTAAAAAGAAAATAACTAAGCATTTTTGGAACATAACTAAAATTTAAGCTAGACTAGCAACATAAAGTGTATGTACACCAAAAGTGGTTCGAATGTATACATGGATAGCATATAACACACAAGTGCAACCCAATCCAAAATACACATATACATTCGAACCCCTCCCCCAACTAAAAACTCTAGCATCGTCCCGCATGCTAAGTAGACAAATGAAAGACAAAAGGGGGGTAACAAAGGGACTCCCTGGTGGTGCTCAAGCAAGACCTTTGCCTTTGCCTCCAATATGAGCAAGTGGAGGCTCGGCATCGGTCTGCACACCCTGTGCCTGTCGCTGGAGAGCCTCCTCGAGAGACAAATGAGTGGCTAACTCCAACTGTGTATCCTCGGGCATGCTAGTAAGGTCAGCCAAGGTTAGATCATCCTCAGTAACATCCTCTTCATCACAATCGAACTGCATAGCCTCTGTAGCTGCAATATCCTCTACCAATTCTTCGGCGTCCTTCACCCGAGCTTTCTGTGAATGCTTACGAGGAGCCTTGGAGCTGGAGGGACCTGGTAAGTCAACTGTGGTAGGACTGGAAGCCTTCAAAGGTGGAACCCGAGGGGTAGTAGACTGGACTGTCGGAGCAGCTGGTTGGACTGATGTAGGAGCAATGGTAGCACGAGTCCCAGTAGGAGGCCTAGTGGTCCGGATTTCAGAAGGTGAGGTACGCCTCAATGGTGTATCGGATCCTTTAGGCAGGTGAGAACCCCTGTCCAACTTCTTTTCCAGTGCATTGTGGGAACGAGTCATCTCTGTCATGACAAGTTTCATGTCAGCTATCTCCTTCTGTGTCCTCTCAAGAGCTACGGTATGTAGTTGAAGAGCATCAGTGTTGCGCTCAATAGCCAACGTATGAGCTTGCATTGCCTGAAGTAAAGCCGAAAACTGTTCTGGAGTAGCTGCTGGAGGTGGAGGGGGAGGTGGAGGCTGGACCTGTGGCAAGTTGGAGATAAGGGTCCGGATCTCATCCAACTTGGCATCAAAGTCTCGTGCTGCTCGAGGCATCTCCTCGGGTGTAAATTCAGCATCAGTGCCCCCAGGTGCAGCGGGGCTGTCCTCAGAATGCGGAGGGTCTGCCTCCGAAGTGGAAGGTGGATCAGTAGCAGACAGGGTAGGCTTACCTGAAGGTGATGGAGGAGTTTCCTTGATGGCATACCAGTTGAATGGGGATATCGGGTTTGACTTGACATCATAACCCCATTCGCTACAACCGTGATGAGTCAAGAATGCGGTCAATGTCTGTGGGAATGACAAGTTATCTTTCTCTGAGTGTGCTACTTCCACCAGTTGCTTGACCATTTCAGCTCCCAAATTGACTTTAATTCCGGACATCAAACATCCTATCATGACTGCCCTCCTCAATGTAAGCTTATTGTCTTGACTTGTTGGCCGCACTCTGGAGATAATGATGGAATGCCATCCTTTGGCTTCAAAGTTCAAATCAGCCCTGCAAATCTGCACCCCCGGTTTCTCCCAATGTGCATCCTTCTTTCTCCCAATGATTGGTACCAACCAGGCCCTTTGTTCTTTTTCAGTCATTGCCAACTTCGCCATGTGTTGCCTCGGCGAAAAGTTCTTTCCAAGCTTCAGAAATTTCATCCACGCCCCCGAAGATGCATCAATATATTTCTCCCGGCAGTACACTTTCATGTTGTTCTGGGGATTTGTAGCTAAGTTCGCATAGAACTCTGCAACCATAGATTCATTCGCCTTGCCCATTGGTGCTCCAAGTGCTTTGTGCCACCCCGTTGCCATGTATTTTGCATAAATGTCGGGGTTCCTCCTTTGCACATCCTTCATTCCTATGACCCGTTCCGGATTCACCCGCCTGTGTTGAAATGACTTGTAGTATAACCTACAAGCTGCTTTTGTTCTGAACAGTCTTGGCCACTCTTCTGGTAGATCATCATCATCAGATTCAGATGCTTGAGTTTGATGGTGTGTCGCTTCTCTATTGCTTGCATTGTCATCCTCCCCCTCCTCGTCATTCGACTCAGACTCTATGGATACTTGTGGTTGAGCTCTTGAGGATGAAACTTCTTGTTTCTTCTTCTTTCTCAGTTCCACCCTTGCTTTGGTTGAGAGATTAGCTAAGGGGACATCATCATTTACATCCTCATCGGAGTGGGGAGGTGACGCTTGAAGTTTTCTTTTCTCAGCTCTTGTCATTGTGCCTGAAACATCCGCATTTGCAAGTTAGAAGTGTACAATTGCATTACCCTAGGAATTGAAGAGGAGAGAACTAAGCAGTGAGGTGACAGAGGGGGAGGCGGTCCGCCCTCAAAAGGAGGCGGTCCGCCTCATAGAAGAAGCCGAGAGGTGCATAGCAAAGAGGCGGCCGCCCTCAGACAGAGGCGGTCCGCCTCACACAAACACTGCAGCTTACTTAGGCAGTGGCGGCCGCCTAAGGAAGAGGCGGTCCGCCTCAGGTATTGGCCACTAATTTTTCAAGCAATTTCATGGAGGCAATTCATGGGGATTCAAGTTCATCCGCTTAGACACGACCCAAACACCTCAAAATTCATGGGGAAATTATCAAGGGTTCAATTGCATCCAAATTCCCAATTTTATTCTATGAACCCTAGCTTTATCAATTCCTCTACCTCAATTATGTAGCATTTAAGCACAAGTATCATTAAAGTGATCTATTTTTAACTACTCCTAATCCTACATCATGTTTCTACAAAGTTGGAGAAGATTAAAGCAAAAGAAAATAAAATAAAGATAAAAGTGCAACACATACCCGAAATCAAAGTGAGTTGAATATGAAAAGTGATTGTGGAATGATTTGTGTGTGATGTAGATGGATGATAATGATTTTTTATGCAATGGGGGATGATTTTCGGCCAAAGGGTGCTTTTCTTTTGTTAAAATCTTGAAAGAATGCAAAATGGGAACAATTCTTGGGTATAAACCCTTTTGGCCGACGGGTGGGATTTTTATTGGGCCAGGCGGGCCGCCTGCTGGGCCAGGCGGGGCGCCTCATGGGCCAGGCGGCCGCCTAGCTGTTTTTTCTCTTTCTTCTCTCAGTTTTTGCTTTGAATCTTACCTGGGCGGTCCTCCTTACAAATTAGGAGGTCCGCCTAGCCTTGTACCGAGACATTCTTAGCGTCCTTCCACACTTTCCGCTCTCGAACTCACCAACTCTCGAGCCCCTGCACAAATAACAACTAATTACTCTATAAACATGGGTTGCCTCCCAAGAAGCGCCTAATTTAACGTCGCGGCACGACGGTTTTGGCTCTTCCTTTCAAGGTTCATCAAGGTAGATGCAAGCCACTTCACCAACCTTGGCGTCGCATCCCAAATAGTGCTTCACTCTATGCCCATTAACCCGGAAAGTTCTTCCGCCTTCTCTTGATTGCAAATCGACGGAACCATAAGGGGTAACTCCTACCACCTTAAAAGGCCCCTTCCACTTTGACTTGAGCTTGCCCGGGAATAACTTCAACCGGGTATCGAACAACAACACGACATCTCCTTCTTTGAATGTCCGGTTCCAAATCCTAGAATCATGGAGCATTTTCATTTTCTCCTTGTAGATCAGTGCATTCTCATAGGCTAGGAACCGGAATTCATCAAGCTCGTGCAAATTTGAGATTCTTGCATTGGCGGCATCATTCCAATCCATGTTCAATTTCTTCAATGCCCATAGGGCTTTGTGTTCAAGTTCCACCGGTAGATGGCAAGCTTTTCCGAACACCAACTTGAATGGGGACATCCCAATTGGGGTTTTGTATGCGGTTCGGTAAGCCCATAGAGCTTCATCAAGCTTCCTTGCCCAATCGGTTCTATTTGCATTAACCGTCTTGGCAAGAATATTCTTTACTTCCCGGTTTGAAACCTCGACTTGGCCACTTGTTTGGGGGTGATAGGGAGTTGCAACCTTGTGTTTCACTCCATATTTTTGAAGGAGGTTTGAGAAGGCACGGTTGCAAAAGTGACTCCCACCGTCACTAATGATTGCCCTTGGAGTCCCAAATCTTGTAAAGATGTTCTTTTTCAAGAAATTCAATACACTCTTGGCTTCATTGTTGGGGAGCGCAACCGCTTCCACCCACTTGGACACATAATCAACCGCCACCAAGATGTATTTGTTACCATAAGAGCTCACAAAGGGTCCCATGAAGTCGATCCCCCATACATCAAACAACTCAACTTCCACAATGGGATTCATTGGCATTTCATGCTTTCTCGAAATTCCTCCCATCCGTTGGCATTGATCACAATTCTTGACCCAAGCATGGGCATCCTTGTGCAAGGTTGGCCAAAAGAAGCCACATTGTAGCACCTTAGCCGCCGTCCTAACTCCACCATGATGTCCGCCGTAAGGCGAAGAATGACACCCATTCATAATGGCCTCTTGCTCGGACTCGGCAACACACCGTCGGATGATTCCATCGACACACACCCGAAAGAGATGGGGCTCATCCCAATAATAGAACCTTGCATCTTTTGCCAACTTCTTCTTTTGATAAAATGTGAAGTCTTCGGGGTAGACTCCCCCAACTATGAAATTGGCTAAGTCGCCGTACCAAGGGATTGGTTCCCAAGACACGGCCAAGATCCTTTCATCCGGAAAGGTATCATCTATCTCCACTTCTTCCTTCGGGCGACCTTCTTCCTCCAACCGTGACAAATGATCCGCCACTTGGTTCTCGGTCCCCTTTCTATCTATCACCTCAATGTCAAACTCTTGAAGAAGTAACACCCAACGGATGAGTCTTGCCTTGGAATCCTTCTTTGCCATTAAGTACCGGATAGCGGAGTGGTCGGTATGGACAATTGTTTTCGACCCCACTAAGTATGCCCGGAATTTTTCAAAGGCAAACACTATTGCTAGAAGCTCTTTCTCCGTCACCGTGTAATTCATTTGAGCTCCATTCATTGTTTTACTTGCGTAGTAGATAGGATGAAACATCTTCTCCACTCTTTGACCTAGCACGGCGCCCAAAGCCACATCACTAGCGTCACACATGAGCTCAAATGGAAGCTCCCAATTAGGACTCACGACTACCGGTGCGGTTGTCAACCTCTTCTTCACTTCTTCAAAAGCCTCTAAGCAAGCTTTGTCAAACACGAATTTGGCATCCTTCTCCAAAAGTTTGCACATAGGATTCACAACTTTGGAGAAGTCCTTGATAAAGCGGCGATAAAATCCCGCATGCCCCAAGAAACTTCGGACACCCTTCACGGTCATTGGAGGTGGGAGTTTGGAAATCACCTCAATTTTCGCTTGATCTACTTCAATGCCTCTTTTAGAAACTTTGTGTCCCAACACTATACCTTCTTGCACCAAGAAATGACATTTCTCCCAATTGAGCACAAGCCTTGTTTCTTCGCATCTCTCTAGCACCCTTTCCAAGTTTGACAAGCAATCATCGAATGAATCTCCAACTACCGAGAAGTCATCCATGAAAACCTCAAGAAAATTCTCCACCATATCATGGAAAAGAGCTAGCATGCACCTTTGGAATGTGGCGGGGGCATTACAAAGGCCAAATGGCATTTTGCGGAATGCAAAGGTGCCATAGGGACAAGTGAAAGTGGTCTTGTCTTGATCCTCGGCCTCAATGGATATTTGGTTATAGCCGGAGTACCCATCCAAGAAACAATAGTAAGCACGACCCGCCAACCGATCAAGCATTTGATCAATGAATGGCAAGGGGAAATGGTCCTTCCTTGTAGCGGTGTTGAGCTTTCGATAATCCATACACACTCTCCACCCGGTTACGGGTCTAGTTGCAATGGACTCACCCTTGTCATTTAGAATCACCGTCATACCCCCCTTCTTGGGCACACATTGCACGGGTGACACCCACTTGCTATCGGACAATGGAACTATCACACCCGCATCTAGCCATTTGATGATTTCTTTCTTCACTACCTCTTGCATAGGAGGATTCAATCTCCTTTGGTGTTCTACACTTGGCCGACACCCTTCTTCAAGCAAGATTTTATGAGTGCATACCCCCGGATCAATGCCCCTTATATCCGCCAAGGTCCATCCTATAGCCTTAATCCTCCTCTTCACTACTTCAACAAGTTGGGATTCTTGAGTTTTGGTCAAATGAGATGAGATGATTATGGGTAGAGTGGAGTTGGGACCAAGGAAGGTGTATCTCAAATGGGATGGCAAGACTTTCAATTCAAGTTTCGGTGGTTCTTCGATGGATGGTTTTGTTGGTGGTGTTTCTCGGTTCTCAAGGTCTAGGGATAGCTTTTTAGGTACATAGGGTTTTGATCCAAGACCTTCCAATGCCTTCACTACCTCCGCTACACTCTCTTTATTTTCTACATCCATGTTCCATATCACCGCCGCCAACGTGTCTTCTTGACTAGCTAAGACACTCTCCTTTTCTACTAGGGCATCAACCACAACATCAACGTAAGAACAAGTCGCGTCATTATCCATTGGTTGTTTCAAGGCCTTGCAAATATGAAAAACGGCCTTCTCTCCATTGAACCTAAAAGTAAGTTCACCTCTCTCCACATCGCAAAGAGCTCTCCCGGTTGCCAAGAATGGTCTCCCAAGAATGATGGGTACTTCAAAATCCACGGGGCAATCAAGAATCACAAAATCCGCCGGGAAGACGAATTTGTCCACCTTTACCAACACATTGTCAATAATTCCAATCGGACTCTTCATTGAGCGATCGGCCATTTGTAAGTTCACGGTTGTTGGTCTAGGTGCCTTGGTGTCCAATGTTTTATACACCGCATATGGCATTAAGTTGATACTTGCACCTAGGTCACACAAAGCTTTTTCAAAGTGTCTTCCACCAATTGTGCATGGAATGGTAAAGGCCCCGGGATCTTCCATCTTTGGAGCTATATGTTTTGACACAATTGCACTCACTTGATGCGTCACCTTGATTGTCTCGAAATCTCCATACATCTTCTTGGTCACCAAATCTTTCATGAATTTAGCAATGTTGGGCATTTGTCCCAATGCATCAACCAATGGAATATTGATTGAAGTGCTTGCAATTTTCTCCCATATCTTTTTGGCATGTGTGATTTCTCTTTGCTTGTTATTCTTTTGTGGGAATGGAAGGGGAATATTTGGAACGGAGCTTGGAATGGAAAGGCTTTCTTTGGGTGGTGGAGTTTTCTTTGGTTTAGCTTTTTGGGTGGTGGTGTTTTGGGGTGTAGGCTTGGGAATTTCTTGAACATCATCATCATTGTCTTGTACAAACACCTCACCTTGCCCTCCTTCTTCTTGCAACACTTCATCCCCAATAGCATCATTAGAATGTTCCTCGGCACCCTCATCATTGCCTTGCATGTTCCACCTTTCATTATCATCATTCTTGGCCTTTTGATAATCATATTCATTGCCGCTTCGAGTCTTTATTGCCATGACTTGATCTTTTCCGCTCTTCTTGGGATTTACTACCGTGTCACTTGGTAGCGTACCATGCGGCCTTTGGTTGACTTGGTGAGCCAATTGACTCATTCGTGATTCAAGCTCCTTGATTGATGTTGTATGGGATGTTATGGTTTCCTTTATGCCTTGTTGATTGTGAAGCATTTGACTCATCATCTCTTCCAATTTTGAGGTAGTCTTTGCTTCTTGATCATTTTGCTTAGACGGAGGTCTTGGAGCATATTGTTGAGAAGAACCGGCTCCTCTCCCCTCTTGGTTGTTACTCCAACTACCTCTTCCTTGACTTGGTCTCCATTGCCCTTGTTGTTGATAGGCTTGTTGATATGGTTGTTGGTAGGGTTGTTGATAAGGTCTTTGATAACCACCTTGATCATACCCTCTTTGTCCTTGGTAATTGCTCACATAATTTACCTCTTCTCCTTCTTGCATTTGATAGCATTGTTCCGGATAGTATCCTTCTTGCCCATGTTGGAGAAGGGTCATAGGAACACCTCCGGGAGTAACATAACCCATTGGGGCCACTTGATGCCCGGCATTTGTAGTGTGGATATTTTCCACCTTGTGCACTCTCTTTTCATTGGCCTCCCTATCGGCCTTTGAGTTCTTGTTCATAAGGTCCACCGACGTCAATATTCTTGCCATCTTCTCATCTTGGGCTTCAAGTCTTTCTAGCATCATTGGACTAATCCCAACTTCTCTTCCCGGGTTCTTAGCTCTTGATTGCCATTCTTGAGAGCGCTTGGTCACCTTGTCGAGAATATCTTTTACTTCTTCGTACCGCTTGTCCATTGTGACACCATCACACAAGGTGTCCAAGGCGGATTGGTTCATCTTGTTCAAACCTTGGTAGAAGCTTTGCAACAACATGTTCCCATTGAAACCATGATTGGGACACCGGAGCAACCCATCTTGGAAAGCCTCCCAAGCCTCGGTCAAAGAGTCGGAGGCTTCTTGTTCAAACATGTAGATTTTATCTCGCAACGCCGCTTGCTTCCCTTTTGGTGAAAACTTCCCAAGGAATTGTTTTACCAACTCTTGCCAAGTGAAGATGGAATTTCTCGGCAACTTGTTCAACCACTCTTTAGCTTTTCCGGTGAGAGAGTAAGGGAACACTCTCAACCTCAATGATTCTTCCGACACTCTTGCCGACTTGTAGAGGTTACAAGTTTGCACAAAATTCCTCAAATGATCATTTGCATCTTCATTCTTACTACCACCAAAACATCCATGTTGTTCAAGACCTTGGAGAATTACATTTGGGATGCTAAAGCTAGCATTGCCATGAATAGGGGGGGGAACTATGGCACTTGCAAAACAATTCATATCAATTTCTTCCTCAACCTCCTCCTCATCTTCATAGTCTCTCATCTCTTGTTGATAGTTCCGAGCACCTCTAGCATACTCTTGTTGATAGTCTCGAGCATCTCTACCATACTCTTGGTTCCGGTTGACATTGCGAGCATTCACTCTATTGGCATTGCCCCCTCGGTTGACATTTGCTCTACCTTCATGGTTTACACCTCGACCCCCTTGGTTCACACCTCGGCCGCCTCGGTTTGCATTGTTGCCACCCCGATTAGCATTACCCGCAACACCTTCATTTCCTCCAAGATTTTCTTCTTCATTTGCTTGGACCCCCGCATTTGCTTGGCCAAAAGGGTTGTCATCATGAGGGTTCACATTCTCCACTTGAGGGTCATTAGCTTCCTCTTGTATCTCGTCTTCATCCACTTGTTCAACATGGAATGGATAGCCCTCTTGGTTGAGTTCTACATGGAACTCTTCATCATATTGCTCTTCATAACCTTGCGGACCCCCATGTTGTTGATTGTAATAATGGTTGTAATTGGGGTTCCGCAAGTTCCGATTAGGATTTCTCCGATAAGCCATGTTTCACCTACACAAGGTAAAACCAAAACCAAAAGTAAAATGCTAGGACTAGCGAACTAAACAACTTTGATTAACTAATGCAACTCAATATTAAAACCGTAGTTCCCCGGCAACGGCGCCAAAATTTGATCCACGCTCAATCTTACACCATTAATGGTGAAGGGCGGTCGTCAAAGAATAATACCCGATGCGAGTCGGGGTCGATTTCCCAAGGGAACTAGCACGTTAAGTGAGAGAGTTGTAAATAGATATTCAAATGAGGTTTAGTGTTGAGTCCTAGAAGTATGATTTGTTTTAAAGAAACTATGATTAATTCTAAGTGTAAGCAATTAAGCGAGTAAGTTGTTCGATATTACTAGACTAGGGGTGCAACCAACTAATAGTGATTTCCAACTAATGGGTGTTTTTCCTTCACTTTCCCAACACAAGTATAATTATGGTCGAGCATTCCGATCGTGATCTCTAGAATCCTTCCGGCCTAGGAGAGATCTTTCACAACCCGCTCGTCAAAGCCTTAGTTGAATGCTTGAAGCACTACTCAATGACCCAAGGAAAGGAGACCTCTTCCGAGCGTAACTCCTTTTAGATGAGTTAGTCTATATGAATAGCCTATCAACTCAAATCCTCGCCAACTCCACTATTCTACACTAGTTAATCTCTTCCGAGTCTTTAACTAGCAATGTAGACAAGGAATCCCAAATATCATGGATTTTGGAATTTTGATGTTATTGTAATGGGGAGTTGGATAATTGTTACTTATGTTATAGTTAGTGAAATAGAACAACACCCATTAATTTTCTATCACAATAGCATAGTTACACCCCTAGTTATGAATTTAGCTACTCATAACTAGGGTTTGAATCATAGTAATAAAGATGTAATGAAAAGATGAAATCATGTTGGACATAAGTTTGAATTAATATATGGAATCAAGATTCAAAGTTACAAGATTAGAAGCTTACAAAATGATGTTAAACCTCTACTTGGCTCTCAAAATCGCCCCAAAAATATAGACTAAATTGTAATGTAAGTGTTCTTGTTAAACCCCAGCTTTTGCTATTTATACAAGCTGAGAAAACGCAGTTACAGTGACTGAGGCGGAGCGCCTCAAGGAGTAGGCGGAGCGCCTCTTTCTGGGCTTCTTCAGGTCCTTGTTGAGGCGCCCGCCTCATGATTTAGGCGGAGCGCCTCTTTCTGGGCTTCTTCAGGTCCTTGTTGAGGCGCCCGCCTCATGATTTAGGCGGAGCGCCTCCTGCACTGCTGCCCTCTGTATTTTTCCAGGCGGAGCGCCTCACATTTCAGGCGGGGCGCCTGAGGAAAACTTGCTCTCTGTATTTTGTTAGGCGCTCCGCCTCAGTTTCTAGGCGGAGCGCCTCATGCTGTGACTCAAGATCTTCATATTTTTGGCTTCAATTCTTGCTTTGAACTTCAATCTTCAACTATTTCTCGGACACACTCATCAAAACCTGAAACTTAAGCAATTACGGCATTAATCACACTTGTTATTGTTTTTGGATTCAAGAACAAAAGCTTAAAGTAGTATTCAAGTTGGTAAAATACCAACTTATCAACCATCATGTAATAGTGTAATTTGCTACAATGTTAAGATATTTGTATGATGATTTTGTGACAAAGTGAAACAATTTGACTTCTTTAAGTGTCCATTTGCTACAATGTTAAGATATTCTATCAAATAAATTAGATACGACAGGAAAAAATTCGTGATTTGTTCTTTGCTTATAGTTTAGTTTTGAAGACTTGGAGTCTATCCTTTCAAACGAGAGAATCAGGAACAAGACAAGTTTAATTAATTACTTTGATGCAACTCACTGCTACCCATTCTTGGACGGAGAATGTTTATCTCTGTTTTTTCACGTTAAGGATAATGGACTAGTGGTTACTACCGCAATATTGGACTTTCTCCTCGCCTTCTTCAGTAGGAGTTAATGATGAACCACAATTTGGGCTGGGAAATTAATTTGATGTTTAATATTGCCAGGATATTGAGAAAAAAAGTTTGGAGAAGTTACTTCGAATTCTCATTTTACATCGCTTTGTTCTGAAATTGCGATGAAACCTCTGTACAACTATTTGAGGTTTAGAAGCTATAAATTAGTATTACAACTTTGTTCTATTTAAGTTTAGAGTTTAACCTCACAAATGGTTATTTGCTCTTCATAGTTTGCATGACTACCCTATCTTTCTTCATTAGATTTTCAAGACAAAGGGGAACCGGAAAGGTGTTAAAAAAGAAACAATTTGGGAATATAGCTAAAGAAGCAATAGTAGCACTTGATACATGTAAAAAATTTATCCACACCGAGTGTATGCACCAAATCAAATCAATTAATCATAGGTAAGTGATTTAATAAGATGAAAAGATATGTTAATAAATTATGGTTAAGAAAGAGAAGAATGTATGCCAACACATATCATGTATTTATTGAATTGGTGCATACACTCATATGGTGAATATATGCGTAGTGCTAATCAGAGACCTAAAGTAGAGTAAATAAAACTCTTTTTAGGCGGACACGCTTTATCTTATTTTTTAATTAGTTATCAGATTCACATGAACGCCAAATAAGACAATGAGGAGTTTTCAGGTGATATGTAAATGGAGATAGATTTCAACAAAACTTTAGTAAACATATATTAATGTAATCGATAGGAAAAGTAGTAAGTTTGATAACTGCTGTCGGCCAAATTGCTTTTCCTTGCTTTAGTTCTTCGATTTTTTGTAACATCTTCCACTACAAAGGCAACAAAGATGTACTTCCTTCTTATTTGTCTACTTAAAGACCCTGCTAAACTTTAATAATTTTCACGTCCACTAACAAGATTGATTGGCGTAAAAAGATGAAATTCCTAGGACAGTAATAGGTAGAAATAGTTAAAAAGCTTATTTACCAATCATTTTGTTGTCCACTGATGGTAATATGGGAAACAAAGCGACGCATATGAAGTACCCACAGATTCCTTGTTTTTACTGTTTTACTTTTAAAAAGTGCTTAAAGAAGTTTTGACACCTTAACCACTTCAAAAGCTCGCTTTCCAAATACGCTTAGAGGTCGTTTGGTATGAGGGATTGAGATTATAATTCCGGGATAACATTTGGAATAAAGTTTATCCCATATTTGGTAAATCGTATTAGCAAAATTGGGATAAAAGTTATCTCAATATCATGGGATTACCTTATCCCATTGATAAAGTGTGATTACTTATCCCACTTTTAATCCAACTTTCAATCCTAAAATAAACTAGTCCCAAAATCATGGGATATCCCACATTTAATACTCCCTTGTACCAAACGATCCGTTAAGATTTTAAACGCTAACTTCGAGGGCATGAAGCGGGGCGAGGCATTTTATCTACTCTAAGATGAGGCGAAAGCCCCGAGGTGCTCGACGAAAGCCCATCTTTAGAATTTTAATAATCTATAAATTAATTAATTTAATAAAAAATAAATAAAAAACATAAAAAAAAAAAGAGTAACACTAGATATAAATTTTGAAAATCTATAAAAATTATTGATGAGTTCGCTGACATACATATAAAGTTCCCAAATGTAGATACACATCAACAACCATTATGTATAATCACTAATTAGCACCAATATATGTATTCCAAGAAAAAAGCAAGAGAAGTTCAAGAATGAAACTCGAATATACCTTCATTTAGAAGTACAAATATGGAATAGAGTCAAGATTCAAGAATATAGTCACATGTTTATGCTCTGCTTTGTAAGAAGAGAGAAAAGAGGGAAAAGACCCCAAATCTTTGAATAAGAATAAGGGACAAGACCAAATCAACCTTTAATCAATTTAAGTGAGGATTGAAGTGTAGTCATTAAAAATTTATGGGCAAAATAAATATTTTCGGATTTACAAAAACACCCTAATTTTCAAATTTTCAATCTACCACCTTCCCACCTACTTTTACACTCTCCCTCATATTTAAAATTATTTCAAACTTAATTCCCTCACTTCTCTTATTTCTCTCTCTTTTTTTTCTTCTTCCTTCTTCTTTCTTCTAGATTTCTTTTCAAATTTTATTTTATCACCATCCACGTTATTTTTCTTTCTTGTTCTTCGTATCAATTTTATTTTATTCTTTGTTCTTCTCCGTTTTCTTCATCTTCATCCCCGTTTCATTCTTTTTTAAGTTTTTTGTTTTTAATTCTAGTCGTTTTACACATCTTTTCGGATGTGTAACATATTTTCTGTATGTTTATACAATTTTGGAGATGTTTTCACGACTAGAAAAGATGTGTACACATCTCGTCTGATGTGTCCACATCTCGTACACTTATAATAATATGTGTACACATCGGACGAGATGTGTGCACATCTTAATTATATGTGTACACATATTATTATAAGAGCACATTTGGTAGGGTGTATAAGCTTAGACAATCCATGTATAGAAATTGGTATTAGTTTATACAATGTTTGATTGCCATTTCAAATTTGGTATAACTAATCCTTGTATAACTTTATACACCAATTGGTGTATTAGCTTATTCCACCACCTACATGGAATAACTTATCCATGTATGGCTAATACATGGATAAAACATCAAAAAGACAAAACTACCTTTGTCTTTTTCCTAAAAGCCAATTAAAGTAGAAAATTTAAGGGTACAATTGTAAACTCATTGATTTAAAACTTAAAAATAAATTCATATATTAAATAATATCATCTACAACTACTTTTCAATACAATGTACCAAACACATGATAAAAACAATCCCTACATAACTAATCCATGTATTATTAATCCCTTCATTACTAATCCCTACATTACTAATCCCTGTATAACTTGCTTTCCTACCAAACGACCCCTAAGTGTACACATCCTTTTATTAGAGTGGTGGAGGGTGGTGGGGTGGTGGTTGTTGGTGGAGGGTAATAGAAGGTGGTGGTGGGTAGTGGAGGGTGGTAGAAGGTGGGGGTGAGTGGTGGAGAGTGGTGGTGGAACAGTGGATGGGCAGGGGAGGGGGTGATGGTGGTGGGGGCAGGATGGGGTGGGGGGGGTAAGGGTCGATGGGCTGGGTGATGAGAGGTGGGGGCTTTGTGTAAATAAAAAAACTCGAGGAGCTTTTAAAATGTTAGTAATTAGTACTAATCTTAAAAGTGTCTCTTTTACCAATTTTTTAAGACTTGAGTCCTAAAAAACTATTTAAAGACCTAGGAGTCTCTCTCATCCAAAAATTCCTTATAAGAAAGGGTGAACAGAACATTCAAGAGAATCAAGACTTTATATTTCTCCTTTGGTTAGAGAAGAGAATGAAGTCTAAAGAAAAAGTGTAATAAGAATTAAGGAAATTTAAAAATAAGTTTTTTAATTAACTTTTAGGAATTTACAAAGTTAGCCTTCTATTATTTGAGATTTATTTAGCATTTTATTTTCTTTAATTTGAAGAGCTCCTTAGGCAAACGCCCCAATTTTTAGAGCTACGTTTTTAGGTACTTTTGCCCCCAATACTGCCTCGAGGTAAAATGCTTACGTCTTGTCTTGGAGCTTGCCTCAAGAACGTTTTTGAAAACGACTCTAACAACTTTAGTCGATAGAAAACAACTTACTTGTACCAAATAGAACCTTCTTATCACTAAAGTCATTTTTATTAATGAAATTGTGGGTTTATATGCAATATTTGTTGAAATTCTAATGGATTGACATTTTCTAAAACTTAATTCCCATTCCTCTTATTATTCTAGTTTCTTGTAGAGGTTCTTGTTGGAGCTTTTACTCCAAGAGTCAACGTCTATTGGAAGGGGGAGAGGGAGAGGGAGAGGGAAGTAGTGCTTTGTAAGTTAAGGTTATTTCTCAATTATTCTGTGAACCCTGATTGTTTTAAACTAGAAGCTATAGAAGTGGTTGTTCCTCAAAATCAGCCAAGTGTGATTCATGTTTTTGCACGAATTAGACAAATCTGACGGTGCAGTTACGGGTTTGACCCCCATAAAAAACCTTACAATTTTGTCCGACCCCCTTAGGAGAGGTTCCTGGCGATCGCCAGAGGGAAATTCCTAAAGATCTCCATCTTTCTAATATAAAGATGTCGATCGGCAGGAATTTTCTTATAGAGACTAAATTTTACGATTTATCTTAAGGGCCAAATCTGTGACGACACGCCATAAATGTCCTGTTTCTGTAGATTACCCAGTGTTATTTACATAAAATTTTCACCCACATACCACTTTTGTAACTGGTATTTAGTTTGAACGTACTTTTTTTATTGGTCTTACATGAGAAGCCACTTTTTGTAACTTCAATCTTTGTGAGCTGAAGCTCAAACTTTGTGGGTTGAACTTCATGCCTAAATTATGAAATTTCAACTTCAATCTGTAAGGACTGAACTTTTAGGTATAGATGCGTAAACTTCAACCCTTGTGGGCTGAAGTTGAACTTCAATCCTTGTGGACTGAACGTGTGTGAAATTCAACCCAAAATAATTGAAGTTCCAAAAAGTGGTCTCTCATGTAAAACCAATAAAAAAAGTGGCCTCAAATCAAAAATCACTGCCAAAAATGACCTTTGGTGCACTTCGCCCATTATTTACACTTGTATTTAGGAGTTGGCCTATTTTTATTTGATAATTAGACCGACGGTCTTAACTTCTGTTTTAAATTATAAACTATAAATCAAAAAGTTACTTTAAATTTCAAACCAGCATTCTAGTTTTGAAAAGGTGATCAACTTTTAAATATGTCGGAAAAATGATTACTTTTCGCCCAGAAGCCACTTTTAATACAAGTATTTAGTTTGGGCCACTATTTTTATTGGTCTTACACTAAAGGCCACTTTTGGGCCTTTACTAAATAAACATTGACTTAAGTTCTGATCATTGACTGAAGTTCAGTCCATACAGCCTCTTGACTGAAATTCCATCTTTAAGGACTGAACTTCAGTCCATATGGCCCCGGACTGAAGTTCCATCTTTAAGGACTGGACTGAACTTCAGTCAACATGGCCCTGTACTGAATTTCTATCTTTAAGGATTGAACTTCAATCCATATGGCCCTGGACTGAAGTTCTATCTTTAAGGACTGAACTTCAATCCATATGGCCTGGACTGAAGTTCTATCTTTAAGGACTAAACTTCAATCCAGGGCTCTTGACTGAAGTTCTATCTTTTAAGTGAAAGTGGCCACAAACTAAATATTTTGATATTAGTGACGTGTGCCCAAAGACCAGTGTCAAAAATGACCTTTCGTTCACTTACCCCCTTTTGAAAATTATCATGACTCTTAATTCTTAAGACCAAAATGGATAGTACGCTAGACAGTCCATGGTTGTTAAGTTTTTTACGAGCGCAATGGTGAAAAATGATTCAAAGGAATTCACAACTTTTAACTAAGATACTAAAATCGAAACTGTAACTTGTATTTTCACTAGCTACCTTTTTTTAAAAAGTTAACATGACATCTAAAGATGTCAGTTACAGTTTAATATGTTTATTATATGAACGGTAGAAGAATCTCAAAATATTGTATGACAATTAGTTTGATAAAATTACGTTAAAAGTAATGAAAGTTGGGTACAGTATCGGACTAGAGCCTTCTTAAATTATGCAGCTGTTACTGCATGATTGGAGCTTACTCTTCATTTTATTAATCAAACCAACATTATATTGTATCATGTCACGGATTTTCTCAAAGTCAGTGATAAGGTTTTGGTCCGTTCACCAATTACTACTATTTCTTTTAAATATAAATAATCAACATTCGATCATTCATTCTCATCGTGCTTGTAATGACATATTTCTTGTTGAGCATTATTGATGTGTTACTGCTCACTAATGAATATTAATCAAGTGAGACATTTTGGATGAGAAATAGTAGTTTAGATTAACATCTTTTATTTATGATTAAAACTATATTAAATTGTAAAAACTTTAAAACACATATAATATAGTAGTAGATCAGAGTAAATTAATCATTTGCCTTAGAAGTTGAAAAACCATGGAATAATTAGAAGTGTTTGACATACATATTCTATTTTATTTTTGGTGATTGCATACCTATATAACTTACCAGTTCGAGGTGGCATGTGGGAGTACATAACAATACGCTACAGGCTTTGTCCACCAACACTTGTTTACAAACTGCTTTGCTTCTTCAAAGGTATATTCTTTCTACTTTATTTTATTGCTTCCACATAACTTTCTCATTCAATGCATTTTTCCATTTTATAGTCTTTCTTTACGTTCAATGAGCTAACCATCTGTCTTTTGTAACAAAAGTTATATATTAAACAGAAATTTTAACTCAATTGTTAACTGATTTTCTTGGATACCAACTACTGAATTATCTTTAGTTTTCACAAAGATTCATTTGTAAGAGTAGTGCTGTTGGAAGATGGGAAGGGTGTTTGTGGTTAATCTTGAAGGCAAGATTTATAGCTGCAAACATTGTGGGACACATCTTGCTCTTTCTGAAGATATCGTTTCTAAGGTTTGTTTTTCTTTATCTTCAAAGTTACTTATGTTATTTGGTTGATCATTTGACATTGTATAGATCTTTTAAGGGAATTTGTTGGTAAATGGTGGACTAAAGTTGTTTGATTTGATCAGTTGAATTTATTTCAATTTGTGGACTGATCAGTTGGTGTGGCTTTGTATAGTTATTTGATACCGTGTGATGATTTGTTACTGCAAGTGTAGAGATGAGTCTTTTGTGTTATTGGTTTACATTCAATTATTAGTAGACAATTGCCACATTTGTTACCTAATCAACTATGTGAATGAAGAAAAAAAATTGGCCGTACCGCCCGAAGAGGATATTGTCAACCTTCTAGCACTGTAACTTTGGCATAGTAATGCAAGTATGAGCATTTCCTGCGAACTGAAAAAACCTCTCAAGAAAATAATGGCTAGAATGGTTAATGTCATTGTGGATAATCGTCCCTTGTGCTGTCCGTTTGTGCTTGAAGTCATACTTGAACTTGATTGGCATTTGCCATTTACTTCCTCGGCAATGGGATAAAAGGTTCAGTTTTTGGAGCTATTCGTTACGCCTGTATCCATGGCATACTGGCTTGAGATTGGACCTATTTTGTTTGTCACATCGATGAACTTGTTCCTTGTTTCATGTTTCAGTTTGCTTGATCTTTTTATTATGACAAAGAATTCTTAGCTTTTCTATACTGTTCAACTTCTTTACTTTAATCTTTTATAAAGAACTGTGTCTATCTTCTGCATCATATAAGCAGAACAACTCGAGTTTAAACGATCCTAATTCTGCCGCATACTAACAATTCCAAATACTTGGAATGAAATGGAGTTATTATTATACATCTACTTGCACCTGAAGTCTATTCCATGTTCATCTTCAAGTTTGTGCTTTTGACTATGTAAGCTTCCACTATATGTATGTTAAGATTCTGAGTCATGACAGTGACTGACTCAATGTTTTCCCGCTGCTCTTTCCTTCAGTCTTTCCACTGCCGACATGGGAAGGCTTACCTCTTCAGTAAGGTGTAAGTCTCTTTGATTCTGGTCACCCAATTGTCAGATCTGTTGTAACATTTCACATGTCCAATCTTAGCACTTGCAGGAGCAATCAAATCAAAAGAATCATGAAGTTGTGCAAATTACTTTCATTTTGTTCTCACTCAGTATTAAAGCCATTATATTCTCGTTACCTTTCCTTGACTTCAATAGGAGCTTGAGTACTCTGTTATATACCAAGAATGCTGTTCTTATCTAAAGTTACAGTTGAGTACTCTGTTATATATTCTCTTTGCTTTAACTAGAAACCAGAAAGTGGAACAAAGATGAACTTTTTAAACAGTTAACATCTGTAGTATTTGATTGAAGTTGATTTTCAAAAGCTGGATCTGGGAGCAGATTTCAAGCATCTTGTTTGGCTTTTCTTCTGCCTATGCTCATCTTGAAGCACATTTCTTACGTGAGGTGCTATTATTTTTTAAGCTTAGATTCAGTGATCTTAATGCAAGGTCGTCATGACACAATGGCCTGACCTATTTGTTTCAATTTGCTAAATTTGTCATGATACTATACATTGACAGCTTCATGCTCTCAGATATTTTATAAGAAATTTCCTGTGACTATAAACTAGCTGTCTAAGTTATTTCCTTTTACAAATTGGAGAACTCTGTGCAGAACGAAATGGTGTTCTACCACGTTGTTTTATAGTATGTACTGTCCTGTAACTGTACTGTTGTTTACCACAAAAAGTTGCTCATCAATACTTAAGGAATCTTCTTGAGGCCGTGTATTTTCAACTTAGTGCATTGTCATGACAGCTAGGTGGATGTTTCATATCTGCACTGTGCTCAAGTGTCGATTATCTGTTCTGCTCCTCTTGATTTGTTATAGCATTTCCTTTAAACATTCAAGGGAAATGTATCAAGAAGAATATGCCTTTTCTGGTCTTGGATACACTATATGTCTGTTTTTCAATTTGACAGAGTAAATGTCGCTGCTGGCGAGATAGAAGATAGAATGATGATGACTGGTATGCACAGTGTAGCTGACATTTTCTGTGTCCGTTGTGGGTCAATTGTTGGATGGAAATACGTGAGTTCCGAGTTCAAACTTTCTGGACACTATATGGCAGTCTTCAAGGATGAGTAGTTGCTAATAATAATCCCATTTCAGGAAGCTGCCCACGAGAAGAACCAAAAATACAAAGAAGGAAAGTCTGTGCTTGAGCGGTCAGTTGGCTATTTCAGTGGTGTTATTATAATTTAGTTAGAAACAGATTATAAGTCATAAATTTATAATTTAGTTGGAAAGAGATCACAAGTTATCTTTGATATATTTCTTTGAGTGAACAGGTTCAAGATTTCTGGCCCTGATGGAAGCAACTACTGGGGTAGTCATGAAGCACATGTTGGAGGAAGTGATGCTGATGATGTTTAATAGCTAATCATCATCCAGATCCAGCTTGTTATCCCCAATTGTACATTCTTAAATTGCCCCATTCATCTTCTTGGACCAAAGGATTGTTGAATTGCTAACTCATGTGGCAGCTGCTCTTGCCTGCCGGGTATCATGTATAGAAAGTCTTGTACATTGTGCTCCAGAACATCGCTGAACTCCTGTCTATATAACATCATATTCAATTTCAAAATCTTCCATTTTCCAGTTTGCAGTTTCTAGGTCACGTATGGTGTGTCTAATAGTCTGTAATTGGTCATTCGCTGCTGATATAATAATAGAGTTAATTTTACCGGTGGTCACTCAACTATTGTTTTATTACCACAAAATCACTTTTATTGCTCGAAAGTCATCAACTTTCCTCCAGTTAAAAAAACTAGTGCACCTTAGAAACAAGCAGACTAGTCACTCAATTATTGCTTTCATTACATAATTGTGGAGAATCAAAGAAACTAGTGCACTTGAACTAAGGAAATCCCTCCCAGCAGACTTCTCAATTTTAATAATTTAAATTTGGTTAAACGCCATGAGAGACGAGCTTCGTAAATTGAGAGTTGGCTAAGTCAAGAAAGTTGGAATCTGGACTTCATTTTATATAAACTAGGATAATCAATTCACCTTTTAACCTTCAGTTCTATGGTATCAAAAAAAGTTGAAGCTAAAAAATTGTGATTACTGAATAGTGCTCCTTTTTGCTTCAGCTGCCTACCAACATGTCCTTTTTTTAAAATCTATACCTCCAAAAATGCCCCAGAAACTTGATGCTCCCGTTGTTTGGATATTTGTCATGTTCCCAACAACAACTAATCTAAACAAATTCATAATCATGACTTGTCTTTTATAGTTCCAGTATTCTATATTTGATTCAACTAATCAAATGAAGAATGATTTCTTTTACCATTCTTATTACTCCGGTCAAAAATGACAAGGCAAAATAAATCTACACTAATAAAATAAAAAGCTGGATTTCCGCTGCCGGGGTTCGAACCCGGAAATTCAACTATTAGAATTTTAACCAGTGCTACAGCGGATTTGATTGTTTTAAAGTGATTCAAAAACATATGTAACCCTTTTTAGAGATTTGCATGGATAATCTCTTTTCAGTGTGTTATTTCAGTTTTACACCAACTTTTTAAAAAAATTGTGCAAAAGAGCCCCAACATTTTTAAATGAACGGCTTGAATATGAACTACTCTTGCCTTAAAACTCGGCCAACAATTGACATGATCCACGTTTTACCTACTCTTGCCAAATTTTGAGCTAGTTTGTCGTATGGTGCACCATGATGAACTACTTAACCTACCGCATTTTTCCAAGACTTGATAATTTCTCGAGAATATCAGTCAGAAAAAAATACTAATAATAATTTTCTGAAGAGAAGTTTCAAGTTCGTGTCATGTCAGAGACAATCAGTTGTTTAATTTGAAAAAAAATGAGTTTTTGTAGTTGAGGTTGTAACATAGTAGTTTTTAAACTTGAAGTTGTGGTCGGACATACATTTAACTTGAAAAAATGTTAGAAATTTTGTGAGCTGACAAAAGCTTTTTGGTTTTCAAATTTTGGACAAATTGTATAAACAAACAAAGATTTGAAATTTTATTTGAAAAAAAAAAACTCTCAAATTTTATGACTTCTCTATTATAGTTCCGGTTTTCTAAAGTTGATTCAATTAATCAAATTGCCCTTACATATGGTTAAAGAACATCTAAACGATTGTTTACCATGAAACTGTCCAAGGACTACTATGAATAGAAAAGCTAACAATCGTTTAGATGTACACTAAAAAAGAATCAACTCAAAAATGAAAAGGCAAAATTAATGTACACTAAAAAAGGTTGGGATTTCCGCTGCCGGGGTTCGAACCCGGAAATTCAGTCCATTAGAATTTTAACCAGTGCTACAGCGGAATTAATTGCTTTAATGTGATTCTAAAATATATATAAACCTGTCTTTAGTGATTTTAGTGTGTGATATTTTTTTTAAAAAAATGGTGCAAAAAAGCCCCCACACTTTAAATGAACAGCTTGAATATGAGTTGATCTCAAGCGGATTGAGCAGGTCAAACAATTTTAGACAGATTTTGCTAGCACTATATGTGACGATTATGCCGGATGACAATGATCAACTGAAGAAAGCAATATGCATGGGTTATGAATAAATTCAACTCTGTTGGGAAGAATTTGCCTTAGAATAAATTCGAGAAGTTTGGATTATGAATTTGCCTCCGCTAAAATCTTGAACAGATGGATATTTGCCTGGAGTGTGCTGTTCATACTTAGTTGCTTCTTGGCTGGTCCAAAACTAGAACTAGATATCTCTGTTAGATTCTTTAATCCTCACAGTTTACTCAAGTCTGTTACTACGCAAGACAAAAATAATCAGCTTTACAGGATCAAAGCCAAAGCCCTTAAAAACACAATCTGTTTCATACAAACGCTACCACGTATACCAGGCTCCTAGAAGAAGTGACAATACTTTCAGCAACAGAAATGAACTGAAAAAAAAAATGGATTATGCTATTTCTTTATCAGAGGACAAATTTGTGCAAGGGTACAAATCTAAAGCAAGTGGTTTCTCGGAAATTGAAGGTGGTGATTGCAATTGAGCCTCATTACAGTTAACAATGAAAGTGTTATGAGCAAATTCTACTTCTTATACTACTACATTTAGTCAAGTCAAAAAGCTGGCCATATTGCTCACTCTTAATCACAAATCGTACATACCAAAGAGTAAAAAAGGAAAAAGAATAACAAAGCTAGAATGCAATTATAAACATTAAACGGTGGTCCTTAGCTGAAAGAGCTTTCTTTCTATGTATGTATGTATGTGTCTGTGTGAGAACACGAGGGATTATTGTCAAACACTGAATTTAATGAATCCTTCTATATTAAACAGGATCCAAAACAACTTGGCAATCAGATTGCAATAAATATTGGAAGTACGCATGGTCTTCTCGAAGCTGTTCTAATTAACAGACTCCTAAAGATATTATTTGCAACGTAAGGTTGGTAGACAAAGAAGGTGCTGCTTTCATAACGGGAGAGAAGTAAAGAAAGCCGCTTCATTCTTGATAAAGTGTCCTGAGTAGCCCCGTCCCGATCTGATTCACTTGTTTATACAGCAGACACATCATCTAGCACAGTACCAATAGCAACCCCTTGATATATGATTACTGCACGATGCAATTTACATTGAATAACTAAATTAGTTCCCCTCTGGTTTGCATCCATGGCACACCAAGAAACACACTGTTGAAAGCATCGACTTCTAGTGGTTTTCAGACTCCTCAGCTCTTATCAACAGCTTGATAAGGACAGCATAAGATTCCCATTTGAGGGAAATAACTTTTTAAACTGAATTGATAGGACATAGCAGAGCTAGCCCAATGAATAAACCATTCGTTCAGCTAGCTCTGCACCAACAGCCCTCGTGTATCTGTGCAGTTGTGTCTCCATAAACCGCCTTTCACTGGAACCAAAAGCTTGCCGCAAATCCTTTCAAGAAAGAAAATAATTCAGTTCATTTAAGCATAAGACATAAAAAGAACAGCTGGGAAAGTATACTTTTGCATTATTTCCTCGATCAACATGCTTACCGAACCTTTTGCTTCTAGTACCAGAATTTGCAAACAGACGCAAGCAAACTAACCCTTTTTCGTTTTTTTTTTAGAAACTTCTAAAAGAAAAAGAAGTCTTGGTGCTTCATAATTCGATAACCATATCTGAGAACCAGATCATACTTGATTCTTCTTTTGTTTTCCATTTCTATACCTTTTTGTGTATGCCGTTCATCTAAAGCACAGAATTTAAGAGGACTCTATTTGTGATCCACATTTTAGTTAAAAAGTAATTATAAGGACGACTCCACTTTTACATGCAAAAGGCTGTTAATGTGACAGGTCAAAGAACATTTACTTTGTATCGTAGACGAACTCCCTTCAATCCAATCAAAACACTATCAACATCTCCATCTTCTACTTTGGGCAATTGAATGTCACTGTTCTCGTTATCCAATTCATCATCTGAATCTTCGTAATCAAGTTCATCCATTTCCTCATCCTCACCAACAAAAATATCATTTGATCCGTGAAAGCGTTGTTCATCATTTTGCTCATCGTAATTTTCAAGGATACTCGGCGGCAAAGGTTCTCCATTTTGTGTGGCAAAATCAGATAAAACCATGTACGGTTTCCTGTCGAGCAGTGGCTTCGCAATATCAAATGGAACCCACCTAATTAGAAGGAATATTGTCAGTCAGAACATAGATCAGATCTGTAACCAAAACCCATATGATCAAGGCTTCTTGCAATACCAGATAATGAATGGTGAATAACACTACTTCTCGGCATAAAATGATGACAGTTAAAGCACACATTTACCAAAATAGCAACACGTTAGGTCCATGCTCATGCTGGCTAAAAAATATAGCTACATTCAAAGTGATGTGTGGCTTGATTTTCAAACAGGATAACCTCGGTATTTCGGGTAAACGCATCAGGAGTCCTCAAATTATCTGTTAGGCCCTCATAATGGTTTTGTTGGTTGAGAATACTTTGGATAGTTGAAGGCTTGATTGTCTCGCAACCATATTTAACAGCTATAATTAGGAAAGTGTTGAAACGTTAATAAAACTTCTTTAACTTTCCTGTTGATGGCATTCATGTGTAGAATGAAATAGAAATAAGCAAATATAATTAGATAATATCAACACTTGCTTGGAAAGTGATGTCACAACTATCTTTTAGAAACGACTATGCCAAAACCTTTCTCTGTTATTGGTATTTGGTTGCAAAAGAGAGCTTCAAACATAACATTTAGGATCACTTTACAAGCAGGAAAAATCAAAATGTCATAAATCTAACATTCTGCTAGCACAGAAGACAAAAGCGCTGAATTATAAAATTTGGAGCTTGGTGGTAGCTATAATGGTATGGCCTGGTTGTGATTAGACATGGTAGAAGGGCCAAACTGAAGCTTTTGGATAATTCAAGGGCCTCTACTGTCCATTTCCCCAAAAAAAGAAATAGTCTGATCAATTTAACATTTAACAAGATATCAGACAATACTAGGCTCAGAAGGGTCTAGCTATCTTAGGGCTTTGGTTGTGACTAGAAAATGTAGAAGGGCCAAACTGAGGCATTTAGGTAATTCAAGGGTCTCTAATGTTATTTTCACTTAAAAGATTTCAATCTGATCCATGGACAATATTAGGCTAAGGCTACTAAGGCAACTGAAGCAATGAAGCTTATTACCATTTCGGCTTAGACACTAGGCTCCAAGGCACTCACATTTGATGCCACAATAGATCAAGCCAACTAAATGAGCTTGAATTAAATGATTCAAAATAACCAGCAGTGGACCTGGAAGCATCATTCAATCACATGCATGGCTCCACAGTACTCACGAACTTGAAGATCAAATAATAACCTGCATAGATAGTGACTTGGAGAAGCTCTCTTTCATCCAAATGGGTAGTGTATTTACTTGCACCAATCATATCTTTTTAATATTCAGCTAATTAATATGTTTCCCTTTATATATGTCGAATGGATGAATTCATACTTAGGACATTTGGGTCATTAGTCATAATTACAGTGCTTAAGATTCGATAATGTAAGTTGTTCAGCAACACTAACTTCAACCATCAAATCTAGTTTCACTGAATTGCTCTTTACTACTTTATAATTCTTTGCCTTATTCATTTACTTTTTACCATATACAACAATCTAGAACTCAAGTCAAGTTGAAACTGTTCTCGCCTACAGAACAGGTAAGCTCCAGTTTTACATAAGAAACAGAAGAAGCAGACCAAATACTCTGCTTAGCATTAAGCCAAAATTGTGCCTTACATGTAACATCAAGACAAAGCACCCTAATTTCTCTCAACAAACACTCGTGAATCTAAAACATGGGAACTACATGCATTTTAAAATATGGATAGCAGAATAATAAATTTTAGAAAGTAAAATTTGACTCAATATTTAATCTCGAATAAAAATTCGTTTCTTTACTATCTAAAAAAGCAGACAAACTTACTGATAACGCAAAGGGCAGAGCAGCTCAGAAGGCCGGTAGGCTGCTTTGTATCTCATTTTGCTGCAGGAGTGGATGTAGTAGCCAAGATAATAGTACTGCAGACTAGGACACTGTACTTGACTCTCTGTAACCCACTTTATCTCTTGTAGGGCTGAGTACTTACCTAATGATAAGAAGGCAAGATCTGGATCCCAGAATAAATATTTACTCGACAAACACTTGGGAAGGATGTCCACGATACCAACTGCAACTAGCCGTCCATCGATCAGATACTGCTGATGGAAAGAACCAAAGCCACAAGGGGGAACAGTAAGGTCTCCAGATGGAGGAACGAATACTAAGGGCGTATCAACTAAAAATCTCCTGTATGAGCTCTCAGACACTTCGTCTGGCGAATCATTGTGCACTCTAATCTGGTACCTCCTGTACAATGAATATTCTTCGGGATCAAAACTGGACCTTTTCAGACGAATCTCAAGCCTCCTTTTCTCGAGCTCGGGGTTCCCCTGTGCAGTTGATGAGCAGCTCACTTTACCACAGGTTCCTGATGAGGATTGCTTCAACTCATTGTGGCTGCTCACAGCATCATCTCTGTCAATTTGTCTTTGAGAGGAATATATGTTTATATGTCCATTGCAAGCTCTAACTGCTAAGCCTAATGATTCTGCTAGGTAGTTTAGACGGCTAGCTATTTTTTCAGCAATTACTTTTGGGGTATCAGCAGCCTGTTCATTTTCCTCAGCCACCGATTCTGATGGGTTTTCATGGCCAACATCTTTTCTGTGTCGCCTTAAAGCAGCTGCAATCTGGAATGAGATGCTGCTGGTAAATAACAGATCCTCTGACCCTTTGGTGGACAACTTCCTTTTCACAGGTGCAACCTTTTTAACAGAGACTTTTGGAAACTGAATTACACAGGAAAGATCCCCACTTTCAATGCACGCTCGTATGGCCTTATCTATCTGACTTTCCAGATAAGGGATCACCGTTTCAGTTTTGTTCTTTTCTTCAAGGTTACCTGTCAAGGACTTCGTTGCTGCATGGCTTAGACTTTGACTGAAGGTAGTGATTTGAGAAACACCTGAACTATCTGTTGCATCCATTAAGTCATCTGATCTTCCATCCTTTGTGCCATCCAGAAACCTAAACGTCAATGTTGTTCGAGCCTAATCATTTATCAAAATCTCCATATTGAATACAAAGCAGCCAAACGCAATATGCTAAACAGTTTGTGAAGTCAGAAATCACACTCTAGATTTAATGAATGTGACATTAGCATCAATGCAGCTCTAAATAGAAAAGTCTTCTGATACCTCCTAATACATGACATCTCCAATTTATGATAGACAATTTTCAAATTGCCCACAAATATTATTCTGTCCCTCCCTCCTTACCTACCTACACACACGTGCGCGCGGCATCCAATAAATAATGTAATTCAGTCACTAAGCCAATCGTTCAAGCTTGTTTCCGAAGCCTCACATTCACTAACTGTCAGGGTTTTCAAGTGAGAACAACCGGCTTTCTGGCATATGATATGGCACAGTGATGTAGTGTAGTAACCTCACAAGCACAAAAACCGAGCATAATATATTACAGTAGACAATGCTACGTAATGCAAGGAACTTGGCCAAAGATATTAGGATAATCATGGAAAATGTAGACTTTTAGAAGCATAGGAAACATGAATACACCTGCTTTCAGATAAATCATCAAATCAACTACAGCTGCTATCACAACTACCGCTCAATTGAAAGTTAGTGGACTATTCATGCATTCATAGAGGCATTCCGAACAGGCACTTAGAGAAAAGACAGATCCCACGTGAATAAGGAAGACGGATTGGTCCAAACACTAGAAGTTAGTCCTGAGAAACTTTGTGTAACCCACTATTAATCAGTGGAATAAAGGAATGTATATGGAGTTAAGATTCCATTTCAGACCCAGGAAAAGGTGAATACGGTTTCCTAAGACTGCCTTTCATCAATTTTACAGTTAGTAGACTATCCATGATCACTGAGAATGAACTAGAGGCTTTTCATTTATCTATGCTGTTTTATTATCAAGCACTTATCTAACTACAATTAACTCATTAATCATAAAGAAAAGGGAAAAAAGAATATACCTCTGCATCCGTTTCAGTACTCGACGCTGCTCTTTGGAAGGAACAAAATCACTAGCTCTGAGACGAATAGTGTAAGATGGACAGCATGTCCTTTCCATCTCAGGTTTGTATAAGAAACAGCCTGATCTTCTCCATCCTCTATCTAGCAGGGCTACAAAATGGAAAACCATATCACGAGATTTGATCAGGAAAATAATCTAATCGACAGTGGCTCTGCAACCACAATCACAGAAAGACAGACTATTGCTTCAATGAATATGTACACGGACAGGTGCACATTTCTCAACAAGAAGAGATGCTGCATCTTAACGTGCTACAGAAACAGCTTATGGAACTTAAATCACACGAAGTCAAATAGCTAAATTCTGATAGTAGTCTCCACTATGTGCATGCATAGCTGTTTCCTGAAACAACAAATTTTGAAAGAAGCATGTGGTGCAATTCTATCCTTCGGAAGGAAAACAAGTTACTGAAACTATACGTTCCACAATAGTGTCAATCTTTAGCTACGCATTCAGGAAAACCGCAAGGTAATTAAATAGTATCACATAATACAATGCCTCAGGGAATAAGAGATCATAATTTGACTGATTATTTGGGTTCTATTGTATTAATTATTACTGACTTACTAACCTTGATAGTCATCAACTGTCAGACTGCGTGCCCATAATCCTGCGAATAAAAGCATACAAATTCAGGAAAGTGATCTAGTCGAAGTTCTCTTGCACTGATCTCCGCTCGGACAATGAAAACAAAAAATATCAATTAATCAATCAATTAACTAAACCTCAATCCAAATCTAGTTGTTCGATATCTATTCCGCTTTATTTGAACATCATTTCATTTCAATACTAAAGAATTTCCTAGAAAGACAAGTTAAGGTTCCTCTATATGTCACACTCATATTATATTATTGTATTGTACGTGTTATCATTGAAACAACAGCCACATATAGACCGTTAATGTCATGAAATGAAACCCCCCCCCCCCCCCCCCCAACTAAAATTTTCACAATTGGCACTACCAATGTCCCATATGAAACTTCTGCTTTAATTATGCATTTCTCTTATCTAAATTCTAATGGATGTGAAGAAAATGTAAATCTTGCAACAAATTTACACCAATTGACAATAAAAACAGAAAATGTATCAAAAATAGCCAGCAGATACACAAGATTTGAATCATAATTGAAAGGAAAAGAATTACCATGAGAGATGCTAGTAGGACCACCAGATTTACAGTAACCACATGAGTTTCTACGACGACCAACATCAGCAACTACACTTTCACCCTTGTTGTTGTTGTTTCCACCACTATTCCTATTACTGTTACTGCTGCTGGCTTCACTTTTCATTTTCTTCTTTTCAGACATCTATTTAATTGATCGGGAATATGAACTATGTTTTGGTTTGGTTCTTGAATTGAGGTGGTTGTTATATTATAGTACACGGAACAGATGTTTCAGACCTGCAAATTGCAACTGCACAACAAAGTCGTATGAGAGGAGTCTTCGGAGAAATGTTAAATTAACTTAATCAAATCAAAATAAAATAAACCCAAGTGATAGAGCAGTCGCAAATATGTTATATAGATTATAAAAGGAAATAACAGTTGGACAAAATTTAAATTATGACAAGATAATATTTGTCAAAATTTAAATGGAAAGATAATAAATTTACAATCTTATTTTAACTAATAAATTTATTTACTTTCTTAATATGACTCAAAATATAGTAAATAAGATTATCTTGTGTCCTTGTTCTAATGGATTTATATATATTCTTGTATTCCATTAACTGTCATCTTGATATAGTTTATTGTCGGTCACTCTTGCACAAATTCAATTGTAACCTAAAAATTGATTTTAGGTCATACACTATTGACATCTTATGAGACCCTACAAAAAAGTGAATGCATATACTCCGATAATAAAATACTATACGGGTAAATTGACAAGGCAGACCTACATCATAAATAGCTAAGATAATAACTATAATCAAAAGCACTTCAAAAGTCAAACAACTCTCGTTAACCATAATTCACAAATCATATCACATATAAGAAAATAAACTAACATAAAATCACAACGAACTAACAAGACAATTCTCCATGCATCAATTGCTGCTATTCACTGGGCATAAAATATTTAGATTGTCTTAAAAATCAGAATATATGCACATTAGTGAGAAAAGATCCAACACAATCCAAGGGTTCACATCTTCTCGTTGAAACATGATATTTTGTTAAGTAACTATGTATTTTAAGTGTCATCAAATAATGTATTTATCGGTAGGTTTAAAAAATCTATTATGTACTAATTTTATTAGCAAAAGGATTCAGCTATAATTACTAGTGAATTTGATAAGCATAGTAGAGTGCATATAATGCCTTAACCAGAATTATTGAATTTTATTTTTACATCGTAAGGTAGCATATCTAGAGAAGAACTAACTTAATCAAAACAAAGAAACTTAAACAACAAATAAATCATATACTATATGTAGTGTTTGGTAAAATTTATTATGATATATTATACTATAACGATAAATAATAGTAAAGGGTAGACAAAACTACGTTTATATTTTGTGAATAGAAAAACTTTTCTTAGCTCCCGTTTGAACATAGTTTTTTGGAGTTTTTGGGCCAAAAAGTGTTTGTTTATGTTTTTAAGCAAAACTTGTCCCAAAAACTTCCAAAAACTCAAAAAGTGGCCTTGAGCTGTTTTTGAGCCAAAAACTAACATTTATACATCAAATTTCATTTTCATAAGAGCTCAAAGGCTCTTTTGAACCAAAAAATTTGTTCCAAAAAAAACATGTCCAAACACTTTTTCATTTTCATATCAAACTTCACCCAAAAATTATTTGGGAATCTATGTCTAAACGCTAGCTCAGTCAATTTTCTAAAAAAAAAATAATAATAATTAAATCTTTGCACATTGTTGTTTAGACTTGAGACATGTGGGACAACACATGTGACTTGTTGATGCTAATAAGTTCTTCTAATCTTATGTTCATATACTAAATTCATCTATGATACTATAGAACTTTGCTTCATTTTTTTTTTAAAGTCAGATTTCTTACTGAATATAAAACAAAAGAAAATAATTTAGCAATGATACTAACAAGTTTGGGGGATATATTCATATTTCTTTCTATTTTATATTATGGGCATTGTTAGAGATTGAGAAATTACGAGTCAGTCTGTTGACATCCAATTTTGTCTCTTATTTTTTATTAATTCGGTTATATTTAATGTTAATGTGCAATGTTGACTGTTTAAGCAAATTTCCATTAGAAAACATGCATTTACGTGTGTTATCACCTGTTTATACATTATATATATTTAATTGTGATTATATTATGTAACTTGTATAATTCAGGCTATTTGTGAAACTTTGACTATTTATGTAACATAAATAAAGTCTCATTATTATTTGTGGTTATTTATATGTATTTAACTTAAGCTGGCCTCAATTATTTTATGCGTGCAATTTTCTCTTCTTCTATATATAATTATGTATATTTTTAATTTTATCCGGCACCTTTAAATTAAATATTAGTCTAACTAAAATTGTTTAATCCAAATTCTATACCATCCATTTCATTTCCTTATAACTTGTCATATCCCCTTTCTAAGGTATTATTTGAACCAAGACAAAGGGTTGTCTAGCTATAGTCTTTACATGTATGTTTTACCAGGAAACCTCTTCACAAACCAAAATTGTACGTCCACTATTCCTTGGCAAATATCTCTTTCACAATAACAGCTTGTTTGGATGGTTGTAACCCATGGTATGGTATTGTATTGTTACCATGGTACCACATTTGTTTTGGTTATTTCTTTAATTAATATTGTATGGTATCGTTAAATCTATGGTTATGTAGGATTTGGATCTGCTCCAGTACATTTAGCTCCATTAAGTAGCAGTACAATTCTAGCACTGACCGTGGACATATATATAAGCTAGGATATATTCGTAATTGATTCTTTGTCCTTTTCTTTTTTTAATGTTACAAGTACATACAAAACCTAGCAAACTCCACTGACAAAAGCAATAACCTGCCTTCCTTCTCTCTACATTTAGATACATTCATAATTTCATTATAACTTACAGAACCCTTTTATCCATCCTTAGTTCTAACTTGCATAATTTAATAATCTTTCACTCTATCAATTGGTAAGAACCGAATTTGCAAAATTATACTCTAAATCATTTCAATGGTGTTTCTTCCATAACTAAGCAAGAAAATGAAAAGAGTTCCAGTTTTGTAGTTCTTCAACTTGAAATTGAGCAACACCCATTTGCAAAATACTTTGGAGAAGTCGAAAAAGATGAATTTTTTTATAGAGTTAAGGATTTGGCTTGGGGTGTTCGATAGGCTTTGCTGGGTTTTGTGGTTCTTAGAAGTTGGATAATGACTTTTGGGAGGAGATAATTACAAAAGCAAAGAATGAATTGTGAATATGTCCACGTGTCAGTTTTGGGATTGTACTGCTACTTAATGGAGCCAAATTCACTGGAGCAGATCCAAATCCGGTTATGTAACCATGAAAACTGTCACTTTATATAACGACCAATTTGGTGGTATTGCATCGTTCCCTATTTTTCTTACCCATCACGCCCTCACTTATTATTTAATATTTCCATTTTACCCTTTATCTTATTTTCAATTATTAAACCACGGTAAACAATACAGTCTACCCAATGTACAACACAATACGATACAGTACCATACGATACAATATAATACAACACATTATGAAACGATCGGTAACCACTATCTAAAGGAGTGTAAAGGAAAAAGAGTCATCTCTCATATCACCATCAAATCCCCAACGTCCACTCGGTCGAATAAGAATCATTGATTCCCTCTGCTGTCAATTTCTTATTCATTCATTGCGTTCGGCCGGTGCTTCTTTCTCATCTCAAACCATAACTACTCTGAACCTTAGGGAAGATAAGGGAAGACCGCCTGAGCGAAGCGACCGAAGGAACTTGACTTATCCGAACCGAACGATAGCGGCTTAAAGCGTTGCCTATCACGAGCAGCCTCGCTCCCCCATTATCAGCTCAAATCACCCTCTGATTACTCCCAAATCTCTTCCATATATTGAGAAGATTTTTAACAACTCTCTCCTTATCCTCCTATATACACCCTCGCAAAATCAGGAAAAAAGAAAAGAATAGATACATACACGCCAACACCCCCTTCCCTCTTCTCTCTCCTTGTTACACACATACCACAACAACAGTGGTATCACCACCACAACATATACGCCATAGCAGACACCCCATTACATACACACGCGCACAAACCCATTGAGAACACAAAATCACAGTATACATACACCAATAGACCACAAAAAGATCAAGGACAGAAACACACCCACTGCCTTCATCATCACTATCATCCTCTGCTTCTTTTTTCAATTCCACTACACCATACACAGAACACACACCATTACACCACCAGCCCTTCTTCCTCTATTACAAACACATATACACACACACACCATTATCCCTCGTCTTCTCCAATACCCCACACCCACACACAAAAATGGACCAGAAACAGGACTTATACATACATCTCGATACGAAAAGGGAAACAGGGGCCAGTGGGGAAAAAGAGACGTGGAAACAGATCTGGAACAGGGGAGTGGAGTGGCAGTGACGCCATCAGAAACGGATAGGTCGTCGCGTCGCCGTTGACCTGTTCGCCAGAAATTTGGTTCAATTTCGAACCGGTGGCAAGTAAATCGTTTTGGACTGAGGCTTCTCGTTGTTCTTCGAATAGATTTCATTTGGTTTCCCTTGATATTCGTTTTTGCAGGGGTTGTGGTTAGAGGTGTACAAGTCGAACCGTCAAGTCAAACCGAACTGACGAACCAAACCAAACTGGAAAAAAAAACCCGACTTGAGGGTTGGTTTGGTCGGTTTATTGATTAAAAAAAACCCCGGCTATTCTTGGTTTGGTATTAACAAAAATAAAGTCAAACCAAACCGAACCAAACTGATATTATATAAATAATACATAACAAGTATCCATTAAGTATAATCTAATTATGAATATTTTATAAATTATTTTCTAGTTTGTAAAATTTATACTTCAATTCTGGACTTTTATTATACAATGTCCAAACAAGTAGCAAACATTGAGCCCAAATTTAAAGCCCAATAAAGACCAACAAGTCAAGAAAAAACCCTTTCCTAATTTTATTGCTCCAACTTTCCATGCCTCTAACCTTCCCGCTCAAACATTCCCCTCCTAAAACATTTGTTTACAAAACTTGCTGCTGTTAAAAATTGCAAAAAAATTCGTTCTTTCAAACTTTCAATACAAGCTGGTAAGCTGATTTTCTAATTTATTCCTATTTCTTTCACTTTATGTTAATTTTTTCAAAGGACATGTAATTATTTGGCCATCTATCTTGTATATGCTGAATCAGCTTACCAGCTTGTATCTTGTAATGCTGAATGTTACTCTCTCTGATTGTTCTTTTAGGTCAGTGTTCATGGTGCTGGTTTCTGATGTGGCTTACACAGTTGACTGGATTTCGTTGAAATTGGCTCGCTCAATTCGTTGGGCTATTTTATTACGCAGTTTGACCCTGTTTACATTGATATTAGCAGCTTTAACCCATTTGCGTTGTTACGAAGCTTGACCCAAAAAGTTTTGGCATGTATCGTATTATGGCCTATGAAAATATTTTATTTGAGGCTTACACACTGATTTGAATAGATGCTACACCGTTCGGCCAATAACGTTGGAGGCTAATACAAGTCTCGTCCCGTATTTACCGTCCCTACGTGTCCCTCCGAAAACATATAGGCGATGACGATACGTTTACTTTGCAAAGTAGGCGAAGGTAGAATGGTGGGACTAACGGTACTTGGCATGGCAACCGCCCGGTGCAGCCGTACCGACGTTCCTAAACTTTACTTGATGCAATACACTGATCTGAGCCTAAACTTTTATAAAACTCATTTATTTTATTTTATTATACTCTTATTATTGTCATTATTATTATTATTATTTTAGTTTACTTTTCGCTTAATTAATTATAATACTAACTCGTTTCATATCTTTTTGTGAAGTACAACGTAGTGGAATTACAAACGGACGACATGTTTAAAATAAAGATAAGATATCCACTTTCACTTAATTTTATTTTATTTTAAATAATTTTGTTTATAATTCTTACTAACCTGTTTGTTACATTTGCAAGGCACGTTCGGACGAAGAAGATAATAGAAAAGCCGAATGTTTATTGTAGTTATTTGCACATTCATTTGCAAGGCACATTTACTTTTAGAATCCCAATATTTAGTCTGATCGGTAACTATATTTGGTAGAACCGGAGAGCCGTCTAACACCTTCCTCTCGGGTTTACTTGAACCCTTACTTAGAATTTCTGATTCGTAGACTAAGTTCGGAGTTAACAATAAAATTGGCTAGAAACAAAGTAGATGCCCTAATACGCCTAGTTAAAAAATATGTTAGGTGACGACTCCAAATCTTTATCTATGAGTTCCAATAAGTCGAATTCTTTTTCGAACTCTAACCGATTTGGAAAAAATGAGTGTTGACAGAATCTACATCACTATACATAGTTTTACATTATATTGGTCTACATGCACATTACTTTTAAGCACTCTTTAGATTTTGAAATATTCTGAAAAAATTTACTAAATTTTATATGTAACAGAGACTAGCTAAACTTGTTATAAGCATATTTCAAATTTTAGAATGTTCCATTGTGCTTATGGATCCATATGATGCTAGAAGATTAAAGTGATTTTTGACATGTCCCGTTAAAGGGTAGGGGTCACAAGTATCCTAGTCGAAGTAGGGATCAAATACAGAGACTTGCACGAGACTCAATGTAGTTGGATTTGCTCAAATTCAATTGTTTTAGTGAGTTAACCCTAAAATTGATTTGAAATTTATCTATAACTAAATGAAGATATCTTAATGCTAGATTTAACAAGTAATAAATGAACTAGGATAGTAATATCCCCCCAGCCCTTTAATCCAATCAGTTTAGCTCTTAACTTCTTCACACCAAGGTCACCCAATGGACCTTGCTCGCATATACCTAACTCATCCCTCTCAGTGATGAGTCAAGACTACCAAGTCTTGCCCTCTCGGTGCTAAGAATTGGTGCTTTGACCGCTAGCAACTAGTCCCATGTAAGGTATCCCCCTCTCGGTGTTCAACCTGTTAACCCAGGGTAAATGCAATACACCTACCCCAGGTACCCGTCACTGCACTTCTCATTCCTAGATTTACCCTCTCGATGTAAATCTAGTACTATTGGGCTCAACTTGAGTTGTGTGATCACCTAATTTTGGCGCAAAAAAAAGTATCGCTTAAGTTAGCTGCAGGATTTTGCATATCTTTCATAATTTTTGTCATCTTGTTAGCATTTTAGCATAATTAATTAGTATAAAAATATCAAAAATATCTCAAAAAATATATGATTAATGTGATGAGTGTTAAGTGATATTTCTATTTTTACTATGACAATTATTGTAACTTGTATGTGTTAATTTGTTAATTGTGAATTTAATTATGATTTGGTTTTCATTGGTTAAGATTTTCAGGTTTGGACTAGTTTTAATTAGCCTTTGGGCTACATAAATTCAGAAAAAAGAAAAGAAAAAGGGACAATTACATCGAGAGACACCCCACTCATGAAAATTACCAAAAAAGACCCTATTTTGCTACCTTACATGACATAGCAACCCCTCCCTTTTTTTTTTTCTTTCACTCCATAGCACCCCTTTATAAAGAAAAAAACCCTAGCCCCCATTTTTTCCCCTCTTCTCTTACTCTCTTTCCCATTTTTCCTTTCTTCTCTCCACCCTAACAAGTCCACCACCGCCCCCCACCCACCACTGTCTCCTTCCCTCCCCCTCCTCCAAGCTGCCGCCGCCGCCACTGCCTCAACGTCGCCGTCGCTGCTTCTTCTTCTTCTTCTTCTTCTTCTTCTTCTTCTTCTTCTTCTTTTTTTTGCTTTTTGAATAACAACATTGATTTTCGTTATATATTCCGATCAAAACTCCGGTGAGGAGTTTATTTATCAAGTTTCTTCTTTTCTTCACTTTTTTCATAAAAATTCGTTGAGATCTACTAGTTTTTTGTTGCAACTTTTATGTAATGTTTAGATCTAGTGTTTTTCTTGGATAAAACTGTATAGATCTTGGATTTTTGTTAAGCTTTTGTGTAAAATCTTCTTAGGGCACTGTTTAACATTATTTTTGTGAGTTTATACACTTTTATACAAGTTTATACAATTCTGTAAACGTGTATAAAAATGTATAAATCTGTATATGTACGTATTAACAGTGTATAAAACACATTCTATGCATTGTAAATTTTGTATAAAGCTGTATATACGTGTGCACAATGAATAAAATAGTATAAATTTCAGATTTATGCACTTTTTATGGATGTTTTGTATAAAACTTATGTTTTTTGTGTATATTTTTGTATTTCTCTTCTTCCATACACATTTTTCTATGTATTTACATGTATAATTTATTATTTTGATAGATTTAGGTGTATAAATTTATCAAAAAATAATTATTTAAACAAATCCACAAATAAAATAAGCAAATCCGGTGAAATTTTTATTTTCCGGCCAGCAGCCACTGCCGGCCGGCGGCGGCAGCGGTGGCAGCTCAATTTCTGGTGGTGGGGCAGTGGTGGGGGAGGGTGAGGGAGTGGTTCCTAGGGTTTTAGTTTAAATGGGTGCTATGTTGTGTAATTTTGAAAATAAGGGGGCGATATGTTGTGTAATGTAAAAATAAAAGGGTGCTATGGATGAAATGTGGCCCCTCATTTGTAATTTTGTGTTGTGGGCTGCCTAGTTTTGAAAATTCCCAAAAGAAAAAAGCGTAGCCCAACTCCCACTTTGACCCGTTGACCCAGTCTATTCGGCTCACCCAAACAAGGATCAATTACAACCTTTCGATCATTGTTTATCCAATGGTTCCCATCAACTCTTCCAATCCCTTATAAACCTCAAAATTTCCCAATTTTCACTCATCCCACACAAGTCTCCAAAGACTAAAGAAACTATACCGCCGTCCGCCACCGCCAACTACTACCGGCCGGCCAAAAATATAAAAAATACCGCCTATATCTATACTAACATTGGCATAGAGACTTCAATTGGGCCCAAGGAGGTTAGTTGGTGACTACATTAATCTTATTATAAACAGTCCCATCAGTTGGAAGCCAAATAATCAAACTAGCAATTTCATTATATATTAGAAGGGCAAAGTATGCATTACCGAGCAGAGTTGTTGGATGGCTAATCTAGTTGAAAATGATGCCGGAGAGGTTAGAAAATTCCAAGTCTCATGCCTATTATTGTAAAACAAAAGCAACTTTTTATATAAGAATCCTGTAATTTATGTGCGTACAGAATTAAACACATAAAAATTGATTGCCATTTTGTGTGAAACAAGCTATAGATTGGGCTATTAGCTTTTCACCATATTCTTGGTATAATAAACCTGTAAAAGCTGACTAAAGAACTGACATGAATAAACACTCTTCTATATGGTGCGAGTACCTCACATCTACCTTGGAGGAGCGGTTCTCAAAATATGTATTTAAGTTAAGTAAAAACAGAGTTTTTACATTCATCATCAACACATGCATGTGCCAAGTTAGCTACTAGTTTAGTAATTGGTTATGTGGTTACCCCGATAGTTGAAGATACTTTTTTAGTTTTTCAACTTTTTTAGTTTTTAACTCAGCTCTTATATAATAAAATCAAATGAAAATTCAGTTAGCGAACTTTTAAAACCCCTCATCTCTCACTAATTCTCTCTTCCTCTCCTCCTCTCCGAGCTCGACATTCACCATTAATATAGGATTGAGCTTAACTCTATTCATATCACTTAATTTTATCAAAATCTTTGAATGAACTATAGCCAAAAAAAGCTTTGAAGTGACAACGATTTTATTAAACCAAACATACATTACTAATGTTAATAATACATTCCAAAGTTTATACTTACATGACAACCTTTCTCTACCCACATGCTAAACTCTTCTAATTTAAAAACAATTACTCCATGAACCATATCTTTGTTTTTCCCCCAAACGAAAATAGAAATGATATTAGCCAAAAATTAAAAGGAAGTGTGGGCCATTTTTGTAATTATAGGAGAGTGAAAGAGCAAGAATCCGAATTTCTGATAACGTAAACTTGAAGTGAAGAAAACATCAGAATAGGTGTGTAATGTTAGTTGCATTTATTTAACTTTAAAGCCCCACACTCTCGTGACTATCTTAAAAACCCGAAAACGCCAAGCAAAGATAAAAAAAGAAAAACTCCAAACACCCCTAATAAGTCTTTCAGATATCCTAATTGGTCCCCAATTTATTCCCTAAATAACTCTTTTAGCCACTCAACTTTCTCTCTCCTTTTCACAAATCATCCCTCTCTTTACATTTTTAGCTTCAAGATTTCTTAACAATGCCAGTTTCCTGAAACTGTCTTACTATTTCTGTATCTACCCTTTTATTTTTACTATAATTCTTTTTTAAAAAAATGGACAGTCCGGTGTACAAAGCATCCCGCAAATATATGAAAAATTATGAAATGCTGCTTCAATTTGAGCTAAGTTTTTGTTAGTAATGGTGGAGTAGTGAACCCTAGTTTTTGATCTGTGGCTATAGAATTTGATTTTGAAAACAAAATGCTACCTTTTAGAGTTTGATGAATTTGAGGGTTTAGGATTTTTTATTTATAGCAATGAACAGAAGTTTTAGAGCAGAAGAATCGGCGTTGAGGCAAAGGAGACAAGTAATGAAGGAGAAAGATGAAGAGTTAACATTATTTTTGGAAATGAGAAGAAGGGAAATCGAAAGAAATGATCTTCTTCTTCTCAACAATTCCGATGAATTTGATGCTCCCCTCGGTAACGCCTTAACTTATGTGACACTCTTTCTTTATTTTTTAGTCTGTTCTAAAAAGAATGACACGTTTATATTTTAAAATAATAAACTGTACTTTAAATTTGGCACTTTGTCATTAATGAAATAATTTATAGCACAACTGTCTATGACTTGATTTAGATCATAAGTTGTAAAGTTTTTATTTTCTAAACTCTGTACCCAGTTAAATATTGTCCGGAGGATTATTATGCATTTAGGAATTTTAGGATGGGTGAGTTTGTGCATCTTTTGTTAGATTTTGTTTTTGTCGACGTAATGAGATTGACTTATACTCATTAAACAAAGACAATGTTTTAATATTGTTTAGGCACATGGTTTGTTAGCTTAAGATGCTGAGATGCATTAAATTTTTGTGGAATTCTTTTTGTTAATTATTAATGGCTTCATAGGATGAGGTCATGGCTTTACAATGGTGTTGTTAATAAGTTTATTTTACTTGCAGGAGCAAAAAGAGGCAGTTCTCCTATATTTGATATCGCAGCAGCAACTCCAGTGCGCAAGACTGGTGCGGATGAATTCCTTAATGCTGACAATGATAAAAATGACTATGACTGGTAATTGTGATTCTTTTCTTTTAGTTTTCCAAGGATGTGATAATTGAGACTGTTTTTGTCCCTTGTAGCTTTTAGCTGGTTAGATTTTGATTTCCCGTGTCATTAGTTGTTTTATCTAGTGAAATTTGGTCATGCAATAAAAGCCTTTGGCAAACGTGAAATACTTTTGCTCAAATCTTTTTTTAGTAAACAGGAATACTTAGTTTAATAGTCAATTGGAAATGTCAATGACAGGAAGTACCCTGAATAGCATAGACATAAAAGTGTCAGAAAGTTTGAAGATTAGGGGATACAAAGTAGGATAAGTTCGTATGAACATTTGGTATACCATATGTTTCCTAGGAAGCACAAACACCAAATCTTTAGTAGTGTATATTTGTTCTCAACGTGACACATTTCAAACATCTAATCCCATATTTATGAATTTCTCGACGTTTTGAGAGTCCTGTGAATATGTTTGCATCAATGGCACACTTCCTAATTTTATGTTCGCTTATTCAGGATGCAGGACTAACCTTCTTAACAGAATTGTAGGTCCTCTAATAAAAGAAGATTCGTATCACTTTCATTCGACGAATCCCTAAATCGAATAGAAAGTAGAGGAAACTTCATATGCTAGACTTTGGACATTAACTATCTTTTATGCTTAAGTACGAACCACAATAGATGTCTATTAAGCAACTTTATGAAGTTGACTGAAATCAATCCATATCCTTTTTTCCCCCTTTTGATAGGTTAAATCCATTGATTATCATATTGGAACCTACCAAATTGATTAAAGGTCTCTTGAGCAATTAATGTTTCCGATCCACACAGATTAAGACTAACTAAATAAAACTATGTGGATATGGTTGTACTATATTCCTTATCATGAACTCTTATTACTGAAAATACATGAATTTATGACAATTCATAAATAAATTCAATAGTCAATTATAGTAGACAAAGTGATTGTTATATCCGAGTGATATGAACACAACAACTATACCTCAATCCCAAATTAGTTATGGCGGTTATATGAATTCTCTGTATCTCCATAAGTATCGTATTCATACCACTACCGAATTTTATGACAAACAAGGGATTCTCTAAAAGTTAGAGTGCTCTACATCTCACACATCTTCCTACATTGTCATACAATTTCTAACCGAAGATAAGAAACTCCTGACAACCTTGGGGCCTAATTTAGGTATTTCATACGGCTAATGCAACTAGTTGGTAACTTGGTATCACTTGTACAGATAATTTGCTTCCTGTCATGTTCTATTTTTTATTTTTTTTGCTAAATCTGACGGATTCCAAGAAATTGAAGAATCTTTCATGTGATAGGTCTACCTTGTCATCTTTTAATGTTGTCCTTGTTAACACCTAGAATCATCATGCTAACACATCGATATCCAAATATCATGCATATCTAATTTTTTGTTGACGGATTTGACTTTGAAAATTCAGAAAAGTGATAAGTCCAATGTTTAACTTGAATATGTTAAAAGAGTTGGAGATGAGCAATATTTAGTTTGATTCATGAATCAAATAGGTATTTCTTGAATCAATGTTATATTTGCTACAAATATAGGGTGTCTATATGTTGCATTCACTCCTGCTCATGTTCTATGTGCTCTATAATGAGGCCTTATTTTTGCCTTTCAGGCTTTTAACACCTCCTGGTACTCCTCTTTTTCCTTCACTAGAGATGGAGTCACAGAAGACAGTAATGAGTCAGCTGGGAACTCCTAAAGTTCGTCCTACTGCATTGAAATCGAGAGTAAGCATATATTATTCTGACTTGCCACTCTATAACTTCTGAAACAAGGCATTTTGGATAATTCTTAGGGACCAAGGCATTTAAGTTGGTTTATGCTTAACTTTGAGAAATGTTATCTTAAAATCACAAAGTTATTACATTCCACATCCAGCCAATGACCTCACAGGTTGTTTAGTTTAATACACAAGATCGTGGTGGCTCCAACATGTAATCAGATGCTATTAGTGATGAAATGATTGCTTTAATATTTCACAATTGTTCCCAGTCTTGATTTTATGAAAGATTTATTTAATTTTTGAAGGTCCTTGTAAACATGTGGAGTTACTGTGTGCCCATTTCTAAAGGATTGAGTCTTTTCTAAACTTTAATCGATCCGTAGGAGCTTGCAGAGATTGAAGTTTAGACTTGTTACTTATTGGGTTGCGTCTATTATGACTTAGTGGTTCATATCCCTAGGCTGTACAAAAATACAGACCTTAACCTACCAGCTCCACCTGATAAACATACAATTTGGGATTTGTTAAGCTTCTCGCGTCGCTGTCTTAACCTCACTGTGTTTCCACTTTTGAGTTATTTTTGTGGGAGTGATTTTTTTTCCTAATTTGTTACTATGAATGTAGTTGGCAAATCCACAGGCCGAGCCTACGTCAAGAAACAATGTAACATCTAGGCAGCCGGCTTCTTCTCCTGGATTAAGTACTTCAAGTTCAGGCCTCCGGAGACCATCTTCTTCAGGTGGATCAAGACCTTCAACTCCCACTGGACGACCCACATTAAGCACATCCAAGTCAACTTTGACCTCAGCTTCTAGACCCTCATCTACTACAGCATCCAAAGCAACAACATCATCTGCAACCTCTAGAACGATGTCAGCCACAACAGCATCTAGACAGTCAAGGCCTGCAACACCTACTTCTCGTGCCACTCTGGCTTCTGCTAAAGCCACAGCCCCTCCTAGATCTTCAACACCTACTGCAAGGTCTAGTGCAAGGTCCTCAACGCCAACTACCAGGCCGTCTGTTCCTGGATCAAAGTCCGCATCAAGGGCATCAACTCCAACACGTCGTCCAACTTCAGCTACTAGTACAACAAATGTAAATGCTCCTCAAGTTAAGTCTTCATCTGCATCTTCAGTTACTAAGTCAACTACAACTGCAGCTAGAAATCCTTCAGCCTCACGTCCTAGTTCTCCCACTACAAAGCCCAGACCATTGAAGCCTTCAGACATCCCAGGCTTCTCCCTTGATGCTCCACCAAATTTAAGGACATCACTACCTGACAGGCCAATTTCAGCTGCAAGGGGACGACCTGGAGCACCAAGTGTTAGATCTTCATCTGTTGAGCCAGCTTCAAATGGAAGGATCAGACGACAATCATGCTCTCCAGCAAGAGGACGTCCTCCAAATGGTGTTATGCATAGCAGTGGAAGCTCTGTACCTATCCCAGCAATGAGTCGATTGCATGCTAAAGCTAATGACAACATAAGCCCTATTATGGTTGGAAATAAGATGGTTGAAAGGGTAGTTAATATGCGGAAACTAGCTCCTCCAAAGCAGGATGACAAACAGTCTCCACGTAGTAACTTGTCTACAAAGTCTTCATCACCTGACAGCTCAGGCTTTGGAAGAACATTTTCGAAGAAATCTCTGGATATGGCTATTAGGCATATGGTATGTACATTCTTTTCACTTTTTGCTTTTATCTTCAGCAAGGGTAAATGGGTAATAATGTGTAATCACTTGAATGGTTCTAACAAAATGACCGTCTCTCATATTTCATATTTCTGGCATTAAGACAATATGGTGCTCTTTTGTAAATTGAGGACACCCGAAGATTGGTAGCTCTGATGTCTTAGAAGCTTTTCCCTCTGGCCCGCTTTTTCTTTTATTCTTCATTGTATTGCTTAATTCTATACATTCCTTTTGAACAGGGTATAAGGCGAAGCATTCCAGGTAATCTACGGCCACTGATGACTAATATTCCAGCATCGTCTATGTACAGCGTGAGATCAGGGCCTAATAGAAGCAGGACAGTGAGTGTAACTGACTCTCCGCTTGCTACGAGCAGTAATGCTAGTTCTGAAGTGAGTGTTAATAACAATGCTCTGTGTGTGGATGGGATTGAAGCTGATGATGATGTTTACAGCGATAAAGGTGCACGATCTCCTGCCAGTTTGCAGGGAAGGTGATGATTCTCCTTTCCTGCTGCAGGATTGAGTTTGACTTTTGGAGCAGTAACAGTGAGAGAATTTTAGTACCTGAATATGATTGTTCCCCAAGAGGAACCGATAGATTTAGTAGATTTAGTTCACCTGAATATGTAGAGATACATGCACTGGTTTGGTACTATTCGAAGCCATGCATTGTCAGTTGTATTATGTGGTGGAGGAATTTTTTGGCGTACTGTTCATGAGAATTTGAACCTAGTTCGATGTCGTTTGCACGAGACGTATATACAAGATTAGAATGCCTAACCATTGTATCAAGACTTTTAAGAGATCATTTGACATGAAAAATTACGTCTTCCGTGGTCGCAAAAGATTTTAAGAAGGCAGCTCTGTGCGAAAACCGGGTATCAGTATCTATTCAACATAGAGCGGATCATCAGGTTAGCTGTTCGCTGGTTCCTTGGAAAGCTTATGCTAAAAATATTTGCCTAGATAGTAGTATAAATCATTTTCATGAGGAGAAATACTAAGTGAACGACTGTGCTTGGCAATGGTACCACCAACCACGGCTCTGAAAACTGAAATAATTTACTGATTTAGAGCTGAGAATTTCGTCCGTGCTTAAGTTAAACAAATTAGATAACAAGAAGTTCCTAACAAGTAAAACGTAAATAGAAAGGTTCTAACGCATGATGAGAATCATGAAACACAAAATGAATATAGAAGGAAAAGGGGCGAAAAAACAAAAGCATAAATAATAAAGTTCTAATATTATCATTTGGGGAGCCCAACCTCTGCACAGAATTCAAATACTGCATAAATGACCACAGAACTGACTATCACATAAGAATTCTACCATCATGCATATGATTGACCGTAACACTCTACTCGGACCTACTTTTCTTGACACCATATACAGAAAGAAACGAGAACTAGATGAAGAATTAAATGGTGTATATATCTCCAGCAGACGGAGAATTTTCCAATCAAGAAACAGCAACAGGCTCAGGGGAGGTAGGTCCTGCTGTGGCAATTGGAGCTGTGGCAGTATCAGCATCTGTAGAAGGGCCTGCTGGTGGAGTAGGCTTGAGGTGGAGAGGAGTATTATGCTTAAGCTTCATTAGTATCTGCCTCATTCTCGATAGATCAGTGGGTTTCCCAGGCTTTGGCCCATGAATCACAGCGGCTGATGGCTTCTTCTCCTCATCCTTTTTCGGTTTCTTCTTTTCAATTGTTGGCACTTCACTAGGAATCAGCTCCCCAATTGATTTCCAATAATCCCCGGCAGCTTCAGCATGGAACTTCTCATGACTGGCTACAAATAACTAAGACAGATACCAAGATTAAAAGTGAAGAAAATGGGCAAAGATGAATACATGATAATCTGGTAAGAGCAAGGAATTAGATCAAAGTTCAACAAGGGTGGCTATATATTTCTTTCATCATCTCACTTCCTTTTTGTTATGGTTGAAAATATTCTCCCCTCCCCCTATGATAAGATTTTTGGATAAAAGGCATGTTATATAAATCATTAAGTTCCAATAAACTCAATCATCTTATAGACAAGCATTTTAGCTAGTCAAAATCATGTGTTTGTCATGGAGGAACCAAAGTCCAACTAGCATTTGTAACTCTGGAACACCCAATATCCAGTCTATTCTTAGTAAATTGGAAAGCCTAAATCATCGACAAAATACAATACATATAAATGGAAATCTTAAAGCATGCACAATAAAGATGGCAAACAGTTTTCATAAAAAATTAACCTAAAGAATTCAAGAATGAAAGATCAACCCTTACTTTCTCCTTCTCCCGATTAATGGCCTTGTTTGTTTCAACTGTGATCTCCCCCTTCCTGTAAAATTCAATTTTGAACTCATTCGCTTCATCAACGATTTGGCTCAACACCTCTTTCTCTCTATTTTCCTTATCCTCCAGCCGAATTGTATTGAGCCTAAGGAAACGGAAATTAGAAAGTGAAAATGGTCCAAATGACTAACCAAAACAAATAGGCTATTATATCATCTTAGACTAATGCTATCTTCTATACTCCAGAGTAACACTAATTGGTGCTAAGACATGACCTGACAATTGTTCCAACATAATCATAAGAAACCGAAGCAAATAAGTTTGAGATTAGTGGACTGATTAGAGCTTCAAACATCTAATTGATTTAGTTAAAATTCAAATTAGCAAAGATAATCCAGGAAACTTTTTTTTTTTTTTTTTGGATAATGATGGAGTCCAGCTCCTGCGCACATGGAGTAATCCCACTAGGTACATGCTACCTCCCAAGTCCCGCCATCACAAGTACAAGTAATTCTACTTACCAAGGCTCAGATGGATAGGAAACAAATTACCTAGCATTTCTATCTCCAGGGAGACTTTCATGACCACAATTCTACAGGAGATGCCTCCAATAGCTTACAGAACCTACTTTGCTAAAACAAAACTCAAAGCTTCTTGGTACATAATATTGAAGACATGATTGAGCATGATAGTACCCTTAAAAATGGGAAGGTAAAATGAAAACCACGAGTGAAAAAATTAAATTGATTTCTCTTATAACCCATTCAAGGCCTTAATTATACCACCTGAAGTCAGCAAACAATTTTTTTTTTTTTTTTTGATGAAGTAAAGTTTTGTTAATTGGGGGAGCAGCAAACACAGTTGTTTGGTTGGAGGGATAATGGATTAATATCTAGAGATTAAATTCGAGATTGATTTATCCCATATTTGGTAGGAGCGATAAGGTAGGAGCGATAAGGTGGTATATCCGAGGATATAGCATATGGAATTATAATCACAACATTACAATCTCGAGATTATAATCCTGAGATGTCCGATTCTTGTACCAACCTATGATCATAGTGCTTATCAGTAAGAATACCCCCAAATGCATCTGATCACAAAATGATATATGGAAAGAAGGTTTTTTAAAAAAAGAGAGGCTATCAGTTCAAAAAAATGAAAACCTGGTCCATTCTCTAAGAGCGTAACCTTCTTCCTGTTGCATCTCTGCGGGAGGTGACAAAATTGGTGCATTCACTTCAGAAGGAAATTCGTAAGTATCGGAAATTGGGTTAGAAGTGAATTTAGGAGAATCGAATTCGGTGGCGGAGTCAGAGTCAGGATAGTAGTAGGACGAGTCAAATCTCTGAGAAGAGAGACGAGTGTCGTATCCTAGGTAACCATCCTCAAACGGCTGTATCGAATTGGCTCCCACTATAGACGACATGTTTTTTATGAAAGACAGCGAGTAGTATCAACTTTTCGAAAACTAAACCTCTTTATCATCAATCAATCATATCAAGTACCAAGTTCAAGGGGGCAGTTATATTGGGGGTTTACAGAAATAGGATACTACACAGCTACTGTTCAACTTCTGGTCCTGTTAAAATGACTGCTTAACTTCTAAATTGGAAAATAAATTATTTATACTCTCCTAATTAGATGGAAATTTCGTTACTAAAAAAAAAAAAAAGTCTAGCTTCAATTGGATAATATACACTTTAATAAAATATAAACAGTAGTTTTTGATCAAATTAAACGTTGAAATGGAATGAATAATTGAACAATACAAGCAAAAAATTTTAACAAAATAGGTAGAATGAAGATAGTATCAAGATTACTCCGTCCAGTTAATCTTGGGAACAATTAAGCACCATATGCAGAATTTTCTCATGTAGCTAAACTTGTGACCATTTCACTTTTGCTAGTCAGTCAATCATTTGTCAACAACTGGTAGCGTTTTTTCCATTCTTACAGTTGTATAGCGCCATAGCTATTTTTGCAGAACTTTCTTAAACCGGGACAAAATACAATCAATGGTCTTAAATCAACACATTTGTGCAAATCTCTTTTTTGTTGAAGTCCTAAACATTCTTAGGGCTGATATTAATTACCCAGTGCTTATATTATTCTGCAATTGTGAACTAAAAACTTAAGTTTTGAATTGGAAAACTAAACTTCAAGCCATAATGACAAAAAACACAATAGCAGCCCTTAAACTGGCCATCTGGTGTCATTTCCACTTTTGTTTTTGTTTGTCAATAATTGTTGTTTCGGGGTAACCGATTGGAAAATAGATCTCCAAGAGGCTACTTGTTCATCTTTTCTTTTCTTTACTCCCATTTGTAATGGTTTATGCAAAGAATTGCAATTGTTTAAAAGTACTTGATCTTATCAAACTAGATTTTTGAATTAGTTTGGTAACCGTCTTTATTAGTTACTAAATCTAGAACGATCACTTCTTTAGCTGAAAAAACTAACTTCTATTGTAATGAAAGTAATACAAAATTAGTCAGTTGTTGAATAGTTAATTATCTAAATAACCACAAATCGTTTTCATATTCCAAAGAACGTATAAAAGACTACTGAACAAAAATTAAATTCTTATATGGTTCATGAATCATGGGAGTGGGTGCTATAGAATTAAGTTAAAAATGATAAATATTATAGAGGCCACGCTCTCAACTCATAGCTCACAGCGCACTGAGCTGTCGTCTACTCGGATGAGTACTCATTCCCAATATATAAAGTGATGTAGCTAATTTCTGCTGAAGCTGATGCATGCAATTTCTATTACAAATATAGAAAACATTTACACGCTTACATAAGTTCTGAGCTACTAACATTACAATTAATGCACAAAAATTGAAACACATGATTTAATTTGTAAAATAGTGGTACAGTAGTAGAATACTCAACATAACAAAAACTTTATGAACTCATAGTCCGGAAACATGCATCACAACTGATTACAGTACTACTATATTGTCAAGTAACTCTCAGATAATAGGTTCATGAACCATAATAATTGTAAATATATGAGTCGTAATTTCATGCAATCGACAATAAAAAGAATCTAATAAAGACAATGAAGTTAGATATGTTGACATGCACCTAGTAATTTCTAAAAGCTTCATAATTATGAAAAGTTTTCTCATAATTTGTTATGACTGTTTAAATTCAAATGAAACAACTAAAATTAAACATATTTTCACACACTATGACAACTTATCATCGCGTGTAAAATTAGTATATGGAATTTAAACATTTGGATGTGCTACATTGCGTATTACCAAAATGGCCTATGTGACCATGCTAACCCAGAGATAACTGAAAGTACTTCCATAAGCTGGTATAATTATACATTTCATTTGCGACAATTGTGCTATTATCCCTGACGTATGATTGCATGAATTTGCTACAAATGTACATACATATGGATTCCATACATGTATCATGATTCTTCACTTGCACGGTGAGATGTAATCTTAATTGAGTAATCAAATTTAACGATTAGTATTGAGGAATATAAATGATATTTCACATAACCAAGTGAATAAGTATGTTTCATTAACCAAACTAGACCGTATACATCAAGTAGTCGAATCCTTCAACATCACCACTCAGTGACATACAAATATTTGCAATGTCTGATCTTTACGCACAATTAGGTAGTCTACTTATATAAGAACTATAAATTACAAAAACTTGGTACAAGCCTTTCAATATTTGCAATTTAACCAACGATTTGTTATCTAATTCTCAGTGCTTATCAACCAATTTCATTGATAATTGTAATAAGGACTATATTCATAATCTCCCACAGACTAGTTACCTTTTGCCTTTTCTGGATGTTAAATGTATTGATATACTGTCAATTGAAAAGGAAATCTAAAAGAAATTTGTTAAAAAGTAATTAACCCATTTTTGTATTGATATTAAATGTATTGATATACTGTCAATTGAAAAGGAAATCTAAAAGAAATTTGTAAAAAGTAATTAACCCATTTTTGTCAATCCATTTTTAACTCATCCAAATCCGATCCAACCCACATATTTGCCACTAATAGTTTGGACCACTTGAACTTGCATATCTTGAAGAGGTATTTCTGCTTCACATACTAGGCCAGCCAAACAGAACGTTTGTGAACTATACATAGCCATGACTTACTCTTGTGCTCTTGGTCAAGTTGGATTCTGCAAATATTCACACAGACGTGGCAACCCAGTATTGGCGAGATTTTTATTGGGTAAGATTTTTTGAAGACATGATATATCTAAAAATATCTAGTACATCTAGTCATGTTTAATGGTGCTCAACTTTGCCAAATGGACATGAACCAAGTTAACAAATTGTCATCCACCAATGAAGAAACCGATAGTGATATTCTAGGATAAGGACTTTGGTCTGTTCGAGTTATTTATATACACATGGTGGAAGGCCAATTAAACTCAAGCCACAAATCAACTCTTCTTTCTGTTTAGTAGCTGCATTCGAAAGAGTTCTTCATCTTACTTCTACAATGGCTGCAGCTACAATGGCTATCTCCTCCTCTTCTTTTGCCGGAAAGGCAGTGAATGTTCCATCTTCGTCTGAAATAACTGGAAATGGAAAAGCCACCATGAGGAAGACTGTTACCAAAGCCAAGCCTGTCTCTTCAGGAAGCCCATGGTATGGTCCTGATCGTGTCAAGTACTTGGGCCCATTTTCTGGTGAGGCCCCAAGCTACTTGACTGGTGAGTTCCCTGGTGACTATGGGTGGGATACTGCTGGACTTTCAGCAGACCCAGAAACTTTCGCTAAGAACCGAGAGTTGGAGGTGATCCACTGCAGATGGGCCATGCTTGGAGCTCTTGGTTGCGTCTTCCCTGAGCTCTTGGCCCGTAATGGTGTCAAGTTTGGTGAAGCTGTATGGTTCAAGGCTGGATCTCAAATTTTCAGTGAGGGTGGACTTGACTACTTGGGCAACCCAAGTTTGGTTCACGCACAAAGCATCTTAGCCATTTGGGCTTGCCAAGTTGTGTTGATGGGAGCTGTTGAGGGTTACCGTGTTGCCGGTGGTCCCCTCGGTGAGGTTATTGATCCACTATACCCTGGTGGTAGCTTTGACCCATTAGGGCTTGCTGATGACCCAGAAGCTTTTGCCGAGCTCAAGGTGAAGGAGATCAAGAATGGTAGACTTGCTATGTTCTCCATGTTTGGATTCTTTGTACAAGCTATTGTCACTGGAAAAGGTCCATTGGAGAACCTCGCTGACCACCTTGCTGACCCCGTTAACAACAATGCATGGGCCTTTGCCACAAACTTTGTTCCCGGAAAGTGAAGTACTCCCTAAAAGAAGAGCCCTCTAGTTTCAGATTATTTCTTGGCCTTGTAAAACTGATGTATTTTACCCGAGATTACATGTGAATTTTGTTTAATTGTGTAGTTGTCAATTACATTTTCCATTCTTAATTTTTTGCATTCCACAATTAAACTATCTTCCCGTAGGCGAGGCAAGCCAAGCTCGCTTGGGGCTCCACTCGGCTCTTTTGTATTTTAAATCGATTAGACTCAAATCGATTTTAATCAAATGAAAGTTGATCAGTTCGACTCGGCGATTTAGGTCAAAGTTTAACTCGGCTAGGTTCGGTTGGAATGTCTTAGATATAGTAACATTCAAAAAAATATTTAATCAACAAAAAAGATACAACAATTAAAAAAAGTAAGATAGAGTTTTAGATAGGATAAATCGATTCTAGGCTTGCTTCGAAATTTTTTTGGTCTCACCAGGTACGAATAGAAAGGTATCGGTATCGTCCTACTCCCAAGATACAACAAATCGCTCGACTACTTTTATAGGAGCTAATTAAGGATGAACGACAAGGACACTTTGTAGGAGAGTGAATGGATGAATGCCCAAAAGATCTACATTTTAAACTGATAAATTTCTGCAGAAGGAAGTGATATTTGTAGAGATTCAACATACATTTTTTAAGAATTAGGTGCACTCTTTAAAGATTGAATGACACCTCTTCACAAATAATAGGTGTATGTATTCTTTAAAGAATGGGTAATACATTTTCACAAATATTACATTTGGTCCAAAATGCATCTCAAATTATGAATCACTCCAAATAATGCAAGTTCGACTCGATTAAAGCTTACCTCGGTCAAATTCAAGCTCATTGGCTCGTTTAAGTCATGTGAAAATTACTATAAACTCAAACTCATCCAATTTCTAAGTAAATCAGTAATATGCTACTATAATAATAAAACAATTACTTATATTATCTATAAGTATTTTGTACTTTTATAGAGTATTTAGTTAGATTTTTAGTGCACATGGTATACATAAGATTACTTTATAGGTGATGCGAAATGTAGGTAATATTTTAAATTTAATAGTTCAAAAATTAACAAAATTTAATGTTGTACATTTTCCCTCAACTTAATGCTACTTTTTCCTTAAACATGGAGTATTTTATTTTGTATATTAATTGAATCTCATTTGAATTGAGTTATAATTCAAAACTAATTTAATTGGTTGAATCACATTTGAAGTTACTGACCAATTTAAACTAGAAATAATTATATTTTTCTTAATCAATCAATAATTTATGACCATAGCTTAATCGACTCGAACTCAGTTAAACTATAATAAAGCTCGGTTGGGCTCGACTCGAAACTGTAGCAGGCTCGGTTGAGCTCGACTAGACTCGATGTTATGGTGAGGTTAGTTGAGCTCAACTCGACGCTCATGCCTAATTTTAGGAGGTGAAAAACACTGTAGGCTTTTCTGGAACTCGCCTCAGGGCTCGCCCCAAGGCGAGGCACTTGCAAGGTGCCCTGAGGCTCACGGAGGGGCTTAGATCCGTGAGGCTTACGCCTCAAGCAACTAGTTGTGTGCCGAGAGTACGCCTAACGCTCTACACTCGGGGCTAGCTCAATAGAACCTACAAAAATCATCTGTCCAATTCCCTAATTAAGATTGTTCACCCATAATTTTGCTTTAAAAATGAATTATATTCATCTATAAAAATTGAGTGCAACTCAATTAACGAGACATAATATCGCATGGTTTGTAATTTAGAGAATACCATGAGGGTAAATATAGTTTGTATATTTAATCTGAAAATGCATAGTCAAGTTTTATATCATAATTTATTATTGATTTTCATGTCTTATTTATGTCTCTCAAAATTATTAAACATTAATTTTTTTTTTTTTACAATTTGGAAGTAATTTTGAATTTATCCAATGAAGAATTAATGTTTTAAATTATACAAGTAATAGAATTTATTTACTATTCACTTTTAATTTTTACAAATTGTGATTTTTTAATTTTTAATGTTTCATTAAGACCTTATAGTTTATTTGTATCTCATAAGAATTGTAATATTTTTCAATTTCTTACACTTGTAAAAAGTATTTAGGTATTTGTTTTATAAGCTTCTTTGGTCATTTTTAATTTTCTTAAATTCTATATGTATTTCGCTATTTTTGAGTTATTATGCTATTTTATTAATTTAAAAATAAGATCAATGGGGGCATATGCTTCGCCCCATAATACATAAAATGTCTCGTCTTGCGCCGCCATCTTTTAAAATATTGGTGAAACATACACTAATAGAAATTCTCCAAACTCAGACCCATTTTTTCATTCAACAATCTTTTTTTATTGCACTATCGACACCAATCTGTAAGAAAGAAATAAAAAAAATCTATTTTTTAATCTTTTGATATTTTCAATGACAAATTTGTGGTAAACTTTTGTGCCATATCCTGCGTAATTTATTTTCTCACTACTTCTGTCAATAAATTCCACATAGAATAAGTTGATGAAAATTACCGGCGGGGAAGAGAATAAATAACTTATTTTTTTAGTACCCGATTGATTTTGCTAGAAAATGTGGTGTAAAAATAGGTGATTTACGTTTTTGAATAAATGATTTCTGGCGGATTGCGGTAGTTGTTTTCATCATTTCCAACACCTTCTTTTCCCATTTTCCTCCGTCTCTCCTTCTCTTATCCTTTTGGAGCTGACGTAACAAACTACGCGAGCCTCCCAACGAAGCCAACATAAATCCGATCCGAATAAAAAAATAAGTTCAGGCGAACTGCCTATCTCTTCATCGCTAATAGCAGCTCTTCCCCCGCATATCTTTCTTCGTCAGAGGTATCCTCATCTATATATAAGTATTGAAGGAGATCTCTAGAACTATTCCTAGATAAACGTTATCATCTAGAAAAATGCAAACGATAATTCTAGACTTATTACTAGATAATTCTTTTTCATTGAGCAAGTATTCCTTCTAAAACATATGATGATGTTGAAGTTGTGGCCTCTGTTCCTCAGAACAAATTAGTTACTCTTTGAGGTCGTCTATAACGTTCTTGGAGTGATAAATCTCTTCAACTACTTCATTTGGATGTGCTACATTGCGTATTACCAAAATGGCCTATGTGACCATGCTAACCCAGAGATAACTGAAAGTAATGTAAGTTATGGCCCACTTATTTATATTTGGTTTAATAAATAAATTAAATAATATTTACTAAATCCTAATTAAATATGGGAAGTTACTTGGTGGTTTTAAAACTACCCACTCCTTGGTGGTTTTAAAACTACCCACTCCCTCACATTGATGGAGTGTGAAATTAAGTGTTCTTCTCATTTTAAAAGGGTCCTCTCTCTACCAATACTGATAACGTTTTCCATCAGACGTTTTCTTAAAGTTAAAGGAAAGAGGGAGATATCACCTTTTATCAAGAACAAAGAATTAAGGCTTCCGCTTCAAGTCAAGAGAACGCTATGGCAAATTCGGGTATGTTTTCTTGAATTACTATTTATGTGTTTGAATGTGAAAATCATTAAGTTCAACGTTCCTGAAATTATTGAAAACTCTTACATGTGGTATCAGCGCCAGGTTTTCGAACCAATGATTTTCCAAATATTTGTGAACCCTAATTATGAAATTTAGGGGTTTATAAAATACTGTCAATTACTTAAACGAAAAGATAGTTGAATGAAATTGATTAAAATATTAAAATTACTATGTCAAGATTTTGAGATTTGGAGAACTTGAAATCTGCTTATGAAATCTTTATTAATTCTAGTGGTTTCTTTCACTTATAATATTTGGCTCCACTTTACACTTAATGCTCCAGTATGTTGACGTGATTTGTTCTATGGCTAGAAACTTGCCATAATATCTGTTTATAGCACTACTTTTTGGCTATCATATTTAGAATGATATATGTCATAAAGCCTTATTAGTTAAGGGAATTTTGATCTCCATCTATGTTATGAGGCATGATTCAATATTAGTTTTGATCAGTTCATTTCAGCTTACACTTTATGAAATATTAAATTATAGTGGAGGCTTAAATACTGAAGTATTAGAATTATTATGGTTAGTTCTCAAGGATTGGATCATGTATACTTCATAACTGATATTTATGAAAAGCCTTTATAAGCCATTTAAGATGAGGCTTGCGTAATACTTCTTATGTAACCACTGTAATTGACTATTTGGTTTACTTAAATTGAAATCAACCAAAATGTCGAATCTAATGATTTTCCCATAATCGACTAATCGAAATCCTTGAAGTTTGAAAGATTAATGTCTTCATAATTCTATTTGGAATTATTACGTATGATTCGTTAATCACCAAAGTGGTCGAATCTTTATGAAAATTAATTCCAAAATAATGATAAACTTATATTCAATTACCCTTTAATCTTGATGCTTAGAAACGCCATAAGTTATGGGTAAATTGAAGTTCATGGTTATAGGATATTTATGGATCGCCCAAAGGTTGATCGTTTGTTCTTATAATCGTGGAACATTAATGAGATAATTTAAATGTACTATTAGTTTTGTTTATTTATCCAAAGATAATAAATATTATTAATAGGTACATTAAAAATTATCAAATTATGTTACGTTATATTAAGCATCATAATGTATAAAGTTAGTATTTTGGCGTTCTGCCCAAAGGTGAACATCAAGATACACTTAAAGCTATATAAAATTATTTCTGAATCTGATAGTATGTTTAGTTTATAACTCAAAGCGTTAACGAATGAGCATATTATATTTGCAGCACTTGCTCTTCATTCGCACTCTGCTTCTGTTACGGCTTTTAACGGACTTAACTTCTCGGAGTGGTGCGAACAGATCAAATTCCATCTCGGAGTTTTAGATCTTGATGTTGCACTTTACACTGAGAAGCCAGCTGCTATTACTGCAACTAGCACTGCTGAAGAAAAGTCTTATTTTAAGCAGTGGGACAGGTCTAACAGATTAAGCCTAATGTTCATGCGAATGAGTATAGCGGGTAACATTAAATCTGCTCTTCCCAACACTGAAAGTGCCAAAGAGCTTCTAAGACTTGTAGAAGAACGCTCTCAAACTGCTGACAAGTCTCTTGCTGGGACTCTAATGGGTACTTTGACCACCATGAAGTTTGATGGTTCGCGTACCATGCATGAGCATGTCATAGAAATGACAAACATAGCAACAAGACTTAAGACTCTGGGAATGGAAGTGGATGAAAATTTCCTTGTGCAGTTCATCATCAACTCATTACCGTCTGAGTATGGTCCTTTCCAAATGAACTATAATACCATGAAAGACAAATGGAACGTGCATGAATTGCACGGAATGCTGGTTCAGGAGGAGACAAGGCTAAAGAACCAAGGAACCCACTCCATTAACCTTGTAGGTCATCAAGGAGCTGGAAAGAAAGGAAAGAAGCATGTTAAGGGCAAACAGAGGAACCATAATGTTAGTGAGTCCTCTCATCAAGTACGTAAGAAGGAACGCAAGAATGATAAGTGTCATTTCTGTGGAAAATCTGGACACTTTCAGAAAGACTGCCTGAAACGTAAGGCATGGTTCGAGAAGAAAGGTAAGCCTTGTGCTTTTACGTGTCTCGAATCAAATTTAACTGAAGTTCCTTATAATACTTGGTGGATTGACTCTGGTTGTACTGTTCATGTTTCTAATACGATGCAGGGATTTCTTACAACCCAAACCATAAATCAGAATGAAAGATTTGTGTACATGGGGAATAGAGTGAAGGCTCCAGTTCAAGCTATCGGGACTTATCGTTTAATCCTAGATACTGGGCGTCACTTAGACTTATTTGAAACTTATTATGTACCTTCTATTTCTAGAAATTTAGTTTCTTTGTCTAAGTTAGACAAGACTGGATACTCTTTTAATTTCGGCAATGGATGTTTTAGTTTGTTTAAGCATAATCATCTCATTGGTTCTGGTATTCTTTGTGATGGTTTATACAAACTGAATCTTGATAATCTGTTTGCTGAAACCCTCTTAACTCTGCATCATAACGTTGGAACCAACGTAGTTTGGTGAATGAACACTCTGCTTACTTGTGGCATAGACGTTTAGGTCACATATCTAAAGAAAGACTGGAAAGATTAGTTAAGAATGAAATCCTTCCAGATTTAGATTTTACAGACCTAAATATTTGTGTGAATTGTATTAAAGGAAAACAAACAAAACACACAAAGAAAGGAGCCACAAGAAGCACACAACTTCTTGAAATTATACACACTGATATCTGTGGTCCTTTTGATATTCCATCTTTCAGTAAAAAAAAGTACTTTATCACCTTTATTGATGACTTTTCACGTTATGGTTATGTCTGTTTGTTGCACGAAAAATCTCAAGCAGTAAATACCTTAGAGGTATTTATTAATGAGGTTGAAAGGCAATTAGACAGAAAGGTGAAAATAATTAGGTCAGATAGAGGTGGTGAATATTATGGAAGATATGATGAAACTGGACAACACCCTGGTCCATTTGCTAAATTTCTCGAAAAGCGTGGCATATGTACTCAATACACAATGCCTGGCACACCACAACAAAATGGTGTGGCAGAAAGGCGTAATCGTACATTAATTGAAATGGTTAGGAGTATGTTAAGTAATTCATCTTTACCCGCTTCATTGTGGATGTATGCTTTAAAAACTGTCGTGTACTTACTAAATAGGGTTCCTAGTAAGGCAGTTCCAAAGACACCTTTTGAACTTTGGACTGGTAGGAAACCTAGTTTAAGGCACCTGCACGTTTGGGGCTGCCCGGCAGAAGTAAGAATTTATAATCCACAAGAAAAGAAACTGGATCCATGAACAATCAGTGGTTTCTTTATTGGTTATCCAGAAAAATCAAAGGGGGTATAGATTTTATTGTCCTAACCATAGTACGAGAATTGTTGAAACTGGAAATGCTAGGTTCATTGAGAATGGTGAAGTTAGTGGGAGTGAAGAACCGCGTAATGTGGAAATTAGGGAAGTTAGGGTGCAAATTCCTTTACCCTGTACTTCTCCTAAAATTGTTGTTCCCGAAGTTGTTGTACCGCCTAACAACCAAACAAGAACAACAAAATAATGATCCTGCTATTCATAATGAAAACATAATCAATGAACCTACAGTAGACGTACCGCAAGAAGTAGCATTAAGAAAATCTCAAAGACAAAGGAGAAATGCTATTTCTGATGATTTTTTGGTATATCTACACGAGTCAGAAATTGATCCAGAAATTGATTTGGATGATTTGGAAATCAATGATGATCCAGTTTCATTTTCACAGGCCATTGAAAGTAATAATTCTGATAAGTGGTTAGATGCTATGAAAGATGAGTTGAAATCCATGCAACCTAATGAAGTTTGGGACCTTGTTGAATTACCAGAAGGTTGCAAAAGAGTCGAGTGTAAATGGGTCTTTAAGACCAAACGTGACTCAAATGGTAATATTGAACGTCACAAGGCTAGACTTGTTGCAAAAGGTTTCACTCAGAAACATGGTGTTGACTATACAGAGACATTTTCACCTGTTTCCAAAAAGGATTCACTTAGAATTATAATGGTTTTGGTGGCTCATTATGACTTAGAGCTACATCAAATGGATGTGAAAACTGCCTTTCTGAATGGAAATTTAGAGGAAGAAGTTTACATGAATCAACCAGAGGGTTTTGAAATTAAAGGAAAGGAACACATGGTGTGTAAACTAAAGAGATCAATATACAGGCTTAAACAAGCTTCCCGACAATGGTATCTTAAGTTTCATGAAATTGTTGTCGCCTTTGGATTCAAGGAAAACATTCTTGACTGGTGTATATATCTAAAGGTCAGTGGGAGTAAGTTTATAATTTTAGTCTTGTATGTTGATGATATCTTGCTTGCTACTAATGATCTTGATATGATGCATGACACCAAGAAATTTCTCTCTAACAACTTTGAAATGAAAGATATGGGAGAGATAGCCTATGTGATTGGGATAGAAATATTCTGGGATAGATCACAAGGATTGTTGGGGTTGTCTCAAAAAGGCCTATATTAATAAAGTTCTAAAAAGATTTAGAATGAAAAATTGTCATCAAGTCCCGTTCCAATCTAGAAAGGAGATAAATTAAATCTCAATTCAAAGAATTAATTCGAACGTAAGTAATGAAGTATATGCTCACTTATAGAAAATCTAATCATCTTGATATGGTTAGATATTCAGATTCGGATTATGCTGGCTGTGGCATGCTTTGAGGCCACAATTTAGACTTAGTGGCTGCGGAATGTTATTTCAGGACTTGGATTAGTCGACAATATTGCCATGTCGCTGAAAATTTATTGTGACAATTCCTCAGCAGTGTTCTTTGCTAAGAACGACAAATATAAGAAAGTGCTAAGTCAATAGACTTGAAATGTCTTGTCGTTAAAGAACACGTCCAGAAACATAAAGTGTCAAATGAAGATATTAGCACCAAAATTATGATTGCTGATCCTTTGACGAAAGGATTATCGCCCAAAGCATTTATGGATCATGTTTAAAGAATGGGCATTATTAATAGCAATGTATGAATTTATGTAAAGACTTATGATGTTTATGAGATTTGACACTTTGAGCTCATTAATATAAATGTTTCTGCATTACCTGCTTTTCTCTTGTATACATAACGTTGAGAATGACGATGACAGGTTTTAGCTTAGATAAAGATATTCTAAGCATTATTGTTGGACCATTATGTATTGAAGGTTGTGTTGGGTAATAGACTAATATTGTAGTACATGGAAGGGACTATGTCGAAAGTGATGTACAACCGCCATGACTCATATTGGTTGACTTATTCAATAACAATGAATAATGTGGGATTTAGTATTAACTGTGCACATGATGATTGAAATATTTATTAAACCATTAAGTGAATAATGAACGTGTGCCAAGTGGGAGAATGTAAGTTATGGCCCACTTATTTATATTTGGTTTAATAAATAAATTAAATAATATTTACTAAATCCTAATTAAATATGGGAAGTTACTTGGTGGTTTTAAAACTACCCACTCCTTGGTGGTTTTAAAACTACCCACTCCCTCACATTGATGGAATGTGAAATTAAGTGTTCTTCTCATTTTAAAAGGGTCCTCTCTCTACCAATACTGATAACGTTTTCCATCAGACGTTTTCTTAAAGTTAAAGGAAAGAGGGAGATATCACCTTTTATCAAGAACAAAGAATTAAGGCTTCCGCTTCAAGTCAAGAGAACGCTATGGCAAATTCGGGTATGTTTTCTTGAATTACTATTTATGTGTTTGAATGTGAAAATCATTAAGTTCAACGTTCCTGAAATTATTGAAAACTCTTACAAGTACTTCCATAAGCTGGTATGATCATACATTTCATTTGTGACAATTGTGCTATTATCCTTGACGTATAATTGCACTAACAGGATGGTTTTTTTTAACCTCTAGAAAGTATCTTCAGTTCAGCTACTCTACTTCATCTTGGTCACAATTCTTTGCTTTCAGATATTTTACTATTCCGTGTTTTCTAATCTTTTCTTTGCCTACCTTTCCTCTTATCTCAGGTGCACTTCAGCTGGCAGGAAATGAGACAGACAGAATTTCACTGCTAGCATTCAAGAAAATGGTAATAGATGATCATTTGAGGGTCATGGATTCATGGAATGAAAAAGTGCATTTCTGTCACTGGCATGGTGATTGGTGTCTCATGCGATGTCCTCCACCAGTGCCTCATAGGTTTGGACCTTAGTTCTTTGAAACTAGTTGGATCTTTACCACCAAGCATTGGCAATTGGAGCTTTCTTAGTGTATTTAAGCTCCAGAACAATAGCTTTTTTGGTGAAATCCCACCAGAGATTGGCAGCTTGCACAAATTGCAAGTTTTGCGCCTTGACAACAACTCATTCCGTGGCCTTGTTCCTTCAAATATTTCTGGTTGCTTCAACCTTGTTACTGTTGGATTCTCATATAATATGTTGGAGGGCAGCGTTCCAGCTGAATTAGGCACCTTTTTGAATCTCCAACATCTTTATTTAGATTCCAATCACTTTACAGGAGGTATTCCACATTCTCTTGGCAATCTTTCATTTCCGGTTACCTTTTTTGCGCGCAAAAATAATTTAGCAAGGAAAATACCTGATGAACTATCTCGATTGCATTAACTTGAAATATTTTGTGGTAAATGAAAACTACTTAAGTGGAACCCTGCCTCATCCTCTTTTCAATCATTCATCTATTGTGGCCATTGATGTTGGAACCAATTTGATTGAAGGTAGTTTGCCTGCAACCTTTGGTATGACACTTCCTAATCTACAGTTTCTTAGCATTCATAATAACAGTGTTACTGGAAATATTCCTGTTACTTTATCAAATGCTACGAATCTTGAATATCTTGTAGCAAGCTTGAATGGACTAACAGGGAAAGTGCCTCCTCTGGCTAATTTGCACAACTTGAGGAGATTTCTAGTTGGTTTCAACTATCTGGGGAATGGGGATGCAGAGGATCTGAGCTTTTTAACCACATTGACCAACGCTGCCAGCTTAGAGAATTTGGAGCTTAATCAAAACAATTTTGGTGGAATCTTGCCTAAATCTATCAGTGATCTTACAATGAAGCTTGTAGAACTTTCGTTGTCTTACAATCAGATTTCTGGAAGTATTCCAAGTGGGATATCCAATCATTAAACTGGAAGCCTTCTATTTGGCTTACAACAGATTGAGTGGTGCAATTCCATCTGAAATTGGGGAATTGAAAAATCTGCAAGAGCTGGCTTTACTAGGAAACCAATTCTCAGGTGAAATCCCACTTCATAAATGATAAGTATACAAGTCTAGATGAGTATGACATATAAATAGTTTATGAGTAGGACTTGTAAATATGAAACTTATGGGTAGAGGTGAGTAAATATTTTAATTTTGATGGGTATTTTTTTAAACCTCCCAAATTAAAGTAAGTTTTTTATCTTTGTCTTATTAGATTGATTCATAAATTAAAGAGCAAGTACTTTGATTTATATTGCTCCAACTTGATTTTCTCCAATTTGACTATTACGCTACTTTTTTGGTCATGCTACGATCTATACAATTCTAAAACTGAATATGATTTATAAAATAAATTGCTCATAAAATAATGTTAACAAACTCTATAATGTTGACTCCATAGATGAAATAATCAGGAAATGAATTTAAATAACGTCTTCCATAATATGAACAAATCTCAAGAGAGAGATAATCATCATATCATATTACTATAAAAGCATGTATCCAAAACTTTAAAAATCAGATTACCATAATACCCCTTGCAAATCTAAATATACCTATCATACTTAAAGCGAAAGACCCCAAAGCTTACCACGTCTCATGCCAAAAGATGCACCGCTTAGTAACACATGCTCTATTGAATAAGCACTTCAAATACTAACGCCTACAGGTTTCTGCTCACTGATGAAGAGCTGCCACCGTTTAACACATCATGAGGATGTCGGATAATTCCAATTTCCTTTAAATAGTCCGCATAATTCTTTCTTCAAAGTGCAGCGAAGAAAGAGTGACTACACTTTTGCAAGATGAAGAGAGCCTTAGCAGCATCTATAGTCTCAGGACGTCCGTGCCATGTTTTAAGCACTGTGTTCTTGAGCGTTCGTGCATATGAGAAGGAAATATGCCATGGGTTTGGCCTCTGGAATTCATTGAATTGAGGTTGGGCATAATGCTGTGTACTTTTGGATGTTATTTTATTTGCAGTGGTGTGCAATTAGCTGAAGATGATAACATGCTTAATATAAGAAAGAAGGTTACTTATTTCACTAGATGTTTAATTTGTTATTTCTTTCTTTTCTTAAATTCTTCCGTTAGATCTGTGATATATGCATCAGAAATAATTGGATAGGATGGAGGTGTCGGAATCAAAGTATTGTGGATTATTTATTGCGTGACAGATGTTTGCCCAGTGGAAGAGACTCACTCAAACCATAAGATGTGCCTCTTCGCATCATCAATAGTTTCGGTAGAAGAATTACCGTTCGATTGCATAAATATATTAATGATTTATATTACAACACAAAGTGATGCTGCCTGTGTTCGGGATTTCTCTGAAATACAGAAAGTTATTACTATAATGGTATGATTAAACCACTTCTTTAACTTTGTGGAAAAACATACATTAAACTCTGCAATTAGATGGAATAAAGAAGAAAGGAACTACTGAGAAGATTAATTTCACCTGCAGAATGTTGTCATGTTTTGAGCCGTTATCTCCCAACTAATGGTCATTCTATAGTTGATCAAATGAAAGTGGTGCATATATTTCAGAGGGTTCTATCTCGAAACGGGAAAGTAATATAACAAATTTATATATTGTTGCTCAAGGCTCTATGGACAAGGAAGTCGAAATAGCTTTTAAAAGCTGAAAAAAATACTAGTTTTTACAAACAAGACCATTGTAAAGGAGTCCATTTATGACATCCCGACCCCCAAAATTTCAAAGGATTTTATCGGTAGCGATGGCACTAATCCTTAGCTATCCTTCATCAGAGTATTTGATTTCTTTTCATACAATAATAATTACTTTATACTTATTACCTATTTAATTTTTATAGCAGCTTTAAATGAAATTTGCGTATTAGTAGAAATGAAACCACTAATAATTGGATAAAGGTGGAGGAATAGAGAAATTATTATTACAAATGAACGTAAGCTAAAATAACACAACTGTTACTTTATTGGAGATTTGGTTAGAAAAGATAGCGAAACTCTTGAAAAAGTGAAACATAAATAAATTAATCCTTGAATTTTATGATGTTAACGTTTACACTTAGAAAAACAACCTTAACGAGATTGACTACTGATTGTTTACATAATTTAGACTTTATTCTTTTTATGTACAATTATTCTCTTAAAGTTTTGTTTTGATAATATACATATTATTTACATTATATTTTATAAGACTCGCACATACGTGCAACGCACGTGCCGAGAAACTAGTATTTACTATAAAAGCATATCCTTCAAAAAGCTAAAAATTGAAAGACCTTAATGCCCTTTTAATTAACTTTAATACCCTATTATTACTTGATCATATTTTAAAAACAGAAAATTACGTAATTTGAAGTATCATTTCTAAAAGGGTGTGTCTTTTAGTGGGTAACTAATTAAATGTCCTTTTACAAATAACTATTTGCTTTGTCTGCTTAAGACTGCATCGAAGAGGTTTCTCTGATCTGCCTTTATTCAGTTTGGTAAAACTTTCTCTTTTCCTAACAGGCCATGGCTCATGCATGTAAACATCTGACGACATTGAACGAAGTGTCAAGGAGAAGTTTAGAGGTAAGACACCAACTATAAACATGATGTATTTAGAGGACAAAACAAAAAAAAATGTGCGTTAAATTTGACTACTTGACATGCGGTTGCTTGGTGGTAATGCTTTTCAACCACTTTTCCGATTATATATATGGCCATTCTTTAGATGTTGGCTAAATTACTTTTCCTTTATTATTATTTCAACAAAGCAGCATGGAACATAGTCAAATGTGTAACCTGCTTGACATTCTATTTAACTATCTTTTGTCTTTGTCTTACTCTGCAATGCTAAAGAACACAACAATGAGAAATAACCAGCCCGTACAGCCACGGGGTTTCAATCTCAAAGCACACCTGCATTATGTGTTCATATTATATTATATTATGTATTTTATATTTATTTCTATATTTATATTCCATATTTAAATCATTATAAAGCACTAATTTACATGGACTTCCATTTTTAGTCAGGTTTCTATGTTATGTCTTCTAATTCTTGGAGTTCTAAACCATAACAATTCTGCAGGAGCAAGAACACTTTCACTCACATCTTACCATTAATTATATATGATACGGTTCTACATTCCCCCTCTTTAAATTATTTAACATTAGGCTTAAACACAAGCACCGAATATCATCTTTGCGGAGGTAATTTAATTTGATTCACTACATAAAGTCTCTGCCATAATTGTTTCTTACTTTAGTTATATTTTTTTTTAAAAAAATTAGTTCATTTCAAGAAAAATCTCCCAATTGAACGAAGTACTTTCAAAACATAATTTTGGCTATGTTTCTTGAATTATTTAGTAATAAATTGTATCACGCATTAACGTACGCTCGCATGGATATCAGTTTTCACAAAGATAATTTAATTTCTTTCGTTGGTGTTATTTATATTGTCTCTCCTGTTCGATGCCATGTTTATAGTAATAAATGATCTCTTTCATATTGCTCCATTTGTTTTTACTACTATCCATAGCTCCGATCCCCTTTTATCTTATTGATGCAGTCATGTAATGATGTTCAAAATGCTTTTAGTCACTTATATACTTTGTTAGCGTCATGCATGTATGAAACATCACTATGAGTGGAATGCTATTTTCCTAGAGATTCAACTTATTTTGTCATGCATGTATGAAACATCACTATGAGTGGAATGCTATTTTCCTAGAGATTCAACTTATTTTATCCCCTTGGTTGCAATACATATCATATGCAGTCGTATGGTTGCGGATGATCATTTGGTTAATACATATCCTGATTTCAATTGCTTTTTAATAGGGTTGTTGAGTTATTTTATGTGTCTCAGATGAGTATGATTGATTGATATTCATTTTTATGTTCAACATTTCTACATACTTGCATAATGTAATTTTGGAATATACAAAATTTCTCTCTATAATCTTCTTAATAATATTGCTTTATCTTTTGCAGTTATTGAATATCCTATCAATGGAGAAATGCAGCGTAGAATTGTTATAAGTATTACATTAATGCAACAATGTTCAACTTAACGGAAAATGGTCAAATATACCCCTATCGTATTGGAAATTGTTCAATATTACCCTTCGTCCACCTATGTGTACCTAAATACCCTCACCGTTAATTTTTTGTAAAAATATACCCTAAAAACTAACAGATATGCCAAGTGTGCATTGTGGGCCAAAACTAATCCTATTTGGCACGATTTAACTGGTCCACATGGATTAACTAATCCTACTCAGCAAAACTTAACTCTACCCAACTTAACATAACCCAACCCGACCCGCAACTAAACTAACCCGCGTGGTGAAAGGCATCAGACCAAAAGCTCGAGCAATTTTGATCTCCCTGGCAATCTTTCTTTGAGCTTTTGCACTAATTCCCGTCTATACATGACCAAGAAGAAAGAATAAGAAACATTTCTCGTATTCAGCCACGGAATCAATTAGTTGATGAATTTGATTACGAACCTTACTCCTTTTGATGATGATTCCAGCCTCTGTAATGAAGTTAGCTAGGAACCTCACATTCTGGATTATAAAACATTAAATGTATAAGCCAACTCCGTTAAGAACCAGGAAGTTCACGGACATATTTACAAAGCAAAGTTTGGAAGGAACACATCACTTTTCTCTTTGCAGCAACATGGTGGAACTTGGAACATGGGATTCACAGTAACAATAAACTAACTAGCAGTCTAGCAGAGAAAGAAAAGTAGGGGCCATTAATAAAATTAAAAAAAGATGTATGCAGATATTGGGGTGCATATCCTGGTACATGTCAAAGGCATACATGGCCAACATGATGTATACACATTATACTGACCCTAAAATCAGCTTTGCGTAAAACTTCCTCTGTCGTTGTTTCAAATTCATCCCTTTTAAAGGGCTTGCGAACTCCTGGTTTTCTAAGCGGGGAAAATGTTTTGGGGGTAAAACTGAAGGGGTGTGAAGGGGTTATACGCGGGTTACTTTAGTTGTGGGTCGGGTTGGGTTATGTTAAGTTGGGTAGAGTTAAGTTTTGTTGAGTAGGATTAGTTAATCCATATGGACCAGTTAAATCGTGCCAAATAGGATTAGTTTTGGCCCACAATGCACACTTGGCATATCCGTTAGTTTTTAGGGTATATTTTTACAAAAAAATTAATGGTGAGGGTATTTAGGTACGCATAGGTGGACGAAGGGTAATATTGAACAATTTCTAATACGATAGGGTATATTTGGCCATTTTCCGTCAACTTAATCTATTACTTAGAACTATATGATTTGACCTCAATGTATGAGGCAAGAAGTTGTTAACAAATGCGTGCATACATTACGACATTAAATTCTTGATTGAGAGCTCATTTCTACATATTTTTCAATAGAGATAATTATTTTCATTTCTTCAAATACTCCTATTACTGAGCGTTCGACAATATTCATAAACATGAATCATTTAGGAAGGGATTAGCTGGGATGAGCTACGTTCTTGAAGTGTATTTGTTGTGTCATGCTACTGATTTAAGGATTTTCAATTGTGCATTAGTTGGAATACTTAGATAGACATTTTGTCAATAATGTATAGCTTATGAACAATAGAATCGTTTTTTTTTTACAATTAGTAGAATGAACTAAAATAAAAGAGGTTACAATAATTCTTCTTGTTTTCTCTTTTTTTTGTTAAGACCTTCCATTAATACTTGGCTTTAGGCCATAAATTCTCTCACCCGCTGATCTATCGGGCTTCTTAACTAGCCATCACCCAAAAAAAAAAAAAAAAAAATTAAAGAATTAAAGACAAAAAAAGATTTTGTATTTTCGTAAGATGCAATTACAAAACCAGCGTCCCCTGCTTTAGGAAAAGAACAATAGTTACTATGTCAAAGAAGTAACTTTCTTCATTTTCTCCTTTCATTGCTTTTCCATTTTATGGAAAAAGTTTACAAAGTGTTTGGACATCAAAGTTAGTCGTGCGAGCTTAGTTGTTTGGACCACTTGAACTTGCATTATCTTGAAGAGGGATTTCTGCTTCACATACTAGGCTAGCCAAACAGAACGTTTGTGAACTATAATACATAGCCATGACTTACTCTTGTGCTCTTGGTCAAGTTGGATTCTGCAAAAATTCACACACACGTGGCAACCCAGTATTGGCTGTAAGAGAGGTCGAGATTTTTGTTGGTAAGATTTTTTGAAGACATGATATATCTAAAAATATCTAGTACATCTAGTCATGTTTAATGGTGCTCAACTTTGCCAAATGGACATGAACCAAGTTAAACAAATTTCCATCCACCAATGAAGAAACCGATAGTGATATTCTAGGATAAGGACTTTGGTCTGTTCGAGTTATTTATATACACATGGTGGAAGGCCAATAAAACTCAAGCCACAAATCAACTCTTCTTTCTGTTTAGTAGCTGCATTCGAAAGAGTTCTTCATCTTACTTCTACAATGGCTGCAGCTACAATGGCTATCTCCTCCTCTTCTTTTGCCGGAAAGGCATTGAATGTTCCATCTTCGTCTGAAATAACTGGAAATGGAAAAGCCACCATGAGGAAGACTGTTACCAAGGCCAAGCCTGTCTCTTCAGGAAGCCCATGGTATGGTCCTGATCGTGTCAAGTACTTGGGCCCATTTTCTGGTGAGGCCCCAAGCTACTTGACTGGTGAGTTTCCTGGTGACTATGGGTGGGATACTGCTGGACTTTCAGCAGACCCAGAAACTTTCGCCAAGAACCGGGAGTTGGAGGTGATCCACTGCAGATGGGCCATGCTTGGAGCTCTTGGTTGCGTCTTCCCTGAGCTCTTGGCCCGTAATGGTGTCAAGTTCGGTGAAGCTGTATGGTTCAAGGCTGGATCTCAAATTTTCAGTGAGGGTGGACTTGACTACTTGGGCAACCCAAGTTTGGTTCACGCACAAAGCATCTTAGCCATTTGGGCTTGCCAAGTTGTGTTGATGGGAGCTGTTGAGGGTTACCGTGTTGCCGGTGGTCCCCTCGGTGAGGTTATTGATCCACTATACCCTGGTGGTAGCTTTGACCCATTAGGGCTTGCTGATGACCCAGAAGCTTTTGCCGAGCTCAAGGTGAAGGAGATCAAGAATGGTAGACTTGCTATGTTCTCCATGTTTGGATTCTTTGTACAAGCTATTGTCACTGGAAAAGGTCCATTGGAGAACCTCGCTGACCACCTTGCTGACCCCGTTAACAACAATGCATGGGCCTTTGCCACAAACTTTGTTCCCGGAAAGTGAAGTACTCCCTAAAAGAAGAGCCCTCTAGTATCAGATTATTTCTTGGCCTTGTAAAACTGATGTATATTACCTGAGATTACATGTGAATTTTGTTTAATTGTGCATTTGTCAATTACATTTTCCATGCTCAGAGGTACAGCTACCAAAAGAAACATAATAGTATCAGCAAATCATTATGCGGTGCAAACAAGGATTTCCAGAACAGAGGGAACTTGTTATTGAGATATAAAAGAGAGGCCATTAAAACCTGATCTTGTAAATCTATTCAAAATCGCATGTATGCATACAAGTTTTTTTCTTTTTACTGCTCTAGTTGCAACATCTATATCTTGCAGCTAAGCAGGATGAGAAGTATTTACTTACAAAGTTTAAATTGATTCACAAATCTTGTTGAACTAGATGCAACTAGCTATTTTGTTGAACTTGAATATGAATTTGGAGTTCTCTCAGCTTCTTCATTTGATATGTCATCTATCTTTTCTCCACTATTAGTTACAGTTCTACTCTTGTTCTCACAACAACCTTTAAGTACGTCCTATCAGTTGAGCTGATGCAGCAATATTTGTTGTCCCTCCTTTTTAGAATGGTGTACAGATTAAAAAGATCGCCTAACATTTAATAATATTCGTTTAATACAAGGAATATTTACAAATTCTATCAACCTTCTCTTTTCTGTTCCATCTAGGTGTTGTCAAATATTTTCATGTTCCAATTTTTGTAGTCTCCCAAACATCCAAAAACGTTAAATCATGAAACAATAGTACTACCAAACAATAGTACTCTCAGATACTTTACTATTCCGTGTTTTCTAATCTTTTCTTTGCCTACATTTCCTCTTATCTCAGGTGCAAGCAGTGACACTCATTTTGAATAGGAAAGTGAAAATTTTCTGCATCTCCAATTACTGCATTGCTAAATGGAACCAGTAAGCACATTCTATTCATTAATAATGCTCATAATAGACATTCTTGATGTGCTTTATTCTTCATGATCAATCGACTTGGTTGGACTCATGGAAGGAGAGAAGGTAGGCTTGAATGAAAAAAAAAATTTACTCGGTATCATTGAACAAAAAAACTGTATCATTAACAGACATTGATGAAAAAGGTACCAAGAAAAAGTTCAGAAATAATTTAAAATCAAGGACCAAGAATTCTTATGAACTTCTATTGATATCTCATTACTATAGCTAGTTTTACCAGCAAAATGAAACCTGAGAGCTAATTTTGATCTCTTTCCAGCTAAAGCCATCAAATGGTATCGTAGAGTATGTATCGGGGAGCACCAGCTGGGTGGTTTCTATTTCACCATGGCAAGGCTTACACAAGAACTTGTGTGTCAAAATGAGGTCCTAAGAGTCTACATATATCCTGGCTCGTCAAGAGATATTCCAATTCACACATTGTATAGCAGTGTTGTTGATAATCGCCACACAGATCTTATACTCAAGTTCAGCTTCATGTCCTGCTCACTACTATCTATAATGAATCATCAGAGGTACATAGCCAATTATTACAAAAACCATAGTATTCAAACAAAAAAAAAACACAAACATTCCGAATAAAGTTGAAAATTGTTTGATATCCTCAAGCAAAGAATGTAATGTGACTTTGGCTTATTACAATTTAAATATGTGCGATTCATAGCATATTAGTTTTATACAAGGTCAAAGAAAGAATCAATGAATCAATATCACTAGATAGTCAACTACATTCTAATACCAGCAACATGTGGAAAAGAAGAGCTCCTATTCTTAAACTTTACAAGAGAGAATGTCTCTAAGTTCTAGACAAGAATGTGTCTCTTCAGCAGATGGCCCCCAAAAGCGAATGGAAGACAAGACCCCATTGCTGATGCACCATTATATAAAAAGAATGGGTCCTTCAGCAACTCTTCAGCAGATGGTCTAAGCGACATTGGACGCAAGCACTTCTCAATAATGTTCTTCACTCTTGGATCCTTTACCTTTCCGATAGCTGCAGGCTTTACACCAATTATCGCTTTGTTAAACATCTCCGACGTACTGCTATACTCCTTATATGGTAATTCGCCCGTCACCATCTCAAGAAGACACATCCCAAATGCATATATATCTACTAATTCGTTATATTCTTCACAACTTCCGGAGCCATGAAGGGAGGTGTACCCTTAAACTCTTTCACAAAACCGCCTTTATTAACACGTATCGCCACTCCCAAATCTCCAACTTTAACTTGTTTGCCATCACCATCAACAAAAATGTTGTCACACTTGATATCTCTGTGAATAATAGTCTTCGGGCTCTGTGTATGAAGATATCTCAAACCTTCAAGGATTTGCCTACCCCAATTCTTGATATTCGCTGACTGGACGCTACTTCTGTTTTTTTTCAAATATTCTTTCAAGCTGCCTGAAGGGAATAACTCAGTGATCATATTTAGAGTTTTGGAAGTGGAATCAAACCAGTAAGAAAAACAATGCATAACCCTTTCATGGTTCAATGATGTTAAAAGTTTAGCTTCATCGAACAAAGCCTCTCGTGTACCAGTATTTGTCACTTCTTCTTCACTAAAAACAATGCGATTCCATGCAACTTGTATGTTCTGACCATGATCAAATCCTAAGTACACTTCTTTAGAAGCTCCTCGACCTAACATATGACTGTATCTCACGAACCTACCGCATGGTGAGTTCTCCACAACTGTCTTTGACGCATAATTCATAACGAGTTTTGAACTGTGTGACACTTGCACTCGGAGATTTTTCGTTATCAAGAAACGGAAAAGGGATCAATGAGGTTCAGAAAACGCTTCGATAGCAGCTACGAATGAATCCATAACTATTGCGAAAGTTGGTTGAAAACACATAAACTTTTTGACTGATTGATTCATATTAGATATTGCATGAATATGATAATTATATGCATTTAAATTGTAAGAAAAATTTCGATGAGAGAACGAAAGAATTTGGTATTGAATTATGAGGTTTATATAAGTAGTGAAAGTGGGATTATTAATTGAGTAAGTTTCGGATTAGTTAAGGATATTCTTTCCTTACAAGTTCCAAATTATATTCTTAATAGGATTAGGGCATGTTATTATTTTACTAATACAAGCAGCATTTTATTAGAAGTTTTAAAAATTAGGAATTACTTAACTAAGTTCTAATTTGGTACATAAGGTAAAAGATTAACTTTTTGGTTAATCTATTTGACAATATAGTCTTTCCCTTGTAGTAATAAAAAGTTAGCGTAAAAGACTCACTAATTGAGTCCAATAAGGATTCGGAATAATTTGCATATATAAAATCTAATTATTTCTTTCCAATTATATCCGTGTTAGAATTGGATTGAAAGAAGTAGACATTAGGACTTTGATAAGATAATTCTAGTTAAATACTTTAGTAATAACAGTGAAGATAATGTATGAGGTTATCTCCAAAAATATATACACATATATTACTCCTATTTCGTATACTCCTATTTCATCTTCCTTTTTCAACTCTAACTGGGAGTGAACGCAATTCTTCCAACTTGAAGTGGAACATGAGAAATAAGAATTGCTTGCAGTAGTTTCTAAAAGATAGTGATTTGCCATTTTTTTATAAAAACATGTCAGCTTTCTTCTATGTACATTCACTTTTTTTTTTTTTTTTTTTTTTTTTTTTTTTTTTTTTTTTGGGCTATGAGAATAATCTGACTCTAGTGTTTTCCTTGATAGAGATATTGTTTAGGTTTTGATCGATACATGCTTGTGGTTTTTCTTTACATTTTACAAATTATTAGTTTAGAGTACACTCGACACAAGGGGGTGTGAATTGGGTCGATAACGATTTTGCCTCTTTTTAAACTTTAAACTAAGTTTCTTGACTTGTTGGAACAACTTACGTGAAACAGTTCCTACGGGTGTTCCAACTGCAGTTTAACAAAGCAATTAAAGAGCAAAAATAGATAAGGCAAGGTATAAATAACCACAACCCACACCCCTGTGAGAATTTCAACCAATCCACTAAACTCACGAGTCAAAACCGGATTACAAAGGTAACCTCAAGGACCTAACTTTAAGCCCCTTACACAACAATCCTAGACTGTTGCTACCCTTCCAAACTACCCTAGTTTGGAACACAAAGAACTTCACTCTAAGCTCTTTACCCAATGGGATTTTAACTCTAGATTACAACCTCAAAAAGTGCTTCTTATAAGCTGAACGAGATTATACTTTACTGCCTAATACATGAACTAAGAACTGGACTCAAACTATTTTAAATGACTGTTGAACCCCAAAATAATTACCCTTTCTTTTAAGAAAAGATAGGTTTCGGGTATAGTGTTCAACAATATGGCGAATCCAAAGGGCTTTCTTTGGAGTCGCCACCTAATTTAGGAGAATTAGGAACCAATTAATTAAATAATGCGTGCAATTCTTCCGTTTTAAGGAAAATGGTCTTTTCAGAGATTCTGAAGTAAGAGGTTCAGTTATTTTCGAAAGAAGGTTTCGATTTGAAAGCACTTTCGAAAATCCGTAAAATTACGGTTAATCCTTCGGTTTTCACAAAATAACTCAAAATGTTAACTTTCAATATGTTGATAAAATGGTTTAAGATTAATATTAAAAATCTAAGATTATAATAAATTATACTTTAAAGAAATATGAATTTAAATAAACTTAGACTTGACAAGGAAATAAAGAAAGAAAGGAAAATAAATAAATAAATAAATAATTTTTGCTAAAATAGGAGAACCAATTAATTGGAAAGAAGTTGCACTTTCATGGATAAAAATGAGTTACTTTTTATTAATTTCGAATTTTAATTGCACGCATTATTTAACTAAAAGATGCACAATTCGTAAATAAGATGGAAATTCTAAAGAAATAAAATATTCACAAAATAACTCAATAAATAAATAAATATTCATTCATAATCAATCAAATAAATTATTCTACAATAATTATCTACGGGGAATTCCTATAGACATGCAATTTCTAAGGATGGGAAAAAGAGGAGGTTTAGAAGAAGAACCCAGAAATTGATAAAACTCATGGGAGCCTTGAATTTATTTTATACAATTATATGCCCATGAGCCTAAGTTAGAATAGGCGGCTCAACAAAGCATTTTTTATTTCTATAGGTCTTGAATCTTGAGCCCGGACTCGACCCCAATGCAACTCCAAGCCAAATGAGTCAATCCCAATTGAGTTTTGTCGGAACTCGCCCCAAGGGGTATTCCATGAAAAAATAAGAAGGAAATAAAGATTAGAAGCAATTTAAGAATCATTTGTAAAGACAATTCAAAATTTAGAACCACAAACAATGGAGTTCAGGCAAAGAGAGCTCAATAAACAATCTTGATCTTATAAAGGAACACTTGGTCAATTGAAACTTCAATACATGGGATTTCACAAAAAACTTAGTACATAATTAGCAAGGAGATGCTCTATGAACAAAATATATTCAGGTTCAAATGAAACACTTAACCGACCAGTGAACGGAACAATAGTTCAAGCCTAAGGTAATGGATCAATTTCAGAATTCCAGTAGAAGAACTTCAGTCAGACTGAATACAAAACTCAACACAAAATGCAATCAAAACCTTGAAACCAGCATTCTATTACATAGATTTCACACACTAACTGAGATTCTAACTCCTGCTCAACACCAATCAAGCTATGACATGAACAACTTACACAATGAAGCACTAAGATGCCCCTGAACTGACCCTGAATAAGAGTAAACCGAACCACCCAAGCATTGGCAAAAAATCACAGCCTAAACTACTTCTACAGACCACCCAAGACAACCACACATACCCTGCAACCAATAACCAAAAAGACCCTTTAAGACCTCTGCATTCTCCCTGAACAAACCAAGAGACCAGAACCTGGAACTACTTCACCTACACAAGCCAAACTCCACTACCCTATAACAATTACTTCCTCCAAGCCACCATGAACAAACTCTTCACCTACACCCTTTCCCTTTAAACAATTCTGCAGCTATCAAAATAACCCTGCTCACCCTCACAAACTCTACACTTTCATCTCTCAGACTTGCAAACTGAAACACTACTTCAACTAAACCAATTCAACACCAACAGCAACCAGAACTTTACCCAAACCCCTGCAAACTCCTGAACTCAACAGACAGCCAAGAAAGCCTCCTGGAGATAGAAACAGACCCTCTCACTGCTCCTGGAACTCCTCTTCATTAACCCAAACAGAACCAGACTATTACACTTGATTCTTACAGATCTCTGAACCCCCTTAACTACTGGCACATACTCCCCAATCGACCAAAATCAAGACAAATCATTTTTCACAACATGATGAAACCAGGTGGAACTTAATAAGAAAGGAAAACAAGAGCAGGACATAACTATGAGATTGAAACAGGAATGATCAAATTACACTAACTAAGGATCATCCTGGAAAAGATAAAGAAAAAGGGAAAAGCCTTAGGCATGAACTATTAGATATCACACATACCAGCACCTAAACTGAATTTAATAGACTATTTCATACTCACATAAACTGGTGAAATGCAAAACACTAGTTAGGAAAGAAAGAACAAAGTGAAACTGAAAACTTAACTTTTGAATGTCACTTAAACTAGACTTAACAACAAAGATTTGAACTTTAGCTTAAGTATTATCATGTTTAACAGAGAAATCAAGTTATAAGCTACTTCTTTAGGAAACTAAGAGTAACACTACCAGTTAAAGAGAGAAGAGAAAATGTTGCTAGGAGATAGCAAGAAACGAACAATTCCAGCCTAGCACCCTTTTAAACCATTTCATAGCTCCAAGATAAAGCATAAACTAAACTACTTCAAAGCATTTTCACAGGATGCTCACAACTATTTTATCTCCAAGGGAACAACTTACCTTTTGCATATTCTAGTGTCAAACGATGACAACAAACAGTAAGCCATAGCATATTTATTATCCCAACATAATCGAGCTAAAAAAAATGCAAAAGGGTAAGCTATTACCTCTTTGCGAGCAGCGAGCTGGGTGAGGATCCGAGAAAAGCGACTCGACCAAGTGCGACGAGTTGAACAAAGTCGACGACTCGACTAATCGACTCGAGCGATGTCGACGACTCGAACACAGAAAGCGATATGCGACATAAAACCTAAAACGATACTCTTGATTCCAAAACCGGAAAACAGTGGAGCTATGTATGTATATTTAAAAAAAACGAAGGGAGTAAAATCATATCTAATAATGCCGTTAATTATATCTCGGGACGAAATCGGGTGTCAACAATGACTTGATGAAACACTTGTCCAGAATGTTCCAACACTCGTTCCAATCTGCTTCAGAACTTTTCTCTCTTGTACGCTCAATTTCTCTTTTTTTTTTTTTTTTTGCTGAAGTGTTTGGATGTTTACTCTCCATATGTACGTGGACGTCTTTTATCTGATAAGTAAATAGGACACTTACAAAAATACCCACAAAACTTAAAATAATTACAGTCACTACTCACTACTTTCAAATATTACGGGACCTACCCACTAAATTTTTTACCCACTCTACCACCCAGACTTGTATACCATAGTTTATGCAGTATACCATAAAGGTATATACCTATAAGGCATAACAAAGGTATACAGTAATAAATGTCCCTCCAGACTTGTATACCATAATTTATGCAATATACTTTAAAGGTATACACCTATAAGGCATAACAAACGTATACAATAATAAATGGGTAGGTTGGGTAAATACTTTTAGTTTTATGGGTAGTATAATTTGTAATGGGTATGACTTGTAAATATTTTAAATTTTATGGGTATGGAGTGTAAAAATCCTAAGTAAAAACAAAGCCCAAGTATGTTAGGGATAAACATATAACATTTATTCTAATCCCTTCTCCTTATCACTTTGAGATTTCTTTGAATCCTACTCCAACTCTAATTCTCTCAAGTCAAATCCGGTAGAAATCAAATATCCAATCAATCTTATCAAAAACAGTTAGTTTAATCCATAAGTTAGCCAGACAACAATTTCACCAAAATTAGCAATTAATTTATATTCACCAACTTACCAATAATTCAAGAAAATTAGTTCCACAAATAATGCATCAATTTATTTCAATATAACAAGTGCATTTTGTTTATTATTATCAAAAAATCATATACTCAACACAAATCTAACATATTTAATTTAGAAGTGCATTATTATAATCTAATAAGGAGAAATAGTTAGCGATGCACGATCCATAGAGATCTCGTCTTTCTACCCTCCTTGTAAACTTAAAGAAAACAAGTTACACAACTTAAATATTAAATTTTTGTTTATAGAATAACTCAAACCAGTAACGTGCGCCTGATAAAGAGTATAATGTATTGTAACAATTTATGGAAGAGAAATGATGCTCGTTTAAAATATATAGGAGATTTTACTACTAAACAAATCTTAGTTAAATGAATTAGAAAGAACAATTAATTGATGCTCTCTCTTTCTTCTCACAAAGTTGTGTTAACTCCATAACAGCTGCATCAATATCTTCCACATTTTTATCTCTCAACTTCTCACCCAAATTTCTCACATTATATCTCAATTTCTCCCCTAATTTTCCACTTATTACATCTTTGATAACACTTGCTATATCTTCTCTATGAAGTGTTCCATTTTCATCCCTCACAACCTCTAAAGCTACACCAATTTCCACTAACAATTTAGCATTCATAGGTTGATCAAGTTGCATAGGCATAGCTATAATTGGAATACCATAATCTATACTTTCTAAAATAGAATTCCATCCACAATGACTAACAAATCCACCAATACTTAAATGAGTTAATATTTTTGCTTGTGGAGCCCATCCTCCCATAACCATACCTCTATCACCTATTCTCTCAAAATAACCTTTTGGTAATGCCTCTTCAAGACTTAAATTTTCTCCTTTTGAAAATCTAACCACCCATATGAAATTTACATGACTAAGCTCTAAACCTAAAGCTACTTCTTCCAATTCTTGTTTTGTCAAGAAATAGCTACTACCAAAAAATACAAACACAGTTGAGAACTTATCTTTTTTCCCTAGCCATTCCATAATCTCCATGTTCCCATCTACACTAGCCATAGGATCTTGAACTAGTGTACCAATTTGCAATACTTTAAATTTATTTATTTCATTCAAATAATCAATGTATTTTCCCTCCATCTCTCTTGATGTACTTGAACTTATTCAGGCACTTAGACAGAATTAGAAGATAAAGAAGATGAACAAAAACAATAATGCTTCATTAGAGCAATAAGGAGGAAGATGATGAATCAGGGAGAAGGGAGAGAATGATTAACGAGGAGAGAGTGTTTGAGAAAGAGGATCAAATGATCTCATTGATTGAATGAATAAACAATACATAATACATGAGTATTTATAGATTGAATCACTAAGCATAACTAATGTAACTAACTTCCCTAACTATCTAGGTCTAGTCAGCATTAGTTTAACCAACTTAACAGTAATCTGGAACTGTTAGTTATTGACTAAACTGCTGATCCACGCTCAATCTTACACCATTAATGGTAAAGGGCGGTCGTCAAAGTATAATACCCGATGTGAGTCGGGGTCGATTTCCCAAGGGAACTAGCACGTTAAGTGAGAGAGTTGTAAATAGATATTCAAATGAGGTTTAGTGTTGAGTCCTAGAAGTATGATTTGTTTTAAAGAAACTATGATTAATTCTAAGTGTAAGCAATTAAGCGAGTAAGTTGTTCGATATTACTAGACTAGGGGTGCAATCAACTAATAGTGATTTCCAACTAATGGGTGTCTTTACTTCACTTCCCCAACACAAGTATAATTATGGTCGAGCATTCCAATCGTGATCTCTAGAATCCTTCCGGCCTAAGAGAGATCTTTCACAACCCGCTTGTCAAAGCCTTAGTTGCATGCTTAAAGCACTACTCAATGACCCAAGGAAAGGAGACCTCTTCCGAGCGTAACTCCTTTTAGATGAGTTAGTCTATACTAATAGCCTATCAACTCAAATCCTCGCCAACTCCACTATTCTACACTAGTTAATCTCTTCCGAGTCTTTAACTAGCAATGTAGACAAGAAATTCCAAATATCATGGATTTTGGAATTTTGATGTTATTGTAATGGGGAGTTGGATAATTGTTACTTGTGTTATAGTTGGTGAAATGGAACAACACCCATTAATTTTCTATCACTATAGCATATTTACACCCCTAGTTATGGATTTAGCTACTCATAACTAGGGTTTGAATCAAAACAATCAACATGTAATAAAATGATGGATTGAAATCAAACATAGACTTTGGATTGATATATTAATCAATATTCAAAGATACAAGTTTAGAAGCTTACAAAAATAATGTTAAGTCTCCAACTTGGCTCCCAAAATCGCCCAAAACCTTTAGAGTATATGTAAAATAATTCCATCCTGCTAAAACCCTAGCTTTTAGTATTTATAGAAGATCAGGAACCCGTATTTTAGGCGGGGCGCCTGGCTAGGCGGGGCGCCTGAGCCATTTCTTCTTCTTTTAGACAGTGTGCCAGCTAGGAGGGGCGCCTGCTCTAGGCTGGGCGCCTGAATCTCTTCCATTCCAGGCGGGGCGCCTAGTGGCCTTGCAATTCAGGCGGGGCGCCTAGCCAGCTGGGGCGCCTGTGACATTTTTCTCTTCTTAGGCAGTGGCCTCTTCAGGCGGGGCGCCCGAGCTAGGCGGGGCGCCTGGCTCTGTGACTCCGATCTTGATCTTTTGCCTCTAATCCTTGCTCTTTTACTTCATTTTCAATCAACGACTCGTTTACACTCGTCATAACCTGAAATTAAGCAATTCACGGCATCAATAGCACATATTATTGTTTTTGGATTCAAGAACAAAAGCTTAAAGTAGTATTTAAGTTGGTAAAATACCAACTTATCAACTCCCCCAAACTTAAGTCCTTGCTTGTCCTCAAGCAATTCAAAATCAAAGAGATCAAATCATGTTCCAGTTAAAGCTCAAGACTCAGTTATGTTCCTCGATTCAAAGTCACGAACATCGTTTTGCATTAATGAGTCAGTTGATACTAACTAGTCTCAATCACTTCCATGGACATTTGACAAGCACTGCTCATGTCTAATCAACTACGGCTAGAGGAAACACATGACTTTCAAGGCTTGCCTTAAGGTCGTCGGCTCGCTTCACTTGCTTATGCTCCTTGTCATGCACCTGAACTTGTGCTCAAGACTCACTTGCTATTCTCACCAAAAAGATTAGAGTCCCTCACTCACCAAAAATATTTTCACAAAAATTCTTTTGGGACTCTTAACAAATTGAGCTCTCACTCTCGCAAGGAAATTTCATGCACGCTTCTCGAGAACTCAAAGACTTGCCCTTCTTGTACTTCTCCACTAATGTAGGCTCACTTGACTCAAAATCAATTAGGACTTGACAGGTTGTAACGTAGGCTTTTGGTTTAAGGTGTGGTAGATTTGGCTAATTAGTGACTAATACCTCCATAGCACTACGTCATTTCATTCTCTTTTGTGCAACTTTTTCTTTCTTTTCATTAGGCTCATCCTACTCTTCTTTTGGAGATGGTGCCAATTTAGTCCCTCCTTTATCCAATACTTCTCTTTTCTTCTTCTTTACTTCCTCTCCTTTTCTTTCTTTCTCTTTTTTTTTTTTTTTTATATATATGCATACTTCGTTTCTTTTTCTCTTTCTCTTGTTTCACTTTTCTTCTTTCTTTTAGATATTTCAATTTGACATTCGCCATGGAGTTCCAAGCTTTTACCATCTCCCCCAAACTTAGGTTTTAGCCTAAGTTGCACGTTTTTCAATGCACACATGGAGGTTAGGGCCAAAAAGAGGGTTGGTGCCTTAGCACACAAGAATTGGCTCGGGTTTCAATTTAGTGACTGCCAAATGAAAGGTTAAGGCTCAGAGGGGCTAACTGGGGTGAATATGTACAGGTAGGCCATTTAGGATAGTAGCGGTCCAAGGAAAAGCCTAAAATCATGTTTCAAGCCAAGATCACCTAGGATTTCGTCTCAAAGTACACTAAAGGCAAGCTTTAAACTCTCAATTCACCCACACAATTTATTGAACAAAATGCCTCACCACACAAGCAAGTGATTTCTCAAGTACATTTTTCAGACACACAAGACGGACATTTACTCGCAAAGCATGCAATGGTCCAATTTGGACCACGCCAACAACTCAATAAGCCAACACAAGAACTTCACAGTCTACAACTCTAGCTATATCAATCAGAACATAAGCTCACTTGTCATTTGCCATGAAAATGAAGAAACATAAGACGGTATCACATGAATCACTACTGCATTTCAAAAGGAGTTCAATGTACATGCTTGGTTCAAAGAGAACCTCCGGAAAGAACCAAGTGAAGAAAACCGGAGGCTTATTTAAAAAGAAAATAACTAAAGCATCTTTGGAACATAACTAAAAATTAAGCTAGACTAGCAACATAAAGTGTATGTACACCAAAAGTGGTTCGAATGTATACATGGATAGCATATAACACACAAGTGCAACCCAATCCAAAATACACATATACATTCGAACCCCTCCCCCAACTAAAAACTCTAGCATCGTCCCGCATGCTAAGTAGACAAATGAAAGACAAAGGGGGGTAACAAAAGGGACTCCCTGGTGGTGCTCAAGCCAGGTTCTTGTTTTTGCGCCTATAAGTGATAGGACCCGGAGCTGGCGAAGGCTGAGTAGGAGCCGGAGAAGCATGGACAGTGTGCACAGTGGAAGCAGCTGTGGAAGGATCAATGAGACCCATGGGCACATTAAAGTGCCGAGATAACCCAGTGACAACTGCGGACATCTGATCAACGGACAGCCTGGTCTGCTGAAGTGCCTGAGTATGCGCCTGAATAGCTGCTGTATGCTGTGCAAGGGCTGCTGTGTTAGCCTCGATGGCAAGAGTATGTGCCCTCATTGTTTGGATCATCTCAATGGACTGGTCTGTCGGGGCTGCTGGAGGTGGAGGAGGTGGTGGTGGGACCTCGGGCTCATCACTCATAACAGTGTCATCAGCTGCAATAGGGTCGGAATCAAGTGGAATGTCCGCCCGTGAACTAGAAGGCAGTGGAGAGGCAGGTAAAGCAGGGGCACGAGAGGCTAAAGGGGCTGCAGAATCGTCCTTGACTGAATACCAATCGAACGGCTTCTTTGCTGGGCTGAAGAAGTCTCCAGGGAATTCTTTCACTCCATGATGCATAAGATACTCTGTCAATGTCTGTGGATAAGCAAATCTCTTCCTGTCTAAATGTACTACCTCCATTATTTCTTTTGCCATCTCTACTCCCAAGTTGATCTTTATCCCACGCATAAGGCATGCAATCATCACGGCTTGATGGACAGTGATTTTGTGATCCTGACTAGTCGGTCTTACCCTGGAAATCAAGATGGAATGCCAGCACTTTGCCTCAAAATTAAGGTCACCTCTAAAGATTTGCACACCGACCTGTTTCCACTTTGGTTTGGACTCTCTCCCAATGATGGGTACAAGCCATGCCCGTTGTTGCTTTTCAGTCAAGTCTAGCTTCTTTTGGAACCCGGGCGTCTTGAAGTTGTCAAGATGTAAGAAGTCATTGAACGCAGCTGCAGTCATGTCCACATACTTGCCTCGACAGAACACTCGTGTGTCTCCTTCCTCGTTGGTAGCCAAGTTAGCATAAAATTCACGAGTCAATGCATCATTAGACTTTGGCAGTGGTCGACTCAGGACTTGTACCCAATTGGCATGCTGTTGAACCCTTTTATACATGTTCGGGTTCTTCTTTTCAAGACTGTTGAACTTGATTACCCGCTCATTGTTTGCTTCCCGGTCCAAGTATTTCCTTAGATACAACCAGAAAGCTTTCTTCTTTGTGAACGATTCCCTCCAGTTCTCCTCATTGGGTGACTCCCCGCTGTCTTGGATCCGTGATTCCTCTGTGGCACCCCCCCCCCTTCCATGTGAGTCGCCTCAGTTGCCCTTGGCATTGTTGTTCTAGCTTGAGATGAAGAAGCATCTTGCTTCCTTTTTGATCTGTTTTCTCCTCTTACTTGCTTTGGTAGGTTTGTTAAGGGTACATCGTCCCTTGCACCGTCCTCGGAGGGGGTGGAGGAGACTTGTTTTCTCTTTTCTGGTTGTCCCATTGTACCTAAAGCACATACAAAGCTCTGTTAGATGTGGAGAAATATATGACACAAGGAAAACAAAGAACACAAACAAGGAAATATTTTTTTTTTTTTTTTTTTTTTTTTTTTTTTTTTTGTATACTGTAACAGTGCCAGGCGGGGCGCCTAAGTCCCAGGCGGGGCGCCTACACCAGTTCACTGCTTAGGCAGTTTCAGAGTTGGGCGAGGCGCCTGCTTTAGGCGCAGGGCCTGGTGCAATCAGGGGGAGTGTTTAGCCAGGATGCAATCCGCACTTTTCCACTCAAGATGCACACAAAGTTTCAAGTTTCAAAACCACCTCAATCAATTAAAACTAGGCATTAAGAGACATGATTTTAACACATGAGTTCAAGCGCAACTATCCACTTTCAAGAGTCCCATTTAATCCAAACATGAATTCATTCCGGACAATTCCAAATACTCAACCTACCTCAAGAATGCCTAACAATGCTACACAATCAACAAGCGCAAGAATACCAAGTGCGGCACCAGCCCAAGTTATACAATCAAGCATACAAGCTCCAACTTCAAGCGCAAGTTCAATTTCAAACATCTAGGCACGAGGTCTTGCTTCCCCCAACTAATGGCTTGACAATTATAAGCTTTCAATGCATTAAGATGACCTTCCCCACATTCCCAATGATGTAAAACATCAATTGCTAGGTAAGTCAAGCCATGGGTCCAAACTTGCACTAAAATTCCCACTTTTTACATTATCAACCCTAACTTTCCTAACTATTCATCTTCCCAATGGAGCATTCAAGCACAAGGGGCAAGTTCCTACGAATTTCAACTATTATCAACTACTCTAGGTCTAAGAACATTATACTACAAAATTAAATGGACTCTAAGATACTTTTAAAAGCAAAAATAAAGAAAATTATAGTGCACATACCCGATTTCAAGTGAACTTTGAAGAGTGAAAGTGATTTGTGTGTGTTGGTGATGATTGGAAGTGACAAATATGGATTGGGGATGGGATTTTCGGCTAAGGGGTGTTGCTCTTTTGTTAGATTTGTGAAAGAATGAAAAATGGGTGAGTTTTAGGTGTTTTTTTACCCCTCACCCGCCGGGTTTTAGCTTAATGGGCCGGGGCGGGGCGCCTGTGGGCCAGGCGGGGCGCCTGCCTATATATATATATATATTTTTTTTTTTTCTTTTCACATTGGTACTTACCTGGGCGGCCCTCCTAGCATTTAAGGAGGTCCGCCTAGACCTGAGCCGAGATTCCCTTGGTTGTCTATCTTCACTTTTCAACTCCCGAGTTCACGAACACTCGAACACCTGCACCATTAACAACTAATTATACTAAAAGCATGGGTTGCCTCCCAAGAAGCGCCTCGTTTAACGTCGCGGCACGACGGTTTTGGCTTTTCCTTTCAAGGTTCATCAAGGTAGATGCACGCCACTTCACCAACCTCGGCGTCGCATCCCAAATAGTGCTTCACTCTATGCCCATTAACCCGGAAAGTTCTTCCGCCTTCTCTTGATTGCAAATCGACGGAACCATAAGGGGTAACTCCTACCACCTTAAAAGGCCCCTTCCACTTTGACTTGAGCTTGCCCGGGAATAACTTCAACCGGGTGTCGAACAACAACACGACATCTCCTTCTTTGAATGTCCGGTTCCAAATCCTAGAATCATGGAGCATTTTCATTTTCTCCTTGTAGATCAGTGCATTTTCATAGGCTAGGAACCGGAATTCATCAAGCTCGTGCAAATTTGAGAGTCTTGCATTGGCGGCATCATTCCAATCCATGTTCAATTTCTTCAATGCCCATAGGGCTTTGTGTTCAAGTTCCACCGGTAGATGGCAAGCTTTTCCGAACACCAACTTGAATGGAGACATCCCAATTGGGGTTTTGTATGCGGTTCGGTAAGCCCATAGAGCTTCATCAAGCTTCCTTGCCCAATCGGTTCTATTTGCATTAACCGTCTTGGCAAGAATGTTCTTTACTTCCCGGTTTGAAACCTCGACTTGGCCACTTGTTTGGGGGTGATAGGGAGTTGCAACCTTGTGTTTCACTCCATATTTTTGAAGGAGGTTTGAGAAGGCACGGTTGCAAAAGTGACTCCCACCGTCACTAATGATTGCCCTTGGAGTCCCAAATCTTGTAAAGATGTTCTTTTTCAAGAAATTCAATACACTCTTGGCTTCATTGTTGGGGAGCGCAACCGCTTCCACCCACTTGGACACATAATCAACCGCCACCAAGATGTATTTGTTACCATAAGAGCTCACAAAGGGTCCCATGAAGTCAATCCCCCATACATCAAACAACTCAACTTCTACAATGGGATTCATTGGCATTTCATGCTTTCTCGAAATTCCTCCCATCCGTTGGCATTGATCACAATTCTTGACCCAAGCATGGGCATCCTTGTGCAAGGTTGGCCAAAAGAATCCACATTGTAGCACCTTAGCCGCCGTCCTAACTCCACCATGATGTCCGCCGTAAGGCGAAGAATGACACCCATTCATAATGGCCTCTTGCTCGGACTCGGCAACACACTGTCGGATGATTCCATCAACACATACCCTAAATAAATAGGGCTCATCCCAATAATAGTACCTTGCATCTTTTGCCAACTTCTTCTTTTGATAAAATGTGAAGTCTTCGGGGTAGACTCCCCCAACTATGAAATTGGCTAAGTCGCCATACCAAGGGATTGGTTCCCAAGACACGGCCAAGATCCTTTCATCCGGAAATGTATCATTTATCTCCACTTCTTCCTTCGGGCGACCTTCTTCCTCTAACCGTGACAAATGATCCGCAACTTGGTTCTCGGTCCCCTTTCTATTTATCACCTCAATGTCAAACTCTTGAAGAAGTAACACCCAACGGATGAGTCTTGCCTTGGAATCCTTCTTTGCCATTAAGTACCGGATAGCGGAGTGGTCGGTATGGACAATTGTTTTCGACCCCACTAAGTATGCCCGGAATTTTTCAAAGGCAAACACTATTGCTAGAAGCTCTTTCTCCGTCACCGTGTAATTCATTTGAGCTCCATTCATTGTTTTACTTGCGTAGTAGATAGGATGAAACATCTTCTCCACTCTTTGACCTAGCACGGCGCCCAAAGCCACATCACTAGCGTCACACATGAGCTCAAATGGAAGCTCCCAATTAGGACTCACGACTACCGGTGCGGTTGTCAACCTCTTCTTCACTTCTTCAAAAGCCTCTAAGCAAGCTTTGTCAAACACGAATTTGGCATCCTTCTCCAAAAGTTTGCACATAGGATTCACAACTTTGGAGAAGTCCTTGATAAAGCGGCGATAAAATCCCGCATGCCCCAAGAAACTTCGGACACCCTTCACGGTCATTGGAGGTGGGAGTTTGGAAATCACCTCAATTTTCGCTTGATCTACTTCGATGCCTCTTTTAGAAACTTTGTGTCCCAACACTATACCTTCTTGCACCAAGAAATGACATTTCTCCCAATTGAGCACAAGCCTTGTTTCTTCGCATCTCTCTAGCACCCTTTCCAAGTTTGACAAGCAATCATCGAATGAATCTCCAACTACCGAGAAGTCATCCATGAAAACCTCAAGAAAATTCTCCACCATATCATGAAAAAGAGCTAGCATGCACCTTTGGAATGTGGCGGGGGCATTACAAAGGCCAAATGGCATTTTGCGGAATGCAAAGGTGCCATAGGGACAAGTGAAAGTGGTCTTGTCTTGATCCTCGGCCTCAATGGATATTTGGTTATAGCCGGAGTACCCATCCAAGAAACAATAGTAAGCACGACCCGCCAACCGATCAAGCATTTGATCAATGAATGGCAAGGGGAAATGGTCCTTCCTTGTAGCGGTGTTGAGCTTTCGATAATCCATACACACTCTCCACCCGGTTACGGGTCTAGTTGCAATGGACTCACCCTTGTCATTTAGAATCACCGTCATACCCCCCTTCTTGGGCACACATTGCACGGGTGACACCCACTTGCTATCGGACAATGGAACTATCACACCCGCATCTAGCCATTTGATGATTTCTTTCTTCACTACCTCTTGCATAGGAGGATTCAATCTCCTTTGGTGTTCCACACTTGGCCGACACCCTTCTTCAAGCAAGATTTTATGAGTGCATACCCCCGGATCAATGCCCCTTATATCCGCCAAGGTCCATCCTATAGCCTTAATCCTCCCCTTCACTACTTCAACAAGTTGGGATTCTTGAGTTTTGGTCAAATGAGATGAGATGATTATGGGTAGAGTGGAGTTGGGACCAAGGAAGGTGTATCTCAAATGGGATGGCAAGACTTTCAATTCAAGTTTTGGTGGTTCTTCGATGGATGGTTTTGTTGGTGGTGTTTCTCGGTTCTCAAGGTCTAGGGATAGCTTTTTAGGTACATAGGGTTTTGATCCAAGGCCTTCCAATGCCTTCACTACCTCCGCTACACTCTCTTTATTTTCTACATCCATGTTCCATATCACCGCCGCCAACGTGTCTTCTTGACTAGCTAAGACACTCTCCTTTTCTACTAGGGCATCAACCACAACATCAACATAAGAGCAAGTCGCGTCATTATCCATTGGTTGTTTCAAGGCCTTGCAAATATGAAAAACGGCCTTCTCTCCATTGAACCTAAAAGTAAGTTCACCTCTCTCCACATCGCAAAGAGCTCTCCCGGTTGCCAAAAATGGTCTCCCAAGAATGATGGGTACTTCAAAATCCACGGGGCAATCAAGAATCACAAAATCCGCCGGGAAGACGAATTTGTCCACCTTCACCAACACATTGTCAATAATTCCAATCGGACTCTTCATTGAGCGATCGGCCATTTGTAAGTTCACGGTTGTTGGTCTAGGTGCCTTGATGTCCAATGTTTTATACACCGCATATGGCATTAAGTTGATACTTGCACCTAGGTCACACAAAGCTTTTTCAAAGTGTCTTCCTCCAATTGTGCATGGAATGGTAAAAGCCCCGGGATCTTCCATCTTTGGAGCTATATGTTTTGACACAATTGCACTCACTTGATGCGTCACCTTGATTGTCTCGAAATCTCCATACATCTTCTTGGTCACCAAATCTTTCATGAATTTAGCAATGTTGGGCATTTGTCCCAATGCATCAACCAATGGAATATTGATTGAAGTGCTTGCAATTTTCTCCCATATCTTTTTGGCATGTGTGATTTCTCTTTGCTTGTTATTCTTTTGTGGGAATGGAAGGGGAATTTTTGGAAAGGAGCTTGGAATGGAAAGGCTTTCTTTGGGTGGTGGAGTTTTCTTTGGTTTAGCTTTTTGGGTAGTGGTGTTTTGGGGTGTAGGCTTGGGAATTTCTTGAACATCATCATCATTGTCTTGTACAATCACCTCACCTTGCCCTTCTCCTTCTTGCAACACTTCATCCCCAATAGCATAATTAGAATGTTCCTCGGCACCCTCATCATTGCCTTGCATGTTCCACCTTTCATTATCATCATTCTTGGCCTTTTGATAATCATATTCATTGCCGCTTCGAGTCTTTATTGCCATGACTTGATCTTTTCCGCTCTTCTTGGGATTTACTACCGTGTCACTTGGTAGCGTACCATGCGGCCTTTGGTTGACTTGGTGAGCCAATTGACTCATTCGTGATTCAAGCTCCTTGATTGATGTTGTATGGGATGTTATGGTTTCCTTTATGCCTTGTTGATTTTGAAGCATTTGACTCATCATTTCTTCCAATTTTGTGGTAGTCTTTGCTTCTTGATCATTTTGCTTAGACGGAGGTCTTGGAGCATATTGTTGAGAAGAACCGGCTCCTCTCCCCTCTTGGTTGTTACTCCAACTACCTCTTCCTTGACTTGGCCTCCATTGCCCTTGTTGTTGATAGGCTTGTTGATATGGTTGTTGGTAGGGTTGTTGATAAGGTCTTTGATAACCACCTTGATCATACCCTCTTTGCCCTTGGTAATTGCTCACATAATTTACCTCTTCTCCTTCTTGCATTTGATAGCATTGTTCCGGATAGTATCCTTCTTGCCCATGTTGGAGAAGGGTCATAGGAACACCTCCGGGAGTAACATAACCCATTGGGGCCACTTGATGCCCGGCATTTGTAGTGTGGATATTTTCCACTTTGTGCACTCTCTTTTCATTGGCCTCCCTATCGGCCTTTGAGTTCTTGTTCATAAGGTCCACCGACGTCAATATTCTCGCCATCTTCTCATCTTGGGCTTCAAGTCTTTCTAGCATCATTGGACTAATCCCAACTTCTCTTCCCGGGTTCTTAGCTCTTGATTGCCATTCTTGAGAGCGCTTGGTCACCTTGTCTAGAATATCTTTTACTTCTTCGTACCTCTTGTCCATGGTGACACCATCACACAAGGTGTCTAAGGCGGATTGGTTCATCTTGTTCAAACCTTGGTAGAAGCTTTGCAACAACATGTTCCCATTGAAACCATGATTGGGACACCGGAGCAACCCATCTTGGAAAGCCTCCCAAGCCTCGGTCAAAGAGTCGGAGGCCTCTTGTTCAAACATGTAGATTTTATCTCTCAACGCCGCTTGCTTCCCTTTTGGTGAAAACTTCCCAAGGAATTGTTTTACCAATTCTTGCCAAGTGAAGATGGAATTTCTCGGCAACTTGTTCAACCACTCTTTAGCTTTTCCGGTGAGAGAGTAAGGGAACACTCTCAACCTCAATGATTCTTCCGACACTCTTGCCGACTTGTAGAGATTACAAGTTTGCACAAAATTCCTCAAGTGATCATTTGCATCTTCATTCTTACTACCACCAAAGCACCCATGTTGTTCAAGACCTTGGAGAATTACATTTGGGATGCTAAAGCTAGCATTGCCATGAATAGGGGGAGGAACTATGGCACTTGCAAAACAATTCATATCAATTTCTTCCTCAACCTCCTCCTCATCTTCATAGTCTCTCATCTCTTGTTGATAGTTCCGAGCACCTCTAGCATACTCTTGTTGATAGTCTCGAGCATCTCTACCATACTCTTGGTTCCGGTTGACATTGCGAGCATTAACTCTATTGGCATTGCCCCCTCGGTTGACATTTGCTCTACCTTCATGGTTTACACCTCGACCCCCTTGGTTCATACCTCGGCCGCCTCGGTTTGCATTGTTGCCACCCCGATTAGCATTACCCGCAACACCTTCATTTCCTCCAAGATTTTCTTCTTCATTTGCTTGGACCCCCGCATTTGCTTGGCCAAAAGGGTTGTCATCATGAGGGTTCGCATTCTCCACTTGAGGGTCATTAGCTTCCTCTTGTATCTCGTCTTCATCCACTTGTTCAACATGGAATGGATAGCCCTCTTGGTTGAGTTCTACATGGAACTCTTCATCATATTGCTCTTCATAACCTTGCGGATCCCCATGTTGTTGATTGTAATAATGGTTGTAATTGGGGTTCCGCAAGTTCCGATTAGGATTTCTCCTATAAGCCATGCTTCACCTACACAAGGTAAAACCAAAACCAAAAGTAAAATGCTAGGACTAGCGAACTAAACAACTTTGATTAACTAATGCAACTCAATATTAAAACCGTAGTTCCCCGGCAACGGCGCCAAAATTTGATCCACGCTCAATCTTACACCATTAATGGTAAAGGGCGGTCGTCAAAGTATAATACCCGATGTGAGTCGGGGTCGATTTCCCAAGGGAACTAGCACGTTAAGTGAGAGAGTTGTAAATAGATATTCAAATGAGGTTTAGTGTTGAGTCCTAGAAGTATGATTTGTTTTAAAGAAACTATGATTAATTCTAAGTGTAAGCAATTAAGCGAGTAAGTTGTTCGATATTACTAGACTAGGGGTGCAATCAACTAATAGTGATTTCCAACTAATGGGTGTCTTTACTTCACTTCCCCAACACAAGTATAATTATGGTCGAGCATTCCAATCGTGATCTCTAGAATCCTTCCGGCCTAAGAGAGATCTTTCACAACCCGCTTGTCAAAGCCTTAGTTGCATGCTTAAAGCACTACTCAATGACCCAAGGAAAGGAGACCTCTTCCGAGCGCAACTCCTTTTAGATGAGTTAGTCTATACTAATAGCCTATCAACTCAAATCCTCGCCAACTCCACTATTCTACACTAGTTAATCTCTTCCGAGTCTTTAACTAGCAATGTAGACAAGAAATTCCAAATATCATGGATTTTGGAATTTTGATGTTATTGTAATGGGGAGTTGGATAATTGTTACTTGTGTTATAGTTGGTGAAATGGAACAACACCCATTAATTTTCTATCACTATAGCATATTTACACCCCTAGTTATGGATTTAGCTACTCATAACTAGGGTTTGAATCAAAACAATCAACATGTAATAAAATGATGGATTGAAATCAAACATAGACTTTGGATTGATATATTAATCAATATTCAAAGATACAAGTTTAGAAGCTTACAAAAATAATGTTAAGTCTCCAACTTGGCTCCCAAAATCGCCCAAAACCTTTAGAGTATATGTAAAATAATTCCATCCTGCTAAAACCCTAGCTTTTAGTATTTATAGAAGATCAGGAACCCGTATTTTAGGCGGGGCGCCTGGCTAGGCGGGGCGCCTGAGCCATTTCTTCTTCTTTTAGACAGTGTGCCAGCTAGGAGGGGCGCCTGCTCTAGGCTGGGCGCCTGAATCTCTTCCATTCCAGGCGGGGCGCCTGGCTAGGCGGGGCGCCTAGTGGCCTTGCAATTCAGGCGGGGCGCCTAGCCAGCTGGGGCGCCTGTGACATTTTTCTCTTCTTAGGCAGTGGCCTCTTCAGGCGGGGCGCCCGAGCTAGGCGGGGCGCCTGGCTCTGTGACTCCGATCTTGATCTTTTGCCTCTAATCCTTGCTCTTTTACTTCATTTTCAATCAACGACTCGTTTACACTCGTCATAACCTGAAATTAAGCAATTCACGGCATCAATAGCACATATTATTGTTTTTGGATTCAAGAACAAAAGCTTAAAGTAGTATTTAAGTTGGTAAAATACCAACTTATCAACTGCCCCTAGACTTGTTAATACTGTTTTACTCAATACTCCCCCCTTAAGCTAGGGGGAGCAAACAGATCAAGCACTCCTAGCTTGGATAACAGATACGCATGTTGCAGTTTAGTCAATCCTTTTGTTAACATATCAACCGGCTGTTCCTTAGTCGAAATATACTCAGTTCTGACCAAGCCTTGTTGAATTTTCTCTCTTGAGAAATGGCAGTCTATTTCTATGTGCTTAGTCCTTCCATGATAGACTGGATTTGCAGCCATTTGAATAGCAGCCTTGCTATCTGTATGTATTGTGACTGGGAGATTGATCTTTACACCAATTTCTTTGATCAGACCTACTAGCCATGTTAGCTCAGCAACAACAGAAGCAAGACTCCTGTATTCTGCTTCAGCAGAACTTCTAGACACAGTAGTCTGCTTCTTTGACTTCTAAGATACTAGAGAGCTTCCAATTTGAATCAGAAATCCTGTAACTGACCTTCTTGAGAAGCAACAAGAGGCCCAGTCAGCATCACAGTAGGCTGTAACAGTATCAATGCTCTTACTGGACAGAAGCACACCTTGACCTGGATTGTTCTTTATATATCTGACAATTCTTAAGGCAGCCTCCATATGAGATTTTTTAGATTGTTGTAGGAACTGACTTAGGGTCTGAACACTGTATGCTATATCTGGTCTAGTGACTATAAGGTATAGAAGCTTACCTATCAGTCTTTGATAGGATGTAACATTAGGAAGCAATTCACCATTGGCTTTATCTGCACCAAAGACATGAACATCATATTCTCTAGTGGTGAATTTTGTATTGGAGTCTGTAGGTGTTGCAATAGGTTTAGCTGCAGTTAGTCCAGTTTTTGAGATTAGTTCTAGTGCATACTTCCTTTGATGCATAAGAATCCCCTTTTGAGATCTGGCAAATTCTATACCAAGGAAGTATCTCCGTTCACCCAGATCCTTCATTTTGAAGGCCTACTGTAGAGCTGTTTTTGTTTCCTTGACCAGTTCAAGACTGTTTCCAGTAATTAACTTGTCATCTATATATACCAAGATGATTACTATCCCTGTAGTTGTCTTCTTAGTAAACAGTGAATGATCAAGCTGACTCTGCACAAAACCAAATCTGAGTAGTGCTTCAGATAGCTTTGCATTCCACTGTCTGGGTGCTTGCTTTAGACCATACAAGGATTTAATGAGTCTGCATGCCTTATTCTCCCCCTGACTCTTAAATCCTTGTGGAAGGTCCATGTAGATTTCATCAAATAGATCCCCTTGTAGGAAGGAATTGAAGACATCCATCTGATGGATTGGCCAGTTTTGAGATGAAGCAATTGCTAGGACTGTTCTGACTGTAACCATTTTAACTACAGGTGAGAATGTTTCCTGATAGTCAATACCCTCTTTTTGACTGTATCCCTTGGCCACCAACCTTGCCTTATACCTTTCTACTTCACCAGAGGCCTTATACTTTATTTTGTACACCCACTTGCACCTTATTGTTTTCTTTCCTTTTGGCAGTGTGACAATGTCCCAAGTGTGGTTATTCTCCAGTGCATCAATCTCAGACTTCATTGCTTTTACCCACTTAGGATCTTTTGCAGCTTCAGTAAAGGTTGTAGGTTCTATAGTTCAGGAAAAGGCAGCTATATAGGCTTGATAATTGGCAGACAAGTTGCCATAGGTGAGATACTTGTTAAGTGCATAGGGTACTTCATTGTGAATCCCCAAGGAGACAAAATCCTTTAGCCAAGCTGGTGCTATTTTCCCCCTGATGGATTTTCTAACACCTGTGTCTGGTTGAGTGACAGGTACAGGTATTTCTGGTACTGGTTGTTCCTGCATTGGCTCTGGCTGTTCTGCTGGTATATGAGGTTCCTCAAGGTATTCAGGTTCCATGTGTGGTATGTCTGGAATATCTGATTCTGGATTTAGGATAGCTGATTGAGGCTGTGTATAGATGAAGTCAGTAGGTGGAGCGACTGTGGTGTTATCTAGAAAAATGGGTTTTGATTTGCTGTTAGTCATAAAAGGGAAGCAATCCTCTCTAAATGACACATCCCTACTAACCAAGAAACTTTTTTCAGCTAAATCATAAAGCACATAGCCCTTTTGTGTCTCAGAGTAACCCAAGTGTACAGTCATTCTACTTCTTGACAGCAGCTTATCAGTCTCATTTACCATTTTGGAGTAGCACAAACAGCCAAGTACCCTGATGTGGCTAAGATTTGGTTTCTTGCCATAGAGTCTTTCATATGGAGACTGATTTTCTAGTACAGATGATGTCATCCTATTTATCAAGTAGACTACAGCCAGAACACAGTGCCCCAAAATTTGATAGGGATATTGGCCTGAAACCTGATAGCTCTTGTTACCTCTAGAATGTGTCTATGCTTCCTTTCAGCTACTCCATTTTGCTGAGGAGCATAGACACGGGTTCTTTGATGGACAATGCCTAATTCTTTGAACATGGATGCACACACTGTGTTCAATAATTCTGCTCCATTGTCAGTTCTAATGACCCTGACTACTCTGTCAAATTGTGTTCTAACATAGGTGAGGAATTGTTTCAACACAACACATACATCAGATTTCAGTTTCAAGAGAAATATCCAAGTCATTCTAGACAAATTATCAACAATAGTAAGAAAGTATCTATTTCCATCATATGTAGGCTGTTTATATGGACCCCAAACATCCACATGAATCAAATCAAAACAACTTGTGCTTTTGATGCTGCTAGCAGGAAAAGGATTCCTTGTCTGTTTAGCACAGGGACATACAGTGCACTTATTTACTACAGTACTAATACATTTAGAATTAATATGAAACAACTTCTTCAGGACAGTAGAAGACACATGACCCAATCTCTTGTGCCATAGAGCAACATCTATATCTTCTTTGACTGTAGAGAGACTGACTGCTCCCTCTTCTTTAATGTCATCAGTCAGCAGCTTGTACAGTCCATTCTTTTCCTTACCAATCTGCCTCACCTTCCCATTGGAGGGATCCTGGAATACACAAAAATTGGGATAGAATGTAACTGAGCATCCCAATTCTTTTGTTACTTGTGATACAGGCATAAGATTATACTTGAACTGTGGGAGGTGAAACACATTTCCTAGTGTGTTTTGCTTTGAGATGGTACTTGTGCCAGTTTGTGTCATAAAGGAAATGTCACCATTAGGTAGAAATACCTTCTTAGGAACTACAGACTATATTGAACCTCTATCTAGCAAGAAAACATCTGAGACCATATGATTTGTAGCCCCAGTGTCAATGATCCATTCTTTTGGACTGTTTGAAACTAGTAAAGCATAACTAATACCTGCCACATTAGCTGCTGATTCAGAATTGCCCAGCATTTGCAAGATCTGTGCATATTGTTCCTGAGTGAAAGTGTAGCTTCCAGTTTGACTCATCTTTCCAACCTGTGAAGGTATATCTTCACTTTCTGACTGCACATTATAAGCAGAAGGACCAGTTTTTCTCTTCTTGTAATCTTGAGTGTAGCCATTCAGTTTCCAGCAGCCTTCTCTTGTGTGATTGGTCAGTTAGCAGAAATCACAATACAAATTCTTTGCCTGTCTCTTGAACTTTTGATTTCCCTGGTTTCCTCTGAACTTAGTGTACATTGCAGCCTGATCCAAGTTGCCTATAGCTGGTGCAGCACCAAGAATGCCAGTAGTACCACTTACACCTTTCTGGCTCTCATCACTTATGATCATGTTGTATGCCTGATTCACTGTAGGTCAAGGGCTCATCAGCAGAATTTGGCTTCTTGCCTACAGATATGATTCATTCAGTCCCATTAAGAACTGGTACAACTTTTGTCTCTGAGGGTATACTAGAAAGTCCTTAGACTTCTCACAATCACACCCAGGTGAGGGAACCAAAGCTTCAAACTCATCCCATAGGTCCTTCAGTTTTGTGAAGTGCACAGATACAGAATCAGTCCCTTGAGTCAGTGTAACAATCTCTTTGTGAAGATTGAAAGTTCTTGAGTCATTTATCTTGTCAAACCTTTCTTGAAGATCTTCCCACACCCTTTGGGCATTAGAGGCATAGACAATTCCACCAAGCAGATTGCTAGCAACAGAGTTCATTAGCCAAGAAAGAACTATGACATTGCACCTTTCCCATTGAGTCCATAGGTTTTCTTGGAACTTTTCTTTCTTACATGAGCCATCAACTAACCCTAGCTTATTTCTACCCAGCAAGGCAATTTTCATGGATCGACTTCACAAAGAATAATTTTCAGAACCAGTCAACTGAATTGAAATCAGAGAAATGCCACTTACATCATTGGAGTTAAGAAACAGTGGGTGATTACGATCAATCACATTTCCAGTCATTTGTTGTATTCCATTCACATTGTTCAGAGTTTCAGCCATTCTTTCTTATCTTTTCTCAGCGGAAGACAAACAAAAAAGCAGATTGAATGCAGAATAGAAAACTAAGAACTCAACTAAACTTGTTGTTTCTTGAAGAACCAAGAACACAGAAATGAAATTTGTGAGAAATGAAATTTGTGAGATCGAAGAATCAATTCAGTAATCTGAATCGATGTTGCTCTGATACCATGAACTTATTCAGGCACTTAGACAGAATTAGAAGATAAAGAAGATGAACAAAAACAATAATGCTTCATTATATCCATAAGGAGGAAGATGATGAATCAGGGAGAAGGGAGAGAATGATTAACGAGGAGAGAGTGTTTGAGAAAGAGGATCAAATGATCTCATTGATTGAATGAATTAACAATACACAATACATGAGTATTTATAGATTGAATCACTAAGCATAACTAATGTAACTAACTTCCCTAACTACCTAGGTCTAGTCAGCATTAGTTTAACCAACTTAACAGTAATCTGGAACTGTTAGTTATTGACTAAACTGCCCCTAGACTTGTTAATACTGTTTTACTCAATAGTACTTAAAAGCACCATGCCAGTAAACTCTTCAGGAGCTCTAACTTCAGGATCATCGTCTTCGCGATGTTCTTTAACAACTTCATGAGTTCTTGCAAGCTCATGATCATGTAAACGAAGTGCACGAAAGGGGAATACGATATCTTGTTTCACAAACAAGTGGCTGAAGTAAGAACACATGGCTGCACTAGAAGTGAAAAATCTAGCAGCAGGGATGTTAAGTGAAGAAGCAACACCAGCAGCCCATAATTGCTTAACATCATGTATTAACAAGTCAGGTTTTCGAACTTTTAAGATGTTGAATAGATTTGGTTTGGCCATTTTGAGGGCCTTTTGAAGGGTGGAAGTGAGATGAAGAGGGAGTCCATTGGTTGTATGATAGTGAGGAGGAAGTTCTGGTGAGTCTTGTAATTGGATTTCCACAAGCTGAATCAAGGAACAATAGCTTTCCGGGATTCTGTTCTTTATGAAACTTAGATTAATTGGTGTAGAACATAGGTCAACCAAGAATCCTTTGTCCGCGAGTTTTTTGGCTAGCTCAAGAAATGGAGAGATGTGACCATAAGCTAGCCATGGAAACAAGAAAGCCTTCAACTTAGCAGATTCTGTACACATCTTGTGTGTGTGAAAAAGAGTATTTGTAACTTGTAAGAGAAGACTAAGCTGAGACAAATATGCAGTTTGTCCTGTCAACCTTCTTAGTGACTATGATTAGGAAAAGAAAGAGGCAATAAATAGAGCTTTGGCTCAAAATCTGTAGGTGCATACATATTAGCTTAATTATGTGGACCTTGTTAGAATTGGAAGTGTTGATAAAGACAATGAAGAGGATAGAAGGCTGAGTTTACAATGCATTGGTCATTTTCTCTATAATCGTTACACTTCTGCAGCCAAAGTGGACATCAACAAATACATGTACCCGGTGATTATACCAAATCAAAAATCAACTTACTGTGGTTAAGTGATTTTATGAGGCGGAAATATGTATAATTAACTACGATTAAGTGGTAGAACTCTATGTACAACCTTATGTAATGCATTGATGCAAGTAGTTTTTAGTTTTACCATGACATTGTTTAAGACATCACACTCACACAGGCATTATCCAGAGATAGCTTTACATAATACTACTTGTTGAGCAACAACCCCTTTCTCTTTTTCTATATTCTATTCCCAACAATCCTTAACACTTCCTCTTGGTTGTTTTGGTGTCAAAACATGGCTATTATTCCCATTCTTTCCATATCAAGTGTATATAATTTCTGAGGTACTTTATCAATTGAATTATCTCAACTAGGTTCTTCTTCAATGCTTCATACTTATATAGACGTGTGCATGATTTCTTCTTTGATCAAAACTCATATAGATGGTTCTGAAGCAACTCTAGTTGTGCTATCCTTAAATTATAATTTCGACGGTCTTCGTATATTGAATCCAAAAATTCAGAATATCTAACTGGCATATAGATTGCATACATGGCCAACATTGATCAGCTGTCTTTAGTCCATGCAATGCTAATCATAGGAAGAACTGAATTTATATTGGCACTGACTTTCTATCTTTGCTCTAATTTTCCAACACTATCGTATTTATGTTGGAAATAAGGAAAGGCTCCTTGTTAGCCAAACGGTGTACATCTCTGCATACTTAACCTTATTCTATTCCTCTGTTTTATATGTACCTCACAACAACAACATACTCAGTGTTGTCCGACAAGTGGGGTCTATTTATATGTAACTCGATTACATGAATATCTGCTCTCTATTCATCAATCTGTTTGTGATAATCAGGTGCAAGTTTACTATTTATCCTCCCAGTTTCATCCTTAAAGATTTGTAGTTAAAAAGATCTGTAGAAATGAACTTTGCTCAAATTACCTAGAACAAATAAAAGTTAAGCTTAATATCCTTGTTTTCTTTGCTTTTAGGGTACTTAATTTACAAATTATATCGATTATGCATGTACTTTTCAGGTACAAACCGTCTTTTTTTAGAAGAATTATCGCTAGAGGCTTAAAAGGAGTACTAAGTTACCCACAAAGAACAGAAAATAGGGAAAGAAAAACAGAATGGGGCATAAAGAATCCAACATTTCGTACTTAATATAATTTTAAATCATCAGAAATATATACTGGCAAAAGAGTGATCACCAATACATCCAAGTACATCAAAAGCTCCAATATTCCTAACAAAGTCAATACTCTAGTGCCTCAAGAGAGCGATGATGCATAGAACAAGAGAAGTTCCAACCAACACACTGGAAAATGGTAATAGATGATCATTTGAGGGTCATGGATTCATGGAATGAAGCAGTGCATTTCTGTCACTGGCATGGTGTCTCATGCGATGTCCTCCACCAGCGCGTCATAGGTTTGTACCTTAGTTCTTTGAAACTAGTTGGATCTTTACCACCAAGAATTGGCAATTTGAGCTTTCTTAGTGTACTTAAGCTCCATCACAATAGCTTTTTTGGTGAAATCCCACCAGAGATTGGCAGCTTGCACAAATTGCAAGTTTTGCGCCTTGACAATAACTCATTCGGTGGCCTTGTTCCTTCAAATATTTCTGGTTGCTTCAACCTGTTATTGTTGATTTCTCATATAATATGTTGGAGGGCAGCGTTCCAGCTGAATTAGGCACCTAATTAAATCTCCAACATCTTTATCTAGATTCCAATTACTTTACAGGAGGAATTCCACATTCTCTTGGCAATCTTTCATTTCTCATTACCTTTTTTGCGAGCAAAAATAATTTAGCAGGGAAAATACCTGATGAACTATGTCGACTGCATAACTTGAAATATTTTGTGGTAAATGAAAACTACTTAAGTGGAACCCTGCCTCATCCTCTTTTCAATCATTCATCTATTGTGGCCATTGATGTCTGAACCAATTTGATTGAAGGTAGTTTGCCTGCAACCTTTGGTATCACACTTCCTAATCTACAATTTCTTAGCATTCATAATAACAGTGTTACTGGAAATATTCCTGTTACTTTATCAAACGCTACGAATCTGGAATATCTTGTAGCAAGTTTGAATGGACTAACAGAGAAAGTGCCTCCTCTGGCTAAGTTGCACAACTTGAGGAGATTTCTAGTTGGTTTCAACTATCTGGGGAATGGGGATGCTGAGGATCTGAGCTTTTTAACCACATTGACCAACGCCGCCAGCTTAGAGATTTTGGAGCTTAATCAAAACAATTTTGGTGGAATCTTGCCTAAATCTATCAGTAATCTTACAATGAAGCTCGTAGAACTTTCGTTGTCTTACAATCAGATTTCTGGAAGTATTCCAAGTGGGATATCCAATCTCATTGAACTGGAAGCCTTCTATTTGGCTTACAACAGATTGAGTGGTGTAATTCCATCTGAAAATGGGGAGTTGAAAAATCTGCAAGAGCTGGCTTTACTAGGAAACCAATTCTCAGGTGGAATCCCACTCTTCTTGGGAGACGACTTTCTTAACTAGACTCAGTTTGAGGGAGAACCATCTCCAGGGGAGGATACCTTCAAGTCTTGGAAAATGCAATTATATGGAATTGCTGGATCTCGGTTCAAACAACCTTAGTGGTGTCATATCACCAGAAATTTTGAAACTCTCGTCCTTATCACTGGTTCTGGACCTATCTCAAAACCAGTTAACTGGTTTCCTTCCTGTGGAAATTGGAAATTTGAGAAATCTAGGCTACATGAATCTGTCTAAGAATAAGTTATCTGGCCAAATTCCTAACTCTATTGGTAGTTGCGTTACTCTGGAAACTCTAGACTTGAGAGGCAACAGCTTTCTAGGCAATATTAATCCAACCATAAGAAATTTACGAGGCCTCCAAATTTTAGACCTTCCTCACAACAATTTGTCTGGTGAAATTCCAGAGTTTCTGATGGACTTTGAGTTTTTGCAGTATGTAAATCTTTCCTACAATGATTTAAAAGGTGAAGCTCCAAGTGGAGGCATCTTTAAGAATGCTAGCGCTATTTCAGTTAAATGGAAAGCTTTGTGGGGGCATACCAGAGTTGCACCTACCTGCATGCAAAGCTGAAGTAAATCAAAGGAAGAAATTAGCTCCTCCCTTGAAGATTGTAATCCCTGTAGCCTGTGGGCTTTTAGTATTAACAATGATTTGTTTCCTTTGTCTTCGATGGTTCAGTAGATCGTGGAAAGCCCCACCTACATGTTTACCAAATGAATTGACCTTAAGACTGTCTTATCAGAGTCTCCTCAAGAGTACCAATGGTTTCTCTTCAGCCAATTTTCTTGGCAAGGCTCTTTCGGGACTGTGTATAAAGGTTCTTTGCAACAAGATGGATATGTTTTTGCTGTCAAGGTTCTGAATCTTTCACATAGTGCAGCTTCCAGGAGTTCCTTAGCTGAATGTGAGGTTCTGAAGGACCTTAGGCATGGTAATGTTGTAAAAGTTCTAAGTGCATGTTCAGGTACTGATTATGATGGTAACGAGTTCAAAGCTATAATCTATGAATACATGGATAATGGGAGTCTGGAGGACTGGTTTCATTTTACTTCAGTGGAAAATTCTCTAGGGAACGAAGAAAAGAAGCTGGATTTTCTTCAAAGACTAATCATAGCTCATGGTATTGCCTGCGCTTTGGATTATCTTCATAATCATTCCCAACCACCAGTAATACACCGCGATTTGAAGCCAAGCAACATTCTCCTAGACAGCAACTTGACTGACATGGTGGTGATTCTGGGTTGGCAAGATTCACTCCACCAGCCACACAGAACTCTTTAGCAAATCCCAGAAGTTCTACAGTTGTACAAGGAACTTTTGGTTATACACCTCCAGGTAACTACGGTCTACGTTACTGATCCTTTGTTCATGTTTACCTTCTCATCTCATTTAATTTGTCCCACCAACAATAACGGGGTCGGGCTAAAAAACATGAAGCATTATTTCGCTTCCATGTTAATCTTTAGAAACATCAAGTGCTCGTTTAAGGGTTTTTCCCATTTTTTGAGTTCTCTAAGTGAATAATAGACCTATGTATACTATCTTCTAATCTAACATCTATTCCTCTTATTACTGCATGAATTTCTTCGAGTATGGTATGGGAAGCGATGCATCAGCATATGGAGATATATATATACAGCTTTGGCATACTATTGTTGGAGATGTTCATTGGGAAGAGACCGACAGATGATATATATTCAAAGACGGTTTAAACCTTCATAACTATGCCAAGGCTGCTTTGAGAGACAGAGTCTTAAGTATTGCAGACTCCATTCTTCTGCTAGAAAGAGATGAAGAGCTTGGAATCAGAAACAAGCTGCATAATCATAAAAGCATAACCAGTAGCAATGACAAGTTGCTTTCATGCTTGGGCTCGATAATTGAAATTGGCGTTGCCTGTTCTGTGGAATCTCCAAGAGATCGAAAGAAGACTAGTAATGTAGTGAACGAACTCAGATTATTAAGAAACGTCTTGGAGCAAAAACAACAGAAGGAAACAATGTCAACTCGACAACAACTAATAGGGACGATGTGTTACCTTTTGCCTTTTCTGGTAAAGGAAATCTCAAATATGAAGCATTTTAGTGCAGGCTTGTAAGTGATTTAAATTCTATAACAGTACATTAATCAAGCGATATAGATGTCAAATTTTCGAAGTCTTCATTTCATAACAACTAGTGAATGAGCCCGCGCATCGCGCGGTCTAAGAAAACAAAAATTATATCATTAGTTCAAACATCTTCAATATGATGCGCCTATTACACATTTAACTAATACTTCAATTGACCAAAAATATTCATAAAATGAAATTCAAGAAACTAAACGCGGGAAGAGAAAGAACGACAGCATATTAGTTGCAGCGCAAGTTTGTTTCTTTTTACCTACGTACTGATTTGCTATTTTATTTAGCAATACCTTTTATCTTTCTCTCCATCCCTCTAAATAAGTTGTTATTCTAGAAAAGTCGTTACTTTGTTGAATCTTACTGATATTTTAATATAATTTATCTCCAATCCTATAGATTGTTGATATCAGTACAAAATTAGATGTCAACAATATTGGAAACACTATCAAAACTTTCCTCTATGTACCCCTTTCTTGTTAGTGTGCCGCGTCGCATCCAATAGCATAGATATAGATAGTATTATTTTGTAAACAGTGTTGGCCTATCATAACAAAGCAGCTTGCATTTGAGTTTTTTAAGTACGGAGACAGAAATTCTAAGCCTTCACTTCAAAAAGAAAAAAGGCTTCACTTTATATCACAAATTAGCGTTTGGTTTTAATTTCATTAGTTTCAAGTGATGTAATTCATTTTATGTGTACGCCCATACATATTTCTGTTTATGGAAATATTTTTTAATATATATTTCTGAAATTTTTAAGGAAAATGGTGTCGAATAATGTTCCTTGTAGAAAAATGTTACTGCCGGTGATTGCATCTATTTGGCTCACGTACGTCTAGACTACATCTATACATGGGCGGCCATAGCATAAGGTCACTAAAGCCATGACTTTAGGCCCCAAATGGTAGGGAACCCCAAATTTAATGCATACTTTATATTAATATTATGATTTTTTTAATAATAATTATTATGATCAAAATATTTTGATTTTTATATTTATTTTTGGATTTGGTTGAAATTATCGAGTGAGTGACTAAAGTAAAATAAGTTTTTATCTTTGTCATGTTTGATTGATTCATAAATTAAAGAGCAAGTACTTCGAATTATATTGTTCCAACTTGATTTTCTCCAATTTGACTACTTCGCTATTTTTTTATCATGTTACGATCTACACAATTCTGAAACTGAATATGATTTAATTTATAGAATAAATTGCTCATAAATGTTAACAAATTCTATAATGTCGACTCCATAGATGAAATAATTCTGAAATAAAATTAAACAACGTCTTCCATAATATCAACTAATCAAGAGAGAGATATTAAATGTATTGATATACTGTCAATTGAAAAGGAAATTTAGAAGAAATTTGTTAAAAAGTAATTAACACATTTTTCTCAATCTATTTTTAACCCATCCAAATCCGATCCAACCCACCAATTTGCCACTACTAGTTTGGACCATATTTCCGATCCGCTTCACATACTAGTGGTCCTATTCCTAGGCCAGCCAAACAGAACGTTTGTGAACTATAATACATAGCTATGACTTACTCTTGTGCTCTTGGTCAAGTTGGATTCTGCAAATATTCCCACAGACGTGGCAACCCAGTATTGGCTGTAAGAGAGGTCGAGATTTTTGTTGGTAAGATTTTTTGAAGACATGATATATCTAAAGATATCTAGTACATCTAGTCATGTTTAATGGTGCTGAACTTTGCCAAATGGACATGAACCAAGTTAAACAAATTTCCATCCACCAATGAAGAAACCGATAGTGATATTCTAGGATAAGGACTTTGGTCTGTTCGAGTTATTTATATACACATGGTGGAAGGCCAATAAAACTCAAGCCACAAATCAACTCTTCTTTCTGTTTAGTAGCTGCATTCGAAAGAGTTCTTCATCTTACTTCTACAATGGCTGCAGCTACAATGGCTATCTCCTCCTCTTCTTTTGCCGGAAAGGCATTGAATGTTCCATCTTCGTCTGAAATAACTGGAAATGGAAAAGCCACCATGAGGAAGACTGCTACCAAGGCCAAGCCTGTCTCTTCAGGAAGCCCATGGTATGGTCCTGATCGTGTCAAGTACTTGGGCCCATTTTCTGGTGAGGCCCCAAGCTACTTGACTGGTGAGTTTCCTGGTGACTATGGGTGGGATACTGCTGGACTTTCAGCAGACCCAGAAACTTTCGCCAAGAACCGGGAGTTGGAGGTGATCCACTGCAGATGGGCCATGCTTGGAGCTCTTGGTTGCGTCTTCCCTGAGCTCTTGGCCCGTAATGGTGTCAAGTTCGGTGAAGCTGTATGGTTCAAGGCTGGATCTCAAATTTTCAGTGAGGGTGGACTTGATTACTTGGGTAACCCAAGTTTGGTTCATGCACAAAGCATCTTAGCCATTTGGGCTTGCCAAGTTGTGTTGATGGGAGCTGTTGAGGGTTACCGTGTTGCCGGTGGTCCTCTCGGTGAGGTTATTGATCCACTATACCCTGGTGGTAGCTTCGACCCATTAGGGCTTGCTGATGACCCAGAAGCTTTTGCCGAGCTCAAGGTGAAGGAGATTAAGAATGGTAGACTTGCCATGTTCTCCATGTTTGGATTCTTTGTACAAGCTATTGTCACTGGAAAAGGTCCATTGGAGAACCTCGCTGACCACCTTGCTGACCCCGTTAACAACAATGCGTGGGCCTTTGCCACAAACTTTGTTCCCGGAAAGTGAAGTACTCCCTAAAAGAAGAGCCCTCTAGTATCAGATTATTTCTTGGCCTTGTAAAACTGATGTATATTGCCCGAGATTACATGTGAATTTTGTTTAATTGTGTAGTTGTCAATTACATTTTCCGTGCTCAGAGGTAAAGCTACTAAAATAAACATAATAGTATCAGCAAATCATTCTGCAGAGCAAACAAGGATTTCCAGAACAGAGGGAACTTGTTATTGAGATATAAAAGAGACGCCATTAAAACCTGATCTTGTAAATCTATTCAAAATCTCATATATGCATAAAAGTTTTTTTTTTTTTTTACTGCTCTACTTGCAACATCTATACATCTTGCAGTTAAGCAGGATGAGATGCATAGGCGGACGCGGAAAAATTACACTGCGTAGATAGGTAAATTTTTTTCTTTTATGTATGTATACTATATGTTGAGACCCCTTTATTTTTTCGTATGTTAACTTGATTATATTTTGATACCCCTTAACAAAAATCCTGGGTCCGCCACTGATGAGATGTATTTACTTACAAAGTTTAAATTTGATTCAGAAATCTTGTTGAACTAGATGCAACAAGCTATTTTGTTGAACTTGGATATGAATTTGGAGTTCTCTCAGCTTCTTCATTTGATATGTCATCTATCTTTTCTCCACTATTAGTTACAGTTCTACTCTTGTTCTCACAACAACCTTCTTGTAAAGCTCTTCATTTTGTAGATCTTTGCTTCTGTTTATCATCTCGTTCAGGTACTTCAATTATTTGATCTTGTCACTACATTAGGTAGAGTCTTGCTGCAGCATTAGTTCAAGTTATACTGCTAGTAAATTTAGATGAAAGCTTGTAGACAATAGCCTGTTTAAACAGATTCTTCAAGTTATCAACCCTCTTACAAATTAAAGCTCATTCTTTTTCAGTAACTTTGACAACTTATCATCGCGTGTAAAATTATCATACATGTGGAATGTAAACATTTGGATGGGCTATATTGCGCATTACCAAAATGGCCTATGTGACCACGCTAACCCAGACATAACTGAAAGTACTTCCATAAGCTGGTATGAATATACATTCATTTGAGACAATTGTGCTATTATCCTTGACGTATGATTGCACGAATTTGCTGCAAATGTGCATACATATGGATGTAATCTTAATTGAGTAATCAAAATTGACGATTAGTATTGAGGAATATAAATGATATTTCATAACCAAGTGAACAAGTATGTTTCATTAGCCAAACTAGTCCGTATACATCAAATAGTCAAATCCTTCAACATCACCACTCAGTGACATACAAAGTTTTGCAATGTCTGATCTTTAAGCACAAATTAGGCAGTCTTACTTATATAAGAACTATAAATTACAAAAACTTGGTACAAGCCTTTCAATATTTGCAATTTAACCAACGATTTGTTATCGAATTCTCAGTGCTTATCAACCAATTTCATTGATAATTGTAATAAGGACTATATTCATAATCTCCCACGGACTAGTTACTCTTGTAGCAGGTGACCAATAGCGCTGAATTCTGCACTTCTCCAAGAAAATGTTAGAGCACCAATCTGCTACACTTTGTACTATGTTAGATTTTGACATCAATTAGTTGAATTTCCCTATTAACTGACTTTAAGCCTCCTTCTAATAAACCTCCCCTGTATCGACTGAGGTTACAAAGATTCTGAAGTTTGTATATGTTCAGTAGATCGTGGAAAGCCCCACCTACATGTTTACCAAATGAATTGACCTTTAAGACAGTACTGTCTTATCAGAGTCTCCTCAAGAGTACCAATGGTTTCTTGTTATAGTTACTACAATCCACACAACACAATAAGAACAATAGAACCTTGTTATATATTAAGAACAACTATTACAATAGAAAAGTAGAAGTAGCAGTAGGAAATGAAGAGATAGAAGAGCAAAGGAAGATAGAAAGAGACAGGGATAGAGATAAAGAAGATAGACGAAGGAAGGAAGACCCGAAGAAGGGGAAATAGGAGGGATAAGGTTTACAACATCATAGTTAATTTTTCCTTCTACTATTCTAGTGGTATTTAACGATTTATCTAACCCGGGTCCCAAAGATAATTTTCTAAATTTCCTAATGTACCCTCCAAGAAGGTATTTACATTCATAACATTACTCCCGTCCTCAATAAGAACCTTGTCCTCAAGGTTCGAGTAGGAAGATAATAATAAGGAAAGAGTGCTAAAGTCTGGTCGAATATCGGTCCACACCATCACTTGTTTCCATTTTGCTGCTTTCACTCGTGCATGCGCAGATATTCGATGTTCCATTTTAGCTAAGCCATAAGTGCTGGTTTGTACGATCACCAACCAACATAGATAATCAACTGAGAAGCCATGTGAGCTAGGCTTCAACACTTCTGCAATAGCATACTTAACATATGCTGCCATCATAAGCTTTTCAAGCTCTTCCTCGGCCACATTAAGTTTTCTTTTCTTAGAACACCAGCGGAAATTCTTAGCAGAAATGTACAGCAAAAGAGAAAGTATCATAACCTCACTTAGGCACTTCACTTTAGTACTACTAGGAAGCAAAATGGTGAATTCATTACAATGCATTATTGAAGCTAAACCACCAGTAGAATATCCAGAAAAAATAGCTTGTTGGGCATAGCAAATTCCATTAAGTTGTACTGGTGAGACACTATGATCTTCATAGGCACTAAAGAGACAAAATTTTGTTTCTCGGTGCATTCCACCAGGATCAAACATTCTATTTTGTTGCACAAGCCCATTAATAAGGATATCATGTATGCCATGAGCAAATGGAGAACTTGAAAAGCTAATATAAACAACCAAACATGTTGTGGAATGAAAATAAGACTGCTTTTTGACTCGCCAATCCTCCAAGTCAAGTCCGAAAGCAGTCAACACCAAAAAGAATTTATGCCTGCTTCAAATGTAGCTGCATCAAGTTTCCAGGATATTAGGTTGTAGTATATCGTGACGTTTGCAAGCAAGTGGTCAGCAAAGGTTCTAAGTAAGCATTCTATATAGATTGCACAAAAATTCAGAAAGCTCCCCAAAAATTGGATAAGCCCAACCTTTGCTATTCCATTAAGATCAATAGGACCCCAAGAACCACCCCAAACCTCATTGTCCTCAAATGGAAGTACAAATGCACATGTTCTGCTGCTTGTGTAGACCACAACAATGGTGGCTCCAGTGAACTCCTGTAATTGATATGCCCTTTCAAAAACCCTCATCGCGACATAATAAGTTGAATGTGCGCGAGGATCAAACACATTTGTCTCATCAGTCAACACACAAAGTTCATCAAAGACTTCAACAAACTGTGGGTGTATAGAAGCATTATCAACACCTCCATGAGACAAATAAAAAATGAATGAGTCTCTTATATCCCATAACATAACCCAATGTCCTATTAACACACAAGTGTTCCACATAGCATAAAGAAAAGTATCTTGAACGCAATCCATGGTTGGCACTGAATACGTATCAAGTAACTCACACCACCCAAGTTTATGGGACTCAAGAAGAAAAAATAGCTCGTCCCTTGGACGATTAACTACTAAGGCATTGAGAGCATAGCTAAAGGAAGTCACCGTACAAAGATCTTTGTCCCACTCCATCACTTCAAAGAATACTGCTTCATTTTCTTGCCATCCTTCCTGGTGACAAGCCATAAGAATGACATAATATGTGATCTGACCAGCCCTCACAATTGCTTGTATAAGTTCAATGGACAAATTCAACTTATCATTTGTACGGCCATGTAAAGTAGAACCAATCATGGCCAATTGAAATAGTAGCGGATGTAACACGGTCACACTGTAGTGCAAGAAGAAACTACTAGGAATGATCATTTCAGAGAGCCCAATTATCAAAGTAGGAACTACAATGCAACTAATTCTTCTCTGTATGTGAATATCAGGATGGTAGGAAGAGTTACCAAATGGATGCAGCTTGTGCAATGGTGTATATAATAAAATGTCATAGTCATTGACTATGACGCTACGCAGAAAATCTCTTAGTGAATGTTGCTTAAGGGTTAAAGCAAACTCTCCATCCCAAGGTAATGTTCCAGATTCAACAGACAAAACTTCAGCAGGGATAGAGTACTTCACAAGATCGGAAACCTTACCAGCCACCTTGTCAAGATTTATGTGGAGAAGTTGGTGGTTACTATAAGCGAAAAGCAGACAATGAAGTGCTTGTTGATTATCAAACATAACAAAGGCACTGGAATCACACTTTACTGTAAAAGACATTGGAAACCGGATGCCCTGTCCAGTGTCAAACCATGTAATACTAAATGGAACAGCTCCCTCGAAGCCTTCAACCCTTATGTTCACAGCGATTCCTTCCTCGGACTTACCGACCTTGACAGCAGATTCCAGCAGAGTCAATGAAAGCTTAATGTCAAGCAACTGAATTTCACTTGGAAGGGAACTAGGGTTGAACACTTGGTTTGTGGAATTTGCTGAAACGTCCTCCTCTGAATCCTCTGATTCCATAGCTACAATATCAAATGAAACATCCAAGTCAGGTGAAGGAACCATTAACAAGTGAATAGGTCCAGTTTGACTTGGTGCAATGGATGAATCTCGTTGAGGAATTTCATCAAACACTTGGTCTTTGTGAGTTGCTAAATTTCCTGCATCAGCAACACACGTGTTACGATCATGACTTTGTAGGCTCGCTGTTGTAAGCGGCATTTCAGTGAACATGTGGTCTGCCATTGAATGTTCAGCGTCCAAAGCAACCAAGTGCTTGTCAGGTTCTTCACGAGTCCAATTGCGATAACGATCAAATAGCTGGTCCACAAAATCATCCCAATTTCGAAACTGATTTTCGCCAAACCACCTGCGAGCATCACCCTCCAGAAAGAACGATGCTAAAGGAAGTTTGATGGAGTCGGATATGGAGTAAACAAAGTAATATCGTTCCACCTGTGAAACCCAATCCAAGGGATTTGCACCGTTAAAATGAACCATTCTGGGAGGTTGAGAATAATCCACCACCATGGTTGATGGAGTCAATGAAAGCACCAATGTTATAGTTACTACAATCCACACAACACAATAAGAACAATAGAACCTTGTTATATATTAAGAACAACTATTACAATAGAAAAGTAGAAGTAGCAGTAGGAAATGAAGAGATAGAAGAGCAAAGGAAGATAGAAAGAGACAGGGATAGAGATAAAGAAGATAGAGGAAGGAAGGAAGACCCGAAGAAGGGGAAATAGGAGGGATAAGGTTTACAACATCATATTTAATTTTTCCTTCTACTATTCTAGTGGTATTTAACGATTTATCTAACCCGGGTCGCAAAGATAATTTTCTAAATTTCCTAATGTACCCTCCAAGAAGGTATTTACATTCATAACATTTCTCGTCAGCCAATTTTCCTAGGGCTCTTTTGGGACTGTGTATAAAGGTTCTTTACAACAAGATGGATATATTTTTGCTGTCAAGGTTCTGAATCTTTCACATAGTGCAGCTTCCAGGAGTTTCTTAGCTGAATGTGAGGTTCTGAAGAACATCAGGCATCGTAATGTTATAAAAGTTCTAAGTGCATGTTCAGGTACTGATTATGATGGTAATGAGTTCAAAGCTATAATCTATGAATACATAGATAATGGGAGTCTGGAGGACTGGTTGCATTTTACTTCTGTGGAAAATTCTCGGGGGACAAGGAAAAGAAGCTGGTTTTTCTTCAAAGACTAATCATCGCTCATGATATTGCCTGCGCTTTGGATTATCTTCATAATCATTGCCAACCACCAATAATACACCGCGATTTGAAGCCAAGCAATATTCTCCTAGACAGCAACTTGACTGCACATGTTGGTGATTTTGGGTTGGCAAGATTCATTCCACCGGCCATATAGAACTCTTCAGCAAATCCCAGAAGTTCTACAGTTGTACAAGGAACTGTTGGTTATACACCTCCAGTTAACTACTGTCTACGTTACTGATCCTTTGTTCATGTTTACCTTTTCATCTCATTTAATTTGTCCCTCCAACAATAATGGGGTCGGGCTAAAACACATGAAGCATTATTTCGTTTCCATGTATATCTTTAGAAACATCAAGTGCTTCTTTTAAGTTTTTTTCCCTTTTTTTGAGTTTTCTAAGTGAATAATAGACCTATGTATACTATCTTCTAATCCAACAATTATTCCTCTTATTACTGCATGAATTTCCTCAAGAGTATTGTATGGGAAGCGATGCATCATCATATGGAGATATATACAGCTTTGGCATACTATTGTTCGAGGTGTTCATTGGGAAGAGACCGACAGATGATACATTTAAAGACGGTTTAAACCTTCATAACTATGCCAAAGCTGCTTTGAGAGACAGAGTCTTAAGTATTGCAGACTCCATTCTTCTGCTAGAAAGAGATGAAGAGCTTGGAATCAGAAACAAGCTGCATAATCATAAAAGCATAAACAGTGGCAATGACAAGTTGCTTTCATGCTTGGGCTCGATAATTGAAATTGGAGTTGCCTGTTCTGTGGAATCTCCAAGAGATCGAAAGAAGATTAGTAATGTATATTATTTCTTGGCCTTGTAAAACATCAATATCTTGCAGCTAAGCAGGATGAGAAGTATTTACTTACAAAGTTTAAATTTGATTCACAAAACTTGTTGAACTAGATGCAACAAGCTATTTTGTTGAACTTGGATATGAATTTGGAGTTCTCTCAGCTTCTTCATTTGATATGTCATCTATCTTTTCTCCACTATTAGTTACAGTTCTACTCTTGTTCTCACAACAACCTTCTTGTAAAGCTCTTCATTTTGTAGATCTTTGCTTCTGTTTATCATCTCGTTCAGGTACTTCAATTATTTGATCTTGTCACTACATTAGGTAGAGTCTTGCTGCAGCATTAGTTCAAGTTATACTGCTAGTAAATTTAGATGAAAGCTTGTAGACAATAGCCTGTTTAAACAGATTCTTCAAGTTATCAACCCTCTTACAAATTAAAGCTCATTCTTATTGCAGTAACTTTGATATTGCTCGGTCTCTTATTTTAATTGTCTTATCCAACGATGCTTGTAAATATCTATGTTCTGATAAATACGTTTCCTCTAAAACTTTCAGATAGATCGGACTACAACTTTTTAAAGTATGATCCCGGAAATGCAGTCGGCTATGTATAAATGATGTCGACATTTAAAGAAATGAACATGCGAAAAAATACAAATGAACAAATTACTGTAAAGCCATCCTGTGTATCACATATTGTTAAAAAAGTAACTAAGTTAAACAAACTTGTTGCAAGAGGAATGTAAAGGGAAAAATGAATAGAAATTAGAATTTTCGCATTCCACAGTTAAACTATCTTCCCGTAGGCGAGGCGAGGCAAGCTCGCTTGGGGCTCCACTCGGCTCTTTTGTATTTTAAATCGATTTTAATCAAATGAAAGTTGATCTGTTCACTCGACGATTTAGGTCAAATTTTAACTCGGCTAGGTTCGGTTCGAATGTCATAGAGATAGTATCATTCAAAAAAATATTTAATCAACATACAAGATACAATAATTAACAAAAGTAAGATAGAGTTTTAGATAGGATAAACCCGGTTCTAGGCATGCTTCAATTTTTTTGTCTCACCAAGTACCAATAGCAAAGTATCGTCCTACTCCCTAGATACAACAAATCGCTCAGGAATATTCTCATGTGTAATCAAGTAATATACATTTTGGTGAACTCTTTAATCGCTCGACTACTTTTATAGGAGCTAATTAAGGATGAACGACAAGGACACTTTGTAGGAGAGTGAATGGATGAATGCCCAAAAGATCTACATTTTAAACTGATAAATTTCTGCAGAAGGGAGTGGTATTTGTAGAGATTCAACATACATTTTTTAAGAATTAGATGTACTCTTTAAAAATTGAATAACACCTCTTCACAAATAATAAGTGTATGTATCCTTTGAAGTCATGTGAAAATTACTATAAAACTCAAATTCATCCATCAGTCTCAATTTCTAAGTAAATCAGTAATATGTTACTATAATAATAAAACAATTACTAATATTATCTAAAAGTATTTTGTACTTTTATAGAGTATTTTGTTAGATTTTTAGTGCCCATGGTATACATAAGATTACTTTATAGGTGATGTGAAATGTAATTAGTAGTTTAAGTTTAATAGTTCAAAAATCAACCAAATTTAATGTTGTACATTTTCCCTAAACTTAATGCTACTTTTTCCTTAAACATGGAGTATTTTATTTTGTATAGTAACTGAATCTCATTTGAATTGAGTTATAATTAAAAACTAATCCCTCCGTCCCATTTTAGTATTCACTTTCAGCTTTTGCACGCCCATTAAGAAAATCAATAAATAGAGTATACATTTTACTGTGTTACCCCTTATATGACTATTAATTTTTTTTTTTTTGAGAATACCTTTAATAATTAAGGGTATACGTGGAAAGAATGAGCAAATATCTTGAAATCCGAAAGCGTCAACTAATTTGGGACAAACGGATCTTGCTAAAGCGTCAACTAATTTGGGACGAAGGGAGTAATTTAATTGCTTGAATCACATTTGAAGTCACTGACCAATTTAAACTAGAAATAATTATATTTTTCTTAATCAATCAATAATTTATGACCATAGCTTTTTATTAATGGTGCTTCACTATGCGCATGACCAAATACTAAAGACTCGACTCGACTCGACTCGAACTCAATTAAACTATAATAAAGCTCGGTTAAGCTCGACCCGGAACTGTAGTAGGCTCGGTTCAGCTCGACTATACTCGATGTTATGGTGAGGTTAGTTGAGCTCAACTCGACACTCATGCCTAATTTTAGGAGGTGAAACACTCTATAGGCTCTTCTGGAACTCGCCTCAGGCCTCACCCCAAGGTGGGGCACTTGCAAGGCGCCTTGAGGCTCACGGATGAGGCTTTGATCCGTGAGGCTTATGCCTCAAGCATCTGGTTGTGTGCACAGAGCACGCCTAACGCTCTACACTCAGGGCTAGCTCAATAGAACCTACGAAAGTCCAATTCCCTAATTAAGATTGTTCACCCACAATTTGCTTTAAAAATGAATTATATAAGTTATATTCATTTATAGAAATTGAGTGTAACTCAATTAACGAGACATAATATCGCATGGTTTATAATTGAGAATACCATGAGGGTGAATATAGTTTATATATTTAATCTAAAAATGCATAGTTGAGTTTCATATCATAACTTATTATTGATTTTCATGTCTTATTTCTGTCTCTCAAAATTATTAGACTTTAAATTTTTACAATTTGAAAGTAATTTTGAATTTATCCAATGAAGAATTAATGTTTTAAATTATACAAGTAATAGAATTTATTTACTATTCACTTTTAATTTTCACAAATTGTGATTTTTTAATTTTTTTTAATATTTAATTAAGACCTTATAGTTTATTTGTATCTCATAAGAATTATAACATTATTCAATTTCTTAGACTTGTAAAATATATTTAGGTTTTCATTTTATAAGCTTCTTTAGTCATTATTAATTTTCGTAAATTCTATATGTATTTCGCTATTTTTTGGGTCATTATGCTATTTTATTAATTTAAAATTAATTTAAAAATAAGATTAATAGAGCATACGCCTCGCCCCATAATATATAAAACACCTCGCCTTGCGCCCCAACATTTTAAAACATTAGTGAAACATACACTAATAGAAATTCTCCAAACTCAGACCCATTTTTCCATTCAACAATCTTTTTTATTGCACTACAATTTGTAAGAAAGAAATAAATTAAAAAACTATTTTTAATCTTTTGATATTTCCAATGACAAATTTGTGGTAAACTTTTGTGCCATATCCTGCGTAATTTATTTTCTCACTACTTCCGTCAATAAATTCCACATAGAATAAGTTGATGAAAATTGTCGGCGGGGAAGAGAATAAATAACTTATTTTTTTAGTACCCGATTGATTTCACTAGAAAATGTGGTGTAAAAATAGGTGGTTTACGTTTTTGAATAAATGATTTCTAACGGATTGCGGGCAGCCGTTTTCATCATTTCCAATACCTTCTTTTCCCATTTTCCTCCGTCTCTCCTTCTCAAGTTCAAGCGAACTATATTTTTTTAGTCTTCACCACTGATAGCAGCGCTTCCCCGGCATATCTTCTTCATCAGAGATATCCTCATCTTTAGGTTAGGTAAATTTGTTGGAGGAAGGCGAATACAAGAAGATAGGGAATAGAGGATTTTGATAAGAAGAGGATGTTTTCAACTCACTTAATACAAATGACAATTCATGGGGAGCTATATATAAGTATTAAACGAGATCTCTAGAACTATTCCTATATAAACCTTATCATCTAGAAAAATGTAAAAGATAATTCTGGACTTATTACTAGATAATTCTTTTTCATTGAGCAAGCATTCCCTCCAAAATATATGATGATGTTGAAGTTGTGGCCTCTGTTCCTCGGTACAAATTAGTTACTCTTTGAGGTCGTCTATAACGTTCTTGGGGTAATAAATCTCTTCAGCTACTTCATTTTTCTCGGCAAGTAAAACTGACACATGAACGTTTAGGTCATTGAGGTTACACTCATGAGAGGCCATTTTTTTGAAAATGCTCTAATCTTTGTGTTTCATGAAGCCATATCTTCATTTTGCATCATTCCTATCATTATTCTTCGAGCCACTTAATGAAGTGTTAGTTCTTTTGGATTGAAGGCTTGGTTTTCATCTCTTACAGTGTTCCTTCAATGTGAGACATTCAGTTTTCAAGGATTCAACTCTAGATGTCCAAGTTTATGTCTCTCTCTTTAGTTATCTCTTCTAATTTTTGGATCAACTTGACTTCTAGCTTTTAAGCATCCGTTAATTTCTCTTTGAGGTTGCATTCTCATCATGAAGTCTTAAATCTTCCTCATTTAACCTTGCAACTTCATTTTCTGAATGCCACGAGTTTAACCTCCTCCTTCTCTTCCTCCTTGATTGCCAATAACAATGTTTGCTCTTCGTCTTCTTTCTTATTCATAAGAAGATTGACTTCCTCCTCCATTCAACTACGACATTCCTAAGAATTATGTCCAAGTTTATGGTAATTAAATTACTCAATTTAAGATTAGTCATATCTCTTGTGAGCTATCTCGTGATAGTATCCACGCCCTATTCCTCTTGCACGGCAATCAACATGTCCTTTTCCTCTTCCACTCCCTCGATAGTTCCTTTCACCTCTATCAACTTTCAAGGATGCATTGCTCTTGAGAAGTTGCTCTTGTGGCTCTTTTAGTCTCCTTTTGATCTTGTTCTCGAGCTAGTAAAGATTCTTCTAATTGCTCAATGGTCATAAAATCTAAATCCTTAGATTTTTCAATCGCACATACAACATAATTGTATTTAGGAGTCAAAGAACGAATGATCTTCTCTGCCACGTGACTGTGTTCTATTTTCTTGTTGTGCTTTTTCAGTTGATTCACAACAGGCTTTACTCTTGAACAATAATCTAAATTAGATATGGATTCCTTCATTTTAAAGCTTCAAAATCTGCCCCTAGAGATTGAAACTTCACCTTCCTCATTTTATCAACTCATTGGAGAGAATTCTTCAAAATCTCCCGAGCTTCCTTTGAGGTGGTTTCATCGGCAACCTTATACACTCACATCTACTTCGAAAACAACTAAATATATTAGCAACACTTCACCTTCGATCTGTTTTGAAAGCAATGGAGGATTGAACAAGTATTTCTTCAATTCTCTGAGGGCTTGTTTGCATTCTGGCGTCCAATCAAAGCTAGTGTTCTTCTTCATCATTGTAAAGAATTTGTGACATCGTTCAGATGACCTCGAGATGAACCTGCTGAGATAGGTTACTCGACCAATCAACGTTGAACTTCCTACACTGTTGTGCAGCTCATCGGGTATGCTTTCTATTGCGTTGCTCTTATCCGGATTGGCTTCGATCCCTCTTTGTAAAACGATGAACCCCAAGAACTTGCCGGATCCGACCCCAAACGCACATTTCTCCGGGTTCAGCCTCATGTTGAACTGCCTCAATATCGTAAATATTTCCTTCAAGTGACTCGGATGATCTTTTTCCTCCAACGACTTAACTAACATGTCATCAATCATTCGCGAGGACGAAGGTAAACAATATTATGATTGTAGGCCCCCAAATGGTAGGGTCCTCCAAATTTAATACAAATATTAATATTATGATTGTTTTAATAATAATTACTATGATCAAATTATTTTATTTTTATTTTTATTGTTGGATTTGGTTGAAATTATCGAGTGAGTGACTAAATTAAAAGATTTTTTTACGCTTTATACCCATGAAATTCAAAGTATTTACAAGTCATACCCATTAAAATTACACTACCCATGAAATTAAAAATATTTACCTAACATACCCATTTATTACTATATAACATTTTGTTATACCTTATGGGTGTATACCTTTAAGGTGTTGACACCCAGTTTTGTCCCGGAGGTTTCAATTAAAAGTATAATTATTTTAAATTAAAATTAATTTTGAAAAATTAAAGGTAATTGATTAATTTCAAATAAAAGTGACTGAAATTGCAATGCGCAGCCTTCTTTTCAGCTTACCCGCGTAATCAGTCCATTTTCCTTTATAATTAATCCTAAGAGCAAGGCTGAAATCGTTCTAATCTTAATTTTTGGTTCATCCACGCAAACACTTCATATATACATTTCATTACACATAAATACCTATTCCCTAAGCCCAGAAGCCCACAACCCATTACCCCAACCCGGCCCACTTACCTATTTCAGCCTTAACCCCTAAGCATTTCCCTAAATAAAAAATCCCTAACCCGTTTCCCTCTTCCCCTGACCGTGACAAAACCCGATCCCAGGTTATCTTCTCCGTACAAGAGTCTTGCTGGACGAGTAACACTATTCCAGTTGTGCCCTTTTGGAGTCTTCTAACTTATTCCCCAACGGATATTCAATCTCGTCTGTTAGTTTCAAAGAGTGATCAACCTCGAGCCCTTGATCAATTGTCTTGGAGATAAGGACGAGAGGGGACCATTTGGACCCTCTCACCCTTATCTCACAAGGGAGTCGATAAAAAAGTAGAGGAGTGTTTCGGAATTTCATAAGAGGTAAGAAACCCTATTTTTTTTAGTATAAACGCAAATGTTTCAGGTTTTCTAAAGGGAGCTGGAACAGAGGGAAGAGGCAGAGGAAAATAGAAAACATGTCCTTAGCTTAAGTTTTTTTTCTAACATATACAGAGAGCATTTTATTTTCTGGTCTTGGTTCTGATGCACTGATCTAGTATTGCTACTGTTTCCTTTTGTATCGTCGCTTCAAATTTCGCGTCGTCTTTGTTTCAAGTTGAATTCGACTAATCCTCGCTCTTATTTCACTGCATCGCGGCAGGTAATAAGTTCGCTTTAAGTCTCGCTTCTGTATAAGCATGGTCTGTAACAATGTACATATATATATGTTTCATGAAATATTATTTCAGTAGTTACCATTTGGAACTGAATAAATATGTTGATAGGTAAATGAGATATTTAAGGAATGCCTAAGCTAGAAATCTATTTTTCATATAATGCTTCTGAATGCTGATCTGTTTAGAAGGGAAAGGGAAGTATCAGGGCAGTTTGTATTCCAAGATTCATTAGTCAATTTCTTGGCTTCTTTTCAGTTTCTGGAAGTAAGTTGTCTGTTCATTGTCTATTAAGGTAAGTTTAGGCTGCTAGGGAGTGTGTGTGAGTGTCTAGGGTTTCAAGAAGGAGCTTAGATAGTAGTAGAGTTCTGGCTGGAGTCGTGTGTGTATGTATCCTCTATTTCTAATTGATGCAGGGAGTTGAAAAGGGCTGTTTCTGGTGCAGTTTGTCCAGGGGATGGGATGCTTGTCTGGCTTGAGTCTAATTAGTTCTTGGAGAGGTGTATGAGGGAGTTTTTGTTTGAAGATGATAGCTTATCTGTGAGTATAAGTAGGATAGAAAAAATGTGTTTTGGTCTGCAGGTCAGGATGTGAGTCTGGTTAGGTGTGTGCAGGTGTTTGGAAGTAGTTCAGGGCAGTGAGAGAGTAATTCAGGAGTGTAGGAGAGAGTGTTGTGTTTGGGATGAGGAGAGTGGCCTGGGAGCTTGTAGAAGAAGTTCTTGGTTTGCAAATTGTTATGTGAGCAAGTCTGATATAGGTCTTAGAGGTGGTTCAGACTGCAAATTTGCCTTGTCTAGTTTAGGAGGGGCTAGGCAGAGGGTAGGGTGATGTATAGGGTCTAGATTGGTTTGTAGTGCTTAAGAAGAACTGTAGGTCTGGTTTCTTAGCTATTGATGAAAAGGAATTGACTTCTAGTCATAGGTTCTATCAAGTTTATCTTTGTCATTTAATGTTTGATGGAAGGTTAATTTTTTTAAGCTTGTTCCTGGATAAAATGTTGTTTGCATCAACCTTGTCATGGCCATTCAGCTTACATGTAGTACCTATTCAGCTTGCTCCTGTTTTTATCTTTAAAATCTTATCCTTTTCTAGAGAACTTGATTATGCTGGACTATTTTCTTCCTAAGACACCCTAGTATCATAGCACAATATTTATTCCCTGATTTTTGTTCGTGTGTATAGCATTCAATCAGTCAGCTTCCATCATGTTTTTCATAGTTGTATGGTAATAAAAGGTTTTCCATCTTTTCATGTGTTATTTTACCTAAAAGTCATGTCTTTAGTTATCGATGAATAGTTTAGGCTGCCTAAGTGATGTTATGAGGTTCCTGCTAGCCTTCCCCTAGTTTCAGTTTTTCTATCAAGTGTGAGTGTCTGTTCTGTTCATGTTTCTTCCTGTCCAGAGGTATTTTGGAAGTTGAAGTGAAGGTGATTTTATAGCAAATGCAGTGCACCCGTATCACTTTTGGTGTGGGAGTAGGTTCTAGTGTTCCAGCTTTGAAGATGTTTGAAATAGCCCTTAGTTGGTATCAGTAGTCAGTTACATATATTTGCTAAGTCCTTGCATTAAGAAGATAAGTGTTTTCATCTCTTTAATCATGATAGGATTGGTCTTTAGTTGAGTAAAAGACCATCTTCCCTTAAATGTCAAAGTTATAAGCGCATCACTGTTCATTTTTTATCAACAACTAATATAATAGTTGTTAATTCCCGGAAAGTTTGTTTGGTGTATGGTTTGAAGTAATCACCTACTTTGTTAATAAAAGGAGTTCAGTTTGCCATCATTCGTTTGTAAATAGTGCATTAGGTGAAAGCTTGTTGGCCAGTCATGTAAATTTCACAGGCAGCTGCAGGTTGTTCTAAGTTTTATTTAACTGGCTCACTTCTGTTTCTGTTTGGTCTGTCAAGTTACATTTTTTAATCCAAGTCGTAAATTATGATAGTCTGTTTTTGTATTTCTAAAATGGTACATTGTATGAAGTTTCATTTCATCATATGAAAGTTTACTCAGTGGCTTAAAGATCAACTTGGTGTAATCACCTAATTTTGGCACGAAAATTCAAAAAAATAGTTTGAAATTGCTCAAAATAGCCAAGATAACATTTTAGGATTTTTGCCGAATTCTCCTAGAATTTTAGTCTTTTATTTTAGCTAAAATTTGTCATTAAATATAAAAAAAAAAGAAAAATTAACAAAAATACTTGTTATGTATTTAATTGTGATTTTACATTTTAATTGTGGTTATTTTACAATTTGTGTAGTTTTAATTCTAGTTTATTGTTTATGCTTTAATTTGTTTGGACCTTTTAGTGGTCATTTGTGAATGAAAAATAAGCAACTAGCCTAATTGTGCAACCCGCTGGCCCAATCCCTTGACTCGACCCGGCCCAATGACATACATAAACCATTCCTTTGCCATTTTTAGTTATTCCCATTTTTTGTAAGTCAAAATCAGGCAGATCCCTTGACCATTTTTCCTTGCCACCGGAAGCCACCATACGCCGTCGTGAACCACCGCCGATGGCGACACAAATTACATCCCTAGGTTCGGATTAACCCCCTCATTCCGAATACGAGATCAATTTCACCAATATCTCACTGACTTGGCGTCGAATAGGTTTTAAAAATTGGTGAAACCGTAGCTCCGGCCACCACTCGTTCTTCTCCGGCAAAAACTCACGTGAGCAGTCTCACCTTTACCTCCTTTTCACGTCCTATACTCCGATTGGACAGAAATTGTTCCTTCGGCCAAAGTTTCGAATTAAAATTGGAAAAGAGTTTTCCCTGTTCAGTTTCCGATCCCTTTCTCCATCCTCCTCTCGTTCTAATTGAGTCGACCCCGAACGAGGTCGATTCGATTAGAACAAGAAGAGTTTGGAGATTCAGTTCGGTCATGATTTTTTTTTGTTGCTTGAGCTGATCGTATGTGCGTGGTGATGTTTAGTAGTGGCGATACAGCGTTAGGGTAGCAGGGGCGTAGTTATGGTGATGCTGTGAGATGAATTTGGGAGTTGATGGTGGGCTGTTACATGATGGTTGAAAGGCGTTGAGAGCTGCGTTTGTTCGTGATGCTGCGATGGGGGATGCGAGACGAGGCAGCTTATTAATGTTGCTATTGATACTGAGTTGATCCGAGGGTGTCGATTCAGTTTTTTCCATGGTGGTTTGGCTATCCGTTTCTTAGCCGAGGGGGTGTTGAGGAGGCGATGATGACTTGGCGTCGAGGCAGTGATGTTTTGGTTGCGGGGACTGTTTAACAGTGGAGGTGAGGCAGTGAGGGTGATGTGGTTTGAGTGAGTCCATATTTGTTTTGTAATAGCGAGGCTTTAGTGGAGATGTTGATTCGATGGGGCTGTGTGTAGATGTTTGGTAGCAGTTCTTGGGGATTCAGCGGTGAGGCCTTGGTGGTGATGCTTAGATTAGTATTGTGGGGGCTGCGATAGTGGGGAGGCTGTGTTTGTTTGGTTAATCTGGAAGCTGTGATGGTGAGTCGAATAGGCCTTGTCGATGATCCGGTGTCGCTGTGAAACTATAGGCAAGGCAATTTTAGATTGAACGACAGGGTTTGGGATTGGTTTTGGATTTCTTGATGCTCATGGCAATGACATTGGTGGTGATGTGTTGAGTTGATCCGAGGGAGTATGGCGTGTGAGGCTCTGTTATAGCAGTTGATATGGGTGTTTTGGTGGTCGTTTTCCGGGTTTGTGGTGTTTGGTGTCGAGGCTGTGTGAGGACGATGTTGATGAATCTGTGAGACAAAGCAGCGAGGCTATGATTGGTGCTGTGAGGTCGGGTTCGAAGCAAGGTAAAAACAGTGTGTGTCGAGAGCTAGGCAGTGTAGCTTTAATTGCGAGGTCGCTGTGATGTTGTCTTGAGACTGTTTTGGTGGCTGCTCGTGGTGATGTATTGTGTGCCGTGTTGTTTAGCTGAAGCAATGTGTGTGCAATGGTGTAGGGCTGTTTCAATAATGTTTGAAGTTGATCCGAGGGAGTATAGGCGAGTCGAGGCAGTGAAGGGTCGAGGTAGCGGAGCGGCTGTGATGGTGATGTTTCTTGGCTTCAGTTAGCTGATCTCATTGTTGTTTCAAGCTGAGACGAGTATGGCACTTTGGCGACGCAGCGAGGTGGCTGTTAAGTTGAGCCCGTGGAGGTGCTGCGATAGTGATGTCGAGGCAGCGGCTGATCCAGTTTTTTTTAAGATGCAGCAGCGCGAGAACGATGGCAGAGCGGAGGCAAGGCAGCCGAGAATGTGAGGCAAACATTGGTGCTGCTGTGGCTTTAGCGAGGCAGTGGTGAGTACGCCTTGGCGTTGGATTTGGCTTAGATAGATTAGATGAAATCAGTCCTTGTTCTTTCTTATTTGTTTAGATCATGTTAGTAGTAGAAAACAATTTTAAGACTGTTTAGCTTTGAGTCAGTAATTTATGAAAGTATTCTTGTGGCTGTTTAGACGATTACTATGGTTCAATTTGCTAAAGATCATGTTTTATGTTGATGGCACGTACAAGAATTAAGCTTAGTGATTGTTCTTACTGTCTTTGTCGCGTTTAAGCATGTTTTGCCTCATTGATTTAGAGTTAAAAGAAGTTGTTCTCATCCATCTAAGTAAGGATTTTGATGTGTAATGTGCAAGTGTAGAATCTGTTTGGTTTGGTGTTTGGTCCTATTATGAGCACAAAACTGTCCCATAGTTGTTAAATATGTTGAGATAGCTAGGGTGACATAGGTTTGATGATGTCAAGGATGAGTCAAGGGGGTACAAGGGTGGCAGCAGAGTTCTGCCCCCTTTTGGTTTCTGGTACAGCCTTGCAGGCCATGAAATAATGGCTTGAAATGCTAAGGCTTTGAGGAAATCAGGGGCTGGTCCTTTTACCAGGACACACCCCACTTCCCCTTCTATTTTTGAGAGCCTTGACTCTCTTTAAAAAGAAGGAGAACTGAAACAAAGAAGAGAGGGATACAGAACACACCAACAGATACACAGACACATACAATCTGAAACAGAACACACACACACACGAAAATCTGAGAGCTAAACACACACAAAAAGATCTGGAAAATACTCCTTAAAGATTGGTTTAAATTTCAGATCTGATGGAGCAAAGATAAGAGAGAAAAAGAGTGAGTAAAGGTTAAAATTTTTGAGAAATAGAGAGAAACTTGAGAGCTAAAATATTTCTAGAGTTGGGTACAAAGTTGAGGTTCAAAAGAGGCTGTCAAGGGGCTATTTGTGTTGCTGCTGGCTTGGGTGTTACTACTGTTGCTTGGAAAAATTTTTGCGCTTTGGTAACAATTTCTCAACTCTCGTAGATCTTTAATGTTGCTTTTAGTGGGTTAAAGTTTATCATTTCTTTTTCCTCTATTAAATTATGGAAATGAAACGCAGGCCCTATGGGCTATTCTCTATTTTTTTTTTCCCTTTTCATGTTATTTATTGTTTCAAACTCATGTTGTTGCTTTATGTGTATTTGAAAGTCATTTAACTCAGGGCTATAAGTTAAATTAGAATTTTGAAAAAAATAAGATCCTTGGAAAATGTCTTTTGCTAGAAATCTGCAAATCCGTTCAAACCATGAACGAGTAGGCAAAGGATTTAGAATGTATAATGATGCTATTATTGAAAAGAAGGAAAATATGATTGAATTGGGTGAATTCGAGTACCGGTAAATAATTCTTTTAATGCAGTTTGTGCATAACAAATTTTAAATTAAAGCAAAGTGGGACTCTAGCTACAAAATTAAAATTAAAAAAAAAAAAAAAAGCAAATGCCACTTTAGTTGGCAGAAGTTGATATGCACATTGAAGTGTAGTTGGATTTTACTAAATGAAAAAATGTTAAACTTGAATTTCATCTTTGCTCCAGATTTGATCGAATGAAAAGTGCAAAAAGAAACTTTATATTTCTATTCTGACTACAACATTGTTAGGCAAACTATAAGCTGAATTAATTAAACCAATTATTTGTTTCAAGATGGAACTCATTTAATTCGGAAGATCTCGAACGGGTGAAGTACCTGCGCGATTATATTCGATTGGAGTTTTCAATTGTCATATGGTAAAAATTTAACAATAAATCGAAGCGAAACAAATCAAGGCAAAATATAACAAACAATTTTCAAAGAGTCGAAACGCGTCAATAAAAGCAACTGTGCTCGGCACAGGACTCGAGGGTGCCTAACACCTTCCCGCGAGTCAACCGTGATCCTTATCCGGAACTCTGACGCAGACCATTTACGAGTCATAGGTGTTCTAGGTACACCACTTTGGTGACTTGGCACGCCTTTAACTTGTCAAGTGGCGACTCCGAAAATCTCTTAAATATTAGTGTACCTATCAACACCGTCGCAGACCTTTTTAAAACTAAACTATTAAGTAGTTTTTCTTTTTTTAAGTTGGAAAAAGGGTCGTGACAGCTTGGCGACTCCGCTGGGGAGGAAAGTGAAAACTGAGAGTCTCAGGCTTTAAAATTTGTCGCTTTCGGCTTTGAATATTATTTGTATATATTGCCTTGAATGTTACTGCTTTGATATTGTTTGAACCGTATATACACAATTGTCTTCTCTCGTACACCTCTGAGTCTTCTGGAACACTGCACACATGCACGCCAGTTTCGCTTCAGCGTCTGGAATTTCTGTCGTGTCTCAGGACACAAAAAGTTAACGCTTTTTTAGGAGGAGGTGTGTTGGGTTAGGCCGTTAGACGTTGTCGACCGGTACCCCCGAGGCACTTCCAAATTGCCAGAAACTATAGAACATGAACCCATTGAGTCACCTAGAGTTGAACCTGTGCTTTTATCTAGGCCGATTTATTTGCATGTCATTAGACTAAGCGAGGTGTGGTACACCGGTACCGCACTTGTCTAGGCTGACCCTTTAGAGTCCAGATGGGGCCCACACCCCAGAAAGACAATAGTGGCATCTTTTGTGTTGCATCTAGAGAGGCCGTTATGCTGACCGATCACCGGGGGCCGAGAGTCAATTTTTGAAAAAAAAAAAAAAAGAAAAAAAAAGAGAAATGATAGAAAATGGGTTTTAGCCTTTGTTTTACGCTGTTATAATGGCAAAATTTTTCAATAATTTTTTGAGTCTCATTTTACGTCCTGGTTTGGTCTCAAGTATTAGAAAATAATTTGTCATAATTTTGCGCCGGTATAATGGCGAAATTTTGGAACCCTTTTGAGTTCGTGTCCAAGTCAAGACCAAGTTTTAAAAATAATTTATCAGGGTTTTACACCGTTATAATGGCCAGGTTTTGTAAAGACTCTAAGATTAATTTTCAAGTTAGATCGATGAGTTTATTTCAAAAAAAAAAAAAAAAAAAAAAAATCAATTTTTCGTGTCTATCTTTGCGTCGTCGCAATGTCCGACTTTGGAGTCACTTTTCAGATAAAAAATAATTTTTTGTAATCTGGTCTTAAGTTATGCTCGAATTTCGAGTTAAGGTCACAATTTTTCATTAATTAAAAAAAAAAAATCAAGCTCGCCTAATCGCCTTTGTTTGGGATTACATGTCATTTGTGATTTTGTTCTAATTTTGATCAAGGCGCATAAGCAGTCTTTCGGGGATACGATCGGCACACTCGGCTTACGCCGTTAACCGTTTCGGGATGACGCATAACAACCTTAGGCTGCAATCTGTGATTCTTTTGTGCTAACCTGATTTGTTTCATAGCTTTGGAATTTGGAGATTTGGTACGGAATCCTGGCATCATTCCACGCATACACAACAGGATCAAAGGAACCCATTACCATGCCATCTGATGGAGAGAGATCCGAGACCGGTGCCCAGGAACTCTTGGCACTGGAAAATGAGAGATTGACTGGGGAGGTTAATACTTTGAAACAACTCGTGGCTGACATGCATCACGCACTGACCACAGGACAGGCACCTCCTCTTATTCCAACCAATCTAGATGGAGTTGTGCCGACAGCGGTACAACGAGCACCGGGCACATCTACGGCAGTTGAGGATCCCACTTATCCTACTGGTCTTGCCCCTGTCCGTGGCGTAACAAATGAAGTTGAAGTGCGTCTTCATGCACCACCTCCACTAGAGGGACAATATGGCCCACCTCCAGCACAAGTTCCTGTTTTTCAGGGCCCAGCTAGGCCAGTCACGGCCAGGTGCAACAATGACCCATATCTTCAAGTTGGGGACCAACACTATGATCCGCCTCATGAATCCAATTTCCGGCGAAGTGGTCCATATAATCAGGGCTTCCATCACGAGTCTCAAGTTGAGCTCGATCGGTTGGGAAAAATGGACGAGAGCGAGGTTTTGCGCAAAGTGAAGGGTTTAGAACAAGCTGTGAGAATTATGCAGGGATATGGAGATAATTTCAACACTTCTTTCAAGGATCTCTGCCCTTTCCCTGAATTGCAATTGCCAGAGGGATTCACAGTGCCAAAGTTTGATCTATACAGTGGGCAAGGAGATCCAAGAGTTCATATGAAGACCTACTGCAACAAAATGAGAGGGGTCAAGAAAGACAAGCTGTTGATAGCCTACTTTTCTGAAAGCTTGGGGGGTGCAGCTGCTGAATGGTTCATGAGGCAGGATGTAACTAAATGGTTGGCATTTGATGACATGGCGCAGGCATTCTACGACCAGTACAAGTACCATATTGAAGTTTTGCCAGATCGATCCTCTTTGGATGCGATAAAAAAGAAGCCAAGTGAAAGCTTTAGGGAGTACGCCCTCAGATGGCGCGAGCAGGCCGCTCGAGTGAGCCCCGCAATACCGGACGACGACATGGTCCGTTTGTTCATCGAGGCGCAGGATGAGGCGTTCTATGGTGCATTGATCGCCGCCTTTGGGAAACCGTTTAGTGAAGTCGTCAAGATGGGAGAAATGATTGAAAGAGGAATCAAGGCAGGCAAGATTGTCAGCCAAACAGCTTTGCGAGCCCAGGAAGAAGCCTTGGAGAAGAAGAATCAAGATGATGTAGCCATGGTGGGTTCGGGTTCACAAAAGTGGAGCAAGGAAAGATACAGTCAAACCCACTCATACCAAGCTCCACGAGTACACCCTCCACAAAATCCACAATACTCCACTCTTCCACCACAATACTCAGTCCATCTAGCACAGCCATATGCTCCAGCATCTTTCTATCCGCAATGGCGTACTCCTGCCCCACAGCCTACATATCCCACTCACCAAGCTCCACATAATCATTTTCAAGCTCCATCAAATCTTTCTTACCGGCCAGAAAGGTCTCCTGTTTTCCGCCCAAGTGCTTATCATCAGAAGCTGCGTAAGGAAGAAAGGAACAGGTTTACGCCAATTGGAGAATCTTACTCCAGCCTTTTCCAAAAGCTCAAGAACTTGAATATGCTGAAGCCAATCGCTGGAAATGTCCTCCCAATGGCGAAGGTAGACCATACTCGTCAATGTGCTTACCACTCAGACATGCCAGGGCACGACACAGATGATTGTCGTAGTCTCAAGAAGGCAGTCCAAGCTCTGATAGATAATGGTCAGATCCAAGTCGAGGACTCAGATGCGCCAGATATCAACCAGAACTCATTGCCCGTCCATGATGATGTGTATATGGTGGGAATGGTATATGGAGAAGATTTGAGAGATGAATCTACACTGCCGACAGTACCTGGTGGTGGTGTTTCAATTAGGGCTAACCAAATGCTTGTGACAGTGAACTGTGTTCCTGAAATTGTGCTTGAGGTAGCAGACAGAGTAAAGGGTGATGAAATGAAGAAGACGAACATGTCTCTCGAGAAGCCAATTCCAAATCTTACTCGGCCATTCATCAGTCCCAAAGAAGTGAAGTCTACCCCAATGGAAGTTGGACAAAATGAAGAAAAGCAGAAGATGTTGCCAGATTCAGGTGCATCCTTGTGAAGGGCTCAAGAACGCAGGAAAGCGGGAAACTGGCCCTGACTTGCAATTGAGTGACTGTGAAATGTTGTAGCTTGTTTTGCTAATCTTTCTGCGTACTTGGTTATTTAATGGTTGTAACCCAAGTGCATTATTTTGCTTATTTTGATGTTCAAACCCTTCTATCTTTAATTCAATGAAAAGCGAGATCTTTCTCTCGTCTCGACATTATATCTCTTATTTTCTTTCTCGGTCTTGTTTTCTTAGTATTCTGTCTCTTGTTTGTCGGCCTTAATAACATGACATGCGTGCGGAATTCACGTCTTGATCTAAACACGTGGTCTGACATTGTGAGCTATCTGAGTAATAACGAGGGACAAAAAAGGGAGCGAAATAAGTTGGGAATTAATCTGTAGTCATCCGATAAGGGAGATCGGTGAGAAGTTCAAAATCGTGCACGGTCGCTTCGACCGAATTTGAAATATCAGTTTTGAGTACCATCAGTGAAGTAGAAGTCAATGACACACGTGGATAAGTCTAGATCAATTCTTTGAATCATTATTTGTGCGAGGCATTCTCGGGTCGGGATGACGAACGGCTTTCGTTTCTGCTACCCAAACACAATACCAATTTTCTAGCCCTTTGAGCCTTGAGTATTTTTCTTTGGCTACCCTCCTTTGGAATCAATGTGATTGAAATTGGAAAAAATGAAAAAAAAAGAGGAAGAAAAAAAAAATATATTTGAAAAAGAAACAAGAAAATCTACCTCAGTGGTAGAGCTACGTCTGACCTGATTCCTCTCAAAAGGATACGTAGGCAGCCATCCGGGCGCGGTCATAACAGGGGAAAGTTCATTTTTCCCCTATTCCTCGTTGACGCAAAAGCTTGCCTCCAAGTTTGCGGCCAATGTCAAAAGAAATTCAAATCCCCAACGTATGCTAAACTGGGGCAGAAGTTTGTTTTTATTTTATTTTTTTAAAAAAAATAAAATAAAATAAAAACAAACTTCTATGTTTTTGTACCATCTATTCATATATTTCATGAGATATCAGTCTCGGAAACGAGGAAGAAACTCAAAGCGCCCAGTTTATCCTAAACTGGGGCAGAAGTCTAGTTTATTTTTAAAAGAAAAGGAGAAAGTCAATTCCTTTTGCTTTCTTTGTGTTCATTTCGGGGGAAAGTCTCAATATCCCCTATGTTTTTGCAGATCAGGAAATTCAAAAGATAATTCCTCGGTTTCCCTAAACCAGGGCTACATTTTGTTGTTTTTTTTAAAAAAGTAATGATTCCAAGGGTTGTATCATTCATCAAGTCATTTCATGAGATGCTTTCATACCGCTTTTCAAACCAAAGAAAAAAAAAAAGAAGAAGAAGAGAAATAGTCCCCAATTTGCCTAAACTGGGGGAAATAAGTTTGTTTTATTTTCAAAAAGCAGTGATTTTATAGTTTGTGATATTCATCTGATCGTCTCATGAGATGTTTCTGAGCTTTTATGTTGAACCCCTTGCCTCATAGCCCAACCAAATCCAAAGTTACAGTCCGAATAAAGACCCTTCTGACCGATCATTGAGAATGTCAAGCCGAGTAGGGTATCAGGGGATAAGTTCCACGCTGTAAAGTCGCATCCTTATAAGCCGACAATCGCATTTAGGAGCTGGGAGCATCAAGGTCATTAAAGGAGAAATTCTTCTGGGAATCAAGATAAAGGCCAAAATTGAAGGAAGAAAAGAAAGGCGGGGTCGAGCAGCAAGGAGAGATCGGAGGTCGATTGGGAAAGAGAGAAAAATGAAAAAAATGAAAAGAAAAAAAAAAGAAAAAAAAGTGAAGTCTTGTCGGTGAAAACCCGAAAGGGCGCTGCAAGACAACTGTGAGTTAAAAGAACAAAGAGAGAGGCTAGTCGGTGAAAACCCGAAAGGGCACTACTAGTCGACTGAGGGTCGTGGAATTCGTCATCAAGTTCGAGTTGAGAAGATTGTCAAACTGGGAGTAAGGTCAGGGTTATGGCCGTGTGAATTAGTCAAGAGTTGATTCTAATTGCATGTCATGTTTACTAAGGTTGTCGTCTCACCTCCAAATAAGTTTCTTCTATCTACCAAGGACATCTTTCGTTCGATGCCTCCTTTTGAGTTTTTTTCACTTTTCTTTTCATTTGTTTTTTTTTTCCTCATTATTTTCGAGCATTCAGAAAGGTTGCAAAACTTGTCTACAAGTTTCAGTTGTACCAGAAAGTCGGGAATGGGAGCCCAGCACCGAGATTGTACCATGAAGATCACCAGGGAATAGTTTGTTATTTCTACAAAGGTGTGACCAAAGACCGAGATGTGAATTTGGTTGGGAAGTGTGAGAACACAATTACATCAAGTCAGTTGCTTGTCGGGGACAAACTTGAAGAGCAGAAAGGGAAATAAAGAGAGAAATCAGGGACCATTTGAGCAGGGAGCAGTGGTTTTCAACTTTCAAGACAAGAACCATTGGGATAATGGGATAGAATTTTCAACTTTAAGCACAAGACCCATCAGAGTGATGGTTTATAATTTTCAATAAAAAGCAAGACCCATCAGAATGATGGTTTTTCAATTCAGCAAGAGCAAGATCCATCAGAGTGATGGTCTTTCAATTCAGCAAGAACAAGACCCATCAGAAGTGATGGTTTTCAATTCAGCAAGAGCAAGATCCATCAGAGTGATGGTCTTTCAATTCAGCATGAACAAGACCCGTCAGAGTGATTGGTTTAGCAAGACCCATCAGAGTGATGGTTTTTAATTTTCAGTCAGAGCAAGATCCATCAGAGTGATGATCTTCAATTTCCAGTACAAGCAAGATCCATCAGAGTGATGGTCTTTCAATTCAGCATGAACAAGACCCGTCAGAGTGATGGTTTAGCAAGACCCATCAGAGTGATGGTTTTCAATTCCCAGCATAAGCAAGACCCATCAGAGTGATGATTTTTCAATTTTCAGCAAAAGCAAGACCCATCGGGGTGATGGTTTGCAATTAAGTAAAAAAATAAGACCCGTCAGAGTGATGGTTTTCAATTCAGCAGAAGCAAGACCCATCAGAGTGATGGTTTTCAATTTCCAGCATAAGCAAGACCCATCAGAGTGATGGTTTCTAATTTTCAACAAAAGCAAGACCCGCCAGAGTGGTGGTTCCAGTTTTATCTTTCAAGTCAAAGCCCGTCAAAGCGGCAATTTCATTCAAGTCAAAGCCCGTCAAAGCGGAAATTTCATTCAAGTCAAAGTCCGTCAAAGCGGCAATTTTACTTTCAAGTCAAAGCCCGTCAAAGCGGCAATTTCATTCAAGTTAAAGCCCGTCAAAGCGGCAATTTCAAGTTTCAACAATTTCAATTTTCAAGTCAAAGCTCGTCAAAGCGGAAATTTCATTCAAGTTAAAGCCCGTCAAAGCGGCAATTTCAAGTTTCAACAATTTCAATTTTCAAGTTAAAGCCCGTCAAAGCAGCAATTTCAAGTTTCAGCAATTTCAATTAAATTCAAAGCCCGTCAAAGCGGCAATTTCAGCATTTCAGTCAAAAGCCCGTCAAAGCGGCAATTTCATTCAAGTCAAAGCCCGTCAAAGCGGCAATTTCAATTTTCAAGTCAAGCCCGTCAAAGCGGCAATTTCAGCATTAAAGCCAAAGCCCGTCAAAGCGGCGATTTCAGCATTCAAGTCAAAGCCCGTCAAAGCGGCAATTTTACTTTCAAGTCAAAGCCCGTCAAAGCGGCAATTTTATTTTCAAGTCAAAGCCCGTCAAGGCGGCAGTTTCAACTTTAGAGGCAAAGCCCGCCCGAGCATCAATTTCAAGTTTTCAAGACTACTTTGGTAGTGGGAGCTTCGGACCAGTTTATCAGCTTGGGAAGCATGAAGAAGTTAGCTTAGGAATTGTAATTTTACATTTCAAATGTTGTATTTTCATTTTTCCTTTGTAAAGCAGTGACCACCAGCCAGCTAGTCAGCAACCAGCAGCAACAACTCTAGTGTGTCAAAAGTGTCTTGTGTCAGTCCGGGTAAGTCTAGGAGCGTCGAGTCAGTCCCAAGTAGTTCTTAAAATGTCTAGAGTTAGTCTGTGTATGAGTGTTTAGTCTAGGAGAGTCTAGCGTCTGTTTGTATGCGGTAGCCCCAGCTATCGCACGTGAGGAACTACACTGACCTGATTCCTTAGTCCAGGGATATGTAGGTAGCCTTGTTCTCGGTTAGAACCAAAAATTCAAGGTACGGTCACCATTTTGCAAAGTAAGCTCTCGCCTAGAACCGAAAAAGCCAAAATTAGTTGTTGATTACTTCTTTGTTCGAAAACTCTTCATGTTCTCGAACAAAGAGGGGCAGCTGTAATCACCTAATTTTGGCACGAAAATTCAAAAAAATAGTTTGAAATTGCTCAAAATAGCCAAGATAACATTTTAGGATTTTTGCCGAATTCTCCTAGAATTTTAGTCTTTTATTTTAGCTAAAATTTGTCATTAAATATAAAAAAAAGAAAAATTAACAAAAATACTTGTTATGTATTTAATTGTGATTTTACATTTTAATTGTGGTTATTTTACAATTTGTGTAGTTTTAATTCTAGTTTATTGTTTATGCTTTAATTTGTTTGGACCTTTTAGTGGTCATTTGTGAATGAAAAATAAGCAACTAGCCTAATTGTGCAACCCGCTGGCCCAATCCCTTGACTCGACCCGGCCCAATGACATACATAAACCATTCCTTTGCCATTTTTAGTTATTCCCATTTTTTGTAAGTCAAAATCAGGCAGATCCCTTGACCATTTTTCCTTGCCACCGGAAGCCACCATACGCCGTCGTGAACCACCACCGATGGCGACACAAATTACATCCCTAGGTTCGGATTAACCCCCTCATTCCGAATACGAGATCAATTTCACCAATATCTCACTGACTTGGCGTCGAATAGGTTTTAAAAATTGGTGAAACCGTAGCTCCGGCCACCACTCGTTCTTCTCCGGCAAAAACTCACGTGAGCAGTCTCACCTTTACCTCCTTTTCACGTCCTATACTCCGATTGGACAGAAATTGTTCCTTCGGCCAAAGTTTCGAATTAAAATTGGAAAAGAGTTTTCCCTGTTCAGTTTCCGATCCCTTTCTCCATCCTCCTCTCGTTCTAATTGAGTCGACCCCGAACGAGGTCGATTCGATTAGAACAAGAAGAGTTTGGAGATTCAGTTCGGTCATGATTTTTTTTTGTTGCTTGAGCTGATCGTGTGTGCGTGGTGATGTTTAGTAGTGGCGATACAGCGTTAGGGTAGCAGGGGCGTAGTTATGGTGATGCTGTGAGATGAATTTGGGAGTTGATGGTGGGCTGTTACATGATGGTTGAAAGGCGTTGAGAGCTGCGTTTGTTCGTGATGCTGCGATGGGGGATGCGAGACGAGGCAGCTTATTAATGTTGCTATTGATACTGAGTTGATCCGAGGGTGTCGATTCAGTTTTTTCCATGGTGGTTTGGCTATCCGTTTCTTAGCCGAGGGGGTGTTGAGGAGGCGATGATGACTTGGCGTCGAGGCAGTGATGTTTTGCTTGCGGGGACTGTTTAACAGTGGAGGTGAGGCAGTGAGGGTGATGTGGTTTGAGTGAGTCCATATTTGTTTTGTAATAGCGAGGCTTTAGTGGAGATGTTGATTCGATGGGGCTGTGTGTAGATGTTTGGTAGCAGTTCTTGGGGATTCAGCGGTGAGGCCTTGGTGGTGATGCTTAGATTAGTATTGTGGGGGCTGCGATAGTGGGGAGGCTGTGTTTGTTTGGTTAATCTGGAAGCTGTGATGGTGAGTCGAATAGGCCTTGTCGATGATCCGGTGTCGCTGTGAAACTATAGGCAAGGCAATTTTAGATTGAACGACAGGGTTTGGGATTGGTTTTGGATTTCTTGATGCTCATGGCAATGACATTGGTGGTGATGTGTTGAGTTGATCCGAGGGAGTATGGCGTGTGAGGCTCTGTTATAGCAGTTGATATGGGTGTTTTGGTGGTCGTTTTCCGGGTTTGTGGTGTTTGGTGTCGAGGCTGTGTGAGGACGATGTTGATGAATCTGTGAGACAAAGCAGCGAGGCTATGATTGGTGCTGTGAGGTCGGGTTCGAAGCAAGGGAAAAACAGTGTGTGTCGAGAGCTAGGCAGTGTAGCTTTAATTGCGAGGTCGCTGTGATGTTGTCTTGAGACTGTTTTGGTGGCTGCTCGTGGTGATGTATTGTGTGCCGTGTTGTTTAGCTGAAGCAATGTGTGTGCAATGGTGTAGGGCTGTTTCAATAATGTTTGAAGTTGATCCGAGGGAGTATAGGCGAGTCGAGGCAGTGAAGGGTCGAGGTAGCGGAGCGGCTGTGATGGTGATGTTTCTTGGCTTCAGTTAGCTGATCTCATTGTTGTTTCAAGCTGAGACGAGTATGGCACTTTGGCGACGCAGCGAGGTGGCTGTTAAGTTGAGCCCGTGGAGGTGCTGCGATAGTGATGTCGAGGCAGCGGCTGATCCAGTTTTTTTTAAGATGCAGCAGCGCGAGAACGATGGCAGAGCGGAGGCAAGGCAGCCGAGACTGTGAGGCAAACATTGGTGCTGCTGTGGCTTTAGCGAGGCAGTGGTGAGTACGCCTTGGCGTTGGATTTGGCTTAGATAGATTAGATGAAATCAGTCCTTGTTCTTTCTTATTTGTTTAGATCATGTTAGTAGTAGAAAACAATTTTAAGACTGTTTAGCTTTGAGTCAGTAATTTATGAAAGTATTCTTGTGGCTGTTTAGACGATTACTATGGTTCAATTTGCTAAAGATCATGTTTTATGTTGATGGCACGTACAAGAATTAAGCTTAGTGATTGTTCTTACTGTCTTTGTCGCGTTTAAGCATGTTTTGCCTCATTGATTTAGAGTTAAAAGAAGTTGTTCTCATCCATCTAAGTAAGGATTTTGATGTGTAATGTGCAAGTGTAGAATCTGTTTGGTTTGGTGTTTGGTCCTATTATGAGCACAAAACTGTCCCATAGTTGTTAAATATGTTGAGATAGCTAGGGTGACATAGGTTTGATGATGTCAAGGATGAGTCAAGGGGGTACAAGGGTGGCAGCAGAGTTCTGCCCCCTTTTGGTTTCTGGTACAGCCTTGCAGGCCATGAAATAATGGCTTGAAATGCTAAGGCTTTGAGGAAATCAGGGGCTGGTCCTTTTACCAGGACACACCCCACTTCCCCTTCTATTTTTGAGAGCCTTGACTCTCTTTAAAAAGAAGGAGAACTGAAACAAAGAAGAGAGGGATACAGAACACACCAACAGATACACAGACACATACAATCTGAAACAGAACACACACACACACGAAAATCTGAGAGCTAAACACACACAAAAAGATCTGGAAAATACTCCTTAAAGATTGGTTTAAATTTCAGATCTGATGGAGCAAAGATAAGAGAGAAAAAGAGTGAGTAAAGGTTAAAATTTTTGAGAAATAGAGAGAAACTTGAGAGCTAAAATATTTCTAGAGTTGGGTACAAAGTTGAGGTTCAAAAGAGGCTGTCAAGGGGCTGTTTGTGTTGCTGCTGGCTTGGGTGTTACTACTGTTGCTTGGAAAAATTTTTGCGCTTTGGTAACAATTTCTCAACTCTCGTAGATCTTTAATGTTGCTTTTAGTGGGTTAAAGTTTATCATTTCTTTTTCCTCTATTAAATTATGGAAATGAAACGCAGGCCCTATGGGCTATTCTCTATTTTTTTTTTCCCTTTTCATGTTATTTATTGTTTCAAACTCATGTTGTTGCTTTATGTGTATTTGAAAGTCATTTAACTCAGGGCTATAAGTTAAATTAGAATTTTGAAAAAAATAAGATCCTTGGAAAATGTCTTTTGCTAGAAATCTGCAAATCCGTTCAAACCATGAACGAGTAGGCAAAGGATTTAGAATGTATAATGATGCTATTATTGAAAAGAAGGAAAATATGATTGAATTGGGTGAATTCGAGTACCGGTAAATAATTCTTTTAATGCAGTTTGTGCATAACAAATTTTAAATTAAAGCAAAGTGGGACTCTAGCTACAAAATTAAAATTAAAAAAAAAAAAAAGCAAATGCCACTTTAGTTGGCAGAAGTTGATATGCACATTGAAGTGTAGTTGGATTTTACTAAATGAAAAAATGTTAAACTTGAATTTCATCTTTGCTCCAGATTTGATCGAATGAAAAGTGCAAAAAGAAACTTTATATTTCTATTCTGACTACAACATTGTTAGGCAAACTATAAGCTGAATTAATTAAACCAATTATTTGTTTCAAGATGGAACTCATTTAATTCGGAAGATCTCGAACGGGTGAAGTACCTGCGCGATTATATTCGATTGGAGTTTTCAATTGTCATATGGTAAAAATTTAACAATAAATCGAAGCGAAACAAATCAAGGCAAAATATAACAAACAATTTTCAAAGAGTCGAAACGCGTCAATAAAAGCAACTGTGCTCGGCACAGGACTCGAGGGTGCCTAACACCTTCCCGCGAGTCAACCGTGATCCTTATCCGGAACTCTGACGCAGACCATTTACGAGTCATAGGTGTTCTAGGTACACCACTTTGGTGACTTGGCACGCCTTTAACTTGTCAAGTGGCGACTCCGAAAATCTCTTAAATATTAGTGTACCTATCAACACCGTCGCAGACCTTTTTAAAACTAAACTATTAAGTAGTTTTTCTTTTTTTAAGTTGGAAAAAGGGTCGTGACACTTGGATGATTTTTTTCTTGCTTATGTATCCAATTCATTGCTTGGTTTGTTTCTGTTCAAAAAGATAATCTGCCTTGGAGCTTCTCTTTTAGGCTTTCTGTTCATTTCTTCATTCTCTTTGTTAATTTGAAAAATTATCTCTATGATTTTCTTCCTTGCATGTACTAATTCCTTCTTCCCCTTTTCTTTCTTTGGCACGAACTCTTCGGGGACGAGTTGAATAAAACTCACAAATTGGGACGGCTGTTTGCATTTGAAGTTATTTGATCCTCTCCGCATTTTCGGGACTTGATATCCCCGAAAAATATAAAAGAAGGAAAAATTAAAAATCACAAAGTTCAAGGCTCAATGATTGAGTTTGCGCTTCCGGGTTCTATCTTCTAAACTTCATCCTTCCCCGCTCCCTTAGAAAATGCATGTTGTACAGACCGGATTAGTAGCCCTGTAGGATAGAAATGATATTTGAATTGTGAATAACTATTGTAAATCACTTAAAATTGTTTTTTTTTTGTACTAACTTATATTTAGTACAAGTTTAAATATTGTGCAGAGTACCAAACTGTTCTTGTCATCTAACTTTGATATGAAAGATCTGGGTGATGTGAGTATAATATTGGGAGTTAAAGTCATAAGAAGTGATGATGGTATTGTGTTGTCACAAGAACACTATGTTGAGACACTTCTCAAGAAGTTTGATTGTTTTGATGTGACACCTGTGGCCACTCCTTATGACGCTAGCTCTCAATTGAAAAAGAATAAAGGTGACCCAGTTGCTCAGTCTAAATATGCTCAGATTATTGGGAGTCTGATGCATTTAATGAATTTTACAAGGCCTGATATAGCCTATGCTGTGTGTAGACTGAGTAGATATACTCATAATCCCAATCAAGAGCATTGGTCTGCATTAGTAAGACTGATGAAATATTTGAGAGGAACCATGAATTATGGTATCCTATATAGTGGATTTCCCGCTATATTAGAAGGATACAGTGATGCTAACTGCATCTCCGATTCAGATGTGACAAAATCCACTAGTGGCTATGTATTCACCATTAGTGGTGGTGCAATAGCATGGAGATCAGCCAAGCAAACCATAATTGCTAAATCTACTATGGAAGCAGAGTTTATAGCTCTGGAGTTGGCTGGTTCTGAGGCTAAGTGGCTAAGAAACTTCTTAGCTGATATCTCTTTAACAAAGGATATTATATGAATGCTTTATATCATTTCTTTTCGAATCGCCAGTTAATTTATGGATGTTTAGAATCATTTGTCAATTAATGAGTGCAAAATCAAATTCGACCAAAAATCGTACCCTCGTCATAATTCGCATTTGAATTGCTTCTTTATTTATTACATTAAATATTCAATTATTTATTTATTTAATCTAATTTATTTATTTAGTTAATCAATTAAATTTTAATCCATTATTTAGTTATTTACTTAATCTAATTTATTTAATTTCAATTAATCATTTAATCAATTAAATATTTATTTATTTAATTAATTAATTAATTAATTATTATTCATTTACTCCTTTATTTAATTAAAATTGATAAGTATTCATTTATTTAATTAAGTTATTTATTTGCTTATTTATTTATCTATTTATTCAATCAATTAAATAATCCTTTATTATTATCCAATTATTTATCTAGTTTGTTTTATTTAATTATCTAACTTCATTTAACCTTTATTTATTTAATTAATTAACCAATCAACCATTATCTCATTATCCATTTAATTAACCTTAAGTTTTGTTGTTTATTTATCTAAGTATTGACATAATCAAACCTTATCTTATGTATATTATATTATTCATTACCTATTTATCTTTATTTAAAATTAATCCTAAATTAATTATCTTTAAATAAAATTCGTGAAAATCGCCGAATTAACCGCTTTTAGCGGATTTTCGAAAGTACTCCCGTTAGGGACCTTCTTTCGAATTTAATAGAACCACTTACCTAAGAATTTCTGAATTTAATTTCTTTTAAATAAAGAATAAATTGCACTCTTTAGTTAACTTAGGTTCCTAATAATCCTTAAATTAGGTGGCGACTCCAAAGAAAACCCTTTTGAGTCTCCGTTTTATTGAAATCAAATCCCGATGCATACTTGTGTGCATTATTTTTCGGGAGGGTTCAACATAAGGTATACTGCATAAATAATAGTATACAAGTCTAGATATGAGTGTATACCTTTAAGGTATACTGCATAAATAATAGTATACAAGTCTAGATGGGCAGGATATGTAAGTAGTTTATGGGTAGGACTTGTAAATATGAAACTTATGGGTAGATGTGAGTAAATATTTTGATGGATATTTTCGTAAACTCCCAAATTAAAATAAGTTTTTATCTTTGTCATATTTGATTGATTCATAAATTAAAGAGCAAGTACTTTGAGTTATATTGCTCCAACTTGATTTTCTCCAATTTGACTATTACGCTATTTTTTTGGTCATGCTCTGACCTACCCAATTCTGAAACTAAATATGATTTATAGAATAAATTGCTCATAAAATAATGTTAACAAATTCTATAATGTTGACTCCATAGATGAAATAGTTGTGAAACGAAATTAAATAACATCTTCCATAATATCAACAAATCTCAAAAGAGGGATATTAAATGTATCAATATACTGTCAATTGAAAAGGAACTCTAGAAGAAATTCGTTAAAACCTCGAAAAATTAGTAGAATGAACTAAAATAAAAGAGGTTACAATAATTCTTCTTTTTTTTAAGGCCTTTCATTAATAATTGGCTTAGGCCACAAATTCTCTCACCCACTGATCTATCGGCTTCTTAACTAGGGATCACCAAAAAAAAAAAAAAAAAAAAAAGAATTAAAGACAAAAAAAGATTTTGTATTTTCGTAAGATGCAATTACGAAAACCAGCGTCCCCTGCTTTAGGAAAAGAACAATAGTTACTATGTCAAAGAAGTAACTTTCTTCATTTTCTCCTTTCATTGCTTTTCCATTTTATGGAAAAAGTTTACAAAGTGTTTGGACATCAAAGTTAGTCGTGCGAGCTTAGTTGTTTGGACCACTTGAACTTGCATTATCTTGAAGAGGGATTTCTGCTTCACATACTAGGCTAGCCAAACAGAACGTTTGTGAACTATAATACATAGCCATGACTTACTCTTGTGCTCTTGGTCAAGTTGGATTCTGCAAAAATTCACACACACGTGGCAACCCAGTATTGGCTGTAAGAGAGGTCGAGATTTTTATTGGGTAAGATTTTTTGAAGACATGATATATCTAAAAATATCTAGTACATCTAGTCATGTTTAATGGTGCTCAACTTTGCCAAATGGACATGAACCAAGTTAACAAATTGTCATCCACCAATGAAGAAACCGATAGTGATATTCTAGGATAAGGACTTTGGTCTGTTCGAGTTATTTATATACACATGGTGGAAGGCCAATAAAACTCAAGCCACAAATCAACTCTTCTTTCTGTTTAGTAGCTGCATTCGAAAGAGTTCTTCATCTTACTTCTACAATGGCTGCAGCTACAATGGCTATCTCCTCCTCTTCTTTTGCCGGAAAGGCATTGAATGTTCCATCTTCGTCTGAAATAACTGGAAATGGAAAAGCCACCATGAGGAAGACTGCTACCAAGGCCAAGCCTGTCTCTTCAGGAAGCCCATGGTATGGTCCTGATCGTGTCAAGTACTTGGGCCCATTCTCTGGTGAGGCCCCAAGCTACTTGACTGGTGAGTTCCCTGGTGATTATGGGTGGGATACTGCTGGACTTTCAGCAGATCCAGAAACTTTCGCCAAGAACCGGGAGTTGGAGGTGATCCACTGCAGATGGGCCATGCTTGGAGCTCTTGGTTGCGTCTTCCCTGAGCTCTTGGCCCGTAATGGTGTCAAGTTCGGTGAAGCTGTATGGTTCAAGGCTGGATCTCAAATTTTCAGTGAGGGTGGACTTGATTACTTGGGTAACCCAAGTTTGGTTCATGCACAAAGCATCTTAGCCATTTGGGCTTGCCAAGTTGTGTTGATGGGAGCTGTTGAGGGTTACCGTGTTGCCGGTGGTCCTCTCGGTGAGGTTATTGATCCACTATACCCTGGTGGTAGCTTCGACCCATTAGGGCTTGCTGATGACCCAGAAGCTTTTGCCGAGCTCAAGGTGAAGGAGATTAAGAATGGTAGACTTGCCATGTTCTCCATGTTTGGATTCTTTGTACAAGCTATTGTCACTGGAAAAGGTCCATTGGAGAACCTCGCTGACCACCTTGCTGACCCCGTTAACAACAATGCGTGGGCCTTTGCCACAAACTTTGTTCCCGGAAAGTGAAGTACTCCCTAAAAGAAGAGCCCTCTAGTATCATATTATTTCTTGGCCTTGTAAAACTGATGTATATTGCCCGAGATTACATGTGAATTTTGTTTAATTGTGTAGTTGTCAATTACATTTTCCGTGCTCAGAGGTAAAGCTACTAAAATAAACATAATAGTATCAGCAAATCATTCTGCAGAGCAAACAAGGATTTCCAGAACAGAGGGAACTTGTTATTGAGATATAAAAGAGACGCCATTAAAACCTGATCTTGTAAATCTATTCAAAATCTCATATATGCATAAAAGTTTTTTTTTACTGCTCTACTTGCAACATCTATACATCTTGCAGTTAAGCAGGATGAGATGTATTTACTTACAAAGTTTAAAGTTGATTCAGAAATCTTGTTGAACTAGATGCAACAAGCTATTTTGTTGAACTTGGATATGAATTTGGAGTTCTCTCAGCTTCTTCATTTGATATGTCATCTATCTTTTCTCCACTATTAGTTACAGTTCTACTCTTGTTCTCACAACAACCTTCTTGTAAAGCTCTTCATTTTGTAGATCTTTGCTTCTGTTTATCATCTCGTTCAGGTACTTCAATTATTTGATCTTGTCACTACATTAGGTAGAGTCTTGCTGCAGCATTAGTTCAAGTTATACTGCTAGTAAATTTAGATGAAAGCTTGTAGACAATAGCCTGTTTAAACAGATTCTTCAAGTTATCAACCCTCTTACAAATTAAAGCTCATTCTTATTGCAGTAACTTTGATATTGCTCGGTCTCTTATTTTAATTGTCTTATCCAACAATGCTTGTAAATATCTATGTTCTGATAAATACGTTTCCTCTAAAACTTTCAGATAGATCGGACTACAACTTTTTAAAATATGATCCCGGAAATGCAGTCGGCTATATATAAACGATGTCGACATTTAAAGAAATGAACATATTAACAAATATACGAAAAAATACAAACGAATAAATTACTGTAAAGCCATCATGTTTATCACACATTGTTAAAAATTTAAGTTAAACAAACTTGTTGCAAGAAGAATGTAAAGGGCAAAATGAATAGAAATTAGAATTTTCTTATTCTTAATTTTTCGCATTCCACAATTAAACTATCTTCCCGTAGGTGAGGCAAGCCAAGCTCGATTGGGGCTTGTTATATTTCAAGGTAATTTGGGAAAACACATTGCATTCTATTCATGAGTATAGCAGATTCTTATACTGTTACAATAGTTCCTAACTAAGGAAATTAATAATAGTAAATATTCTATAATTAATCCTACTGTTATAAATTCATTTATTTGTGTGGATGATGTAACGACCCTCAAATAGTCGTTACGGGATTCGGGACCTCGATTTGCGTGTCGACAGTCCCAAAAGCTCCGTTAGGTCATTTATGACCCGTCTGTGAAATCTGAGTCGAAACGGAGTCCGTTTGATAGGTTTTCGAGAAAAGGATCCGTTTATGAAATTCCGGAAAGGAATTTGGGATTTCGATAGGTCGTTTTGAGTAAACGAACCCCGATGGAAAATCCGAGCGCACCGTTAGGTCTGTCTCGTCATTTATGATATGTAGCAACCTTCAAAATTGAAAACGGACCTCGTTTGATAGGACTTTTGATAAAGTCCCCGTTTCGGAAGTTTAAAAGAGGTTTCCGAGCTCGATTTGAGCAAATGAGCTCCGATGAGAGATCCGAAAGTTCCGTTAGGTTCGTATAGTCATTTGTGACTTGTAGCAACTTTCGGAATTAGATTCCGAGGTCGTTTGGTTAAATTTCACTATTTTGGCGAAAGTCGAAAATTGAACCTTTGCCGTGGAACCCACTTTTTGAGTTCTGGAGGTCCGAATTGAGTTCCGTCTTGACGAGCATTGCACCCAAGTATTTTATGGCTTGTGTGCAAAATTTGGGATCATTCCGAGCTTCGTAGGGTCCCGTTTTGCCCCTAAAATAGTAGAAAATCTGGTGCGACTTTTCTGTTCTGTTTTGGCGCAAACAGCCGGATAAAAGCTGATTTTCCGGCCAATCCGTAAGGAATTAGGAAAAAACTCAAAACATGAAAGTTGTAGCCCTTTGAGTTGTGGTTCTAATGGCATCAGTTTCAGGTCATTTGGACATTCCTATCAAAAGTTATGATTTTTTTAAAAGAAGCTGTCACATAGGTAAAAACTGCTATAAAAAGGCCATTTCGGGCCATTTCGGTTCATAACTTATAAAAATCATTTGGTGAGCTCTTGAGGCGATTTTTGGGTATTTCTTGAAGACCCAATCATACTTACACTTAAGGTAAGCCCTTTCAATCCATCTTTATGTTGATTAACACAAGAATCAAAGGGTTGATTCTTGGAAATGGGTTAGAACCCTAGATTCTTAAGAATTGGGGAAAGACATCGAGCAAGGCTCGCATGTGGAATCTAAGTGTACTTTTGGACTCACGGGAGCGTGGGGAGTCCGGAAAAGTACATTTTGTAAATTTAGGGCTCGGCCCTACCCGGGGGCATTTTGGTAATTTTTACCCTAGGATGCCTATAGGCTTAAATAGCTATAATTGAGCACTCATATGTGCTATATCTTGTCTTAATAGACCTAGTGGAGAGTCCTTCGCGGACAAGGCGAGCGGAAAAGGAGATTCTTCCCGGCATTTGAGCCCGAATTTCGAGGTAAGTGAGACTTGACCTCTATTGTGCTTGTGGACTCTTCCTTCATGCTAGTATGCTTCATGTACGCATATATATACCTAACAATGGTTAGGATTAATGATGTGAATTACTTGCTATTATTGTTTGTTATAAATAGCGAGATTGTGACTCGACCGAGGTATGTGCCGGTCTAAACGCTACGTCGAGGTAGCTTAAATTTATATCGTAGTAACGCTTGCTACGCCATGCTTAGATAGCAAGAACTTGGGACATGGTCGAGGATGTTGCCGGCATGTCATGATAAATGTCTTGCCGAGGATTTTGCCGGCTTTTGTATGATATTGGTACTTGATTTGTTCACGTGCCGGGTTGGGTAGTGCTGTCTATACGTAACCTTGGGTTGGACGACATGGGAGTAGGGATTGTACCCCCAAACTGTGGTCGGGTTAACCTTCGCCTTACGTTCAGCTAGCATAACCAACCTGGGTTACGGTGACTGTGAAATATTAGCGTTATTAATATTTCTGTTATTGTTATTAATGTCGTGGATATTAATACTGTTAGAGGGACACTTGACAGGGGGTGTGGTGTCGCCTATACTATGAGATGTGTCACACTTTATAGGGGGTGTGGTGTGGACACTTGATCTTTGAGATGTGACACACTTGACAGGGGGTGTGGTGTGGTCACTTGATTTATTGAGATACGACGCACTTGACAGGGGGTGTGGTGCGATCGTAGACAGATTTGAGATGAGCCAACGACTACGGGTCGTAAGTCATGTCTTATTTCTATCTCTCAAAATTATTAGACTTTAAATTTTTTACAATTTGGAAGTAATTTTGAATTTATCCAATGAAGAATTAATTTTTTAAATTACAAGTAATAGAATTTATTTACTATTCACTTTTAATTTTCACAAATTATGATTTTTTTAAATTTTTTTAATATTTAATTAAGACCTTATAGTTTATTTGTATCTCATAAGAATTGTAACATTATTCAATTTCTTACACTTGTAAAAAATATTTAGGTTTTTGTTTTATAAGCTTCTTTAGTCATTTTTATTTTTCTTAAATTCTATACGTATTTCGCTATTTTTTTTGGGGTCATTATGCTATTTTATTAATTCATAAATAAAATCAACGGGGGCATACGCCTCACCTCATAATACGTAAAATGTCGGGCCTTGCGCCCCGCCTTTTAAAACATTGTTGAAACATACACTAATAGAAATTCTCCAAACTCAGACCCATTCTTTCATTCAACAATATTTTTTATTGCACTATCGACACCAATATGTAAGAAAGAAATAAAAGAAAGTTATTTTTTAATATTTTGATATTTCCAACGACAAATTCGTGGTAAACTTTGGTGCCATATCATGCGTAATATATTTTCTCACTACTTCTGTCAATAAATTCCACATAGAATTAGTTGATGAAAATTGACAACGGGGAAGAGAATAAATAATCTAATTTTTTAGTACCCGATTGATTTCGTTAGAAAATGTGGTGTAAAAACAGGTGGTTTACGTTTTTGAATAAATGATTTCTGACGGATTGCGGGCAGTCGTTTTCATCGTTTCCAACGCCTTTTTTTCCCATTTCCTCCGTCTCTCCTTCTCAAGTTCATGCGAACTGTCTATCTCCTCACCGCTGATAGTAGCTCTTCCCGACATATCTTCTTCATCAGAGGTATCCTCTTCTTTAGGTTAGGTAAATTTGTTGGAGGAAGGGGAATACAAGAAGATAGGGAAGAGAGGATTTTGATAAGAAGAGGATGTTTCTCTACTCACTTAATACAAATGACAATTTATGGGGAGCTATATCTATATATTATTAAAAGGCATGTAGTAGCCTATGAAAAGTAGCCAAGTGGCATGTCAAGGAAAAGCCATGTGTTAATTTTTAGGATAAAGTAGTTAAGTTAGGTGATTTAGTTATTAACTTACATCCATATATAATTATATAACAAATTAAAGAGCAAAAAATCAAAAATAAAAAGTTAAAAAAGGGAAAAAGATACAAAAGAACTCCTATTGTTTTGAATAACTGATTATCCCACTTACCCCCACTACTCCTAAAAAAATGAGAATCGGATTTGAAAATTTCTGGGTAATTAGATAATGCAAATCAGTTTTAAACTATTCAGTCACACAAATTATCTTAAACAATTTAGTCACGCAAATATTTAGAAAAAAAACGATAATTGCAAAGTAGTGGGTGGATAGCGCAAGTAACTGCTTAGTAGTGGGTGGATAGCACAAATCAAATTTGAACGAAAATTGAGACAGTAAGTATTTAGAGTCCTTTCTAAGATGACGGTTAAATTCACATTATCTTGCAGAAATAGTTGATGTTCCTAGGAAAGTTAATCCCAAACCCAAACTTGTTCTTCTTTCTTCAGCCGTCATCTCTTTCTCACCCACCCTCTTCTTTTAAGGTTGAATGATTTTGGTGAAAGATATGGTCGGAAACTTTGACAATCTCTAAGTCGTTGTAGATTTCGTTTGCAAGAGTGGTCTTCCCTGCTCCACATAGTGAAATGACTTTTAAGTTATCAAACTTGTCGATCATGTGTTGGATTGGCTGATCTTTGAGAAAAGCTCCACACAATCAGTCACATTAAAGTATTACTGCAGTTGGGCTCAACAAATTAATCAAAGTTAGGAAAGCTAATCACATTTCATGGACGATTAGTATGTATACTTTAAAGGCATTTCATATGTGGAGTTGGCAGATCGCAATAGGGAACACCATCTTGCATACAAAGTCGTCAGCGACAACCCGCTCCGAGGCAGCTTACAAAGATTCATATTCATCCTTTTAGTATGGACAGCAAGAATACAGGATGTGCTAATTCAGTAAGGGATAGAAATGCGAGAAGGAATAGAAGGGCTGGGAAGCCATCAGACAGTTTAGATAGGCATGATATGGAGCCTCCTGCTTTTGTTTCAAATGGCAGCATGGAAGATAGTGATTCTGAAATTGCAACTGTTGTTGGGTTTAATGGAAAAGGTTCCCTTTTGTAGGGAAATGCACTTTCTCCCACATTGGTAGAGGAAAAGGATTTTGTTGGGTTTAAATAGAGATTTACTTCTCTTAGCTCTTAAAAGAGTTGAGAAGAAGGGAAGCCTCGCGCCATCGTCGTCGCTTGCTCGTCTCGGATTCGGTCAATTGATATGATTGACTTAACTTTTTTGAACCGACAAAACTGAAATATTAATTAATTAATATTTTATCCGTTTGTGTAACGGGCAACTCCGTTTGTATAACGGGCAGCTGAAGTGAGTTCAGTACCCGGGCAGCTGAAGCAACATCAGCAGATTAGTTCCTCCACGTTTCCCTCCACGTCTTCTCATTAATGTCGGTCATTAGTGGTAGATTAATTCCTCCACATTAAAGTCAGTCATTATTGGTAAATTAATTGCTCCACATTAAAGTCAGTCATTAGTGGACAGTTAAGTCTCCCACGTTTTCTCATTAATCACCAGGTGTTTCTCTTCACCGCCCTTTGATGTCTATATAAACTGGTCATTTGTCAGTCCTTGATCACGACAGACAACATAGAACACAGACATAGACTGAAGTTCTGAGATAGAGACTCCACAGAGACTCAAACTCGGACTGATAGAGACGTAACCTCGGGCAGAAGATAGAAACACTCGGGCAAAGAAAAACACTGACAGAAAGCATATCTCACTGCATCCCCTCCCTTCTGCATATTAAGTGAGACGTGTGATTTGCTCCGTTCCTTTGTGTTCGCCGTGTTCTAACCGTTTGAAGTGCCGCTACGGTAGAACTGTTATCCCGTTCCATCCTGGGAGAAATTAACCCGTGAACCTTAGGCATCGTGAGGGGGTTAGATTTCTTAAGGAGACACAAGTAACTTGTGGGCTCGGGATCGTCCTATACTAACAGATTATTTGCTGCAGGTTTTTGTATCTTCTAATTTATTTCAAGTGCAGGAACCACAAGCTTAAGAAATCTAATGATATTTATTTTTTGCGCTTAAATAAATATTGTTTAAGGAGACTGGTTGAGGAGGCTAAAACCTTTGTAGTTTTTCTACTCCTATACTGCATATTAATCTGCTCGGGGAGACTAAAGACCTTTGTGGTTTTCTACTCCTGTACTGCATATTACTCTGCTCGTGGGGACTAAAACCTTTGTGGTTTTTCTACTCCTAGTTACTGTGAAATAATCTGTTTGTGGAGACTAAAAGCCTTCGTGGTTTTTTCTACTCCAATTGTTTAAACAGTTTATTGATATTGTTTCTGTCCGTGTCATTTTGCAAAGATGACAAACGGAGCGGATCCAACTGTCCCTGTTGGGAGTACTAATACTACCACAGTTTCTGGTGCTGCTGGGCCTAGCCGTGCTGCTGCAACGGTTATGCCACCTGCAGAGAAATCGGGGAAGTTTTCTGGTGTGGACTTTAAGAGATGGCAGCAAAAGATGTTCTTTTATCTGACCACCTTAAGCCTGCAAAGGTTTATTAAGGAGGATGCTCCAGTCCTGACTGATGAAACACCTGAAAACGAACGCTTCCTCGTGATTGAGGCTTGGACTCATTCTGACTTCCTATGCAAGAATTATATTCTAAGTGGCTTGGAAGATGACTTGTACAACGTTTATAGTAACGTTGAAACGTCTAAGAAACTGTGGAATGCGTTAGAAAAGAAGTATAAGAGTGAAGATGCTGGACTGAAGAAATTTGTGGCTGCCAAATTTTTGGATTATAAAATGGTGGATAACAAATCTGTTGTGTCCCAAGTCCAAGAACTTCAAGTCATTATACATGATCTCCTTGCTGAAGGTTTGGTGATCAACGAGGTGTTTCAAGTTGCAGCCATGATTGAAAAGTTACCTCCTTTGTGGAAGGACTTTAAAAATTACTTGAAACACAAGCGCAAGGAGATGACCCTTGAAGATTTGATTGTTCGCTTAAGAATTGAAGAGGACAACAAATCAGCTGAAAAGAAGGCTCGTGGAAATGCTACAATAGTGGGAGCAAATATTGTTGAGCATAATCCAAATAAGAGGAAGAAGCCTTCTGGAGGGAAGACCAACCCTAGCAAGAAAAAGTTCAAGGGAAATTGCTACAATTGTGGCAAGAGTGGACATAAGTCCGTAGACTGTCGTACTGCAAAGAAGGACAGGAAAAATGGAAAAGGTCAGGCAAACATGGTTGAAGACAATAAATTGTCTCAAGGAGTGCAAGACATTGATCTGTGCGCTATGATTTCTGAATGCAACTTAGTTGGAAATCCTAAAGAATGGTGGATTGATTCAGGAGCCACCCGCTATGTTTGTGCTGTGAAGGAAGCCTTTGCTTCATATGCTCCTGCAGGACCTGATGAGGTGCTCTCTATGGGCAATTCTGCAACGGCCAGAATTGAAGGATATGGAAAGATATTCCTCAAGATGACGTCTGGCAAGGTTGTGACTCTGACCAATGTTCTTCACGTTCTTGAAATAAGGAAGAACTTGGTGTCAACTGCACTTCTCGTTAAGAACGGGTTTAAGTGTGTGTTTGTCTCTGACAAAGTTGTAATAGCCAAGAATGAGCTGTATGTAGGAAAAGGTTACCTGACTGAGGGCCTTTTCAAACTCAATGTAATGGTCATTGACAATATGAATAAAACTGCAGCTTCTTGTTATTTACTTGAGTCAAATAGTTTGTGGCATTCTCGTTTGGGACATGTCAATTATAAAACCTTGTGGAAAATGATCAATTTGGAAGTATTGCCTAAATTTGATTGCGAGAAGTCAAAATGTCAAAATGTCAAATATGTGTTGAGTCTAAATATACAAAACACCCTTACAAGTCAATTGAAAGGGATTCGGAACCATTAGACTTAATTCATACGGACATTTGTGACATGAAGTCAATACCATCTCGCGGTGGGAAGAAGTATTTTATAACTTTTATTGACGATAGCACTCGTTACTGCTATGTTTATTTACTTAGTAGTAAAGATGAGGCAATTGACGCATTCAAGCAATACAAGAATGAAGTTGAAACGCAACTTACCAAAAAGATCAAAATGATAAGAAGTGATAGGGGTGGAGAATATGAATCTCCTTTTAAACAAGTGTGTTTGGAATATGGCATTATTCATCAAACAACTGCCCCCTACACCCCTCAATCTAATGGGATTGCGGAAAGAAAAAATCGAACTTTAAAGGAGATGATGAATGCCTTGTTGATAAGTTCGGGTCTACCCCAGAACTTGTGGGGGGAAGCCTTATTCACGGCTAATCAAATACTCAATCAAGTTCCCCATAGCAAAACACTGTCCATTCCATATGAAAAGTGGAAAGGAAGGAAGCCCAACTTGAATTACTTCAAAGTGTGGGGGTGTTTGGCTAAAGTGCAAGTCCCAAAACCCAAAAGGGTTAAGATTGGACCGAAAACAATTGATTGTGTTTTCATTGGGTATGCTAGAAACAGTAAAGCATATCGGTTTCTGGTTCATAAATCAGAAAATCCCGACATTCACGTTAATACGGTGATGGAATCAGATAATGCTGAATTCTTTGAAATGATATATCCGTATAAGAAGTAATGTGAGTCAATTGGTGAAAGATCCAAACGACCTCAGGAAGAAACCAAAGGAAAGTCACCAAATGAGGAAGAACCAAGACGAAGCAAGCGTCAAAGAACTTCTACGTCATTTGGAGATGACTTTGTCACTTTTCTGTTAGAAAGTGAGCCTCGGACGTTTAAAGAAGCAATGTCTTCTTCAGACTCTCCATTTTGGAAAGAGGCAGTCAATAGTGAAATAGAATCTATTTTGAGCAACCATACTTGGGAGTTGGTTGATCTTCCTCCTGGAAACAAACCATTAGGTTCTAAGTGGATTTTCAAAAGGAAAATCAAAGCTAATGGCACTATTGACAAGTACAAGGCAAGGCTCGTTGTTAAAGGATATAGACAACAAGAAGGTCTTGACTACTTTGACACATACTCGCCGGTAACCAGAATAACATCGATACGGATGTTAATAGTGTTAGCCGCAGTGTATGGTCTTGAAATCCATCAAATGGACGTTAAGACAGCGTTCTTAAACAGGGATTTGGAGGAAGAAATTTACATGGAACAACCTGAAGGGTTTGTGGTTCCAGGTAAAGAAAAGATGGTGTGTAAACTTGTTAAGTCGCTTTATGGACTAAAACAAGCACCTAAACAATGGCATGCGAAATTTGATCATACAATGTTGTCAAATGGCTTTAAAATTAACGAGTGTGACAAATGTGTCTACATTAAGAACACTCCTAATTTTGTAGTCATTGTTTGCTTATATGTGGACGACATGTTGATAATGAGCAATGACATTGCCAATGTAAATGCTACGAAATGTATGTTGACTAGCAAATTTGATATGAAAGACTTAGGAGTTGTGGACTTAATTCTGGGTGTTAAGATCCATAGAACTCCTCAAGGTCTGGCGTTGTCTCAAACTCACTACATCAATAGTGTTCTTGAAAAATTTAAATATTTGGATTTTAAAGTTTAAGACTCCTATTGATGTAAACCTTGCTCTTAAGAAGAACAAAGGTCAAAGCACGCCGCAACGGGATTATGCACGTGTTTTGGAAAGTTTGATGTACGTCATGAATTGTACTCGTCCAGATATAGCTTGTGCTATAAGTAAACTAAGTCGATACACGAGTAATCCCAATCAGACCCATTGGATGGCAATAAAACGTGTTTTGGGGTATTTAAAATACACTCAAGACTTTGCATTGCATTATAATAAGTATCCTGCAGTCATTGAAGGATATTGTGATGCCAATTGGGTCACCGGCACAACTGATTCTAAGTCCACAAGTGGATACGTTTTCGCACTTGGTGGAGGAGCGGTGTCCTGGAAATCGTCCAAGCAAACGTGTATTGCCCGCTCTACTATGGAAGCTGAATTCATAGCCTTAGATAAAGCCGGTGAAGAAGCTGAATGGCTTCGGAACTTTTTGGAAGACATTCCGTTCTGGCCTAAGCCGTTGACACCAATTTGTATACATTGTGATAGTCAATCTGCTATAGGAAGAGCGAGGAATGTCATGTATAACGGTAAGAATCGTCACATACGACGAAGGATCGTTAGGGACCTACTCTCTAGAGGAATTATCACCATTGATTACGTGAAATCAAGGGATAATGTGGCGGATCCGCTTACAAAAGGCCTAACTAGAGTGGCGGTTGAATGTTCATCGAAGGGAATGGGACTATGGCCAAGGACAAGTCATCACGACGGCAACTCTACCTAGGAGATTGGAGATCCCAAGAACTAGGTTCAAGGAGAATACAAAGTTGTGTATGACGGTCCAACATTGTCAATTAAATGATTGGTCCATTCTCGTGATGAGACAATGTTCAAGTACCAAGGATAAAATGCTAGAGGCATTTTTTAATGATAATCTAAGTTTGATATTGTGTTTATCAAACAGTGTATATCTATAGGATTACACGTTTAGAAATAACCTATGTAAGTGTGAAGTGTAAGCCGCTTCAAGGAGAATTCTGTATGGCCAATTCTTTAAGCACTTATGAAACCAGGCGGTGTTCATGGCTGAAACGAACACAATAGTGAGAACCAAAGACGGTTAAGGGTTAGTTGTGTGACTTACGTTGTCTAGGTATACACCAAAGCTCAACGGTTCAAAGATATCAAATCTATCGATTGACCGAGTATATCCGATGTATGTTCACTACGGAAAGTTCAAAGGGAAACCTACTTATCCAGATGCAACTAATTCTTTCTTGCAAATCACACAAGTCTGTCATGTATATGTCCATTCAGCCATTCCCCATTCATGTGGGGGATTGTTGGGTTTAATGGAAGAGTGTGAATGGGAAATGGGTGAAAGGTGAAAAGGTTCCCCTTTTGTAGGGAAATGCACTTTCTCCCACATTGGTAGAGGAAAAGGATTTTTTTGGGTTTAAATAGAGATTTACTTCTCTTAGCTCTTAAAAGAGTTGAGAAGAAGGGAAGCCTCGCGCCGTCGTCGTCGCTCGCTCGTCTCGGATTCGGATTCGGATTCGGATTTGGACAATTGATATGATTGATTGACTTAACTTTTTTGAACCAACAAAACTGAAATATTAATTAATTAATATTTTATCCGTTTGTGTAACGGGCAGCTCCGTTTGTGTAACGGGCAACTCCGTTTGCATAACGGGCAACTGAAGTGAGTTCAGTACCCGGGCAGCTGAAGCAACATCACCAGATTAGTTCCTCCACGTTTTCCCTCCACGTCTTCTCATTAATGTCGGTCATTAGTGGTAGATTAATTCCTCCACATTAAAGTCAGTCATTATTGGTAGATTAATTGCTCCACATTAAAGTCAGTCATTAGTGGACAATTAAGTCTCCCACGTTTTCTCATTAATCACCAGGTGTGTCTCTTCACCGCCCTTGGATGTCTATATAAACTGGTCATTTTTCAGTCCTTGATCACGACAGACAACATAGAACACAAACACGTTTTCTCATTAATCACCAGGTTTGTACAAATGCTTATACATGTCATAATCTTTCCTACTCACTCCGCCTCATATTAATTGTCCCTTTACTACTCCCTAAGTCCCATATTAGTTGCCCTTTAGCAAAGAGTCTCAAACTAGTTGTCTATTTATGATTTCAATGCTAAATTTATTAATTCTTTTCAACTATCCTCTTAATAATGAAAAAAATTCTCAAAAAAAAATTTCACGGTCAAATACTCCCTCTGTTTGTCGTAGTTTGACTTGGTACAAAGTTTAATAAAGAAATGAAGACTCTTGAAACTTGTGGTCTACAATGAGCCATAAATATTTGTGTGGTTATAAATGAGTCAAAAAGTAAGTTTTGAGTTGAATTGTTTCAAAATTTAGAAATATGACAATCTTTTTGGGACAGACTAATAAATAAAGTATGACAAACAAAATGGGATAGAGAGAATATTAAATAGAGGTAACATAATAAAACATACACTATATTTAATAATTTTTTTAGTGAGCATGAAAAAGCAGAAGGAGACAACTAATGTGGAAAACAATGGAGTATTTATTTTGTTTAAGTTATGTTAATGTTTTGCCAATTGCTACCTTTTAATCCCTGTAAGAAGGTACAAGCTAGGGCTTTGGGCTGACTACATTGATGAGATGTAAATTTTACTAACATCATATTCCTCCTTTTGATTTTATAAAGTGGTACTTCTATTTCAAAAATGATGAGTCTATTACTATTTGAACAGTCAAATAAGATTATGTTTGACCACATGTCTCACAAATATTTTCTAACTATTTTGAATTGTCAACTATTGTGACTTATAGTATTTTTCATGTAGTTTATAAATATGTAAATTTTATTTAAAAAGTTTTAAAATTCGATGTGCAAATTCCCGTTGAAAATTAGTTAATTTGACCCTCGTACTCTGCAAAGGTTCATCCTTTTTGAAACGGATGGAGTATTTTATAAATTTGAAAAGTTGTCGTATGTACCGGTTCTTCAATATTTTCTTCAATTAATCAATACAATGGATAAATCAAATTAAACTACTAACGTTGTACTCTAATTCGTCATCGGATATTATAAATAGGCAAAATACATGTGCAGCCCCCTAAAGTTGGCGCCAGTTGTCAGTTTGACACTCCAACTTATCAAGTGACTTTTCAGACACCTCATGTAGCATTTAAGTAAAACTTTTAAGCACCTCTGTTTTACAAACCTTGTGTGTGGGTTGCAATTGCGGATGAGGTGGCAAAATTACTAATAAAAAGATGACACGTGGAATTTAAAAATAAAAGTAAAGAAAAAGAAAAGAGATCCATTTTGATATGAAAAAAAAGAAGGAAAAAGGATCAAAAAAATAAAAAACCCACCAAGCTCCCCCCGTTTCTTCTTCATTGCACCACCCCCCTCCCCCCAATTCTTTCTTCTTTATTGTTACTCCTCCTCCACCATACTGCCTCATCATTTTCATTGAATTTCTTTCCATAAATCTCACCCAAGCACTGCCTCCCGCCCCAATTTTCTCCATCATCAATTCGAACCCAAACCGTTTCTCTTTCGTTATCTCACAAATGTTTAATTTTTTGGCCAATTAATTTATCTTTTCTTGGATTCATTCCTCTCGTTTGTATTGAATTAGTCAAATTTGCATCATAAAAATTTTATTATTTGTTGTAAAACTAATTGTAAAGAAGTGCAAGAATAAGATAAAATATATGAGAGGAGAAGGAAAAACATATATTATTCTCAAAGTATTTCAAGTGTGTCTTCCATAGACAAAATGTCCTCTATTTATAGGACACCAATACATAGGAAGTTACAAGTCATCCCAAAGGTTATAAGAATTAAGAGGTCTCTAAATGAGGAATTAAGTAGGACATAGTGGGGAGGAATTATGTAGGAGAAAGTGGGGTAGTAAATCATAAGTTAGTGGTGAGTAGTGGTCATCCACATTAACACAAATACATGGATTTACAACACTCCCCATTGGATAACCATTTTGAAGGTAATGTGCCTCGTTAAAACCTTACTAGGAAAAACCCGGTGGAAAAAAGCCCAGTGAAGGAAAAAGAGTACACACTTCCTATAATACGCCTTTAGAGCTGTCTCATTAAAAACCTTACAAGTAAAACCCAAATGGGATAAAACCTTGTTAAGGAAAAAAGAGTGCAGCGCGTATTTTACTCCCCCTTATGAAAACATCATTCAATATCTTGAAGACGACACATTCCAATCTTGTAAATCAGCTTCTCAAAAGTTGATGTTGGCAATGATGCAGTGAATAGTTTTGTCAAACTATTACTTGAATGAATACTTGAACATTAACTTCATAAATCTTTTGAAAATCACCATTGCAAAGTAATTTTGATGGATAACCATCTCCTTTAGTTGTATCTTCATTTTAGCTGAATTATCCATGCAATATTTCATATAATATTGTCGAATCTTCGTCTTCAAAGAAATTCCACATCGTTGCTGAATAAGTTGAGTTCTTGGTCTCAATCATTTATATTTGCCGGCTAGCTTGATATATGGCTATTATGTCTTCATGATTTGAAAATGCAACAACAACAATGTATTTTGTGAAGTGCCATAATATAAGTTTACTTCCACAAACAAATAGCTAGTTGATATCGGGCTTTGTGGATCAAATAGATACCATGTATTCTTCTGATGTCTTCGCATTGAGGAAGAACTGAATCTTACCAACAAGCTTATAACAAAAGTTATAACCAGTGGAGTATATTTGGTAAGATACTTCAATGCACCAATTGCATTAAATATAATATTTCAATATCAAGAAGCTCGCTAACGCGATTTCACCACATGTGGCCGGATTGTTTTAATCCGTATAAATATTTATGAAGCTTCTTTGAATAGGTTTCCCGGGAACCTTTACATGCTTTTAGGATCTTGAATCCTTCAAGGATAAATATATTGTTGCTCAATGAACCATATAAAAGGCTGTTGCAACATTCATACGCATATCAAGTCTTTCATGCACTGCCAGACATATAACATACCTGAAGGTGATTGCATCCACCAAAAGGAGAATATAGCTCCATATAATCAATGTCATAACTTTGTGCCTCAAGTCGTACTTTATATTTAACGACTTATTATTATCAATATTTTTGCACAAAAATATCTTTATACACCACTGGATTTGCACCTTCAGGTGTTTGGACTATAGGTCCAAAAACTTCACGTCACTCGAGTGAAGCCAATTTTTGCTTGAATGCGTTTTGCTATTTTTGGCCAATAATTTCATGTCTGTATTCCTAACAGACTTAAGCTCAAGATCCTCATAATCATATAAATATTGAGCTTTATAATATATATAAGATATCGTCGACGATAATCGTCGACGATAATTTTATATCTCGGTTCCCAATCCGGCATAACATATTGAGATCTCTTCACATTCATAAATTTTCAGGTACCTGAACCTCTCATGAGAAGGTTTTATGAAGTGTTATGTCGTGGGCTATTTTAGAGCCCTGCCTCCTTATTTGACCATCATAATCATTTGCTCCTTTCCTTTTTCAAGGATTTATCTTTGGAACCGAATGGTCTACCACGCTTCAGGCGTTCCTTAGACTCATTGACATAAATAGATTGTCTCACCAGGACATAAGGAGCATTAGCAGCTGGAATATAATATTTTTCTTTGAGTCAATAATGCGTCTGGCAGTGACTTGTATTATCTTTATATGAGGATCGTAATCAAATGATATTTTAATTTATTTACTCCTCAGCTGCGTTAATTTCTCCCCCAAATGTTAGCCAAACTAACATTCATTCCCAACCTTATATGGGATCCATCTTTGTGCATTGTGGTGGAGCAATTGATAACAAATCGCACATTATAATTATTAGACGGAAAATATTTGGTTCCTGACCCTGAACTAATTATGAGGGATATTCATTTTGTGGTATGTCGTGCACAAGTGCTGCTTTATGGATGTTCCATACCACATACCTGATTTAGGTAGCATTGTTCTCATATGCATGGTTTAGCAATTAGAGGCTTTCAATATATGAATCTGCTAAACTTGCTTGCCAACATTATCAAGATAACTTGTCTTGATTGCATAATCTGGAACTATGCTCATAATAAAATTTATTTGAGCAAATACTTATCCTTGCAAGTACCATTGCGGGTTTGTAATAAACGCACATGTGACCTTATTATAGATGCATCTTTTTATAATAATTATATGGTTCACATGGCAGATGAACGGGCCCATATTCACCTTTTATACATTCCAGAAGTGCGGGGATCCTGATCCCAAATTTAGTTGGTCGAATAATTTATTTATCTTGAGAACAAACAACGCAAAAAGAATTCTTGAAGAATCGTGATTCTTCAGTATATACCCATGTGAATTCTCATTTATATATTTTGTGCATCATATTTGAACCGGGATGGTCAAACCGGTCATGCCAACTTATAAGTAAATTCATCTAGTAAACTTCTGGTTTACTATAGCATGGGCATTGTAACAATAAACTAAAAGTTTATTGTTGGCATGCACATATGATTTTACCACACTTATTTTTTGAGTAGTACATACTCGAGGAAGAGGCGGGGAGCTTTTCAAGCACATATATCTCACCCGACATTCTTGTATAAAGATATTCATATCTTTCCATCAAATTTAGTCTCTTAGCCATTTTGGCAAATGTATTTGAAACTTAACAAGTTTCTTTCGAGACATACTACAATAAATATTTCATCAATCTCATTCCTCTGGGTAGTAATATTTTGGCTCTTCCGGAGCACTCAAATAGCTTTGTACTACCATATATTTTATTACACCAACCATAAGGTAAATATCTCCTATCAAGGGGAAAATCATATTATTTTTCTCATGGTAAAATCATTATAGGCAAGATCAATTTCTTGCTTCACTTGCTCTTATGTAATTCATAATAATACATAATTATGGCGTATATTTTGTACGAGAGCAATGATCATTTATGCCACAATAAATAATAGAATTATTATAGTCGAACCTTTTCTAGAGGTGAGTTGTGGTACTTTATCAACCACGCATGGGCACGTCCATATTCATCTTTCTCGAACCTCTTCTGGAGGCGAGTTTTGATATTTTATCACATATTGCCACATTCACTTCGGTGAATGGGTCTATATTCATAATTTTTTTATGAATTGTCTCATTCACTGCAAAGAATGGACCATAATCATTTGGACTTGCCTCATGCTCATATGATACATTGAGGGCATTATTATATTTACCGTTTGAACGGTTACTTTTTGAGAACCCTTATTGTTCTCTTATTTATTTCACAATGATGACTATTTTTTCATCCTTTGCCACGTCCACATCCATGGTTTCTACCATGGTAATTTTTTTGTCGTCTTTTAAACATAAAATTATTTGCCTTTTTTTTTAGACATAAAATGTTGTGTCTTCTTTCAGACATAAAGATATGTTGCCTTCTTTCAGACATATTATGTTGTGTCTTCTTTCAGACATAATGATAATTTACCTTCTTTCAGGCATATTATGTATTGCTACTACATTCACATTTGAGAATGGAGCATTATGTTGTGCTCCCACATTCACCTTATGGAATGGGGCGTCTTGCTACCACATTCATCTTAGGGAATGGAGCATATATTGCTCCCACATTCACCTCTATGAATGGAGTCTATTTAGTGGACGGGCTTCATGACTTTTATCAAAAATACTTTATCTTTTTGATAATACTTTAGTTTGCCTCAATCATCATTATGTCATCAATATGGTGCATAGGGACCTTAACCGAATATCTTAACGGCATAAAAGCACGTTAGACCATAGTACGTTGGTATTTGAACCCAAACATCTTATCATCATAGTGCACCAGGACTTGAATATGATGTCTTAGCCTCAAAGTGGCATAATAAGCCAAGAGCCATAATATCGAAGTTAATATCACAATATTTTATGTAATACCTTTTATTTCCAAAATATTGATATTCGAGGTAGGAAATGTATATAGAAAAAATATATTTCTAAAGCTTCATCGTCACCGATAATTATAACAATAGTAATATAAGATGTATATTATATACTTATTAACTCTTAATAGAGTTCCTTTCCAACCGAAAGTTTTGGAAACATATATAAGGTTTCTAGAAATTGAACTTTCACCTTTTTTTCATTCAAAGAGATAACACCATTCATATAGGTGAAGTGCATATCAAGCCTTAATCACACTTAGGCCTTTATATTTATGACTCTATCCATTATACTTTTGCAAATAGATTGAACAAGTATTTATCCTGGGTAATGGAGGAGCATTGTTGCAACTAACAAAATAATAAAGAATCAATTTCACATGTTTAGTGTAGGGGAAACAGAGATCAGAAACATGGTTTTCTAATGACAAAGTAAATTAATTCTCTTATTCCACTATTGTACTTTGAGAACCTGGATTCGATGATCATCAATATGTGCAACTGATTTTCGAAATTTTTTTTCTCTTTCTATGTAACTCGTGACATGTATAGAAAAATATAATTTCCCTTTTCTCGTCTTACAATGCTTACCATTGTTATATTATTTGATACGAACATAGTTATTATTCATAAATTATTGTGCTATCATATCGTTACATAGCACTAAGTCTAATATTTATTGAAGTGTTTATATCATGGTCTTTTATAAAATATAAAACCACTATAATATAGGTGATGCCATACCTGTCACCTTAATATGAATGCAAGCAAAAACTGCACCTGTAACTTATAGAAATGCACAATCCAAACCTCAGATTTCTCCAACTAGGTAAAGGCTTGCTTTTTCATCCAGAAATATTTGTGGGGCACTATATATTATACAACCAGGAGTACCATGGCTCTTAAAGAATGCCATCGAGATGAATACTTCATAAGAGAACAACAACTCAGTTGGTAATTAGAATCTCGTGCTGATAACGTGTTGTAAAACTAATTGTAAAGAAGTGCAAGAATAAGATAAAATATATGAGAGGAGAAGGAAAAACATATATTATTCTCAAAGTATTTCAAGTGTGTCTTCCATAGACAAAATGTCCTCTATTTAAAGGACACCAATACATAGGAAGTTACAAGTCATCCCAAAGGTTATAAGAATTAAGATGTCCCTAAATGAGGAATTAAGTAGGACATAGTGGGGAGGAATTATGTAGGAGAAAGTGGGATTGTAAATCATAAGTTAGTGGTGAGTAGTGGTCATCCACATTAACACAAATACATGGATTTACAACATTATTCAAATTTTCATTCCTCTAGTTGTTATCCCACAGTAACAAACAATGCGACTCTCCATTTTTTTTTAAGTTTTGCGAGGTCTATGTAACTGTGGGAGAAGGATTAAGATGAGAGAGGCAAAAAAAAATTAAAATTTTCAAGCTTTTTTGAGCTGTGAATGTGTTTTAATGGAGGTATAAGGAAATGGGAGGGAGATGGCATTTTAATAGAGGAAGAAGAAGACTTTAAGGGTATAAAGGTACTTTTCCCTGTTTTTTACGGTTATAAAGTCAATAATTTTGGCTTCAACATGCTGCATTGGGCGTGTATCTCACGCATTGTGCCATGCTGGACTGGGGTGTTTAAAAAGTTCACTTAAGGTATACATGAGGTGTCTGAAAAGTCACTTGATAAGTTGGAGTGTCAAACTGACAACTGGCGCCAACTTTAGGGAGCTGTACATGTATTTTGCCTTATAAATAAGAAGCATAAAATCAAGTGGAACACTTGTATGTGTAAATCATAAGCTATAAAAATGACATTGTACTACTTATTTCTGCCTTTTTGACTATTCTCTTGTCAATAGTTGTCATTCGTTGGTTAAATTACTTTTCATACAAGATTAATGTACTGATTTGTCTCCTTTTTTGACCATACTCTTGTTATACTTTTGGACCAAAGTACGGTGCCAGAATTCTCAAATTGCATAAAATCAAGGCATTTGACTACAAATTAATAGTATATCAAACTGTAAAAGACGAGAGCTAATTCCTCACCACATAGCAATGGCAAGTGATGAAGTGACACTGTTGGACTTCTGGCCTAGTATGTTTGGCATGAGGCTCAGAATTGCACTAGCTGAAAAGGGTGTCAATAATGAGCACAAAGAAGAAGACTTGATAAATAACAAAAGTCGTCTGCTTTTAGAAATGAATCCTATCCACAAGAAAATCCCAGTTCTAATTCACAATGGAAAACCAGTTTGTGAATCTCTCATTGCAGTAGAATACATAGATGAGGTCTGGAAGGACAAAGCTTTATTGCTACCCTCTGATCCTTATGAGAAGGCACAAGCTAGGCTTTGGGCTGACTACAATTGACAAGAAGGTAAATCTTCTTTAAGTAATTTCATGTACGTTATCAATCTTTACTCATTATTAATAGAGTCATGAAAACTGATATTTACCCATTATAATTTATAATAATAAAGTGGGAGAACTATGTTTCTAACATAAGTGATTGAACTTTACCTACCGTAATAATAAAATCAATTGATGTATACTTTAAAAAGAAAAAAGTAAAATCGCTTGATGGATATGTTCAGCCATTTAGTCTTTATAGTGAATCATAGTAGATGAAGTCCAGTTATTTAATGACGTGATAAAATAATTGTGACTTTATTATTGGTGGATAAAATTTAATGACTTGATAAACTATTATAACGGGTAAAGTTCAGTTTTTTTACTGTGACAAAGAAGAAGATTCGTAACTTTATTGTTAGACCATGTATATACGGAATTGACCCTACTATTTTGTACTCCTACCGTCCCAAATTAGTTGACGCTTTAGCAAGATTCGTTTGTTCCAAAATTAGTTGATGCTTTAGGATTTCAAGACATTTTTTGCTCATTGTTTCCAAATATACCCTTAGGGGTCGTTCGGTTTGATTTTACTTTTACGCGGGTATTAACTATTAATGCGGGTATTAGTAATGTGGGTATTAATAATGTGTGTATTAATAATGTGGGTATTGTTAATGCGGGTATTAGTTATGTGGGGTTTAATAATGTGGGTATTAGCCACACATATATTATAACGTAGGGATTATTTGTTGAATCACTGATATATACAAATTAACAAAAAATATTACTATTTAAAATATTTATTTACTCGTTAAATAAAATTTTAAAATATCCTTATTATTATGAGGGTTAATTTTGTCATTTTAAAATTTAATACCTGCATTATTAATACCCACATTATTAATACCACCTTCTACCCCGCATAAAATAATACATAGATTCCCGCATTAAATAATGCAGGTATTAATAATACGGAATATACAATAACGCAACCAAACGTTGCACTAATTTTATGCCAAGCACTAAAATTATACATATACAACCGAACAAGGTATTAACATTGCGTCTTTCAATGCACAATATTAATACATGTATAAAAGTTTAACACCCAAACCGAACGACCCCTTAATTATTAAAGGTATTCCCAAAAAAAATCTAATAGTCAGATACTATTAAATAGGGGTAACATAGTAAAATGTATACCCTATTTATTGATTTTTTTAATGGGCATGCAAAAGCTGAAAGTGACAACTAAAATGGGACGGAGGGAGTATTCACTTGTATTTTTTTTAACTAATATCTTGAAAAGAAATGATAATCAAGTTTACTCTGGAACGTTGAAGTGGGAATCACATTCTTTTGGGCGAAAGATCACATGGTCAACCAAAGAAGAAGATCTAGATGCAGCTAAGGAAGATTTCCTCGAATGCCTTAAGTTGCTGGAGGGAGTATTAGGAGAGAAGGCTTATTTTGGAGGGGAAACTATTGGGTTTTTGGATGTTGCCCTGCTAGGCTATTATAACTGGTTTTATGTACTCGAGACTTATGGAAACTTCAGTATAGAGGCCGAGTGCCCCAGGTTTATTGCATGGGGCAAGAGGTGCATGCTGAGAGAGAGTGTCTCTAAGTCTCTCCCTGACCCTCACAAGATCTATGAGTACGTACAAGGACTTAGAAAAAGGTTTGGAATTGAATAGACTTTCCATATATATTACTACTAATATAGAAGGGAGAGTTGAGCTCCCTGCTTAGCCAAGGGTTGGGGGCATTTCTAGATTTACACATAATTTATGGTTTACGGCTGCTGTACATTTGAGCTTTAGGACTGTATGTTTGTGCGAATGGTCAAAAATACCAATAACTTTATGCTAATTTACTAACCTGTCCTTTGGGCTAACCAGCTGCTTCAAGGATATCGTAGTCATTTACTATTTTCACGTGCTGCCGCAATTTGTACTTTCTGAACAAATCATAAAATAGCCCGATTTAACTGCTGAAACAACCTCACTGTTTTTAACTATTTCCCGACCCATTATAGTTACAGTACACATCATTTCCTCTCGGTTTCTGCACAGAAAAAAGATGGGTTTTCATCTCCATCACTGAATTTCTTCAAAAACTAGGGACGGGGCGCAGGCCCAATAACACCTTAATTGTTACTTATTTTCTTTATTTTTATTGTACTCTCTTCATTGTAAAAAGGAAGATATAATTTGACTTGACACAAATTTTAAGAAATAAATGATGACTTTTGAAGCTTATGGTCTGAATAAGCCATATATATTATAAATCAACTCATCAAGGGTGAGGTATCTAAACAATTAGTTCAGCGTGACAATTTTGATTTAAAATTGGTATGGGGCTAAGTTATTAAAGAGGTATAGTTTTCTCTAACGATGTATTTCGACCTATTTAATCATTTATCGGTAAATATAAGAAATAATTTATGTCATTTTCTCATAAAAGATATATAAAAAACAAATTTATATGTGTTGATGCCATACAAATCATAGTGGAAAGCTCTCAAAGAAGTATAGCTTTTTCTTATCGTCAAGTTTTCCTTCCCTATCTAAATAGTGCATGGAAATGGCATTTACCTATTTGTTCCCATTTTCCTTGATCTAACAGAGAAGATATACTTTCCAAATTTATATTCTAATAATTTTTTGAAGTCACAGTGTGCATGGCTTTAATGGTAACTAATTTATCCTTATTAACCAAATATCATAGTACAGATTAACTCATTTTTGCGAGCGGTTTTATACTCTAGAACGTGAAGAATATTACAACTCATCAACAACACTCTTGTGTTAGTTTCTAAGGTTTCTGAAATGGCAGTATGTGAAAAAGCTTATATAATAAATCTCTAACAGAGTTTGCGAGACCCAAAACATCCGTAAGCCAAATATAATTTATTACCGCGATAAAACTACTGCTGGAAATCCTACAGAATTTTGAAAAAGCAAACAATATTCAAACAAGATTCCGTACGAATTATGTTGAGAAGCAGACGAAATGGTTAAATTAGTTTCTCACTTTTAAACTTTCCCTCCCTTTCCAAATTTATGTTAGGGAATGACACTAACAGTAAAGAAGAAAGACAATACGCAGTTAGTGCAGTGTTGTCACTATATTCATAGACTTTTTTAGGCAATAAAAGTGCTCAAACTTGGTTATATTTACAAAAATGTTTGAAGACAAACCATGCCCTAAAGTAAAAAGCAGGGGCAAAAAGTAGCCGCCAAAAAAGGCTGCAGAGAATGGTACAGCACATGAGAATTGTGGAGAAGTTTCTTGGTTTTATGGTCAAGAGAGGGAAACGTTCAACCTGTGGTGCTTCATCGCACAACACAATTCAGCAAATTAAACACGAATTTCCCAAAATGCCCCTTAAGCAGCACAACGGGAAGCAGCTGAAACTCCCTCTTATTAGATAGTAATATCCTCGCTGTGTGTACTTATCCTGTAATTGATAAGTTAAAAACTTTCCTGTTCCCCAAGAGATTGGTACTATATATGCATCACATTCTACAATAAGGTTTTTATGTCTTGTTAAGTGATGTTTCAGCGAGTAAGCATTGTATAGTTGTAATAAAAACGCAGACATATCTACCTTGTAGTATTTGGTTTTGGAGTACTCTGTATATGTAATTCCTGTCCTTTGACATTGTACATGAAAGTTTATCTATTCTCTCATATGTCTAATTAACGAAAACAATGTCGGTCCAAATCAGGAATAACAAGAAGATATTTTTTTTCGTATACAACTTCCTACCACTGGTAGATGTATTATTACAAGAAGACTTTCAAAGACATCAACACATAATCTATGCATAGAGCTGAGACTCTGTTTCACCACTCAGTTTTTACATCAAGTAGAAACATAAAGCACACCAACACACACCTAACAACAGTATACCCTCTCTTGATTCCTACCAACTGGAGAAGGAAAGACCATAACATTTTCAGAAGCTTTAGAATATTTTTCTATGCAATGCCCAGACGCTGTTTAACATAGTTGTAAACTTTGTCAGGTTCAGCAAGAGATTTAGCAACACTCTCCTTTTGCATACACCTCTTGGCCCATGCCACAAGTTTTTGACACTCTGCTTCTATGCTAAAGTTTCCACTTTTTTGATAAGTTGGGAACCAACTATAGAAAGGAATTAGAGCCACATCCACAAACCCAAAGTTTTCTCCTCCAAAATATAGTTTATCTCCCAACTCTCCTTCCAACAACTTTAGGCACTCTATGAATTCTTTCTTGGCTGCTTCTTGTTCCTCTCCTTTTGTAGTCCATATTCTCCGCCCAATGTCATAAATCTGCATTAATAAAATTTTATAATTTCGATAGTCTTGAATCTTTAACTGTTTGTGTATATAATTTAAATCCTAAAAAAAAACATCAAGAAAAAGAGATATTTGCATACCTTTTTGTCAATGAAATCAGCCCAGAACCTAGCTTGAGCTCTCTTATAAGGATCAGAAGGCATCAAAGGGGATTTATCCTTCCAAACTTCATCTATGTACTGAACAATGATGAGGGATTCACAGATTGGTTTTCCATGGTGAATCAAGACTGGGATTTTCTTATGCACTGGATTCATTTGTAAAAGGAGAGAAGTTTTGTTACTCAAGTCTTGCTCCTTGTATTCATATTGAATCCCCTTTTCAGCTAGTGCAACTCTTACCCTCATCCCAAACATGCTAACATCAGTATCCAAAAGAACAACTTCGCTAGCCATTTTGTTCAAAAGTGGCTGAGTTAATTATAACTGAGTGAAATGTGTAAGAACATGCAACCAATATATGAACGCTAAAGTTGGATTGAATGACTATAAATACAAGGATGGGTAGTAAATGCAAGTTTCTGGTACCTTTCTGGTACCTTCTCTTTCAGTGTTAATCTGGAAGGAAAAGCCAATTCAATTGATCATCTCTATCCTAAAGTAGGTGCCGTGCCTTCTTAGGACTTCCACAAAATAAGTGAGTTTAATGATTTACTTTTTTAGAAATTTTGCCCAGTTATTTGGTCCAGTTTTGCATTATCGCAAATACACATACATACATACTTCTGGTATTTAATAAGATTATTTCGATATTTCAATTTTTATTTCTTAAAGCTAGAAATTTCAAAAAGGAAAAGCGAAAATTTTAAACCAAGAACGAAAACTGAGAAACTAAACTAACAATGTAAAACTTCGGTTTGATTTTAATTTTATCTACTTATTGCAAATAATGCACATCAAACTTTTACCACGTAAAATCGTTATTTTAGTTTATGTTATAATTTCTCAGTTCTAGTTTGTGAAAGAGAACCGAGATGATATTTAAAAGTATTTTAAGTTTAAATTTATCATTTGATTTGTAATAACATAAACTATATTAATCACAAGTTTAAATTGTTTTTATTTTTCTCTTAAACTTCATACTGCCAAAAGGAAATACAAGACAATAATTTAAGGTGACTAGGCAATAGCTTTATATTAGATTTTGCCACGCGGAAACAATCTGAATTTGGTTCCCAATTCCATATCATATAACGAAAGAACATTGCAGGACATGGTATGGGATTGAATGGTAAAATCCCAATAATTATTATTTTGCTGTCCCAGGACACCTCAAGCCCTAATCAAATTAGGAAGAACCTATATGAAATGTTATTAAAGAGATAGAAAGCATTATAACCAATTCACAATACTATTCGAGACAAACATTAAACTGCCGTTCTTCATATAACTTGAACCTCGAACCTATCGATCGGTATTGGAGGAGCTCTATAAGTAAAATAAACTTCAGTCGTCAACAGCTCTTGAGGTGCCTTGCCAATTTGTAAAACGTGCCTCCAGTTTGTAAAGTACGCTTTGAATAATGTTAAGATGTATGGTTATTTTTAATTTTTGAGGTCTTAACTGTATATGATCTATGAAATTGAAAATTGAAATGTATTACTCCATAATTCATCATCTATGACGGATTTGTTATAAACATGTTCACAGGTTCTTTACTGGTTTGGTTGTATCACATGCTTGCACATATGTGAGCTCGACATTATGGAATACTATGACAGACCAGTCATGCAGTTCTTGAGAAAAACTATATATTTTCAAAGCCAGGATTCTCCAAATATTCGAGTATGAAGTTTCTCCTCCTCATCCTCCTCAATTAAAGTTAACTTAAATTTACTTAAATTAAGTTATGTTTTTTAAGAAAGTGGTATGAATCTGAACTTAAAAGTGAAAATTGTGTGTGTAATTGAGAGCTTGACTTTAATTTTAATTACAACTACTGATCATAGGTATCCAACACAGTTTCTCAGATATGGACATATATCATCTTCACTCCGGATTCATCCTGTATAGCCAGGTTTGTAGTGTAAAACCTTTTAATTTGGAGGCCAAATGTAAGTAATTGTTCAAGTGCTTTCAGATCATAATTTCTTAGCACAACTATATTGTTGCCTAATGCCAGTACCATTCATGAAATTTTAACTTTGAGTTTAATCAATTTATTAAATAACTTTAAGTAACAATTTGTGGAGCTTCATTTTCTTCTATAAGAGCATAGAAGAAAACGAAGCGTTTGAAGGAGCGTTGTTTTTACGTGAACGAAGCGTTTGAAGGAGCGTTGTTTTTACGTGAATGAAGCCTTTAAAATAAAATCTTAGCTGATGTTTTTAGGCGAAGGATCATTGTTTTTTCTTTATTTTATCTCCACCAAATTTTGGGCGAAGGATCATTGTTTTTCCTTTATCTCATCTCCACCAAAATTTCACAAATCACAGGTATATATGCATATTTGTCACTTGGTATATTTATTTACGTAATTCAATTTTATAAACATAGCTGGCAATACATTTTGGTTATTGATGTGTTCTAAAATTCAAGCAGCAAAAAACGGTTAGCAAATTATCTTTGATTAACAATGATGATCAGAAATCTTCGTCAACTGCTTTACTAATATTGATTCTTCATTACCAGGTACTTCTATCCTTTAATGAGTATTTCAACTCAATGAACTTGATAGATAACTTGAATATTCACTTAATAAGATATCTCTCAATGAATTAATTGATGTGGACTTAAAAAAAGTTATATTTGCAGTGACTTTATTTTACCCAGTTTTGAGGGTATACTTTGGATGGATCATATAGCCATGGATAATGACATTTAGTTTGAGGAGATAGAAGTAATATACTAAGAATTTGCTATAGATATTGTTCGTCAATCCTCTATTTTTGCCACTTTTAGTTTTTCCTATGGGAGTAAAGACAGAGATGACATGATGTGGGAAAAGAGGTCTAATTTCATTCATTAAGCTTACAATTATTTTGTTCAGTTTGAATGAACCTTTTAAATTCCTCTAATATTTTCTTTTTATTTGGTGCAACGATAGAGATGAGGAAGTGTTAAAATTTATACACCCTGCTACTTCTTAAATTTTGATGACTGGTATGTTGTAGGTTTTTTTCATATGATCCACCAAACCTGAACCGTGGTGAACGAGTGAAGGTTGTTCTTTACTCTAATTATTTGGACAAGAAGCTAGCATCCAACCAAAAAATTTTGCAGATGCATATGGTACTTATGTATTTTTATTGTTTCATTTCTTTCTTCATTTATATAAATATGAAGTAGTTAATTGGCTTTTCACATATTTGGTAAGTCAATCTCACTTCAACTCTTGCTAGAAGAGAAAGCTAGCATCTAGCTGAATGATAAAGTAGTTTGATAAAGTCACTACATTGTCACGACCCAATTTGGGGCAGTGACCGGCGTTTAGGAGCTAGTGCTCCAAGCAAGCCTTATCAAAATCCTACAGAAAATCGGGCAGAGTTTCCCCTGTTTTTAGGACTATCCAAAATTTTACCTGCTTTTAAACAATCAGAAAAACCAACCAACAACCAAATATCCTTACGCATTAACAATAAAATACCACGTTTATTGATGTTCGGCATTTTATGCCTACTTTTCCTTAATATTTCCGCACATTTGAGCTTGTTTTGCACTTGTTTGGTAGCTTGTGAATGTGGTTTTACGCTAATGTTGAGTTGTTCGTGTGTAGGTCGTTACGCGATACATTTGGAGCGTTTCGGAGCTTAATTGAGCATGAATTGGTTGAAAGATGTTTGAAGATTGGATTGAGCACACAAAGGCACGACACAAGCCGAGTTTTGGAGCGAAAGAAGAGCATTTTGGCTTGGCGCTACAGCCCATGCGCCGCACAGCCTATCGCGCAAGGTGGCTAGGCGCGGTTCATGGCGCGCCGCATGGCCATAGTGTGCAAGAAATGGCGGATTCTGGTTGTTCTCATGCTTTCCGAGGCGCGGGGCGCCCGTTATAGCGCCCCTTGTGCGCGTTTTTACGTCCTATTCCTTCTAGTATCGGGTCTAACTTATTACTAAGGGTTTGGAAACATTATAAATAGCTTATTACTTAGTTTTTGTAACTTCTTCTGGACTTTGGAGCAATATTGAGAGCTACACACTTCATTGAACAAGGGTTATTCCCAATCTTTCATCTATTACATCAAGTATTTCATTATTACACCAAATCTTTGTCTTGTGATTATGAATATGTGTGGCTAATTTCCCAACGTTCTGGGGTTAGAGTTTACATGAAAGTTGATTGTTGAAGATTGATTTCCATTGATTGAATCCCATAACGGGTTACTTATTCTTTCTTGATTTAACTTGTATAATTGTTAGAGCTCGATAATTATACATCATCTATGGTCTTTGGGTTGAATTCGAAAGAGAGAATCTAATTACGTAATAAGAAAGAATAGAACTAGTTTGTGAACCCGGGCATCGGGGAATCAATTCGCGGGTAGGATAGACATATACTTGCTTGCCTAGTTTAACTAATTACAGGATCGTTAATGCGTGCATGTGATTTAACCCGTAGACATACAGGGATTGAAGTAGCTTGCATAGATTGTGAAGAACTGAAAGGTTTTCATAATTACAATTAACCTGTCAGTTAGTAACCCGGGATTTAAGAAGTGGAATCAATTGAATACATCAACTGGATTGTTCGTAACTCTGACCCTGGATCGCTCCCTTGATATTGTTAACAACCAAAGTTCTGCCCCATTGCTCGCTTTCATCTTTAGCACTTTACTTACTGCATTTTAGTTATAAAAACTCTTACAACCATTGGAAAAAGACCCCTGGATAGTTTGTTCAGGAATTGTTTATTAAGCAATAGTCTGCATAGTCCTCGTGGGAACGATACTCGACTTTGTCACTTTATTACTTGGCGACCGCGTATACTTGCGTGTGCGTTTGGGAGCAACAAGTTTTTGGCGCCGTTGCCTGGGACTAATTACGGACTAATTACTTTTGAACAATTACTTAATTGCTATTCAGGTTTAATTTTTTGTTGAGTTTCTTGTGCTGTTTCAGGCAATAGGTTTTGAATGCAAAGGAACAAAAAGGACGAATCACTCGCACCTTTTGATCCCGAGCCTGAAAGAACCTTGAGGAAGACAAGGAAAGAAGCGAGAGATCGAGAAGCATTAGCAATCGTACTTGCCTCCCTTCCTGTTGAAATGGCTGAAGAACAAGCAGTAGCAGTGCGAGATGTGGCTCTTCCTAGTCTGAAAGGAGTAGAGTCAAGTATTGTGAAGCCTGCTATTACTGGAAATTTTGAGATCAAGCCCGGCATGATTCAGTTGCTGCATGTGACAGGGAAATATGGTGGATTCCTGCATGAAGATCCGCAGCAACACTTGCAGAACTTTCTGGAGATCAGTGATACTTATACACCGGCAGGTGTGCCTACTGATTATGTGCGAATGACTTTGTTCCCATTTTCATTGATTGGGACAGCAAGGAAGTGGTTAAAGGCTGAAAAGCCTGGGTCTATCACTACTTGGGAGGATTTAGCTAAGAAATTCTTGGCTAAGTTTTATCCGTCTGCTAAGACGGCCAGGTTGAGGAGTGCAATTTTGTCCTTCAGGCAGTTTGAAGGCGAATCATTATATGCAGCCTGGGAGAGATTTAAAGCGTTATCGAGAGATTGTCCTCACCACAATCAAACTAATGAGGTTATTGCACACACTTTTGTTGAGGGGTTGAACCAACATACTAAGATTGTGGTTGATGCTGCTGCTGGAGGCCAAGTGTTGGCCTTAAATTTTGAACAGATCTATGACTTACTTGATAAGTTTTCACAGAGCAATCCTGATTGGCAAGGTGATGGCAGAGCTAATATACATAGTGAGGGGGCTAGCAGAGCTGCTACGCAGAAAGCTGCTGGGGGTACTTCAACTAGATGGAATTACAGAGTTGCGAGCGAAGATGGATGCGATTTCCAATCAAATCAGCAAGCTGGATCTCCAAGCAAAGCCACAACCAGCTCCAGTGCAGCAAGTTCAGACCTTTTGTGAGGTATGTGGCGAGGATCATAGCACTGAGGTTTGTCCCTCTAACCCAGAGTCAGTATATTATGTGGGTAATCAGAACAGATCACAGGGCCAAAACCGAAATCAATATGGTAATAATTATAACACGGGTTGGCGTAATCACCCAAATTTTTCTTGGAGGGATACCCGTGAGCAGTTTCAGGGTAATGAGAGAGCCCAATTTACTCAAAACAATGCACCACAGCAGGGATCACAGTCTCAGGCTCAACCACATCAGTCTAATACTATGGAGGATATGCTCAAGAAAATTCTTGCAGGGCAGCAAAAGCTCATTGATGAGTCAGCATCTCAGGCACAAACAATTAAAGATTTGAGCAATGCACAGAAAGATCTTGAAAGACAATTGGGGCAGCTTGCTGGAGCACAAAATAATAGACCTCGGGGTGCTTTACCGAGTGATACAGAGAAGAATCCTAGAGAATTTGTGCAAGCAGTGACTTTGAGGAATGGAAGAGCACTGGAGGAAGTTCCCCCAAAGCCAAAGAAGCCTGTTGGTGAGTTAGAGCCAAATGTTGATAGGGAAGTGGAAAAAGAAGCAGAAAAGGTAACTGAAAAGCAGCCCGAGTCTGCTATTGTGAGACCAGCACCACCTTTCCCGTAGAGACTTCAGAAGCAGAAAGTTGATGCAGCATGCAGGAAATTTTTGGAGATATTGAGTCAAATTCAGGTAAATATTCCTTTGGTGGAGCTTTTGCGGGATGTTCCCAAATATGCTAAATACATCAAGGATATTGTTGCTAACAAGAGAAGATTGACTGAGTTTGAGACAGTTGTACTTTCTGAGGAGTGCAGTTCCAGAGTTAGAAGCAAGCTTCCGCAGAAATTGAAGGACCCGGGCAGTTTTACCATCCCTTTGAAAATTGGGGAACATGAGGTTGGTCGAGCTTTATGTGATTTGGGTGCTAGTGTGAATTTGATGCCTTCTTCAGTTTTTAGGAAGCTAGGCCTGGGTGAGCCACGACCCACTACTGTGACCCTGCAGCTTGCTGATAGATCTTTGACATGCCCCGAGGGGATTATGGAGGATGTGCTTGTACAAGTGGGTCAGTTCATGTTACCCGTTGATTTTATTATTCTTGATTATGAAGCTGATCCTGAGGTTCCTCTCATCTTGGGAAGAGTATTTTGGCTACTGCTGATGCTTTTATTCGAGTCAGGGCTGGTAAGATGATTATGAAGGTAAATGGGGAAGAAGCTGTGTTTAATGTGTTCAGAGCTACCCAGCTTCCTTCTCACTATGAAGAGTTGTCCATGGTAAAAGTGATAGATGATGAATTGACTGCTGAAGAGAGGTCCTTCTTGGCTTCTAGTGTTGATTCTTTAGAAAGGGCACTCTTATGTGATGATGATGATATCCTGAAGGATGAAGATACTGAAGAATATGTGGAGGTTCTTAATATGCAGAGTAGATTCATCCCAGGGTGGAAGAAATTTGAGGAGCTTGATAGACCGTTGACCTTAGCTCCTGCTAAACCGTCTCTTGAGAGAGCTCCTAATCTTGAGCTCAAACCTTTACCCGCACATTTACGATATGCTTATTTGGGTGAAGGTAATACTTTGCCCGTGATCCTTTCTTCTTTGTTGTCTGATGTGCAGGTTGAGAAGGTGTTGCGGGTATTGCGAGAGCGCAAGAGAGCTATTGGCTGGACTATTGCTGATATTAGAGGGATTAGTCCTTCTTTCTGCATGCATAAAATTCTCTTGGAGGAAGAGCATAAGCCGTCCATAGAGCAGCAGAGGAGGCTAAATCCAATCATGAAGGAGGTGGTGAAGAAAGAAGTTATCAAGTGGCTGGATGCTGGTATAATTTTTCCTAGCTCTGACAGCAAGTGGGTGAGTCCAGTGCAATGTGTTCCTAAGAAAGGGGGCATGACAGTGGTGAAGAATGAGAACAACGAGTTGATTCCTACAAGAACTGTTACAGGGTGGCGAATTTGCATTGATTATAGGAAGCTTAACAAGGCCACCAGGAAAGATCACTTCCCACTCCCTTTTATTGATCAGATGTTGGATAGACTTGCAGGCCATGAGTATTATTGTTTCTTGGATGGGTATTCGGGCTACAATCAAATTGTGATAGCCCCTGAAGACCAAGAGAAGACCACTTTCACTTGTCCATATGGCACCTATGCATTTAGGAGGATGCCATTTGGGTTGTGTAATGCCCCGGGGACTTTTCAGCGATGCATGATGGCTATTTTCACTGATATGGTGGAAAAATTTGTGGAGGTATTTATGGATGATTTCTCAGTGGTTGGTGATTCTTTTGATGACTGTTTGAAAAATCTTGATGCTGTGCTGAGCCGTTGTGAAGAAACAAATCTGGTGCTGAATTGGGAAAAATGTCACTTTATGGTTCAAGAAGGCATAGTACTTGGGCACAAAGTGTCAAAGCAAGGAATTGAGGTTGATAAAGCAAAGATTGAGGCTATTGAGAAATTACCACCACCTATCTCTGTTAAGGGGGTGCGTAGTTTCTTGGGACATGCAGGGTTCTATAGACGTTTCATAAAGGACTTCTCTAAAATCTCCACTCCCTTGTGCAAATTGTTGGAGAAGGATGTGAAATATATGTTTGATGATGCTTGTCTCAAGGCGTTTGAAGAGTTGAAGAAAAGGTTGGTGACCGCACCAATCATCATTGCTCCTGACTGGTCTTTGCCATTTGAGTTGATGTGTGATGCGAGTGATAATGCTATTGGGGCTGTTCTAGGCCAAAGAATTGGAAGAATTTTTCACTCCATCTATTATGCAAGCAAGACGCTTGATGCAGCCCAGTCTAATTATACTACCACTGAGAAGGAGTTGCTAGCCGTGGTTTATGCTTTTGACAAATTCAGATCTTATTTGGTTGGCACTCGAGTTGTTGTCTACACTGATCATGCCGCAATCCGGTATTTGTTTGAAAAGAAGGACTCCAAGCCTAGACTCATTAGATGGGTTCTCTTATTGCAAGAGTTTGATGTTGAAATTCGAGATCGCAAGGGGACTGAGAATCAAGTTGCTGATCACTTGTCAAGGCTGGAGAATAGAGATCATGTAGATGAAGGGCCCGAGATTAAAGAGGTGTTTCCTGATGAGCAACTTTTTGCTCTTGATGCAGCTGAGGTGCCATGGTATGCTGACATGGTAAATTTACTTGTGAGTAATGTGTATCCCCCTGGGGCAACTGCTGAGCAAAAGCGTAAACTTCTTCATGAGAGCAGATTTTATGTGTGGGGTGAGCCCTATTTGTACAAGATAGGAGTTGATCAACTAGCTAGGAGATTTATTCCAAGGGAAGAAGTAGAGCCGATTCTACAGAGCTGCCATTCCTCTCCTTATGGTGGCCACCTTGGTGGAGATCGAACAGCTGCAAAAGTACTTCAATCTGGTTTCTTTTGGCCTACTTTATTTAAAGATGCTCATGCACTAGTGAAGCAATGTGATCGTTGCCAAAGAACGGGTACCATTACTAGGCGTCACGAGATGCCTTTGAACAATATCTTGGAGATTGAGCTGTTTGATTGTTGGGGTATTGATTTCATGGGTCCATTCCCACCTTCTATGGGCAATAAATACATCCTAGTAGCAGTGGATTATGTGTCGAAATGGGTAGAGGCTATTGCACTTCCAACGAATGACGCGAGTGTGGTGGTGAAGTTCGTGAAGAAGAATATTTTCACTCGTTTTGGGACACCGCGAGCTATCATTAGTGATGAAGGTACGCATTTTTGTAACCGGTTGTTCAATAAGTTATCGGCTAAGTATGGGGTTCGCCACAAGGTGGCTACTGCTTATCATCCCCAAACTAGTGGCCAAGTGGAAGTGTCTAACAGAGAGATCAAGCAAATCCTTGAGAAGACTGTGAATGCCTCGAGGAAGGATTGGGCTATGAAGTTAGATGATGCTCTCTGGGCCTATCGAACTGCATTCAAAACGCCTATTGGAACCTCTCCATATAGGCTTGTTTATGGTAAGGCCTGTCACTTGCCGGTTGAATTAGAGTTTAAGGCGTATTGGGCTATACAAAAGCTCAAATTTGATATGGCCTTAGCGGGTGAGAAGAGGATGCTCCAACTGCATGAACTTGAAGAGTTCCGTTTCCATGCGTATGAAAATGCAAAATTATATAAGGAACGGACAAAGAAGTGGCATGATAAGCACATTGAGCATCGCTCTTTTGAGCCCGGGCAGCGTGTGTTGTTGTTCAACTCGAGGTTGAAATTGTTTCCGGGCAAGTTGAAGTCAAGATGGTCGGGGCCTTTTGAAGTTGTTCGTGTTACCGCACAGGGTGCGGTTGCATTGAGAGCCCCGGGTTCTGAGAGTACATTTTTGGTTAATGGTCAACGAGTGAAACATTATTGGGGAGGTGCGGTGAATCATCGCACTTCAATTACATTGAGAGACCCTTGATTTATACCCGTCGTGCCACGACGTTAAATAAGGCGCTTCTCGGGAGGCAACCCGAGTTTGTACTTGTAATAGTTTAGTTTTCTTTTGTTTTATAGTGTCACGTTTTTGTTGTTTTTGTGTGTCGTTTTTGCAGGAAGCGGGTGAGCTAAATAAGGTGAAATGAATGCATTGAGGGGTATGGGACGTCCCGAGACACGTCCCACACTTGGGTTTGTACTTCGAATCGAAAATCGGTGCGAAAAAACGTGCTTGGGCGCGTTCGGGAGTGCCCCGCGCCTCCCAACGCGCAAGAAAAAAAAATTGTAGCACCAAAGCTTGGCACGGTAGGGAGCGCCCCGCGCCTCCCACCGCGCTGAGCTTGGCAGTGAGCTGAAAAACGGGCGCGCGGTTGGCCTGCGGCGCGGGCTTGAATGCGGAAAGCCAAATTTTGGTTTAAAAAAACGGGTCAACGGGTTTTGACCCAAAATTCCTTAAACCCCAACCCCTATAACCCCGATTCCTAACATCTTTTCCCCCTTATTTTCACTACAAACACTCTCTACACACACACTAATTCACTTGCAAAAATTGAACTCATCCCAAATCTTGTGCAATCACCTCTAACACCTTCAAGTAAGTACATTACTACTCATGGGTGATTCTCTTAGCTAGTGACAAGCTTTTTCATAAAAATTCAATCTTGATGTGCTCAATTGTCTATGATGCTTAGTATAGAACTTGTGACTTGTAAAAAGAGATCTCCCAACAATTTGGGAGGGTTGGCACATTACAAAATCCATTGAAATTGCTAGTTCAAAGTTGTGCACACTAGGTGTTTGTGAAAAAGCCTCAAAGATGAAATATCAATGACATTGTGAATTCTTGAGTAGCAATGCATGCCTTAGGCTTACTATGAACATTAGGTGTTGCATACACACTAGATTTGATCATGAGGCACCCACACTAGCTTGATTTTAAAAATTCAAAACGTGGCATATTTTGCCAAGGCTAGTTTTGTTCAAGTGTGGGGTTGCTCGTGCCATTGAAACAAGTGATTGCCACATAGAGTGTGTGCTAAGTGTGGGGTGGTACCCTTGAGCTTGAATTGTTTTTGGTGCTTAGCTATACATCTCACATTGATGTTTGTGTTTGTGTAGGTACCATGGTAGCCACATCTCAAAAGGCGAGTTCTTCATCCACCGCGGGTCCGAGGAGAGAACCTCAAGCCGGGCCTTCCTCCTCAAAGCAAAAGGGTAAGGCACCGGCCAAGCCCAAGGCAAAAGCAAAGGCTAAGGCCAAGATTCCAAAGGACGCGGTGCCGATACCATGTCCCGGAGGCAAGACTCGGTATGGCCTCCCTTTTGTGAAGAAGGGAGATTGCCAAACATGGTATAAAAATGTGCGGCTTGCGGGGTACATCCCCGAGCAAGCCATTGATAAACGGGCGGTGCTACAAAAGTTTAGAGATGTGGCCGAGCAGATCATTGCCCTCAAGTGGGACTCAGTGTTTGAGAGTCCGGGGCACGCCAACTTGGACATGGTCCAAGAACTTTATGCCAACTGGGAGCCTGATGAGGTGTGGAGAGATGATGACATGGTGACGGTTAGGGGAGTGAAGGTGAAATTAGATCCATCGGCATTGAATGCCTTCTTGGGGGTAGCTGACCCCGATTATGATGTGTTGAGAGAGTACATCAAGAAACTGGATTACACGGCCTTGCGGGAGACCCTATGTGGTGAGGGCTCCACGCATAAGTGGGGGCGAGGAGCGGCTGGGAGACACAAGTTTATGCATTTCTCCCAGTTTCTCAAGCCGGCGCGTGTATGGATGAGGTTCATAAATGCACGGATACTACCTTGTTCTCATTACTCCGAGGTCACTAAGACTCGGGCGTGCATGGTGTACTTTTTCATGACTGGGAGGCCCGTGAACATAGGATACTACATGCTGCGAGTGATGAAAGAGCAAAGAAAAGAAAAATCATGTAGTAGGTTGTATTTTGGGAACCTCTTGACCCGTTACTTGGAGAAGGCGGGCGTCCCCGTAGATGAGGTTGGGGATCGCATTGTCCCTGATATAGGGGGGCCGTTTGACATTGCTTCGGTCAAGGGGGTGATCACCACGGCACCGGTGAAGCTGACGGCGGACGAGTGGCGGGAGACAAGTGCCAACTTAGCCGCGCGTCAGTACTTGATGATGGAGGCTATGGCCCGTCAGTCGGGCGTTGATATGACTGCTATTGACCGCAAGGTCCCACTGACGGAGACCTCGAAGGGTTTGTTGGGCGAGGTTCAAGCTAAAACGGTGGATCCGCAGGAGGATGAGAACACTGATTCAGATATTGTGGCCAATGATCCGGACAGTGAGTATGAGACTGATCCTGAGGCGGAGGCCTAGGTCCACACTCCCGCGCACCATCCAGATTTCAGGGCAGTTTTCTTGTACTCTTACTTTTGCACTTACTTCTTTGTCGCACTGGGACATTGCTTAGTTTAAGTGTGGGGTGGGGTACTGCCCTTTATCTATTTTTGAGGATAGGATGCATGTACCTTAGGACTTTTTCCTTTGTCACTTGACTTTGTTTTGATTTATTTCTTGCTTTAATATATGCAAAAATGAAAAAAAAAATTAGAAAACCAATGAAAAATTCCAAAAAGATTTTCCTTTTAGTTTAATTTTATTAGTGGTACATGTCATCCACCCCGTGGTTTTTCTTATGACCGCGGTTCTTTTCCATGGGGAGACCTTTGAACCGGGTAGTTTTTTATTTCTAGGATTAGGATAGTTAGTTGTAGATGACCCTAGGCTAAGGAAAAAGGTAGAATGCTAGGTGCCTTTGATTTGTTTGATACCGGTGGACTTGAACTTGATTGCATGTGCTATTTGTGGTGTCCTTGGGTTTTAATTTGATGCATGCCTATGAAAAATTGGAACGACCCCCTTGAGATGCTTGAGTCCGCTTACTTGACTTGATTGCTATCCTTTGTGCATGAGTGCTTAAATTTCCACAAGTTGCATTCTAGAAGCTTAGTTGAGAGTTGTTGATGGAACCTCTTTGTGTGAACCATGTGCAATGTGTGTGTGAGGCATGTTCTTATTTGCTCCATGTTGCGTACTAATGTCTAGAACTTGCCTCGTGTGTGTGCAAAGCGAAATTCTAGGTTCGCTCTAGTCGGGAAATGATACAAGGCCTTCTCTTGTTAGCCTACCCTTACATATATACCTTGGAAAATTGTTGTTGTGATTTCTTTGACCCTTTTTGTTGGCACCCACATCCCGAGCCTACCCATTTATTCTTAATTGACTCTTTTGGCCCTTACTCCTTAAGCACTTTATTGATATTGTGTAGATGATCGGAGTTGTGGTTGGATGTTGGGAGGTTTTTGAGTGGAACTAATAAAGGAGAATACTTGTGAAAATTGTGAAGTAGTGGAAAACATTGGCAAGGATGGAAGTTAATGAAATTGAAAAAAATGAAATGATAAGAAAAGAAAAAAAATAGCAAAGTTGAAAAAAAATTGTGAAAAGAAAAAAAAAAAGAGAAAGATGTCCATTCCTTGCTAGTGTGTGCTTGAAAATAAAAATGCTACTTGTTGAAAAGGTGTATGTGTGACACTTGTGATTGGGTGGTTTGATGAGAATTGTGCTCGAAATTAAGTGTGATGTATTAAAGTGCTTAGGGAGGTAGTCACTATTACCATATGTATCCTACCCGCCCCTTAGCTTACATTACGACCTTTCTAAAGTCCTAGTTAATCCCGATTGGAGTGAGCTTACATTAGTGGAGTTCTACACTACGGGCAAGCCTATGGTACGTTGTGTGTAACATGTGAGCCTTTCATGAGAGTGAGTGAATTCATTTGTTGTTGCCCCCGTTCTATTCATGATACTTGCTTTTGTGTGTGATCTTTGGGGGGCACTCTCTTTCATATTGGTGAGGGTATGTGGTTTGCATGAAGTAGGTGAAGTTGATGGCTTTTGATTGAGTAGATAGGTGTGAATTTTGTGGGAGCATGGTTACATTAAGTTGAGTTTTGTGCATTTGAGCTATTTTGGGGTGGTTGTTCTCATATATTTGGTTTTGGAAAATTATTGGCATGTTGTGGATCCATAGTAGTCATGTGTGTATTGGTTCAATGGTCGGTATCAACCATAGTCATAGGCAGACCTATTTTACCTAGGATGGGAAGTGAGATGTGACTTGCTCGAGGGCGAGCAAAGGTTCAAGTGTGGGGTGGTGATGTTCGGCATTTTATGCCTACTTTTCTTTAATATTTCCGCACATTTGAGCTTGTTTTGCACTTGTTTGGTAGCTTGTGAATGTGGTTTTACGCTAATGTTGAGTTGTTCGTGTGTAGGTCGTTACGCGATACATTTGGAGCGTTTCGGAGCTTAATTGAGCATGAACTGGTTGAAGGATGTTTGAAGATTGGATTGAGCACACAAAGGCACGACACAAGCCGAGTTTTGGAGCGAAAGAAGAGCATTTTGGCTTGGCGCTACAGCCATGCGCCGCGCAGCCTATCGCGCAAGGTGGCTAGGCGCGGTTCATGGCGCGCCGCATGGCCATAGCGTGCAAGAAATGGCGGATTCTGGTTGTTCTCATGCTTTCCGAGGCGCGGGGCGCCCGTTATAGCGCCCCTTGTGCGCGTTTTTACGTCCTATTCCTTCTAGTATCGGGTCTAACTTATTACTAAGGGTTTGGAAACATTATAAATAGCTTATTACTTAGTTTTTGTAACTTCTTCTGGACTTTGGAGCAATATTGAGAGCTACACACTTCATTGAACAAGGGTTATTCCCAATCTTTCATCTATTACATCAAGTATTTCATTATTACACCAAATCTTTGTCTTGTGATTATGAATATGTGTGGCTAATTTCCCAACGTTCTGGGGTTAGAGTTTACATGAAAGTTGATTGTTGAAGATTGATTTCCATTGATTGAATCCCATAACGGGTTACTTATTCTTTCTTGATTTAACTTGTATAATTGTTAGAGCTCGATAATTATACATCATCTATGGTCTTTGGGTTGAACTCGAAAGAGAGAATCTAATTACGTAATAAGAAAGAATAGAACTAGTTTGTGAACCCGGGCATCGGGGAATCAATTCGCGGGTAGGATAGACATATACTTGCTTGCCTAGTTTAACTAATTACAGGATCGTTAATGCGTGCATGTGATTTAACCCGTAGACATACAGGGATTGAAGTAGCTTGCATAGATTGTGAAGAACTGAAAGGTTTTCATAATTACAATTAACCTGTCAGTTAGTAACCCGGGATTTAAGAAGTGGAATCAATTGAATACATCAACTGGATTGTTCGTAACTCTGACCCTGGATCGCTCCCTTGATATTGTTAACAACCAAAGTTCTGCCCCATTGCTCGCTTTCATCTTTAGCACTTTACTTACTGCATTTTAGTTATAAAAACTCTTACAACCATTGGAAAAAGACCCCTGGATAGTTTGTTCAGGAATTGTTTATTAAGCAATAGTCTGCATAGTCCTCGTGGGAACGATACTCGACTTTGTCACTTTATTACTTGGCGACCGCGTATACTTGCGTGTGCGTTTGGGAGCAACAAGTTTTTGGCGCCGTTGCCTGGGACTAATTACGGACTAATTACTTTTGAACAATTACTTAATTGCTATTCAGGTTTAATTTTTTGTTGAGTTTCTTGTGCTGTTTCAGGCAATAGGTTTTGAATGCAAAGGAACAAAAAGGACGAATCACTCGCACCTTTTGATCCCGAGCCTGAAAGAACCTTGAGGAAGACAAGGAAAGAAGCGAGAGATCGAGAAGCATTAGCAATCGTACTTGCCTCCCTTCCTGTTGAAATGGCTAAAGAACAAGCAGTAGCAGTGCGAGATGTGGCTCTTCCTAGTCTGAAAGGAGTAGAGTCAAGTATTGTGAAGCCTGCTATTACTGGAAATTTTGAGATCAAGCCCGGCATGATTCAGTTGCTGCATGTGACGGGGAAATATGGTGGATTCCTGCATGAAGATCCGCAGCAACACTTGCAGAACTTTCTGGAGATCAGTGATACTTATACACCGGCAGGTGTGCCTACTGATTATGTGCGAATGACTTTGTTCCCATTTTCATTGATTGGGACAGCAAGGAAGTGGTTAAAGGCTGAAAAGCCTGGGTCTATCACTACTTGGGAGGATTTAGCTAAGAAATTCTTGGCTAAGTTTTATCCGTCTGCTAAGACGGCCAGGTTGAGGAGTGCAATTTTGTCCTTCAGGCAGTTTGAAGGCAAATCATTATATGCAGCCTGGGAGAGATTTAAAGCGTTATTGAGAGATTGTCCTCACCACAATCAAACTAATGAGGTTATTGCACACACTTTTGTTGAGGGGTTGAACCAACATACTAAGATTGTGGTTGATGCTGCTGCTGGAGGCCAAGTGTTGGCCTTAAATTTTGAACAGATCTATGACTTACTTGATAAGTTTTCACAGAGCAATCCTGATTGGCAAGGTGATGGCAGAGCTAATATACATAGTGAGGGGGCTAGCAGAGCTGCTACGCAGAAAGCTGCTGGGGTACTTCAACTAGATGGAATTACAGAGTTGCGAGCGAAGATGGATGCGATTTCCAATCAAATCAGCAAGCTGGCTCTCCAAGCAAAGCCACAACCAGCTCCAGTGCAGCAAGTTCAGACCTTTTGTGAGGTATGTGGCGAGGATCATAGCACTGAGGTTTGTCCCTCTAACCCAGAGTCAGTATATTATGTGGGTAATCAGAACAGATCACAGGGCCAAAACCGAAATCAGTATGGTAATAATTATAACACGGGTTGGCGTAATCACCCAAATTTTTCTTGGAGGGATACCCGTGAGCAGTTTCAGGGTAATGAGAGAGCCCAATTTACTCAAAACAATGCACCACAGCAGGGATCACAGTCTCAGGCTCAACCACATCAGTCTAATACTATGGAGGATATGCTCAAGAAAATTCTTGCAGGGCAGCAAAAGCTCATTGATGAGTCAGCATCTCAGGCACAAACAATTAAAGATTTGAGCAATGCACAGAAAGATCTTGAAAGACAATTGGGGCAGCTTGCTGGAGCACAAAATAATAGACCTCGGGGTGCTTTACCGAGTGATACAGAGAAGAATCCTAGAGAATTTGTGCAAGCAGTGACTTTGAGGAATGGAAGAGCACTGGAGGAAGTTCCCCCAAAGCCAAAGAAGCCTGTTGGTGAGTTAGAGCCAAATGTTGATAGGGAAGTGGAAAAAGAAGCAGAAAAGGTAACTGAAAAGCAGCCCGAGTCTGCTATTGTGAGACCACCACCACCTTTCCCGCAGAGACTTCAGAAGCAGAAAGTTGATGCAGCATGCAGGAAATTTTTGGAGATATTGAGTCAAATTCAGGTAAATATTCCTTTGGTGGAGCTTTTGCGGGATGTTCCCAAATATGCTAAATACATCAAGGATATTGTTGCTAACAAGAGAAGATTGACTGAGTTTGAGACAGTTGCACTTACTGAGGAGTGCAGTTCCAGAGTTAGAAGCAAGCTTCCGCAGAAATTGAAGGACCCGGGCAGTTTTACCATCCCTTTGAAAATTGGGGAACATGAGGTTGGTCGAGCTTTATGTGATTTGGGTGCTAGTGTGAATTTGATGCCTTCTTCAGTTTTTAGGAAGCTAGGCCTGGGTGAGCCACGACCCACTACTGTGACCCTGCAGCTTGCTGATAGATCTTTGACATGCCCCGAGGGGATTATTGAGGATGTGCTTGTACAAGTGGGTCAGTTCATGTTACCCGTTGATTTTATTATTCTTGATTATAAAGCTGATCCTGAGGTTCCTCTCATCTTGGGAAGAGGATTTTGGCTACTGCTGATGCTGTTATTCGAGTCAGGGCTGGTAAGATGATTATGAAGGTAAATGGGGAAGAAGCTGTGTTTAATGTGTTCAGAGCTACCCAGCTTCCTTCTCACTATGAAGAGTTGTCCATGGTAAAAGTGATAGATGATGAATTGACTGCTGAAGAGAGGTCCTTCTTGGCTTCTAGTGTTGATTCTTTAGAAAAGGCACTCTTATGTGATGATGATGATATCCTGAAGGATGAAGATACTGAAGAATATGTGGAGGTTCTTAATATGCAGAGTAGATTCATCCCAGGGTGGAAGAAATTTGAGGAGCTTGATAGACCGTTGACCTTAGCTCCTGCTAAACCGTCTCTTGAGAGAGCTCCTAATCTTGAGCTCAAACCTTTACCCGCACATTTACGATATGCTTATTTGGGTGAAGGTAATACTTTGCCCGTGATCCTTTCTTCTTTGTTGTCTGATGTGCAGGTTGAGAAGGTGTTGCGGGTATTGCGAGAGCGCAAGAGAGCTATTGGCTGGACTATTGCTGATATTAGAGGGATTAGTCCTTCTTTCTGCATGCATAAAATTCTCTTGGAGGAAGAGCATAAGCCGTCCATAGAGCAGCAGAGGAGGCTAAATCCAATCATGAAGGAGGTGGTGAAGAAAGAAGTTATCAAGTGGCTGGATGCTGGTATAATTTTTCCTAGCTCTGACAGCAAGTGGGTGAGTCCAGTGCAATGTGTTCCTAAGAAAGGGGGCATGACAGTGGTGAAGAATGAGAACAACGAGTTGATTCCTACAAGAACTGTTACAGGGTGGCGAATTTGCATTGATTATAGGAAGCTTAACAAGGCCACCAGGAAAGATCACTTCCCACTCCCTTTTATTGATCAGATGTTGGATAGACTTGCAGGCCATGAGTATTATTGTTTCTTGGATGGGTATTCGGGCTACAATCAAATTGTGATAGCCCCTGAAGACCAAGAGAAGACCACTTTCACTTGTCCATATGGCACCTATGCATTTAGGAGGATGCCATTTGGGTTGTGTAATGCCCCGGGGACTTTTCAGCGATGCATGATGGCTATTTTCACTGATATGGTGGAAAAATTTGTGGAGGTATTTATGGATGATTTCTCAGTGGTTGGTGATTCTTTTGATGACTGTTTGAAAAATCTTGATGATGTGCTGAGCCGTTGTGAAGAAACAAATCTGGTGCTGAATTGGGAAAAATGTCACTTTATGGTTCAAGAAGGCATAGTACTTGGGCACAAAGTGTCAAAGCAAGGAATTGAGGTTGATAAAGCAAAGATTGAGGCTATTGAGAAATTACCACCACCTATCTCTGTTAAGGGGGTGCGTAGTTTCTTGGGACATGCAGGGTTCTATAGACGTTTCATAAAGGACTTCTCTAAAATCTCCACTCCCTTGTGCAAATTGTTGGAGAAGGATGTGAAATATATGTTTGATGATGCTTGTCTCAAGGCGTTTGAAGAGTTGAAGAAAAGGTTGGTGACCGCACCAATCATCATTGCTCCTGACTGGTCTTTGCCATTTGAGTTGATGTGTGATGCGAGTGATAATGCTATTGGGGCTGTTCTAGGCCAAAGAATTGGAAGAATTTTTCACTCCATCTATTATGCAAGCAAGACGCTTGATGCAGCCCAGTCTAATTATACTACCACTGAGAAGGAGTTGCTAGCCGTGGTTTATGCTTTTGACAAATTCAGATCTTATTTGGTTGGCACTCGAGTTGTTGTCTACACTGATCATGCCGCAATCCGGTATTTGTTTGAAAAGAAGGACTCCAAGCCTAGACTCATTAGATGGGTTCTCTTATTGCAAGAGTTTGATGTTGAAATTCGAGATCGCAAGGGGACTGAGAATCAAGTTGCTGATCACTTGTCAAGGCTGGAGAATAGAGATCATGTAGATGAAGGGCCCGAGATTAAAGAGGTGTTTCCTGATGAGCAACTTTTTGCTCTTGATGCAGCTGAGGTGCCATGGTATGCTGACATGGTAAATTTACTTGTGAGTAATGTGTATCCCCCTGGGGCAACTGCTGAGCAAAAGCGTAAACTTCTTCATGAGAGCAGATTTTATGTGTGGGGTGAGCCCTATTTGTACAAGATAGGAGTTGATCAACTAGCTAGGAGATTTATTCCAAGGGAAGAAGTAGAGCCGATTCTACAGAGCTGCCATTCCTCTCCTTATGGTGGCCACCTTGGTGGAGATCGAACAGCTGCAAAAGTACTTCAATCTGGTTTCTTTTGGCCTACTTTATTTAAAGATGCTCATGCACTAGTGAAGCAATGTGATCGTTGCCAAAGAACGGGTACCATTACTAGGCGTCACGAGATGCCTTTGAAAAATATCTTGGAGATTGAGCTGTTTGATTGTTGGGGTATTGATTTCATGGGTCCATTCCCACCTTCTATGGGCAATAAATACATCCTAGTAGCAGTGGATTATGTGTCGAAATGGGTAGAGGCTATTGCACTTCCAACGAATGACGCGAGTGTGGTGGTGAAGTTCGTGAAGAAGAATATTTTCACTCGTTTTGGGACACCGCGAGCTATCATTAGTGATGAAGGTACGCATTTTTGTAACCGGTTGTTCAATAAGTTATCGGCTAAGTATGGGGTTCGCCACAAGGTGGCTACTGCTTATCATCCCCAAACTAGTGGCCAAGTGGAAGTGTCTAACAGAGAGATCAAGCAAATCCTTGAGAAGACTGTGAATGCCTCGAGGAAGGATTGGGCTATGAAGTTAGATGATGCTCTCTGGGCCTATCGAACTGCATTCAAAACGCCTATTGGAACCTCTCCATATAGGCTTGTTTATGGTAAGGCCTGTCACTTTCCGGTTGAATTAGAGTTTAAGGCGTATTGGGCTATACAAAAGCTCAAATTTGATATGGCCTTAGCGGGTGAGAAGAGGATGCTCCAACTGCATGAACTTGAAGAGTTCCGTTTCCATGCGTATGAAAATGCAAAATTATATAAGGAACGGACAAAGAAGTGGCATGATAAGCACATTGAGCATCGCTCTTTTGAGCCCGGGCAGCGTGTGTTGTTGTTCAACTCGAGGTTGAAATTGTTTCCGGGCAAGTTGAAGTCAAGATGGTCGGGGCCTTTTGAAGTTGTTCGTGTTACCGCACAGGGTGCGGTTGCATTGAGAGCCCCGGGTTCTGAGAGTACATTTTTGGTTAATGGTCAACGAGTGAAACATTATTGGGGAGGTGCGGTGAATCATCGCACTTCAATTACATTGAGAGACCCTTGATTTATACCCGTCGTGCCACGACGTTAAATAAGGCGCTTCTCGGGAGGCAACCCGAGTTTGTACTTGTAATAGTTTAGTTTTCTTTTGTTTTATAGTGTCACGTTTTTGTTGTTTTTGTGTGTCGTTTTTGCAGGAAGCGGGTGAGCTAAATAAGGTGAAATGAATGCATTGAGGGGTATGGGACGTCCCGAGACACGTCCCACACTTGGGTTTGTACTTCGAATCGAAAATCGGTGCGAAAAAACGTGCTTGGGCGCGTTCGGGAGTGCCCCGCGCCTCCCAACGCGCAAGAAAAAAAAAATTGTAGCACCAAAGCTTGGCACGGTAGGGAGCGCCCCGCGCCTCCCACCGCGCTGAGCTTGGCAGTGAGCTGAAAAACGGGCGCGCGGTTGGCCTGCGGTGCGGGCTTGAATGCGGAAAGCCAAATTTTGGTTTAAAAAAACGGGTCAACGGGTTTTGACCCAAAATTCCTTAAACCCCAACCCCTATAACCCCGATTCCTAACATCTTTTCCCCCTTATTTTCACTACAAACACTCTCTACACACACACTAATTCACTTGCAAAAATTGAACTCATCCCAAATCTTGTGCAATCACCTCTAACACCTTCAAGTAAGTACATTACTACTCATGGGTGATTCTCTTAGCTAGTGACAAGCTTTTTCATAAAAATTCAATCTTGATGTGCTCAATTGTCTATGATGCTTAGTATAGAACTTGTGACTTGTAAAAAGAGATCTCCCAACAATTTGGGAGGGTTGGCACATTACAAAATCCATTGAAATTGCTAGTTCAAAGTTGTGCACACTAGGTGTTTGTGAAAAAGCCTCAAAGATGAAATATCAATGACATTGTGAATTCTTGAGTAGCAATGCATGCCTTAGGCTTACTATGAACATTAGGTGTTGCATACACACTAGATTTGATCATGAGGCACCCACACTAGCTTGATTTTAAAAATTCAAAACGTGGCATATTTTGCCAAGGCTAGTTTTGTTCAAGTGTGGGGTTGCTCGTGCCATTGAAACAAGTGATTGCCACATAGAGTGTGTGCTAAGTGTGGGGTGGTACCCTTGAGCTTGAATTGTTTTTGGTGCTTAGCTATACATCTCACATTGATGTTTGTGTTTGTGTAGGTACCATGGTAGCCACATCTCAAAAGGCGAGTTCTTCATCCACCGCGGGTCCGAGGAGAGAACCTCAAGCCGGGCCTTCCTCCTCAAAGCAAAAGGGTAAGGCACCGGCCAAGCCCAAGGCAAAAGCAAAGGCTAAGGCCAAGATTCCAAAGGACGCGGTGCCGATACCACGTCTCGGAGGCAAGACTCGGTATGGCCTCCCTTTTGTGAAGAAGGGAGATTGCCAAACATGGTATAAAAATGTGCGGCTTGCGGGGTACATCCCCGAGCAAGCCATTGATAAACGGGCGGTGCTACAAAAGTTTAGAGATGTGGCCGAGCAGATCATTGCCCTCAAGTGGGACTCAGTGTTTGAGAGTCCGGGGCACGCCAACTTGGACATGGTCCAAGAACTTTATGCCAACTGGGAGCCCGATGAGGTGTGGAGAGATGATGACATGGTGACGGTTAGGGGAGTGAAGGTGAAATTAGATCCATCGGCATTGAATGCCTTCTTGGGGGTAGCTGACCCCGATTATGATGTGTTGAGAGAGTACATCAAGAAACCGGATTACACGGCCTTGCGGGAGACCCTATGTGGTGAGGGCTCCACGCATAAGTGGGGGCGAGGAGCGGCTGGGAGACACAAGTTTATGCATTTCTCCCAGTTTCTCAAGCCGGCGCGTGTATGGATGAGGTTCATAAATGCACGGATACTACCTTGTTCTCATTACTCCGAGGTCACTAAGACTCGGGCGTGCATGGTGTACTTTTTCATGACTGGGAGGCCCGTGAACATAGGATACTACATGCTGCGAGTGATGAAAGAGCAAAGAAAAGAAAAATCATGTAGTAGGTTGTATTTTGGGAACCTCTTGACCCGTTACTTGGAGAAGGCGGGCGTCCCCGTAGATGAGGTTGGGGATCGCATTGTCCCTGATATAGGGGGGCCGTTTGACATTGCTTCGGTCAAGGGGGTGATCACCACGGCACCGGTGAAGCTGACGGCGGACGAGTGGCGGGAGACAAGTGCCAACTTAGCCGCGCGTCAGTACTTGATGATGGAGGCTATGGCCCGTCAGTCGGGCGTTGATATGACTGCTATTGACCGCAAGGTCCCGCTGACGGAGACCTCGAAGGGTTTGTTGGGCGAGGTTCAAGCTAAAACGGTGGATCCGCAGGAGGATGAGAACACTGATTCAGATATTGTGGCCAATGATCCGGACAGTGAGTATGAGACTGATCCTGAGGCGGAGGCCTAGGTTTACACTCCCGCGCACCATCCAGATTTCAGGGCAGTTTTCTTGTACTCTTACTTTTGCACTTACTTCTTTGTCGCACTGGGACATTGCTTAGTTTAAGTGTGGGGTGGGGTACTGCCCTTTATCTATTTTTGAGGATAGGATGCATGTACCTTAGGACTTTTTCCTTTGTCACTTGACTTTGTTTTGATTTATTTCTTGCTTTAATATATGCAAAAATGAAAAAAAAAATTAGAAAACCAATGAAAAATTCCAAAAAGATTTTCCTTTTAGTTTAATTTTATTAGTGGTACATGTCATCCACCCCGTGGTTTTTCTTATGACCGCGGTTCTTTTCCACGGGGAGACCTTTGAACCGGGTAGTTTTTTATTTCTAGGATTAGGATAGTTAGTTGTAGATGACCCTAGGCTAAGGAAAAAGGTAGAATGCTAGGTGCCTTTGATTTGTTTGATACCGGTGGACTTGAACTTGATTGCATGTGCTATTTGTGGTGTCCTTGGGTTTTAATTTGATGCATGCCTATGAAAAATTGGAACGACCCCCTTGAGATGCTTGAGTCCGCTTACTTGACTTGATTGCTATCCTTTGTGCATGAGTGCTTAAATTTCCACAAGTTGCATTCTAGAAGCTTAGTTGAGAGTTGTTGATGGAACCTCTTTGTGTGAACCATGTGCAATGTGTGTGTGAGGCATGTTCTTATTTGCTCCATGTTGCGTACTAATGTCTAGAACTTGCCCCGTGTGTGTGCAAAGCGAAATTCTAGGTTCGCTCTAGTCGGGAAATGATACAAGGCCTTCTCTTGTTAGCCTACCCTTACATATATACCTTGGAAAATTGTTGTTGTGATTTCTTTGACCCTTTTTGTTGGCACCCACACCCCGAGCCTACCCATTTATTCTTAATTGACTCTTTTGGCCCTTACTCCTTAAGCACTTTATTGATATTGTGTAGATGATCGGAGTTGTGGTTGGATGTTGGGAGGTTTTTGAGTGGAACTAATAAAGGAGAATACTTGTGAAAATTGTGAAGTAGTGGAAAACATTGGCAAGGATGGAAGTTAATGAAATTGAAAAAAATGAAATGATAAGAAAAGAAAAAAAATAGCAAAGTTGAAAAAAAATTGTGAAAAGAAAAAAAAAAGAGAAAGATGTCCATTCCTTGCTAGTGTGTGCTTGAAAATAAAAATGCTACTTGTTGAAAAGGTGTATGTGTGACACTTGTGATTGGGTGGTTTGATGAGAATTGTGCTCGAAATTAAGTGTGATGTATTAAAGTGCTTAGGGAGGTAGTCACTATTACCATATGTATCCTACCCGCCCCTTAGCTTACATTACGACCTTTCTAAAGTCCTAGTTAATCCCGATTGGAGTGAGCTTACATTAGTGGAGTTCTACACTACGGGCAAGCCTATGGTACGTTGTGTGTAACATGTGAGCCTTTCATGAGAGTGAGTGAATTCATTTGTTGTTGCCCCCGTTCTATTCATGATACTTGCTTTTGTGTGTGATCTTTGGGGGGCACTCTCTTTCATATTGGTGAGGGTATGTGGTTTGCATGAAGTAGGTGAAGTTGATGGCTTTTGATTGAGTAGATAGGTGTGAATTTTGTGGGAGCATGGTTACATTAAGTTGAGTTTTGTGCATTTGAGCTATTTTGGGGTGGTTGTTCTCATATATTTGGTTTTGGAAAATTATTGGCATGTTGTGGATCCATAGTAGTCATGTGTGTATTGGTTCAATGGTCGGTATCAACCATAGTCATAGGCAGACCTATTTTACCTAGGATGGGAAGTGAGATGTGACTTGCTCGAGGGCGAGCAAAGGTTCAAGTGTGGGGTGGTGATGTTCGGCATTTTATGCCTACTTTTCCTTAATATTTCCGCACATTTGAGCTTGTTTTGCACTTGTTTGGTAGCTTGTGAATGTGGTTTTACGCTAATGTTGAGTTGTTCGTGTGTAGGTCGTTACGCGATACATTTGGAGCGTTTCGGAGCTTAATTGAGCATGAATTGGTTGAAGGATGTTTGAAGATTGGATTGAGCACACAAAGGCACGACACAAGCCGAGTTTTGGAGCGAAAGAAGAGCATTTTGGCTTGGCGCTACAGCCCATGCGCCGCGCAGCCTATCGTGCAAGGTGGCTAGGCGCGGTTCATGGCGCGCCGCATGGCCATAGCGTGCAAGAAATGGCGGATTCTGGTTGTTCTCATGCTTTCCGAGGCGCGGGGCGCCCGTTATAGCGCCCCTTGTGCGCGTTTTTACGTCCTATTCCTTCTAGTATCGGGTCTAACTTATTACTAAGGGTTTGGAAACATTATAAATAGCTTATTACTTAGTTTTTGTAACTTCTTCTGGACTTTGGAGCAATATTGAGAGCTACACACTTTATTGAACAAGGGTTATTCCCAATCTTTCATCTATTACATCAAGTATTTCATTATTACACCAAATCTTTGTCTTGTGATTATGAATATGTGTGGCTAATTTCCCAACGTTCTGGGGTTAGAGTTTACATGAAAGTTGATTGTTGAAGATTGATTTCCATTGATTGAATCCCATAACGGGTTACTTATTCTTTCTTGATTTAACTTGTATAATTGTTAGAGCTCGATAATTATACATCATATATGGTCTTTGGGTTGAACTCGAAAGAGAGAATCTAATTACGTAATAAGAAAGAATAGAACTAGTTTGTGAACCCGGGCATCGGGGAATCAATTCGCGGGTAGGATAGACATATACTTGCTTGCCTAGTTTAACTAATTACAGGATCGTTAATGCGTGCATGTGGTTTAACCCGTAGACATACAGGGATTGAAGTAGCTTGCATAGATTGTGAAGAACTGAAAGGTTTTCATAATTACAATTAACCTGTCAGTTAGTAACCCGGGATTTAAAAAGTGGAATCAATTGAATACATCAACTGGATTGTTCGTAACTCTGACCCTGGATCGCTCCCTTGATATTGTTAACAACCAAAGTTCTGCCCCATTGCTCGCTTTCATCTTTAGCACTTTACTTACTACATTTTAGTTATAAAAACTCTTACAACCATTGGAAAAAGACCCCTGGATAGTTTGTTCAGGAATTGTTTATTAAGCAACAGTCTGCATAGTCCTCGTGGGAACGATACTCGACTTTGTCACTTTATTACTTGGCGACCGCGTATACTTGCGTGTGCGTTTGGGAGCAACATTTATCTCCAAATACTACGATAACAATCTAACAGGGTTGTGATAAGTTCATAAAGACCAAATACTCTCATGACTAGCTTATAAATAAATAATCCAACTGGTCATCCAACTGACTAAAAGAATGACTGACAAATGACTAAATGGAGCGACCCTAAGAATTTCAAAGAAGGACAATAATAAATAACTGAAACTCTTGCCCACGCGAACTAATGCGGGGCTCACCAGGAATATCAACTCACGGCTCTAAGAATGGAAATCCTCCGCCACGGCACCTGCGGTCTCTGAAAAAAATATAGCGAGGAGTGAGTCGCAACTCAGTGAGTAACAACGCTTATCCACAACCGTTTTAAGTGGGGAAAATTTAAAAACATGCCAGTAAATCTTATGCAGAATATACATATAATTTAATTGTCACTTTCAGAATAACTATCAGAAATCAGTCATTTTTAAGTACTTCTTGTAAACAGTAACCAATATCAAACCAGTGATAAATTCAGTAATCGCTATATTAAATCAAGTATATGGGTTTGGGATTTTTCTAAGAACAAACCATATAATCAGTATAAATTCCTCCCTGAGGAAATCAGTAACGGTAAGCTAGTTCTACCTTCCCACTAGCAGGGACTGTAACGGTAATCCGGAGTATACAAGGTGCACCAGGTCTAACGTACCCGTCGTTAGCCACGGGGTCTTTCAAGGTTCATCCCAAAAATATATATATAATCCCTATACCAAGTACAAGGCATTTCCAGAAACAATTCAATATTTCACATAGCGGTAAAACATGTCAAGTTGCGGTAAAACCATATCCTGTAACGGTAAAATAATTCAAGTAAATATCTCGGTACATATCTTGTAAAAGGACTTGTCCCATGCAATTTAAATCATTCAGTAATATATTTTACTTCAAAATCAAGTAGAAACCATGCAGGTTATGGAAATACAAATTGCGATAAGGTCATCACTCACAGTACAGACGCGTGTAGCTCAAGCGTATCTTCCACGAGCGAACCAACACCTCGTCCAGTCAATCTATAATCACATTGTATTGGTCTCGTATTAGTTTCCTTGTTTAGGATAATTCATAACTAATTTAGAATCTCCTACCCTCGGGGTTCCCTGTTCGACTCTCGTTTGACAAATTCAATTGGTTCTTATCATCCCTCGGAACATAATCATTAATTGTCTATTTATCGATTCGGCGGTTCCAGAATTAAGGGAAGAATCATGCTCTTGTGTTTGATCTAACAACTTGTAAAAAGGGAAAGATGATAACTTGCTTTGCTTAGGAAGAGAAAAAAAATACTCTGTTGCTTTACATACTACTGCCATATACCCAAATGGTCCATAAGCTTAAATGATTCATGGTTGTCCTATGTTCCAATTCTATTGAAACTCACTATAATCAGGTTTTTATATCACCAACTTACTTCCATTACGGTAGTATGTAATTATTGAAAATAATTGAGTAAAGGGAGAATTTAACCAAGGCAAAAAGTTTTGTTTACCTTCTTCTCGTGTTTCTCTGTATTGTCTTTCTTGTAAACTTTCCTTTTGTTTTTGGTTTGTCTGGTAAAGTGCTTCAGCAGGAGCTTAAGGCTTCTTGATTTTTTTCCCTAATCCTTTTCGTACCAGTTTACTTTGTATTTGGACTCTGAAGAGTCCCGTTTTGGCTTTGCTTGTTTCTTTCTTCTTTTTATTTTTATTTTTTGAATTTATTTATGAAATGACTCAATTGCCCTTGTTTTATTTAACTAGGGTATTACAATCTCTCCCCCTTAAGAAATTCGGTCTCCGAATTTAAACAAGAGCATACCTGTAGGGTGAAATAAGTGAGGATACTTTGCTCGCATATCATCTTCCATTTCCCAAGTAGCTTCCCTTGCAGTATGATTTTTCCACAAAACTTTCACGAACACAATATCTTTTCTCCGTAACTTCCTTATGTGACTCTCGACTATGGCTACTGGTTCCTCTTCATAAGATAATTTCTCATTAAGCTGTATAGTCGGTGCCTCAAGCACATGAGAAGCGTCTGGTACGTATTTGCGCAACATAGATACGTGAAACACAGGATGTATAAAAGATAACTCTGGAGCAAGAGCCAAATTGTAAGCAACAGCTCCAACTCGTTCAAGTATCTCATAAGGTCCTATGAATCTCGGGCTCAACTTCCCTCTTTTTCCGAATCGTGTCACGCCTTTCATCGGGGAAACTCGTAAGAACACACGATCCCCAACTGCAAACTCTAAGTCCCTTTTCATCTTATCTGCATAAGACTTTTGTCTGCTTTGAGCTGTGAGCAATCTCTGCCTAATCAACTGGACCTTATCAATAGCTTCCTGTATCAGGTCTGGTCCTAAAAGCTTAACTTCACCGGCTTCGAACCATCCAATTGGAGAACGACAACGCCTACCATATAAAGCCTTGTAAGGAGCCATCTGAATGCTTGCCTGATAGCTGTTGTTATAAGCAAACTCAGCTAAAGGAAAATAAGTATCCCAACTACCACCAAAATCAATAATGCAAGCTCTCAACATGTCCTCCAATATCTGTATAGTACGTTCAGACTGACCGTCGGTCTGAGGATGGAATGCAGTGCTAAGGTCTACTCTAGTACCCAATTCTCTTTGAAAGGACCTCCAAAAGTGAGAAGTGAATTGTGATCCTCTGTCAGAGATAATGGACAGTGGAACTCCATGGAGTCGGACAATTTCATTCATGTATAGCTGTGCATATCTCGCACCACTGTAAGTAGTTTTAACCGGCAAAAAGTGTGCTGACTTTGTAAGCCGATCAACAATCACCCATACTGAATCATAACCTTTAAGTGTACGAGGTAGCCCAGTCACAAAATCCATGGTAACTCTTTCCCACTTCCACTCCGGAATCTCAAGCTGTTGTAGCAGCCCTGCGGGTCGCTGGTGCTCAGCTTTAACCTGTTGACAAGTCAAACAACTAGTAACAAAGTTAGCAATATCTTTCTTCATACCTTCTCACCAATACAATTGCTTCAGGTCACGGTATATCTTAGTGGATCCAGGATGTATAGTGTATCTAGAATGGTGAGCTTCCTCGAGAATAACTCGTCTTAGCCTATCAATTTCTGGTACACATAACCAGTTACCTAGTCGGAGAACCCCATTATCATCAACAATCATATTCTTGCTTTTACCAGCTAGGACTTCATCTCGATATTTGCACAATCGTTCATCCTCGTACTGAGTAGCTTTAACACGTTCTACCAATGAAGACTTAGCTGGAACATAAGCCAATAACACCCTAGAATTAGTCACGCTAAACCTAATACCTGTACCTTCGAGCCTGTGAATATCCTTGGCTAACTGTCTCTTTACAGGAGCTATATGCGCCAAACTACCCAAGGACTTTCTGCTCAATGCATCAGCCACAACATTGGCCTTCCCTGGATGATATAGAATAGTGCAATCATAGTCCTTGAGAAGTTCCATCCAGCGACGCTGCCGAATGTTCAGATCTCTCTGCTGAAAAATATATTTTAGGCTCTTGTGATCTGTATAAATTTCACATGTTTCTCCATATAAGTAGTGCCTCCAAATTTTAAGGGCAAATACCACTGCAGCCATCTCCAGATCATGAGTGGGATAATTCTGTTCATTCTTCTTCAACTATCACGAAGCATAAGCTATCACACGACCATTTTGCATGAGAACACACCCTAATCCCACTCTCGAAGCATCACAAAATACCGTAAATCCTCCAGAACCGGATGGTAAGGCTAGAACTGGTGTGGTGGTCAAACATGTCTTGAGCTTCTGAAAACTCTGCTCACATTCATCTGTCCACTGAAACTTTGCATTTTTCTGTGTTAACTTGGTCAATGGTGCTGCTATCCTTGAAAAATCCTACACAAAACGCCTGTAGTAACCTGCTAATCACAGAAAGCTGCGAATCTCTGTATGAGCGGTGGGTCTGGGCCATTTCTGCACTGCTTCCGTCTTTCTAGGATCTACCAGTATTCCATCCTTGGATACAACATGTCCAAGGAATGCTACAGAGTCTAGCCAAAATTCACACTTAGAGAGCTTAGCATAAAGCTTATGTTCCCGCAATATTTGCAGTACAACTCTCAGATGGGCCTCGTGTTCTTCTTGACTACGAGAATACACCAAGATATCGTCAATAAATATAATGACAAATCTGTCAAGAAACGGCTTGAACACCCTATTCATTAAATCCATAAATGCAGCTGGAGCATTAGTCAACCCGAAAGGCATCACAAGGAATTCATAATGCCCGTATCGAGTTCTGAAAGCTGTCTTAGGAATATCTTTGTCACTAACTCTGAGCTGATGATAACCAGATCGAAGATCAATCTTTGAGAAATGGGCAGCTCCCTGCAACTGATCAAACAGATCATCAATACGAGGTAAAGGGTATTTATTACGTACGGTTACCTTGTTCAGCTGTCTGTAGTCAATGCAAATTCTTAAGGACCCATCTTTCTTCTTCACAAATAGCACTGGTGCACCCCAGGGGGATACACTTGGTCTGATAAATCCCTTGTTCAATAACTCCTGCAATTGTTCCTTTAGCTCCTTCAACTCCGCTGGTGCCATACGATATGGAGGAATCGATATGGGTTGCGTGTCAGGTGCTACATCAATGCTGAAATCTATATCCCGCACTGGAGGTAGTCCCGGTAAATCCTCAGGAAATACATCAGTGAACTCTTGCACCACTGGAACCATTTCCAAGCTAGGAGTCACATCACTTGTGTCTCTCACCATAGCTAAGAATGCCCAACAACCTTTCTTCACTAACTACTGAGCTTTTACAAATGATATGACATTACGCATTTCTAGAATTTGATCCCCTTTCAGAATAAAACTAGGTTCATTAGGCATCTCAAAATTAACTACCTTCGCATGACAATCGAGGGTAGCATGGCAAGAAGAAACCAATCCATACCCATCAACACGTCAAAATCAACCATATCCAGTACAATTAAATCAGCTAAGGTATCCCTACCCTCAACTCGAATCTGACAAACACGATACACATATTCAACAAGTAAAGAATCTCCCACAGGATTAGCAACTAGAAAAGGTTCATTCAATATTTCTGGTTGTCTATCAAACCTCAAAGCAAAAAATGAGGACACATAGGAGTGGGTAGATCCTGGATCAAACAATGCAAGTGCATCAAGTGAGCAAACAGAAAGAATACCTATAACCACAACATTTGAGGCCTGAGCATCTTGCCTAGTAAGTGCAAAAACTCTCGACTGGCCTCTACCAGCAGTCCCCTGTCCTCGATTACCCATGGCACGATCTCCGGCACCTCTGCCTTTGTTACCTCTACCAGCAGTACCTGTGTTATTACGAGCAGTCTGCGTAGATGCCGATGCCTGCACAGAAGCCTGGCTAAACTCTCTCTGAGGATGAGGGCAATCTTGTATGTGATGTCCCAACTTGCCACACCGGAAGCACCCTCCAGTCAGAACACGACACGGACCCCAATGTGATCTACCACAAGTCTGACATACTGAATCAGTAGCATATATCTGTCCAGAGCTATGATGTCCAGATGATAATGGTAGCCCCTTAGCATTATCTTTGTGAGGAGGTGCTCTAACGGATGGCTGGGAAACCAAGTTTGTCCCTGTCTGAAAACCCTGTCGTTGTACCTGATTCCCTGCTCTACGGTCTGTGCTGACTCTCCCAGTGAAAGATCCCCCAGTCTTAACCTTCTTATATGCATCTTTAGCTGCCTGTGATTCACGACCCCTGTTTTCAATCTTTCTGGCAAGGTCGAGTGCATCAGAGTAATTCAGATTCTTCACGACCCCTGTGGTTCACGACCCCTGTGGAGCAACTGCATTGAATAAACGATCAACCAACCCGTCAACAAACCTCTGAACCCGAGATGTTTCATTGGGCACTAAGTTAGGTGCATATCTAGCCAACTTAGTAAACTTAGTGTTATATGTCGATACATCCATATCTGGAGTCTGAACTAATCTCTCAAACTGCCTAGCATATTCCTTCCTCAGACTTTCAGGGAGAAAGCGATCCATGAACAACTTAGTAAACTCATCCCATGTCAATCGTGTTGCTTCTGTGGTCCTTTCTAAAAGTACAGTTTCATACCAAGTATTAGCTGTATCCTCCAACTTGTATGCTGCAAGTTCCACGGATCTCTCACTAGAACATCCAAGAGCACGCAACGCCTTAAGTGTACCATCCAAGAAACTCTGAGGATCCTCTGTAGTGTCAGAACCCGTGAACCTTGGTGGTTTCAGTTTCAAGAACTCTGGCAAGGACACTTCTTTGTTACCAAAAATCTGAGTCTGTCTCTGAGCCTGAGTCTGTAGCTGAGCCTGAGTCTGTGGCTGAACCTGAGTCTGTATCTGTGCCTGAGTCTGTGTCTGAGTCTGAGAGTGAGTCTGTGTCTGAGTCTGAGCCTGTGTAGGTGCCTGAGGTTGCGTTGGAGCAACATTCTGTTGACTAGCCCTTTGCTGTCTATCCATTCTGGCATTCAAGAGTTCAATGGACCTTTGCATTAAGTGCCTCAATAGTAGCATTCTCATATGACGGTGGGGGTGGATTATCCTCAATTTCTGGAGTAGGCTCTCTTGTAGCTCTTGTAGTAGCACCAGCCCTAGGAGTAGTGGCTTGGCCTCGTCCCTGAGTATTACCTCCTTTCCTAGCTGAGGTAGATGACGGCCCAGCAGTGGAGGAATTCGGAGCAGCTCGGGCCGCCTTTTTAGATCTTGTCTTACCAGCCATCTGAGTAATATAATAACTTACGTTAGATTCATATATTTAGCAGTAGTCATCTCACACATACGGAAGGAACAAGAAAGAAGGAAAGACACTAAACATCCTATCACGCCCTCGCAGAATAACGATTATGGGAATGGCCGGCAACATAACCATAATAGAGATTCTACTACTGACGTGTGCTCCATTAGTCACAGGAATAACCTAGTGCTCTGATACCAACTTTGTCACGACCCAATTTGGGGCAGTGACCGGCGCTTAGGAGCTAGTGCTCCAAGCAAGCCTTATCAAAATCCTACAGAAAATCTGGCAGAGTTTCCCCTGTTTTTAGGCCTATCCAAAATTTTACCTGCTTTTAAACAATCAGAAAAACCAACCAACAATCAAATCTCCTTACGCATTAACAATAAAATACCACGTTTATCTCCAAATACTACGATAACAATCTAACAGGGTTGTGATAAGTTCATAAAGACCAAATACTCTCATGACTAGCTTATAAATAAATAATCCAACTGGTTATCCAACTGACTAAAAGAATGACTGACAAATGACTAAATGGAGCAACTCTAAGAATTTCAAAGAAGGACAATAATGAAACTCTTGCCCACGCGAACTAATGCGGGGCTCACCAGGAATATCAACTCACGGCTCTAAGAATGGAAATCCTCCGCCACGGCACCTGTGGTCTCTGAAAAAAATATAGCGAGGAGTGATCCGCAACTCAGTGAGTAACAACGCTTATCCACAACCGTTTTAAGTGGGGACAAGTCAAAAACATGCCAGTAAATCTTATGCAGAATATACATATAATTTAATTGTCACTTTCAGAATAACTATCAGAAATCAGTCCTTTTTAAGTACTTCTTGTAAACAGTAACCAATATCAAACTAGTGATAAATTCAGTAATCGCTATATTAAATCAAGTATATGGGTTTGGGATTTTTCTAAGAACAAACCATGTAATCAGTATAAATTCCTCCCTGAGGAAATCAGTAACGGTAAGCTAGTTCTACCTTCCCACTAGCAGGGACTGTAACGGTAATCCGGAGTATACAAGGTGCACCAGGTCTAACGTACCCGTCATTAGCCACGGGGTCTGTCAAGGTTCATCCCAAAAATATATATATAATCCCTATACCAAGTACAAGGCATTTCTAGAAACAATTCAATATTTCACATAGCGGTAAAATATGTCAAGTAGCGGTAAAACCATATCATGTAACGGTAAAATAATTCAAGTAAATATCTCGGTACATATCTTGTAAAAGGACTTGTCCCATGCAATTTAAATCATTCAGTAATATATTTTACTTCAAAATCAAGTAGAAACCATGCAGGTTATGAAACTACAAATTGCGGTAAGGTCATCACTCACAGTACAGACGCGTGTAGCTCAAGCGTATCTTCCACGAGCGAACCAACACCTCGTCCAGTCAATCTATAATCACATTGTATTGGTCTCGTATTAGTTTCCTTGTTTAGGATAATTCATAACTAATTTAGAATCTCCTACCCTTGGGGTTCCCTGTTCGACTCTCGTTTGACAAATTCAATTGGTTCTTATCATCCCTCGGAACATAATCATTAATTGTCTATTTATCGATTCGGCGGTTCCAGAATTAAGGGAAGAATCATGCTCTTGTGTTTGATCTAACAACTTGTAAAAAGGGAAAGATGATAACTTGCTTTGCTTAGGAAGAGAAAAAAAAAACACTCTGTTGCTTTACATACTACTGCCATATACCCAAATGGTCCATAAGCTTAAATGATTCATGGTTGTCCTATGTTCCAATTCTATTGAAACTCACTATAATCAGGTTTTTATATCACCAACTTACTTCCATTACGGTAGTATGTAATTATTGAAAATAATTGAGTAAAGGGAGAATTTAACCAAGGCAAAAAGTTTTGTTTACCTTCTTCTCGTGTTTCTCTGTATTGTCTTCCTTGTAAACTTTCCTTTTGTTTTTGGTTTGTCTGGTAAAGTGCTTCAGCAGGAGCTTAAGGCTTCTTGATTTTTTTCCCTAATCCTTTTCGTACCAGTTTACTTTGTATTTGGACTCTGAAGAGTCCCGTTTTGGCTTTGCTTGTTTCTTTCTTCTTTTTATTTTTATTTTTTGAATTTATTTATGAAATGACTCAATTGCCCTTGTTTTATTTAACTAGGGTATTACATACATGCACGTATATATGAGGGAAATGAATGAAGATCTTCAGTTTGCTAGACATTGTATAAGGGAAATAATTATTTTGATCCCCATATTACTTCTACTTTAGTACTTCTGTTAATCATCTTGCCACATAATTAAATAAGATGTGTAGCTTTAGCCCAATTGTTTATAGAAACTAACAGACCTTACATCTACTAAAGGACATTAGCTTAAGATTTGTCCTTTTTTCATCAAATTATTGTCTTACATTTTTTAAAGCTGAAGGATTCATTTTCGGCAAGTTGCTTCAACAGAAATAGGATATACTGGGACACTATTTTTTTCTTATTTGTTTAAGAGATGCTTTGCGTTTTTACTATCAATAAATAATTTGCATTGTGTTTTCTTTATTTTTCTATCACTAATTCTATTCAAGAGAAGAGATGTTTTGTGTTTCGACGAACGGTACGAATAGTTGAATTTTAAGGCTCAATAGTAAGAATTTTATGCAAATGCTAATTTTAGAGTATAAAATTACTATGATTATTTTTTTTTTTAGGATATTACTTTGCAAATAATTTATTTCATTAGTAATATACACACAAAGAGAAAATGGAAAAAAGTGGACGTAGGTATCAAATCAAGTGATGAGCTAATAATAATTTGTATTGGCAATGCAATAAGTAATACATAATGTAATAAAGAAAAATAATGAACAGACAATCATCTGATGACTATATGATTAAGTTTCTTTAATCTTTTAGACACTTTGTTACTGTGTATATTAAATTAAGAAACATAATGACATTTGGAATTTTTTTAAAAGAATATATTATAATATGCAAAGAAACCAATCACAATTTGACATTTTAATATTGTCCGCACATGGCGCGGGTAATATACTAGTATCAGTATTAAAGGAGATCTCTAGAACTATCCTAGACTTATAAACGTTATCATCTATAAAAATGCAAAAGATAATTCTAGACTTATCACTAAATAATTCTTTTTCATTGAGCAAGTATTCCCTCCAAAACATATGATGATGTTGAATTTGTGGGCTCTGTTCCGCAGTACAAATTAGTTGTTCTTTGAGGTCGTCTGTAACGTTCTTGGAGAAATAAATCTCTTCAGCTACTTCATTTTTCTCGGCAAGTAGAACTGACACATTAACATTTAGGTCATTGAGGTTACACTCATGAGAGGCCATTTTTCTGTAAATGCTCTAATCTTTGTCTTCCTTGAAGCCACATCTTCATTATGCATCATTCCTATCATTATTCTTCGAGCCACTTAATGATGCATTAGTTCTTTTGGGTTGAAGGCTTGGTTTTCATCTCTCACAATGTTCCTTCAGTGTGTGATATAAACATGGTGGAAATGGTGGACTGATTCTTGCAAACCGTCATATTTGCTGTATGATTCAATAGGTAGTGCAACCTTACCTATTCAGAAGTGTATTTTGTATGGACGTGATCTAATTCTTTTCTTTTTTAAACTAGAAATACACACAAGTTTTTTTAGATATTAATTCCAAAACTTATAATGTGCCGAATGCCTATTTATAGACAAAGTACATAGTTAGAAAGTAAACTTGATTTGTTATCTACTGATGTGCAACTTTAACTGAAAATACTACTCTAACTCTTCCTAACTTGTAACTTCTCCAATCAACCTTCAATTTTTTTTTTTCAACCAACCTTCAGTTAATTTATGCTTTACTGAGTTGTACCTGCTTCTTCTGAAGCTGTACACGTCGATAACAAAAGCTCAATTATTAAAACAAGAATAAAATGATTAAATGAGTACCACAAAATTTCCTCCAAAAAAACAAGAAAAAAAAAAAACAGAAACAAAATAGCGCGTAGAAATAACTACCTGTGACCTGTCTTTGCTCCTTTTGTCTGCCTCTCTTTCCTCTCTTTCAATTTCCTACGCCATGGCAGCAAGCCTATGGCGAGCCGCGATGGGATCAGCTCAATTAAACAACGACTATGAAGGCATAGAATTCTGGTCCAACCCTGAACGAGCCGGTTGGCTCACTAAACAAGGCGAGTACATAAAGACGTGGCGTCGCAGATGGTTCGTGATGAAACAAGGGAAGCTGTTCTGGTTCAAGGAAGCGAACATCACGCGTGGATCGCGTCCTCGTGGAGTGATCCCCGTGGCTAATTGCCTCACTGTTAAGGGTGCTGAAGATGTTCTTAATAAGCAGTTTGCGTTTGAGCTGTCTACTCGTACGGATACAATGTATTTCATTGCGGATTCGGAGAAGGAGAAGGAGGATTGGATCAATTCAATCGGACGGTCCATAGTGCAGCACTCTAGATGTGTTACTGATAATGAGGTTCTCGATTACTAGCAGAAAATAAATTTCAAAACTCTTAATTAGGTACCTATCCTCTTCTTTTCTTTTTTCTTATTAAGTTCGCTGTTTGAAGATGTAAAATACTCTGCTGTGATACTTCATGCCTATTGATAATGATAACATACTGTAGGCTGTGTGACAATCATGGGAGAAAGTATTGAAATTGAAAGAGAAATTATGACAAGTTGTGAGCTTGTTGGTGTGAAATAACGGGGTCCATACATCAAAAGATATGCCCCAGGACTTTTGATCTTCTGATGGTCTTCTACCATACTAATTGATGATCATGCTTTTACTAGCATTCTGAAGATGGCCGTCCATTTAAAGTTGTATCTTTTTCGTGGATTCTTACTTGTATAGATATGTACTATCTGCTATTAACAGTACTAAACCTGTGAATTAAGTTGTGGTGTGTTGATTGAGTCTAAAAGATACCTCCATTCACAAGGGAAGCACTTGCTATTCAGCTTCTGCTAGTTAACTTGCAGCTTTGATTTAGAGCTTTTTGCATTGTTTATGTGAACTTGGGATCCTAATGCTGCTCGCTGAAAGTGGCTGTTGTTCTTTTCTTGTTCAATGTTGCCTAAGCATATTGGCCTTCCTGGTTATTTTCATTGTTAGTCAAGATGATTAATTTCTGCGATAATTTTCTACACTCTTGGTCACTTAAGTTGGTAGGCAGCTACTATTGTAGAAAACGTAAGAAAGCTTGCTTATTATTGAACAACCCAACCTTGTCATTACCAGACATCATTGAGTATTGCGTCTCTTGAACCTTCACATTGTTGCTAGGGATGGCTGTCCATAAGTTTAATTAATTTCATGGAAATATACATAGTACTTCTTTAGGTGAACTATTCTATAAGGTAGAAGCTTTTTGAACACCTTGAGACTTAGGTCGTTGGCTTTGGAGGAACTGAACCGACGAAGGAAATTAGGAGTTAGGCTCCCCAAAATGGCATTCTCACATGGCTATATCTCGACTTGGTTTTGATCTGATACATGGAATGACAGTTAGAACTTGGAAGTGACAATGGAGTTAGGCTCCACAACATGCGACAGTGCCAGTGCCAATGCTCCTCGTAGACTTGACTTTGATATGATGCATGAGTATTTGTTGAAAGCGATAAATGTCTGTTGGATAGTGATACTACTCTAGGCTCACGAAGTTGACCTGTTAACAACACTCAAGGGCAAAGGGACTATGAAATGCCGAGCAGTAGCTGTTGAAAGTTCGTCCATACTGTAGAGGTAACTGTATTCTACAAGTGAAAATATAAGTTCTTCACCTCCTCCCCTTTCGTGATACCTTCATAGTTCATGAATAATGAGCAATCAAGAAGGCATTCTGATAGGAAGACCGACATTACGTAATTGCCATTGGCCAAGAGAGCCTGCGGAGTTGCTACTCAAGGACCAACTTAATTGCTTGAACAGCTCAAGGTATCTAAGTATAGAACCCACTAGTCTGTCAAGGTGAACCAACAGAAGGGCATTGTAAGGTTATCTCCTAGCATGGGGCACGAACACAAAGGCAGCCTTTTTGTGACCACGGAATTGCAAATAGAATGTATCCTGGGAAATACCAGCAAGCTATATTAGAATATTCTGGTTAAAAATTGAGCAAAATGGCCGCCTTACTATTGAGTGCATATATCAATGGATCCAAAACAAAACATAGATTAACTACCTCCTTATCAATTATCTTAAATGATAAATAATCTTATCCTCTATGCATTCTACCACAAAGATTGTTCTTCCTCCAGGAATAGCAGCTGAATGAGTACAAATCAGCATTAGCTCACTGAAGACAGGTCTCTAGCCTAATAGACCTCAGCATAACGTCCATCTCAGCTTTTGGTCCAACCAAATGCAAATCAATAGAAATGCTTGTAAAGCATTAAATTTCCAGCAACGGGAATCTTGCTCAGGCAAGGAAGGATTATCAGTCAAGGGTTTGGCATAAATACAAGAAATGGAGCTTATGCTTAACTCAACCTCGAGGTGAAGATGGTCCAAGAGTATATAAGGAGACAACAGCCGAGTCTATCAATGTGGTACACTTAACTGGCAACATACTGTCATCGGTTGAACCTCAATTCCTCCCAGCTGATTATTTACTAAGCCATATCCCATTCAGATTACAAAAAATTTCAAATGGTACTTTCCTGGAATCTAAGAAACCCGCTCTAAAGTACATATTATTTATAGAAAATGAGGGCCTTTTAGCAGCCTACAGAACTGGTTAAATATAATTGGCATAAACTGTAAACCTCAATTCAACACAACTTACTAATCTCGATAAATTGGGCAAATTGACATTAACAAAAGCAAAATGTAGTAGATTACAGAGCTACATAGAACTGAAATGTAATTGGACAACAACACGTTCAGCCCGAAAACAAGGAGTCATCATTACTCATTAATCTCAATTTTAATGACCTGGCCATCATCAAACGGATCTCTCTTTGGAGCTGCTGGAGGCGCGGGAACCCTAGGTGGTCCTCTTCCCTTCTTCTTGTTCCTTGGCCTTGCCTACACCAACCAATTCATAGGGAGTAGTCACACATACAGAAAATTAGACTGAAATAATTAAACTAGAAAAACGATATGCACCGTCACTATAAAAAACAAATTTTAGGCTATCAACCAAATGATATCAATAGCTAAACATTAAGAAGCGGGATTTATAATCATGAAAATAAGACTAAGTTACATGCTACAGCACGTATACGTGAGCTGTAAAGGTGTGCAAAAAATCTTTACAGTAAATAGTGTATATAACTTAAACTCGACTCAGGAAAACTTACATTCCCAAAGGAGTGATTGAAGCGCTTGCCTTTGGCAGTCTTCTTGTCCCCTCTACCGCAGTAAACTGGAATTCAAAGTTAAAACAAAAATCTGGATTAAATGCATACTTATACATATAGTTTTAAACGTTTTAAGTAAAATGATTTAGATAAATTGATCGTACTCAAAGGGAGGTTGGTGGAGGAAGTGGTGGAAAAAGATGAAGATGTTGCGGCAATTGAGACACCGCCAACAGACTGAGAGTGCGAAAAGGATAATTTGGATAACACGAATTGAGAAGCCATAGGGACTGCTCCAGTTAACAAGGACGCCATTGCAACAGTTGAAGATATGGTGGGAATACACAGGAATTGAGCTTTGTTTCCTTTCAAGATAATGTCTTTACCAGACGCCGTCGTTTCACCACAAATGGATATTCTACTGACTAATTTAGCCTTATATCTAAATTTTCTTCCTCCTTTTTTGATTATTTTCTCTTTATTTCTTTTATTTTCTCTCTATATGATGACCTCTTATATAAAAATCAATATATATTATAAAGCTAAAGATAAAGAAAAGTGACGTGGCACTCTCTAATGCTAGGAATCTCATTTATCTCTTCTCTCATTTATTTGGCCTTTTTGTCTTATTTTCTTTAGAAAAATTGTTGATGACATCCTATTTATCTCTTCCCATAATTAGTGTCATTAACTTCTTCCTCATAATTTATTTCCCATTAATTTTGCTTCACAATCAGCTAAGTAACGCAGGGAGGTTACCACCAACGCCTGCTTTTCTCTAATTAGTATCCTTTTCTACAATAACAATACCCCCTATAAATAACCACAAAGTTTAGACTTTTTAGTAGGGACCTCTACCTTCCCAAATCTTTTCATACATGTTTATTCTTCTTCTTTCCTTCTTTTATGTATATATATACTTTTGATTGAGAGACAACAAAAATATTTTGGAGAAGGTTCATATTATTCTAACAGTTACTCAACCTGAAGAAGTAGTTGTCTTGATTTAAGAAAAATTACTTAAAAGAGGTTAAAGTTTTCTAGGATATCAAATTGGAGGGTGGTTGATTAATTTGACAGATTGTTTTTTCGGTCCTTAGAGGTAGATATGTTGTTATTAGTTTTTATTTGTTTTTTCTTGATGTTTAATTTTGCATATGTTTAGTTTTGTAAATATAATATTTGATGTAGAAATTTGAACACCTTTGTTTGTATGTAAATAGTATTTGACATTTGAGCTTGCTCTTTCAATTATAGTTTTTCTTTTCTCTATATATTTATATATATTCTAATTGAGATCCATAAAAAAAGTGATAGTAACATATTTCTTTAACAAGAATTCTCTCACTTTTGGACCTTTTCACTTTCTTCTTTTCACAATATCTCTCAGATTTTTGTTCCTTTTTCTCTCATTTTAGTAGAATGTATTTTAATGCAATATAACTAATTGTAATAAGAAGGAGAAGGCAAGAAGCGTTTCAAACTCTACTAATGGCAAAACGTGTGCATTAATTTTCAGTTTCTTCAATTATTATAGAGGTAAAATGTTGTATAAAAAGAATTACACAATGCTCACAAAGTCAATACTCTCAATTCTCACATCTCATAGCCAATCAAGAAATTAGGTTCGGCACGATCTCAAATAAGTGGGATTAAAACATCCATTAGCCACTGCTGAGGTTCGGAATGAAGATTTGGTACGTTTTGGTAATGTTTAAAACTATAATGTCAATCAAACTTGCTTGAGGTAAATCTCCTCATCTAATTTTTGGTTAATGTTTTTGTGATTCCTATGGTTTTTGTTAGATTCATATTTACTTTTCTTTTCTTGTGCGATATTTTTAGCACTCGCTGACCAAAGCCCAAAGGTGAATTGACCAAAGCCCAACCATCTTCCAGTTTTATTTCTTCGGTTCTTTATCTAATGTGGTTTCTTTTTTCATCTCCATTTCCTTTTGTAGGATTATATACATGGTGATAAGTAGGAGCTACCTATCTCTCATAGTGTTACTTATAGATCGGTGAAATTTTTCACTTTCCTCAAGTTTAAGTTTATCGGCCCATATTGATATTTTCATATGAAACTTTTGTATTTTTGATATTCTTGACTTGGTCAGGTGATTAAGGTGTCAAATTCTCAACACATAATGAAAATTTCTTTCGAATTATTTAATCTTTTGATTGTATTCAACTCTAAACTTAGAGAAATCACTATCATATTGAATTCAATAGTGTAATTCTTTTCATTTACTTCTTTATTCATGTTCATTCGTCTTATATATTTCATTTCAAAGCTAAGGATAAAGAAAAGTGATGTGGCACTCTCTAATGCTAGGAATCTCATTTATTTCTTCTCCAAATTTTTTCATTTACTTCTTTATTTGTGTTCATACTTCTTATATATTCACTTGGACAAAAAGTGAATAAATATGTATGACCAATTAACCAATTATGTGATCCATAGCGTGCCATACTACACTGTCCTTTGCATCTTCAGTTGACTTTGTAACTTTTTTGTAACATTGTAATGTTTGACATGAATCATTAAAGCTTCAACTGTGTTGGCCGTTGGGATCTCTGTTTTCAATTAGTTCTCAAATATTTCAATATGTTTCTTTATGTTTGTGTTTTCAATTATGGTTAAATAATAGTAGTACATTATTTTCAGGTCTGATGGGGAGGAAGTTCACATAGATGCAAAAAGACAACCTACAAAAGATGCCTAAGGAAGAAAACCAACGTCGCATATCCTATGCTATTAAAAGAAATATATTCAGAATATATTATAACTTTTTTTCCTTCCAAAAATTTGTAAAATTACCGTAAAACAGCCGACAGGTACTTTTATGAAGAAGAATTTAAGGGGCAATGCAGAAACAGTAAGATCTATATGTTGAATTATTAAAAATTAAAAATGGAGTCGTTTTTTGGAAATGAAATCTATGACAGTATTTGGGGTCGTAAGAAGGAATTGGAGGACAATAAAAAAGAATAAGAGAAGGACTTGGAGCATGATATATACCACACATTGTAAGAATATAGATGAACGTCAAATTTATTATCGTCTTAAAGAACAAATGTTATCACTTAAGGATGAATGCGGGAGTAAAAGAATTTAATGAATCTTCTGATAACCATTGTCCATTTATATATTCATCATGTTAAAAATGAACAAATTTAATTCCCTACTAATGAACCTTTTTGATATACCTCAATTATCATAACGAACTAGAGTTAAATACTGCCAAAACTATTCTAATAAGTTTACTTTATTTAGCTATACATTCGCTTCGATTTATAAAATTTAACATTCGTAATGAATTTTTATTGTTTCTTCTATACCAGATATTTTAAATATATCATTTGTTTAAATTTTTACAACCGCGCAACGCGCGGCCAATTTTACTAGTGTTAAATAAACTAATTCCTAGTTTCAAACGACCTCTGAGATTAATACAGCAGGAATCGGCTCCTCATCATTGAACATTATATGTGACAATTTTGTTTCAATGGTACTCAATGCTGAGATTCTATTAAATGAAGTACAAAATTTAACATCCGACAAAAAAAAAAATAACATTTGCTTCTGAGAAAAACTACTATCAACTTCTTTTTTTTAGCAGAAAAACAATTTTTGCTAAAAAAGAAACTCTCGTTTTTTTCTAAACTCTCGGTCAAACCATTCAAACTCTTTCAAAGCCTTTTTTTGCCAAACCGACTAATGGAGAAAAGCAGAACCATAGCAGCTTTTTTCCTTTATATTTTTCCTCTTTTTTTTTTTTTTTTTTTTTGTAAGCGATTTTAAGAATTGAAGTTGTATGCTCTTTCCTCTATATTTTCTTAGATGGTATGTTTACCTATCTTAGATCATCAAATTTTATTTACACAATTATCTTCTCATGTTTTCATGCCACCAGGTAGTCTGGTCGATTACTTTGGCGCGCACGCATATATCACAGATATGTGATGACCCACCACGTCATCATGCCACGTAGGCGCCATTTGGCGCATAGCTTTGCCATGTGGAAGCTTACATGGATAATGATCCTAACACTTAATGGAATATTCTAGAGAAGTATGGAGATATTTCCTTGGGAATATTCTAGATAGTTATGAATTGGCTAGGAAGACTTTTAGAAGGCCTTAGAATATTCTAGCTAGGTAGATTATTCTAGAATGAGACTAATTTGTAAATATGGAGAATTCTAGAGAGGGACTTGTAAACAATTAATATTTGCACACTAGCACCTAAGTGAGTAGTATAAATAGAGGGGTCATTCATTTGTAAACCATCAAGCTATTCAACAACAATCTTCCAAATAATAAAAAGCTTCCTTTAGAAATTCTTTCTTGTTCATCTCCATTCTCTTAGCGATCCTTAGTAGTTTCGGCTGACTTGGCATAGTAAGATAGTGAGCGACTTGTCAAGTGCCGCACGATTCGCTTAGTTCAAGACTAAGGTCGTGACAAGGTGGTATCAGAGCGAAGGTTGTGACTAAGGGAATGGCCAATGTGGAGGAAACCAACAACCAACTCAATATTGCCAATGTTCCAACCAACGTTGTTCGGGAGTCCGCCACCAAGAAAGGGCGAAGTAGAAAGAGGAATGCCAACGAGAGTAAGGAAGGACCGTCTAGTGTCATTCCAAGCGAAAAGGCTACATCCCCAGACCCACCAACCACCGAGGCAAGTGAGGAGGAAGACGAGGACCTCATGCCCGGGAAGGAGTGGATCTTGAAGGTCGAAGCGGGGATGGAAGCCATGGACATCGTTAACCAACGCTTGGAAAAACTAGAAGGCGCTTTCGACACTCTTGAAAGGCACACCCTTGATGAGATTGAGGACGTCCAGAAAGAGTTGGAGGGACGTAAGCAAGCCGAGTTTGAGCTAAAACAGACCATCACTACCTTGGAGTGCAGGCTCATGGACGCACTGAGCACCATCGATGCCATGAAGGCAAAGATGGAGGCACTCGAGGAGCAGGTCGATGCTGGTGTGACCGAGGCAGCCAGCAATGTGGTTGTGACGAGGGAGGCTAAGATCGAGGCTCCCAAGCCTCCAGTGTTTAAAGGGGTTCGTGACGCGCAAGAGGTGGAGAACTTCCTTTGGCACTTGGAGAACTACTTTAAGCATGGCAAAGTGAGGGACGAAGAGGCTAAGATCAACACTGCAGTGTTGTACCTCTCAGAAACTGCCATGCTTTGGTGGAGAAGGAAGACGGCTGACATGGAGAAAGGCTTGTGCACCATTAGCACGTGGGAACAGTTCAAGGTGGAGTTCAAGCGGCAGTTATTCCCCAACAACGTCGTGTACGAGGCAAGGCGCAAGTTTAGGGAGTTAAAGCAGATAAGGAGCATTCAGGACTATGTGAAGGAGTACACCACCCTCATGCTTCAAATCCCCAACCTTACTAGTGATGACTTGTTATTCCACTTCATGGACGGGTTGCAAAATTGGGCTAAGCAGGAATTGCAACGCCGACAAGTCACCAACATAGACCAAGCCATAGTTGAGGCTGAGTCTTTGATGGATTTCAGGCATGACAGACATGACAAAGGCAAGGGCAAAGAGTCAAAGGGTGGCCCTGCCAAAGGTGGGGGAGACCGTGGTAGAGGAAAGGAGACGCAACATCAACACCCTAAGACTCAAGACGCCAACAAATCTGATGGCAAGAAGAGTGGTCGTCAGGGTTATGCCGAGAAAAAGGCGCAGGCTGAGAAGAAAGGATGCTACATATGTGGAGGACCGCACGGCTTCAGGAATTGTCCCGACCTAAAGAGTCTCAGTGCCATAGTGTGGGAGCGAAAAGAGCAGGAAAAAGGAGATAGTTCGGGCACAGCACAATTGGGTACGATCGGACTATGTGGAGCTGTTACGAGGCAAGCTAATAAGGCCAACGAGTATAGCACTCAATACGTGGATCTCACCATCAACAACAAGCCTGCTCGTGCCATGGTCGACACTGGAGCAACAACAACTTTATGACCGAGGCCGCAGCAAAGAGACTAGGGTTGAAGCTTACTCCAAGCAACACCCGCCTCAAGACAGTCAATGCCGAGCTGACAAAGGTATGCGGTGTAGCCAATGATGTTAGTGTAAAGTTGGGCAGTTGGCAAGGTATGACAACCTTCACCGTTGCACCTATGGATATCTTCGACATTATACTTGGGCAAGAATTCTTCCAACGTTGTCATACTATAATCGATCCCTACCTCCAACTAGGGATGGCAACGGGGCGGGGCGGGGCGGGTTGAATCTTAACCCGCAAAAGTTAAACCCGCCCCGCCCCGCGTAGCATTTTTGTCGCTTCTCAACCCGCCCCGCCCCGCTATATTATTTTTATTTTTTTTGTTAATTTTATGAACTAATTAACGACTTTCTCAAGTATTAATCATCTTATCTTAGGTAAATTATCATAGTAGTTTGGGCAATAATTTTATTATTCTAATGATAGATTTTGTACATACCCATATGTATAAGTTTGTTATAAAATTAAGTCTTTTATATAAAAACACATATAATTTGATTACGATTTAACTTCTATTTAAGATAACTTTTATATAAAAACATATATATACAGGTTCTACAAGGATTTGAAAAAAAGAAAAATTAGATAAACCCGCAACCCGCCCCGCCATAATTTTAAAAAAATTTGTCCCAACCCGCCCCGCCCAGCAAATAGTTTAAACCCGCCCCGCCCCGCGTAGAGTTGAACCCGCCCCGCACCCGCCCCGCCCCGTTGCCATCCCTACCTCCAACGTCTTTTGGTCATGGAGCGAGAAGGATCTTGCATGGTGCCTACAGTGACCATGCTGCCACCAGGAAAAGGTCAGACATATCTCTCGGCTATGCAGCTTGTCAAGGGGCTCAAGAAAGGGGAGCCAACATTCATAGCAACCCTTGCAAGCTTAGAAGATGACGATGGTAAGCCAGAGACATTGCCACCCTGCATAGAGAAATTACTCGAGGAAAACAAAGATGTAATGCCCGAGGAGCTGCCTAAGCACTTGCCTCCGAGACGTGAGGTGGATCATAAGATTGAGCTGGAGCTAGGAGCTAAGCCACCCGCATTTGCCCCATACCGGATGGCACCACCCGAGTTGGAGGAGCTTAGGAAACAATTGAAGGAGCTACTAGATGCCGGTCATATCCGCCCATCGAAAGCACCCTTTGGCGCACCAGTATTGTTCCAGAAGAAGAAGGATGGATCATTGCGCCTATGCATAGACTATCGGGCGCTCAACAAGGTCACCGTAAAGAATAAATACCCGATCCCGCTCATTGATGACTTGTTCGACAGACTTGGACAAGCCAAGTACTTTACCAAGGTGGATCTTCGCAAGGGCTACTACCAAGTTCGTGTTGCAGAAGGGGATGAGCCAAAGACAGCATGCGTGACGAGATATGGAGCCTTTGAGTGGTTGGTTATGCCCTTCGGCTTAACCAATGCACCTGCTACATTTTGCACTCTCATGAACAAGATTTTTCATCCCTACCTTGATCAGTTCGTGGTGGTCTACTTGGACGACATAGTCATCTATAACAACACTCTGGAGGAGCACGTGGGGCACTTAAGGAAGGTTTTCCAAGTCTTGCGGGAGAATGAGTTAACATCAAGCGGGAGAAGTGCGAGTTTGCCCAGTCGAAGGTGCACTTCTTGGGGCATGTCATTAGTAGCGGGGAGTTACGCATGGACGAGGCTAAGGTACGAGCTATCCAGGAATGGGAGGCACCAACTAAGGTAACCGAGTTAAGATCTTTCCTTGGCCTTGTCAACTACTATCGTCGGTTCATTAGTGGCTATTCAGCCAAGGCCGCACTACTGACTGAGTTGCTGAAGAAGAATAAGCCTTGGGATTGGACGAAGCATTATCAACAGGCGTTTGAAGGCCTTAAGGCAGCGGTAACGGAAGAACCAGTCTTAGCATTGCCAGACTTTGCCAAGATGTTCGAGGTACATACAGATGCTTCGGACTTTGCCATTGGGGGTGTATTGATGCAAGATAGACATCCTATAGCTTTCGAGAGCCGCAAGTTGAATGACACAGAGCGACGCTACACAGTGCAAGAGAAGGAGATGACTGCTATTGTGCATTGCCTACGCACATGGCGACATTATTTGATTGGGTGTAAGTTCGTGGTCAAGACAGATAATGTGGCCACTAGCTATTTTCAAACGCAGAAGAAGCTCACACCGAAGCAGGCTAGGTGGCAGGATTTCTTGGCTGAGTTTGACTATGTGTTGGAGTATAAGCCAAGCAAAGGAAATGTTGTGGCCGATGCCTTGAGTCGGAAAGCCGAACTTGCTGCCATTACTTCAGCAAGTTGTGACATTCGCGAGGCTATCAAGGAGGGTATGCAGCATGACCCAGTAGCCAAGCAGCTCATGGAGTTAGCTACCCAAAGCAAGACGAGACGTTTTTGGGTGGAAGATGAACTACTGCTTACCACGGGACGGAGGGTTTACGTGCCTAAGTTTGGAGACATTAGGCGGCGCATCATAAAGGAGAGCCATGATACTATGTGGGCCGGCCATCCAGGCCAACGACGCACTAGGGCCTTGATTGAGTCGGTCTACTACTGGCCACGCATGCGGGATGACATAGAGTGTTATGTTCAGACTTGTCTTGTATGCCAACAGGACAAGGTTGAGCAACAGAAGCCAGGAGGACTTTTAGAACCACTACCCGTTGCAGAGCGTCCATGGGAGAGCGTGACTATGGACTTTATCACATGCTTGCCCAAGTCCGACGGTTACAACACTATTATGGTGGTCGTGGACAGATTTTCAAAGTATGCCACTTTTATGCCCGCCTCAGCCAGTTGCACAGCCAAAGAAGCTGCCAAGTTATTCTTCAAGAACGTGGTGAAGTATTGGGGCTTACCGAGGCACATCATCAGCGACCGAGACCCTCGATTCAGTGGAAATTTCTGGAGGGAACTATTTGAAATGCTTGGTACGGAGCTGCACTTTTCTACAAGCTTCCATCCACAGACAGATGGACAAACAGAACGGGTCAATGCCTTACTGGAGTGCTATCTGAGGCATTATGTGAGCGCACATCGGAAGGATTGGGCAAGACTCTTGGATATAGCCCAATTTTCTTACAACTTGCAGAGGTGCGAGTCCACGGGGCGGACGCCATTTGAGCTAGACACTGGCCAACAACCACAAACTCCACATTCACTACCTGCAGCATTTGAAGGAAAGAGTTTGGGGGCTTATCATATGGCCAAGGGCTGGGAGGAGCAGCTTGACACTGCCAAGTCCTACTTGGACAAGGCAGCTAAGAGGACGAAGAAGTTTGCAGATCGTAGGCGGCGTCCCACAGACTATAAAGTTGGAGACATGGTCATGGTGAAGTTTAACCCAAGGCAATTCAAGTCACTACGGGGCATGCACCAAAATTTGATGCGCAAGTACGAGGGCCCGTTCAAGATCGTTGCCGGAGTGGGTAAGATTTCTTACAAGCTTGAGTTACCATCACATCTTAAGATCTATCATGTCTTCCATGCCAGCATGCTCAAGCCATACCACGAAGACAAGGATAATCCGAGCAGGGGCCAGTCGAGTCGTGCTCCTATCACTATCACTGCTTCTCATGAACGGGAGATTGAAGCTATTATTGACTACCAAGCCATACGGAAACAGGGGCAAAAGGCCACGGCCATGTTTCTTGTACACTGGAAGGGACAAGCACCAGAAGAGGCTACATAGGAGCGTTATGAAGACTTGTGGCAATTCAAGGACAAGATCCGAGAGTTCATGCAGCAGCATTGCGCCACGGTCGTCGCAAAATCAGGTGGGGGAGAGTGTGATGACCCACCACGTCATCATGCCACGTAGGCGCCATTTGGCGCATAGCTTTGCCATGTGGAAGCTTACATGGATAATGATCCTAGCACTTGATGGAATATTCTAGAGAAGTATGGAGATATTTCCTTGGGAATATTCTAGATAGTTATGAATTGGCTAGGAAGACTTTTAGAAAGCCTTAGAATATTCTAGCTAGGTAGATTATTCTAGAATGAGACTAATTTGTAAATATGGAGAATTCTAGAGAGGGACTTGTAAACAATTAATATTTGCACACTAGCCCCTAAGTGAGTAGTATAAATAGAGGGGTCATTCATTTGTAAACCATCAAGCAATTCAACAACAATCTTCCAAATAATAAAAAGCTTCCTTTAGAAATTATTTCTTGTTCATCTCCATTCTCTTAGCGATCCTTAGTAGTTTCGACTGACTTGGCATAGTAAGATAGTGAGCGACTTGTCAAGTGCCGCACGATTCGCTTAGTTCAAGACTAAGGTCGTGACAGATAGCTGAATTATAGTATTAATTTGTAAAGGGAGTCGACTGAATGTACATCCTTCAATGTTGGAACAGTGTTTCAATTTGAAAATATTCTATTAAGCCAAATACACCTCAGTGCTTACTGCTAAGGGGCTTTTCCAAATTGCTGATGAGTATGTATTATACAAGGATTGAACAATTGATCAATTTGCTATATACGTGCACCCTCCTTCCAGGAACAGGAAACTGAAGCTAAGGCCATTTTAACCAACTATTTATCTACTGCAAATTGAGGCTCAGTCCACTAAAGCATTAAACTAAACAAGCTTAAAATATATGCACATTCTCATATTTGCTAGTTTCGTTTCTCGCGTACCCCTTCCTTCCAGGTAACCGATCTTTCACATTGTGATTGCCCCCTTTTGGGACAGAACCATATATCTTGACTGAAGGCTTCAGTCTTCCCTTTACAAAAGCTGACTCAGCCAAGTCAATGGCCCGGCATAGACCCGCTACTTTATTTTCACATTCTATCTGTTCCTCGTCAGGGTCACTATCAGCCACAATTCCTGCCCCAGATTGGAGATGAGCAACCCATTCCTGACGCTTGGTGGAATCTGTGTATGAATACATTGTGTCGTAACGAGCTCCATTAAGGAATACCATCGTCCTTAGAGCTAGTGCAATGTCCATGTCACCTGAAAAGGAAATGCCTCCAAAGCCACCACTGTAAGGCCCTCTTCGAGCTACTTCTAGTTGATCAATCAACTCCATGGCCTTGACCTGCCACCATACATGAACATAGAGCAGGGTTAGAAATCATTCCCACGAATACAGAGTTATTAAGGTGCGTAGCAGCATGTTAGATCAAGAAAATGAAGTTGGATTTTTTTTCCAGATGATGTTCAGTTATGGGTATGATTGGAAATGAATGAAAGCTCTTCCCTTGGTCCTCCATGTATAAAACAGATAGAAAGCTATCAGTTACGCAAGCATCAGTGTGGTATGTAACATTGCCAAAACCTTCGGTGCTAGAATTGTTAAGCTAAGATGCAACACGGTGTGTTCTAATGCAAAGGTCATTCACATGTATCATGCCCATGTACAGTCATGAGAGAGAGAGAGGTTGCCCAAGAATGTCGCTGAATAAATAGGTGAGAGAATACTTGCATTTTCCTGTATATTAAATGATAATCTATATGTTCCCATGTTTGTTAAGAGAAAGTAGTAGTTTTGATACTATGGAAGACCAGCAATTGAAAGTGAAGAGTGTAACCTTTGGTGCTCCACTGACGGTCCCAACTGGCAATGCAGCACGCAGTGCATCCCAACAGGTTAAATGATCAAGCAACTCTCCCGAGACCTGTGGTGGAAATAGGACATCATAATGTGACTATACCTGTAAAGAAATGCATGCTCTAAAGCTTGTCTAAATACTCCAATAGTAAGAAGTTCAAGACACTGCATCAGATGAACCAACCAAAGATCATTTCTAGGAAATGTAATCCACTGGGCATATATTTCCTTTATGAGAAGAAGAATATTCAACACAAGTTTACCTTGCTGACATAGAATCCATTCATTGTTCCCTCCATTTGATGCGTTACAAATGCAAAGATTCTGAAGCTAAGTGTGAAGTTGGAGGTCCACTTTTACTTATCTTTGTTGTTTTTGAGCTTGTTTACTTTGTTCAAACAATAAATAGGAGATGCATGTCAACAGGCACCAGAACACATGCAAATGAAGGAGTTTTCAGTGTTGACACACATGCAAATGTACGTGTTTAGTTTTAGCTTTGATACACATGTAAAAAACTCTATACGCCCTGAGGAATTCCTACCAGCAGAATTCCATGTACTCAAAATTATATCCTGTATTCTTCTTGGGTCTCTTTTATACAGAAGTTATTCATGTATTTGGGAGCGACCAGAATGTAAATGAAATTAAAGTCCAATACGAATATCATTTTCGTAAAGGTAATTTAGATCCCAATATAACCTTGGATTGAACTAAAATGTGGACTCACCGTGGAGCTTATGTGCATCACATGGGAATACCGCTCGACACTCATGAGCTTTTCAACATTCACAGAACCCGGTTTTGACACCTATAGCAAGAAAAGGTAATATTAGGTAACCCAATCTATTTTTCAAGTGCAAGTCAAAACATATTCAGGAAACAAGAAAGATGCATCCTCAAGTTCAGGTGCTGTAGTTACAGAAAACAACTAACATACTAGGGGCTCTATCACAGTTGAGAAGGGCTCTATCTGAAGTACATGTGAACAGCAGATACTGACACCACAATATAGCAGAGAGGTAACAACTAACAGGAATGTATAGGAGGATGGCCATGCATTCTATTTGGTTGGAACATAGAAGAGGTTAGTAGAAGTAGATGATGCACGCCACATGATTGATGACACCCTCAATATTAGCATTTCACGAAAAAAGATTGGGAGGAAAAAGGAAGCAGTTAATATCTTTCAGTGCTTCCATTTTAGTTTCTAGTAAACACGTTTCTCTCCCACTCATTGAACCACATATAGTTAAAACTCTTGGGGACGCAAAAAAGATAAAAGGGTAGGGTCGGTGTTAAACCTTTCCTACATCATTTCGTCCTAAGTCAACCAGCATGATGTGTTCTGCACACTGTTTCTCATCTTTTAACATCTGCATTTCCAACTTCACATCCTCATCAGGTGTCTTCCCTCTTCTGCTTGTCCCAGCCAATGGTCGATTAACAACCCTTCTCTGTCAATAGATCAAATGATGTATATAAACTTACAACTCAAAAACTAAGAAGGAATTTAAATGTGTGAACAGCAAACAAGGGAGACACTATGGACAAAATCCTGGGTTCAATATTCCCAGAGAAAACCAATAATGTACAGATTCAAACTAAGCTTAAATGGTTGAGAGAACAAGATCATCATGCTTACTTTCTTCACACGTGTCAGAATTTCTGGGCTTGATGCAACTAAAATACAGCCTCTGGCCTGATATAGAAGAAAACAACATAGTAACTCCACTGCAGCAGGTAACCAGGACCAGACATTTACTCACAGTGAAACAGAAGAACCAACCTGTATGTAAGTCATGTATGGGCTTGGATTCACAATTCTTAATGCTCTGTAGACTTCAAATGGGTCAGCAAATGTTCTTCTCTCAAAACGTTGACTCAAAACAATTTGAAATATGTCTCCTGCAGCAATGTGCTCTTTTGCCTGTAAGACGGCATTCTTGTACTCCTCACTTGTCATGTTTCCCTTGGTTAATGAAGGTCCAAACTCATGAGTACAGAAATCCACAGAACCTGGAGATAACCTTGGACTGAAAAATAAAAATAATGTTAGACGTGTAAATGCAAATAATGTTTACCACGTATTCTGATGCTCAAAGCAAAATGATAAAGAACTCACGAATCAATTCCTTGTACTCTAGACAGTAATATTTCCAAACGTTTCTTCCCATCAAGATAAGCCTCAGGAAGAGATGAGAATTGATCCACCTGCACCCAGTGAATCACATGTACTTTCTGCAGGAGCAAAAAGTTGTCAGATACTAATTCCTTGGTGTCATGGAAACAGTAATAAAGAGGGAGAGGTAGAAAATAAATCTGCTGCAAGTTGGTCAGATAGAATATGGAAAACTATAAAACATGTTATTAAATGCTGAAAATGTCATACATGAGAGTAGTAAAGGAAAAATAAAAGTATGAGTTCATTCATAGTTCTTAAGTTGCTTGTGTTTAGATTATGTCCTAGGTGGCAAGATTGTTAATCATGCATGCACTTCAACTGTGACAATAGTATTTGTCCTGTGAAAATTGATATTTATATGCACCAAGTAAATCAAGAATGCAGGATGGTAGCTTGACTTTTAAAAGGCTGGAGAAGAACTAAATTGGTAAAGAGACTATTCTTAAGTGCAGCTTAAGAAGCTTTTCCAACCTTTAATTGGAAGAAACTACCTTCTCAACATGATCAAACACAATGACATCATCATATAGTCCTAACTGAATATCCGCAAGGTTCCGGTCATCTGCTGGAGCACTTAGGAATGGTAACTTCTTGTTCTCTACATACCGTACAGAGTCATATGAGAAGTAACCAACCCATCCACCTGTTTGTGATGAAAAAAAAGCAACAGGAACATTGATTTAAAATATTGTCAGACACGTATAAAAAGCAGTTACGTACAATAAATGGCAGTATAATGTGTTTGCTGATGATATTTGTCAAACGATATCACCACATATATCAAATATATTTTTATGAAATCATAAGGAACTGTATAAAGTAGCACCAATAGACTTCAGGGTGAGATTGTAAAATGTACATGAGTCATCTATCCATAAAATATATTCTTTAGGAGCAATATGCAAATCCTGCCATTTTAAAAAGGTTATGCATATGCAAATTAAGCACTATACAGATACTCTCTCCTTGCATACTACTGCTGTTCCAAGAAATAAACAGGAATAAATATCATCTCTCCATATGTAATACCATCTTTTTCTAGGAAGGAAAAATAAACTGTATAAACATAGTTAATACCATCTTAAGCCCTACGTTCATCAAATATGGTCCTCCTTATGACTACCAAGTTATCATGACAGCAGGTCTCGTAGCTTTCTCAAACAGCTCAAAAAGAATTATTAAGGACAATGTGAATGCTGATGCAGACGTACATCCATGAGACCATAATGAGATGGAACAGAACGGATAGACCGGTAATAATACGGAAGCTTCCCACAGAAACAGTTCAGTTAAAATTATTGGAGTTGGTTGAGAACTGGGGAGGTGATTTATAAATATTAATTACTGTTAGAGAACATATCCAGAAGTGCATTTTTTCCTTATAGCTGTCATGCATGTCTAACTTTACTGCTTAAAAACAACTACAACAAAATAAGATCCCCAAATCCAAACATTATCAAGCCATGTGAAAATAATTATGAACTCTCACCAACATTGTCCCCATTAATTATGCTTCAGATTTTTAGCACACATGAAACGCTTGTGATCTCGTATAAAGACAAAAGTGGGCAGAAAAATCGGATACCTACAAATAAAGAATTCTATTCTGATCTTCTTGAGCATCTACGTACAAGTACATGCAACCAGTGACGTTGGTAGGGGAACATCCAAAAGAACTTAGATAGTTATACTTATACCACCAAAATACAGGTCACATGGAGCTTTCGTCACTTGAATTTGTAGCTAGAATGGTACAGGAGTTATATCTAACCATTACTGTTAACCAACAATACTCAAGGCCCCTCCCTCCAAACGCCACGATTTGGAGCAAATTGGAATCTAGTATCATGAACTGCTTCCGACAAGAAAAGCCGGTCACATTAACAACTTAGCCTGTGTTTCTAATAACTAAACGGAGAGCTAGAGGTAGTTGCCTCTGAATCCATGCCTCAAATACTTTAATCAATACAGCCTAATTTTCCCTACAACATGCAGTCAACATAAAGTTGACTATTACTGTTTACTACATAAACAATCAACTACTTATGCATTGTCATTGTAAATTATAGTTTTACATAAAACAAGCAGGAAATGAAGCTTTTCATGCATTAGAACACCTTCAAAGTTAAAAGTTCAGTAATTCACTAATCTCAGAACAAATTTTGGACACAAACCACTGTAATAAGCATAGTTGTGTATAGCAAATATTATAAAGCTATGTTTTCCAGTGAAATCTAGCTTTTCATTCAAGACCCTATAGTTATTCCTTTCTAGCAAGTAGGAAATTAAATAGTTCCTCAAACAATGGGTAAGTGAAAACAAAATCCTCACCACAGAAAGTATCAGGAAGTTCATCAATAAGTCTAGGATTCCACCCTTCAGAAATACTTCTTGGAATTGTCATTGGATCTTTAACAATCTTTTGGGTCAATTTTCCAGTGTGGTGGTCTAATATAGTCACATTCTGTTCCTTAGCCACAATTTCCATGGACGGTTGAGCGCCCACCACGCTGTAGCGACCCTAAAAACACCAATTATCACAGTTAGGCAACATAAATATTCCCTCCGTTCCATTTTAGTTGTCGCTCTAAAAATTAAAGACTAAACTTGTTAAGTGTTTTCAACTGTACCTTTTAATAATTAATGAAGTTAATACTGCTTTTAATATGAGTAAATTAGTAAACTGTATACGTCTTTATTATTTTCTTAATGAGCGTGAAAAGAGCTAAAGCAAAAACTAAAAATGGGACCGAGCGAGTATATATTATTTGAATCAACCAAAGGTAAGTAATTAATTAAGAATGTTAAATCCACTTACAACACTAGAACCTCGAAAACCAGGTTCAACGGACTCAAAAAGAAAACTTGGAGCTTCACGATCATCTTCTTTGACTAAACACCGGTAAGCCAGCACCGGAGTCAAATGATCAGAAAATATGGTTCTCTGTAGCGGTATCAAATTATTCCCATTATTTGATGCTTCAATAAACCTCTCCTCATCCATTACTGAAAATATAAAAGAAAAAACAATAATTACACACACACATATCATATCAAAGCAACGCAGCTCATATAAAAAGTACTCCCTCCGTCCCAAAGTTTATGTGAAGGTTGTTGACTGGACACGAAAATAATTTTTGAAACTCGTAGTTTAAAACAACTTAAAAATTTAATCATCTCGTAAAGTTAAATTATTCAACTTAATGAGGACATTCTTGGACCGACAGAAAAGGAAAAAACATTCACATAAAATGAGACGGAGGGAGTAACAGCATCAGTACATGAAATAAGCCTACTTATAGAGGCATTTATATTTGCACATTGAGCTTGTGTGTGTGTGAGAGAAAGACCTGGAGATGAAGAGCGGAGAGAGCAGCATTGTAGTGTACGGGCACAACGAAATGAAAGAGAAGAAGTTGACGGAGTCCGGCAAGAAATGATAGCGGGAGATGGCTGCGCCACCATAAGTTTGTGGTGGTTGGCCGGAAACAACCGATGAGAAATAGGTAGCGACTGCATTTTTTGAAACGGACAAAAGGTGAAGAAACGACCAAGTGAATGAAATATTTGGGGGGACTTTGTGACAATGACCAACTCGAAACTGAATCACCTATTTATAAGTACTTGTATTCCAGGTTTGTAATGTCTGAAAAACGTTTTACTTTAACTTCATACTTATCTATGTTGCACTAATAAATTGCCTGATTTGGAACTAATCCTATTACAACAAAATCTTAAACAATCTACAGCACACATTAGCATTACCTACACTATTTTATTAGCCCCCTATTTTAACTACTGGTACCTAATACTATATTTCAACTTTTAGGGGTCAGTTTGATTAATTAAATTAATAAATATATTGATATAAAATTTGTTTTGCCATTTCAATTAGGGAAAAGGGCGAAAAATATCCTGAACTATTTAAAACATCTCAATTTTCATCATCTGATTCGTTTCTGGCGCAAAAATACCCTCCCCACTTATCAATTAACTCAAATATGATTTTCCGACTAACAATTGCTCCAATGTAAAAAAAGGTTAAATTTTGTCCTTGCACTATTCGAAATGGGACAATTTTATTATTTGTTAATGTTTGGATAAGTACTAAGTATTTTGAACAAAAATTTGAATTGGATATTATGAGATTTCTTTTGACCATTTTAAATTGCAATTTAGCTTTGTGTAATATAGAAATTAAAATGGTCAAAACTGACCTAGTGTTTCTGAACTAAATCTGTGCTCTAATGTTTACGATCAAGAACAGTTATCCAAACTTTAAATAGATGACAAAATCACACGTTTCGAGTAGTTCAAGTCAAATATGGTCTTTTTTCCTTGTTTAGGAGCAACCATTAGTAAAGTTGACATATTTGAACTAGTTGACTAACTAAGATGACATTCTTGTATACAAAACGAGAGAAAGAGCCTTTCAAATGAAGAGTTTTAAAAAAATAATTTTGTATTTGATTTTACAGCGACAGAAATATGTACCAACTATAATTAATTTCGAGTCTTTGCTTAAATTATTACAATTTCAGAGCATTTATCTCAACTTTAAATGGAGGAATTGTCCCATTTCGAGTAGTTCAAAGGCAGATTGTTGGTAACTACAAGAAAATTTGTATGTGCAAAACGAAACAGTGAGCAAAGTTATCCTATTTCATACAGTTCATGGTATTTTTGCCTATTTTCACTTTCATTTATGAGTAACAATATACTTATGTACAATCATTTCATTTTATTTTATGCAGAATTCAATATAAAATGACTTTTACGAAAATAAACTTTATGATAATAGAGCACCTAATCGACAAAAATAAATTCAATTTAAACTTTTTCTCATTATTTCACTTTATTAGAAATAAGGATAATTTTGTAAAATTGATAACTCATGATGCAGTATAATCCTTATTTATATGAATGTATCTTAGATTGGTCAAAAATACATTGTCAATGAATCTTTAAAATATTTTATGTATTATAATCATGTGCATTATTTTGTCCACAAAACAAAATCCTCGAGTTCTATATCATTCAGGTGGCTTTCATCAAAGTCCCCTTCGTCTCGTCCCTTCACTCTAATCAACAGCCAATCCGCCAAAACAACAGAAAAGAAAGTGACTGCTTCTTTAATTTAACAACTTAGAAAGAGCATGTGAAGAACAAAATTCATGTGGATCTTTATTTTGATACTTTTGGACATCTATTCAAATGCTTCCAAAGCCTAACGTAACCTACTCACAAATACTTGCAGTTGCAACTTACAGAATGGATAATTGCCAATTACTTCTTCCCGTTTCATTTTAAGTGTCAGTTAATTTTAAAAAATTATTTCAAAATAAGAGCTATTTTAAAAATTTTGACATAAATTTTATATTTTTAAAAAATTTTACCCTTTCTATTACAGAGATAATTGATTATTGAAATTAGCAAATAAAAGTAATTTAGTAAATTAAGATTACGCTTAATATGTTCTTGGTGGACATAAAAGAGCTAGAAAGACCATTAATATGGGACATTATGAAATATTATGTTGCAACAATACTTAAGACTCCTAACCTACACCAACAACATATTCAGTATAGTCCCACAAATAAGATCTGGAAAAAGTAGGCAGATCTTATCCCATCAAACTAAGGTAGAGAGGCTATTTCCGATAAATCTGATGAAAATATTTAAACAAATACGTTTGAAAACAAGATGGTGGAGTAAAAATTAAGTGTATCATTACTTGTTCAAAAGTACTTGGTGGACTTTCCACATTTAGAACTTCAAATTATTCGTCCCAGCCGGTGAGTGGGATTTACCTTTCCTAAACTAGTAACTATATATTCAACACTATTAACTTTAAAATTTTGTTAAATTAATTGTTACGATCAGCTAAAGTGCAGTAGTAATGTAAAATATATGTCTCTATCAATACATAAAAGTTACAGTAATTTTGTGTTGTCTTTCTATTATTGGTTGGCAGTCTCTGAATATGCCTAATACAAGTCTCTTAATGATTTCCACATTCATTGCCGTTGAACTAAGAAACATTATAGGAAACAATGAAGAATGTCAAATTTTCTCAGCCTGTCTTTCACTCTTTTAAAATTTCATTCGTCCCACCACTTAACTTAAATTAGAATAATTAGTTAGAGCAAGCATATACTGCAACTAAATTTGATTGTTTGCTTGTTCTTTTTCTCCTTCTACTTTGCTCTCATTTACATAAAAAATGATTCGAGAAAAACTTGTTAATAAACCACATGCTAATTTAATATTCGGCTATTGATGATAAAGATCAAGTGGATTCTTCGTAGACTACTCCCTCCTCATATTTCTCTGTTTCCATCGTTGTTGAACGTCATGAGTTGACGTGGAAACAAGATTTTAAATCGAGAGGAGTCCTTTTCTTAATTTCTTTCCTTATTACTATTATTTATTTTTTTTTTTGTTTTTTTCTGGTCAAAGTTTTGCGTCCGGTTTGGAGATCATCTTACCTCACTTTTTGTATTTCGTGTAAACGATAGTTTTGTGCGAACGTATTTTGCTCAAATTGAATATGAATTGAATGGGAGAATATGAAATTAATCTGTTGCCACATGAATGGTATACCTAATTAGTTAATGAAACGGAATTCTGATGAAACTGTATAATTCAGTAAATATTGCTACTTGCATTCAACAGCCCACCAAAAAATCCTTATTAAGGGAAACGGGAATATAGATCTAACAAGTCGATTAGTAAAATTGTATGAAACCCACATTTTGAACACTAAGATTTGCTTTTATCATGTTAGGGGGATTCATAATTATAAATACACGCGTGTATATATATATTCGGACGATAGAAACTTACTATCATGGAACGTTCACATCAATGTTTATGTAAATTTGATTTATACTAATAGTGTTGATCACAGGTGAGTTTAGGTCTGGAAATAGCTTCCACTACGTGTATAATCCTTCAGTTATTCATTTATCTTCGTTTCTTTTCATAAGTAATATGGAGTACTAATTTTAGTGTTTACTAAGTGATGGATTATAATATATCCATTTGAAGTTGAATGTTTTGAATCCAAGATTGAAGTGTGTAAGTCTGATTAAACAAGGGAAATATTAGCTACAAATTAAATTTGCTTTAGTATACGTCAAGCAAAATGGAAGTCATAAGTTCATTAAGTAAGCTTTCACGGGAAGTTACATGACATGCCATGTTATTACATTTAAAACCTCGGTGCGATTAAATAGATTTTGGCGATGGATCATGCGTTTTGCCACACTGTTGTTTCAATAAAAGGAGCACGACTATTCTGCTCACATGCATATAGAAGTATTAATAAGAAAATCCAGCGATATAACTTGTTAATCATCGGTTCATTTTATTATGGATTGGATAATAGGTAACGTATGATGCATCTCATAATTCAGTGTGTTCGACTTAATTCTTAGTTGTCACAAATATATTTCTTATATTATGCATGCCCATGCTTCGCAGATTGCACATTTTACAAGGACCGACCATTTCTACTTTCTAGTTGATAGTTGAGAGTTGGAATCTCAAGATTCTCAACTACGCACATTGATTTGTTTGTTTTGGTTTGTTTTTTTGACAAAAAAAAAAAAAGAATCATTTTTTCCATAAAGACTACGCGAATAAACAAAGTTTAATTTGTAAAACCGCAAAAAACTTTTTGCAACGTCTACTATTTTGGAATTGTGAAATCTCTTTTATCAAGTTCTTTTTGTTTGCATATATGGTTGCACCTGGATGATAGTACATTGAAATTATGAAGTGATAGAAAGGACGACAAGCTAGCACATAAAGCTGGACCAGTTCAATTTCAATGATAGTGGATGAACCCCCACCAATCTCACAGGCGCATTATTACCAATCAAGTCAGCATGATTAATTGATTCACGTTGAGGAATTCAATCAGCAATCCAGATGTCCACTGTAAAAAATTGCAGATATAGGTAGTACCATGACTCATTGAAGATACTGACTAGCATATTGAAATATATATATTTTTTGGTTGGAATGAAAGGACTGGCATGGGTAATTACTCTCCCACTGATTTTAGTTTTATACTGAAAGGTTAACTTGTTTTCATATTATCACTGTAATTTAACATATTATAGCATAATAGCATGTTACTATTATTTAATCTAAGTTAGTTACCTATTAATATTTCTTAAATAGAGTTAGTGAGCTACTTGTATTAGTACATTTTAATTGATCAGATTGTATAAACACTTCTTACACCTTTTGTATATAGAGCTTTTAACTCTTCTCCTTAATGGGGCCATAAATGCTTAGTTGTGTGAAACCAGTTTTGATTACTGAATTAGCACATGAACATCTGGTCATTTCTTGTACACTTTCTATGTTGTGATCACTTAATACTCAACATACAACACAAGTTAGCTGACCTCGCGGCTACTGAACGCCCAATAAATTGAATACTATGAATGGAGGCTAAATATAGGAAATGTAGAGTTGCCTTGACTAGAAAACCTACAATAATAACGGAAGTATATCTACCATTACTGCGCTCAACTGTCACCCTACCTTGCTTCATTTAAACTCCTACACTTAGGTATAGCCATGGCTTGGTTAATGCTCTCCATACAAATAATTAAATCCGAATCAACAAACATACAGCAGATAGTACTAAGGAATTAAATGTGTCATACCATACCAGCATTGATTATGGAAAAAGAAAGGGAAATAGGAACGTCCTCTCATAAATTTATTCATACTGCATAAAAATTTACACAAATTTCCCCTGAAGTAATAACACAAGATAATTGACTACCTACAGCCTATACAGCTAACTCGGATTTTGGAGGTAACACTAGTCTTTTCCATACAAGGGAATTCCACCATCTTAACTGATGAAGCAACTAAAAGCAAGTCACCCACAATTTATTTAACTAATCAATTAAACAACCCAAAGAGTAGAAGAACAAAAACGATATGAAAAATAACAAAACCAAGCGAATAACATTATTGTTTGTCCTGTTGAATGTGCTCGTCTAGAAACCAACAGCAGCTTCACTATAAAACGGAAAGGGATATGGCAGGCAAACCAAGAGGCCCAAGAACAGAACAATAATTCCAAGTGCAATGTAATTATTGTCAGGATCTGTGATTTCTTCTGATAATGGAGCAATAGGCCCTCTTTGGAGGAAGAATATTAGCACTACCCAGTAAAATGCTACATCGCTAAACAATGCAGATATTCCGAGTAGCCCAATAGATAAAGCACTAAGACGAGCTGAAGCCTGCCAGATGAAAAGGGTCAGCTATAAAAGACATTTTTAAACTTCTATATCTTGGACAGGTACGACTTGTTAGACAGTCCAGATGATGTAATCCCATCTACCATTATATAAGGTAAAAACCCCCCTTTGGAGAGCAACATTAGGCCCATTTGGACGATAGTTAGTTGAACATAAAAACCGAGTAGTTGACTAGAAGTATTTGAAAGTCGAGTTGTGTTTGGACATGAATTTGATTTGGTAAAATAATTGAAGTTTTGTGAGCTAAAACCATCGTTTCCACTTGAAATACTCTTTAACAAGTTTTTCGCTGAAACATTTCCTATGTCAATTGCAGTTGAAATAATTGAAAAAATTATAAAACAACATTAATTTGCAAAAGTGAAAAGACCTACTTAGCATTACCTTTCTTCCCCATATGGCAAAAGCAATCCGGCCACCATCAAGCTCACCTGCAGGAATACTATTGATAGCATTAATGAGAAGTCCTGCCCAGGCCCATATGACAAGCGGATTTACAGATATAGGAGTCCCTTCCTTGAGAGCATCTCCTAGAAGAAGCTTGGCTACAAGTCAAGAACCAAAGAGGTTTTAGTCTTTGCAGAATACATGTAGTTGACGAATGATAACAGAAGTTAATTATGTATATTTGATAAGAAAACCATTAATTATGTTTGGTACCAAAAAGATCCTATGGAAGAGTTCGAGCAGGAGAAAAGGCACACATCATAATAAACTATAAGAGCTAAGTACTAACCTATGCCCCCAGCTAGAAATGATTCATGGAAGACAGAGGGATCAACGATGATGCCAATGCCATCAGTAGGTGGTAAGATGAATCCTGAAAGCAAAAGAATAAAGCCCACAGAGAATCCAGCTAATGGTCCAGCTGCTGCAACTTTCAAGAGATCTTCACGCTTTGGTACAATATTAAGAATCCTTGTTATAGCACCAAAGGAGCCTATCTGCCACCAAAACAGCTCATTAGACATGAGTCAGATGACCCCCAATCACATTTCCGCATTGAACATGAATTGAAGAGGGAAAATCCAGGAGCTAAATAAGAATGGACTTAGGAAGGTCAGCAGCTGAAAGTTTTCTTGCAACGAGATAAACAGAAGAATGATGAAAACAGCCCCTGGAGCACAGTTGCACATCGTACTATAACTAAATAGACATTGCGTGTAACCTTCTTCATATGGAAGTCTATTAAAAAACTTTTACTTTGTCCAGTGCAAGGGTCGGTTACAGTATAAATTTCCAAAAAGAAAAGAGCAATTGCCTCTTGAAAACTATCCAGCAACAAAGTACTCATTGTTTTAATACACAAGTTCCTGATGTATTTTATAATTTAAATGCTGTATATCAGTTGAACCAAAACAACATTTACCAAAAGAGTGTGTCTACAATATTTAATTTCAATAAGTCTACAATATTTAATTTCAACTTGAACATATCATCTTTGAGAGGATCTATAAATTAGTCACTTAGTGTCTATTAGCACAAGAGATAAGTCCTGGCCTAACTTGGTTCGACTGACTGAAATGTGGCAGACACATCGGTTATGGTTTAGCTAATATATATTTTGGATATTGCCACTAAACCGGTGCCATTTCTCCACAATCAATTACCACAGATCAATAATAAAATCAACAGGAGTGGAAATTTAACAAATATGTCCAACTTTATCAAAGAGAGTTGGTGACTTATACATTTTCTTCCGTAAGCTCTCGAAGATAGAAGAGAATATAAGAAACTGACAAGATTGTCTAACTTTTTCCATAAAGATGGTGTAGTTACACATTCTCTGAGCAAGGCTTGCAGAGGATCTTGAAACATTTTACAGAAATTCTAGCTGTATTTACAGTAATTCACGAAGATTTACAGCAGCTTCCTCGAAGTAATCTGTACATGTGACTACGCATTCATCTGTGATGAACAAAGTAACATATGAAAATAAAAGTTCACAGGAGGCACCCCTTTTCCAGGAAAAAATATTAATAGTTCACTGAAGTAAACCATGTCGACCTTACTGAAGGTTGTGGCTTGTGATGCTAAGACTAATGACTTGGATAACCATAAAAAAAAAAATATTTGCCTTACAGGTGTAACAAGATATTAGAAAAGAAAGAGAACTTCTGTCTCTGGGTGTCACTAAGCATTGTCAAGTGTGATAAAGCGACATTATATGAGGTCAGATTAACCTCATGAGACTGCCTGCTTCTAATAACACCCAACTCCACCAAACAAGGCTGGAAAGGACCTTACTAATGGCTGCAACTAGTGACGACAAGACACAATGATATGAATAATCAATCAAAGTAATTACATTACATTATAGTTTTGGTGAGTTAAAGGTCTTGAAACACCGTTACTTTGACACAATTTTATGAGGAAACAGCAAACTCTTAAATACAACACTACGTCTTCCCAGAGGATAAGATGCACTAGAAGATAACAGGTGCATTCCTGACCGAACAAGGATAACATATGAGCTTATCTGAAAAATGCTGCAGTTACGTCTCATAGTTTGGTAGTTACTTAACGAATCCGTATAACCCCCAAAAGAAACGGTCAACATGAGGTCTCATAATAACCAAGACATCATATGAAGAAGAAGACGCAAAAAGTATGTTAATCCATAGAGTGCATGAAAGCTATGCACGTTACCTGCCAGCTAGGAACAAAATATGGGACACCGAGTTTAATGCCAACGTCTTTAGCAACTAAAAGATGGCTAATTTCATGAACACCCAGAACAAAGGCCGTTAGGAGAGCTCCAGGTAATCCATCCTTCAATAAGTCAAGATTGTCGAAAACTGATCTGGGGAAAGAAAGTTCAATGTTAGTGCTTGAGCGTTGAGGTAACATGAAACTAATTTTAAAAGAATACATACAATCAGAAAGCACAGAATTTTCTAACATACACAGATTTCCTGACTGTTTAATTTATAATTATAACTAAGACATTTCCTGGTTTCAATTACTGTAATTTAAGTATATGCAAATAAAGCTTGATAAGAATCTTAATTAACAGATGACCACTTCTAACTGAAAATAGAAGAAAGAAAAAAAGAAGGCAACCAAGATATACATAATGATTTTGCATTTTCACACTCCTTGCACAACAAAGTGTTGTAGATAATAACAGATTAACACGAAAACATCACATCTGTATTCCATAATTCAGCTATATTAGACTTTGGAAATGACAGAGCTGAATTGGATATTAAATAGCAACTCCACTTGAGATCAAAGCAAATGCAAAGCCAGTGATGAACTCAGGTAACGAATAGAAGTTAAAATTAGGGTTATGGAGTCGGTATGGTACTTACAACAAGTTGGATTGTAATGCCGGTACATTGCGAAGAAGTAAAGTGAATACTGTAACGAGCCCAAATGCCCCTGCTGCAAACCATTCTGGGACAGCTGCAGTGCTCAAATAAGCTGTGTTACCATTCAAAAGGAAATGCTCCAAATCTGTCTATTTGATAAGGTATCTCCTCTTGTGATTATAACCTTTAATGAAAACCTACGAGGAATGCTGAATAAACTACCTGTAGTTTCAGGTTGCAGGGTCATTTTTGGGACCACAACTGCCACAGGCTTATCATCCTCCGGATTGATTAGAAGAAAAACTTTATAGACATCTCCAAGTCTGTCCTGTTAACGAAGTTCCATTTTGAACTAATAAGAGACCGTGTTGATATCCAACCTAAATTGGAGAAAAACGAGGAAGCTTGAGCAACCTGCATTCTTTTTGATACTTTTTCATAAGCCTTTGCTGCCTCTCCTCGCAGATTCCCTTTGAATAGTACTCCACCCTATAAAAGTATGTTAAAGAAAGCTTCAAGAAAGTAGAACAACAAAGGGTAGCACATTAAGCTTCACATGTATAAGGTGAGATCCGAAACACAAGGCTATGACCAGCCACTTGAGAGGGCTAACGGTACTAGTTAATCCTTTTTTTCATTGTTCTATCTCATTTAAATGTAAAACTTTCAAACTTATTATTTATCGGCTCATATTTGACTTGGATTTTCCTACATGAGCAAGATAAACAACCTTTCCAGCAAATAGCTCACCTCATATGGCTCCTGGCTTGTAACAAAAAAGGTATCAAAACCAAATACTTGATTTCTGAGAATTTCAACTGTTTCCTTGGGAATCCTAATTGATTCATCGAGTTGCTGAGGCTGCTCGTGGAAAAGATCAACATTAAGAAAAGATCAATTTTACACGCAAAAGGCAACATTAGAACCATGTTAAAGGAGCAAACTGAAACCAGTTAATCCAACAAATATTCAACTTAATGTTCCAAAATTTACCACCTTCACACCTGGAAGAGGCGATCCACTAGCAACTTGAACCTCAGTACCATCCTGCTTCAACACAAAAGCTCAACAAAGTGATGTGGATAAATTGAAATGCTTACTCCCAGTGACAAATTAAATTCTACATAGCTCCATGAAGGTGAAATCAATAAATTTGTCAAAAACGCATTTGCAACCACACACGCACAGACGCTGAGGCACTATAGCATCAGCAGCGCTCGCCGCTCAAGAGATCGGGCATTACAGATGTTGAAGAGAGCCTGAGGAGCATTACCCTCTAACTCTAAGAAGAGATGAAATTGTATCTATTTAACCAGTTACACAATTCTGACAAGGATTGACCATTAACACAAGAAGACAGATGTTCTACTTCCCTCCCCTCTCCCAAAAAAGCCCTGGTAGGAAAATGGTAATCCATATAACCCAATATATATTTCAATGAAATGCTTAAAACTACTAGAGTCAAAAATAAGAATTTAGACCTCAAAGACTTCTCCTCGTTTAATTTAACCTTGCATGGTGTAGGAAATATGGTCTACAAGTTACTTATACAATATGCTAGTTCACCAAGAAACAGTGCTTGACCGACAATGATGGCTCCAAGTAATGTATGGTGACCTAATAAGATTTCTATGAACTCCCTATCACCTAAGAAGTGTCAGCGAAACGACAGACTATATTGCGCCTTCTAATATTTTGCGTTTATTGAAATGCGGAAAATTTAAATCCAGCCTGTTGCCGGCAAAACTACTGAAGCATATGAAGAATGAAGCACCTAACTTCCAGATTTATCAACAAGGAATGTGACAGCATACCTCGACTCCAGTTTGTTCATTCACTTTAGCTCCATTATTGTTTTCTAGACTTGTATTCTCCAACATCGCTGATGGTTGATCCTTATCCTGACATCCCAAAGATTCCATACCCAAAAAACTACAAATTAAAGTGACTTTCCGTTCCCTCAAAATCTTCCATTATATTTCTTTTGCATTGTCTTCAAGCGAATGAAAAATGAAATGTGAAGAGAACTAAACCTGATCGGGCTGAGAGTTCAACTCAATACTATTTTCTGCTAAAGAGCCATTTAGATTTCGGTCATCTGTCTCCTCATCCAACTTTTTATCCTTTAAATTACAAAAAATTAGCAACAGTAAGTCAAGAACTAGGGACCAGTTATCACATTATTCGACAAATGCAAAATATAAGCTTCAAAGTTTAGATTGACACAAATAGTAGATAAATAGTACTACTCCGTCCCACTTTGTTTGTCATACTTTCCCTATTTGTCCTACCCAAAAAAGATCGTCATACTTTTAAATTTAGAACATCCAAACTTTCTTTTTGACTCATCAACAACCACACAAATATTTATGGCATATTTTAGACCACAAGTTTCAAAAATTTATTTCTTTATTAAACTTTGTGTCAAGTCAAACTAGGACAAACAAAATGGGCCAGAAAATAGAAACCTCGTCGCCATTTTTATCAGGTTGGGTTTCTGTCTCACTGGATTTGCAAACAACGCTTCCTTTATTGCGGACGACAAACCTATGGTTCATAATGTCAAAAGAAAAGAAGACAAAAACGTCATATATAAATAAAAAAGGGTGTTCATTTCAACATTTGATTATATATACGTACCTTAAGAAATGTGTGGCAGGGAAGCTAATATGTTTTTGAGGAAGGAGCCTATTGTAAGAGCAAGTGCTACACTGTGGTGTCACTGGAACTATACCAACACCACAAACCATGTTCATTTTTGGAGAAAACAAGACTTTATCTATGACTATAACCAAACGACATCGAATTTCGCGACGTGAATTTTTTGAAAAGAGAAAGTAAAATTAAAGAGGTTTTTGATAGGAATATCTTGTATGTTGTGTTATCCTTTTGCCTTGGGTGTGAATAAGGGGTTCATAAATGGGAAATATCTGTTTCTTTTTTTGTTTCGTTGCTTTGTCTGTTAATTGCCCGCCTAAATTGTAAACCGCTGGCTAGTACAATTGCGTCAATGACAAAAGAATACCACTTAAAGGGAATGATTTTGAATTTTAACCTTACTTAACAAAGTTTTACAAAATTATCTCTCCTAATTTAATGAATAGGCAACACGTATTACTAACATTTTCAAGCAAATTTTTTCGAACTATCTATGACTTTTTGAACACTTTTATTGAATTCTTTGAACTCATGAGCAAGACTTGATCACTCATGCTTATAACTCGTCTCACCTCGCTTACTGAATGGCTTTGAACTCCTTGTGGATAGACAGCGCTTAGGCATATAATTTTCAGCCATGTCTTACTAAATGTCTATTACTTCTGCCTCATACACAAAGCTTAAAACCTTAATCATCATAACTCATAAGTATTTATGAATCATCAATACATACGATATTAGCAAAAACTAAATCTAATTTCCATAATACGAAAAACCTACTACACATAAAAAGATTTCATTGTGTGTCTTATACTCACCACATTGGTGTTTGAACCTCTTTTCAAACAACTGAGGGTCATGCACCAATTAAATTGTGATACGTGTCGTTAAAATGGCAACTACATCATATCTTTTTCTTCTTCCCTATCCACACCATTATGGCAGCCAAGAGATTAACAATCTATAAGCGAAAGATTGGATAGTTCGTCAAAAGCTAGTGAATTTTTAGTAGTGACAGAAAATTACACCGAACTAATCTAATCTTGGCTCGTTGATTAATTTGACTATTTATAAATAAAAATTTGACATAAAGAATCGACATAGCTCAATATTATTGGATGAACCAAACGAGCATACCCAATATTATTCGTCTTTACAACCAATAATAATTTTATATTAACACTCCTTAATTTCAAATTTTAAATTCGCCTTTGGTGCCACGTAAATAAATTTGAAAGATGTAGTGAAAAAGTATGTAATATGCCAATATAATTATACATATCTCCGTCTCAATTTATGTAGCACCATTTACTTTTTAGTCAGTTATTTCGTGTCCGGTCAAATGGTGTCGCATAAAAGTGTAAGGATGGAGTATTACTTTGGACGAAGTTAAATGGAAATAAAACTAACATGGTTTACTAAGCAACACGTGTCACAAATATAAAGGGGAATAAAAGAACTAGAGTGGCAACTCTAGTGCAAAAGCCGATTCCTATTCTTGCATAGACGCTAATGGCGCCCAGAGGAAGAACCAGAAAGGTTTCATTTTTCACCTTTGTATTTGTTTTGCTTAGCACTATTGTTTTGTCTCATATATTTTGTTTTGTTAATAATGGCAGAGATTAAGCAGAATGGACGCAGCAGTTGATGCCATGGTACCTTATGGCTTTGATTCACGTCTCGTTCAGAAAATAGTTAAACAACTTCTCAAGGTTACCCTTCACAATCTAAATGCCAAGAAAATGATGTTTTTTGTGGGTTGTAGCTTCTTGCTCACACATTTCCAATATTAAGGCCCTGTTTCCTTTTGGTTCTTGGGGGCTTATTGAGTTCTTTGAAGGGGTAGGGATAGACCGAGGAAGAATTGGGGTGAGGTGATTGGGCAGAGGATGACACGTCTTCAGCTCACCGAGAGCATGACCCTAGATAGGAGAACTTAGTGTAGAAGGTTAGAAGTTAGTCTAGCGATTTCTCTCTCCAACTGTGGGAGAGCATGGTCCTTGTGATGGGGTTTTTTTGATCACCTTTTCGCTCCCTGCTTTCCGTATTTGTATTAATGCTATCTCTCTATTATTGTCTCATTCTTCGATGTTATAACTACTTTCGTTTCTTATGCTATGGTTATCACTAGCATTTTGTTGTCATTAGTTTTCTTTGCTTTTTGTATTTTAATATTAGCTTTTTACTCTTGTGTTGGTCAAACGTGTTTTCAAAATAATTTTTCTTAAGCCGAGGGTCTTTTGGTAAAAGCCTTTCTACCTCACTCGAGGTAGGAGTAAGGTCTTCGTACACCTAACCCTCCCAGACCTCACTTGCAGATCACATTTGGTATGTTGTTGTTGTTGTAATGAAGTCGGATTAGGGAAGATTTTTGCTTATTTTGTTAGTCACTGGTTTTAGGTATACGGAGATGATGGGTGGGCCTTTATTGAGGAATTTGGCTACAAAGAACTCATTGATGCCATTCTTCGCGGTCAAGAGAGCAACCATGAAGACACTTCAAAAATAGAAAAGGTACCAGTACTTGGTGACTTAACTTACTTTCCATGAAAATATTTCTTTTGGGATATTTTTCTTTTTCCAGCTATAGCTGGATACTATAGGATAAATGGTAATTGCACAAGGAGTAGACAGGGTAGGAGGAGTGTGTTTTGATGATAATTTTGCTATGAAAGATTGACAACAATGCCGAAGTATTAATTAAAATAAATGATATGAAGCAACAATGTCTGTATTGATTGAAGCAAAATCATATGAAGTAGGAGTTGGCAAATTTGTACAGAAAAATAGCGTTTGCCCATAAGTGAAACAAGTTATTTTACCTATATCGGTCGAAAACATTTTCCTTGGAAAATATATTTTTCTCCAGATAGCCAAACACTAGAAAGTAGTTCCATAAAAGGAAGACATATAAGGAGACATTTTTCTCTGTTACCAAACGCACCTAAACCAGTTTTTCTCATATTTTTTCCATGCATGAGTGTTTCTCGTATTTTTTTGTGCCTTGTTGTTTGGGATTGGCTTTGGGCTGGGTGGGGGTGGAGGGAGGATCTCGTGTGATAACTAAATCTTGTCTTTCTGTAAAAGTTCTGCCTGCAAGTTCCTGCTTGATTCTCTACTATCTTAATTCATGAGCAAGACATGCTCCCTTCAGCCATTTTACTGATCATGCCTATGCTGTTCAAGTTGTTTTATTACCAGAAAGGATTTGAATTTGGCGAAACAAGAAGTTTTGAAAGAGTGGACAGAATGCATCGAGTATTCCATGTAGAAAACTTAAACAATGGAGTACCTGAATGTTCAAGGCGAATTCTTAAGGATAAATTGTGGATACATATTTGCAAATGCAGGATGGATGGTGAATATAACTCAAGATGTGTTTCTATCTCTCGTCTAGAATGCCGCTAATCGACCTCCCTAATGTCTCAAAAAGGGTAGCCTGCGATTTTGAGTCTTGCTATGAATTTTATGGATTAAAAAGCATGATCTACTATCCTCTAAACACTGTTTATGAGAAGTCTGATTGTAAGCACGACTTAATGATTCTTTTCCACCTACATCAATTGATACATTGATCATTGGGCCTCAGTCCATTTAACGACTATATTTGTACTGATTGATTATGAATGGGAGAAGTTTGTCTATTCAATTTTACCTGTATACATACATTCAGCATAGCTACCTACTCAATTACATTACAGTATTTCTTAAACTAAGAAGAGAAGAGACCTTGTGTTTACTGATGGAAGTTGGTAGCTTATAGGCCCCTGCTTTAAGTAATTTGTCCGAACATATGTAATAAGGAGATGGATGTACGAAACCACAGTGGTCCCACTCTTCGGCACAAACATTAGATCCTTCAGAAACAGGAATGCCTAAACCTCTGATTGCGTAGGAGGAAAGGCCGATAAAGGAAACTTTGGATTCCAAGTCTTCTAGATAGAGGACAGATGCACTTGAAGGTCTATTAGAGTTATCTGCTGACTTACTGAGCAAGGTAGATTAGAAGAGCTTGCTGTTGTTCTATAACCTTACCGCAAAAAGAAGGTCTCACATAGGGAGACATCTATCTGGTTGTCCAAGAGTTTGAAAGGAATGATGCTTGAAGATTCTGCATGAAATTCATGATCCATTGTACTGATGGGTATTTTGCAGTACTTGCTTTATTAGTGTCTCTCCACAATAGTTTCCTTTTTCTTTTTCCATCATTCAACTTTCTGCTGAATTCTCCAAGAGAAGCAGTTAAAAGAGGTGTTAAACTTCCTTTTTCTTAGTACTTATGCAATTCTTTCTTTCTTTTAATTAGAAATAGAGTGATATAAACTAGAGTAATTCTTTGATCTGCAAAATGTAAGGTATGTCTTAGAACACCATTGTTTGTTCATTGACATTCTCATGTCATATTCTCCTGTTTTGGCACATAAACTCGCCCAACCTTTTCTCATATTTGATGCTGTGCACAAGGTCATCTACAGTACATTTCTTGACCATCACTTGCTTGAGATCGTAGTCGTCGTGCTATAATCCACTGGTCATTTCCTAGAAAAAGAATATAGAAAAGAAAAGAAAAGATAAACTTATCTTACTTATCAAAACCCTTTGTTTCTTAGGTAAGCTATACAAGTCGGGTAGGACTAATCCGAGGATCATATCTTGCCAAGCACTTTATCAGATAGATAAAACTTGAGTATTACTTACTTTAATATGTTGGATCCGAAACTACTCTAGTAGGGTGCAAATCCAAGTGATAAATCCCTGCCTTGAACTGTAACTCTACCAATGAAATGAAGTACTGTTCAAATGGCGGACAAAATTCTAGTATGAAATATATTTTCAAGAAATTATTAATCTTAGAGATGTTCCGTACAGTTGCAAAACTTTTTTCTGCCAATAGGAGCTATGAAGTGGAAATTGCATGTCAATTCTTGATATATGAAATAAAGGTTATTGTTCATCTTTGTTGAACCATCCTGCAGGCTGTGTCCTTGTGTCATCTAACTGTTGGTGAATAATTGCTTCTGGGCATGTGGAATCTACTGCCTGTTTTCCTGGTTGCTGGTGTTTGGTTGCTTGTGTCTTTTATGTATTATTCTGATTTTAGGATAACCTGGGATAGTCCATCATAGGGACTCCTTCTCTATTGGAGAAAATTGTTCTTGTTTAAATCAATATGGGTGGATCTTACTGCTAACTTAGGGTGGGCTAAGCGGTCATCTGTCTGCAGTATGAGCACCGGCTTGAGAATTCATAACTGTCTGCAGTATGAGCACCGGCACGAGAATTCATAAATATTGTTGGAATTTGCTACTCGATTGTTTATCCACAAATGATTGCTGTGGCACAAAGCAGTGAAACTCTAGAACTGCTTTTAGCACTGTGCCAGTGTAGATTCACATATCTTGCAGGACTGCACTAATAATGAAATGTGTATCGGCAATTAAAGTATATCTCATCACTGTATTTTCTAACGTGCAAGACTGAATGTTATGGTTTCCCAAAGCTTCTAGTTTCCTGTTCTTCATTGATTTGTAGGCGCTTCCCAAAAGGAAGGAAAGTTTACACTAGGTAGATTGATATAGGTGCAAATCTTGCATTTCATTGTCGAGGTTGTATTAGTCACATCATAGAATCGTCGGAGTAATTTAGGGATGGCGCAAAGAGAGGTTAGCATGTTTTCAGTCTTGATTTCCTAATTCCTATGGGATGAAAGCGAACGATTGCTTTGTTGAACTTGTGAGATAAATTGATGTCCTATATTCTGTCCATGAACATGCCATCTATTCTTGGCTACATGTTTTTCTTAAGTGTTTAGAGCTTGCTAGATGATGCGGCCATCTCTTCTTTTGTCTTGTCGTGTTTATCTTCTTCCATGCTTTACTTGCCAGCGCTTTCTCTTAGTGGAGTTCATATAGCTCGTCAAAGATACCTTTCTTGGTCTCTCAGAACTAAAGAAAGCATCTTTGTTCCCAGCTTCCTCTGAAATTCACCTGGTCTTGAGACTGTCATCCATTAACCATAAGAGCTGCATCTGAATCAAGCCTGATAAGCTATTATGTTTTCTTTTAGCTGTAAATGCCATCCTAAAAAGACTTCCATTTCCCATGCATATTATGATCCATAAATCAATTCATAGGTTGTCTTCTGCCTTTTATTTTTTGTAAGTGCTGCAAAATAAAGAAGAAACTAGACGCATGTTCTTTTCTTTCTTGAGTCAAACTCCAGGATCTGTGTTTTCCTTTTGAACAGATCTGTAGTTCTACACCTGCTAGCCTAAATTGTACGGTATTTTTTACTACACAAGAGTGGGTTACATCTGCTTCTCTTCCCTGGATCGATTTTTTGGGGAAATCTCCATTCTGGGTATATTTAGTTGAATTTCTGGTTAAGCTTGTATAAATAGGAATTCAGATACGTCTCATTGTCTTTATTGCATTGAGTTCCAATTACATAAACTGCAAGGATACTGTTGATATTTCACCTCTTCTCCTATATTGATATGATTGTTACTGATAAATTGCACCTAGATTTGTATATACATATGCCGAAATAGCTGAAGACCTTCACTTATTGCAGGGTGTCGACTCCCAAGATGAAAGAGCAGAAGACTCTGCTTTACAAAGCAGCATTGGTCCCTCGGGCACTCATGTCGATTCGACAAATGAAGCTGGCAATGCTGTAGGAGAAACATCATGCTCTGAGCTGGGCCCTGCTGCAGCAGAACCAACGCACAAAGAGCTTTGCAGCAACAAACAAGACATTGGCAGTACTGGTAAGGAGCTTATCATTTGTTAACACTAGCTAATTTTCTATGTATGGAGTAGCCATTTAGCTGCCAAGCAACTGAAATCAGCTTAACAAAGTAAAAAAAGAATTGGGTCCAGCTAAATCCATGAGTTACATTCATCCAAATAAGGTAAAGCAATTTAGGTATCAGCAAATTAGGGAGGATGCATTATTGCATTCTTTTCTTGTGTAACTGCAGTATTTTCTTTCTTTGCGTTAGTTTATTCATGCTAGGAATATAAATTCTACTGTACTTTTTATTGAGGAGACAGCAAAAGGTGCCTATATTGCTTTGAGGTTCATGATGAACTATTATAATATCCTAACAACCCTGTTTCGCAGAAATATCACGTCCGTTGCCAGTTGAAGGAGATGGAAATAGGTGGAGAGACATAGGGGAGGACCAAACATCTACCCAGAAGGAGACGCCTAATTCTGTTTGCAGTGATGGTGGAAATTCTGACGATCAAATGCAACCCGGGACTAAATCTCACGGTTTTGCTCCACCTCCAACTTCTTCCCCTTCCCCGGTTGATTATCTCAAAGTGCAATCAGGGAGCAGCCCTCATGCTTCTATTCCGCCTCCAGCTTCTTCCCCACGTCCAATCAATCATCTCTCTCCCCCTGCTGATCATCACCTTCCTTCCACAAAGCTAGTTAGCCTTCAGCCACCGAAAAGGCGCCTTCCTTGTTATGGGTGGATTGAAAGTGATGGAGAAGAGGATGATGAATTCATACAATTAGCACCAATGAAAACAACAATGATTGCGTAGAGTTAATAAATAAATAGTTTGAGTTATAGGAGCTTCTTTGCGTTTTTAAACAGTTGGTAAATGTATCAAGCCGAAGTGCTTTTCTGTAGTTATCAACCACCCTGCCTGCTGTCCTCAACATTTTGTTTCTCTTTCTTTTAATAAAGCATATATCACATATACGTGAAGTGGAAGGAAATTCCCTAATTCTTGTTCTTCCTTTTATGCCATGTGTATTTATGACCTTACACATCAATGCCAGTATTGTTCATTTCTCCTTATGCCGGATGAGTTGAACTAATCGTCGAAAAACTCTCAAGCAGTCAATGTCACCTATCGTGTAAGTATGACACCAAACTGACTCCACTTTGAGAGAGCTTAAACCTAAACTCTTTGCAATCTTCTTTGTACAATTTGGTTTTATTTTACTTTCGAGTGTTTATTTTATTTTTTATGAGTGACATTGGTTACATATTATGTTTGCTGCATGAATACTGGATACTTTGTGGACCGGGCTGGTCTATTAGTTACATATTATGTTTGTTGAAACAGACATTATTTTTTTGTTCTATTTCATATACAGAAGTGCGTTCGGAGAACCAAAATATCTGTATACACAAAACAAATGGTCTATTTGGAGTTTAATTTCCCCTTCTAACCTTATGGTCAGACAACTTCACTTTCTTCTTTTTCATGTTCCCTATATGGGCAGAGAGATAAATTATTTTGTTTAAAATATTAAAAAATAGATCAACTTAGCTTCAAAGTTTATTTAGTTGATCCTTAAAATTATTAATAATTATATGAAAGCGTGCAGATTCTTTTTATGAGTTCTGTACCTCTTTTGAATGTTTACGACCGTAAAAGGTTTTCCGAAGATGTCTTCTCGAGCAAATTTCAAGAAATGAACGTAGAATCACACATTTTGAAGTAAATTCTTGACCCAAAAAAAAAAAAAACCAGAAGTAAATTCTTGACCACCAAAATCACGATTAATTTATTATCCAATTCTCTTTTATGTTAAACAACTTATAGTGTGACAGGTTTCTTTTTGTATTGGGTAAAAAATTACATAAGCCTCGAGCACATGACACAGGGCGGAATCCTGCTCGGGCCCTATCCTACTCGAGCACTCTCCTCGAGCACTCTCATGTAGCTTAAGAACCTGCTTTTCATGTTCTCTTAAAGTATTCCAAGTTCTTGATGTCGATTATGAATCCTCTACGGCTTCGACTGCTCATCCAGATTGCACCAATATACCCCTCGGTAGAAAAGTTATTCTTTGGTGAAGTTGTAACTGTCACTATTATGATTGCATTAAAGAGGAAGACCATGGGCTGGCCATGATCAACGAGGGGTTAATGGTCTTAAAGTACATTTATTACCTTAGCATCTTTTGTAAGCTATAAATAGTTATCTGTAATAGTGGAAAAGCATCCTGAAATGACTCCAGAAATACAACACTCTACTTATGCTTTGCTCAAATATCTTCTTTTAGGCTTTGTCTCGTTCATTTGCATTGCAACTCATTTGTTCTTTGACACTCAAGCCATCTTCATTTATTGGGTGAAACTGCATTTCTTTTACTCAGGAGGAAAAACAAAGAATATATGCTCCTTGGTTGCTTGGGAAGCGGCTACATCACCAATATTTAAATGAAAAACTCAAGCACATGTGGAAACTTTCAGAAGAATTTCCACTAATTGATTTAGGAGAAGATTTTTATTTTGTAAAATTTCACAAGCATGAAAGCCTGCATAAAGTTCTCACTGAAGGGTCCTGGTTTGTGAATGGCTTTTTCCTAACTATTCGATGTTGGGAACCAAATTTTGTTGCATCTGATGTGAAGCTTTTGTCTACCGCTATTTGGATCCGTCTTCCAAATTTGCCTACGGAATTTTTCGATGAAGGTGTACTGAGGAAAATAGGCAACAACCTTGGCAAATTATGAAAAATTGACTTCAAAACTTCAACAGCTCTTCGAGCTAGGTATGCCAGGTTGTGCATCGAAGTCCCCTTGGACATTCCAGTTAAAAGCTCTATTTTGATTGAGCATTACAAACAAAGTGTTATTTATGAAGGTGAAAATCTCCTATGTAAAAGTTGTGGTCGTTTAAGCCATTTTTAAAACTCTTGTCCGTACTCTCTTTCTAATGATCTTTCCTCTACTTCATTAAACACTCAATCCACTCATCATCAGAAATTAAAAACAAAAGAAGGGGTTTTTGAATGGCAAACTGTTTCTTTTCCAAAAAAAAGAAAAAAATCAAAAAAGTCAAACTTCAATTTTGAATTCTCCTATTAATGTAAACTTCTCCAAACAAGGGTCCTTAGCATCATCCAATGCAACCACGAATGATAAGCGGCCAGGTATGTCCTCTAACTTGTTTTATGTTAAGGAAATTCCTAATTTATCTAAAACCCATAAGTCTTTATCTACTCCCATAATTTTTAAAAATAAATTTTCTACCTTAAACCCCCTCAATCAAGACTCTACTACAAATACTATTGGTAATGAAATGCTAGTTGATGATTCCCAAGTTAATGATTTGTCCATAGCTACTGATAATATTCCCAACACTCCTACAAACGAAGCCATGCAAACTTCGATAGTTCCTATGTCCTCTTTAGCTTTACAAGATGACGTCATCACTGGCCCCGTTGCTCACGTGGATCTGCCGAACAAAAATCTCTCCTACAATACAAACACAAAAATCAAGGCACCCACTATACTTACTTCACAAAATTCTGACAAGGAGTTTACTATACCCAAAAATTATTCTTCTACACCCTTTTGTCGTGTAAGTAATACTCCTACACATACTACACCGCCCATCCAAACCACTTCAAATATTGACCCTTCTGACAATCTGAATTCTAAAGTCTGTCCACTTTTACCTATGACCAATTTTGGCAACTCTAACAAGTCATTGACCATGCATAATGATTACACCACTCCTATTCACTCTCACTCTATAACCCTAAACTCCAATGAAGCAATCCTCTCTCAGGAAACAACTTTGACTCCAAGTAAATGAGTTATACAAACTGCATCAGGTGAGAAAGAAGAAAATATCCACAATGAATCAAAACATGATCCCTCAACTAAACCAATTACCACCTCTACTCCAACCAATGATTTTTACTCTCCCTCCTCCTCAAAATCTAGTTCCACAGTCATGGTTGGAGTCGACTCTTTGGGGTCATGCGATTTCGATCCCAATAGAAATCTTGGGACAACCAGCTCTTGTTGTGATACAAAACCCTGCTTATCTTGCATCAATTGTAAGCGAAGGAATGCATCTTACGATGCAAAATTATATGAACAACATGTGGCCACAGTTCATGCAAGGAATGCATCGCCAGGAACCTCCTCTGCACGACCTTCCATTTTTTCCACCACGTGTCCTTCCTCCGGAGAACCCGATCTTCATCCCTTGGGACTTAGCATAGAATCAACCAATACAGGGTTAAAGAATGGAGAACGTGATAGCACCCCGGATGAACAACTTGGGAGTGAATGTACCCCCCATGCAGATGGAAATTGTGAATCCTCCTCCCCAGCCACCCATGCAGATGGACATACCCCCACCTCCAGCGCCACCTCCTTCTCCAGAAAACCATCCCAATACACAAGAATCAGAAGGAAACATGGGGAGAGTGCTAGAACAATTCGCAGCAAGGGGGAGGGAGAGTCAAGTGGAGTTCGTAAACCTAAAGAAAATAGCTATCATGTTATTCAAGGAAAGGGTAGACAAAAAGGTAATTTTCACTGGTCATCACTCCCTTTACAAGTGCTCATTGGATGTGAGGGCACCTGCAAATCGGATTGTGGGGAAATACGCAGTAGTATTGAACCCAACTCTCAGAACTGATCCAGAAATGGATATGATATATGATATAAACCCTAACCTTAATAATATGGTAAACATGAATAGGCAGCTTAATATTATAATTTAGAACGTTAGAGGAACTCATAATCCAGAGTTTAATAGAAACTTTGAGGTGCTTCTTGATATTCATAAGCCAGTTGTAGTAGCTCTACTTGAAACAAAAATGGATGACCATCATGACCTACGTGTTAGATTTGATTTCACTGATTATGCTGAAGTCCCAGCTGTTGGTCGTTCTGGTGGAATTGTGCTGCTTTGGAAAACTGACCTAGTTACTGTTACAAATGTTAACATCAAAGTTAACGAGGTACATGCTATGATCAAGGTAAATAATTCTGCTTTTCAAATTCCTTGGCTTTTTTCTATTATTTATGCTAGTAACTCTTGTATAAATCGTAATATATTATGGCATGATTTAGCAAATATATATATGATAGTTACAAGGGTCTCTAGCTTATTGGAGGTGATTTTAACCAAATTTTATCTCAAAATGATAAATTTGGAGGTAGACCTATTGTTGTTAAAAATGCTAATAGTTTTTGGAATTGTATCAACTATTGTAAATTACTTGACCTAGGGTTTAAAGGTCCTAGATATACTTGGTCCAATCATAGTAAACTAAAAGCAAATCTTATAATGGAACGATTAGATAGATGCTTAGCTAACAATGACTGGATTACTTTGTTTAAAGATGCGTCAGTAATTCACTTGCCTAAAACCTACTCTGATCATCATCCTATTCTCATTAGTCTTAATAAAAAACCTATTAATAATGGTAGAAAACCGTTTAGATTAGAAACTATGTGGGCTTCACATCCAGATTTTCGCAATATTATCAATTCTGCTTGGTTGAATAATCCTTTCTATGAGGCCTCAAAAATTTTCGAGGATGAGATCACTACATGGAACAAAACTGTCTTTGGCAATATCTTCAAAGAAAAATCTATCCTTCTGGCTAGGATTAATGGTATTCAATCCTCTCCTAAATATTCTACTAGCTACTTCCACCAAAATTTAGAAGACAAATTAGTGAGTGATTTTAATAATCTTTTAAAAAATGAGGAAGAATTTGGGCGCCTCAAATCTAGAGTTAATTGGTTAAATCAGGGAGATGCTAACACAAAATTTTTTCAAGTTACTACCTTAAATCGTCGTAGGAAAAATAAAATTACTCATTTTCAGGATGATAATGGTAATCTTATTTTTGATCAAACTGCGGTAGCAAACCATGTTACCTCTTACTTTGATAACCTCTTTAGCACTAGCCACATTTCTAGTAAAATAAATCCCATCAAGGTTGGGTCTGCTTGGTATAATAAAACAGATCTTTCAAATCTTGATCGTCCTCTAATTGACAATGAGATTACTCAGGCAGTTTTTTCCTTTCAACCTTACAAAGCTCCTGGTCCTGATGGGCTTCATCCTTTTTTCTTTCAGAAATATTGGGATATCATTGGCCCCTCAGTTAAAAGTTTTTGCTATCAAGTTTTCTCTACAAGTACTATTCCCCACTATGCAAATTCTACTTATCTTTGCTTAATCCCTAAATTTAAAAAAGCTGTCAATCTTAAAAATTTCCGGCCTATAGGTTTGTGCAACACCATTTACAAGATCATTACTAAGATTATCTCAAATCGCATCAAACCCCATTTAGACAGCTTGATCAGCCCCTATCAATCTAGTTTCCTGAAGAACAGAAGAGCTTCCGATAATGCAATTATAATCCAGGAAATTTTAAATAAATCCTCTCATATGAAAGGAGCTAAAGGCGAAATGCTGGTCAAAATTGACCTTGAGAAAGCTTTTGATCGTCTTGAATGGTCATTTATTCGTACCATGCTAGCTTTCTTTAAATTCCCTCCTAGGATCTCTAAGCTCATTTTATCCTGTGTTTCCTCTTCATCTATTTCAATCCTTGTTAATGGATCAAAGACACCATCTTTCAACCCCACTAGGGGCATTCGTCAAGGCGATCCCATGTCCCCTTATATCTTTATACTATGTGTGAAACTCCTTTCCGTCTATATTAACCATAAGGTGGATCTTAACATTTGGAATCCTATCAAAATCTCGCCTCAAGGTCCTGAAATTTCCCATCTATTATTTGCAGATGATCTTATTTTTATGTCTAAAGCAAATGTAACATCGGCCAACTCAATTAAAGAAACTCTAGACCTATTTTATGACCTCTCTGGGGAAAAAGTTAATACCTCAAAATCTAAAATAGTTTTCTCTCGAAATGTTACTCCTCCTGTAGCAAGTCACCTGGGCTCCATCCTAGAGATGAGTATTAGTAAATCTTTTGGTAAATATCTTGGTTTTCCTATGCTTACTTGTAAACCAAGACATGAAGATTACCAATTCCTTATTGATAATCTCCAATCAAAACTCTCAAATTGGAAAACAAACTTTCTTAATATTGCAGGGAGGGCAACTCTTATCAAGTCAACTCTAAATACAATCCCCAACCATATAATGCAATATCATTTCCTTCCAGCCAAGACCCTTAAGATTAGGGGTGGGCACTAAACCGAAAAAACCGAAATACCGAACCGAACCGAACTAATTCGGTTTTTTGGGTTTGGTATTTTGGTTCGGTTTTCGATTTCGGGCAATCCGAAATTTCGGGACCCCAAAAAACCGAAGTTTTTTTTTTTTTTTTTTTTTTACACATATGCCATATATTTCCTAAATCCCTAAGTTACCCATTATCAGTAAGTAACATGATTCTACGTATTGACTGATTTAACTAAATGTTCTGCTATTTTTTATTTTGCATAATAGAGAAAGTATCTAAATGTTCATTACTTTTTGTATTATAGTAAACCATAGCTAGGTTAGTATTATAGTAAACCATAGTTAGTTAGTCATAGGCTATAAACTTTTTGTGTTATAGGTTCGTTACTTTTTGTATTATAGGTTAGTATTATAGTAAACCATACCTAGTTAGTCATAGGCTATAAATTTTCTTGTTCGAGCATTTTTTTTTTTTTTTGGCCATAAACTTTGGTTTAAACCGAAACACCGATGTACCGAACCGAAGTACCGAACTAAAAAACCGAACCGAACCGAATTATAAAAACTACGGATTTTTCTACACTTCAAACCGAACCGAAAACCGAAATACCGAACCAAAGTTTCAAAAAACCGAACCGAAGTACCGAACGCCCACCCCTACTTAAGATAGTAGATAAAATCCAAACAAACTTCCTATGGGGTACTACTTCTTCCAAGAAAAAACTTCATCTATTTCTTGGAATACAGTTACTAAACCTAAGCATCTGGGAGGCCTTGCCATAACCAAAGCTAAAACTAAAAACTTAGCCTTGCTGACTAGTCTAGCTTGGCGCTGTTTTTCTTGTCCCTCCTCTCTTTGGGCTCGTGTAGTTACCAATAAATATGTTTTTAGTCGAGTTACTCAGTCCAAATCTTTTATCTGGAATAATATTTCTACAGTTTGGCCAAATTGTAATGACCACTCTTATTGGATTTTGGGTAATGGTAAATCTATATCTTTTTGGAATCAAAGCTGGCTTCCTAATAGAACCCCCATTAGAAATTCCATTAGCGGTCCCCTAACTGTGGCTGATACCAACCTAAAAGTAGCTGATGTTATCCATAATCCAGGCCAATTATCTTTTGAACTACCTGATGATATTACAAATTACCTTAACCATCTCCTCCCTTACACTAGGCATTCCGATATAGATTACCCTGTTTGGAATCTTAATAGTAACGGGCTTTTCTCTCTCAAGTCCACTTATGGTATAATTGAAACCCAGGCTCCCATTAGACAAGATTTTAACTGGATTTGGTCTCTCAATACTCTCAACAAAATTAAGTTTTTCCTATGGCAATGCCTTCATAATAGACTTCCTACACGTTCCTACCTTCATAAAATTGGAATTAATATAGACCCTACCTGTCCTGTTTGTAGAACAAATATTGAGGATCTTTTCCACATTTTTGTGGACTGTCCTATTGCTATACACTTTTGGGCTAGTTGCTCTATTGATGTGAACCTTATCGATTATAGAAATTGGATGTCTATGCTCAAAGATCTTTCCCCTAAGCTAAATTCGAATCACTACAACTGGCATGAATTTTTATCTTTTGCCCTTTGGAATCTATGGCTCAACCGTAACAATAATAATATTAACAATTTGGACAAACCCATAAACCTTGGCCATATTCACTCTAAAATCCTAGAATTCATCCTCCTTACTGATAAGGATATTAGAAGTGCATGTCAACTTAACATCAAAGTAGCCTGGTTTCCTCCTCCTTCAGGTAAAATCAAGCTCAACATTGATGGAGCTTACTCAAAATTACAAAATAAAGCTAGTGTTGGAGGTGTTTTCCGTAATAATAAGGGCGATTGGATTCTAGGTTTCCACAAAAGAGTTCATGGACAAAATCACTTGCATGTGGAACTATTAGCTTTATTTCATGGTTTAACCCTGGCAATCCACCAAAATTTAACTTCATTAGAAGTTGAAACTGACTCAACTAATTTATTACGCTTACTTGATAAACCCACCCCGCTTTCATTGTTTTGAATTGCAGGTCAATGATGATCTAGCTGAACATGCCAACAATCAGGCATAATTTTCGGCAAGGCAATAGAGTAGCTCACCTCTTGGCTAAAGGAGCTTCCTACCAGTCTACAATTTCTTCTATCCACTATGCGGTGCCACCAGATTTTGTCCAGCAATGTTTGTTGGAAGATAGTGTGGGCATTTCTTTTGTTATTAGAACATCGGATAATATTTGTGCTATGTTGTCTACGTTAGGGAATTTAAATGCGCTCAATGCCATTTCTTCCCCTGTACTGTTGCTTGTAATAATAGTGGTACGACTTCTCGTAACAGTCGTACAAACGTTACTTGTAATGTTCCGTAATTTTATCTAATATTAAGTCATGTTTCTACCAAAAAAAAAAAAACTCATTTGTTCTTTGCCTTGTTTACTTACTTTCATTGAGCATTCGCCTTGTTTAATTTTAATCTTTGTTCGATTATAACTTTGATACAACGATTTGCTTGTTAACCACTCTACAAATTTACTTTGAGTGACCTAACCAGATTTAGGCCCACACACTTTTTCTCGTTGCCAACAATTTATGTGATATTGATAACATGTAGAGTGTTGATTAGAAAGACTATTATATTTGTGATTTATATAAAATAAATTTTTGTATGTAACCTAATCTTTACATAGACTAAATTTTAAATACAACTTAAGAATCCTCTAATTTCTTTAAAACAGTACGAAACGCTATTAAACTAAATTGAATGATATTACTCTATTGAAAGTTGAAACGGTTAAGTGAAGATCAATATGATAACTAGAAACATGTAGAAGACAGGCATCGAGATTATACTTGAAAGTTGAAATCTACACATTAGTTACTTACGAGTTACGATGGTTAATTTAGTTGATGCATTGTTCCTCCCAAAAAAACCGACAATTTAGATGTACAACTAAAAGTTTTTGGGTAAATAACATAAAGAAAAGAGGATTTGTGTTGAATTACTAGGTTTGCTTTGGGTTATAGTTCCATGTATGAAATCCAGATATAGGTTATCGTGTTAATTGGATTCCACCTCAGCATGTTACTTATCCGGTCCATATTATTTGATTTTTTGGCTGTTTTCACACAGACCAAAGAATCTACCTTTTAGCATTAATTAAAGATGTCATTTACTAAATTAACCTTCATCTCTTTCAAAATTTACTTATAGAAAATTGTGAAAGCTTTATGTGTTTAATTTATTAACAAGGGTAACTTTGGAATGTCAAAAGAAATATCATCTTCGTTTTTGAAAAAATCAAATATTTTGGACCTAAGAAAAAATACCAAAAAATCATATAAAGTGGACTGGATGGAGTATTTCTTAGTCTTGTTTAGAGTTTATATATACATGAAAGTTGAAACTCCTTTTCCCTTTTTCTTTTCTTCTATCTTATTGAAAAAATTAAATTTCTTGCCAAGTACTCCACCATCTCATTTTATTTGTCCTGATATATATAAATATTTGTCTTCAATTATTTGTCATATTAAAAATTCGATGTAAAATTAGTTGTCCCGTTGGTATTTCAAAATTAAATTTATTAGCTCTGTCCAATTATACCCTCAATAATTAAAAAAATTCTAAAATTTTAATAGTCAAACATTAACTATGGGTAACATAGTAAAATATACATTTATTTAATAGTTTTATTTATGGGCGAAAAAAATTGAAGGCGGCAATTAATTAATATGGGAGGGAAGGAGTATTTTTTTTCATTGTGCCCTTAGTAATATATAATTGTTCTTGAAGACTGCAAATAGCTATATTATGAGATGATATTATGATTGTGCAAACATCAATAAGGTTAAAAGAGTCAAAAATCTCTCCTTATTAATGATTTTTTAAGAAAAGTGGAAAAGAAAAGTAAGACAAATAAAATGAGACGGACAGAGTACTACCTTTATGCAAGAAGACTAATTTAGACATCGATTCCTTAATATTCCTGGGAATAAAATAGATGTTAGAAGCTATGCAAAAAGTTACTATACAATTTTTACTGAATGGTCGAGCAAAAAAATGTAGTCAAGTAAAAAGTAAGAATCTGTCAACTCCCTATTAATTATAGCGTGATACAATAGGAGTACTTAAAGAGCACACAAGACAATTTGATATAATAATATCTTATTGATCAAGTAATTCATGAGCATTTGCTTAATCGCGTGCGAGATAAACTTACATGAAATGGTTTCTTTCAATGCCAATAGCCAAAATAATGTACTAAGATAGAAAAGAAATTAGTTTCAGTCATTGTTCGTCTTGTACTTTAATCATATATTTTGGTACAAAGGTCGACGTCCTCGATTATCCATAAAGTAGGCTTTAGTACTAAACGTACTTACCTATTGTAAGTAATTGGAATAAGAATAACAGTTGGTTTCGATTACCTCGCAACAATTCATTGTTTTAGCATAATAAGCTATAGAAAGATGAAACCCTCACGTACTTTCTTTAAACATACACATTAGGTCCTTTCACTTTATTGAAAGTTTGATTTAGCTTCACTAATTTGATGGGAAAGAAATACTGTACAAGACACTCTAAATTTAAGTGGCATACACAATATTTAGGTAAAGAATACTGTTTTATTGTCATGTCCTGTCGATACATGCGTTTTGATTTGAAATTGTGGGGATTAGTTTTCATAATTTTTCAAGTAGTGTCAGTAATGCTTGTCTATGTAAAAAGTAAGTATTATACACATTTAATCTAACAATTCACCAAAACGGTGTCGACAGCACATAACAAAATGTTTTTCTGCCTTTTGAAACTCTATCATTCATGATTTGCAATACCCTTTCCAGTGACTATCTCAATAGTGAACTAGTTCTTAGAAATACATTATCAAGTTTAAAATGAACCGTGAAGAATTGAGTACAATTATACAAAGATCGACTTGTCAAGAAAGTTCAAAAGTTACGTGGCAAAGTTGCGAACAAACGTCCTACTTTTTGTTTCTAAATAAATCATGCATCTGAAATAAATCAGTTGAGAGTTTCTAACTGCGTTTATAAATGCAGTTCACAGTTTCCCCATATGTGACTTATTCAATATCCTTATTAAACTTATATAATTACATTAGTAGTACTGCTATTATCAATAGCAGAGTTCAAGCTAACAGCTGAGCTAGGTAATAAACCTAAGTGAACATGATTGCTGGCAGTCCTAGAGTTCAAAACATCAGGGATGAGAGCCAAATTGCCAGCAAATATTAGATGATTACAAGCATTAAGGGAAATGATCCTAGTATAACTAGTAGTAGCATCTTGATCAAATAGGAACTCCTTTCTAATTTGCTCAGGTGGCTGCGATAGTAGTTGCAGCTGGTTCTTAGTGTGTAAGTGGAGTCCTTGTTTTGACAAAAAGTGTGCAATCCTGTTGGCTTCCCTGAAGCTATGGCGGTGCGCGCCTGCAGTCAGTAAGAATATTAGCATAAACAGGATTGTCATTTTGTAGAAGATGAAGAACTTCCAACGAGTCTGTATCAATTTCAAGATTATATATTTGATGTTGTGATTCGCCTTTTTTATGTTTAACTTTTAGGATAAATAAGAAAAAGAATAACATGAAAAAGATGATTTGATATGTTTTGAAAACGATATGGCATAATTATCTGGTGACATATTTACATTTTTTAAAACTATGACTCTTCATAGCTAATAGACAAACTTTTTTCTAAACTATAATTACAAATGATAATATTATTGCCAACATTTTCTAGAGTATAACTATTACTTTAACTAGCTGACCTCTATCTAGATGTATTTATAAAAAGTGACATTGTTATCAAGTAACGGTCCACCTTTTATTATACGAATATGTAATTATAAAACTTAAGTAACTTATGCAATTATTGAAAAATGAGCACTTATTACGTAGATGACTTGAAAAAAATAGTAAAATAACATCGATCTAGACTTTTAGGTAAGTAAATATTTATTACTGCTTATTTAATGCAACTAGTAAAGAGTGAAATATAGAATTTTGACCCACTCTTTCCACAAAGAGTATAATGGACATGGACATTAGATTTTGCTTGTTTTGGACACAGAGTTTGGACAAATAAGCGGTTACCTTTAATAAGTTGTTTGTCATTGTACTTTTGATGTGATGCTGTGAGATTCTTTTTATTTTTTAGTTTTTGCTTTTGTGAAAAGTTCATTAATTTAATGTTTTTTTTTTTCCACTCGGTGTCCGGTATCCTTATTGGAGCCCGACTAATCCGGATTCGCGCCGCGTAGGGCGCCATTCGGAGGGAAGCGCTCTCTACCAATAATTTTTCCATACCCAGGACTCGAATCCGAGACCTCTGGTTAAGGGATGAGTAGTCACATCCACTACACCACTATCATTTGGTGGTCATTAATTTAATGCTATGTGCTAAGCAATCAGAATACACCATTGCATATTCTTTTATTGTCTGTTATCTATGTCAACTCTACAGCTTCACGAGAATTCATCACTTGTTAGGACTTTGAAAATTAAAGCATGGACATTTGCTATCAAACAGAGATTAATAGATCGTCAACTGGAGGACTAGGTCTTCGCGAAATACTAGCAAGCAGCAACAAACTAGTGTAAATGACAAGTTGTAAACAATTTTAAATGATCAACTATAGGGATATATTTCCTTTGGATCTAATGTTTCAGTTAAATGTAGTTTCTAAGGTGGTTTAAAAATTATAGCTCATGTTATATACTAAAAGGAAATAAAGAGAATATTATAAGTATCAAATTTCTATCCTCAATATTTTAAAAATTAAAAATCTGAAATTTTTTAACTTACAATTGATCTAATGCAATGCAACAAGGAATGCATCTATGACCAAAAGGACAGACTTTACAGGCTACTATATGTTACTTCTTGCGTTTCAATTTATGTGAACTTTTTACAAAATTAAAAAAGTAAAAAAAAAATTTAAAATTTATAGTCTAAAATAAGATATTTATACTATGTGGCTGTTAAATATTTCAGTAATGACACAGTAGTTAATTTGAATTTAACTTGTTACTAAATCTAAAAATATGTCATTCTTTAAAAAAAAAAAAAAATAGGTTCACATCAATGGAACCGACCGAATAGAATTCAGTCAAATGAGTCAACAAGAAATGCCACGTATGGACCTCGAATACATATTTTGAAAGTATGTACTATATATTCTTTCTTGTGAAAACTAAAAGTTGTGAATAATAAAAGTGACACTCATGCATACTATATACAGCTTTCCATTTACAGAAACCATTTCCAGCTCAATTTTCTCTTCACTCTCTTTTTGCCATTTTCAATTTCAATCAGGTTTACAAACAAGAAACCAAACCCTTCTTTATTGCACTTTCCTTTTTAGCTCTTCTTCAGTTCTTGTGCTGTCTCCACTAAGCTCACAACAATGGCACCAAGAGGAAGACAAAGAAAGGTTTTATTTTTTTACACCTCTTACACTTTCTATTGTACAAAGCATCTAGTTTTCTTGTTTATTTTCCTTGTACTGTTTTTCTTTTTATGGCAGAGATTAAGTAGAATGGATGCAGCAATTGATGCCATGATGCCTTATGGATTTGATGAAGTGTTTGTTCAGAAAACTGTAAAACAACTTCTCAAGGTGAGCTGTTTTGGTTGCAGAGAAATGATGCTTGGAACCATGAAAATTAGTCGTTTCATATTCTTGATTTACTAATAGCTTCTTTTTCAAAATAACTCTCTCTGTTCTATTTGGGTTCGAGTCGTGGAAACAACAACTGAACGACGTGATGCTTTGTGCACCGGGCTGCTTTTATGTTGTATTTGGGTATTTTGGGGCTCAATAATAAAATGGGGTTAGGAGAGACTTGTTGCTAATTTGTTTGTCACCATTTTGTAGGAATACGGTGGAGATGAAGGATGGGCCTTTATAGAGGAGTACAGTTACAAGGAACTGATTGATGCTATTCTTCGCGACCAAGAAGGCAATGATGAATCCCAAACCACAACACAGGTAGTTATACTCAGTTATGGAGGATAATGTGTTCTTGAAAAATGTTTTTTTTTCTTTTTTTTTTGTTCATTTTACAAGGTTTTGTTCACTACCAAAAGTAACACAAGTGGCAAATTGTATCGTTACAAAGAGTGGTAGTAGTAATAGTAGTTCTGAGGATAGTGTTTTGGTGAGTTTTTAATGTTAAGATTTGACAACCATGTCTAATTTTTAATAAATCAGTGAAATAAAATAACAATGTAGTGAAGCAAGTGATATAAAGTAGAGTTAAGATATCTTTACAACAAAATCACTTCTGTGCATAGATATTGCAAGTCATTTTTGCATATATTCTAGTGGAAATATTTTTCTTGGGAAGAACAGTTTCCCCTGTTCAAGGTAAGCAAATGCTAGAAATGATATCATATAAGAATAATGTTTGGGTTTGCAAAAATATTTTCAGCCATACTGAACTTTTTCAGATTTTCTCCTATTTTTCTGTGCGATGGTCTTTCTTGTAGCTTTAATTTTTGTCCCTAGGTAAAAAGATTTGAGCTTTGAGAAAATAACAAGGAAGAGAAAGTTTCAGTGAATAACTGCACAAATTTATTGGATTTTCAAAACTCAAACAATAGAGTTTTTGAAGAAATTGTTCGCATAATCTTAGAAGAAGTATCTTTTCAACAAATCATTAAACTTGGTGATGTTCCTTAGAGTTACTTTTATGAAACTTTTCCTACCAATAGGAGTTATGAAGTGGAAATTGCTTGCTAACTCTTGATCCATGAAACAGAAGTTATTGTTTGTCTTTAAATGAAGCATCCTGCAGGTTATCTTTGTGCCATCTAAGTTTGTAAACAATTTTCTTTATGTCATGTGGAGTTTTCCTAATGTTCCTCATTGCTGGTGTTTGATTGCTTGCGCCTTCATGTTTACAATAACCTGTGATAGTCCGTCAAGCCTAATAAGTGATTACATTTTCTGTTTGCTGTAAATGCCATACTAAGACTTCTAACCCAACACCCCCCCCCCCCCCCCCTCTTTTGTCCTCTGTATGCATCTTATGTCCATAAATCAATTCATAGATTGTCTTCTGCCTTATATTATTTGTTAGTACAACAAAATAAAGAAGAACTAAGATACATGCTTTCCTTTTGTTTTTGCAGTCAAAATCCAGTATCTATTTTACTTTTAAACACAACTGCTTTCTGTAACTACTAGCCTTAATTTTATGTTATCTTTAACTATGCATGGCTGAACCACATTTGCTTATCTTTCTTGGATCATGTGTTCAGGTAATCCCATTCTGGATACTTTTAGTTGTTATTCCCGGTTAAGATTGTAAAGGAAATCCGCTACATGGCTGATTTTCTGTATTGCATTGAGTGCCAATTATATGTTACAATGATGCTGATGAAAAACTCTCACCTCTTTGTTAATACTTGTATGATTGTTACTTGATATATTGCACCTAGAATGTATATGCATTTGGTGGAATCGCTGAATCACTTGAATTACAGCAGGATGTCTCCCCACAAGAAGAAAGAGCAGAAGACCCTGCTTTACAAAGCACCACTGGCCCCTCAGGCACTCTAGTTGATTCCACATGCAATGAAGCTGGCAATACTGTGGGAGAAGCAGCATGCTCTGAGCTTGGCAATAGAGTAGATGAAAAAGCTTTCTCTGAGCTTGAGAGTGCTGCAAGAGAACCTACATTGGAAGAGCACTGCAACAATAGACCAGATGTTGGAAATTATGGTAAGGAGCTGATCATTTGTTAATTCTTCTTCTTGATCCGTGTAAGCTTTCTATGTATGGAGTAACCATTTAGCTGCCAAGCATTTGAAATCAACTTAACAAAGTAGAATAAACCTGTCTATACTCAAGAGGGGCTGGTTCATGGATGGTAGTATTAGTCTAGGCAAGCAGAGTACTAGTTCATGTAGTCCTTGTTGCAGCTGATAGACTTAATAGTAGGGGCAAAAAAAAAAAAAAAAAAACCTTCTTGAAGGAAGCGTCAATTGGACAACTGCTCGTAAAGTGCTTTTGCAGTCCAGCTAATGCACGAGTAACATGCATCTAAGTCAGATAACTCTATGTAGTTTACCAACAGAGTAGGGATGATACAAATATGGCGTTCTTTTCTAGTGTAACCACAGCATTTTTATTTTTTACGTGAGCTCATTTGTGCTAGGTATTTGGTAAGCAAACATCCTGCTTATATTTTCTTAATATGAAACTGAAAAAGGTGCCTATATGACTTTGAGTCGTGTTGAAATACTAAAACATTGTAACAACCATGTTTTGCAGACGTATTATGTCCCCCATCAGCTGAAGGAGATGGAAATAGGTGGAAAGACATAGGGGAGGACCGAATTTCTACCAAGAAGGATCATGGAAATGCTAATGCTGTTTCTGATGGTGATGGAAATTCTGGGAATCAAGTTCAACCTAGGAGCAAGTCTCATGCTGTTGCTCCACCTCCAACTTCTTCCCCATGCCCAGTTAATATGTGTTCTGGGAGTCGAGTGCAATCAGGGAGTAACTCACATGTTTCTACTCCAGCTCCAACTTCTTCCCCATGTCCAGTTGGTCATCTCCCTCCCCCTGCTGATCATAACCTTACAACTCTTCCATCCACAACGCCAATTAGCCTTCAGCCGCCAAGAAGGCACTTTCCTTGTTATGGGTGGATAAGTGATGGCGAAGAGGATGATGACTTCATACAATTACCACCAATGAAACCAGCTATACTACCACAGTCACAAAGTTCTAGTGGTTGTACTGGCAAGCGCAAGAAATTCAAATCAAGGTGGGATATTAAACCCGATGATCTGTAACATATTCTCTTTCTTGCTCTCTTGGATCCGTATATAGACAGATTGGCATTGAAGACATTGTAGTTTGCTATCCGTTTAGAATGTAGTTTTCAAGGCTTAAAACATTGATCACTGTGGAAGTGTGTTGAGATAGACAGTCTAAGGAGGTTGCACCGATGTACTCTCAAAACTGATCTTAATACGCTCAATTATTTCAAATATAAATATGTGAGACATGGTATGCTACATCTCTTTCATATTACAAGCAGAAGACTAGTAGATTTCGGAAGTGTCTTTCATAAGATATTCGCTGCAATTAGATTTTTAATGGGGTATTATCAAAAGACTATGGGGTTAAGGTATATTTTTACCCCTTCCCTTCTCTCCCTTTATCTGATTGTTTGGGAATTAGAATAAGTTTACGTATTACTAAAATATATACACTGGCATTGCTGCTTAAACTTTTCAGGACTTAGACTTATTTGGAGTTTGAGCCTCCAAACTTTGCACTTTCCTTCATTATGTATTAACAGAAGGAAATGAGACAACAATGGCAGTACTTAAAACAAAAATCCACTTCTTAAATCCCAAAGAAAAATCCTTGAATCAAAAGATGCTGGGGGTTGTTTAGTTCAAAGGTGAACTTGGTAAACAACTTACATTTCTTGGTGCAGCCCATGCTTATTTAGCTTTTTGAGAAATGGGAGTTTAGATATAGATGCACATACTGTTTAATACTATCTGCAAGTGGCCTTTTATATGGAAAATGGCAGTCCCCTTATAGTTCATTAACTTCAGGATCAAATTTGGTGTTGCCCCTGCTGTCATTAAGAATCAGCCTATTGGACCATAACATCATATCAAAAGATTCTGCGAGAGACTATTAGTATCGATCAGTCACTTTCTTTATGATGCTGCTAAAGTTTTAACTGTGCATTTTTCGTGTCCAGTATTTGATGATTAAGTTAATTTTATATACTTTTCCCATTATAGAAGATATGTGCTATAGTGGAAATTCAGTAGGTTACCTGATTCTGTAGAAACTTCTGATATGTCATGACTAAGAACTGTGGCGACTTCAAAATCTTCAGTTCTTGCACTCTTGCATTTATTGCCTGTGCTATTACTTAATACAGCTAGCATACATGCAGAAATGTCATTCTAGATATTGATAAGTTGGTATTTTACCAACTTAAATACTACTTTAAGCTTTTGTTCTTGAATCCAAAAACAATAATATGTGCTATTGATGCCGTGAATTGCTTAATTTCAGGTTATGACGAGTGTAAACGAGTCGTTGATTGAAGTAAAAGAGCAAGAATTAGAGTCAAGAGATCAAGATCGGAGTCACAGAGCCAGGCGCCCCGCCTAGCTCGGGCGCCCGCCTGAAGAAGCCACTGCCTAAGAAGAGAAAAATGTTACAGGCGCCCCAGCTGGCTAGGCGCCCCGCCTGAATTGCAAGGTCTCCAGGCGCCCCGCCTGAAATAGAAGAGGTTCAGGCGCCCCTCCTAGCTGGCACACTGTCTAAAGAAGAAGAAATGGCTCAGGCGCCCCGCCTAGCCAGGCGCCCCGCCTAAAATACAGGTTCCTGATCTTCTATAAATACTAAAAGCTAGGGTTTTAGCATCATCCAATTATATACTTATACTCTAAAGGTTTTGGGCGATTTTGGGAGCCAAGTTGGAGACTTAACATTATTTTTGTAAGCTTCTAAACTTGTATCTTTGAATATTGATTCATATATCAATCCAAAGTCTATGTTTGATTTCAATCCATCATTTCATTACATGTTGATTGTTTTGATTCAAACCCTAGTTATGAGTAGCTAAATCCATAACTAGGGGTGTAAATATGCTATAGTGATAGAAAATCAATGGGTGTTGTTCCATTTCACTAACCATAACACAAGTAACAATTATCCAACTCCCCATTACAATAACATCAAAATTCCAAATCCATGATATTTGGGATTTCTTGTCTACATTGCTAGTTAAGACTCGGAAGAGATTAACTAGAGTAAAATAGTGGAGTTGGCGAGGATTTGAGTTGATAGGCTATTTGTATAGACTAACTCATCTAAAAGGAGTTACGCTCGGAAGAGGTCTCCTTTCCTCGGGTCTTTGAGTAGTACCTTGAGTATGCAATTAAGGCTTTGACGAGCGAGCTGCGCGAGATCTCTTCTAGGCCGGAAGGATTCTAGAGATCACAATCGGAATACTCGACCATAATTATACTTGTGTTGGGAAGGTGAAGTGCAAATACCCGTTGGTTGGAAATCGCTATTAGTTGTTTACATCCCTAGTCTCATAATATATAATCAATTTACTTGCTTATTTGTGTGTCTTGTAGTTAATTATAGCGATCTTAAAAACAACCCCACTTCTAGGACTCAATATTAAACTTCATTTGAATTTCTACTTGCAACTCTCTTACTTGACGAGCTAGTTCCCTTGGGAAATCGACCCCGACTCATATCGGGTATTATATTTTGACGGCCGCCTCTCACCATTAAAGGTGTAGGATTGAGCGTGGATCAAATTTTGGCGCCGTTGCCGGGGAACTACGGTTTTAATATTGAGTTGCATTAGTTAATCAAAGTTGTTTAGTTCGCTAGTCCTAGCATTTTACTTTTGGTTTTGGTTTTACCTTGTGTAGGTGAAACATGGCATATAGGAGAAATCCTAATCGGAACTTGCGGAACCCCAATTACAACCATTATTACAATCAACAACATGGGGATCCGCAAGGTTATGAAGAGCAATATGATGAAGAGTTCCATGTAGAACTCAACCAAGAGGGCTATCCATTCCATGTTGAACAAGTGGATGAAGACGAGATACAAGAGGAAGCTAATGACCCTCAAGTGGAGAATGTGAACCCTCATGATGACAACCCTTTTGGCCAAGCAAATGCGGCGGTCCAAGCAAATGAAGAAGAAAATCTTGGAGGAAATGAAGGTGTTGCGGGTAATGCTAATCGGGGTGGCAACAATGCAAACCGAGGCGGCTGAGGTGTGAACCAAGGGGGTCGAGGTGTAAACCGTGGAGGTAGAGCAAATGTCAACCGAGGGGGCAATGCCAATAGAGTTAATGCTCGCAATGTCAACCGGAACCAAGAGTATGATAGAGATGCTCGAGACTATCAACAAGAGTATGCTAGAGGTGCCCGGAACTATCAACAAGAGATGAGAGACTATGAAGATGATGAGGAGGTTGAGGAAGAAATTGATATGAATTGTTTTGCAAGTGCCATAGTTCCTCCCCCTATTCATGGAAATGCTAGCTTTAGCATCCCAAATGTGATTCTTCAAGGTCTTGAACAACATGGGTGCTTTGGTGGTAGTAAAAATGAAGATGCCAATGATCACTTGAGGAATTTTGTGCAAACTTGTAATCTCTACAAGTCGGCAAGGGTGTCGGAAGAATCATTAAGGTTGAGAGTGTTCCCTTACTCTCTCACCGAAAAAGCTAAAGAGTGGTTGAACAAGTTGCCGAGAAATTCCATCTTCACTTGGCAAGAGTTGGTAAAACAATTTCTTGGGAAGTTTTCACCAAAAGGGAAGCAAGCGGCGTCGAGAGATAAAATCTACATGTTTGAGCAAGAGACATCCGACTCTTTGACCGAGGCTTGGGAGGCTTTCCAAGATGGGTTGCTCCGGTGTCCCAATCATGGTTTCAATGGGAACATGTTGTTGCAAAGCTTCTACCAAGGTTTGAACAAGATGAACCAATCCGCCTTGGACACCTTGTGTGATGGTGTCACCATGGACAAGAGGTACGAAGAAGTAAAAGATATCCTAGACAAGGTGACCAAGCGCTCTCAAGAATGGCAATCAAGAGCTAAGAACCCGGGAAGAGAAGTTGGGATTAGTCCAATGATGCTAGAAAGACTTGAAGCCCAAGATGAGAAGATGGCAAAGATATTGACGTCGGTGGACCTCATGAACAAGAACTCAAAGGCCGATAGGGAAGCCAATGAAAAGAGAGTGCACAAGGTGGAAAATATCCACACTACAAATGCCGGACATCAAGTGGCCCCAATGGGTTATGTTACTCCCGGAGGTGTTCCTATGACCCTTCTCCAACATGGGCAAGAAGGATACTATCCGGAACAATGCTATCATATGCAAGAAGGAGAAGAGGTAAATTATGTGGGCAACTACCAAGGGCAAAGAGGGTATGATCAAGGTGGTTATCAAAGACCTTATCAACAACCCTACCAACAACCATATCAACAAGCCTATCAACAACAAGGGCAATGGAGGCCAAGTCAAGGAAGAGGTAGTTGGAGTAACAACCAAGAGGGGAGAGGAGCCGGTTCTTCTCAACAATATGCTCCAAGACCTCCGTTTAAGCAAAATGATCAAGAAGCAAAGACTACCACAAAATTGGAAGAAATAATGAGTCAAATGCTTCAAAATCAACAAGGCATAAAGGAAACCATAACATCCCATACAACATCAATCAAGGAGCTTGAATCACGAATGAGTCAATTGGCTCACCAAGTCAACCAAAGGCCGCATGGTACGCTACCAAGTGACACGGTAGTAAATCCCAAGAAGAGCGGAAAAGATCAAGTCATGGCAATAAAGACTCGAAGCGGCAATGAATATGATTATCAAAAGGCCAAGAACGATGATAATGAAAGGTGGAACATGCAAGGCAATGATGAGGGTGCCGAGGAACATTCTAATGATGCTATTGGGGATGAAGTGTTGCAAGAAGAAGAAGGGCAAGGTGAGGTGTTTGTACAAGACAATGATGATGATGTTCAAGAAATTCCCAAGCCTACACCCCAAAACACCACTACCCAAAAAGCTAAACCAAAGAAAACTCCACCACCCAAAGAAAGCCTTTCCATTCCAAGATCCTTTCCCAAAATTCCCCTTCCATTCCCACAAAAGAATAACAAGCAAAGAGAAATCACACATGCCAAGAAGATATGGGAGAAAATTGCAAGCACTTCAATCAATATTCCATTGGTTGATGCATTGGGACAAATGCCCAACATTGCTAAATTCATGAAAGATTTGGTGACCAAGAAGATGTATGGAGATTTCGAGACAATCAAGGTGACGCATCAAGTGAGTGCAATTGTGTCAAAACACATAGCTCCAAAGATGGAAGATCCCGGGGCTTTTACCATTCCATGCACAATTGGTGGAAGACACTTTGAGAAAGCTTTGTGTGACCTAGGTGCAAGTATCAACTTAATGCCATATGCGGTGTATAAAACGTTGGACACCAAGGCACCTAGACCAACAACCGTGAACTTACAAATGGCCGATCGCTCAATGAAGAGTCCGATTGGAATTATTGACAATGTGTTGGTGAAGGTGGACAAATTCGTCTTCCCGACGGATTTTGTGATTCTTGATTGCCCCGTAGATTTTGAAGTACCCATCATTCTTGGGAGACCATTCTTGGCAACCGGGAGAGCTCTTTGCGACGTGGAGAGAGGTAAACTTACTTTTAGGTTCAATGGAGAGAAGGCCGTTTTTCATATTTGCAAGGCCTTGAAACAACCAATGGATAATGACGCGACGTGTTCTTATGTTGATGTCGTGGTTGATGCCCTAGTAGAAAAGGAGAGTGTCTTAGCTAGTCAAGAAGACACGTTGGCGGCGGTGATATGGAACATGGATGTAGAAAATGAAGAGAGTGTAGCGGAGGTAGTGAAGGCATTGGAAGGCCTTGGATCAAAACCCTATGTACCTAAAAAGCTATCCCTAGACCTTGAGAACCGAGAAACACCACCAACGAAACCATCCATCGAAGAACCACCGAAACTTGAATTGAAAGTCTTGCCATCCCATTTGAGATACACTTTCCTTGGTCCCAACTCCACTCTACCCATAATCATCTCATCTCATTTGACCAAAACTCAAGAATCCCAACTTGTTGAAGTGGTGAAGATGAGGATTAAGGCTATAGGATGGACCTTGGCGGATATAAGGGGAATTGATCCGGGGGTATGCACTCATAAGATCTTGCTTGAAGAAGGGTGTCGGCCAAGTGTAGAACACCAAAGGAGATTGAATCCTCCTATGCAAGAGGTAGTGAAGAAAGAAATCATCAAATGGCTAGATGCGGGTGTGATAGTTCCATTGTCCGATAGCAAGTGGGTGTCACCCGTGCAATGTGTGCCCAAGAAGGGGGGTATGACGGTGATTCTAAATGACAAGGGTGAGTCCATTGCAACTAGACCCGTAACCGGATGGAGAGTGTGTATGGATTATCGAAAGCTCAACACCGCTACAAGGAAGGACCATTTCCCTTTGCCATTCATTGATCAAATGCTTGATCGGTTGGCGGGTCGTGCTTACTATTGTTTCTTGGATGGGTACTCCGGCTATAACCAAATATCCATTGAGGCCGAGGATCAAGACAAGACCACTTTCACTTGCCCCTATGGCACCTTTGCATTCCGCAAAATGCCGTTTGGTCTTTGTAATGCCCCCGCCACATTCCAAAGGTGCATGCTAGCTCTTTTTCACGATATGGTGGAGAATTTTCTTGAGGTTTTCATGGATGGCTTCTCGGTAGTTGGAGATTCATTCGATGATTGCTTGTCAAACTTGGAGAGGGTGCTAAAGAGATGCGAAGAAACAAGGCTTGTGCTCAATTGGGAGAAATGTCATTTCTTAGTGCAAGAAGGTATAGTGTTGGGACACAAAGTCTCTAAAAGAGGCATCGAAGTAGATCAAGTGAAGATTGAGGTGATTTCCAAACTCCCACCTCCAATGACCGTGAAGGGTGTCCGAAGTTTCTTGGGGCATGTGGGATTTTATCGCCGCTTTATCAAGGACTTCTCCAAAGTTGTGAATCCGATGTGAAAACTTTTGGAGAAGGATGCCAAGTTCGTGTTTGACAAAGCTTGCTTAGAGGCTTTTGAAGAAGTGAAGAAGAGGTTGACAACCGCACCGGTAATTGTGAGTCCTAATTGGGAGCTCCCATTTGAGCTCATGTGTGACGCTAGTGATGTGGCTTTGGGAGCCGTGCTAGGTCAAAGAGTGGAGAAGATGTTTCATCCTATCTACTACGCAAGTAAAACGATGAATGGAGCTCAAATGAATTACACGGTGACAGAAAAGGAGCTTCTAGCAATAGTTTTCGCCTTTGAGAAATTCCGAGCATACTTGGTGGGGTCGAGAACAATTGTCCATACCGACCACTCCGCTATCCGGTACTTGATGGCAAAGAAGGATTCCAAGGCAAGACTCATTCGTTGGGTGTTACTTCTTCAAGAGTTTGACATTGAGGTGATAGATAGAAAGGGGACCGAGAACCAAGTGGCGGATCATTTGTCACGGTTAGAGGAAGAAGGTCGCCCGAAGGAAGAAGTGGAGATAGATGATACCTTTCCGGATGAAAGGATCTTGGCCGTGTCTTGGGAACCAATCCCTTGGTATGGCGACTTAGCCAATTCCATAGTTGGGGGAGTTTACCCCGAAGACTTCACGTTTTATCAAAAGAAGAAGTTGGCAAAAGATGCAAGGTTCTATTATTGGGATGAGCCCTATCTCTTTAGGGTATGTGTTGATGGAATCATCCGACGGTGTGTTGCCGAGTCCGAGCAAGAGGCCATTATGAATGGGTGTCATTTTTCGCCTTACGGCAGACATCATGGTGGAGTTAGGACGGCGGCTAAGGTGCTACAATGTGGCTTCTTTTGGCCAGCCTTGCACAAGGATGCCCATGCTTGGGTCAAGAATTGTAATCAATGCCAACGGATGGGGGGAATTTCGAGAAAGCATGAAATGCCAATGAACCCCATTGTGGAGGTTGAATTGTTTGATGTATGGGGGATTGACTTCATGGGACCCTTTGTGAGCTCATATGGAAACAAATACATTTTGGTGGCGGTGGACTATGTGTCTAAGTGGGTGGAAGCGGTTGCGCTCCCCAACAATGAAGCCAAGAGTGTATTGAGTTTCTTGAAAAAGAACATCTTTTCAAGATTTGGGACTCCAAGGGCAATCATTAGTGATGGTGGGAGTCATTTTTGCAACCGTGCCTTCTCAAATCTCCTTCAAAAATATGGAGTGAAACACAAGGTTGCAACTCCCTACCACCCCCAAACAAGTGGCCAAGTCGAGGTTTCGAACCGGGAGATAAAGAACATTCTTGCCAAGACGGTTAATGCAAATAGAACCGATTGGGCAAGAAAGCTTGATGAAGCTCTATGGGCTTACCGAACCGCATACAAAACTCCAATTGGGATGTCCCCATTCAAGTTGGTGTTCGGAAAAGCTTGTCATCTACCGGTGGAACTTGAACACAAAGCCCTATGGGCATTGAAGAAATTGAACATGGATTGGGATGATGCCGCCAATGCAAGAATCTCAAATTTGCACGAGCTTGATGAATTCCGGTTCCTAGCCTATGAGAATGCAATGATCTATAAAGAGAAAATGAAAATGCTCCATGATTCTAGGATATGGAACCGGACGTTCAAAGAAGGAGATGTCGTGTTGTTGTTCGACACTCGCTTGAAGCTATTCCCGGGCGAAGTCCAAGTGGAAGGGACCTTTTAAGGTGGTAGGAGTTACTCCTTATGGTTCCGTCGATTTGCAATCAAGAGACGGCGGAAGAACTTTTCGGGTCAATGGGCATAGAGTGAAACACTATTTGGGATGCAACGCCGAGGTTGGTGAAGCGGCGTGCATCTACCTTGATGAGCCTTGAAGAGAAATAGCCAAAACCGTCGTGCCGCGACGTTAAACGAGGCGCTTCTTGGGAGGCAACCCATGATTTTAGTATAATTAGTTGTTAGTGGTGCAGGTGTTCGAGTGTTCGTGAACTCGGGAGTTGAAAAGTGAAGATAGACAACCAAGGGAATCTCGGCTCAGGTCTAGGCGGACCTCCTAAAATGCTAGGAGGGCCGCCCAGGTACAATGGGACAACCAGAAAAGAGAAAACAAGTCTCATCCACCCCCTCCGAGGAAGGTGCAAGGGACGATGTACCCTTAGCAAACCTACCAAAGCAAGTAAGAGGAGAAAACCGATCAAAGAGGAAGCAAGATGCTTCTTCATCTCAAGCTAGAACAACAATGCCAAGGGCAACTGAGGCGACTCACATGGAGGGGGGTGCCATAGAGGAATCGCGGATCCAAGACAGCGGGGAGTCACCCGATGATGAGAACTGGAGGGAATCGTTCACAAGGAAGAAAGCTTTCTGGTTGTATCTAAGGAAATACTTGGACCGGGAAGCAAACAATGAGCGGGTAATCAAGTTCGACAGTCTTGAAAAGAAGAACCCGAACATGTATAAAAGGGTTCAACAGCATGCCAATTGGGTCCAAGTCCTGAGTCGACCACTTCCAAAGTCTAATGATGCATTGACTCGTGAATTTTATGCTAACTTGGCTACCAACGAGGAAGGAGACACACGAGTGTTCTGTCGAGGCAAGTATGTGGACATGACTGCGGCTGCGTTCAATGAATTCTTACATCTTGAAAACTTCAAGACGCCCGGGTTCCAAAAGAAGCAAGACTTGACTGAAAAGCAACAACGGGCATGGGTTGTACCCATCATTGGGAGGGAGTCCAAACCAAAGTGGAAACAGGTCGGTGTGCAAATCTATAGAGGTGACCTTAATTTTGAAGCAAAGTGCTGGCATTCCATCTTGATTTCCAGGGTAAGACCGACTAGTCAGGATCACAAAGTCACTGTCCATCAAGCCGTGATGATTGCATGCCTTATGCGTGGGATAAAGATCAACTTGGGAGTAGAGATGGCAAAAGAAATAATGGAAGTAATACATTTAGACAGGAAGAGATTTGCTTATCCACAGACATTAACAGAGTATCTCATGCATCATGGAGTGGAAGAATTCCCTGGAGACTTCTTCAGCCCAGCAAAGAAGCCGTTCGATTGGTATTCAGTCAAGGACGATTCTACAGCCCCTTTGGTCTCTCGTGCCCCTGCTTTACCTGCCTCTCCGCTGCCTTCTAGTTCACGGGCGGACATTCCACTTGATTCCGACCCTATTGCAGCTGATGACACTGCTATGAGTGATGAGCCCGAGATCCCACCACCACCCCCTCCACCTCCAGCAGCCCCGGCAGACCAGTCCATTGAGATGCTCCAAGCTATGAGGGCACATACTCTTGCCATCGAGGCTAACACAGTAGCCCTTGCACAGCATACAGCAGCTATTCAGGCGCATACTCAGGCACTTCAGCAGACCAGGCTGTCCGTTGATCAGATGTCAGCAGTTGTCACAGGGTTATCTCGGCACTTTAATGTGCCCATGGGTCTCATTGCTCCTTCCACAGCTGCTTCCACTGTGCACACTGTCCATGCTCCTCCGGCTCCTACTCAGCCTTCGCCAGCTCCGGGTCCTATCACTTATAGGCGCAAAAACAAGAACCTGGCTTGAGCATCACCAGGGAGTCCCTTTGTTACCCCCCTTTATCTTTCATTTGTCTACTTAGCATGCGGGACGATGCTAGAGTTTTTAGTTGGGGGAGGGGTTCGAATGTATATGTGTATTTTGGATTGGGTTGCACTTGTGTGTTATATGCTATCCATGTATACATTCGAACCACTTTTGGTGTACATACACTTTATGTTGCTAGTCTAGCTTAATTTTTAGTTATGTTCCAAAGATGCTTTAGTTATTTTCTTTTTAAATAAGCCTCCGGTTTTCTTCACTTGGTTCTTTCCGGATGTTCTTTTTGAACCAAGCATGTACATTGAACTCCTTTTGAAATGCAGTAGTGATTCATGTGATACCGTCTTATGTTTCTTCATTTTCATGGCAAATGACAAGTGAATTTGAGTTTTGATTGATATAGCTTGAGTTGTAGACTGTGAAGTTCTTGTGTTGGCTTATTGAGTTGTTGGCATGGTCCAATTGGACCATTGCATGCTTTGCGAGTAAATGTCCGTCTTGTGTGTCTGAAAAATGTACTTGAGAAATCACTTGCTTGTGTGGTGAGGCATTTTGTTCAATAAATTGTGTGAGTGACTTGAGAGTTTAAAGCTTGCCTTTAGTGTACTTTGAGACGAAATCCTAGGTGAACTTGACTTGAAACATGATTTTAGGCTTTTCCTTGGACCGCTACTATCCTAAATGGCCTACCTGTACATATTCACCCCAGTTAGCCCCTCTGAGCCTTAACCTTTCATTTGGCAGTCACTAAATTGAAACCCGAGCCAATTCTTGTGTGCTAAGGCACCAACCCTCTTTTTGGCCCTAACCTCCATGTGTGCATTGAAAAACGTGCAACTTAGGCTAAAACCTAAGTTTGGGGGAGATGGTAAAAGCTTGGAATTCCATGGCGAATGTCAAATTGAAATATATAAAAGAAAGAAGAAAAGTGGAACAAAAGAAAGAGAAAAAGAAAGGAAGTATGCATATATAAAAAAAAATAAAAAAAAAGAGAGGAGAAAGAAAGAAAAGGAGGGGGAGTAAAGAAGAAGAAAAGAGAAGTATTGAATAAAGGAGGGACTAAATTGGCACCACCTCCAAAAGAAGGGTAGGATGAGCCTAATGAAAAGAAAGAAAAAGTTGCACAAAAGAGAATGAAATGATGTAGTGCTATGGAGGTATTAGTCACTAATTAGCCAAATCTACCACACCTTAAACCAAAAGCCTACGTTACAACCTGTCAAGTCCTAATTGATTTTGAGTCAAGTGAGCCTACATTAGTGGAGAAGTACAAGAAGGGCAAGTCTTTGAGAAGCGCGCATGAAATTTCCTTGCGAGAGTGAGAGCTCAAATTGTTAAGAGTCCCAAAAGAATTTTTGTGAAAATATTTTTGGTGAGTGAGGGACTCTACTCTTTTTGGTGAGAATAGCAAGTGAGTCTTGAGCGCAAGTTCAGGTGCATGATAAGGAGCATAAACAAGTGAAGCGAGCCGACGACCTTGAGGCAAGCCTTGAAAGTCATGTGTTTCCTCTAGCCGTAGTTGATTAGACATGAGCAGTGCTTGTCAAATGTCCATGGAAGTGATTGAGACTAGTTAGTATCAACTGACTCATTAATGCAAAATGATGTTCGTGACTGTGAATCGAGGAACATAACTGAGTCTTGAGCTTTAACTAGAACATGATTTGATCTCTTTGATTTGGAATTGCTTGAGGACAAGCAAGGACTTAAGTTTGGGGGAGTTGATAAGTTGGTATTTTACCAACTTAAATACTACTTTAAGCTTTTGTTCTTGAATCCAAAAACAATAATATGTGCTATTGATGCCGTGAATTGCTTAATTTCAGGTTATGACGAGTGTAAACGAGTCGTTGATTGAAGTTGAAGTAAAAGAGCAAGAATTAGAGTCAAGAGATCAAGATCGGAGTCACAGAGCCAGGCGCCCCGCCTAGCTCGGGCGCCCGCCTGAAGAAGCCACTGCCTAAGAAGAGAAAAATGTCACAGGCGCCCCAGCTGGCTAGGCGCCCCGCCTGAATTGCAAGGTCTCCAGGCGCCCCGCCTGAAATAGAAGAGGTTCAGGCGCCCAGCCTAGAGCAGGCGCCCCTCCTAGCTGGCACACTGTCTAAAGAAGAAGAAATGGCTCAGGCGCCCCGCCTAAAATACAGGTTCCTGATCTTCTATAAATACTAAAAGCTAGGGTTTTAGCATCATCCAATTATATACTTATACTCTAAAGGTTTTGGGCGATTTTGGGAGCCAAGTTGGAGACTTAACATTATTTTTGTAAGCTTCTAAACTTGTATCTTTGAATATTGATTCATATATCAATCCAAAGTCTATGTTTGATTTCAATCCATCATTTCATTACATGTTAATTGTTTTGATTCAAACCCTAGTTATGAGTAGCTAAATCCATAACTAGGGGTGTAAATATGCTATAGTGATAGAAAATCAATGGGTGTTGTTCCATTTCACTAACCATAACACAAGTAACAATTATCCAACTCCCCATTACAATAACATCAAAATTCCAAATCCATGATATTTGGGATTTCTTGTCTACATTGCTAGTTAAGACTCGGAAGAGATTAACTAGAGTAAAATAGTGGAGTTGGCGAGGATTTGAGTTGATAGGCTATTTGTATAGACTAACTCATCTAAAAGGAGTTACGCTCGGAAGAGGTCTCATTTCCTCGGGTCTTTGAGTAGTACCTTGAGTATGCAATTAAGGCTTTGACGAGCGAGCTGCGCAAGATCTCTTCTAGGCCGGAAGGATTCTAGAGATCACAATCGGAATACTCGACCATAATTATACTTGTGTTGGGAAGGTGAAGTGCAAATACCCGTTGGTTGGAAATCGATATTAGTTGTTTACATCCCTAGTCTCATAATATATAATCAATTTACTTGCTTATTTGTGTGTCTTGTAGTTAATTATAGCGATCTTAAAAACAACCCCACTTCTAGGACTCAATATTAAACTTCATTTGAATTTCTACTTGCAACTCTCTTACTTGACGAGCTAGTTCCCTTGGGAAATCGACCCCGACTCATATCGGGTATTATATTTTGACGACCGCCCCTCACCATTAAAGGCGTAGGATTGAGCGTGGATCAGATATCATTAGAAAAAGCGATGTCCTGAAGCTTGAAGTCAGTTGTAAAGTTTAAGTCAAAGACTAGCTGTTGGAATATCATGTCCGGTGATGGTGAACGACACATGATTGATTACGCAATTCAGTTAGCTTTAATAGGAATAACATTGTGATTCCAATATTTTATAGCTTGAACTTTCTTTCAATCAATCTTCAAGTAGTTAATTTGGCCGTTTCAAAATCAGTTTGAGACTTGCACACCGAACCCTTTTAGAATTTCAACAGCTTCAGCCCGTTTCTTCTAATCACTAGCTGTATGGATGACAACTCCATCACCGCTATTGTTTTCCCTTGTTTCTGTCTTTGATTTGATCTGGACATTTCTTAATCTTTACTTATGTCTTAGATTCTGTTTAATTTAATTTCTTGCTACAAATGTTACGCATGAAGTTGCATCTCAAGTTAGAGTCTCATGTCCTACACAACTGTAGATAGATTACTCAAGTTTTGTATATATATTGAAGTTTTAGTGCGATTTTGACGAACTTATGATAATCCAACACCAAGGGCATGAGCCATTGTAATTTGTCTATATAGGGTCGGCTGGACTTAATCATGTGTTGTGAATTAGCAAAATTTCCAATTTGAGCTTGAAATAACTAGCAAGAAACTAGCCGGATTCTTAACTTAAAGACCAATAAATCATCGACCATATTATGATATTTTGGTAAGTCATTATATTTTTTTATAGCTCCATGTGTATTGCTACTGCTTGGATCCCCACATATGTGCTGTCATTTCCTTTTATCATTTCTTGATTTGTGCTGTCATCCTTGCACTATGACTATGCGTCTATGCCAAGGACATCTCCTATCATTTGAAACCAATGTCTTAGAATTTGTGCGTCAACATCTTCAGGGTCGATGCCCTTGGAAGTTGGAACCTCAATATTTTCAGTTGAAACGTACCAAAACAAGGACATCAAATGTTAGGCTGGTCAAGCTAGCCTCACAAGTTTAAAGAGTCGACAAGTTATAAGCCTTAAAGTTCTCCCAAGTATTTGATACTCCTATCATTTATCAACCAATCAAAATGGGCTATATGATTATCAGATGTCCCCTTCAGACCGGAACCAAAATAAACTTATCCAGAACGAATAAGTATTGACAGGGAAAGACAAGGATTACAAGAAGATCAAGCAAAACATTTAAGTGCTATAAGGAAGTTTACAAACCCCTGGAGCCACATCTTCTTCTGGTGTCAGGTACTTCTAGATTTCAAAGATTGATTCCACAGCTTGGATTTAAAGCATTTGCTAATGCATTTTGGTAGAAGATTATCCTAACACACCCTACAAGACTAAGACAACTACTACTATAAATTGTACTTACATGTTCACCTCCAACTTCCTATCTCCAATGACCATCATTGGAACTATAAACAAAACGAACATTGTTTAGTAACAAACTAAGCGGGAGACTTCAAATGGCCCATATTTTTCTTTTTCCACAAGCAGAGATTCTTCACCTAACGATCGAGGCTAAATAGTATATACAGAAGACCGCCAAATACTACACGGGTTCGCTCCTAATAATGATGTTGAAACAAACTTACGTTCATCAGAATTTTAAGGCATACCCTGCTCTGCTATCATCATATCATATGGAGTCTGATACCAAGCTTCTATAAGTTATGAATGAAGGACAATTAGACCTTGTTAACATGTTTTGCAGCATGTAGCTATACAAAATCCTTCTCATCTTCATCACTGTCGTCACTAATCCATCCATAACATGGTTTGCGAATTCGGTTGCTTTGGACAGTATCTTTCAGTGGTGTAGACTGCAATGGAGCAACGTCCTGTAAAGTAGACTAATAAAACTGTCCAATCAGCTAAGAACAATAAATTAAAATGAAGGTCAAAACACCTGAAGCTTTACTTCTCTAGTAAAAATATTAGAAAAGAGGGGAAAACAGCAGTAACAAGATTGGAGATCAACAATAAAGAGGCAGTAATAAGATGTCGATCAAGCATTGAGTTTTCTTTCCAAGTATACCTTTAATACAACATATTAAAACAAACAGAACTTGAGGAAGAATAGCATGATAGCGGGTCAAGACAAACATTTAACTCACTGATGGAATGAGCAGTGATGATGTAAAACTTGCATATTTACTCATTTTTTCTGTTTTTCCTTTTGAACATAGTAAATATATAGAGATGAATAAAGCCAAGAACTTGCAGATGATGTCTAAAGGCTTTTTATGTTGTTCCTTGCATTTTTACTCTAAATTTGACAAACTCAAGGTTTTACTATTGATGCTATTCCTTCTCTGAATTATTCAGGTTTGTGAAAAAGCCTTGTAATATGATTCTCGCAAGCTCATTAGCCTAGAAACCACAGTAAATATAATGAGCGTAGAGCTTATAGCATTTGTCGCTATAGCATAAGACAGATCATATTACTTAATTCTTTCTGTGGTAGCTACTCCTTGTCCTTGGATTGTGAGATTCAAGAGGTTGAACCATGAACAGTGCGGCTCGATCAGGTGCTAATATAACTTCAAAAGGTAGACTTATCTGCATTATAGCTTGGATAAAGTTGTTCTAAAAGATTACACTCCAAGCGTATAATAATACCAAAACGGATTTGTCTAGTACTTGTAATTCTCCAATGTTGAAGAACCACCAAAGAATATTTGCTGTCTTTCAGAATTCACACCCCTATTCCATAACACCCCAAGAGTAAGAGAGACCATCACAGACCAAATTACCAAACCAAAGTTACCCCTTTTCTCATCCAATCTATCATTTCCATTTATTCTTGACAAAACCAAGTTAAGAACAAGAAGGAAACAGAGTCAATTGCAACTGTCTCTCTGCCTCCTGCAACATCTCATACACTATGTTGGTTGAGTTTTCATACAAACATTTATCATGCAACATAGTATGCAAACAAACTTATATTCTCATATACTAAGTTGGCTAGGTTTTCATACAAACATTTTCATGATGCATATAGACCAAAGAATTTAAGTAGGGTTACCTTAACTAGCATACGGCCACTTCCAGTATCTATTTCATTTTCATCAGATTTTTCTTGTTCACAAAGTTTCACAGGAGTGACATTATCTGCTGGATCATGCTCTTCACATACTTCTTTGTCAACAGGTTCTTGACTATTTTCCTGAATATTAGCAATAATAATTTCATTGGCACTGCTGATTTCTGCAGCTAATTGTTTCTTGGATTGGGGCTCATGATCCTCAGACTCCTCCTCAGCTTGTTTGTCAAGTATAGTCTCAATTAAAAGCTTGTATGCTGCCTCCTCAATAAATATCCACCCTTCTTCTCCATAAACCTACCATTATCACTTGAAAATTCAATAAAATGAAATAAAAAAGACAGTCCGGTGCACAAATCACGCACACACAGCGTCCAGAAGGGCTGCATCCCAAGAGGTGTGATGTAATACAAGTATCCGTGGTTGTTCTCACGGCTCGAATCCAAAAAATTCAATAAAATGATATAGAGAAAAAGAATGAAATGTGCTTGGCGAAAAAAGAAAAAAAACCTTGAGGAGGTCTTTCACGGATTTTCGAACAACATGATCTGAAAAACCTAAACGACTCATTGCATCTAGTGCTGCATCCATTCTTCGTAGACCCTTCTGCATTTATACAAACAAATTAAACCCATTAAAGAATCTTGATTATACTGTGGGTGTGTGTTTTGCACAGTGAAGTATGGGTGTACCTTGGGGCGTTTGCTTCTGGGAGCCATGAAAAGGACTTTAAACAATGGAAGAGACCTGCAAAAAATGGCAAAGTGTGTGAACACCTTTTCTACTTCTTTTTTACCTTGAATGTATATAAGCGTATAGTCCAAGCCAAGATCATCTGACATCACCAATCAAATAGAACTAATTAATGTTAAATTTTAAAGTAATGATATTTGTTTTTTAAATAAATAAAACAAACTGATAATGAGTAATACATGTACACATACTTTTAAAACTTTTACTTGTAGAACTCTTTTCATAATTTCTTTTATCCTCTTCTTGTAATGGTGTCTATGAATATTCAACGAACTTGCATGCCAAGTAACGTATTTGTCACCATTACTCCTTTTGTTTTTTTTTTTTTCCTTTTTTGGGTATGCATGTTTGTTCCCAACGAGTTTCACTTGTCATAGTACATTTTTGCAATTAACTAAGGTATTTCATGTTATTCACAAAGAAATGCATGTCTTTCCAATTTATAATGCGATACTACGTCAGTGGAGTCGAACATTTAAACAAAATAAGAAAATTAAAGAAATTATTCAGATATAATACATGTGTGGACTTTCGTTATTTATAAAACTTCATATTGGCACTATGGTCACTCAACTTTGGATAATTTGCCACCATGATTACTTTTCTTTGTTTTGTTTTTCTATCGTCACTCAATTTTGGATAATACACCACCATGGTCACTTATCTTTATTTTATATTTCTATGGCCACTCAACTTTACCCAGCTAACTCTCATGGTCATCTAACACAAAACTCTACAAACTTCCGTTAAGTATATGCTGACGTGACAACTAATTTTTTTATGCAAATTACAAAAAATGAAAAAAACTAAAATCATTTAGAACCAACCCACTTTATACCCCGCTCATCTCCAATTCTAGTTAAACTTGGTCGTCTGACCTTGATGAGTTAGCTGCATTCATGCATTTTATAAGCAGGAATTTTCATTTAAGTGGCATAAATTTTTAATTAATTATAAAGATATTTCACAGTTTGTTTAAGTAGTACTGCTTTTATTTATATACAGATTTTTGATAGTTGATATTGATATCAATGTAACATATATGATAATAGCTTCAAGTTGATGTTAAATGAACCGACTATAGCATATCGTTTTGTTGGTTAAAATGATTATGTTTTCTTGGAAGAAAGAAGTCATAGACAGCAGTTTGATAGGATATGTTGTAAAGAAGTTAATTATATGGTTAAAATGGTTATGTTTTCTGTTAAAGAATTTAAATAATTTTACAATGGTTTGATGTCTTTATTTTGCTTTGGATAATATATGCTCCATTATTGTTTGATGCTTTATTTTATTTCTTTGAGTTCGTAATGGTACCATAACTGTTACATATAATTTGTAGAATGAAATATGGAAAAGATAAAAGAACATAAAAAAGAAAAGCAAGTTGTTTTGCAGTAACGAAATTCTGCTAAATTCAATTCTTGGGTCGGTTTGGGGCTGTGTGGGGTCTAAAGTGGGTTGGTTTAGTTTTTTCATTTTATGTAATTTGCAGAAAAAATAAAATTGTCACGTCAGCATATTCTTAACGGAAGTTTGTAAAGTTTTGTGTTGGATGACCATGAGAGATAACTAAGTAAAGTTGACTAACCATAGAAAGACAGAACAAAGATAAATAACCATGATAGCTTATTACCCAGAGTTGAGTGACCATAGAAAGACAAAACAAATATAAGTGACTATGATGATCTATTACCCTAAGTTGGGTGCAATCAACTCCCTTAATTACCTTTACTAATCTTTGTGAGGATAATCTTTGTGAGGAAGGTGAACCCTAAACAAAGTATGTAAAAAACGATAAGAACTAGAAAGAAAATCAAATATGCTATTATGATCAAAACACAGTTTACAGTAAACTTTATGATAATACGATATACGAGGTCACTTACTTAGTGATATGAAATAAAAGCATAAAAGATAGCACTGTTAGGGAGGAGATCTCATTTTCAGAATTCAAATTCGAGACCTCTAATTAAAGATAGAGATGTACTTACCATCCCACCACTACATCAATTATTAGTTGTATTTTCATTCAGATATAAAATCTCATGTGTACTGTCACATATATAATGCTACACACTCTTGGAGAGTTGTTTGTGTGTGTGTTCTCTTTTAGTTGTTTGTGTGTTAGTTTTGCGGGAAGGACACGTTGACAACGAACTTCTGAGGAGCATCTAACAAAGGACGATAGGGGAGACCGTGATTACCGAGAGATTCAATGTGTATTGTAATCCCTCGATACAAGAAAACTTTATGGGGTGCACATATATGTGCTAACTTTGGATGCACAAAAGTGTCGAGAGGCTTGAGATGCGACTATTATGCACCACGAGCTATCTTCACAAAGGATAAAGATCTTCATGTTGATTGAGCACTTGTGCCACGACTGAGGTTTGACCTTACGGGCAAGGGTATGTTTGTTTAGTTGTGCAGTCATGGCGCAATATTTTACAGTGATGAAAGTACGACGTAAGGAACTTTTGACAATGCCTCAAGCACTTGTGACATGACACGGACAATGTGAGTGTCAAGCGAAGATTAGATTGATGCAAGCCCTAAGCCATCTCCCGGAGCATGCTGAGATCAGACCCACTATATGAGCAGCCTGGCAGGAGTAATCCAGCCTTCTAAGTTGAAGTCTTTAGCATAAAACAGGAAACACTAATGAAGCCCAAGTCTCCATGTCTTTGGGACAAGATGAGGTAGCTAGGCCGTAGGCCCAAGGCCGTGGAAAGAGTCATGGGATTAGTTAGACAAGGTCTTTGCAACCCATTACTATTTAACAGAATTGATTAATATTTGTGTACATTATATATCGTTTTGTTAATTGACTAAATCCTTTTTAAATTTCAAACCAAAAGGTTACCGTGAAGTTCTATTCAATGCAAAATAGTCTAGTTCATATGTGACGGGATTTCACCTAAAAAAAAAAGCATCATTTTCTGACTATTATATATTACAAATACTGAACAAAAAAGAAGCTACCAAGCATGACAGATATGAGGAAGTTACTACCACCCCTCCATGATTGCTTTTAGAACTCAAAAAATCATAGAAATGATGAAAGTAAATCTACTTTCCATGATGATGATCAGGAGGATGGCACTGGTAGCACTTAGCAAACAACCCAAAGGTATCAACTTGCTTGATGAAATTGGTCACACTTGCCCATCCTCCGAATCCAAATCCTACAACAAAAACCCAGGCCACCACAAACACATTCATTGCATACACTGCTGTCCAGCTTGGAAGGAAGAATGGAGGTTTCTCAGCAGCATTCTGCATCCACAGGAGAAATCAAGTTTGTCTCAGAAGCAGAGGCAGAACAATGGGCAGCCCAAACTAGGTAAATGTATAAAAAAAAATAATTTAAAATCTGTACATATAATAAGATTCATAATCGTTCAACATACTGAATTTAGATCCTGAAATCTTCCTTTATCAGAGGGGAAGAAAATTATTACAAGCACACACTAGGAAGGTGCAAAATAAGTCAACAAAAGAACTTGCTCATTTCAAGTCAGGTTACCATCAATCAATCCAATAGTAGTCAGCAGATTAAGTGGCTTACGAACAAACCCGAGATGAATGCAACATATAACTACTGGCTGACAAGGACATCCCACAGATTGTCTCAAGAGTACAGCTATTGCAACCACTAGTTAAGTCAGATTGTAGTTTTTCTAGCCTAATGGAATCGGCCACTTGCAGAATAAGTATCTGTATTCGTGGGCAAGATATTGCTACTCGGTATCATTATATACATACTGCATGCGATGTTTATAAGAATAATTCTTTTTCAATGTGATTACAGCCATCCATTTCCACGTCCAATTATTGCTCTACAAAAGTTGTTTGAAGTATCTAGCTAAAGGCTAACTAGTGAGTGTGACTACCATAATTATTGTAGTGATCAGCAGGGAGGCCCCAGGCAGATGACAAAGGGCCCAACTCCCTAACTGACATGAGACCGAATCAGATTTGGTCATTTTTCTCACAAATCTTCTCCCAGTAAAATTTAAGCAGTCACCGAGCACAATACATCAGTCACAACTATTTCTTATGACATGAAAGGCTTGACGAAACTGCAAAAGATAATGTGTTTTTAGAGAGTGACCGCCAGCTTGTTGTGTGATTGTTAAGTATGCCAGCAAGTCACAAGGTACAAATGAGATGAGAGGGGCATTGGAAGATAAAGGACTATACCTGCCGGGCAGAAGCCTTTCTGTAAGTGAGCATATGAGCAGCAGCAGGAATTATGTACACAGTGAAGCTAACTAATAGTGCCCCCACAGCAGAGTTAATAGGCCCAAAGAATGGAAATATGATGGCCAAGAACCATATTGGTATCACAACTGGTAGCCTGGCCAGTGCCCTCAAACATATGCTCTTCGTGTCATGCATCCCCACAACTTTTTCCCACACAAAGTACAGAGGAGTGCAAGCAAATCCAAATGTAATAAACTGCAAGAATACAGGTAAATAATTATTGTCATGTATGGAAACCATGGTACTGAATCTAATTCAAGAGAAGATTATGAATATACCTGGTGAATTAGCATTAGAATGACAGCCGTGTCACGAAAACCAGTACGCGGGAGGAGAGAGAAGGCATTGGCATGGTCAAGAAGCTGGTCACCAAACGCCCAATAAACAGCTGATGCTGATGGAATTGTTAACGTGAAGACATACAGTGTGGCAAACAGATATATGGACTTGAATTTTTGAGGCTTCCACATTGCATGCATGATTTCCCTAAAGAAAATCAAGATTCTTTTATTAGTATCACTTTTTCGTTTTCATTTTGCTTTGTTGCAGACAACTCTAGCAGAATTTAAAATCTTAAACATCCAAATTTAATCTAGCACTAGCAAAAATTTAGATTCTTATCACAAAAAATACAAACTTTGGGATTTTACTCTGCTAGTTAGCTATGTTTGAATTGCTAATTATCTCAAGAGCTGAATCAATTTTTAAATGGTTAAGAAGGATAAAGAGAAAAACATGAAATTGCATAAACCAGGTCACATGTAGTATTATCTTTATACTTTCCAACTCAAGTTTACTCTCCATCCAATATTAGGGGTTCAATTGTTACTTCTTACTCTCAAACTCTCTACTATTTTACAAGTTAGAACCTCAGAGCGAATAAAAGTGAATTTAAGACATTACTTACACGGTAACGGCATGTCCACCGAAAGTGTAGAGTATGTTGGTGGCACCCGTAAAATAAAGCACCATTTTGGTTGGGCCACTGTGAATAACCCCTTTATCCTGTGTTATATCAAAGTGGTCAAAAGTTAATGATTGTTGGCCAACATAGTAAGAATGATACCCAGGATTTTGACTATAACGAAGAAAAAAATGCAAACTTTTATATGTTCCCTTTTGTACCTGGCCATGAAGAAAAGCTGCAATAGTCAAGTACCATGCTGTGTAAGTAGTCATCCCCAGTCCAAGAAAGGACCATATTCTATAGTTGTGGAAGGATGGAATGAACACAGTAGTGGCACAGCATGCTCCAAATATGTAGGTCCATGTCCTCTTGTCTAAATGGTCGTTTATATAATAAATGTTACTGTTAACCACACAAAAAACACATGATGTTTAATTAGTTTAACCTCTATAGACTACTGTTTAAAAGCATGTTCACTCTATTAAGTCACTTAGATGATAACTATTATAACCATCCTAATTAAGTAAATTAGTAACCTAGAAAATAAGCAAGTTACGAATTGCAACATACACACACATGTTATTTACACCGTAAATGGATTTACGGATAAGTTGAATACATGTTTAATCCACAAAAATAACAACACTAAATCCAAGAAATGATCTTTGTCTCTCTTATTGATAAGTTGGATTGAGAATTTCTAAGCTGAGAATAAGCAAACCTTGCACAAGCTATAAGCTGTATGACAGAGCCGAATAGAAGGAAAGTACAATTGAAGGCCAAACCAATAGCTTTCCATTTGGGTCCCAATAAACCATCTAGCACTTCAAACCACTGCATAATTTACACTAGGAAACAGTATTAATTGGATATTTTTAACATTTCTTGACAGAAGAGAGAGAGCACTTTTACCACAGTAATTTTTTTTAATTAATTTGGTAGGAGTAGTGAGGTGAAATTGGAAGTCAGACCTGGATGACATGGTTCTTGAAGCTAACATTTTCTTTCTCCTTTCTAGTTCTGTACTCAACATAGAGGACACTTATGAGGTAAGCAGTCCAACTTCCCATTATACCATAAAAGATTTGCAATAGTATTCCTGATAGCATTCCCATCTGAGAGAATGAGTATGGTAAAGTTAACAGAACTTGTGCCACCTGCAACCAGCCAAAAGAAACAAGACTCAATATCCGTAACATATCTGATCTGAAACTCACTGACCCGACTAATACTGAGTATGTAAGTACAGTGGAAGTTACCTGATTTGATGCACAACTAAACCAGGCATCATATACAGAACCACCATGCCAAAAAAAGTTTTTGAAGCTCGAATGATGAGACATTTCTTCTTGTCTATGATCATCTGCCTCTGTTTCATTCTCAACGGCAGAGACTATGGCCTCTTCTGCTTGTTTCTGAGGCATCATTTTTGCTACTATTCACCTAGTTTCCTGATGATGATCTGGGATTCAAAGCTTCAAACAATTATTCAACTTTATAGCAACTATAATTACAAATAAAATCTTAAAAAAGGAAAAACAATAAATAATCTCCCTATTTTGCAAACCATAAGAGGAAAAAACATTATACTAAGGTAAGGTACAAAAAAGACAACCTAAGACTCGAAGATGTTACAACTTCAAGAGTACACTCTTCTACAAGGACTTGGTTTCTGCCACTTATATACCATAAAACAATCAAGTAACTGAAGCTACTGCATTTGCCAAATAGACAAGCATCCAAAATTTAATGAACCTTTTATGGCTTTATAAGCAAGAATTGGCACGTAGTATCACTCACCTTTATGGCTTTATCTCCCAAGAAAATGCCACACTTCAATATCACACCAACTGCCTATGCAGCTTGCACTAGCATGCAGTTGCAAATTATGCCAAGAGTTGTTTCCCGAGGATCTCAGCACAATTAAATTCCCATTTCATTATCTTTATTTTCTGTCTTTTCTTTTCACCAACAACTAACCAAAAGAAGCTCTAATAAATGTTAAGCCTATGATCTACGTAGAATATGACAAGACCAAGAAGAGACTCTAACGGGGGAGAGTTTTATTAAAGTTGAAAAATGTGAATTGTCCACAGAGAATGCTTGCTTCTTTCGTACACTAAACAGTCACTGTGCTTTTCGATCAGAGAAAGAAACGGACCACTGATGAGCAGTGCTATAAACAGTGAGAGAAATGAAGGAAATGGACTTCTTTTTGCAGTAAAATAGTGACTACTTTTTCTGCTAAACAGTGTTTTCTTTCAAGGAGACCATAAATTAGTCTAAGAAAAGGATATAACGAGGAAATCCCATATCACCCCTCAGTTTCTACCTTTCCTTGTTTTGTTCGTTTGTCTCACAGTGCCACTATATTATAGGACTTGCAATCTAAGCTACTGACATTTTTTCAGTACCTTTTCGGGACGTATGCTTGGCCCCATGAGCAATGAATTAGAATACAATATACTCTAGTATTGTCGGATAATATTCGGTATGTTGTTATTGCACTATACTATAATAACACTTCCTCCATTTCAATATATGTGACAAAATTTTACGAGTCTTCAGAAATTGGGCACATTAAAAATAATATATGGAAACATAACACTTTTGTATTATCGAAAATACCCATGCTCCTAGCACACAGAGCATAAATTAGAACAATTTGACCTCAATTATTCATATAGTGAGCCAAAAACTACGTTTATTTTCCAAATAAATGAAGTTAGATCGTCCTCATTTTGCTCCTCCATAAAAATACGCTACAAACATAGTTTATAGCAATCACGACAATTCCCCCCAAACTTATTCATATACCGAGCTAAAATACTATGTTCTTCGCTCATCCACAAAAATTCACATGAATACGTACTCTTCTCAGGACAACCCGGTCGTATTTATTCGTATAGTGAGTCAACGTACGAACTGATAATATTTCTACTTGCATAGCTTCTCGTTTCTAGTGTCGGGGGTGGGAGGGCAATGTTAACTTTATTTCGTGTTCGATTACTACTCCTTCATAAGGTGATGGTGTCTGGTGCCAATAACGACTCTTGTTGTCTTACTCGGCTCTTTAATTTGTTCTGTGGTGACATCTTTAATTCTTATGCTATGTCATCTTAAAATCGTCAAATTTATGTTGCCATGTATCGGCCATGCAGCTTACCAATACGAGTTTTATCCAATACAAGATCAGTCCCCACTTTTTTTTTTCTTTTTTTTTTTCTCAACCTCTGGTGTAAAATAATAAGCAGAAACAAGGATAGAAATTAAAGAAAACTAGACGCAAATTGAACAAATACTTGGGAAATGTAATTGTAGATAATACCAATTTACCCCCTCAAATTGGTATAATAAGCACCTAAACTAGTATAATTCTCAAGAAAGTAGCAACTTTACTGAAAATCCTATGGAAAATGTTGACATCCAACTAAGGGTTTCCAAAGTTGTCATAAGAGTTACAAATGTTCATTCATCAAAAACTAGATACGGAACCCTATTTACTTACTGATTATGCTAAGGGGTCAAAGTAGTAGGAAAAGTCTTAATTTGCCTGTCATCACAAATCTAGTTAAAAAGACTTAATTGCTCTTAATCACAAGCTAAAGTGGTAACAGCTTTTACACATTAAATATCTTCAAGTCTTCCACAGTGGAGCATTCTAAAGGTTCCATCTTCATCTATAAAGTTGTAAGGCTTGAAGATCCTTAGCTTGACTTCTATTAAGAGACCTTTTTGGCATGATTTGATCTGTATCAACCTCTCCTCTCTCTATCTACACCATATCTTCTCCATTTCACTCTCATTCACTGATGTTACTAATGTGTCGCAATTTTGGCTACACGTGACTCATCTGTACTTTATTTTTAAGTCCAAAAGCAACCAATCAATAGGAAAAATGATGTGTTATGCTTGGTTCAAATTTCTAAAAAATATCGGAGTGAATGAAGCCATGAGAAGTAAAAGAACCAAACTTAGGTGAAGTTGTAAGAAAAGTTGCAAAATCAGAGAAAAGGGTGATCGTCCAACATTCATTCGACCACACAATGGTTACGGCCAGATGCGTTCGCCTAACAAATAGGTAACATTTTTTATTTTTTCAATATCACCGAAAAGCATCCAAAATTCAAAACCAGGATTCGTTTTTGCACCGTTCGTGCAAAATTTTGAAGAAGTTGTTTGTGATATACTAGGCACAACAAGGATACAACCAGCAGCAGCAACAACAACAACAACAACATACTGCGAAGGGTGAGATGTACGCAGACCTTACCCCCGTTAAGGTGGGAGGCTGTTTCCGACAGACCTATTGGCTAGGAAAAACAATGATAATAGTTTAAAATAGTTGTAAATTGAAGAAGTGTCACATTCTTCTTGGGACAGAATAAAACAGAAAGAGTAAAATTTATTGATCACATAAGAAATTATTACTTTTTTATTAATGCAACATATTGCTTGGTTTATACTCCTTCCGTCCCATTTTAGTTGTCGCTTTTAGCTTTTGCACGCCCATTAAAAAAATCAATAAATAGAGTATACATTTTACTATGTTACCCCTATTTAATATATGACTATTAAATTTTTCTTGAAAATACCTTTAATAATTAAGGATATACTTGGAAATAATGAGCAAAAAATGTATTGAAATCCTAAAGCGTCAACTAATTTGGGACAAACGAATCTTGCAAAAGCGTCAACTAATTTGGGACGGAGGGAGTAATTAAGAAAACTTTTTTGAATTTTCTATAGTTGATCGTACGTGTCCAACTTATCATTAACTTTGATGCATGTTTCGTCAATCAAAATTATATCATCTGCAAATAGCATACATCATGGTACCTTTCTTAGAATACTCTGATTTAATTCATCCATTTCCAGAGCAAATAGAAACGAGGTAAGCAATGAGCCGTAATGCAACCCCATCTCGACTGCGAAATGTTCCAACTTTCCTCCTACTGTTTTCAGTCGGGTCTTGGCTCAACCATACATGTCCTTAATCGCTCAGATATATGTCACAAATACACCTTTAGATTCCAAACATCTCCACAAAATCCCCATTGGAACTTTGTCATAAATTTTTTTTAGGTCCATAAACACTATGTGTAAGTCCCTTTTATTGTCCTTATATTATTCTCTATCTTCTACTTTTGTTTTTTTAAAGCTTTATTATATTTGTACTTTTAACTCAGATCCAATAAAAGTTACTATTCTACAATATATTTCATTTACTAAAAGCAAACTTTACTTAGAGTGAGTTGTACATAGGTTTTGCTAATATATGCAAATTATTGAAATTTTTTAATTAGTTTATGCTAAATTAATTAGTTGCATTGCTGATGGTATACTTTATACTCTATCTTCTCTTATGGTTTGTATAATTAATAAAGTTATAACTATTTATTTTTCGTTGTCGTTTGTTTGTAATTAATGTTGTTATTTAGAAATAAGAAAAAAGGATTAGATTTATATTTTTTTTATATAAGTTAGTTAATTAAATATATTTTCTTAAAGTTCAGCATACTGATAAATTTTGTTAAGTGAAATAGAGTAATTAACAACATTTTGTCGAACTTATTTTTGGACAAAATAAATAGTGTATGCGATGTATTTATTGTTATTCATCTTGTGATAGCATTATCAACTTAAAATCCCACTTGTTTTGGTATTGCTAATATTTTTCGTTAACATCATTTTAGTTGAACCCGGTTGTCTAAAACTCTGGGTCTGCCATGGCTCCCCAACCCAACATTATAAAGATAAAAGAATATGTTGTTGCTCATGAAAATATTGTACTCCGTAGTAGTATTTTAGATTTAAGATACCGGTAATTTTATCTTTATACCAAAAAACTCATGTGTATATTTTGAAAGCTGATGGAATCTTATGTAAATTGGAAAGAACTATGATATTATCTTTAACTCTTTTTCATATATTTGAACAAATAATTTAACAGACATCGTTCGAGTAGGACTTTAGAGAACAAAAACCACTGAAATTGGAGGTGGGATGACCACACAAGTTTTTTGGAGTTTACGGAAAAAGAAGCAAGTCAAGTAAAATTGAAAGGAAGAGCATTCGTTGGTATTTTATACAGTATAGTTAGTAAGTATTTCTTTTGATTGCAATTCACTATCAACATCATATTCAAACTTGGAATTTCCAAATTGACCAAAAAAAAAAAAGGAAGAATAACCAACCTATGCCCTAAATAAATGTAGGTATTTTTACACTCTACACCCATAAAATTTAAAATATTTACAAGTCATACCCATTACAAATTATACTATCCATAAAACTAAAAGTATTTACCCAACCTACCCATTTATTATTGTATACCTTTGTTATGCCTTATAGGTGTATACCTTTAAAGTATACTGCATAAATTATGGTATACAAGTTTGGAGGGACATTTATTACTGTATATCTTTGTTATGCCTTATATGTATATACCTTTATGGTATACTGCATAAACTATGGTATACAAGTCTGGGTGGGTAGAGTGTGTAAATAATTTAGTGGATAGGTCCGATAATATTTGAAAGTAGTGGGTAGTAGCTGTAATTATTTTAGATTTTATGGGTATTTTTGTAAGTGTCCCATAAATGTATTCGTTCGTCTTTAATTTCCTTCAAATTTTACATTTCTAAGTTCACATATGGTGTGGGGAAGATATAAGCCTGCATAATTATCAAATTTTTATGTCATCAGGCCACAAATACATAATTATAGCATTTATTGCTGATAATTCTTTTTAATTTGTAATTAGTTTGAGTACGATAATCTTTCTTTTTTCACAGTGAGTGTGATAATATTCATCATCATGAATTGTATCAAGCAATTTTCCTAAGCCCTTATTATGATGGCTACACTATGAGATAATGACATGGCCTTTGGCCCCTTCCATATTCTCCCATTCAAAGTCCGCCTAACCCTATGTCCTTCCCTTGGCCCCTCATTGAAAAGAACATGATATGAGTATGTACTGCATTACATAATATATCTTGTCACATTAATATAGATGTAGTACTGCTTTAGTTTTCCCTTTTTTAATTTTCGGCTATCTTTTTATAGAATAAGGTAAAGAAATCTGGTAAATGAAAGACATATTTGACGACACTGTTTGGTTAGTATGCACTCTTAACGAAAGAAACGCAAGTACGGTTTGCAATTCTTTCTTTTTTTCCCTATTTCATAGGTGACCAAAGATACAGACCGAAATTGCAAAGACACAGCCAAATCAAAAGGTGATTTCATCAATGTTGCTATTAATTTTCTAGCTTCCTTTTTCATAATATTTGTGACCTTCAAAAGGAACCTATCCGAAGTAGATCATCATGTGTAGAAGTAAATGGAATCACTTGAGGGTCGTTCGGTAGCACCCATGAGCGTGGCATAATAGTTAATACCCGCATCAAACTTTATATTAACCAATACTACATCTTTTAGTTGTCTTCTCCACACATAATTAAACTCAAAACATTAACTATACCACATTTTGTTGCTTATATGCTCATCTATATGAATAATATCTGCATAAATTATCCGAAAATTATATATTTTTTCCATGATAGTATGTAAAATAAGAATGCATAGTGTCACGGGTTAAGAGAAGACTTTAGCAACTCCGTACTCGTGCGGCCTTAAGAACCGTTCTTAAGCAGCCTTTCACTCTAACTCTCTCTTAGAACTCAAGAGAAGAACACTTAAAGAGAACTTAAGCTCTTATATTGCTTACAAGATTGAGTTGTTGAGTGAGTTACAAATGAGGAGGGGACTCCTATTTATACATGTGTGGAGTCCCTTAAAGAATTATCTAGAACTTTGTGGAGAAACCCAAGATAGCTAGAGTTCCCTAGAGTTCTCTACATATCTCTAGAAGTTTCTAGAATAACTAGGGTTCCCTAGAGTTCTCTACATATCTCTAGAAGTTTCTAGAATAACTAGGGTTCCCTAGAGTTCTCTACATATCTCTAGAAGGTTCTATACTTCTCTAGAGTACAAGAGGGATTCCTACACAATCCTAGAGAATTCTAGAGAAATCTAGAAAGTTCCAGAGGTTAACCATATCATATATATACAATGAGCCTCCTTGGTGGCGATTATTTCGCATAGAGAACGCCACGCCATCCGCGTCTGTGACATTCTCCCCCACTTAGTCTCGCGACGCCCTCGTCGCGTCTTCGGCATGAAACTTCTCAAGCTGGTCGTGAAACTGCCAAAGAGCTTCCTCCGGCTCCCAACTTGCCTCGCTCTCGGGTAGCCCCTTCCACTTGATGAGGTATTCTCTTCGCGGCTTGCAATGTCTCTCACGAATGACTCGATCGGCAATGATGGTTTCAGCATCTCGATCGTAAGAGACCTTCTTCCCGATAGGCGCCCTCGTACTCTTGTTCCTTGTTGGATCATCCTCATCCCCGTGATATGGCTTCAGCATACTCACGTGAAACACGGGGTGTAACTTGAGCTTGGGAGGGAGCTCAAGCTTGTAGGCCACCTTGCCTACCTTCTTAAGAACTCTGAAAGGCCCCTCATATCTCCGGAGGAGACCCTTGTGCACGTCCTTATACCGAAGGACTTGGTGAAGCTTGGCCAAGACGAGGTCGCCTACTTGATATTCCACGTGACGCCTCTTGTTATCTGCCCACTTCTTCATTCTCTTGGCTGCTTTTTGAAGACAAGAATGTGCTAAGTCCGCCTCTTCATGCCATGACTTGGCGAACTTGAACGCAGCTGGACTACGTCCCTTGTAACCCGAAGCAATCGCACTCGGAGTGAGTGGTTGCTGTCCCGTCACTATCTCAAACGGGCTTCTCCCGGTGGACTCACTTCGCTGCAAGTTATATGAAAATTGGGCAATATCAAGCAACTTAGCCCAGTTGGTTTGAGTGGTACTTACATAGTGCCGTAAGTAGAGCTCCAACAAAGCATTCACCCTCTCCGTTTGTCCATCTGTTTGGGGATGAAGGCTGGTTGAGAAGTTAAGCTCGGACCCTAATAGCTTGAATAACTCTGTCCAAAATCTCCCAGTGAAGCGCGGGTCTCGGTCGCTCACAATCGTCTGCGGTACTCCCCAATACTTGACCACGTGCTTGAGGAAAAGTTTTGCAGCTTCTTCTGCCGGGCAATGCTTCGATGCCGGGATAAACGTGGCATACTTGGAGAACCTGTCCACTACCACCATAATCGTTCGACACCCTTCTGACTTTGGCAAATTCACAATGAAATCCATAGAGAGACTCTCCCATGGTCGCTCCGGGATAGGTAGTGGCTCCAAAAGTCCCGCCGGTAAGTGATTTTCTACCTTGTCTTGTTGGCAAACAAGACAAGTCTTGACATATGCCTCCACATCGTCGCGCATATTCGGCCAATAGTAGCGATCTTCCACCAATGCCATTGTGCGATGAATGCCAGGATGACCCGCCCATTTTGAATCATGGCATTCATGGATGATCTCCTTGCGTAACTTGCCATGTTGTGGTACATATATGCGTTGGCCCTTGGTGAAGAGTAGCCCATCCTCCCACCAGAATCTCCGCGTCTTGCCTTCTTGAGCATGTTGGCAAAGGGCCTTCGCGGTTGGATCATGTTGCAACCCTTCTTTGATGCGGTCGATCAGGGGACTCCCAGGGCTGCTTATGCTAGCAAGCTCCACCTTGCGACTAAGTGCATCTGCAACTGAGTTTGCCTTTCCAGGCTTATACTCCAGCACAAAGTCGAACTCTGCCAGGAAATCTTGCCAACGAGCTTGCTTGGGTGACAACTTCTTTTGTGTTTGGAAGTAGCTCGTGGCAATGTTGTCGGTCTTGACAACAAATGGCGTCCCCAAAAGGTAGTGTCTCCAAGTACGAAGACAATGCACCACCGCGGTCATCTCCTTCTCTTGTACCGTGTAGCGCCGCTCCGTGTCATTCAACTTTCGACTCTCGAATGCCACCGGGTGTCCCTCTTGCATCAGCACCCCTCCAATGGCGAAGTCGGAAGCATCTGTGTGTACTTCATAAGGCTTGGAGTAGTCAGGCAGTGCCAACACCGGCTCTTTTGTAATGGCTTGCTTCAATTGATCGAATGCCGCCTGGCATTTCACCGACCACTCCCATCGGTTCCCCTTCTTAAGCAAGTCCGTGAGTGGTGTGGTGATCTTTGAGTAGTCACGCACGAACCTGCGATAATAGTTAGCCAACCCAAGAAAAGATCTTAACTCGGTTACCTTGGTCGGCGCCTCCCACTCCACGATAGCTCGCACCTTGTTAGGGTCCATTCGGACATGGCCGCCTCCTACGATGTGGCCAAGGAATGGGACTTCCTTTTGGGCAAATGAGCACTTTTCTTTCTTCACAAAGAGTTGGTTGTCCCTAAGGACTTGAAAGACTTGTCTCAAGTGCTCAATATGCTCTTCCAGCGTCCGGCTATACACCACGATGTCATCGAGATACACAACCACAAATTGATCAAGGAAGGGTTGTAGTACCTTATTCATCAATGTGCAGAACGTAGCTGGCGCATTTGTAAGCCCGAACGGCATCACCAGGAATTCATAGGCTCCATAGCGGGTCACACACGCCGTCTTTGGCACATCTTCCTCGGCGATCCGTACTTGGTAGTATCCTGAGCGTAAGTCCAGCTTGGTGAACCACCTTGCTCCCCCTAGCTGGTCGAACAAGTCAGCGATGAGTGGGATAGGGTACTTGTTCTTAATGGTGAGTTTGTTGAGCGCCCTGTAGTCGATGCACATTCTTAGTGACCCATCGTGCTTCCTTTGAAAGAGAACGGGTGCGCCATATGGGGACTTGGATGGCTGGATAAACCCAGCACTGAGTAACTCCTTAAGTTGCCTCCTCAATTCCTCTAACTCAGGAGGTGCCATGCGGTAAGGGGCCATGGCAGGCGGACGAGCTTCTGGCACCAGCTCGATCCGGTGATCAACTTCCCTCTTTGGTGGCAGCTTCTTCGGAAGTTCCTTGGGCATCACATCCTGAAAGGTGTCAAGCACTTGTGCCACTTCCTTAGGGACTTCCTCCTCTTGGCTTGATTCTTCACTCTTCAAAGTGGCAAGGATTGTCATCTCGCCCTTCTTCACTCCCTTGGAGAGTTGCATAGCCGAGAGCATTCTCGGCGTGTTCCCCGCCATCCTCTTGACGGGTACGACACATTGACACCGTGTGTCGAGTATGCATAAGCAATCAGCGAATGGGATGACTAGGGCATTGATCCTGTCAAGGAAATCAAGACCAACTACAAAGTCGTAGTCATCGAGTGGAATTACCTCAATGGCTTCCCGTCCCTTCCATTGGCCTAGGCGGATCTCCACATCCTTTGCCACTCCACATGTCCGGATCTCCTTAGAGTTGACAGTCTTGAGCCATCCCGCTCCTTCCATCTTCACCCCTAACTCATTGGCAATCTCCTCCTTGATGAAGAGATTGGTCGCACCAGTGTCAACGAGTGCGCTCATGGACTTCCCCGCGACCTCTACATCCACGAACATTAGTCCCTTGTCCCCCTTGGTCTTGCGGGTCTTAACGGCGTTTAGCGTGCGCATGGCACCAAGGCGGATTTCCTCTCGCTCCTGGTCGCACTCCTTGGCGAGAGCGGTCAGCTTAGAGCGCTTAGGACACTCCCGTGCATAATGCGGCCCATCACATATAAAGCACTTGGGTGAGGGGCGATCCTTCTTTTGGCTGGTTTCACCTCCCTGGGCATGCTTCTCCTTGTTGAAGTTTGGCTTGTGGCTTGGCCGGCTCACGTGTTTGCCCTTATCCTTATCCACTCCCCCACTAGATCCCTTGCCATGGGACTTGGACTCGGTCTTGTCCACTTTCTTGAACTCGATCAAACTCTCAGCGGTGGACATTGCCTTCATGAGGTCTTGAACTCCTCGGCGTTGCAGCTCCATCTTCACCCATGGCTTGAGGCCGTCCATGAATTGGAAGAATGCCTCACTCTCGCTCAAGCTTGGGATTTGCAACATCAGCTCCGAGAAAGCTCTTACGTACTCCTTGATCTCGCCTTTTTGTTCAAGGCGTCGGAGCTTCGCCCGAGCTTCATCCTCTGCATACTCGGGGTAGAATTGCTGACGGAAGGCTTGTTGGAAATCCTCCCAAGTGTTGATAGGTGCTCCATAGCGGCCGTCACTCCGTCGACGCCACCATAACAAAGCAATGTCAGCTAAGTACATAGAAGCAGTACTTACCTTGGACGCATCGTCCACCATGCCGATTGCTCCAAAGTATTGCTCCATGTGCCATAAGAAGTTGTCGACATCCTTTGCCGACCTTGAGCCCTTGAACTCCTTGGGCTTTGGGGCATCCTGACGCGGTGCTAAGGGAGCAACAACGCCTCCCCTAGCGAGTGCTCGAAGCTCTCCCTCGAGCCTATCCATCCGTGCTACCAGAGACGTGAGCATAGCTTCCAGAGCATCATCCCGCTCGTCCCCGCGCTTGCTCAAGCTATCCATCGCAACATTAAGGGCTCCTTGCATCTCCTCCCGGAGGTCGTCCACCGTGGACTTTAGCTCCTCGATGCTTTCCTTGGTGCCTTCCAGGTCGTCTTGCATGCTCCCCATGGACTCCCGGAACTTAGACACCTCCCCCTCAATGGTGGACATTATGTCCTTAGAGCTTGCGCGGCCTCGCCTCTCCTTCCTCACCTCCTCAACGTGAGTGACATCGGTTTCAGATGTGCCAGCCATGATCTCGGTTGTTTGCTTGGACGGAAACCGAGGCTCTGATACCACTTGTCACGGGTTAAGAGAAGACTTTAGCAACTCCGTACTCGTGCGGCCTTAAGAACCGTTCTTAAGCAGCCTTTCACTCTAACTCTCTCTTAGAACTCAAGAGAAGAACACTTAAAGAGAACTTAAGCTCTTATATTGCTTACAAGATTGAGTTGTTGAGTGAGTTACAAATGAGGAGGGGACTCCTATTTATACATGTGTGGAGTCCCTTAAAGAATTATCTAGAACTTTGTGGAGAAACCCAAGATAGCTAGAGTTCCCTAGAGTTCTCTACATATCTCTAGAAGTTTCTAGAATAACTAGGGTTCCCTAGAGTTCTCTACATATCTCTAGAAGTTTCTAGAATAACTAGGGTTCCCTAGAGTTCTCTACATATCTCTAGAAGGTTCTATACTTCTCTAGAGTACAAGAGGGATTCCTACACAATCCTAGAGAATTCTAGAGAAATCTAGAAAGTTCCAGAGGTTAACCATATCATATATATACAATGAGCCTCCTTGGTGGCGATTATTTCGCATAGAGAACGCCACGCCATCCGCGTCTGTGACAATAGCATGTAAGTTTTAAAATTTAAAATGACAAACTAATTCTCATAATAGTTTTTAAATTTTTTGAAAGAATAAACAAATATTTGAAATTATACATTGTATATACTATATCGTATAGGGTAAAAATTCACACTACCAATGTAGGCAACAAGATCAATGATGTTTGGCAATATTTACCTATTTTACCTTAATATTTCCTCGCATTTTGATACGTTATTCGCCCATTATACGGAATAATTGCGATTCTTGCGCTCACTTATTGTGTTTGTAATTTTAGGAATGGTTTGAATGAATTCGAGGCAAGAACAAACAAAATGGATACAAACGAGCAAAGAGTTGATGGACTTATCAAAATATGGGACATTGTATTAGACGGTAAGGCTATGGTGCAAGCTGTAGGTCTGTCACAGCTTCTGAGTATGGAATGATGTCTTCCAAGCGGATCTTCTAGTACAGTTTATGACATCCAGATGTTGTTTAGCATGCGACGCTTAGGGCATACCTTGAAGTCCGGCGAACCCAACTTTTCCAACTCAATTTAGGCTTAGGTTAAACTTATGGTAGCACTTGGTAAACAATATAAATACCTTATTATTTCGTTATTTGAGGGGGAGTCAGATTTTGGAGCAATTATTGAGTTCCTAACACATTGAACCAAGGGTTTAATTCTTTTTACATCATCTATTACAATATTCAATCTTTCTTCCATAAATTATTGTGTTGTTATTATGCATATGAATAGCTAAACATATCGTTCTAGGGTTAGAGCAAATATATGAAGGTTGATGTTTGAAAGTTGATTTCTTCATATTGATTTACCACTACATATTGTTTATTCTTTCTTGAGCCTAATTGTTTGGTTATTAGGGCCTGATAATTGAATACTATCTACGGTTTACAAGTTGAACTCGACAAAGAGAACTTGTGAACGCACATAAGAAATAATATGGCTTGATTGTGAACTTGGGCATCAGGGAATCGATTTGCGGGTAGGATAGACATATACTTATTCGCCTCGCTTAGCTAAATACAGAGTTCTTTAATGCATGCATGTGATTTAATTCCATAGAAATATAGGCACTAGAGTAGCTTGCATAGACTCATGAAGAATCGACAGGTTTTCACAAATATAATTAACCTGTTAGTTAGCAATCTAGGAAATTCGAGAAGTAGAATCAACTAGAAAACTCAACTGGGTTGTTTGAAGTTCTGACTCTGGACCGTTTCTCTTTTATTGATAACAACCCATAATTTGCTCTTTATTACTTGACTTCAACTACTTATTTTTAATTATTATTTGCTTAGTTAGTAAATTACAAACCATCATCGAAAAAGATCCCTGAATAGTTTTTAGGAAATTGTTTGCTAGGATTCAATCTGAACAATAATCCTCGTGAGAACGATACTCAACTTATCACTTTATTACTTGTCGACCACATATACTTGCGTGTGCATTTAGGACTAACAAGTTTTTGGCGCAGTTGCCGGGGAATAAATAATTGACCGTTTTCTTTTCAAACATTTACTTATTTTCTATTCAGGTTTAATTTTTGTTTTGAGTTCTTGTGTTGTTTCAGATATTAGGTCTCGCTTAATTCCTTACCTATAGGAATGACAGAAGAACGAGCTTTAGTTGTGCGAGATGTTGCTCTTCCCAATTTGTATGGAGTAGCCTCGAGCATTGTTAAGTCTGAAATTACTTGACACTTTGAGATTAAGTCCGGCATGATACAACTGCTCCATGCGACTGGATAATATGCTGGATTACTGCACGAGGATCCACAACAACATATCCAAACACCAGCAGGCGTCTCAACTGATTATGTTCGATTGATACTATTCCCGTTTATATTGATCGGGGCGGCAAAGAAGTGGTTAAAGGCTGGAAAACTTGGGTCTATCACTATTTAGGATGCTTTAGCTAAGAAATTTTTTGCTAAATTCTATCCATATGCCAAAACAGCTAGAATAAAGAGTGAGATTATGTCTTTTAGACAAAGAGATGGAGAATCCTTGTATTCAGCCTGGGAAAGATTCAAGTCATTATTGAGAGATTGCCCTCACCACAACCAGTGTAATGAGGTCTTGGCCCATACTTTTGTGGAAGGTTTGAATGCTCATACCAAGATCGTGGTGGATGCTGCTGCTGGAGGCCAAGTCTTGGCCTTTAATTTTAATGAGATTTATGAATTGCTGGATAAATTTTCTCAGAGCAATCCTGACTGGCAGGGTGATGGTAGAGCTCCAAGTCAAATAGCTGCTGGAGTAATTCAATTGGATGCGGTTTCAGCGTTGAATGCAAGGATGGATGCGATAGCTAACCAAATCAGCAGGCTAACATTGCCACCAACTCAGCAACAAGTGCAATCAGTTAAACAAGTGCAAATATTCCAAAGTTTTTATGAGGTATGTGGACAAGATCATGCTACTGATGTTTGCCCCGCCAACCCAGAGTCAGTCTATTACGTGGGGAACCAAAACAGGTCTCAGGCACAAAATCAGTTTGGTAACGCTTGTAATCCTAATGGGCGCAATCATCCAGATCTCTCTTGAGGTGGTAATCAAGCTAATCAAGGCAACATGAGAATTCCAAATAATTACCAAACACCTCTGGTTCAACCACAACAGGCAAGCAATACAGTCGAAGATATGATAAAGCAGATGTTGGCAGGTCAGCAGAAAATTATAGCTGACAATGCAGCCCATGCACATGCCATAAAAGATCTCGCTAATGCTAAAAAAGATCTGGAACGCCAATTGGGGCAGATAGTGATCGCTCAAAGTTCTAGACCACATGGAGCACTTCCTGGTAATGCTGAATCGAATCCAAATCTAAAGGGAGTTGAGCACTGTCTTGCTATAACTCTAGTTAAGGGTGAAGAGTTGATGGCCAAAACTGAGGAGAAGGAGCAACTTAAAGTAGCGGAAGCAGAAAAAGTGGAGAAAGTAAAGAAGAAAGAAGAGAAAAAGGAGGCACTTCTACCGCCCCCAGCATTCCCACATAGACTTCAACCATCAAAAGATATGGCTCAATTTCAAAAATTTGTGAGTATGATGAAAGAGCTTCAGGTTAACATTCTTTTGACTGATGTCTTTGAACTGATGCCGTCATTTGTGAAGTTCCTAAAAGAGATTCTAGTTAAGAAGAGAAAGCCACAAGAGATTGATACAATCGAGTTGATGGAGGAGTGTAGTACAATCCTGAGTAAATTACCTCCAAAACTTCAAGATCCTGGGAGGTTCACTATTCCTTGCACTATTGGTGGTCATAATATTTCTGGTGCACTGTGTGATCTGGGGGCCAGCATAAATCTCATGCCTCTGTCTGTCTATAAAAGGTTAGGCCTAGGAAAAATCAAGCCTACTTCAGTTACTCTTAAGATGGCGGATGGATCAATCACTTGCCCCGATGGTAAGGTGGAGGATGTGTTGATTAAAGTTGGGAAGTCTACGTTCTCTGCTGATTTTATTATTCTAGACTATGAAGAGGATCAAGAAGCTCCAATAATTTTGGGAAGACCATTCCTAATCAACTCGAAGGCAATTATTGACATGGAACTTGGGGAGTTGATTGTGAGAGCGTATGGAGAAAAGGTTACTTTCAAAGTTTATGATGAAAAGGATCACACGGGTAAGTTTGAAGAGTGTTCTGTGATAGAAAGTGTCAGACAAGAACATGAAAGTAAACTGTAAGAGGTGTTTGAGCGGTATGTAGAACAAGGTAACCACGACACAATAATTGACAAGCTGAAGAAAAATTCACCTAGAGGAAAGAAGAAAGCAAAATTTCATCGTAAGAAGAGGAGACGTAAATACTGGAAGTGAGCTTAAAAGTGTTGTCGTGTCATGACTTTAACTAATGCGCTTCTCAGAAGGCAACTCGAGCCTTGTATGTAGACAAACTAAAAAAATAGAAAAAAAATACAAAAGAGAGTCCTGTTGCGACGTTAAATCAAACGCTGGTTGGGAGGCAACCCAATATTTATTGTTTTAGTCGTTTCCATTAATATTACGCAGTTTTCTTGTAAATTTTATAGGACACAGGAAGTTCGGACGGACAAAATTCATAGTAGAGGAATTGCGAAGTGGTTGAAGCTTTGATCATAGCATGAAAACATTCAGGGCCTGTAGCAGCGTTTCTAGCCGCGTTGCTTTGAATATAGCTTACATAAAGAAAAGCTTCAGACTTGCAACAAGCTATAGCAGAAGCGTCGCACCCAGTATCGCATCTGGTGAAACAGAAAACATCAAAAAGTGGAAGCCATAGCCAAAGCGTCGCTTGGCCTATCGTGCGGAGTAAAAATAGAAACTCTGAAATCTGGAAAGCGATAGGCAAGCGTGGCTTAGCTCATGATCTGGTAAAGTTTGAAATTTTTTGCGGGTTGACCCAGTTTCGACCCGTTGACCCGTGAAATCAGAACTTTAAACACACAATTCCCATTCCCTCTTCCCTTTGGTTTAAACATAAAACAAAACAGAGTAAAGCACTTCAGACGAATCAAAACAACACTTCTTCTTCCTTTGATCAACTGATCCATCCTCCTCACAAGTGCTCTGATAAGTTTCTGTTTCTCTTGCTCGCTCTCGCTGCTGAAACCACGGTTTAGCTTTTTCATCGTCCCTTTCCTCTAGCTCTAGCCGTGAGTTGTATATGCTAAATCTTGTGAACCCTTGTCGGGTCTTTTTGAAACTCCGAAGCCTTGTTGGTTTACACTGGTATCTGCTAAAGTGATCTCCCATGAGTTTGGGAGGGTTCTTCATATACAGATTTCTATGAGAATTAAGCTTGAAGTTCAGGCACATATCATGTTCGATAAAATGCCGCAGTGACTAAAAGTTGAATTTTTGTGAATTCTTGAGTAGCAAAATTACATATAGGCATAGTGACGAGGTCCAAAGTGCATAGGAATTGTCTGCTCGTTCTTGTCAAATTCTAATATTAGTTTAAGATATCGTCCCACAGAGATTGGGTATTCTATGCTACGGACTTGTAGTATTTTAATTACTATTTAAGAGAGTCAAATTGATGAAAGGTGAGTTTTTAGTTTAAATTTACTTAAATTAAAATAAAGAACTTCTGGAAGATTTCAAATTTAAAAGGAGTTGGGAATCGTTGAATTCACTTGGTAATACTTATAATAAATATCTCAGTTTTGACATGTATTTCTCTTAAGAATAATTGCTTATTGCTAATTCAATTATATTTTGCTCACTAAAAAAATAATCAATTAATAACACTCTGTGAGGTTATGCATATTAATCAAATTATAACTAGTGACGATTAAACCGAAATATTTTTCTTGCCTAAATTGTGCTAAAAAAGTAGTAAAAACTTCGTGAGAATATTTTTACGGAAAATCAATAATCTTACCTACAACAATTCCTCCGTGAGAATTAAAACTGAGGCAAACAAGATTACAGACTTGGAAAAATAGTTTTTACTCTACTACTTTATTCATCAGTTATTATACATTAATTTTGCTCCGTGAGAATTACAAAATTAATATAACAATAACCTAGAGATAAAATAGACGGATGTGAAAATAAAGATTTAGTAAAAACTATAATTCCAGCACAGTGTTAAAATGTGATTAAAAACTTCAGGCTAAGCATGTATTAAAACTGAGATAAGTATTATAAATATTACCGAGTTTCATCAACTATCCCAACAAAAGAGATTACTCCCTTATGGAGTAAGAAAAACTTTAAAAATATAAAGACTAGGAAGAAGTAGTATTTCTTCTACAAAAGAAAACTACAAAAACTTAATGTTATAAAAGACAAAGAAAGAAAAAGAGCAAGAGAAAGTAGTTCTCTGCAAATGAAAATTTGATGCTTTTCCATACAAAGTTTACTACCTATTTATAGATAAATTCCACGGCCAAAGTTCTTTCTAAGATGCCATATCTTAAGGTGGTAGAAACTATTTCAAGATGGCCAAGGTGAGTTGAGTTTTGATGACTTTTTCATACGTAGCTTCATTCCATAAACTTTCTTCCGTTTGCGCTTTTATTCTTCAGCGTAAAACAATTCACGGACATTACTATCAGTGTTATAATCACACTATGAATAATGTAATCATCCATGGTTATCCCTTATTTTTCTTCACCTTGAATAATTTCTTCTTCGTGCAAAATATGTTAGAAAATATGCGAGAGATGGATATATTTATTCACGTTTTATTTAAAATACTTAATATTTAACTATAAAAATATATCAATAAATTATATCCATCACATAGAGAGAGAACTTGAACTCGGTTTGTGAACACTATCTACGGTTTACAAGTTGAACTCAACAGAGAGAACTTGTGAACGCACATAAGAAAGAATAGGGCTTTATTGTGAACCTGGGCATCAGGGAATTGATTTGCGGGTAGGATAGACATATACCTATTCGTCTTGCTTAGCTAAATGCAGAGTTCTTTGATGCATGTGTCACGGGTTAAGAGAAGACTTTAGCAACTCCGTACTCGTGCGGCCTTAAGAACCGTTCTTAAGCAGCCTTTCACTCTAACTCTCTCTTAGAACTCAAGAGAAGAACACTTAAAGAGAACTTAAGCTCTTATATTGCTTACAAGATTGAGTTGTTGAGTGAGTTACAAATGAGGAGGGGACTCCTATTTATACATGGGTGGAGTCCCTTAAAGAACTATCTAGAACTTTGTGGAGAAACCCAAGATAACTAGGGTTCCCTAGAGTTCTCTACATATCTCTAGAAGTTTCTATACTTCTCTAGAGTACAAGAGGGATTCCTACACAATCCTAGAGAATCCTAGAGAAATCTAGAAAGCTCCAGAGGTTAACCATATCATATATACACAATGAGCCTCCTTGGTGGCGATTATTTCGCATAGAGAACGCCACGTCATCCGCGTCTGTGACATTCTCCCCCACTTAGTCTCGCGACGCCCTCGTCGCGTCTTCGGCATGAAACTTCTCAAGCTGGTCGTGAAACTGCCAAAGAGCTTCCTCCGGCTCCCAACTTGCCTCGCTCTCGGGTAGCCCCTTCCACTTGATGAGATATTCTCTTCGCGGCTTGCAATGCCTCTCACGAATGACTCGATCGGCAATGATGGTTTCAGCATCTCGATCGTAAGAGACCTTCTTCCCGATAGGCGCCCTCGTACTCTCGTTCCTTGTTGGATCATCCTCATCCCCGTGATATGGCTTCAGCATACTCACGTGAAACACGGGGTGTAACTTGAGCTTGGGAGGGAGCTCAAGCTTGTAGGCCACCTTGCCTACCTTCTTAAGAACTCTGAAAGGCCCCTCATATCTCCGGAGGAGACCCTTGTGCACGTCCTTATACCGAAGGATTTGGTGAAGCTTGGCCAAGACGAGGTCGCCCACTTGATATTCCACATGACGCCTCTTGTTATCTGCCCACTTCTTCATTCTCTTGGCTGCTTTTTGAAGACAAGAGCGTGCTAAGTCTGCCTCTTCATGCCATGACTTGGCGAACTTGAACGCAGCTGGACTACGTCCCTTGTAACCCGAAGCAATCGCACTCGGAGTGAGTGGTTGTTGTCCCGTCACTATCTCAAACGGGCTTCTCCCGGTGGACTCACTTCGCTGCAAGTTATATTAAAATTGGGCAATATCAAGCAACTTAGCCCAGTTGGTTTGAGTGGTACTTACATAGTGCCGTAAGTAGAGCTCCAACAAAGCATTCACCCTCTCCGTTTGTCCATCAGTTTGGGGATGAAGGCTGGTTGAGAAGTTAAGCTCGGACCCTAATAGCTTGAATAACTCTGTCCAAAATCTCCCAGTGAAGCGCGGGTCTCGGTCGCTCACAATCGTCTGCGGCACGCCCCAATACTTGACCACGTGCTTGAGGAAAAGTTTTGCAGCTTCTTCCGCCGGGCAATGCTTCGATGCCGGGATAAACGTGGCATACTTGGAGAACCTGTCCACTACCACCATAATCGTCCGACACCCTTCGGACTTTGGCAAATTCACAATGAAATCCATAGAGAGACTCTCCCATGGTCGCTCTGGGATAGGTAGTGGCTCCAAAAGTCCCGCCGGTAAGTGATTATCTACCTTGTCTTGTTGGCAAACAAGACAAGTCTTGACATATGCCTCCACATCGTCGCGCATATTCGGCCAATAGTAGCGATCTTCTACCAATGCCATTGTGCGATGAATGCCAGGATGACCCGCCCATTTTGAATCATGGCATTCATGGATGATCTCCTTGCGTAAATTGCCATGTTGTGGTACATATATGCGTTGGCCCTTGGTGAAGAGTAGCCAATCCTCCCACCAGAATCTCCGCGTCTTGCCTTCTTGAGCATGTTGGCAAAGGGCCTTCGCGGTTGGATCATGTTGCAACCCTTCTTTGATGCGGTCGATCAGGGGACTCCCAGGGCTGCTTATGCTAGCAAGCTCCACCTTGCGACTAAGTGCATCTGCAACTGAGTTTGCCTTTCCAGGCTTATACTCCAGCACAAAGTCGAACTCTGCCAGGAAATCTTGCCAACGAGCTTGCTTGGGTGACAACTTCTTTTGTGTTTGGAAGTAGCTCGTGGCAATGTTGTCGGTCTTGACAACGAATGGCGTCCCCAAAAGGTAGTGTCTCCAAGTACGAAGACAATGCACCACCGCGGTCATCTCCTTCTCTTGTACCGTGTAGTGCCGCTCCGTGTCATTCAACTTTCGACTCTCGAATGCCACCGGGTGTCCCTCTTGCATCAGCACCCCTCCAATGGCGAAGTCGGAAGCATCTGTGTGCACTTCATAAGGCTTGGAGTAGTCAGGCAGTGCCAACACCGGCTCTTTTGTAATGGCTTGCTTCAATTGATCGAATGCTGCCTGGCATTTCACCGACCACTCCCATCGGTTCCCCTTCTTAAGCAAGTCCGTGAGTGGTGTGGTGATCTTCGAGTAGTCACACACGAACCTGCGATAATAGTTAGCCAACCCAAGAAAAGATCTTAACTCGGTTACCTTGGTCGGCGCCTCCCACTCCACGATAGCTCGCACCTTGTTAGGGTCCATTCGGACATGGCCGCCTCCTACGATGTGGCCAAGGAATGGGACTTCCTTTTGGGCAAAGGAGCACTTTTCTTTCTTCACAAAGAGTTGGTTGTCCCTAAGGACTTGAAAGACTTGTCTCAAGTGCTCAATATGCTCTTCCAGCGTCCGGCTATACACCACGATGTCATCGAGATACACAACCACAAATTGATCAAGGAAGGGTTGTAGTACCTTATTCATCAATGTGCAGAACGTAGCTGGCGCATTTGTAAGCCCGAACGGCATCACCAGGAATTCATAGGCTCCATAGCGGGTCACACACACCGTCTTTGGCACATCTTCCTCGGCGATCCGTACTTGGTAGTATCCTGAGCGTAAGTCCAGCTTGGTGAACCACCTTGCTCCCCCTAGCTGGTCGAACAAGTCAGCGATGAGTGGGATAGGGTACTTGTTCTTAATGGTGAGTTTGTTGAGCGCCCTGTAGTCGATGCACATTCTTAGTGACCCATCGTGCTTTCTTTGAAAGAGAACGGGTGCGCCATATGGGGACTTGGATGGCTGGATAAACCCAGCACTGAGTAACTCCTTAAGTTGCCTCCTCAATTCCTCTAACTCAGGAGGTGCCATGCGGTAAGGGGCCATGGCAGGCGGACGAGCTTCTGGCACCAGCTCGATCCGGTGATCAACTTCCCTCTTCGGTGGCAGCTTCTTCGGAAGTTCCTTGGGCATCACATCATGAAAGGTGTCAAGCACTTGTGCCACTTCCTTGGGGACTTCCTCCTCTTGGCTTGATTCCTCACTCTTCAAAGTGGCAAGGATTGTCATCTCGCCCTTCTTCACTCCCTTGGAGAGTTGCATAGCCGAGAGCATTCTCGGCGTGTTCCCCGCCATCCTCTTGACGGGCACGACACATTGACACCGTGTGTCGAGTATGCATAAGCAATCAGCGAATGGGATGACTAGGGCATCGATCCTGTCAAGGAAATCAAGACCAACTACAAAGTCGTAGTCATCGAGTGGAATTACCTCAATGGCTTCCCGTCCCTTCCATTGGCCTAGGCGGATCTCCACATCCTTCGCCACTCCACACGTCCGGATCTCCTTGGAGTTGACAGTCTTGAGCCATCCCGCTCCTTCCATCTTCACCCCTAACTCCTTGGCAATCTCCTCCTTGATGAAGAGATTGGTCGCACCAGTGTCAACGAGTGCGCTCACGGACTTCCCCGCGACCTCTACGTCCACGAACATTAGTCCCTTGTCCCCCTTGGCCTTGCGGGTCTTGACGGTGTTTAGCGTGCGCAAGGCACCAAGGCGGATTTCCTCTCGCTCCTGGTCACACTCCTTGGCGAGAGCGGTCAGCTTAGAGCGCTTAGGACACTCCTGTGCATAATGCGGCCCATCACATATGAAGCACTTGGGTGAGGGGCGATCCTTCTTTTGGCTGGTTTCACCTCCCTGGGCATGCTTCTCCTTGTTGAAGTTTGGCTTGTGGCTTGGCCGGCTCACTTGTTTGCCCTTGTCCTTATCCACTCCCCCACTAGATCCCTTGCCATGGGACTTGGACTCGGACTTGTCCACCTTCTTGAACTCGATCAAACTCTCAGCGGTGGACATTGCCTTCATGAGGTCTTGAACTCCTCGGCGTTGCAGCTCCATCTTCACCCATGGCTTGAGGCCGTCCATGAATTGGAAGAATGCCTCACTCTCGCTTAAGCTTGGGATTTGTAACATCAGCTCCGAGAAAGCTCTTACGTACTCCTTGATCTCGCCTTTTTGTTCAAGGCGTCGGAGCTTCGCCCGAGCTTCATCCTCTGCATACTCGGGGTAGAATTGCTGACGGAAGGCTTGTTAGAATTCCTCCCAAGTGTTGATAGGGGCTCCATAGCGGCCGTCACTCCGTCGACGCCACCATAACAAAGCAATGTCAGCTAAGTACATAGAAGCAGTACTTACCTTGGACGCATCGTCCACCATGCCGATTGCTCCAAAGTATTGCTCCAGGTGCCATAGGAAGTTGTCGACGTCCTTTGCCGACCTTGAGCCCTTGAACTCCTTGGGCTTTGGGGCATCCTGACGCGGTGCTAAGGGAGCAACAACGCCTCCCCTAGCGAGTGCTCGAAGCTCTCCCTCGAGCCTATCCATCCGTGCCACCAGAGACGTGAGCATAGCTTCCAGGGCATCATCCCGCTCGTCCCCGCGCTTGCTCAAGCTATCCATCGCAACATTAAGGGCTCCTTGCATCTCCTCCCGGAGGTCGTCCACCGTGGACTTTAGCTCCTCGATGCTTTCCTTGGTGCCTTCCAGGTCGTCTTGCATGCTCCCCATGGACTCCCGGAACTTAGACACCTCCCCCTCAATGGTGGACATCATGTCCTTAGAGCTTGCGCGGCTACGCTTCTCTTTCCTCACCTCCTCAACGTGAGTGACATCGGTGTCAGATGTGCCAGCCATGATCTCGGTTGTTTGCTTGGATGGAAACCGAGGCTCTGATACCACTTGTCACGGGTTAAGAGAAGACTTTAGCAACTCCGTACTCGTGCGGCCTTAAGAACCGTTCTTAAGCAGCCTTTCACTCTAACTCTCTCTTAGAACTCAAGAGAAGAACACTTAAAGAGAACTTAAGCTCTTATATTGCTTACAAGATTGAGTTGTTGAGTGAGTTACAAATGAGGAGGGGACTCCTATTTATACATGGGTGGAGTCCCTTAAAGAACTATCTAGAACTTTGTGGAGAAACCCAAGATAACTAGGGTTCCCTAGAGTTCTCTACATATCTCTAGAAGTTTCTATACTTCTCTAGAGTACAAGAGGGATTCCTACACAATCCTAGAGAATCCTAGAGAAATCTAGAAAGCTCCAGAGGTTAACCATATCATATATACACAATGAGCCTCCTTGGTGGCGATTATTTCGCATAGAGAACGCCACGTCATCCGCGTCTGTGACACATGCATGTGATTTAATTCCATAGAAATATAGGCATTAGAGTAGCTTGCATAGACTCGTGAAGAATCGACAGGTTTTCACAAATATAATTTACATGTTAGTTAGCAATCTTGAAAATTCGAGAAGTAGAATCAACTGGAAAACTCAACTGGATTGTTTGTGGCTCTGACTCCGCACCGTTTCTCTTTTATTGATAACAAACCATAATTTACTCTTTATTACTTGACTTCAACTACTTATTTTTAATTATTATTTGCTTAGTTAGTAAATTACAAACCATCATTGAAAAAGATCCCTGAATATAGGATTCAGTCTGAACAATAGTCCTCGTGGGAACGATACTCAACTTATCACTTTATTACTTGTCGACCACGTATACTTGCGTGTGCGTTTGAGACCATCAATCAACCACATAGCATTAGAGGAAAGACATCTTGAAGATGACATGACTCAAACAATAAAGACTTCGTCAAAAGTAGAGGAAAGTTGACGGGACCAAACCAAGCCCTAAGCACAAAAGGCACCGTACACAGATTCAATACGTGTGAATACAAGAAAACAACAGTTATGTCAGTTGTACCGGTACGAGGAATGTTATCTGCTCTTATACTGACACCCACATCCACAATTTCTAAAAAAATAAAACCTTATCCCCAAAAGATCACGTGGTGAGATATGTATAAGGAACCTCTAGGGTTATATAAATATCCTTGTAACAACAATCTTTACTGAATACTACTTTACATTACACTCTTAGCTAATATTCTCATGGTAAACGACGACCTTGGAAAAGGAGCAATCAGTCTTGTCTTAGCCTTTGATCTTGAACAAATTTTTAACTCTTTATTTAACTCATTTATTGCTTTCATTTATTACTTGCCTGCACTACTATTACTTTAATCAAACACGAATTTACCTCTACTTATAGATGTAAGTTACACAAAGAATACAAGGTTAACTTGATACAACTTTTTATTTTTGATCCACTTAAATATAAAATTAATTAATATTATCCAAATATAATTTTAACACATGCATATATTAATGATTCAACAACAAATAACGTCTGCATTATAATCCAAATATTACTTATCCCTACATTATAATCTCTGCCCAATAAATGACAAGATTGTGATGAGAAAAATCATCGTGCAATTTTCCTCTTCTCACTCAACTACAATCCGTATAAAGTGAAAAGGAAAACAATGTGATAAAGTACTTCATTCAATCAAACTTTTATTTGGTTCTTGTCATTTTAACAAGTTTTTGAAACTGCATCGAACTGAATTAAATTATTTTTAATTGAAGTTTGAATGTTCAAAAATTAAAAGGAATGCTTGATAAGTTGTACTTTTCATTTCAAAAAATTGTAAAAGGGAAAAAATGTTTCATTTTAGGGTGTTCATTACGTAATATAGTTTTGTTGCAAAACTAAAAAGTGACAACCTGTTTAAACAAATGAATTAGCTTTTCTAGCTTTATTTTATTTTCCACCCTTAACTCTATTTGTTCCTTTGACTATTGACTGCCGTTTTAAAGTTGAAAATTAGTGCAGTTCATTTGGGAGGCCCTTCTAACGTCCCCTTAGCTTATCTTGTTTTCTGGAGAAAGTATTACCATAAAACAAGGTTAAACTTTAGTTTAGTGGGAAACCTAATCATTAATCATCCCACAATTTCTACCCAACTCTACAGTTCTTTGCGGTGTGCCGTGTGAAATGTGTGCGTGAAGTATATCGTCTGAATATTAGTATCACACTTTTTTCATTTCTTTGTATGTTCTAAATACTACTACTATACCACGAAAAGAAATAAAAACGAATAATCTTATCTCTAACCTTCGAAGAGCTTTATTTTTGGCTTATCAGATGTAATTGCGATCAAGTTGAATCTTTCTAAATTTCCTCTTGATAACTCATCTTTAATCTCTTTCACAGTCACTTTTATAAAAGAAATCTACTTTGACTGGAATTTCTCCGAGTTAATAGGCATCCCAGAAAGTGAATCTTTATCTTTAAAGAATATAGGATTAGCCAAAGCCATACATACTATTAGTAAATATTAATCGGCAACGGCATTCTTTAAGCATCTAATGAGAGTATTAATCATTGGGAGCATCACGTCCAATTATCATTAGATTAGATAAGCGTTTATGTTTTTTCCAAAGTTGGAGTAGAATAAATCACCTTTAGAAAATAAAGTTGGAGCCTTTCTTTATGGACTGGTGGAATCATAAATCAAGTCATATCTAACAATAATCTGGAAATTTAAGTGGACCAATTAATCACTACTCGATCATCATTGTATGTAGAATCTATCAACTATACCTTTGAGCTTACCAATTTTCCTCGCTCTTCTAACCCTTTTATAATCGAGTTACAGGGATTTAATTTGAAAGGAAAAGAAAAAGGCACTTGAGGCAGCTAATATTCAATTCCCAGCTATCCAATTTTTACAATTCAGTTAATTTACTAACTTAACTATTCCGAATTTGTGTTGAGTAGACTTTGCTATTATAGTTTTTCGATTTTTAGAAATTGAATTCTAAACCTCTAATTCACACTTGGAGTGGTACATACTATCTAAAAGAAAAATAATTGTATCTACAACATTTTGAACACCACAATAACATCTAAAATTCTGAACATTTCTAGTTAGGCTTCAATGACGTTTGTCTACGATTGCCAAGATCATATCTATTTCATACATGGGTTGCATATAGAAAGCCCCACCGTGAGTGAGGATAAGAGTGTTTTGCTGAGCATGCAGTGGATGACATATAGTTTTTTTATAATCGAATTTAGCTTTCTCTAAGAACTGTGGGTCGATTACAAACTCAAATGCAAACAAAGACTTGGCCTTCACATAATGTTTGTCTACCACCAACTTATGTTATGATTGAGTTCGTGTCCAACGAGCAACAACTACTTGCTCAGTTTTAAGATCTTAAAAAATGTTGAAGTATCATAATTAAGATTCGAACATACAGCATTAAAAAAAACTTTAAATTACATTTGACACTACCCACCTAACCATCCCCAACCCAAAAGAAGAACCAAAAAAAGAAAATTCCAAGTGAATAGGTTAACCTTGGTACTTAACACGTCATTATCCACAATTGGCAATTGTGAAGTTGCTACTTTATCCGAATTTGTTCGATTCCCCCTTGTCCATACTTAAGTGGCTTTCCTGAAAAGACTATTGCTTGCAAGGTAAACTGTTTAGTGTCACGTTTTGAGTACTGACAGGACATGGGAAGACTTGATTATTGATGTCAATATGGCAACAAGTTAGATTAGGAATGATGGAGAATGCGCGAGAACTGAGAAATGTGATACACAAGCAATTTAGCCCTTTGAAACTTTATCTTTGATTTACAATACCAAATTCACCAAAAATTACACTCCAGCAATTTAGACTAGACCATGGAACAAAGTTTGGTTCCTCAAATTACACATCCAATGACGGGTGTTGACACTAATCTTTGCTTTAAGGCAGGCAAAAATCAAAATTAAACCTATCTTCTTTGATTTATTAGAGGAAGGTGGAAGTCAGGTTGATAAACCCTTATCTTAAAGACTACTGTCCCCTCCGTCCCAATTTATGTGGCAGACTTGACACGGATTTTAAGAAATAGAAGTTGATTTTGGAAATGTTCAAATTTATCCTTAAAAAAGTAAAAGAGAGAAGATTGGAGTAATCAAAAAGTTATTTGTGACTTTTAAAGTAAGCATGACCCAATAGGAATAAAATAAAGATAATGCATTAAATAGTTGACAAATTAGACAGATAAAAAAAAGTGTGATACATAAAATTGAGACACAGGGATTACGAGTATTTTTTAGTGTTCAGTTTCTTTCAACATTATAAGCTCCACTCCCATAATTACAGTATCCTGCATGATATATTGTGTCTCCTAACTGCATCAAGTCCTGGAGGTCAAGACTGATTGGACATTTCCAAGATTCAAGGCAGACATAGCAGTCTTACTTGAGTCTTTTCAACTGCCACCATTAACGATTCCATTACTAGCAAATTGCATATTGACAGCTTGACAAGTAGACGAGTATCCAACACTTATTTCCATCACTTCCAAAGTTCAAATGGGATTCTACCCATCACCTAACGTGGACTGAATAAATTCAAACTTGTAAATAATATGTCTTCAGTCGCTACATGGTTATGAATGTAATTTTAATGCGTAGCCATTTTTTGACGCACTCAAAGAGTTTTATCCACCGTTTTAAAATTTATTGAGAAATAGTCAAAAATTTGCGCGCACATTTACACTCCATTAGCGTTGGAAAAACACCCTCAGACTAGTCCCATAACAAAATACTGGGGTTTTGAACTTATGAGACTGAAGCTTTATACAAAGTCCCATAACAAAATAATGTGATTTATCCCATAACAAAGGTTCTATCAAAGAGATAAATCCCATTATTTTGTTATAGGACTTTATATATAAAGTTTCAGTCCCATAACAAAATGTTGGGGCTTTGAACAAGTTTTGTTCACAGCCCCAGCATTTTGTATGGGACTGAAGCTTTATACAAAATCCCATAACAAAATGCTGGGGCCTTGAACAAAATTTGTTCAAAGCCCCAGTATTTATACTGGGATTTGTCCGGATGTGGCTATTTCTCAGCGAATTTATTTTTAATGACTACAAATCAATTAGCGCGCGCCAAACAGGCCCCTACACGAAATTTTTACGTAATAATATAGAGATTTTTATACTCTATACCCATGAAATTTAAAGTATTTACTAGTCATATCCATTAAAAATTACACTACCCATAAAACTAAAAGTATTTACTCAACCTACACATTTATTATTGTATACATTTGTTATGCCTTATATCTATACCTTTTAAGGTATACTGCATAAATTATGGTATGAAAGTCTGGAGGGACATTTATTACTATATATCTTTGTTATACCTTATATGTATATACCTTTATGTTATACTGCATAAGCTATGGTATACAAGTCTGGATGGGTAGAGTGGATAATTAGTATAGTGGGTAGGTCGGGTGATATTTGAAAGTAGTGGGTAGTGGCTTTAATTATTTTAGGTTTTAGGTTTTGTGGGTATTTTTGTAAGTGTCCCAATAATATATGCTGTAGTAACTATTATTATGGGGAATTTTCAAAACTAGGCACCCCACAACACAAAATTACAAATGATGGGTCACATTTCATCCATAGCACCCTTTATTTTTACATTACACAACATAGCACCCCCTTATTTTCAAAATTACATAACATAGCACCCATTTAAACTAAAAACTCTAGGAGTCACTCCCTCACCCTCCCCCACCACTGCCCCGCCACCAGTGGCCGGTGGCCGGAAAACCAAAAATTCACCGGATTTGCTTATTTTATTTGTGGATTTGTTTAAATAATTATTTTTTGATAATTTTATACACCTAAATCTTTCAAAATAATAAATTATAAATGTAAATACATAGAAAATCATGTATGCAAGAAGAAAAATACAAAAATATACACAAAAAACATAAATTTTATACAAAACATCCATAAAAAGTGCACAAATCTTAAATTTATACAATTTTATTCATTATTCATACACGCATATACAGCTTTATACAAATTTTACAATACATAGAATGTGTTTTATACACTGTCAATACGTACTTATACAGATTTATACATTTTTATACACGTTTACAGAATTGTATAAACTTGTATAAAAGTATATTAACTCGGAAAACTGACTTTAAATAGTGCTTCGGGCAGCTTTTACACAAAAGCTTAACAAACATCCCAAATATATACAGTTTTATATAAGAAAAACACTAGATCTAAAAAGTTTTTAGAAAAAACTAGTAGATCTCAACGGATACTTATGAAAATTGTAAAAAAAGAAGAAGAAATATGATAAACAACTTTTTTAAACAAACTCACCGGAGTTTTAACCGAGATATACAATGAAAATCGACACTGTTATACAAAAAAAAAAAAAAAAAAAACAAACAGAAAACGAGACGAAGAAGAAGCAGCAGCGGTGGTGGTGACCACGATGTCAGCTGCTTGGAGGAGAGGAGATGACGGTGGGACAGTGGTGGAAGGGTTGGGGGGCGGCGGCGGCGTTAGGTTTGATGGGGAAGAGAAGAGAGAAAAATGTGAAGGAGAGAAGGAGAAGAGAGGGAAAATGGAGGCTAGGATTTTTTTCTTTAAATAGGGGTGCTATAGAGTGAAAGAAAAAATTTTAAAAATGGAGGGGGTGCTATGTCAAGTAAGGTAGCAAAATAGGGGTCTTTTTTTATAATTTTCATGAAGATTGTCTCTCAATGTAATTGTCCCTAAGTTATTTTATGTTATTCATTTTTGCAAAATTATTGGTTCATATCCTTAAAATGGAGATGTGTTCCAAGTTAACAATTTACCCTTATTTTCAGAATAAATTAAACTGTTGGATTTTGGTTTGTTCTATTTTATTCTCATAAAGCCATAATCCTGTATAGGTTATCTCATGTTTGATCCGTATATAAAATGATAATGCAATTGAGGCATAAAATCTTTACCATATTGCTTATACTGTACCTAAAACGAAATATCATCCAAATGCAATATAAACTAATACTCCTACCAAATTTATATCGAAGTTATTATTTAATCCAGGTAACCGAACAACCCTCACTGTAATCTTCGATCCAATGACTCGCACTAACGAAGATCTCATCCACCTTTAGAGAACAAATTTTAATCTGCCCGCAAACAGAGATAAAAGGGAATTAAAAGGAGCACGTAAATTCAAATATCAGTTATCCTTCAAAGGTTGATATAGAACTTGATTCCTTTGCTGTTGCAGCAATCAAAGTCACCAACATAGTATCAAAATATTTTGTGAATTGTGTGTATTTATCTGGCAGCAAATTTGCTATTACAGTACCTATGTTACATAGAATTGCTAGCTAAGTATTACACATCTCAGAGCAAGCTATTGAGAGAAACCAGCTTTTGATTACTAATATACCCAAAAGATAATATAGTGGAGGAATACCACTAGATGTAACAATGACCATGTATCTACTTTGGTAACCAATATCAAGCAAGAAAAAAAATAAACACACAGAGAAAAAGTATCAAAACAAGAAAGATTTTGATCATGAGCGACCTGTTTGATGATATTCGGTTTAAGTACTTCAATAATTGACCTTGTGCACCTTCAACATTTGTTAATGACTCGTCCATGTTATCATCAATCCTGCAGACATGAATCAGGCAATTTAGTGCTGAAACCAAAGTAGTAAAGCAAGAACAAGGAGAACAAAGTGAAATCTTGCTATGTGGATTTCAACTTCAAGGTCCTATGAATTAATGAGTTACTTTCCCCTGCCCCAATTAAGTTGGGCCTTTTTAACCTTCCCCAAAATATGTACTTCGCATGACACTGTTTCAATTAATTATTGGAACATCCGAAAGTGTTTACACAATTCTACTAAAAAAGTTAATCTATACAACTTTCAAAATTCAAATTCATTTAACTATGTAGACTTAAACCTTGATGAAGTACTTTTCTATCAACTAACTTTTCAACCAGTACTTCAATAATTCTTCGGCTCTTACAAAATATAAAATGCAAAATAACATGTCGAACTCCACCTTAAGTCAAATGGTACCAAATCATGGGAAGAAGGGAGTATATACCAATGATAAGTATATTGCCCCAACTATTTTTAATCAGTTTGTATGACCCCTAGTTTAAACTTTTCGACACCAGTTTTACTACTTTAATCCTTTTTTTTTATTGGTGGTAATAATCATTAGTATATTTTCTACTTTAATCCTGAAAAAGTAAAAGAGCAAAACAAAAAGGATCAAGATCCCTCTTTTAATACTAGAGACTCCAAATTTGTAATCAGTATCTCCATCTTAGTTTGGTTAGTTGGATTTACTTGTTTAATGATTGATCTAGCATCGGGTACTGATACATTTATTTCAGTTATTATATTAGAAGCAACATAGTAAAACGCCACCTAACAACTCTTTCGAACTAAGATAAATATAAACCAGAAGAAAGACAATTAAAATGACCAATCATACAAAAATAATGTCGATTCTCTAGCCACAAATAGGCCAAACAAACGGGGGCGGCGAGAGCTTCACATGGAAACCATGCCAGGACAAAGTTAATAGTCTTTTTCAAACAATTTGAGACTTCAATCACTGAACTAACATTGAGTAGCTTTTCTTCATGTAGTTGTATGCTAATACTACATTGAAAGTTAATATCAGCATAACATTTATTTTTCCAACAAACTTCATGATGAAAATTCTTATGATCAAACTGGTGAAAGGACCGGTCAACGGCATATTAATGATTTGCGCATATTTCTTCTACCAACAACATTATTCAATTCATACAAATGTATAGTTTAGAAATGATGGATTCATATCTAACTATATCAAATATTTAATTGGGTCACAAGCAGTAGCTGATGGAGCTTCCTTTTAGTTTCCCTACCTTGTACACAATTATTGAGGACCAGTGACTCCATCACTTCAAAATTGGTCTTCTAGTTGCTTTCGGCTCAGATAAGAGAGACCTAATTTCCACTGATTTTCTACAACTCAAAATAGTATCTTTGGTTCCACAACAGTAGGACCCACAAATTATGCAATTCAGATAAGAAAGCCATCTTTACAAATGCCGAACAATAACCAAAGCTGGTTGTGCTAACTATTGAAATTCTAACATCCATACACGAAACACTAATTCAGCCCTACTTCGACCATGATAGAAAGAAACTCCGCTACTAACAGCCTTTCTCATCTAGGACCCCAACCACGGTAAGAAAATTTGTTTAATATATTGTCCAGTCATAATAGTGCCCAGAACAACAACAACAACAACAACAACATACTCAGTGTTATTCCATAAGTAGGTCTGGGGAGGGTGAGGTGTAGGCAGACCTTATCCCTACCTTAGATAAGGTAGAGAGGCTGTCTCCGATAGACCCTCGGCTTAAAAGTGCCCATAACAACTAACATGACAAATATTATCATTTATGGTAGGAGAGAAGCAAAGACAAATTTTACATGAAACATAAGGAAAAACACACAACAATTTTTCAACCTGATAGCAAGCTCCCCTTGCTGTGCAACCATTGTAGCAAGATGGGTGAAGATACCACTCAACTCTGAAATGGTGGACTCAACATTTTGAAGAGCCGTTGCCCTACTTTGCGAGTAACTTTCTTGTCTTGGAACCATCTCTTGTAACATGGACATTTCCATTTGATGAGATGGAGGATTATCTGAAGCCATCCTCCGCCTGAATATGCAAGGTACCAATGAATACTCAAGCAAAACAAGCATACAAGACTACAATATTTGAATATACAAGAAATTTGATCACAATCAAAGAAGGCATTTAATAAAAATACATTCAGAAACTCACGTCACTAAGCTTTGGTATGCCATTAGTAAAACATAAAACAAACACATTATTTAAGTAATAAAGGTTGCTTGCGAAATGGATTTTTCTGCATCTTGATGCCAAGTTAAACCAAAGCACTATAGGAATACTTTCTCTCCTATTTTATGTAACCCAGTTTGACACGAACTGAAGTTTAATATATATAATTGACTTGTCCATAACAGGCGTAAAAATTGAGGCATATTGTAATCGAAAATTTAGGATAACTAGAAACAGAATAAAGTTACGGTTTAAACTTGCTTCTGCAATGAGTTTGAACTTTTGACACTTAACTCGTCATTTTGTAGAATAGTAGAAACATGTGGTCCTAACCTGAATGGGGATCAGGGAGAAACAAATATATAAGATTGTAAAACAGGATTTAGATGGATTATTAGAACTTACCTTAATTGGTTGCTGGCCTGAACCCCATTTGCAGGTAAGCTGATTTGCAAGGAACAGAAGAAAATTAGAAAGAGCAAGCAGTGGATGGCACAGAGATCCATTATCTAAGAAACAAGATCAAAATGCAAATCCTAGAGACATGTTCCAGAGAAAAAAAAAACAAATACACACACACAAAAATCAGTATAAATGAAAAATTGAAATGCCAAATGTGCATATATCAAGAGTTAACTAGCATTTAGATAACAACCCCGAATGACAAGAGACGCATAATTTGTTCAATAATTGAAAATTAATTTCTACCCTACAAAGAGAAATATATAAATATCATCGAGTCAAATTTGCATATGTTATACCACGCAAATATAATTTTCAAAATCTATTTCTACTCCCTGTTTATAACAGCTTTTGAAATCAAACGAGTACTGATTAAATCTGTCAAAAATATCAGCATTTAGAAACCAGCAATTCACTAATAACAGCACTCCCCTTATGTAACATACTGAGACCCACACATCTCAAAGCTTATCATTTCGATCAAAGTCACATCCCCTCCAAAGACCGGAAGAGAAAAGTACGCTTACGTTGATGACTGTGGACCACCACCCGATGGAGGAGTTGACCAAGGTGGTGGCTCTGCTACAGTCTTTGGAGGTTGCCTCAAAGGGTTTTCTCTTGCGAGGTTTGTAGAAAATATTTGCTTCCGATCCTCATGTGCTTTCATATTCTGCAAGTGACAAAAAAAATCAGAGTCAGGTCATGAGCAGTCTACTTCAGGGTGCTAAAATGAAAATGAAAATTGATAACAGAAAACTATAACCTTTGTCCTTATAGTTAGTGCATCCTGGAAAGATTTTGTAGCTGCCATAAGTCTGGTCTTCAAATCATCACAAACAGCAGTACAATGAACAACTCTATCTTTTGAATGAGTTCCATCAGCCACCTCCATGTCTTGGACGGTTTGTAAATCAGAAACTCCCACGTTAAGTGTCGTGATATCATTTTTTATCAAAGCAGTTAATTCTTGGATTTCTTTGCTTGGATCGTCAAAAATGGATGAGCGTTTAGCCACTGTATTTTTTATGCAAACATAACATCTAAGTCAGACAATCACATCTTAATATAATGCTAAAAGGCCAACATACCAAAGAAAATGATGATTCACTTGCTTTGTCTGCAAGCACCTAACTCCTCACCCCGTGAAAGTTGAAACTAAAGTGTTTGAGTTGAATCGAAAAACATAATAAACTGAAGCAAGAAAAAGCCAAGCACAGAAAGAGAACACTATATTTCTTTTTTGATATCCGGGCCAACTTGCGAATCCTCGACCTACTTCACGGGTTACATGCTACCTCCCACTAGTACACGTACTGAGTAGATATGTTCACCAAAGCTTGGACAGAAGGTAAAGAATCAGAGTGTTTTTACCTCAGCTGTAATTTGGAACCTGAGATCTCATGGTTACCAACTCATATCATTGATCACTAGGCCACATACTTAAACTGAACGTCAAGGCTTTTTCTATGTTCTACTGAAATACACAGCACTTTGGAAATTGGTTTACTATATAGAAATCAATATACTACTGGTGTTACACTTCTACACTCACTAACATCTTAATGAAACCACAGTCATCAGTGTATATCTACAGCTACTTCATAAAGTACCTACTTGAAACCAAATTAGATTATTCATTTTGAAAGTGAAAAGATTAAGCCACTTTGACTTAAGAAAGTTATTAATCCTAATTAAAGATAACCATGATGAACATTTGAAGAACTCTCATCAACTCTGCCTTTGATTCCATGTGAATGAGGACACAAAGTAGTATCTCCACTGCATCCTAGAGCACAATGGTCATACATTGTTGTACGATGGCGCAAGTTGTCAAGAGTACTTTTTTTTTTTTTTTTTGAGAAGGTAACATTTAGTTGTCAAGAGTACAATAGAAAACAGGTAACAAATTAACGGGTATACGGTGACAGAAACTGAATCCAGTAAAAAAGTAAACTTGTGGTAATTTAACTAGCATGCAAACTTTTATAATTGTATCATATTTATCCCAGCACATATAAGTGACGGATCATAAGTTTTCAGCTGAGGCCCTACTCGTACAAATACTGAATCTAATTCAACACCATCTATCCGAGCCTTGGTGGGTAGAGTAGCAGGTATCTTGTAAAATTAATCGAGGCGCCCATAAGCTGGCTCAAACACCACCATAACAAAAGTACATTTACAAAATAAAAACAAGAAGGGAGATCAAGAAAAGGGAGGTTACATTTAGCAAGCCTATCAATTTTCTGAGAAGTTTGGTGAATGCTTAACCCAATCTTGGAAGCTTTCTTGTTAAATTCAGATCGATCTGGAGTTGGTGCTGGCGAATGAGAAGGGGCAAAATGGTCTTGTGATTGATCTTGTAAGGTGGTACCTGCGATCTTCTTTAATGTTTTGGACAAAGATGCGAACTCTGAAGTTCGATCTCTGTATGTCCAAGCTCCAGAAGATGCCATTGACATTTATTTTGATTGTTAATTTAATTGCAAATGTTGGTTCTTACAAATTGCAGATATTTGGCGGTGGAGGGAAACCTTGCTGGTCACATGTCAATGTTGTTGTATAAGGATTTGCTTGATAAACTTGATCTAATTTTAATGGAGAACCTTTTGTGTGATTTTAATTTTTCATGTCCATTGCACATGTTAAAAAGGGAGGAGGTGGGAGTGGGTAAAAAGGATAATAAAATTGCTTAACAACTCGTTTGGATGATTGTTGTTACTATAGTTTCATAATCTACCATATCATATTACATTACAGGAGTACAAGATTTAGATAGAATGCATTATTTAGGGCACAAACAACATGAAGTATGAACTTAAATAATTACGAGAAAAAGTACACCGCGGGGTAAAGTTACAATAGAAAGGTGTCACGCCCTAAAAAATTAATTTTCCTGCGCGGGTTGCGTTTATTATTTAAAGGCTCGTGACTGGTGTTCAACAGGTACAAAATTATTTAGAGAAAACTCGGAGTCGCCACTTGACATAGTTTAAGGTGTGCCAAGTCACCAAAAGGTACCTTGGAACACCTCTGACTCGTCTAATGGTCTGCGTTAGAGATTCGGGTAAGGTTCTCAGTTGACTATCGGGAAGGTATTAGGCACCCTCGAGTCCTGTGCCAAGCACAGTTGCTTTATTGTCGCAAATTTAATTTATTAAATATGGTTGTTATATTAATGCCGTTAATTTGAACTTCTACTTTGATGCTGAAAATCTTAAAAGCCCCACTCCTATCCAACCTCACGGAGGACTGGACGAATTTGAAAGAATTTAATTAACTTCAAAAAATAAATAATTTAGAGTTTGGTTTATTTTGTTTTTTCTCGCGCAATAAGCGGACCACAAATCACACTTATCGTTATACTTAAATCGAATGGAGGTCTTATCGCACCTATTGATTTGCCTAATCGTATTAAATAATAACATTTGGTTTAAAAATTTAATCAACTGGGAAGCCAAAATATGATTATTTATCTAAATAATGGTCGTTTTATTAAATAAAAGCTGCCTTATGGGCTGCTTATGCAAAAGAAACTTGTACAATTGATGTCATTTTAACTAATATGGGCCGAATTATTTGCGAAGATAGGCTGCTTTAAGGTAGTTTTTGCAAAAAGAAACCACAATATTTTATGTATATATATATATATATGTTATCTCAACCATGGCTGATTTGTCAAAATGGTGGCTGTTTATCAAGAAAATTTAATGTTTCAACAGCATCTACCTCATTTTCAGATTTGAGCTTTGCTTTATTGGCCTCCAAAATTTTGCACAATTATTCCTCTTTTCATTTACTTGTCAAGATTAGCCCTACATTTGCCTATCCTACCCATACTGAAATTATTCAAACTTGGACAATTGCACTACATGTCCTAATTATGTCCTTTCTATCAGATCTGTCCTGTTTTGATATTTTTTAGACAATCTGGCCATAGTAAGAAAACAGTCCGCCGAATCAATGTTTAAAGGCCTTGGTTTGCACATTCCTACCCACATAAGTAGCTCAAAAGTGGGATACGCAAAGAGAAAAAAAAATACCCTATATTTCTTTTGTTTTCCCACTTTTAACAAAGTCAGTTTAAAACTAAATTAGCAAAACAAAAATATACATACAAGATACAAGATTGAGACCTTTAAACATTCTAATTCATATCATTTTCATGACCAAATGACTCAAAATAAATACAAGGTTAAGAAAGTATTTACCTTGTGTAGAAATTCCCAAGCTAGGAAGCAATGAGATAGCAAAAAAAAGCCCAAAGCAGCAACTTATACTCCAAAGAATCAGCCACTAAGACAGCCCTTTTTATCTCTATCTAACCCTTAAAACTAGTAGATTTATACCCCGAAAGACCCTTAGTATAAAGGCTTTTGGTTCTAAATCTTTTCTTCAAACTTACTCTTTTTTTTTTAAGTGTTTTGCTCTCTTTTATTGTAAATTTTCAGCAGCTGTTAGATGTGTTGAATGAGGGCAATAAATGACCTCTTTATAGCTGAAAATTGAGACCTAAAGGTGGGGCTAAAAGGTGGAGTGTGGACTTGTACAAAAGTACAAGCCCACACCCCTATACTTGAGAGCTTTTGGACCCATTTTTTCAGAAAATACAGCAGTTATAGGGCCATGTTTCAGCCTTCTAAACAGTCCCAAAATGATGAAATAATACAAGTAGGGTCCTCTAAAAGGACCCCCAATATTCATTACATTAACTAGAAGAAACTAGGACCAAACTAGACACCCTAAATCAGCCCCAAACTAACTAAAACTTATACTAAAGAGACCAAAACAAACTTAGAATCAAACAATATGTATCTCTCAGCTAGTGCAACTAAGAATGACAAAAGTAGACAAAGCTCCAGGGATTAAACATTTATATTAGACCGGTAATAAACAGGCTGCTTTCATCCTTCATGATATTACATTACAACACAGTTTTCATGCTTAATAGGCTGATATTAACACACAAGAATAAACTCAACTCTCTTACCCAAAGCATACACGTGCAGCGGACATCAAACAGATCGTTTTGTTAACTCAATTATGTCAATTTTTGCCTGCATATCGTTCGATCAAGTTTCAAGCTCATACATACACAAACATAGGATTCTATACTTAAAGGCAAGAAAACAGGTTCGAATTCAAGGGACTCACACAGGCAGCACATGAAACTTCATTGTTAGCACAAACTATGCACATAACTGCACTTAACTTCACAAGTCTAGACAAACAGAGATTAAACCGATAAACAAGTGCAAGTCATTGAAACAAACTGCCATAGCAAAATCAACTTCATACTTATCATTTATGAACAAAAGACACGGCTATTCAGGATCACACGTGAGCTCGCATAGCCTACACCTCAATATTACACTAAAGTTATACTAATACAAGTTTTAACTTCACTAAAGTTTTAACTAACTAAACAGGAAAGCGAAAGGAAAAGATCCAAGTTCATTGCTAACCCGTCTAAGCTTATGCCAAAGTGAATACCAGGGCTGCGTAGTTTCAATCCCCGTTGCCTCGCATTGAACAAAACGTCACAGCTTGCGTCGCTGCCCCGTTCAGCCACTGTTCATAACTGCCTCACCAATCGTCAATGACGCTGCAGCTCTGCATCAGTCATCCTAATTGCAGTCATGGGTCCATCACAACAAATCAATTCCATTCATCACAAGCATTGTTCGGACCACTGGATCATCACCGTGGCATCACCTTCGCGAGTACACCTCGTCGCTGCCATGGCTGCCTCGTCTCGCATCATAAACTGTCACCACTGCCTTCCCTGTTACTATTTTCAGATTCAATAAACCTCCCAGCCCCGCCAAGTCCTCGCTCGTGCCACTGCCTCCCTCGAATGAAAACAGGCCCGCCCCACTGCCTAAACACTCGCAACACTGCTACTAAACAACAACACCACCAGCTGCCTCCGTTTAACTGAAACAAACCCGCCCCGCTAAGCTGCAAACGCCATCAAAACAATTCCCACAGCCTCCGTTCATCATCTCTGCCCCGAATTCAAACAAAATCCCACCCCCAAAACAGAAATAGTCAGCCATACATGATCATCCCCCTCATCTCACTAAAACAAAATTATCACAGCCCGGTCATCATCATCGCTCTCCATAAACCATAACAGAAACAGAGAGAAAAAGAGAAATAAGAAGAAGAAGAAGAAGAAGAAAACTGAAATGGAAAGAAAAAACAGAAATGGGAAAAGAGACACGGGCAAGGGACGGGTTTTTTTTTTTTTTTTGGGATGGGGTGTGGGGAGAGGTAGAGAGGAGTAAGGAGAAGAGAAGGAAACAAAAAACTTACCGGAAAAATCAAAGGGTCGCCGGAGTCGAGGTTGCACAGCCCCTTTGAAGCCCGATCTACAAAAATCGGCTATGAATTTGAAGAAGATAGTTGCGGAAATGGAATGGGGGGCTCGAGATCTTTTCGATGATATATAATTTGTATTTTTCCGGCCACCGGAGGTGGTGGCCGGCGGCGGCCGGTCGGTGGAAGTATGGCGGAGCCACGGCGGAGGGAGATTTCCGGTGGGAGGGGAAAATTTGGGCAGCATTTCATTAAGTCTTAATAGACTTGTGGGTGTGGTATGGAAAAATGAGAAGAAACCAAGCTTTTATACATGGAAGCCTCGGATAATCTGAGCCGTTGAATCAAGATGAGATCAACGGCTAATATTGAGTCTTTCATGGGCTGGGTCAAGAGAAGTGGGCTAATGGATCATAATTGTTGGGCTATTATTTTCCTATATGGCCATTAAAATGCCTAGACTTATTAAAAAAACTAACACAATTAACTACAATAAAAACTACATAAATCTACAATATTATCAAAATTAAACATAGAGTCATAATTAAACACATAAAAAGTATTTTTGGAAATTTTCATATTTTCTATCCTAATTAATGATAATTTAATTAAAATAAAGACTAAAATTTAGGAAAATTTTCGGCAAAATCCTAAGAATCTAACACGGCTATTTTGAGCAATTTTATGAATTTTGGTGCCAAAATTAGGTGATTACAAAAGGTAAAATAAAGTATAAAATGAGATTTTTAAGGTAGAGAATAAAGAAAAGAAATAAAGTAGCACCGAGTCAATGTTACATAATGACAAATTAGCGATACGATGTAAAAATTTAAAGTAGCCCTCAAAATAAATATTGAATTTAAAGTAACAATATGATATAATGCAATAGCTAACAACCATTCAAAACAAGCTCAAGTACTTGTTATGGAAACCAAGGGTGTGTTTGATATGAAAGAAAATATTTTATTGGAGAATAAGTGAGTTTCATACTTAGTTTTAGTGTTTGACTGCCAAATAATAAAATAAATTCTAACAATCTAATAAGAGTGGGATGAGGTGTTGGTGAGGGGTAGGGGTGTGGGCGGGGGTTAGGTGTGTGGTGGGGATGGGTTGGTAGGGGTGAGTGGATGGGGTGGTATTTGGTTTAGGGACGAGACAATAAGGTGGAATCATAACATTTTGGAACTTGTTTTCCCTACTCTTTCTAAGGACATCATTCTTCTCCAAATTAAGGAAAATGAGTTGTCATATAAATATTTTTCAAAACTTTTAGCCAACCAAATATAGAAAAATAAAAGGAGTATTTTTCGAAAACTCTCTTCCTTCATACCAATCACTCCCCAATTTTTGGTTTATGAGACATGGTCATTGGATCAGAGTGTGATTAACCTGCATGGCTCTTTAAGCTGTAGGGCAATAGAGAATAGTTTTCGGACTTCCTCAAAGGTCTAAGGCTCTTGAATTTTTCAATTGCGAAGATATACACATTGATCCGAGCTACAATGTGATAACTGTTTAAAGATGAAATTATTTTCACAGATTATGTGAAGTTAGGAATGGATTCGGCTGTTCCTTTGACTAAAACTTTGCAAATAAAAAAATAAAAGAATAATATCTGAACTATACATGAGAATGAAGTAGTTTTTGCAAATTGAAATATTAATAGTGATGTTAATTCAACCTATATTATTGGAGATCGCATGAATGAATGACATCGTTAAATATCAGGTTATTTACTGACTTTACACACGACTATATTATGTTCTCCGTATCATGCGTGTTATAAGATAGTGTTAAACGGTTAGTATTATCCATAGCCTTTTTATAGACGGTGTATTATACTACAAAATATACTCGATGAATTGAAATATATGAGAATTTAGTTAATTGCTTTTATGAAATTCTGGCAAAATTCTTGAAACACTTGTGAAAAATAGACATGCACATGGCATATTAATGCAGAACTGTGATTCAACATAAATTTCTATTTTTGTGTTTGTGGTTCTTTAACGGAAACTTAAGGAAATTGATCTTGAGTTCATGCTTCTACAATTGAAATTTAAAGAGATTTTCATGAGTTTGTGGATTTACAATTCAAACTCAAGAATACTGTTACGGAGTTTGAATTTAGACAAATGAAACTCTAGAATATTGACATGGAGTTTGAATTTGGACAAATGAAACTCTACGATAGGGTTTTGGAGTTTGGTGGAGATGGAGAGTGAAAGACATAAATGTCCTTCTGCCATTACTTTAATGAACTAGTTATTTTCCAAGTAATTTTCAAATGACCGCTATATTAATTAGTACTATTATAGAAGCACGACAAAGAGGAGCTTAGGGTAGTCCAGGCTAAGAGCCTGTTTGGCCTAGATTTTATGGAGCCAATAGTATTTATTTTTTTTAAAAAAATACTTATTTTGAAAGATTGAAGTACTTGGTCAAACTTATAGGAGAAAAATAAGTGTTTTTGAGTGGCAGCACAAACAATTTTTCTGCTCTGGGAAATGAGTTGGAAAAAGTAAATTTTTCCCAAAAATAGAAGCGTAAGCTGTTTTATATTTATATCATTCCAAAAGATATCCTTACCAAAAATATTTATATACCTAATTACCCCTACTTATTAACCTAATAATTATAATATATAAATAGTACATTATTTTTTTCTCATTGTTTCTTTTATGCACACCTACATCGATATTGTTGGAAGCTTTGATTCAAATTTCATCTTTATAGTTTGAGTTTAGAATATTTAATTATGTATGATTTATTTTTTAAAAATTTTATTTAAATTAAAAAAAAACAGTATTTGATAAGATATATTTAAAATCATTCATCTAGTTATATAACTGCAAAGTGAACCTTTACATGTCCTTACTCGTAATTTAAAACTCAAAAATACATTTTTAAAAGCTTGGCCAAACACAAATTATTACTCAACTATCGACAAAAATGCTTCTCAAATGAGTTGTTCAAACACAAATTACTACTCTCCATAAGTACTTTTACAAAAAGCGCTTTCGAAAATAAGAAATTTTTAGAAGCTTGGGCTTTATGCCACCGATTTAACAAAATAGTCACTTTTTGGGTTTCAGTTCAATAGGTAGCTATCTTTTGTGTGGCTTATATTATACTGATTATCCACTTTGGCAACTAATTAAGTATATAGCCACTATTTGCACGCCTAGAAATCAATGAGCAGCTATTAAAGCTATAAATTAAAGTATAGCCAGTTCTTGCAAAGCCAAATGGCCGCTTTAGGGTTGCTAGGTGATTATAATTACCTACTTTTAGGATTATTTAATGAAAATATAACCAATTTTTCTTTTTACTAAAATTCATGATTTTTTAAGTTGTTTGACATGAACTTAAAAATATTTCTAGAATTTACGCAACTCTGAGATAGTGTTTGCATAATGTGTCAATCAAAGAATCACTATTACCGCTATTACTTGAATAATGTTATCCAAATACTTGAGTTGTCTAACTCTAATCTATGAGTAATGTTATAAATTGGTAAAATAATTAAAAAAATTAAATAAAATAGCCATTTAGCTAATCGTTTCAACAAAAAATAATCGATGAATAATTAAGATGATTCACATTTAAATTAGGTAATAATGAAACTCTACAACGAGCTTGGGCATGCTGACACATGCTCTCTTAACTAGTCTCAATTAGCAACACTAAAGTGGATACGTGGTATCAATTTTGAGAGATTTACAAAAATAGAATACTTCTGTTTGTGGAATAACACTGAGTATATTATTATTGTTGTTATATGATATTTCAACACCATAATTAAACTTTTGGCCTTTATAAAAAAAATTATTTTAACTTTTAGTCTCATCACTAGAACTCGGAACAAAACTTGATAGATCGCCATGACTTTTAGGGTAGAACACACTCTGGTTGAATCACCACAAGGGCTTAAGAGCCCGTTTGGGTGAGCTTAAAAGTGACTTATAAGCTTATAAACCCATTAATATATATATTTGGTAATTTAAAAAATTTTGGACTTATAAGCTATAAGTGGCTTAAAAGCCATTTAAAATAAGCTGCTTATAAGCCCACCCAAACACGCTCTAAAATTAAACACTTTTTCCACCAAAGTTAAAAACTTAACCTTGGCGTTTGCCAGGGTTACTAATACTAGGCGAAATTTATATATTTTTCCAGCTTACTTGCCCTTGCCAGATATCCAGCCCAATTGAGAGAAAAAAACTCAGCCCTTTAATATCCAACCAATCTCAACCGTCCAATTTAGGTCATTGACCCCTCAACTACTATATAACCATCATTCCACTTCCTCCATCAGCCCTACATAGCAAACTAGCTTTAGGGTTTTTCCTTCTCTCTTCTCAACCAAACCCAAAAAACTGAAACGAAGAGGTTAAAGTGACGGCTGCATTGCTGTCCGCCTTGGCTGAATTCTAAAACCCAGTCTTGGCCCTCATTTTGTGTGTTATATCTCTTCTTTTCACTTCTAGGGTATTTTTGTACAATAGTTAGCAATGGCCCCTAAACAAACCAAGGCTGAGAAAAAGATCGCTTACGATTCAAAGATGTGTCAACTTTTGGACGAGTACACTCAGGTGTTGATTGCTGCTGCTGACAATGTTGGATCTAATCAGTTGCAGGCTATTAGGAAGGGTTTAAGAGGTGACTCTGTTGTTCTTATGGGAAAGAATACTATGATGAAGAGGACTATTCGTGTCCATGCTGAAAAGACTGGCAACAACACTATCCTTAACCTTATCCCCCTCCTTGTTGTAAGTTTTATTATTGCTATTTATCTGTTTGGGTGCGGCCTTTCCTTGGACCCTGTGTAATTTAATCTGTTGAATAGTACATGCTTGGTTACATTTAATGAGTTTTTGTTAATATTTTTTATAGGGAAATGTTGGTTTGATCTTCACCAAGGGTGACTTGAAGGAAGTGAGTGAGGAAGTTGCTAAGTACAAGGTAAGATTTACTGACTCGCGCATTCTGTTGTTTCATAATTATTAACATGTTTGCGCCCTTTGAATCACTCAAATTTAGCCCAATTTTACATTTTAAAATGCTGAAATCTGTCTTCTCTTTGGCTTTGTATTTGACTGTGGTTATAAGAATCTGTGTTTTGTAAGTTTGAGAAATGGTATGTGATTAGGGAATTACGCGTTTTCATTTTTCTTGTCAATCTATTAGTGGATATTGGGAGCTTACATAAGTTGATAATCTTTACATTTTTTTAAACTTTGCAATCCTTGTCAAGGGACATTTACTGTTGGTCCTCAGGATTTATGTTGTATCTAGTTGTGGAACCTCTAGATTAGCGTTGAACTATACTTGGACATATTTTCGTCAATATACTTGATAGTGTTTTCTTGTACAAATTGTGGAAGACGTTCTTTAGTACAGAATACTCTATGAGTTAAGGTGGTAGGGAAGTTACTAGGCAATTGCTAATGCTTAAAACATGCATATAGCTAAATTACTACTGAGTGCAATACTTCACAAGCTACACAATTACCAAACTACAACATACAAAGTGTGAAGTCCATGTTAGGAATTCTGATATAAGCAAATGATATCTCAATTTAACATAAGCAGAAAAGTGGAATCCCATCAGGTTCCGCTCTGACCTTACCTGTACATAAAATGTCTAGTCATGTTTGTTCAGTATTTTAACTGATATATTTTAGACCAAATCAAACTCGCTTCCATTTCATTTCTTCTTGGTTTTCATCCAATCTTAATTATTTTATATTCTATTTGTTACTTATGTTTCTTAAGTTCTGATCCTCAATATATTTTTTATAGGTTGGAGCACCTGCTCGTGTTGGTTTGGTGGCACCAGTTGATGTTGTTGTCCCTCCTGGCAACACTGGATTGGATCCCTCTCAGACATCTTTCTTCCAGGTCTTTATACGATGCCCTGTACATAAATTTGGTTCTCATTTGTCTTCTGAAAGTTATTCTTACTTACTCTAGTATATTGCTGCAGGTGCTCAACATTCCCACCAAGATTAACAAGGGTACTGTCGAAATTATCACTCCTGTGGAGCTCATCAAGAAGGGTGACAAAGTGGGTTCCTCTGAAGCTGCTCTGCTTGCCAAGCTTGGAATTAGGCCATTCTCATATGGTCTTGTTGTTCTATCTGTTTATGATAATGGATCTGTCTTCAGTCCTGAGGTTCTTGACCTGACTGAGGATGATCTCATCGAAAAGTTTGCAATGGGAGTTTCTATGGTTACTTCCCTGTCATTGGCTATCTCTTACCCAACTCTGGCTGCTGCACCACACATGTTCACCAATGCCTACAAGAATGTGTTGGCTATAGCAGTTGAAACTGATTATTCTTTCCCTCTGGCTGACAAAGTGAAGGAATACCTGGAGGTGCGGATTATACTTGATAAATGTTCTTCATTATTGATTTTTATAAATAAGATACTGATGTTTACCTTCTTTAACTGTACTTGTGCTTGCAGGATCCTACCAAGTTTGCAGTTGCTGCTGCTCCTGCTGCAGCTGGTGGTTCTGCCGCTGCTCCTGCTGCTGCTGCTGCTAAGGAGGAGGAGAAGAAGGATGAGCCTGCTGAGGAGTCTGACGATGACATGGGTTTCAGCTTGTTTGATTAAGTTGGTTGTTTGTGATGTTATGGCTTTATCCATGCCTGAACGATCTTTATCTCCTTTGTGTTTTTTAGCGTCTAAACTATATGTTAAGTTTTCAGTTAGATGGTACTAGTTGGATAATTAAGTGGTTGGATTATATGCTTTTGCTGAGTTATTTGATTATTACGACAGTACATCCCTTGTTTCATGCTTGAATGTTGCGTTGCTAACTTGTGCAGGTTTACTCAAAATTTGTTCTTTGCTAACTGGTGCAGGTTTTCTCAAAATTTGTGCACTCATTTATGGAAACATAAACGAGCCACTTAAAAGTTGTCTTAGCTATATGAGGTGCAAAATAAATTTTGTTTAAATATAACTTGTAGTATAGATAAGCGGGTTGTGAATAACAATTTACCCCTGAATGACACTGATATACTATTCATCTCGCACTAATTTCTTCTCCACAAGTTGCTTTGTCAAGCATATCGTGAAGAAACTGACAAGTATCCTTCTTGGACTCTTGCTCGGTTCACTCATTTCTCCTTAGATAATAAGTCTACTAGGCTTGTGGTGATGAAACTGGCTTTTATATTTGCATGGCCTCCTTAATAACGTATATAACAAGCAAGTTACTCTTGACTTCGAAAGGTGAACATGCAGTGCGCTTGGTGCAAATGGCTTTCTTTGTTCATGATATACCAATCAGAAATGGAGGGTTACCTACGTACATGATTGATAGAATCACTACGTGGAAGGGGGTGGGGCTGTCAACTTGATGCGGGAGAGGAATGAGTGTAGTTCGATCTTGTGGTTATTACTTGTTTATGTATGCCTTTATTTCCCTCGCCCTGCCTATTCATACCTGTCAAACCTTCCTGTCTTGGCATTTTCTTAGTTCTTCTGGCTCTCCTCATTACCTCTCTAATTTCCGGTGGAAGCAAGAAAGAATTAATGGTTAAGTGGACTTATCATTTTCTCTCTGGAGAATATCTTGTTTAGACCTCCCTTTCTTAACCAGCCATTCAATCTTGCGTCAAGTACTTTTTTCCATGGTACAGAACTATTATCAACTTACATAACACCGCTATAGTGCAATGGACATTTTAGAAGGAAACCTTTAGTTGCTTGTTTCAGAGTGTTTATCAAGATCGACTTCTGATGATCAGCTCAACAAGTTAAAAATGATCACGTGAAAATGATTCCGCCAATGCCCAAAACTGTCATCGTGATTGGATGATGGCATTTTCTCGAGAGCAATAGTTTTTCACTGTTCAAGGTATCTGGTATATCTTATTTCGGCTGGGAACTTGTGATGCTTGAGTTCGGATAGACATATAGTGCGACATGATTTTTGTAACGTAGCATTTTTGGTAGGCAGTGTTACTACCCAGCTCCTCGTATAGCAGCTGCAAATAGACAAGCATGAACAAGAGAGTTACAACTATCGAGTTCTTGAATGATTTAAGATAAGATGAGAAAACCTCGCCTTAGAGAGTCTCAACGAGACAAGTAATCGGAGCTCCCAAAAGAAAGTCTTACCATTAACTTGACTTTTCTAACCTTTGTTTATTTTTGACAATGGGGATCGTCAATAAGAGGGAATGAACTACATCAGTAACCTTTCAAGAATATGGAGTGCTTTTTATATAAAAGGATAATGAAGAACCAAAGTTTCCTGATTATAGGTGCAGAAATGTTTACTGTATAGATATACGGGTTATATATATATGAGAAGGGGAGTATTAGTAGTGCAGTTGATCGACTACTTTAAATTTCACCTAATCACCTTGTTGGTGAATGTTTCATTCCCCATCTTCTATTGGCGCGCGTTAATTGATTTGTAGCCGTAAAAAACAAATTCGTTGAGAAATAGTCATTTTCGAACAAATCCCAGTATAAATACTGGTGCTTTGAACAAAACTTGTTCAAGGCCCCAGTATTTATACTGGGAAGCTTCAGTAAACTAACCCCAGTATACAATACTGGGGCTTTGAACAAGTTTTGTTCAAGGCCCCAACATTTTGTTATGGGACTTTGTATAAAGCTTCAGTCCCATAACAAAATGCTGGGGCTGTGAACAAAACTTGTTCAAAGCCCCAGCATTTTGTTATGGGACTGAAGCTTTATATATAAGGGACACTTACAAAAATACCCACAAAATCTAAAATAATTACAGTCACTACCCACTACTTTCAAATATTACCTGATCTACCAACTAAATTATTTATCCACTCTACCCACTCAGACTTGAATACCATAGTTTATCCACTATACCATAAAGGTATATACCAATAAGGCATAACAAAGGTATACAGTAATAAATGTCCCTCCAGACTTGTATACCATAATTTATACAGTATACTTTAAAGGTATACACTTATAAGACATAACAAAGGTATACAATAATAAATGGGTAGGTTGGATAAATACTTTTAGTTTTATGGGTAGTATAATTTGTAATGAGTATGGCTTGTAAATATTTTAAATTTTATGGGTATAAAGCGTAAAAATCCCTATATATAAAGCCCCATAACCCATAACAAAATACTGGGGCTGTGAACAAAACTTGTTCAAAGCCCCAACATTTTGCTATGGGACTGAAGCTTTATATATAAAGTCCCATAACAAAATACTTCGGCTTTGAACAAGTTTTGTTCAAAGCCCCAATATTTTGTTATGGGACTAGTCTGGGGTGTTTTTCCAACGCTAATGGAGCTTAAGTATGCGTGCGCAAATTTTTGGCTATTCGTCAATGAATTTGGAAACGGTGGATAGTCCCCAATGAGCGCGTCAAAAAATGGCTAGTGATCAAAATTTCCCAACAAAATTGCGGAAATATTGGGCAATTCACAAAACTATACAAACTAACACTCTTTCTTATACTAAAATGTCAACATTTTCCCATTTTCAAAGCATAGCAATATTTTTTTTTCAAAACATAGCAAAATGCACAAAATGGTGCTAAAAACCCTAGATCTTCCTCCTCCCAACCCCAGCCACCACCCCCAAGCACTGCTGCTGTATGTGTTGTGTATTTTCAGTGTATGTCACATGTATATTTTTTGTATGCACAGTGTATGTAAAGTGTGTGAATCAACATCAATAAGTCATACACAACATGTACAAATGAATAAACACAAAAATACACTTATACCTATTGTATGTGAGGTGTATATCTATTGTATGTCCGGTGACATACATTAGATATACATATGAAAAATAGTTTATTTTGCCTCCACCACCACCAACAACCACCGTGCACCGCCAGAGAAACCAACAAACAAACATACATGTATATGTGTTGTATGTTAAGTGTATACCCAGTGTATGTCCGGTGACATACATCGGACATACAATGGGTATACCCGTGACATACACATTTTTCACCTCCAAACCACTACCACCAACCACCGTAGCCAGTGGAGAACAAAAAAAAAAAGAAAAAAAGAACAGAGCATACAGATCTCCGGCGTCGGCAAGTGAAGCGGCTGCAACGGGAATATTAGATCCGTTATAAGGAAGACGATGGGAGCGACGACGGAGCTCCATCGCCGCCCTATCAGATCCGTTGTAAAAAGAGAACGAAAACAGATCTGTCGCATCAGAAGGAGCACGTGGTCGCCGGCGTTGACAGGAGTGATGACGGGGACGACGGCGCAACGACGGGGGACTGGGGGAGGGGACGCCGGCGATGTGATGGTACAGTGGCCGGAAAATCTGTGGGTGGGAGGTAGAGAGGATAGAGAAGGAGAATTAGGGTTTTTTGAAAAATGACATGTTCTGTAGCATTTTAGAAAGTATTGTTACGTTTGGTAAATGCGTAAAATGTTGCTATGTTTTTAAAAAAAGGTCCCTAAATTGACGTACGGTGTAATTTGCCCATTAAATGTCAACTTTTCAAATGGGCCTGAATTCAACCTGCATTTGCATATGCTTTGCAATAAATAGGCTCATGCTCTTGTTTAATGAATTATAGTGGCATTGCTTGTTCTATTTATGGGATTCTAATTCTTGGAAACATGATAGCTAACTGATGGATGCACCAAATACAGTGGCAATTCGAAAGAGAGCATCTTTACCTGACAATTCCTGTGCAAATGTGGGATTTTTGTGGTCACAATCTAAACTTCAAATTGTGTCAAGAGAATTAATTTTGTAATCCATTCTAATAGGAGTATTATTTTAAATGAGCTGTCAAATATGCAAGCACGTCGTTGTTTAAGACCACTTGATGAAGATATCTGTTTGGTTAAGTGGTATGAAATTTTTGCACAATGTTAAAACTATCAACTGGATACAGCATATGGAAAAAAATATCACCATGCCAGTTGAACACAAATTTATGTCTATAGTGTGTGAACTGGAGACTTCATTACCACTAAAGTCTTACTGGCCTTTAGATGGAGATCAACAGACGTGTTTAGGAAGACAAATTATACTATTGTGTTTTTTTTTTCCCCTTAACAACTTGTGTTGTTTCCTAGAACAATTTGACTCCGAGCGCCAATTATACGACTATCAAAATTCAAACTAAGAGCCAGACAAGTTTTCTATGTCTCCAACCTTAATCTAAACTTGGATATTCTAATCATTCCACTTGGAGTTAAATGGTCCCAATAATTTAAACATATGGATTACATATTTTTGCTTCTTGTTTATTGCTATGAAGTATGTGAATAAGTGCATATGTTACTGTATTGACAGAATTTCGACCGGGCACTTAATGATACGTGTCTGGTGACTTGGCAAGCATAGAGTGAAAATCGGAGGCAAGTCAAAGGAGAAAACTCAAAAGGCTGAACAATACCAGAGGCGTAAATGATTGGTCGGGTCAGGATTCAAACACCGCAACTTCGCAGACAAGAGGTTCAGCCACAAAAAAAAGATAAATCTTATCACTCAATGATTGAGTTCATGATATAAATCGCCACTGAACTAATGAAAATAGATAAACAATGTCTTATTTTTTTCTTTAGTACCAGAAAAGTCACTTATTTTTTTGGTATTTCACTTAGAATGTCATTTTTTTTTTTCTTTTTTTTTAATAAAAAAAGTCACTTATCTTTTGTTATTTCACTTAAAATATCACGTAAAGGAGAAACAAGTAAAGGAGAAACAAGTATACATGTCCACTTTTTAGTGATGATACTGGATTTTTTAAGGATTTTTTATACATATATACAAACCTAACTCCTATATTACAAAAAACTAGCAATATTTTTCAAATTACAAGACATAGCACTATTTTCAGTAACACATTAACTAAGACAAATCAGGAAAGGAGAGCAGATCTCATTTTTCAACCCCATTTCCACCGAAATCCCATTTCTCAACCCCAACGAAATCCAGATCCCATTAAAAACACTGACATCGTCGGGGGCAAAGGCAGAGACCGAAACCTTCACCATTGTCATAGTTTTTGCCACCGTCAATCTTCGTCGTCCGATCAGTTTCTCGACGTATTCTCTCCGCCGCAAAATGGAACTTCTATCGGCTCCGATGATGATGATAATGAGCTCAACAAAGATGTTGTGTTCTGGACTGAACATCACTGAATCTCAACACCGTAAGTCATTTTATCAGTGAGTTTTCCTCACCAAGGACTGCTCTGTTTCCTCCGTCGTCCCCGTTATTACCTCTGGTTCTTTAATTTGACTTGGTATCAGAATTTGACAATGAGTAATCAGAGAATCTGACGATGATGACAATGAGTAATTAGATTAGGCAATTTTCTCCATCAATGATTTTTCTTTAGAGTCTGAATTGTCCTAAAGGAAAAATTTTGATCCTAAAGTAAACTCATCGAACGTTCCCGATTTGATATCTAAACCAAATGTACATATATGTGAAAAGGCTGGAAAAGTCTAAAGAGCAAAAATAATGACTTTTTGAACAAGATTTTTGATACTTATTTACTGAGACGGTGAAATGAACAAGGTGTGTCTGAGCCTCAGCTTAGGTGTCCAAGCTTCAACTGAGTTAAGTTAAATATTAACACCTGGAATTCTTTAATTTCATATTGTCCATACCCTATTAGGGAATTTTGGTAAACTTTTGTGTATTTTGTCTCTTTTTGAACAATTGTTGTCCAAAAACTAAAATGCAAACAGCTAGATATGAAGAAAAAATAGTACAGATACAGCGTGATACAACGGTGATACAGTCCGAAACAGTTTGAAACAGTCCGAATAGACTTCAGGTGCAAGTAGATGTATAATAATAACTCCATTTCTAACTGTGTTGAAACACACTTGAAACAGTGAAGAAACAATTAGATACAGTGCTGAACACGATCTGAAACGGTGCAGAAACAGTTAGATACGGTGCTGCAGAATCAGTTGAAACGGTGCAGAAACAGTTAGATACGGTGCTGTAGAAACAGTTGACACGGTGCAGAAACAGTTAGATACGGTGCTGCAGAAACAGTTGAGATACGGTGCTGCAGAAACAGTTGAAACGGTGCAGAAACCGTTAGATACGGTGCTGCATAAACAGTTGAAACGGTGCAGAAACAGTTGAGATACGGTGCTGCTGAAACAGTTGAAAAGGTGCAGAAACAGTTGAGATACGGTGTTGCAGAAACAGTTGAAACGGTGCAGAAACATTTAGATACGGTGTTGCAGAAACAGTTGAGATACGGTGAGATACAACGACATACATCGAGGATGGGATGAAGAAAAGTGAAATTGGAGGAAATGATAGGAATAAAAGTGAAATTGAGGGAAATGGTGGGAGGAAAAGTGAAATAGGGAGAAATGGGAGGAGCAAAAGTGATAGTGGAGGAAATAGGAGGAAGAATATAAGGGTTTGGTATGTTATGGGAAGATATTGCTATGTTTTTGCTATATTTGTAATTAATTTGTGTTTTCCTCTATATAGGGTTATTTTGCTAAAATGTTGCTATGTTTGGTAATTAAGTTCTAAAATTTGTACTTTTATGTAAAAAATCCATTTTTTAAACTAAAACTTGGAAAACGTTAAACCAAGCATGTTTTAACAAAAAACCTCTTGTCCGTACCCAACTCATAAAATCTCTTTATATTCTAAAAAGATTTTTTATGTGATAAACAAATAAAGTTAAGTGATCCAAGCTGAAAAAAAAGAAGCTAAAAAGGACTATCTAGCTTTAATTGATGGATATTTAATCTTAGCATCAAAATTGGGATATGAAGAGTAGATATATGAATTTAAGTGATCAAAAATCAATTACATCTACCAAAACTATAAGGTTGGTCCTTTCTAGGCAATATTTAGCATATAAAGAAAAAAATTTGTGGCCATGTATTGGTCGGATGGGTGGTTTTTGGTCAAAATAGGTTGGAGTTAATATTTTTATTATTTAGCTTAAAAAAATCAGGTGGCACATCATTAAAAAGCTGCTAGATCAACTTTCCGATTGAGTGACGTTTTGAGTGAAATAACAAAAGGGAAGTGACCTTTTTAATACAAAAGAAAGAAAAATGACCCTTTAAATGAAATAACAAAAAATAAATGATATTTTAGGTTAAAAAATAATAATTTTATTTATCTATTTTTAATAATTCGGTGATTATTTAGATAACAAGTAAAGTCAAGTTTATATATTTACGAATTACTCCAACTAAATAATACTCTCTATGTCTCAAATTATTTGTCCTCTTCACTTTGCACGTCCCTTAAAAAATTATTAATGAGGAGGAATTATTAACCATTTTACCCACCTTATTATTCTCTCTTTAATAAATATTATCTATAGTTGTATTTTCAAGAACAATAACTACCAAGGGTAAAATATTGAGAAATTTTGCTTTGAACTCCTAATGGACAATTATTTTGAGACGACCATTTTTAGTAATAAGGACAAATATTTTGAGACGGAAGGAGTAGTACTTATCAAAAGTTTTCCTAAAACTGTGTGATGGATGATGTTACATGGTTGATTTTTCGCAAATCAAACACTGCATGGCAGCCACCAACTCTTGACGACTTCAGCCTACTTTTTGCCTAACGTTCAGCCTATGTTTGCCTACGTTAGCAACACATATAAACAAGCACATCAACAAGAACAAAGGGAAAAAACTGTAAGGGATAAGAGACAAGCATATACAGAAAATGCCCAACCTTTATATTATTACTTCACTCAACAATACAAAGAATATTTTTGTTGTCAAAGGCTTACACTTATATCTGATTGCCTATGCCAACGTTTTCAATGCTTAAATAAAAAAAGGGACTACTTGGGGTATTTACAATGGGATGGGGCGTGCCTGGCACATGCCTAGGCAGTTACATAGTCAAGTCACCCACGTTTTGGGTTATGATCTCCCAAATCTTGCACGCCTACCTTGTTATTCAGCCGCTCACGTGCACTGCACGCCTTGTGCCATCCGCTCAGCAAATCAACCGCACACTTTGATATTCAGCTGCACACATGCCCACTTTGGGTTCCATGTGCGCCCATCACTTGCCACCGTTGTTCAGCTTCCTTAGCCATGGAAATGCTATGCCATGCCTTGTCTTAAAACTTAGCCAATCTATCTTGCCTTCATTGTCATTGCCCACGCTTAGCCCACACAAGCAAGCTGCCTTGCCACCTCCAAGACACTTGCATTCAACCGTCTTGCTTAAGTGCCAAGCCAGCACACTTAGACACACGATGTCAAGCCCACACCGAACGACTCATACATTGCTTGCACAATATGCCTATGCAACATATGAAAACCCTTAGCATAGCCAACAACCAACATCAATTATGTTCCAATCCGAGGGGCTAATAAACCACCCCCACTAGAAGAACTCGATGTAGTCGTCGAGGCTGATTTTAAGTACTCCTCAAGCTGATCTTCGAACTGCCACAAAGAAGTACTCTTCTCCCAAGTTGCATCTGTTTCAGCCCTGCCTTTCCATTGAATAAAAAATTATGTACGCCTATTTTTCTTAGACATACCAAGAACCCGATGATCTAAGATCTTCTCAATTTGAGCGTCAAACTGCGTGCGCACCACATACGACTCTCTCTTGATCTTATGTCTATTTGGATCTTCAGCATCTTCGTAATAGGGCTTCAGAAAGCTCACATGGAAAGTAGGAACTTTCAATCTTTCAAGTAGCCGTAATTTGTAGGCAACCTCCCCAACTTTATACACCACGTCAAAGGGACCGTCATATTTTGGAATCAGACCCTTATGATGTGTTTTACTTTCAATTTTCTTCCAGATTTGAGGCGTCAACTTCAGCAACACCATGTCTTGAACATTGTAGTCGACAGCACGCCTAAGCAAATCTGCATACTTCTTCATTCTTTTCTGGGCTTTCCTCAAGCTATCTTGAGCTTTAGCAATCAGTTCAGTACGGTCACGGGCATACATGTAAGCTGTTGGACACTTCCCACCCATTTTCTGTTTTGCTACATCTAGCGATGACAACGGTTGCCGACCAAGTACAAGCTCAAATGGGCTCAACTCTGTTGCACTTGACTTGTGCAGATTATAACAAAAATGTGCACAATCAAGTAACTCCACCCAGTTCCTTTGACTTGAAGTCACGTAATGCCTTAGAGATTCCTCAATCAGATGATTGATACGTTCAGTTTTGCCGTCTGTTTGTGGATTATTCGCTGTAAAAAATTTCAAATCAGTTCCCAACATATTAAACAACAAAGTCTAAAACCTGCCTGTGAATCGAGCATCTCTATCACTCGCAACGTCACTAGGAATGCAAAAATACTTCACAACGTGGTTGAAAAATAATTCAGCAGCAACATCACTTGGACAAACAATAGGAGCAGCAATAAAAACAACATACTTGGAAAATCTATCAACAACTACCATTATTGATGCCATACCATCGACTTTAGTAAACCCACCTATGAAGTCCATAGAAATTGATAGCCAAGGGCTTTCAGGGATAGGCAACAACTGCAACAAACCAACTTCCTTCTTTCTTTCAGATTTATCTGGTTGACACACTAGACAAGTTTTGACATAAGCTTCTATGTCGTCTTCTATCTTAGGCCAGAAATGATACCGGGACAGTAAAGCCAACATTCTCTGAACACCGGGATGACCTGCCCAAGTGGTGTCATGCGTCTCTTTCATTAGTTCACGATGCAGTCCACCCCCTTAGGGTCCATCCTCATTTGATTCTGACTCACTAAGTGCCGTAAGAATTTAATCTCTTGTCTAGCAAATTCACACTTCTCCACCTTTACATAAAGCTGATATTATCTAAGCCGAGACAATACTACCTTCAAGTGTTCAATGTGTTCTTCAAGGGACCCGCTATAAATCACAATGTCGTCTAAGTACACGACAACAAAATCATCAAGATATTCATAAAGCACATCATTCATCAAATTGCAGAAAGTAGCTGGGGCATTTGTTAATCCAAATGGCATTACAAGAAATTCATACGACCCATATCTAGTCACACAAGTCGTCTTACTTTCATCACCTTTCGCAATTCGAACCTGCCAATAATGTGCCCTCAAATCTAATTTTGTGAACCAGCAAGCTTTTGTCAATTTATCCATCAAGTCTTGCACCAGCGGCACCAGATATTTATTCTTCACAATTACTTTGTTCAATGCACGATAGTCCACACACACTCTCAATGATCCATCCTGTTTCTTTTGGAATAAAATAGAGGCACCAAACGGAGCTTTTGACGGCTGAATTAAACCTGCATCAAGCAATTCATTCAACTATTTCTGCAATTCAACTAACTCTTTTAGGGCCATTCTATAAGAAGATTGTGCAGGAGGTAGAGAACCAGGCAATAACTCTATCTCCTGATCAATAGCTCTTTGATGCGGCAAAGACATGGGCAATTCGGGGTGCATTACATCAGCAAAGTCACCCAAGACTTGAGTAACACAATCAAGCACTTCGACTTTCACATCGGGCTTGAGTTCAATCATCGCAGCAAAATCGGTTTCATCAACTCTTTTCAAACCCTTTTCAATTGTTATAGCAGAAATCAAAGCACTATTGTATTTCTTTTTTCCCTTCCCGTATGGGTGAACATAATTGATAAAACCGGGTGACGACTCGCGCATCATCATCACACCATCAAGATGAGGCATCGGGGCAAGACAATTTTTCTTCATAAAATCAATTCCAAGAATCAAATCTAAGTCATCCAATGGAATCACCATCAGATTTGCCTTCCCACACCAACTTCCCACCGAAACAGGCACATCATAAGCCATTCCTACAATGGCTTGTGCCTTAGTATTAACTATTTTCATGTAAGTCGGACATTTGCTCACAGAAAAGTCATATTCACGTACAATTCTAGCCAAGACAAAGGTGTGCGTGGTACCCGTATCTACCATTGCCACAACAGATTTATCCCCAAGTTTCAATTCAATATACATCAATAGAGCATGAGGACTTTTAGGATCATCGCCTGTAGTATTCAGTAAAGACATTGTACCTAGTAATTGAAGTTGATTCACCAATGCAGCACCATTGCATCCATCATCGTCGCTTCCCTTTTCTGAACTTGCAAGCATGGCATTCACCTTTTCTTGATTGGGACAGTTTCTGGCTATGTGAACTCCTCCACACATCCAACAACCTTTGTTGGTTGCAACATTTTATTTTAGCCTTTTTCTTTGGATCAATAATCGACAAACGAATCCGCAGCAGCAATAGCCGAAAGAAGATCCTTCACATTCTGCTTTCTTAACTCATTTTGTGCCCAACCATGCATTCCAGAAATAAAGTTACGCAGCTTATCCTCATCCGACATGCTTTGAATATCTAACATCAGAGAAGAGAATTCTTTGATGTAATGGATCCCGGCTGCCTTAGACGTTTTAAACGGTCTCTAGCAAGTCATGGCACATTGCTAGACAGAAATTGCTCTCGAATTTCCTTGCACATTTTATCCCAAATATCAGTTTTGGGACGACCGAAACTCTCATCATCCGCAATCTTTGTTCTCCACCACAATTTGGCATCCCCCGCAAGATAATTTATTGTGATGTTAACCTTTTTATTTTCAGCAATACGGGCTGTTGAGAAGTAATGTTCCATATCCCACAAGAAATTCTCAGCTTCTTTGGCACTACGTGCACCATTAAACACCTTAGATTCAGGGACTTTAACCTTCGATCGTTCTTCATGAGTTTGAGTAAGGACATCAGCCAACACCCTACCTAATAGAACGCGTTCTAAGTTCACATTCTCATTTTCATTTTTCAGATTTTCGATTTGGACGACTTGCCCCGCAGCAGTTTCACGGACAATCTCAAAATCTGCCTTCAACCTTGCAATCTGCGTCACTAGATCCACTAGATCAACATCATCGTCAGTTATCCCCACCAGTGCCTCTAAACGAGTCACTCTTTCCCTCAATTCTGAACTCGTATTCCCAGCCATTGCACCGTTACAGCCCGACTCTGATACCAGTTGTTACAGGGTTGATTTTTTGCAAATCAAACACTGCACGACAGCCACCAACTCTTGACAACTTCAACCTACTTTTTGCCTAGCGTTTAGCCTATGTTTGCCTACGTTAGCAACACATATAAACAAGCACAACAACAAGAACAAAGGGACAAACGTAAGGGACAAGAGACAAGCATATACAGACGATGCCAAACCTTTATATTATTACTTCACTCAACAATACAAAGGATATTTTCGTTGTCAAAAGTTTACACTCATATCTGATTGCTTATGCCAACGTTTTCAATGCTTAAATACAAAGGGGGACTGCTTGGGGCAGTTACAATGGGATGGGGGCATGCCTGGCACATGCCTAGGCAGTTGCATAGTCAAGTCAGCCACGTTTTGGGTTATGGGCGCCCAAATCTCTCGCACGCCTACCTTGTCATTTAGCCGCTCACGTGCACTGCACGCCTTGTGCCATCCGCTCAGCAAATCAGCCGCACACTTTGACATTCAGCTGCGCACATGCCCACTTTGGGTGCCATGTGCGCCCATCACTTGCCACAGTTGTTCAGCTTCCTTAGCTACGGCAATGCTATGCCATGCCTTGTCTTGAAACTTTGCCAGTCTACCTTGCCTTTATTGTCATTGCCCACACTTAGTCCACACAAGCAAGCTGCCTTGCCACCTCCAAGACAGTTGCATTCAGCCGTCTTGCCTAAGTGCCAAGCCGGCACACTTAGACACACGATGTCAAGCCCATACCGAACGACTCATACATTGCTTGTACAATCTGCCTATGCTAAGGTGCAATATATGAAAACTCTTAGCATAGCCAACAACCGACGTCAATCATGTTCCAATCCGAGGGGCTAACAGATGAGCTCATTATGTAAGTAGTTTTTCTCCCAAATCATTACATAAAAAATCAAGCTCCTCTTAATTTGGTTGGACGAGGTCAATTAAAAATGTTACGTTTGTTGCTTACGCACAAGACCCCTTTTTTGTTGATAAATTAACGTCGCAGGGTTTGCTTTTAGAATCAGAATCGTGAAAAACTTGTCTTCATTCCAAGAAATCTAAAGAGCTAATATGAGCTAAAGGGAAATCAATTGTTCCAAGTAAAATATCAATGGAACACAATCATATATCTTACATATCTGAATAGTATAGGTAGCCTAATCCTTGGTCACTCAATCCTCCACGCCCGTGTCTCTGGTTGATTTATCACCAAAACCATTGGATAAACATTGCTTTATTCTGCCAAGCAAGTTGGCTCTTATCCATTTACTCGGAATTCATGGAATACGTGATGTAGTACCCTATATATTAGTTACCAAAACACAAATAAAATTGGTGGATCTCATGAATTGTTCCTTCCCAATATTTGAGAATGAACAATACATCAGGGTCCCACAAAGCTCAAATCCGCTAACTCTTCCAAATCACTTTCTCTTTTCTTCCAAAAAATTTTCTGAAACAAAGGCGTGACAATTGCTTTGACGCAAGGGATCTTTTCTGATAGGCCGTGATCCGACCGCAATGTTTTTTGTTAATTCATTTATTAGTCGCTTTTAGCATAAGATTCCCAAAATATGGATAAGAAAAGGTGAATAAAGTTATATATATACTATGTTATTTAAAAAATCTTTGTTATGTAATGTGGACCATCCAAATCCAATGGATAATTTCGGCTGAAAATTGAGTAACATGGGTGTTGGGGAGAAGTTCTATATGGATAGGTACAGCACATGACATGAGTAAGCTAACTGCTAAGCCCATAAACACTACTCCACAAAGCATGCTTCCTTGGTAGGAAACCGCCTAGATTAGATTAAAGTCAACAACAGCAGCACGACATTTTCTGGATATCCCAATCTTCCCAACAAAGATTACACAATGATTATGTTCATATCCCTTTTCTGGTTTTCACATCTACAAGGCATGCAATGTACCGTTATACCGTATTTAGTTTTATATTATATAATCGCGGATTACCGTTTGATTTTCTATTGTGTTACAAGTTTTTAATGGGTTGGGTGAGGTAAGGAAAACAATATATATGTAGTTGAGTTGAGAATTGAATCTTGCTTTTTTAGGAGAGGATCCAATTAGAAAATAAAGTTTGCACCTCTAGACTAGGGTAAAATATTGCTTATTGTTTGAACCAAACTAATAGATGGACACCATATAGAATTTGTACTTACACCTCTCTAAGTCAGACTGTATTAATAAGTATATATATTTGTCCCTTATTAAATTTCTTAATCACAGTAAGCCTTCAAACTGGTGCAAACATTCCATATGATTAAGCATTTGAGTTCACTTTGTGTACATTCAATAATCTTTCTCCTTTGTGGATATCTGGTGGCGGATCTAGAAGCATGACTACAGGTTCGCTGGAATCAGTAGTTTTTGCGTAGATTTCGTATTTGTGTTTAAATTTCACTTATAAATAATTTATGCGAACTCAATAGTTTTTGCCTAGATCCCGTATTTATGTTTAAAATTTACTAATAAATAATTTATTCAGAATTTAGTAAATAAGAAGAAATATGATTCAAAACCCTGTAAGTAAGAAGAAATACAATCCAGAACTCAGTAATTAACTTAAATCTTGTATAGGCCTCATTATTTGGGAAATTTTGATCACTAGTCATTTTTGGACGCGCTCAATGGGGACTATCCACCGTTTCAAAATTCATTGAAGAATAGCCAAAAATTCGTGCTCACACTTAAGCTCCATTAGCGTTGGAAAAACACCCCAGACTAGCCCCATAACAAAAAACTGGGGCTTTGAACAAAACTTGTTCAAAGCCCAAGTATTTTGTTATGGGACTTTATATATAAAGCTGAGTCCCATAACAAAATGATGGGGCTTTGAACAAGTTTTGTTCACAGCCCCAGCATTTTGTTATGGGACTGAAGCTTTATACATAGTCCCATAACAAAATGCTGGGGCCTTGAACAAAACTTGTTCAAAGCCCCAGTATTTATACTGAGGTTAGTTTACTGAAGCTTCCCCAGTACAAATACTGGGGCCTTGAACAAGTTTTGTTCAAAGTCCCAGTATTTATACTGGGATTTGTCCGGAGGTGGCTATTTTTCAGCGAATTTGATTTTGACGGCTACAAATCAATTAACGCGCGCCAAACAGGCCCCTACACTAAATTTTTACTCATTATTTTATTCTGGTTGACACGTCGTTAATCCTATTATAATACTAATTGGTCTTGGCCCCTTCACTTTATCATGGTACGCGGAGGGCTTTAGGATTTCGCTTGAAGAAAATGTTACTCCTATGGTAGGCACGAGTTCTCATTTTTTGGTTTTTTGGTTTTTGTTTTTATTTTTGACATTTAGTCAAACAAAATATGTTGGATTGTGATTAGATGCACTTATCCGTGTGGATATAGGCTCCATTTTGGTTCAATATATACATGATATATATTTTGATGATTTACACCAAGTCACCAACTATCACATAAGAATAGCGGATGAATGGCATTTTGTAGTTCATACTTATCCACCGAAAATCTTGGATGATTTCTCCCTGATATGTCTAATTAATGTAGATTAAAATTTATGTTTGTGATCAGGTTAGGCTTATTTCTTTTGTGATAATAATAATGAACGAGATTATTGGCTTTCGTCGAGCATTTATTTTTCGAAATTCTCTCTTTTTGTAGCTTTCAAATTTCGGACCATCTTTTATTTCCTTTTTTACTCCGTCATTGTAGTCATCATTAAAGGAAAAGAAATACCGCCTTTTAGTTGTGAATTACTCCCTCCGTCCTAAATTAGTTGTCGGCTTCAGTTTTTTCACGTCCATTAAAAAATTATTAAATAAGATGTGTGTTTTACTATGTTACCCATATTTAATGCTCGTCTATTAAATTTTGTTGAGGATTCTTTTAATTATTAAGGATATAGTTGGAAAAAACTAGCAATTTTTGTTTTGAAATCCTAAAGTATCAACTAATTTGGGATAAATGGTTATTGGTAAACCGTCAACTAATTTGGGACGGAGGGAGTATTATTTTTACGAATGCTAAAGGGAAAAGGAAACCTTACTCTACAATTGTACCATCTACCATTACCAACTGTGATTAATAATACCGCGGCGATGATACGCTAATTAGCGACAACTTTCTTCGCGTTTAGAACACTTGGTTTGTGGCCAACGTTAATCCGACACATGTCCTCTCAATCCTAACGTGCAAGCCATCCATATTAACGTTACAATAATAATGGAACCGCCCAACCAACAGTATGTGTCCACATACACTTGGAACAGGTTGTGGAGTTGGCCAGAGTAGTTCGATCGTACCCTCTTCGATAACAATAAGTAACAATGGTTGTTTGGTAGAGTTGAGGTTACAAATCCAGATAGGAATTGGATAACTTTAACTCCAAATATATTGTACATATATTAATACAAGAAAATTGAAATTAGAACTCATTTATTAGTAATATATATAAAGTCGTCATTTTAAAATTCAACGTCACAAAATTTCAAAATTCTAGATCCGTCCATAATTTTTTGGAACATATAACTCTCATTCCACCTGTCTCATCCATTGAGCCTTTCCCCAACAACAAGTCACATGCTTTAGCTGGTTAGTGAAATGTCCATACTTGCTTTGCTTAGTTGGACAGCAGAACTGCCCAAGGACGAATTAAATAATGCCACGTTGGATAAGCACAACGGCAGTGGGATGGCATGGCATGTGACTTGGAGAATTTGTCGACATTTGAAGCGGTAAACACGGGGTGCTTTTTTTTTTTTTGAGTGTTGAAATGGTAGAAAGATTTTTGGTTTCCTCGCACCAGCCTGCTTTTTATTTGAAATGAGTTTTTTGTGGATTGAATTGGATTACTGTGGGAGTCTTCTTATCCGTAACCAACGGAACTATGTTTGTATTTCTCCGTTGTTTGAATATTTGGATTCTTAAATTTGACCCTTATTCAAAATACAATTTCTTGGTTTCGGATAAGGTTTGGAATGATCAGGTTTAGAAACAAATTTTGGGTCAACTAATGAGGAGAATTAAATGACTTCTACGTATAGCTAGCATTAAACCATTATTCGAAAGACAACATTGACCCAACATTTGAACAATATTTATTTGTTAAAGGCAGATTTTACGTACCAACAATAAATATTTATAATATATATTCCAAGCGTTTCTAGAAATTGTAAAAATAGAATTAATCTAAAATGGAGACGAAAGGGTTTGAATTAAGCTCGCGTAGGTAGGTATGCCTATCACTATGGTAAAGCTTATCAAGAGGAAATTGAGCTCATATTACTTTTCAAAACTAAATACGAAAGGATTTTTTATCCATTTTGCCTGCCTTAAGTCGACAGCATGCAAGAGAAGTTCTTCTTTTTAGGAAACAATTTTTTTGGAGTTCCAGTATTGACCAAAAAAGGAAAAATAATAATAATTGCACCTTCCACGTTATTAAACAGAACCTAATGAATACGTTAGCCGTAATATTGGAATAATTCTCAAGAACCAAAATCACCAAAGGTAAAATTTTAATAACTTGTAGGCCAGAAAATCTGTTTCCCATAGATCACGGACATATTCAGCCCTTTGAACGAATAAGACTTGGCGTGGAACCGTTATGAATGTTATCCTAGTCCTAGGAATAATTTTCTTTAAGTGCAAGATAGTCAAAGTCATTATTGCCTTATCTTCACTTTCAAATTCTGTTGGCCACCCTTCACTGGCCACGTTTCGTACAACTCGTAGTCATAGTAGTAGCTGATTGACACCCTGGCAGACAGTGGCTGCCTTAATTTGAAAAGAATATATACTATTTGCCATTTGGTCAAGTAAACGAAGTTGCGCCTTATTTTACTGTTTAGAATTAATGGGAATATATCCGTATATGGATAATCATCATATTTTTCAATTTTTGTATAGTTTATGCCTCCAAAATACCGCGTCTTTTGAAACTCTTCCATTTTACACGCCTTTTCTTCTATTCTTGTCCAAAGCTACTTCCTATAAATACCTCCTCCTCTTTGTCTTCCAAAAAACCAAGCAAACTTTACTACAACTTTCTCTTTCAAAATTACAAATACTACTAAATATATTCTTCCCTTTTTATGTAAAATGGTTGATTACGACAGGAAAACAACAAAGATGATATCCTCAGACATGCCTAGCAAATCGCCAAGGATTTCAAATAAGCTTCAAGTTTCAATACCAGCGCCACCTATTCGGGTAGCAGAGCTGTCTCCAGCGTCTGATTCAGCTTGTTCAGCTTACGAGCACTACCTCAGGCTTCCTGAGCTGAAGAAGCTATTGGGTTCAGTAGAATTCTTGAATTGGAAGAATGAGTCGTTGCTTAAACCGGCTTTGATAGGGTTGGAAACAACATTCCGGTTCGTTTCTATTGTGTTGTCTGATCCTAGACCGTATGCGAACCGGAGAGAATGGAAGCGAAGGCTTGAATCATTGGCGAGGAGTCAGATTGAAATCATAGCCCTGTTGTGTGAAGATGAAGAAGATGAGCCAGAGACACGTGGCACAGCCCCAGTCGGTGATCTAACATCATCGACTACTGTTTTGTCTCGTCAGAGTAGTTCCGCTGAGGTGTGGAAGCTTTCTGACGAGACGACAGTAGTCAGCCAGACGAGCGAGGCAAGCTTGTTGCCTAGACTCGCGGCTTGGCAAAAATCTGAAGATATTGCGCAGTCGATAATTTATTGTATCGAGTGCGCAATGAGGAGGTGTCCATATACCCTCGGCTTAGGCGAGCCAAATTTGAGCGGCAAGCCCAGCCTCGACTACGATAAAGTAGTCAAGCCAGCTGAGCTTCATGCTCTAAAGAAAAGCCCATCCGATCGCATGAATTTGGGAAATTTCGAAAACCAAACGCTATACACGACGCATCAGATTCTTGAAATATGGATCTACGCGTCAAAAATGCTTCTCACAAGAATTTCCGAGAGAATTGACCGGAAAGACTTTGATAAAGCAATTAACGACTGCTGGTTATTGGAGAAAACGTGGAAACTGTTGAGCGAAATCGAAGATCTTCACTTGCTAATGGATCCTGATGACTTTTTGCGCCTAAAAAACCAACTATCCATCAAAGCAACTGCTGAATCAGAGCTATTCTGCTTCCGGTCCAAAGGACTTGTAGAAATTACCAAACTGTCTAAAGATTTAAAGCACAAAGTTCCCAAGATTCTAGATGTCGAGGTGGATCCTCAGGGCGGGCCGAGAATCCAAGAAGCAGCCATGGAATTGTTCAGGAAAAAGGAAGGGTTTGAGAAAATTCACTTGCTTCAAGCATTACAAGCAATTGAAATGGTAGTGAAGAAGTTTTACTATTCGTATAAGCAGTTGTTAGTAATTGTTATGGGAAGTTTAGAAGCAAAAGGGAACACAACAATTATGGCCGTTGATTCAAGTGATGCATTGGCTCAGATCTTCCTTGAGCCAACATATTATCCGAGTTTGGATGCTGCAAAGACATTTCTTGGAGAATATTGGAGTCATGAACATGGGAAGTATAGTCCAGAGAGAAGAAGCAAGGACTAAAGCTGATTAGGCACTGAAGTGGAGATTTACTATGATAATCAGTATTACAAAATTAAACTAGGATTACAGATTCAAATTTATTTTTCACCTTTGTTAACGGTGTAGTATACATTATACAAATGGTATTTATTGTATCAGATCATTTTGTAAAATTTTGGCACAATATTCTTGTGGAAATACAATGAGATTTTCATTTAAACGTCAGTTGAATTGGAAACTCCAAAAGGATTAAAATCTTCAATGGCTTTGAAGTAATCATCTATTGTCTTAGAATGCAGGCCAATTTAAAGATATGATTTTTTTTTTTAATTGAATTAGTTTGTTCGGGCTTTCAAAAACAATAAATTCAATTTAAGTAAACATCAACCTTGATTGAATCCTTTACAAGGCAGATACCGGAGGGTATAGAGTATAGACTATGATGAGACATTCTATATAGAGCTGATTTTATTGGTGATTAGCTTATATTTCCTTCTTCACCTAGGGAGATAGCGTTCTAATTGTGTTGCATTTCTAGCCAATCAACAACTATTGCTGTTACTAAAATTATTTTTATATGGAGCAATTCACAAAACCTGCAGCTATGTGTGTCCCTTTTTCTTCTTACCTATAAATATTGACCAAATGAAAAGTTGATGTGTGGATCTTAAAGAGTGGAAGCTGCACTAATAATGGGCAATACTCTTATCGGTTTAACTGTTCGTAGATTTATTGATGGCTAGAATCTTGCTTGCAATCTTGTCTGGACAAGTTTACTGCTAAAAAGAACAACACAGTCATTTAACCCATTATAGGAGGTTGATAGTATAAGTATTTATTTTGTTCTCTCTTTTCTGCAGTGCATTAATGACTGGATTTTAACTGTATAGAACAATCATCCCCAGAGACAAATTTTCGTATGCTGTCCTGTAAAGCTCCCTAGTTGAATCAAACAGACACCAAGGCAGATAGTGAATAAAACAGGCAGAACATTAAAATGGAAGACGAAATGAATGCTTGAGAGCAAGACTCTTCAAGACATAATGTACTTGACAGATACCTCAACTACATTAGAATAACTTAGGTAGCTAGAATGTAAGTTAGCTGAGCACTTGATCTATTCTAGCTGTTTCAATCATTGCATTCCTCAATTAATTAATACAGTAAACCAAAAAATGAAAATAAAAAGAGAGAATGAACAAGATGGAGGTCGTAAAGTTATGCATGAAATACTTCTGTAAAACATTCTGCTGGGACCTTCGCACTGAATCTGTCATCACCGACACTTAAATCACAACGTTTTAACCTCATCGCTATGTAATTTATGAAATGTTACTCCCCTAGAAACCCGAAACACTAAATTGATAGGGTCAGTTCAATATAGACTACCTAGCTTTCTACCACTGACCAAATGAAGGTAACCTCATGAAAACTACATGACAAACTCCAGTGCACTTGGAGCTTTGAATAATCCATCACAATTTACCAACTTAAGCTCAAAACCTTAAAGCAGAGCGATATATCTTAATCAACGAATTAGATCTAAGAAGGAATCAGGAGATGATGAAACTTTGTAGTCTTCACTTTTCTTCTCATTCCAAGAATGAACTCTATTCTAATGCAACCGTGCGGGGAGTTACCCTGTAAAAATACCTGTGATCGTTCATCCACCAAGGGCTTATGATATATTTGATGTTAATGGAGAAGAACCCTTGAGATGTAGATTTGTTAGGTTGTCCTAAGAAGCTGAAGATGGATTGCCATCACATTCATCATGCTTTGGTTGTTGATATTGTTTATTTGGTCATGCAAAAATAGTACAGTGATGCCAAGCATATGAAGTCGTCAGTAAGAAGAAGACCAACAGCATCAAAGACAAACTTTGGAGCAAATAATCCCCACACCTGCATAAAATGTATGTGGTTAATTGCAATTAGAGCTGTCAATATAGGCTTGACCCGCTGGGCTAGCCCGGCTTGGCCCGTAATTTAATAGGGCTGAGCTAAGATTTTTTTAGCCCACGAAACACTGAGGCTTTTTAGCCCGACCCACGCAAGCCCACGGCCCGTGAGGCTTGGGTGAGGCTGGGTTGGGCCGGCCCGTGGGCTTAATTAAATAAAATAATTTAAATAATAAAATAAGGACCAGTCTAAAAATAATGAAACAGAGCTTCTAGTTTTGAATATTATGTTGCGATATTTCAGTATTTATATTTTGACAAATATTATATTATTGGTATCTTTTTATGTTTTCGTTTTAATGTTATTTGGAATACGGGTTCTTGGAAAATAACAATTTAACGTGTGTGGTGACTTATCAAAGTTTGTAATTTTTTTTCTGATTATATTGTGTTAACAACAGTTTATGATATCTGAAATTGCTCCAGGAATTTTATGAAATTAAGATTCTCTTTTAACTAATGACAATTGAAATAAATCTTAAGTTCGCATTGGATACTTTTTGACACCAAAATTTGTACTATATTTTTGCTTGTTACATTATCTCCTTTATAAGAATTGTTCAGCTGGATATTATGGTAATATGCGGTTTACTTCTAGTATATACTATTATTAAAAATTCAAAAATCAAACTAATATTATTAAGAAATAATAAATAATAAATAATTGTGAGCTAGCCCGGCCCGGCCTGTAGCCCACATAGGGTTGGGTTGGGCTAATAATTTAATGGCCCGTGTGAATTGTGGGCCGGCCCGGCCTGGCCCGGCAAATTGCAAAGCCCACGTGGGCTGGGTCGGGCTGAGTCGGGCCGGCCCATTTTGACATCACTAATTGCAATAGTAAGTCCAACTAATGTCACCCATATCCCGGGAAAAACAAAAAAAGTACACGCATTTACAACTCCTTATGTCCTGAATTTATAAAATGAACTCTCACAACAGAAAAGAATAGCATGTTATGACTTGGTACAGCCAAAAAGTTAAGTTGAATTTATAATAATCCTGCCATTGATTCGGTTACCATTTTTTTCCTAAGATTGAAAAGCAGAAAGGGTGTACAAAGAAATGTAAAAGCTACAGTGCAGTAATGGTTTGTGGTATCTAGAAAGTAGAACAAATGAGTAGGTGGACAACAAAATTTAGATGGACAGAATACTACCAACTACCAAGAGCTAAATGGTACTTATCCGGTTTTGGTTACACACAGGAAAGAGTGATAAAATTAAAGATAAGACTAGGTCTTATCAATTCTCTTTTTCCATAAGCAGATCTAAGCTAACTTCACCAAGATAATTCGAGAAAGAAGACATATTTTGGGATGACTGTAGGAGAAAGTAGAGATTTAGTTCATGATAGAATTGCAAGTGTCACAGACGTAGCCATGATAAGTCCGTACATCAAATAGACCCAAGGAAATATACGATCTTAGTATCCTCGACAATTTTCAGCAGCAATTCAAAACATTACTCATACTTGAGATCCAATTTGGACTAGCTTACCTGGCATAATTTAAAGAAAAACAGTTGTTTGCTTTTCGGAGCTGGCACTTCTGGCTGTTGGCAAGCAACAACAAGTGAAGAATATGAAGTCGAACTTTCAGTACACTCATTCTTTCCTCTGGGTTCCAATATCATCAGCCTAATTATGCAGTTCCCTGTGAAATGAAAAAATCAACTACATTAACAAAGCCATAAAAAATAGAACATAGTAATAGTAGCCACCAAAAAACATATGGAGAAAGAGAATGTGGATTCAGAATTTGGAATGAAAAGCCAGTAAGATGCATGAAAGGCATCTACAGAGGAACATAGTTTCTGAGATAAGCACCTTGAATTAGCGCCGCTAAAGCGACTAGAGGTCCTTGCTTCCCAGACAAAATTAATATTGTTGAGCTCCATGCTCATAACATGGCAATTGCTTTAACCATTGTGCATTCCTCCCAACCTTTAGTCTTCTCTATACCACAAAGTTGAGAGATTGCCAACAGCAATAACTGCAAAAGACCTAAACTATAGATTATCCGAGGAATCCAATTTGCTTTTATGTCCATAATCGCCATGCTTTGGCTGAATAGGTTACCATCTAAAGCCCAAGCCAAAGCTATAAGAGAAAATGCGAGTATGGTTCCAATGATAACATACTTGAATAAACCCTTACTGGAACTGTACCCTACGCTCTTATAAACTACATAAGCTAAAATGATAAGAGCTAAAACGGGAAAGATATCGGCAATGTAGATCCAGAAGCTGGTGCCATCATCAATCCTACGGTCCATGAAGGAAATGACCTTAAGAATAAAGAATTGACAGCCTGCTTCGACTGTCCAAGTTCAATACCAAATCTGAGAAGAGGAACCACCAGAACAAAATGAAATGCCTGCAGAAAAGCAGCGCAAAATAAACAAAGGCTAAGATAAGGTACTTGGCTCGCAAGCAAGGGGAATGAATTAGAGAAGAGACGATGAATAACCAGCATTTATATCTAAAAACAAATATACATCATGGAAATACCTACTTCAAGAAACATCTTCTTTTTTACTATTGCATGATGTAACTGAAGCATTCCAGCTGTGGCCAAAAGAGAACTTGCCACTTTGCCTTCTTCCACAGTAATAGAATGACAAATAAAGGCAAAATATTAAAAGGAAATAGAGGAAAAAACTATCACTAGCTGAATGGAATCTGCATTATCCAGCGTTTAACTCAAGGATAAACCTTACAGATATAGTAACTATTTGAGAGAAAACTGAATGAAACGAATCAGCTCAGCAGCATAAGCAAAAATAGCCTCAAAAGAAATGACAAAATTGCCACCATGAGGAAGATAACATCTGCATAGTTGATCCAATTTCTTGATGGTGAAAATGTGAACAAAAAGAGAAAGCACCAAGATGCAGAAACCAGCAACCATCATCTTTAAATTGAACTCTGTCCATTTAGAACGGGCTAGCAGCACAATACTTGACAAGAAATTAGAATAAGCTTCAACTTGCTTCTTCAGTTGAAGTAACGATGTAGAACAACTTTCATTTTTACACTTCAATAGAGCTTCTCTGGTATGTAACAATATATCATGGGCCTGCGCATAAAGATGGGATACATGTGACAGATCTTTGTCCGAAAATCCTATCATTGATGAAGCTGAATATACATACCTATCAGAGTTAAGTTAATGTACTCAAGACTAGCAGATGAATATTTGCAAAGGATAAAAAGAACTATGTCTATACGTATATTCGGAAGAGCTTTGATTTTGAAATGAATAAGTTCATTCTAATCTCCCCATAAAGTCTTGGTGGGTAGAGTTACCCTCTATGATGGAGAGAAGTAGCAGTTACCCGGTGGAACAGTCAAGGTACACATAAGCTGGGCTAGTCACCATCATTAAGAAAAAAGTTCATCCTAGAGATGATGTATGTCCAACAAGAACTTTGCAAAATAAAGTATAAACTTATATTGATCAAAGCAGACAAAACATATGCCTTTTGGAAACAAGATTTCCTCCTATAAAAGAAGCTGTCCAATGACTACAAATGCCAGAGATATTTCAGCTACTTCAACCAATTAGGAGAAAAGAAAAACAATATGTCCCAAACACAATCTGCGGCCAGAAGATTACGTGATGTAGCATTTTCTTTTGACCTGCATGTTTATTGGGATTTTAAACTTTTTTCTCTTCCTAAATATAAGATTTAATTTAATGTAGGACAAAGTTAAGTTCGCAAATTTTACCTCCAAAATTCCATTGTACTGTTCCAATTTTTCTGTCATTTCAGTAGAATCAACACCAAATATATGTCCAGCATGATCCTACACATATAAAAGAAAACAGCAGTCAACAAACTTGATTATCGGGATAAGATAGAGAAATAACTTCTTAGAAGTACTTATCATTATTGATAACATAATGCAATAGCTTAAAAGCAACAGCTTAAAAGTAAGCAAGCGTAGAATACATGCAGCTGTGGTAAAATGTTAGGCAAGGATTGAAAAGAAAAGATAGCCACAGAACAAGTAAATGAAGAGACAATTCTTCAGTATCTTCTGTTGGATTATCAACTAATTTTTAAACAGAGCTTCAGTTTCAGACTACCAGTTCACACACTCTCTATTAACTAGCTCCAACTTTATAGAGTGCCTACAATCATTTTAATTATTATGAATTCAAAGGACGTCCGGCAAGATGCCTGACAATAAGACTCTCGTTAGCTTTTGATTCAATCCATTGAAATATTATAGTTCAGAACTAATCTGCTCCTGCTCTACAATTCGAAGTTCCAAAAAGTGCCTCAAGAAAAGACATTTTAAGCATCGTCAGAATGAGTAAGTGCTTGTTTAGCCTAGTCTGAACCCTTTTTTCTCTTTTCAAGCTGAATATCACTATAGATTGTTCAGAGAAAAAAATGAATTGGACAATCAAAGGGATTACTTGCCTTGTAGCATTAAACATGCAATCTAATCATCTAACAATTTAAAGTGTAGGGCTTCAAAATTCCATAATTAATTTTTTTTTGTCAATTACACACTCATATGGACAAAGAATCTAAATAAGTGCATCCGTCTACTCTTGCTGACGTTAAAGATGAAACGAATTGACCTATATGCTAGTCAAAGGGCATTTGAATATTGCCATTCTAAAGGATTAATGAATTCAAATGTACCACACCAAGAAAATGTCTTCTTTGATGGCAGGCGCACCAAAGCTATTACCAACATGATAAAAGTTGGAAGCCCCCCAGTTGTTAAACCCTGCAACCATAGAAAGCCTTGACTCTTGAGTACATCATTGATTGAGAAAATTGAGCCCATATAGTACAATGTATGCCTATCTGCATGCTAATAAGCCATGTCTTGAATCTTTCCTGAACTAAATATGGCACTGAGTTGTCTCAACTGAAACCAGCTGATGAATAGTAGTACAAGTTAGTTAATCCAACTAAAACTTTAAATGATCTAGAAACATGTAAATGTCTAGTCATGTGAAACAAATAGTGTTTTCCTCGTGTCTTACAAACTAAAATGGAGTTATTGAGATGTCCTTCTTGAAAAAAAAAAAATGCTTTTTACAAGCTTGGCCAAACAAGCTATTAGCTGGAGAGGGCATCGTGCTTGCCAATAAATTTTAACTATCCCATTATTACTGAAATTTTATTAAATATAATATTTGTCAGTATATGTCAAAAATAGTACTCTATTACTCATTATTTGAATTAATTTGATAATTCTGGTGTATTATTATTGTAGTTGTTTATCTAACGTATCTGCTAATAGGAAAACATTGCATTGTGAATAGGTTAAATATATTATAGATTGATGATATACAACTCCATGAGTTTATTAGAAAAAGCCTCCTCACCTCACTCGGCCTAAGGGTAAAATCTGCATACACCTTACCTTCCCTAAATCCAATTTATTGGATCATATGGGGTACTGTTGTTCTTCTTGTATTAATGATATAGTTAAACCACAATAAACAGAAAGATTCTAACAAAAGTTGATAGTATCTCGTTTTAGATGAAGAGATTTAAATGACACCCTTATTTACATTGAGAAACAGTTTTATCTATGCTGAATGTAGATTCAAGGGTCTTCTAACCTTTCTTGCTCAACTTGCATAGATCTATCTATATTGTTCAAGTTGCACAGATTTATCTATACTGAATGTAGATTGCAAAATTTCGCCCAACTGCGCTAGCTATTTCACTGGCTATTTTAACTACCTGCTAGGAAAAATATCATATTTTTCTTAAGAGCATCAATCTATAGTACACTACACAATCATATACACAGAATTCACAACTATATAGGAGCCTAAACTGAGGTTTATGTGGTTGAAGTTTGTTATTATCTCGTCTAACTATTAGACAAGCACATTTTTATTAGGAGCACTAATTATATACGAAGTTTCTTGCAACACATTTGCCTAAACTGAGTAATATTCTTCGAGACATAAGTGGGGCAGATGTATCTTTTGGCTACATTTTCAATTGAATCCAGTGATTTTGACATCGAGTATTAAAATTGTACTAACAACTATGCAAGCCGAAACTATAATTATCAATGAAATGTGCAATGTACCTAAGAACTTTTAGTCGTTGAACCTTTCAAATTTAAATTCTGCATCTGTCGAGAAAGTAATAAAAGTAATAAAATGTACCACATCTAACAACTTAAGGTTTAAATGAAATGGCCATACAATTCAATATGACATCAGAGCAGATAGAGGTCGTTGCATCGAACTTACCACCACTTACTAATAAAAAGAATTTTCACGTGCTTGATCCATGAAAAAAATATCAGACTCGCACATGATAAAACGTGTTGAGAAAGTAGTTAAAGTAATAAAGTGCACCACATGTAACAATTTAATCTTTTAAATGAGAGAATGTGATGCTGTCCATGCCCATCGTGCTCGGACTGTTTCCACGTACAGGCTTCGTCTTCTCCCAGCTCCCAATCTTGGACCAAATTCACTGCACTTCGATATATTTCCATGTGACAGGCAACAAAATCAAAGAAAGCAGCTGAATGGAATAAGAAGCTTTGCTGGCCACGTGTCGGACTAACATTTAATAATCAAAACGTGATACTATTAAATTTCACTAGCTTAATTATTACTACATAAGGTATCAACTGAATTTCTTGGAGTTTAGTCAAATTAGGAATAGTCTTCTGATGAAGGTAAGAACGTTTGTTTATTTATCGCTGACGGGCACAAAATTTGCGAATTTTCATTTAATTCTCAGGTGTCGTTTGGTAGCAGAGATAAGAGATTATAATCTCATAATTAAATTTGGGATTATATTATCCCATATTTAATAGAATATTTTATTTCGAGATTATCAATTTTGAAATTATTTATCCCACAATTTGAGTACTATTTTTATCCCATAGAAGAGATGAGATTAACAATCCCGAAATTATAATCTCGGTATTGCTAATTTCTGGATAAACCATATTCCTACCAAACGACCTGTATAAATATACTATACTTCGTAGCATATTTACCTATTTACTTGACACGTTGCTTTTCAAGTCAATTTGATTGATCTTTAAACGCTAAGTTGCATTCATGAATTCAATATTTTAAAAATAAAACATATTAAAAAAGTATATGATAAATACAATAAGTTGCAACCTTTATTATAGCAATACAGTGAACAAATATTTCTTAAAATATCAGTCAAAATTGATACAATTTAACTGTCAAAAAGCAAAACATGTAACGTAAATTTAAACAAATGGAGTGCTATATGATTCAATTTAAAATCAAATAACAATGTAATTTTTGGGTCACAGCGAAGCATACCTGGATATGTTGATTAATGAATATTATTGGGAACAATATTGGTCATATATAAGACTTCTTTTATTTCTGCTTTGCCACAACCTAGAGTAAATTTGGCTAACTTTGAGAATTCCAAACTACAAATCTAATACAATAAACGGTGCTAACTTCAGTCGTACACTAATTAAGAGCGAAGAAGCATAGGTTTATGGAAAGTTTGGCCCGAGGACTAAGCAAATGCCATAGCCGTACTATTTACCATCACAAAAATTGTTTTTTCAACCATATAATTAAAATTGGGCGGTGATCGATGGGTCCATTATAAAAAAAGAAACGTTGTACATCATATGGACATCCTTGTTCCAGCTAGGATTCAACCATGGAAAAAGAATAAAAAGGACAAAAACATAACGACTCTCTATTTTGAGCCAGCACATTATTACAAATTAATACTAATGAATAATGATCAAACCTTGAATTCTGAATGGTCGGTGATCACTATGATAATGAAGCTTAAATCATTAATACGTCACAGGAGGCCCTGTTAACCTACTCAATATTCCATATATAAACACTCTTCGCTCCTTCACTTGCTCCCATCAACGAGTAGACATTAATTTGTGAGACTTTCTTGAGAAAAAAATGGAGCACAAAGAAGAGGATGTAAGATTGGGAGCAAACAAATACTCAGAGAGACAGGCTATTGGCACAGCTGCTCAAAGTGATAGTAAAGATTATAAGGAGCCACCTCCAGCACCATTGTTTGAGCCAGGAGAATTGACTTCTTGGTCATTCTATCGTGCTGGGATTGCTGAGTTCATGGCCACATTTCTCTTCCTTTATATTACCATTTTGACAGTTATGGGAGTTTCAAAGTCTGAATCCAAATGCTCCACTGTTGGTATTCAAGGCATTGCTTGGGCTTTTGGAGGCATGATCTTTGCTCTTGTCTACTGTACTGCTGGCATTTCTGGTAAGCATTTCTTTAACTATAATATTAATTTTTTGAGTTTGTATACTCTGATAGTTAGTGTTTAGACTTTTTGCACTTGTTTTACTTTACCTATAATGACATGGAAAATGGTAATCACATGCTAAATAAACGCCAGTATCATTACGACTTATAGTCTAGTTGTGTCCGCATTTTGTGTGTGTAATTTGTGTTGTTGCAATTTATCTGGCTGTTTGTCAAGATATGTTCTTCTAAGTTGGAGGTTGGGTGGATTCAACTAGAAATGCTATGCTTACGCACGAGACATATTCTCGTTCCGGTTTCTCGGGGACTACTTAAATTAGTACGACGGATTACAACCTCTGTCTAGGGGGTTTATATCCCCTGTTCCACTTTTCCTTCCATAATTCCCAATTATAATAGCGAAAAAATTAGAGAGGATATGTTATGATGAGTTATATTATACTAACGTTAGTGCAATCACAATATACTTCAATATCTAGTCATCTGAGCAAATTGAACTACTGAACATTGGTTTATGTTGTGGGGCATGCAGGAGGACACATTAATCCAGCAGTGACATTTGGGCTATTCTTGGCAAGGAAACTATCGTTGACAAGGGCAGTGTTCTACATTGTGATGCAATGTCTTGGAGCTATATGTGGTGCTGGTGTGGTCAAAGGATTCGGCGAGACTCTTTACCAAACTAAGGGTGGCGGCGCCAATGTTGTAGCTCCTGGTTACACGAAGGGATCAGGCCTTGGTGCTGAGATCGTTGGCACCTTTGTTCTTGTTTACACTGTGTTCTCTGCCACTGATGCCAAGCGTAGTGCTAGGGATTCACATGTCCCTGTAAGTAGTAGTAGTAGTACTATAGCTAGCCTATGTAATTGCAAAATAAGTTCTTTGGTTTGGCCTTAATCAAGACTGATATTTGGAATTGCGTTTTTCTTGATGTTATAGATTTTGGCACCATTGCCTATTGGATTTGCTGTCTTCTTGGTGCACTTAGCTACTATTCCCATTACTGGAACTGGTATTAACCCAGCTAGGAGTCTAGGCGCAGCCATCATCTACAACAAGGACCACGCATGGGATGACCACGTAATTATTTTGCTACTGCAATCCTCTTTGCTTTAATTTCCTTTAATAGAATTTAAGAAAATTTTATCAAGCAACGTCTAAAATATACTTGCCTAACGTTGTTGTTGTGATTATGGATGGTGCAGTGGATTTTCTGGGTTGGACCATTCATTGGAGCAGCACTAGCGGCCCTTTACCATCAGGTGGTGATCAGAGCAATTCCATTCAAGTCCAAGTGAAGTCTCCTCTTTTCAGCCATTTTGGCCACACATTTCTCAAGCTGATCTTTATGTAGCCGTTGTTATCACGCATGAAGATCACTCTCCCCCTCCCTCTCTCACTTCTCGTATGGGTCTTTCTTTTTCTTTTATTTTTGTTTTTTTTGTATCTATGTATTGTAAGTTATGCAAGTAGAAGAATGAATGAGATCGGCGTAGTTTCGCTAAAAAAGGTGTTATTGTTTTCATATAAGATTTAGATCTGACGCACACCAAAAATAAGTTTTTAAGTCCCGGCAGATAACGTGATGGGCTGATTTGCAAAAATATGCTACCGGAAGCAATGGTTTGCTAAAATACCCTCACTAACAGATGTTTAGCAAAATGCCCTAATTAGTTTTATGAAACTTTTTTCGAACCAAAATACCCCTACAAACCAATAAAAAGACGTGCCAGTCCCTCCCCTTCATTTTCTCCATTCACGCGATCAAGAAAACCATAACACCCCATTCTTTTTACAGATTGCTCTGTTCAAGAGAAAATTCAACGTAAGATTTCTTCAAGTTGCAAGGGTAAAGTTCTCTGCAACTATTGCCAAGAGTTTAAGTTCTGTTGCAAAGGGAAACTTACACTGAAAAATGTCTAAAGTATTGGCAATAGCCAAGACTTTAAACTCTACTGCAATGGGAGACTTGTAGAGACTTCTTGCCTATTGTCAAGACTTTAAACCCTGCTGCCATGGTCTCTACAACTACAGAAAAAGTCCCTACAACTATGCCAATAGCCAACACTTTAAATTCCAGCGGAAGGGGCAACTTGTACAAATAGACTCTGCAAGTATTGACAATTGCCAGGGCTTTAAACTTTAGTGAAAGGAACAACTTGTACAAATAGTCTCTGCAAGTATTGGCAATTGCCAAGGCTTTTACCTATATTGCAGTGCAAAACTTGCAGAGAAAGTCTCTGCAACTCTGGGCAATAGCCAAGACTTTAAGTTCTGGCAAGGGAGACCTTACACTAAAAATCTCTAAGAGTATTGACAATTGCCAAGACTTCTACCTCTACTGCAGCGAACAAGTTGGAGACAAAGTCTCTACAACTCTTGGCAATAGCCAAGACTCTAAGTTCTGGTGGAAGCGTAACTTACACGGAACATCTCTGTAAGTATTGACAATAGCCAAGACTTTAAACTTTACTACAATAAGCAACTTGCAGAGAAAGTCTATCCAACTCTTGGCCATGGTCAAGATTTTAAGCTCTATGCAAAACATGAATATCTAATAGTCATAGGCAATAAAAATCTTCAAATCACTAGAATCAAGCAAACACAAGAAAAAAAATCTCAAAGTTCTAGCACACAAAGAAGAAAGAAGGAGGTCAGGAATGGGGAAAGAGAGAAGGAAACTTTTCAGCGTGAATTAAACAAGTTGTGGGCCACATAAAGAAGAAAGAAGGAGGCCAGGAATGGAGAAAGAGAGAAGGAAACTTTTCAGCGTGAATTAAACAAGTTGGGGGCAAAATAGTCCTTTCATAAGAGGGTATGATGTGGAGGGCATTTACTTAAAATATTTGTAAGTGGGGGCAATTAGGTAAGACCATGTCTTATTGAGGGCACTGTGTGAAATTTTTTGAAAGTGATGTCGAGTTCTGGAAATTGTGCTAAAATTTAAACAATTTTTTTTATGCGGGGAAAGAAGTTTAACAATATCATTGAACTGTCCTATTTTCTGTAAATCTCCAAAAGGACTACGAGCGAATTGCATACATAGCCGATATATATTGCTCCCCATTACAGGTTTAGCTAGTTGTTAGCAGGCCTTTTCAAAGACTGTCCACTTTAGGCTAAACTTGCTTTTTTCAGACCATTGGCATGGAAGTTCAGTCCACAATCCACATTAAGGTAATCTCAGTAAGGTCAGAAGTTGAAATAAGATGATTTTTTATTTTGTCAACTTCAAACCCCCAACTTCACATGATTTGAATTTTCATACCAAAAGATTTATGTTGAGTGAATTTCACACCATAGTTTAAAGATGAATACATTAGTTAAGCCCCCATGATTTGAAAGCAAGTGCCTTTGTATTCCAAATAATTTTCACAAAAGTTGCTAAAACCTAAATGAGTGGGAGCAAATAGGTTATTTAACTAATATTTTACAAGTAAAACATGAAAAGGGGCCCAAGATAAGATGGTGGGCTTGTTAATAATGGGTAATTTACACAAAGAGCATAATCGTAAAAATTTAGTGTAGGGGCCTGTTTGGCGCGCGTTAATTGATTTGTAGCCGTCAAAAACAAATTTGCTGAGAAATAGCCACCTCCGGACAAATCCCAGTATAAATACTGGGACTTTGAACAAAACTTGTTCAAGGCCCCAGTATTTGTACTGGGGAAGCTTCAGTAAACTAACCCCAGTATAAATACTGGGGCTTTGAACAAGTTTTGTTCAAGGCCCCAGCATTTTGTTATGGGACTATGTATAAAGCTTCAGTCCCATAACAAAATGCTGGGGCTGTGAACAAAACTTGTTCAAAGCCCCAGCATTATTATGGGACTGAAGCTTTATATATAAAGTCTCATAACCCATAACAAAATGCTGGGGCTGTGAACAAAACTTGTTCACAGCCCCAGCATTTTGTTATGGGACTCAGCTTTATATATAAAGTCCCATAACAAAATACTTGGGCTTTGAACAAGTTTTGTTCAAAGCCCCAGTTTTTTGTTATGGGGCTAGTCTGGGGTGTTTTTCCAACGCTAATGGAGCTTAAGTGTGCGCGCGAATTTTTGGCTATTCTTCAATGAATTTTGAAACGGTGGATAGTCCCCATTGAGCGCGTCCAAAAATGGCTAGTGATCAAAATTTCCCAGCATAATCTAGTGCCACTCTCACGTTTTTGGATCACTTAAAGATACCTTGTGTGCCAAGGATATCCATAATAAAACTCTTATATTGTTAGCCCCAACTGCCAGACATCAGTGCTATATTGTTTGCAATGAGTAAAATTTTCACCCATAAGCCACTTTTATCACTGATATTTAGTTTGAAGTCATTTTTTTTATTGATCTTACATGAAATGCCACTTTTTGGAACTTCAATCTTTGTGGGCTGATGTTCAAACCTTGTGGGTTGAACTTCATACCTAAATTAAGAAGTTTCAACTTCAATCTATAAGGACTGTACTTTTAGGTATAGATGCGTAAACTTCAACCTTTCTGGAAAAGTTTGATAGATAGCCACCTTTTTTGGAAAGCACTAGCCGCTATTTCTTAAGTATTTGATATTTAACCTCTTTATCTCCTTTATCTGCTTCGACTTCTTCATCCCAATATGGAACCCGATTCATTCATTACCAACATGGAGTTTGCATTACTAAGCTTATCAATAGATGCGTTCATTTCATCAGTAAAACCATTAAGCATTATACATAATTTTTCATTATAATAAAACATGAAGCATGAAGTTTAAAAGTTTTGAAGTTTAATATCTTTCTTGAATTAACTAGGAACTTTAGATTTTTATCAAATTCCAAAATAAAAAAATATGGAGTCTAGTTCAAACTCAATGTACAAACTACATAAAATAGATGGAGTTAAGTTCAAAATCCACTATTTTTCTTGAAAATTAACAATTTAACCTACAAACTTAACGGCAAAACTTGAATCTTGAACTCAATGATTAAAAATATGCAGTTAAGGTCAAAACTCAATATTTTTTTCTTGAAAATCAATTTTTGTGACTATCAACTCTAGGTGTTACCCCCCAAAGGCCAGGCAGACTAATTCTGAATTATTTTTAAGTTGTGCCTATTCATTAATCAATTTGTAAATGTTGTCTATCTTTCGTTTAGCACTCTAAAAGACGGCTATCAACACAAATTTCATCTTAGGTGCATTGTATTTAGGTTTTTTACACAGATATACAAATTTCCACCCTAAATTATAAAAAAAAAAAAAATAAAAAAAAAAATAAAAAAAAAATTAAATTACAATGTATAGCAATATTTTTTTAGCACATTTCACAATAAGCAAGATAAATCACAATTTTCCAAACAAACCCTAAATTCAACCCCTACCCTCAAAATCCTTCCCAACTCCTCCACCACCCATACCCCAAAACCCCTGCCTCACCCTTAATTCCCATTCCGCCGCCGCCGTTGTCTCACTGTCATCTCTGATGACGATCACCGTTTCTCCAAGTCCATCACCATCACACCCATATTAAAGTAACACAACTTTTTCGTTGACCCAAATACCCGGGATAAAACCGGATCCGGCCTGAATAATCTGTGAAGTATTTGATGAAGTTAGCGTGGCAGTATTCGGGTGCTCCGATTCCGACTGTTCCGATTTCGATGAGGGAGAAACGGGAAAGGACATCGGCGGAGAGCAGCCATTGCCGCTGTAATATTCGGGTGCTCCGATCTCGACTCCTCCGATTCCGATCTGGTGGTTTGTTACACGTACATGGATCTAGATCTGATGACCTGATGACATAGACTGTCGCAAAATCCAATATAACTTTTAAGGAAGAAATTGACAACTGATTTTACAGCTTAACTTGAACTTGGTTCATAGTCGCTGCATCATCATCAAATCCAGGTTTGGATCCGATTTGAATCAGAGTTGGGGGTGGGTCCAACTTTTCATATATATTGATCTAACAAAGGAGAAACTCACTTTAAAATGTTGTTGAAATAGTCTTAAATAGGTTGAAACAGTCTAAAATGGAGTTGAAATAATTTGAAACAGTATTGAAACATAATGATACAGTTTGAAGCGGAGTTGAAACAGTGTTGAAACAGTCTGAAACTGTGTTGGAATACTATGATATAGTATGAAACGGTATTGAAACAGTCTAAACCGACATTGAAACAATATGATACAGTCTCAAAACGGCATTGAAACACTATGATACAGTCTGAAATAGAGTTGAAATAGTCTAAAACGGTGATGAAACAATATGTTACAGTTTGAAACCGCTTGTGAAAAATTCCGAAGTAAAATATAAAAAATAATATGAAATAATGTTAAAAAGGGGAAAATAGCTTAGAAACAGTAAGAAACAATGCATAAACGGGATGAAATAATGCTGAAACAGTCAAGAAATAGCTTGATACAGTCGAGAAATAGTTAGATACGGTGTTGAAATAATCTGAAACAGTGCTGAAACAACGTCGATACAGTGAGATACAGTTAGATACGGTGCAGAAACTGTTAGATACAGTGCTGCAGAAACAGTAGAAACGGTGCAGAAACTGTTAGATACAGTGCTGCAGAAACAGTTCAAAAACTGTGCAGAAACTGTTAGATACAGTGCTGCAGAAATAGTTGAAATGATGCAGAAACAGTATAGAAATAGTTAGATACGGTGCAGATACAACGAGATACGGAAGATACAACGAGATACAAGGTGGTTGGTAGTTGAGAAACATCGAGATACGGTGAGATATAACGAGATACATTGAGGATGAGATGAGGAAAAGTGAAATTGGGGGAACTAGAAGGAGTAAAAGTGAAATTGGGGGAAATGGTGGGAGGAAAAGTGAAATAGGAAAAAATGGGAGGAGCAAAAGTGATAGTGGGGGAAATAGAAGGAAGAATGTAAGGGTTTGGTATGTTATAGGAAATACTGCTATGTTTTTGCTATATTTGTAATTAACTTGTGTTTTCCTCTATATAGTGTTATTTTGCTAAAATGTTGCTATGCTTGGTAATTAAGTTCTAAAAATTGTACTTTTGTGTAAAAATTCCTTGTAGGTAAGTTTCTTACGCAAAATATAAATGAGGTATTTTTTAACAAAATAAAGAGATGCTTCTAAATAATTATAAAACATAAAGGACATGACACCTTATTTTAAAAAACATGACCAAAAAAAAAAAACACTCGAAAAGAAAAACCCTTTCGTAACCCATTGTTGTCGCTGCTATTCTCTTTCTTCCCCCGTGATAAGTTGGTATTTTACCAACTTAAAGACTACTTTAAGCTTTCGTTTTTGAATCCAAAAGTGATATTTGGTGTCATTAACATCGTGAATTGCTTAGGTCGCAATGAATTTGCATGAATGCTAGTTGAAGATTGAAACTAGAGAGCGAGAATTGGAGTCAAAGCATGAGGAAATGACACCAGGAAGAGGCGCCCCGCCTAAAAAAACTTCAAAGAGTTGGGATTTTATGCCACAGAAAGAGGCGCCCCACCTGTTTACAGGGGAGGGGCGCCTACTTGAACTTCAGAGAACTCATCCAAAAAGCAGGCGCACCGCCTACTTTACCAGGCGCACCACCTACTTTACCAGGCGGACCGCTTGTTTCTCTATGACTGCAATTTTCTCCCTTTGTATAAATAGCAAAAGCTAGGACTTTAAAGGGGAATTTTCCATTATTACATTTTGTATTGAATTTGAGGCGATTTTGGGAGCCAAGTAGAGGTCTTAACATCGCTTTGTAAGCTTCTAAACTTGTATCTTCGAATCTTAATTCATATATCAATCAATCCAATATCTATGTTTGAAATTATTTCATATTTTACTACATTTTGATTGCTTTGATGAATAGCTAAATTCATAACTAGGGGTGTAAATATGTTATAATGATAAAAAATCAATGGGTGTTGTTCCATTTCACTAAGTATCAATTATCCAACTCCCCATTACAGTAACATAAAAATTTCAAAATCATTGATATTTGGTATTTCTTGTCTACATTGGTAGTTAAAGACTCGGAAGAGATTAATTAGTGTCGAATAGTGAAGTTGGCGAGGATTTAGGTTGATAGGATATTCATATAGACTAACCCAACTAAAAGGAGTTACACTCGGAAGAGGTCTCCTTTCCTTGGGTCTTAGAGTTGTGCTTCGAGCATTCAACTAAGGCTTTGACGAGCGGGTTGTGAAAGATCTCTTCTAGGCCGGAAGGATTCTAGAGATCACAATAGGAAGACTCGACCATAATTATATTTGTGTTGGGAAGGTGAAGTGAAAATACTCATTGGTTGGAAATCACTATTAGTTGTCTACATCCCTAATCTAGTAATATCAAATCAACTTACTTGCTTTAATTTGTATTACTTGTAGCTAATCGTAGTGTTATTTATATCAAACTCCACTTCTAGGACTCAACATTAAACTTCATTTGAATTTCTATTTGCGACTCTCTTACTTGACAAGCTAGTTCCCTTGGGAAATCGATCCTGACTCACATCGGGTATTATACTTTGACGACAGCCCCTCACTATTAATAGTGTAGGATTGAGCGTGGATCACCCACTGCTAGAGCTCCAGTTTCTTCCCCCTGGTGCCTCCGCTACTCTGTTCTTCTCCCACATCCAGAACTTTGGTCTCCTTTCTCTAATGTCATTATTGTTACCTCCGACCGTCGGCACTCCTTTTCTCCCTCTCTTCGCAGATCCTTTTCTTCTTCCAAATATAAAGATTCCTCATCAATATACCGCAAATTTGAAATTTTCGTATTGTATTTGGTGGGTTTCATTAAAATTTTATATTCCACTCAGATCTACTATCTTTTTTTACATAAGACTAATGATTTGGTTCGGAATGGTGTTTTCTTCTTCTTTTGCTCCTCCTCTTAATCCTCCCCCTCCTCTTTTGTTCATTACAAAGATGTGTCACGTTAAGATCCATAGCTCAAACTGAATCACGCCAACATTATGGATGTTCCTAGATCGAGTAAAATAATAGTAGTACTAAAGACAACACTTTCTATCACAAATTGAAAATTGGTCATGAAGATCCCGTGTGGTCAGAAATTAATACAGGCGCAAGGGCTTCAACAGGAAAGTCATTTCGATTCAATCCATTCTTAGGATCAAATAAAGGCAAAAAAAAAAAAAAAAAAGAGGATATGTTAGTGACCTAGCACGACAAAGTACTTCTTCTCCTTTTTCTCAGCATTCTCATCCTTCCCCTACTTCTCCTCCTCCATTTTCTCCTGCTCCTCCTCCTCATCCTTCATATGGTCCTGCTCATCCTCTTTCCCCTCCCGGTCCTCCTTCTCCTCCTCATATTCTCATGCTCAATAAAAAAATTGATATTTAATTTGTGTGCCGATTGTATTTCTATGGCCCCGTTTGGGTAAGCTTAAAAAGCTACTTAAAAGTTTATTGGTACCTTTAAGTAAAAAGTAGGTGTTTGGTAACTAAAAAAATAAAGTACTTATAAGCACTTTTGTACTTAAAAAAAGCCAAAAGTAAGAAGTTAGGATTTCCTAACTTCTTAAATTTGCTTATAAGTAACTTTTTACTTTTAAGCTAATTAAAATAAGCCCACCCAAACGGGGCCTATGTATCAAACGTGCATCTTCATATCTTCTATGTATCAATGCACTCTAAAGTGCTATTTGAGGCACATCTAATTAGGCCAAGTTGTTGGATATGACTTAGTTTTGAGCCTTGGGGCTTATTTGATGGTAAAAACTTGAGACAATCAGTTAGATATGGTTAAGTCATACCTAGACACAACGTCAATATGGATGACAAAGCTTGTTGACCGCAAGAAGTGACCCACCAACTATCAAATCATTAACATGGCGATGGTCAAGCTTAATCCAAGGCAGTTTAAGACATTAAGGAGTGTGTATCAGAATTTTATATGCAAATATAAAGGGCTATATGAGATCGTTTGCAAAGTGGGCATGGCTTCATACAAGTTAGTCATGCAACACACTTGAAATTAAGTCTGATATTTCATGCCACTGCATTGAAACCATTTCACGAAGACAAGGAGATCCCACTCGAGGGAAATCGAAGCAGATGCTTATCACTATCACACGGTCTCATGGAAATCAGACTGAGAAAATCATAAAGACAACGAGAGTAAACAAGCCAATGGCCACGTTTATCACACAGTGGATGGGTCTATCAATAGAGAAAGACACTAGGGAAATAGCCAAAGAACTTTGGCAAAAAACAAAGATCAAATCAAAGCACATGTAGGCTACATGTGGTGTGGTCAACGCAACATTGGGGTGGGGGAGCATGCTGCAACCCACCACTTCATCATGCCACAAGGGCGCTACCCGGCACACAAAACGACATGTGAGAATTATACTTGGACATGGTTCTAGCATCTCTTAGAAGATTCCACACTTAAAGGCTTGTGCCAGCATGGGGTACAAAAGCGCAACACAACACTTAATTAAGACAAACATGCATGTATTGTAATTAAGCTTCCTAACAACATCTAATGCCTTGCCTGTCATGCCCTAGAAGATTTCCCTCCTTTTCCCTCTAGTATAAAAGCATAGTCTCCCCACACATTTGTATCAACTTATAAGCAAAGACAAAACATTGTAGTAACCTTTGAGCTTAAGTATATTACAACTCTTTTTCCCATCTCTTGTGTCTTCTATCTTTAGGCAAATTTCTAAATTGAGGCTGACTTAGACTAAGTAACAAATGATTGTTTTGTGTAGTGACGTGCGACAACTTAGTTTGAGACTAAGGTTGTAACATAAGGCCCATTTCACTTCCATCACACTACCATGTTCTATGTGGATGTCAGAACAGTACATTGCACTAGGCTAGGTTGGAAGCCTAGAAAGGCTTTAGTGCAGCTGAATATCAGTGCACTAAGCCCTTGCAGCCGCCTAGAATTTCTTGAAAGTCAAAACAGTAATAGGAAAATATTATATTTTGGGACTTTCTTGTGAGCACATGAGGAAAACTCTAATCAATAAACATCACGTTACTTTTAGGCTGTTATGGTCAATTCATGTTAAAACATCATTTTACTAGAATCTGACACCATACCGAATCGATCAAAATAATGTGCTTTTGAAACTCATGAACACCCAAGGAAAAGAAAAGGTAAGGTTTAGGAGTTGAAAGATATAATCTCTTCATCCTAAATTCGAATATTGCTCTCAATTGAGATTGTTAATGGTGTCGATGACTATAGAACACCACAAGAATGATATTGAACATGAAACCTAGACATCAAAGATTTAGAAATTTAGCGTTCTTGAAAGGAATGATATGAAAATTGTATGGTCGAATGAGATAAGTTAATTATGGATTTTTAAAATTATAACTGATAGATTAGAGTGTTGAATTAAGTTACTGAAATAGAGATGCGGCTCGAAAGATTAGAATTGAGAATTTGGAACTTTTAGCCATAAGTGATGAAGTAATTGGATGTTGATGATTTCAAGGAATTGGAAGTAGTATTTTCTTTTGGATCGCTCGCGTTTGGCTTGACATTCAAAGCAATGTGTGCCTCTTTGTCCGACCGGAGGTTCCAGTTTGTTCAACACTCATACTAAAGGTTGTAGAGGCAACTCCTCCTGGAGTTTGGGCAACATAAACATGCGAACTCCTCATCCTCATATGATTTTTTTCCATATTTACCATACTTACGTTTATTAAAACATTTAGCAAGTGTAACGAATAACAAGAGCATCCACTTTATCCCTAACGTGTGATTTAGTTTTCCAAAATTTGATCATACCCAAAACTTGTCTTAAAAAGGATAAGCGGTTGTTGTAAATATAACACAGTTTAACAAGTCCGGGGCCGAATCCCAAAGGGAGCAAACGTTAATTCGTAACTCAAATTTTACCAAGTTTTTGTTCTGACAAATTAAAGACAATTTATAATGGTAATTGTATAAAAACTAGAACTAAATATAGTGAATTAAAAGCAAGTAATAAAACCTAGACAAGACTTCAAGATTAAAAGGCCTAGGGCATGACTTCCCTAATTATCAGAGTGATGTACCGTATACTATGCATTCAATCTTGCTTGACTATCCATAATGATCATGAGCTCCTAGTTTATCGCTAGTATTCTCCAAAAACAAGCAATAACTATCCTGAGTTACGGTTTCCAAGTTAACACAAGATGATAAGGTGGACTACCCGCGTGACCACGATAACGGTTCGTTGTTTCCAAATTCACCATGCTTTTTTCCCCTAAACAATTCCTTATTTGGGTTAAAGTATCGCTCTTCAACTAACCCTAACTCAAAATACTCTTCCAAGGATTTGCAAGAATAAATGGTGCATTCAATTGTAAGCTCTACAATCGAATGTAATCATAACATAGTTGAATAATCAGGAATAATAATGTCAAGCTTTACAAATTCATAAAATATTCAACACATCATCTAATAATGGTTTCGTCACGCCCTAGAAGGGGTGACTTAGCTACTAGTGTTCACAAGTTTCATGACATAAACAACTATAATCAATAAAGTACAAGAAAAGGATTGAAAGAGTTAAGAAAACCCGTAAGATTCTTGTTCTCCACTGCCCTAGCCTTCTTCTTGTTCTTTCTAGGTTGAAAAACCTCTCAAAATCGTCTTTTTTGCTTTTATATCACGTCTTTGAGCCAAAAGACCAATCTGCCCCGCTTTACAAAACTGCAGGAGTTTTTGCCCTGGCGCTATAGCTGTGTGAAGCACAACCATAGCATAGGATTCCTGAAATTTCTCTGAAATCTTGTGCAACGCACATGACTCTTCTGGACCCCTCAGACTTGTTTTTTTCACCTTTGTATGATGGCTATGCGATCAAGAGTTAGCTCACTGCCTCGAAAATAATTTTCTTCATCAAAATTTCGACTCGGGGCTGTGCTATGGTCATACGACTCACCACATTCTTAAATTCTTCTAGATTTTGCTTTTTGGCTCCATTTTTGCTCAAATTAACTTCCTTTGGCCCCATTAGCTCCTATACATCAAAATACAATAAATTAGCTCAATTCATTATATTTTTAACATCAAACATCACTAGAATAAGACAAAAGCATGGATAAAACAAATCCAATTATATATAAATTTGGTCTATTATCAGGTAGCAATAGATAACTTTGCTTAATCAAATATGTTGGTACTTCTTAATCAATACTCGCTCCGTCCCATTTTATGTGGCACCATTTGACCGGGCACGGAGATTAAGAAAATAGAGGTTGACCTTGCGAAGTTTCAATTTTGCCCTTGAAAAAGTAAGAAAGAGAAGATTTGAGTAATAAAAATGTTGTTCGTAACTTTAAAAGTATGTAGGGCCCAATAAGGATAAAATAGAGATAGTGCATTAAATAATTGTCAAATAAGGAAAGGTGACATTCTTTTTGGAACAAACAAAAAAGAAAATGGTGACACATAAATTGGGACGGAGGGAGTATATGTTGGTACAAAGACGTCATGCATTCCTTAGTAGCATCCTAATTTTGTTGCTCTATTCTTTCCCGTTTCTTTTATTTTTGTAGCTCTCTCGTTCTTTCTTTTTTCCACCCTTTGAGTTGGTATAACCAAATTATGAGAAGATATCCACAGTGATTCTACACATTAAAGAAGCCCTCTCCCCTTCACCTCCCCTACCCTCCAGGAAATATAAGGATGGGTATTGTACGAGGTGACTTTCCACATCACATAGGCCATAAAATGAGAACTAGCCGTTAAAATCTGGCGGACACTAGTCAGATTAAAAATGTCAGACAACCTATGATTGAGTGTTGTGATGTCTTGTCCTGTAATTGGTGCTCCTGATTTGAGGTGTCCCCAAAGTGGGGTGTGCTTACAACTTCCATTACTGAGCCCCTCACTGACTTAGTGGCGACAACTAAGATAAAGACGGAAATTAGGGCGGCCTTGATTTCACGCCTGCCTCTTTTCACAACATGCATACTACTTCTAATATCAGAAATTAAGGCCTTGTTCCTGTTCACATAACTAATTCTACTATATTGTTATTAAACTTTTAAAATCTTCACTGAAAAATATTTTTGCATGTTTCCATTTCAATTTCTAATATTTTTTAATTTGTTTTTATCGGCACTTGCTTATATAAATGATATTGCCTAATTAAGAATATAGAAGATCCAAATTAAAGGGTATACTTTTTACATGTTATATACATTTTCTATTTTAAAACCACAAACATTTAAAATTATCTATTTTAATTTCTTTAAACGTTGTATTCAGTCAAACTACAATAAAACACAAAATGAAACGGAGAGACTATTCTATTATTTTTGGATTTTTAAAAGAGGCGATACTGAGTACGAGAGATTGGAAGTTCAATTCGATAGAAGTATCTATTTGGACATTGTGTAAAGACAAGTAAAACCGACGCATGGCGCTTTTACCAACCTTAACTTTCCATCTTCTTGTAACTTCTTTACCATTTTATTCGGAATTCCTTTAGCTAGCTACTTGTAGTTTCTTTACTTTGCTTGGAAGAAGAATTCGTTATTCAAACTGTGAAATTTTACGTTTGGCATCTCCATGCAAGCATGCTAGTTGCATCTTTCCATTTTGCAAATCACAAGAGTGTATTTCCATTCCGCATTCTTGATTCCCGGTATGCAAGTTTAAATTCTAAAGGTACATTAACTTGAATTCTAAAGTTTAGATAAATCAACTTGAACAATTACTATGGCAAAACTTGATTCCTACCTAATTAAGGCTCGGTGTAATAACATGTTAACACATCATCAGTTACGTTACACATACAAGATAAATTACATGTAATTATTCCAAAACGTCATACTATTAGTTATCCAAAATATAAAATATATTATAAGTTATCTACTATAATATGTTAAAATAAACAACTCTTGAAAATTATTCTTTACATATAAGTGAAGTCTACTTAGTACTATGATTTATTGAAAGCGTGCTTTAAACTTTGAATCCCGTTTTTCTATAGAAGACGTGAAAGGAAAGGGTTTAAAGGTATTTGGTCCTCTTATCACTTATTCTGGAGTATCTCCTTGTTGTGATCCGCTCTTGATTCTAAAAATAGAGTAACCGAGAAAGAGCACGGTCAATTTATTAGTTTCGCGTGCTTTTCTCCATTTCCCAACACTGTTCTTTCGTATCTTTAACTTGAACGTACTCTCCTATGCTCCTCTATAACAATCAAAACAACTCGTTTTGTCTGCTAGCACCTGCCATTACATTCTGCTTCTTGTAGTAACTCTTATGAAATCATCTTTGTCAAGTATCGGATATTCATAACTCAATAGTTCCAACTAAATCATTCGTTTTGATAGATCTACCATGAAGATAATTAGTACTAAAAAATTCTTATTTCCAAAGCTAGAAATATTTTTTAATTAACTTACATTTTAAGTGTAAGAGAAGCTTTATTCATTTACGATCAGTCATTACAATAATTGACACATGGCCAAACAGTGTATTTTAGATTATATCAGCAAAAGAAATTGCATTTTAGTACGCCCTCCTTTCAAGTTTATGTGACTTTTTACACATTTTCATGGTCAATTTGACTAATAATTAAATTTTAAATTTGATTAGATTAAATTACTATTTTATAACTAAAATATTGATATTCAAATTCTAACAAAAAAAAAAAAGTACTACTCCTATTAGTTACAAATCTTCTCAAATTAATATGGCATGGAGTTTAACTTTTGAAAGCGATAGATCACACATAAACTAGTTGGATGGAGTATTATTTATGTGGAATTTGGCACAAAAACATTCAAAATTGTACACTTGATTTTTTGCCCTTTTGTGATCTTACAAATTGCATGGCATAGCAGTCGTTTAGAAGTGCATGGTGCTTTCCAAGTACTCAAAAGTTGATGGAACAATAATATTTTATATATAATTGATTAACATTAAAAAAGAAGTAATGACATGGGAAAATGCCATTATGGTCTCCTTCTAGTTGGTCATGTGTTGTCCCTCCTATTATCTCATTTATTATTATTTTGGTGGCTTTATGTCCTATAGTTTCTTGTCCCTACACCCTAAAAAGAAGGTTAAACCCCACAATCTTTGACTGATCAACTGTTCCCATGAGTCAACTCAAAACTCAGTGTTTTTGTCTCTGTCTGTCAGTCCTTGTGATCACAACCTCCAGCTGGGATCAGACAATGTGAACTTTGACTTTCACATCCTATATCTTCTTTGCTTTGCCACTGCCACTCTCTTTTCTTTAGTTTTAACAAGTAGTACATCTCTAATTATTTAGAAGAAAATCCTTGGACTATTCTTATGTCTTGGTGGATTTGTTCTTACTGCACTAACTCGTTATTATATTCACAACCAAACAAATCTTTGTTCGACACTAAACTATCTTAATGAATGAATCATAGCAATAAATGACCACTACGACATTATTTTAACAATGTTTAAATAGCCTATCAACCTATCGAGTAATCTCTATGGTCTACTAACTCAAATCTACAGACCCCAAATCACAAAAAAAAAATAACTTAATACTGAATTTTCTAGTGAAATTTTGAGGACTCACCTCTTTGTCTGGTCGCGGACCGAAACTTAAGACAGTGGCAGCTTTTGTGCATGTTTATCCCCCTCGACACAAAAAACCAGGCAAAAACAATTCGATCAAATCCTCAAAGTTCTACTTTCACATTCCCTAATTTCAAGGCGGTGTGGCATAAACAAAACCCTTTCTGCTTTCTGAGATCCCTATATTAAAATGTACTTATACTCCCTCCATTTCACTTCATCTATAATTATTTGAATTGATATCGAATTTAAATAGATAAAATAATTTAAAATTATTTAATTAAAAATAAATTAGTAATTTAAAATTAAATTATTACTACTAAATTTAAAATATTGTTATTCTTTTTAGAACGGTCAAATAAACTGGAACGGATTGCGAATATATATTGACAGACTAAATTTTTTCAGATAGTTATAGTGTAATCTTATAGGGTGGCGGATGGAGAGCATTAGTATTGGATTTATATCATATGAAGCGTAAATGTGAATATGTGAAAGTGAGTAAAATTATACCCCTCTGTTCCAATTTATGTGTCATAGTTTGACTCGGCACAAAGTTTAAGAAATAAATGAAGACTTTTGAAACTTGTGGTGTAAAATAAAATAAAGATGTTTGTGTGGTTGTAAATCATTTTAGTAATCACAAAAATGTAATTTTGAAGTTAAATTGTTACCAAATTTAGAATACTGACATTCTTTTTGGAACAGACGAATAAGGAAATACTGTCACATAAATTGAAACGGAGGGAGTAATAAATACCCGATTCACAAAAAAAAAAAAAAAATCAAATATGTAGGAGTACTATGTTTTTCATCTTGTACTGTGTTTATTGTAAAACACGAAAGTTTGATCGACCAAATTAAATCTTAATTTCATAATATTATCTTAAGTCTATTTCATTTGCGTTAGATTATCAATTACTGTATTGTTTATTACCGAAATTCATCAATAATTACCATCGTCAGAGGGTAGACATATCATTAAAAAATACTAGCGCGTTAATTAAGAAAATAGAAACCGATTAATTTAACTCGAAAGACCGTATACTATATATATATATGGACGTTAGCCTGCTTTTAGCACTTGAGAAGTTGATCAATCAGAAACTAAAGAAGTTCCAGAAGATAGACGAAATGGAAGAGGGAATGACAGGGTTTTCAGTGAGGGCACGGGGTGGTGGTGGTGGAGGGGGAGGAACAAAGTGTGGGCGGTGGAATCCGACAAGTGAACAAGTAAAAGTGCTGACTGACTTGTTCAGGTCTGGACTCCGTACCCCTAGTACTGATCAGATACAAAAGATATCTTCCCAACTTAGCTTTTATGGAAAGATTGAGAGTAAAAATGTCTTTTATTGGTTCCAAAACCATAAAGCTCGTGAAAGACAGAAACGTCGTAGGGTTTTGGTTGATGAACCTAAAGAAGTAGTAGAAGGTATCCACTTCTCATGCCAAGACAACAACAATCTCAGTTCAACCAAACGTAAGTTACTACATCACCCTTCTTTTAGATTGTCTTCCATTTGATAGAAAAGTTTTTATTTTTATGTCATGTATAAATATAGTCTTCAAAAATGTTATAATAGCATATTTTAGGCTGTTTCGAAAGTATGTAATCTTTTCTTAAACTTTGGATACATATAAACGGAAATGGAGGGGTATATGTTATTCCTTGCCATCCAAAGATATATCGATGTTAATATGTTATAGGTCAAACTTAACTTGAGAAAGTGTCAAAATGTTTTAGAAGTTCATGTCTATTTAGTGGATGAAACTAAATTCTGTTTCCACACTTTGTTCTTTGTAGATTTTTCAGAGATAAACAACAATTATTATAATCTTGAAGTGTCAGAACAGCAAGAAAGAGTAAAAGAGACTTTGCAACTCTTTCCACTGAATTCATTCAGTGTATCTGAGTCAGAGAAGCTAAGGTTTTTCGCAGAAGCATGCAAGGAGAACACGGCGTTTTCATGCAATATTGGTGCAGGAATGGATCATCCAACTTTGGATCTGCGTTTAAGTTTCTTGTGATTAAAAAGGAAAAGAAAAGCCTTATGGTGTTTGATTCATAGCATGCAGTAAAAACATATTTCTAGCATTGTAATATTTAGAAACTGCATGGTTTCGGAGTTTTAATACCATGGACATAAAAGATATCATTAGTTACGATCGACTAGTAGTGGTAGTAAGAGTAGAAAATAGTAATTGTCGGATGGGGGAGTTGAAAGTTTGATGTTGATGAATACTCCCTCCGTCTCATTTTAGTTGTCGCTTTAGGTTTATGCACGTCTATTAAGAAATCAATAAATAGGGTATGTCTTTTACTATTTTACCTATAATAAATGAAACTGGATTGATTTTCTAGGAAATACTCCTTTATTAAATATGGGCATAGTTGGAAAGAATTGGTAAAAAATGTCTTGAAATGCTAAAGCGACAACTAATTTGAGACAAATAAAACTTGCTAAAGCGACAACTAAAATGGGACAGAGGGAGTATGTAAAATGCACGTCGCTCAAGAAATTGAATTGAAACTTGTAATATGCTTCGACATTCTCCTCTGCATGCTCACTGCGACTTTGTTTTTTACTCTCTGTGCTTACTCTGCCGGATATTTTATGCATTTTCCTTGTTTGTGCTTATTTTATAAATGTGAACGCTTGGAAAATTGGACTACTTTGCTTCGCCTCCCAAGGATTCTTTGGATTCAATACGTCTCCCATGCAGAGTGAGATATAATTTAGCAAAGCAGTCGTTCCACAATGGCTCCATTTCCCAAATTGGAGAGTTGAATACGTTCCTAATCGCCATAAATAATTGCTTTTAACTTTCTTTATATTATACTAAATTAAGCCAAAGATATTTTATCACATTGACAAATTGAAGTTGGTAGGATTGGCCTTAAGTTTGTTGTTGTCGTTCTCAGATTAGTAATACTCCTATATAAAATAAAACACACTTGCTCTGTTCTAAAAATTGAAAGTCTATTTCTAAATTTACTATCGAAATTAGGGATTTTGACCGTTACTCCAACATGCCACACCAAATGTCCAAATGGAATCAAGATAAAAAATAATAATAATGGAATTAAGGTAGGCAATAATCTGTAATATTGTACCAACTTGAGTGTTGTCAAATCATGTTGGAAATAAATCTCTTTAGCATGAAGATATCCATGTTTAGAAGAAGCATCTCGGCGGGTAAAATCTTAGCCGCTCAAGGTGCTTATACCGAACAATGTGTCGTAAAATTATTTTACCTATAACCATGTGCAGTACATTGCAACTTCTTAACCGTAAGCAGCTGATCATTTACTATTGGAAAAGGAAGGAGGGAGTGCTGGTTTTTTTCAGGGAGAAGTCACGTTCTCTTTTTCTGAAAGAACGCTTCTTTTAATAAAACCAAGAAACACAACTGTTTAGGACTCTTCCTAATAGTTGTGTCTTTTCCTTCCTTTCTAATTTAATAATATAATTACGAAATATATAATACATTATATATTCTGATTATTTTAACATGGACCCTTTCAGCAGAATATTAGACTGTGGCTAATATGGTGTAGTTCGTGTCTTTAGCATGTGATTACATCTTTGATTAGTGAAACAAATACGGACAAACCCTGAGCGAATTATATGTTCTTGGATTGTGAATAATCCTTCATTGGTATCAGAGCCTAGATTATTTGTTTCCTAGTCTTGATATCACTACCGTGTGATGGTTTTATGTTTGTTGGTATTGCAATTCTTTTTTCCCCTCCAATTCTTTGGCGTGAAGGCCAAGTCCGAAATTGAAAGGAGGAGGAATAAGTTTTGTAGAGGGAAGAGTCCTGTTTATCGTTGTTGCAAAATCTTTTTCGATATCTTTTTTTTTGTGGAACCAAGTCCGACAAAGTAAAAAAGTTAGAATATGGAAATTGCGGAATCTGCAACAATGTGTTAATGGATATCAGAAATGCAAATGTTTTTCTTCTACTGCTGTCAGGGGAGGACCTACATTGTGGAGGTGGGTGCACCGGCACCCACTAGCATCAGAAAAAATTCTGTGTATATATATATGTATGACAGAAAATGTGTATATATATATATATATATATATATATATATATATATATAAATGTGCACTCTGCAGAACAAAAGCTAATTGGGTGCACTGGTAACGCAGATGGTTAAAGTTAGCTCCAAAGTTGGAGATTTGGGTTCGAATCCAAGCTCCTACAATTTCTTTTCGTCAATTTTATCTTGTGCCCCCACTGAGTTGAAATCTTGGGTCCGCCTCTAACTGTTGTTCGTACATATGAACATAGTTTGAAAAGTCCAATTTACAGTTTGGTTGAGTCTTTCAGTGTCAAAGCACAACCATCAATGTTAATTTTTACTTTATGTATTGAAAAGTTTTATACTACTAGGGAAGTCAATCCATTAGGTGAACTTAAAGTTTTATGTTGTCTAGAGTGGATTGGTTTGTGGTATATATATATATATATATATATAATAAATTCAAGATGTCTGGGTCTTAGCTCCTTGTTAATTCTTGATATATCATATCATATTACTATAAAAGCATGTCCTAGAAAAGTCAAAAATCGTTTTACCTAAATACCCTTTAAAATAATCTTAATGTCCTACATATCCTAAAATTAATTTCCTACTTAAGAAAAATAAAAACTTGATGCTACAATCGGTGCTCTCACTAAGGGATGCTTCCTTAATCCAATGGTTGCCTCATGAGAAGTTCCTTCTGTATAAATAAGGTGTCTAACAAAATCAACCACGTGACTATAACTTTGTTGTATCATTTGAATACATCCACGATCCTCTACCCCAAACTAATGAGTAGATTTCGAGCAATATTCAAAGTTCATTAATACAAGGCTACTGAAAACTTCTGGGTAATTATTCATTCTGTTTATGTTTTTCCATATTTCAAGTAGAGTTTTTTGCATCAATTTTGATCACTTTCAGGGTCTTGGGATAAAACTTCTATCATTTCATTTGTTGATCAATCTTGATCTCCTAATATAATATGTATTTTGTTTTCCTTTCTGAATATATATGGACAAGATTCTTTCTTGCCTCCCCTACTCAAGTTCTTAATTATTTAATTGAGTATTAACATGTGTACGATTTATTTCTAGCATTCACATTTTTGTGAATGTTAATAAGAATTAACCCAACATAATGTAGCACAGAAAAAGATAAACAGTCCGTTATGTATAAGGATTGACTTATTTTTGTCCTTAATGTATTTAGACATAAATAGTCATTTACCTTTGAAAAAAGTGGACACTTGAGTCGTTTGGTAGGAGAGATTGAGATTATAATCTTGAGATAAAATTTGGGATTATATTTATCTCATGTTTAAACTGGAATGCAAATCCTTATTTAAAAATTTGTACGAGACTAAATTTTAAGTTCCAACTGAATTGAGTTCATCTACGGAATATACTGTTTTCATGTATAATTATTTTGTTTAACGCCTTATTTTTTCTAACTATTATACTTGAAATAGACGTGCAACGCACGTGTCGAGAACTAGTATATCCCAAAAGTGTGCTCTAGGAGAATGAAAAACTTATGTTTTAGTTTTTTTTCCTATCTATTTTCAAGAATTGATATGAAAAGGATAATACAAAGGAGATTCAAGTGGGAGTAGATATTTTATTCTCTTCCTAGGTGAAAACTACACAAATCTTCTTGGTTGCAACTGTCATGAGAAAAGAAAGAGTAATTTGTGCTCTTTAAGTATGCTTGATGTCAAAAAGAAACAACAGAGATAAATAAGATGTGTTCTCTAAATAAAAGATTGTATTTTTACTGCACGTCTTTGAAAGAGAACTGATATCATCACATAATAAACCACATCATTCTTATAATACATATAGATGTATTATTTCTCTTGTCAGTATATGTTTCTCTGTATGTGTTACTGGAGAACAAATAGAAAAATGCACCTATATTAGTTGTAAAACTTTATTTATCACCTCTTTGTATTCAATCTCATATATTGAGATTATTGGTAGGATTTTCATAAAAGATTGGTCTATTATATTAGTGAACAATGACTCCTTCGACAACTAATTCTCTTTTAAGTGGAAAGTGAAAGTCTTTGTGTCATACTTCCGTATATAAGCGCTAATTGGTTTATGGATATTTGCATTTTGTGGATGTTACGGAAAGCATTTTTTTGAAAATTATCTAGCACCTATATAAAGTTTTGTGTAATTTTATTCTTCACCATGTAGTAACCGCGGGTTAGTATTTTTTCTAGTATGTGTTACAAGAAAAATTATGTCAAGCTGCATTTACTTTGTATAGTTATCCATATGATGTTATTTGCATAAGTACGTGTACTTGTGTGAATTTGCAATTTAATGCTTTGTGTATTATTCTTGTGAAGTATTTCTATATTTGTTATAGAATTGACATTTATTATTAGTCTTGAATATAAGTAATTTAAGATGAGTATTTCTTGAATAAATAATTATGTTAGATTTATGATATATTAGAATTTGGATGATAATCGGGAACATAGTGAACTTTCGATTCCGAATCTAATATGAATTAAATATTAACGTAGTTAAATTATTTAAAAATCGGTATGTATATGAATTTTAGGCTCTACAAAAGTATATTATTGTCTCTATAAGTTTATACTACTTGATATCAATATATCAACTGCTACTAGAATATTGTCTCGAGCTTAACAAAAGTGTTAACGGTGGCAGTAAAATTCAATATATCCTAAAAGAGCAAGAGCCTCTTGAGACTCTAGATATATATGTCTGTGACGTCTCCTAAAAGTGGCTTTACATTCCATTGTAGCTAATACATTATGACATCTTTGACCCAAATTATGAAATTATTCTAAGTTAGTTACTTATATTCCATATAAGTTATGGTTAGATGAAAATCCAATTGGTTTATACTATTGGGTTTTGCTGCCACTGTACATTAAGTTATTTTCTCACATGGAAAACTGGTTCCAAGGGGAAGGACATGTATCAATCTAAGATACTATTTTAGTCCAATATTTATATATTCAATAGTGAACAACATAACAGTGGCATAGTAACTGAAATTGGATCACGATGTTACATTGTTAGCGAATGTTATTCCTAAATAGGGTGAGATAGGTTAAGACTTGTCTCTTCATGAAACTGTGGACCAAATTGCTTCCGCTAATGACAGTCAAATGGATTTGAGGAAAAGTTACTTTTGTGATAATGGATTTGTTCCATGTAACAACAAGATGACTAAAAGAATTCATTCAATATTATTGGTCCCAGTGGGAGTAAGTATAAATTGATAAATCAATTTTATCACACTACTAGAAATCGGTGAAAATACTACAAAGAGGGTGGAGACGGAATTCCCTCTCTAACTGATTGGAGAGGGAATTCCGTCTCCAATCAGTGTAATTCCCTCTCCAATCAGTGTAACTATAAAAGAAAATTAAATTTTTTAGAGTTGGAGACGGAATTCCGTCTCCAACCAAAAAGCAAAAAGCGTGTCAGTGATTGGAGACGGAATTCCGTATCCAATCACTGACACGCTTTTTGAATATACACGCTTCTTCTTCTAGATTTCATTATCTCCCCCAAAACTAAAAAAACCCCTCCCCACCCCGTCACTGCTCCCTCGGCGATTATCTCCCTTGCCCGGCGAAGTTTCTCCCTCCCCGGCGAAAACATCCCCATTCATCCCCAATTTATTCAAGTAAGTTTTTTCTTCATCTTCCCCATTATTTTTAGCTATAATTCAAATTATTTTTTCCTCCCCATTTTTTCCATCCATGAAAAGTTAATTAAGTTTTAACTTTTTCGAATTTGTCTCTACCTGTAATTAACCCTTGTACTAAGTGATATATTGAATTGTGTAGACACTTTTTATACTGCGTACAATTAAAACTCTAAACTTGTTGCTTGTTGAAATGCCGACCGACTTTGCATATCTTTCTTTGCAGAACTGTACCAGAAGCCAACCTGTCCACCGTGTCTATGTTGCCAATCAACAATACCTCCACCATCATGTTGCTATTGTGCCTGTTACGTTACTCAATCTGATCATCCATAGCAAATTGCTGAATTCAATGAAAGACTGCAGCCACGAGCAACTAGAACTTCACTTCTGTTTTCTTGCCTCTCATACATATATAGGGTGAAATGAGGCGAATAAATGTAACCAGATGGATTGGAATAGTTAGATATAATTAGTTCATCATATTAATGATTGGAGAGGGAATTCCCTCTCCAATCATTAAATTAATTAAATTAATTTAAAATGATTAGAGAGGGAATTTCCTCTCCAAGCATTAATTAATTTAATGCTTGGAGAGGGAATTCCCTCTCCAAATGCAAAATTTAGTGCGCCTGACACAGTCTTGGAGACGGAATTCCGTCTCCAAGAATGTGTCAGTGTGTCAGCTACTTTTGCATTTGGAGACGGAATTCCGTCTCCAAGCAGTCCAACGACGCGCTTAAAAGCGAAGGACGTGCAGAGACGGAATTCCGTCTCCAAACACCTTTTAGAGAGGGAATTCTGTCTCCAAACTGTGACGCAAATCAATTAATTACTAGTAGTGTCAATCTCAACCTCGACGAATGAGCCGTCTACATATTCTCTATCATCGATTTGAGATCGAAGGAGAAGCATATATAGTTACTCCACAAGATGAATAAGAGTAATGAAAGATAAATGAAGCTCTTAAATGCCCTGCTAAGGATAAGTACCTAGAACAATGGAACATGAAATGGAGTTAGTAAAACCAAACGAAGAGTTGGAACTGGTTGATCTACTAACGGGTCATAGCGTCGTTGAGAACAAAGGGGTTCTCAAAATACGTGAAAGACTTAATGTAGTATCGAAAAAATATATGGGTGAATCCTTAAAGTTCTGATTTCAAGAGATCGTTCCAAGGGATTGTTGTCTCTTTCAGAAAAATCTTATATTAAGAAATTTTCATGAACGATTTAATATGCAATAGTGCAAACCCATTAATACTCCTATTTCTAGAGCCGAAGTTTCAAGTGGGAGGATGTGTCCTCGTGAATCCACAAAAATATGATTTTTATCTCTTGAAACTTGATATCTGTTATTCTAGTTAGTGGATATCAATCTTACTTAGAAAATGAATACTGGAAAGCAGTTAATGGATACTGAGGTATCTCAAAGGCACATGTGATTATCTTTGTAATGTAAAAAAAATGATCTACAACTCAAAGGATATACTTACGATGATTGAGAAGGAGATTTGAGAGAAAATCTAAATCTGAGTATGTCCTTCTTTGCTAAACAATAGAGATGTGTATATTGTTTGTGTAGCAAGAAACAATCATCAGCCTTATTTATAAAGTAAGCTGAATTTCTAGCGCTTTCAGCAACTGTGCAGAGCTGTTTGGCTGAACGTTTTTATGATAATTTGGGTGTGTTTGATAGTGCTATTGAATTAGCGACAATCAAGTGCGATATTCAAGTCTCAATAGCTTACACAAAAGTCCCAAGTATCATTGGAAGACAAAACATATTGATATAAGTATAATTTCCTTAGAGACGTAGTTGTACATAGAAAAGTGAACATGAAATACATATCTATGCATTATATAATAGTAGATTCGATAGTGCAACCCGTAGTATTTGGTGCTTATGAATGATATGTGAGGTCATTGGGTTTGCGTAGATGTCGATATATTTATATCTAAAAAATTTCCCAAGCATGTTCACATAAAACTACATTATTTGAAATTTATTTACTTGAAGCCTAAATTACTTATTATTGGTTCATATACATATAACGATTTTATGTTTAGTACATAAATTAGAAGTATGTTGGACAGACAAAAAGATTGGTCTATTCACATAGGCAATCGCCTTTATTGTCTAGGTGACTAGTAGGGATGAGACTATTATAAATTTATTATTATCAGAAGTGATAATAACAGAGAGCTTTAAGTTTATAATAAGAATGTCGCTTATTTTTTAGTTAATCATATTTGATTAAATGAGTTTGTCTTAATGCCAGATGTGAGTTCTGAAGGATAAAATGTATGAGTAGATTTGTGAACTCAAAGTTAGACATAGGTTGTCTGAACTATCATCTACACAGAGTTTAATTTACGAAAGACATACGCTCCATGGGAAAGGAGTCAATACTGTGATACGTGATTCATACCACATATGAATAAAGTGACTGGGTAATACAATTTTAATCTCTACTTGTTTATCGTGTGAAGCCCTGAAAATTATAAGTAATTTTCTTTCTTTGTACCCTCATGACTTTGACCAGTTTCTTGAGATTCAATTTGGTGTTTGCTATCTTAGGGTGTTGCCTATAGATCATGGATGATTCGGTCTGGTGGGAAATTTCTAGAAAAGCAAGTCAGATTGAAATTTAGAGATTCTTGAAATGAGGAAGATCATTGAATAGTATCACATTAATTGTGTTTATTAGCGCACCCATTATGTTCGTCTTTGAGATGAGAAAATAATAACATAATGATGAACTCAAAATTAATACAAAGAGATTGTGAGAGAAGTGGATATGATAAATGATCTAGGGTACTGCATATTACAATCTACTCCAAGGTTCCGTTAATTGAGATGCTATATATTCCTAACAGATGTATAGCAACTAAGCTCTCGAAGTATGCACTGGTCACACGGTCTAGTCGTTATGTATGGATGTTACAGAATGAGAGAGTTGACCCACTATGCGTGAGTGGGAGATGTTGGAAATTAGATTCGGGACACCCATGTGGGTCAACTCGGATCCATGTTAAAATAATCAAAATATATAATTATTATATATTTCATAATTATATTATTAAATTAGAAAGGAAGGAAGAGACACAACTGTTAGGAAGAGTCCTAAACAGTTGTGTCTCTTGGTTTTATTAAAAGAAGCGTTCTTTCAGAAAAAGAGAACGTGACTTCTCCCTGGAAAAAACCAGCACTCCCTCATTCCTTTTCCAATATCAGAAAAACCTCTCTACTTCTCTTATCATGGAAGAATTCCGAGAAGAACAAAAGTGATTGTCATCTACGAATATTGGAACAATTCTGCAACTCAGATACGCCTTAGACTGTGGCTAATATGGTGTAGTTCGTGTCTTTAACATGTGATTACATCTTTGACTGGTGAAACAAATACGGACAAACCCTAGGCAAATTGTATGTTCTTGGATTGTGTATAATCCTTCATTTACTTATTTCTTTGATTAAGATGCGGGAGAAACATAGAATGCGTCGTACATTACTAGGTCTACGACAGAAATTCCAGTTCTAGGAGATATGAATTAGCTATAAACAAATATCTACAACAATATAATAATTTGGCTGGGGGTCTGTCTTAATCTTCACCATAGTGATAATGTACACTATTCTTCGCAACGGCCAAAGAATCGCCATAGTGAAAATTCCTCAGCAGTCTTCTTCTCTAAGAATGATAGGTATACAAAGGATGCTAAGCCTATAGACTTGAAGTACCTTAAACTTAAGGAAGAAGTTCGGGAACATAGAGTGTCAATTGAAGATATTAGTACCAAAATTATGACTGCTGATCCTTTGACGAAAGGATTACCGCCTAAAGCATTTATAGAACATGTTGAAAGAATGTGCATTATTGATAGCAATGTATGACTTTATGTAATGACTTTATGATGTTTATTGAATTGACACTTTGAGCTCATTAATGTAAATGTTTCTATTTTACCTATTTCTCTGATATACATAATGTGAGAATGACGATGACAGATTTTGACTTAAATAAAGATATTCTAAGCATTATGTTGGACCCATTATGTATTAACGGTTGTGTTGGGTAATAGACTAGTAATGTAGTACATGGAAGGGACTATATTAAAAATGATATATGACCGTCATGACTCGTATTAGTTGATTTGCTTAATAACAAAAAATAATGTTGGATTTAGTATTAATTGTGCACATGATGATTGAATTATTTATTAAACCATTAAGTGAATAACACGTGCACCAAGTGGGAGAGTGTTGGTTTTGGCCCACGTGGCCTTAAGTTTTTATTGGTTTATTAAAATAAATATTACTAAATTCCTATTGGTTGAATAGAGAAATTATTCTAATATAACTTCCAATAACCCACGTTGATGGAGAGTGGGTTTTAACTGGGGGTCCCTCTCTCTTGCCTATAAAAACTAAAAGAATAACCTACTCCATCTATGGTATTCTAAAAAAGAACAGTAAGGAAAAGAGAGAGAAAATAATTATTTTCAAAGAGTAAATTCAAGAAGAATATCAATTGCTTCCGCTCAAGATTCATCAAAAAGACGTCATGAATTCAGGCACGTTTTTCTTGATTGAATTACTATTAATGTGTTTGAAACTTTGAATGTGAAAATCATATAGTTCCACGGTCATGAAATTATTGAATACTTACAAGATATAATTTAGCAAAGCCGTCAATTCACAGTGGCTCCATTTCTCAAAAAGAAAATATGCAAAAAGTCTTAACTGATGCTCCCTGGTTTATCAATGGCCATTACCTCACTGTTAGGCCATGGGAACCAAATTTTGTTGCATCAAATGCAAAACAACTAACATCGGCAGTTTGGGTACGCTTACCACAACTGCCTACAGAGTTTTATGATAAAGATATCTTGATGCGTATTGGCAATAAGATTGGTAAACTCCTAAAAATCGATTATTGCACAAGTGCTACGTTGAGGGGTAGGTATGCTCGTCTTTGTATTGAAGTTCGTTTAGATTACCTTGTAAAAAAATTTTTTACTGTGGGTTTTCATAAACAACAAATTATTTATGAGGGTCAAGGTATCTTCTGTAACATTTGTGGTCATTTGGGTCATCCCCCTGCGACTTGCTCTACTAACAGTTTAAGCCAAGATATAGCACATGTTTCTATTAATCAGTCCCAGGAGAATACAACTGCGGCTGGAACTACCTCTGATCAAACCCCAACTATGGATGCATGACAAGTTGTCACCTTTCCAAAGAGGAGGCGCAGTTCATCCATAAACCAATCTCGCATCGGAAAAATTCCACTTGCAGCTAATAAATCAGGTAACAATATACCAAAAGCCTTTAGCAAAACTGGTAAGTATCTTCATCCTACTTCTTCATATGTATTGAATATAGATAGGCCTACATCTAATTTTCCAGATAGTCTAAATGCTCTACCTAAACCTAGTACTAAAAAATATCAGCAGAAGGTTAAGGTTAAGTGTGACTCCATTAGCTATAATCTTCATGCTTCTTCTTCAAATACTTTTAATGCTCTAAGTAGTATTAATGAGGATAATCCATCTCAAAACTTTTCCTCAACATCCAATGATCTTCACTGCCTACATAAAGTGTTGGAGTAGTTTGTTAAAGGTGAAGGAAAGGTTTGTCCCACATCGGTGGGATAAACCAACTTTGAAGACTTTTTAAAGTCTTGTCCCACTTGTCCACTTGATTGAATACACACATGTATTTGTGTGTGATATATATATATATATATATATATATATATATATATATATATATATATATATCAAAGACTTGGACTTGGACTTGGGCGCGGGTCGGATCTTGAAATAAAATAGTTATTTTATTTTTATTTCTTTTAATACAGAAAATTCAATTAATTTAAATTCGAATTTTAAATTTGAATTTAAATAAAATTGAAACATCTGTTTAAAGAAGAGTTGTGTCTCTTCTTAAAAGATCTGACTTTTGCCCTATAAATTCAGATTTTCTATCACGAAATGGTTATCCAAAATTTGCAGTATTCCTTTTGGTTTTGTTGTATCCTTTAAGAAAATTGATCTGTAAGCCCCTACGAAATATATGCAATATTTCTTGAAAGATAGCGATCTTTCGTGTCTTGAAACCACTATTTCTTCATTGTTTCCTGTTCATTATTAATAACATAAAGGCATTCCTGTGGTTAGTTCCACCACTGACACGCACACAACAAACGTGTCAACTTTAGAAGTGGGCCCGCTGAATCAATCATTACCTCCAACTCAAAACTTTAACTCTAATATTTTAATCCTAAAAGATAAAAACATTGCTCAAGAAATTGACAACACATCAATGCATGCAGCCTTGCAAAATTCTGAAAATGCCACATCAAAATGGCATGCAGACAACATAAGTCCAAAAACTGACAACTCAAATCCTCCATTGGAAAGGCCACTACAAATGGCAAACCCCATTGGACAAATGGCCATGCACATGCAATCTCCCCAATCTGCTATTCATAATCATTATAAAAACCAATCGACCAATCTGCATACTCCCATGCATTTAGATGCACAAGCAAAAATTCTCACAGCAATCAAGAAATCTACACCTCTTCCTTAAGTAACCCATCAACTATAGAAAATGTTTCCTTATCATCATCGTCTTTACAGTAGACGAGTCATTCTAACACCAGTTCTGAGAAGGCTGCCTCCTCAAAGAATGGCAAATAACATTCCACCACCCAATTTCAATCAACCTCCACCACCCATAATCTTTGCCACACCTCCTCCACCTCCAAATCATCAATCCATCTCATGGCTAGAGCAGTCTCTGATAGGTCGAGCAGTCTCATTCAGTATGGACCTGAATGGACAGGAAATAATACTCATCCTTCAAAATCCTATGTTCTTAGCTCAACTCATAACGGAGGGAATGAGATTGGCCACAGACAATTATGTTCAACATCTCTGGATGATGAACATACCGGACCCTCTGGCTCCAGCCTTGGTAGCATCACTACTTCCTCACCACCACTGGAATCACCCTCACAATCTCAATCATCCCCCAGTGGTAAATCTTGCTCAGAACCTTCCTTTCTTCCCACCATGGGATCAGAATGCCCCTCCACTATACTTCCAATGGGATCCACAGCCTATCAATCAACCTATCCCACAACATCCTTTGAATCCCAACAATCAACAGGAGGTGAACCCACCCCCACTGCATGCACCACCCATGATGAATCAACCTGTGCACCATCCTCCTCCTCACCAAGAGGAACCACAGGAGGAGATTTTGAACAACGATGAGGAGGTACCTCCCACTGTTCCAGAACAAGAAATGGAGGAAGACATAGTGGTGGGTCTGCCTCCTTCACACCAGGGGTCGTTCACCGAAATCTCAAACCTTCGCGTCGCAACTTCCATGCTCTTCCCAGAAATGGAAGACAAGAAATACATTCAGATCCTTCCTCCTGCCTTCCACAAATGCTCTTTGGACATACGCCCAACAGTGAACAAAGCTGCAGGGAAATATGCAGCAGTACTGAACCATTCCATTGCCAGGAATCATCTTCTCTCGAAAGAAGTGGGAATCCATCTAAGGAAACACCTAACCAACCCTTTGACAATCAACACTAAAACTAGTTTTATAATTTGGAATATTAGAGGGGGTCACAATGATGAATTTAGAAGAAATTTTAATGAACTTCTAAGGACTCACAATCCTTGTTTGGTTGCACTGTTGGAAACCAAGATGGTCACACATGTTGCTCTTAGAAATTTCTCCGGCTTTGATCGTATGGTTGAGATTCCTGCTAGAGGTTTGTCTGGTGGTATGGTCGTTCTGTGGAAAACAAGTTTTCTTATTGTTTATGATATTCAGACTATGGATCGGGACATCCATGCTATGATACAGGTACTCCCAAATCATAAACCATGGTTATTTTCCATTGTATATGCTAACCCTAAGTTTAGGTCAAGACTAGTACTTTGGAAAAACTTAATGGAGATTTATGATATATATATAAAGGGTCCTGGTTTAAATTATTGTCTAAATTATTGTAATTTACAAGACTTAGGATATAAGGGCTCTAAGTACACATGGTCAAACCATAGAAAATACTCTAGAGGCCTAATTTTAGAAAGACTTGATCGTTGTGTCTCCAATGATCTCTGGCTTCAATTACACCCGGACACTGCGATCACTCACTTACCTAAAACTCACTCTGATCACAATCCTATTTTAATTTCCTTGCAGAAACCATACCCATTACAGGTCCACAAACCTTTTAGGCTTGAAAATTTTTGGTGTTCTCATGCTGAATTCCCTAAAAAAGTTGAACTAAGTTGGTCCAATAAAACCCTAGAGGATGCCATCCCTCACTTTACCACTTCATTAAAAACTTGGAGTACTTTGACCTTTGGTAATATCTTAAGGAACAAAAAATGATTTCTAGCTAGACTAAGTGGTATTCAAAACTCTGAAAATTATCATTCCAGTTATTTCCTCCAGAACCTAGAGCAACAACTTCTTCATGACTATAGGCAGATCTTGTCACAAGAAGAAGATTACTGGAAAATGCGCTCTTGTATAAACTGGCTTAATGAAGGAGATGCCAATACAAAATTCTACCATATTACTGTTCTTAATAGGCGTAGGTCCAATAGAATTAATTTCTTTAAGGATGATAATGATCAATGGATTGATGATCATAACTTATTATTAGACCATACCCTTCACTACTTTATTAAAGTCTTTACCACTGACCACTTGTCTACTGATTTAAAGAATATAAGTGTTTCTACTCAAAGTTTCCATTCTTTAGATTTATCCCCACTTGATAGACCTCTACTGGACTATGAAATCACCAAGGCTGTTTTTTCTTTTAAACCCTATAAAGCACCAGGCCCTGATGGTTTACATCCTTTTTTTTTACCAGAAATATTGGCATCAAGTGGGACCCTCTGTAACTGAATTCTGCCATAAGGTTTTTACTCAGTATTCCATTCCTCCTGAGATAAACAAGACAATCCTGTGCCTGATTTCAAAGTTCCACAATGCTAACCATCTTAAAAAATTTAGGCCTATTGGCCTCTGTAATACTGTTTATAAGATTATTACCAAAGTTATTGTCAATAGAATAAAACCCTTTCTAAATCATCTTATAAGCCCATGCCAAACAAGTTTCCTTAAGGGTAGACGTACTGCTGATAATGCCATAATTATCCAGGAAATTATGCAGCATTTCAGAAAATCAAAGGATCTAAATCAAAAATGATCCTTAAGATTGACCTGGAAAAGGCCTTTGATAGACTTGAATGGTCCTTTGTTAAACGTGCCTTACAGTTTTTTAAATTTCCTCCTAATATAACTAAACTGATCCTTTCTTGTTTATCGACAAGTTCAATTGCTATTATGGTCAATGGATCCCTTACAAAATATTTCTGCCCATCAAGAGGTATTAGGCAAGGGGATCCAATGTCCCCTTACATTTTTATCCTCTGCATGGAGCTATTATCCAATCTGATCAATCATTATATTGATTATGCGTTATGGGACCCAATTCAAATTAGTCCCCAAGAACCCGCCTTTACCCATTTGTTTTATGCTGATGACCTTACCATAATGGCTACTGCTAATGCTAAGAGTGCAAGTTCCATCAATCAATGCCTTTCACTCTTTTGTACTCTCTCAGGGCAAAAAATCAATACCCACAAAACAAGACTAATTTTTTCAGGCAACTGCTCACTTGACACCCAGGAATCCATAACCAGGATACTTCAATATACTGTCTCATCTTCTTTTGGTAAATACCTAGGATTTCCAATCCTTAATTTAAACCCCAAAGCAACTGATTATCAATATATTCTTGATTCAATGATGCTTAAACTAGCCTCATGGAAGTCCAACTTCCTTACTTTAGTTGGTCGAATTACCTTGGCTAATGCTACACTTAATGCCATTCCAACCTATTGTCATGACCCTTTTTTCAACTTAAAAAGAAAAACTATATTGTGATTTTAAGGTCTGTGACGGGTGTTGATAGGTACACAAATTATTAGAGAATTCGGAGTCGCCACTTGACAAGTTAAAGGTGTGCCAAGTCACCAAAGTGGTGTACCTAGAACACCTATGACTCGTAAATGGTCTGCGTCAGAGTTCCGGGTAAGGATCTCGGTTGACTCGCGGGAAGGTGTTAGGCACCCTCGAGTCCTGTGCCAAGCACAGTTGCTTTTATTGACGCATTTCGACTCTTTGCATTTGTTTCTTGTATTTTGCCTTGATCTTATTACGCTTCAATTTATTCTTACTTTTTATCGTTTGATAATTGAACTCCAATCGAATATAATCGCGCGAGAACTTCACTCGTTCGAAATCTTTCGACTTAAATCAATTAAATCGCGCAGGCACTTCACCCGTTCGAAATCTCTTGACTTAATATGAATTACAATGTGATCAAATGAGTTATTTAAATTTAACATCGCTCGTTCATTGATGAATACTCTATCGATAATTAACCCCGAACACGATGTCCGCTCGAATTACCAATATAAATGAGTTCCATATAAACATTTGAGCGTTCTGTTTTTAATTGCGCCTCTAGACAATTGCCTAACCGTACACCATTTCTTATCAGTGCGTTTCATTCAGATCGTTGCGAGTATGGCATTTCATTCATTCCTTTCTTTCCAATTGTAAAGATTGTTATAAGCAACGTTGTCACCTAAATATTCATCCACTGCCAGTGCTTTTAAACTTTATAGCTTTGCATTTGATGTCCCAATTTCCTAGATCGTGTCATGTTTGTCCATCTTATGAAAGGGGTGGCTTTGTTATTTGTTTTACGTAACAGAGTCCTAAATTTTGCCTATTCAATATTTTAACAAGTTAAACTCATTACTGCAACATCTAACATCAAGCATTTAATTAATGAGGCTGGCATTTGCATACTTTGTTTAAATATGACCTATAAAAGGGTCTGCCTAGGTCTAGATGGACAGATCTGGGCCTAATGGGTGCTAACCCAACAACCAAACTATTACTATTTTCCTAACACATTCAGGTTGCCTTTCCCTTTTTATTTTCTGAATTTTAACAAAGAATGTCAAGCACCTTAACATAAATTAAACATACATAGAAATAAGTTAAATAGGCCATTAATAGGTTGACTTTCATATAATTTACCACATGCTTTAAAGTTTCAAAAGTACAGGTTGAAGAGTACCTACCTAAAGTGCAAAATCCCAAAGCACAGCAAAAGACTATGAAGCTAAGCCCAAAATGTAAACCAGCCAAGTGAACATGATACAGGGAGCAATCAGCTTCTAGCAACAGCAACAAACCACAGCAAATCCACACCTTGACACCTCATACATCTTTCCTAAGACTCAGAGACTTCAGAACCCCTAAGACCCTTTTAACTTTCTTCTTTCCCTCCTCTAACTCTACTTTCTTTTCTCTAGCTTTTAATTTTCAAATCTCAATTTTCAGATCTAAAATCCTTCTATTTTTAGAGTGTGAAGTATTTCTCTTCTCTCAGATTTTCGTGTATGTGTTCTGTTTTTGTAAAATGAGAATAGAACTCTCTTAAATAGAGGAAGGAAGATGGTGAAAAGGATGGGTAAAAAACCAACCCATGTGCCTATGTTTTGCTTTTCTAGACAAACCATTAAATTGAGACTTGGCATGCCTAACTAAAATACAAAGGAGATGACACAAAAGCCTATTTCCAGGCTGCCAATTTTCACTTACTTTTGACTCTTGGACTCACTTTTGACATCCTTTTTTACTTTCAAAGATTTTCAGATTTGCAACTAACTTAATTGAACTCGAAACATACTAAACAAACAACCAGGCTTCAGCTTAGACCTTTCTGGAAGCTTTCAAGCATTTCAGAATTTATTTCCCTAGCCTAGTAGACAAGAAACATGATGAACAACAAACTCATACTTGATCTAGACAAGTTCTAAAACAAATCTATTGTGCAGATACACATACTGAAAGTTGTGCTGAGACCAAATTGAACCAGAAACAAACAACATTTTGTGCTTAAACCAGGATTGAGCACACAGTCAAGAACCAAACCAAACTAAAACAATTGATCCAATACAAGGTCAAATGTAGGCAGAAAACATAAAAGTGAACCAAACTCCTTTCCACTCTTTAGATTTGTAAGCATAGACAGGCAACACCCGGCCATACTATTCCTTTTCTTAACAATCTAAAATTAACTAGAATTAATTTGCATTCAAACATAATACAATTCCGTCTAAACCAAAGCATGCTAGACGATTTGAATTTAACGCTACTGCTGCAACTAAACCAGAACACATAGTAGCATAAAAATACTAACATAATTTAAACAAAACAGGGACGGAAACATAAGAAACTAGGATGCCTTTCTAACCCGTTAAGCCAAACGTCAATGACGCTGCCCTTGCCACCACTGTCCATCACGAAACGTCAGTACAAAGTCAATCCGCTGCCTCTGAAGCATCACTCATCATTGCTGCCTCGCCTTAATCACTGATCCCAACTAGCTACTGTTACTGGTTCAGTCACAAAACATCATCGAAGTAGTCCCTCGTCACTGCCCTCATCGCTGCATCAACAACGCCATTGAAACACCCCTCGCGTCAACGTCGCCTTCACAGCCTAGTCACGGCCAATAATGCTTTACCATCAACCAAACGCCACCACTGTTATGTCAAGTTCAGCACAGCCCCTATCCGTAAAACAGTCCCGTCACCCCCCCCTCGCCATTGCAGTTTTAACAAACACACACATAGCCTTCAACAACATCAAACATGCTGCACACTCACTAATATATCGACATCACAAGCTGTTTCGCTTAGCCTTTGCCATCTTCAAAGACTCCATTATCACACAGCTAACACCCATGGTACAACTCCAAACAGCCTCGTCATCAAGCCAAATGAATCGTCATCACTGTCTCACACACAAGAACCAACAACAATCATCGCAGCACCTCCGATTAGCTTCGACGACGGGCCAAAACTGCCTCGTCGACGCCAAAACATCATAGGAAAAAACCAAATCGAAACAAGCCCGACGCCATCACCTACGCTACAACAATCACCTCACAGTCGCAAATCCACCAAACAACCACCAATTCCCCCGTTTAACACCCAACCAAACAGAACCAGTTCATGTCTAGACCCATCGGATCCGTCACCATCTTCGTCTAACGGAAACGATCCCATTTGGGGTCGTTTCAGTTAGAAAAAGAAAATAACGGAAAGAGGAGAAAAAGGGACGGTGTAGACCCGGAAAATATGGAGAACTCACCGGAAAATCCGTCAATCGTACTTTCAAACATCGATTCAAAGTGATTCCTTGACATTTTGAGGGAAATGAAACCGGATCGAGCAAGAGGAGACCGAGGTGGTTCTGGAGATGTATTTTTTATGATTTTCTGGTGACGGCGGACGGCGGACATGCGGCGGCTTGGTGGTGGTTCGCGATGGTTCAGTGGTGAGGCGATTTTGTGTGGGGTGAGAGGAATTTGGCCATGGTTCTCTTAGTTTCTTGGTAATTTTGGCAAAACTTGATCAAAATAGTAAAGTGTAGCTTATATACTAAGCGATTGGGCCGGTTTAAAAGGAGATTGGGCTAGGGTCAAACAAATAATTGGGCTACTCTTTTCACTCTTTTTTTTTCTGAATTTTCTTAATGGCCTTTAACTAAACAACCAAACTAGATTAAATCCTACACATTTAATCAAATGCCACAATTAAGTGAAAACATCATGCACATAATTAATCACATCAAAACTATTTTTGGTATCTTTTTTCTTTTTAAACAAAATTAGAAACTAGCTAAAATGAAGTACAAAATCTAGGAAAATTTAGCAAATATCCTACGAACTTGATATGACTATTTTGAGCAAATTTTGGAATTTTGGTGCCAAAATTAGGTGATTACAGCTGCCCCTCTTTGTTCGGGAACACGAAGAGTTTTCGGACAAAGAAGTAATCGACAACTAATTTTGGCTTTTCGGTTCTAGCCGAGAGACATGTTTTTCAAAATGGTGACCGTACCTTGATTTTCGGTTCTAACCGAGAACAAAGTTACCTACATATCCCCGGACTAAGGAATCAGGTCAGTGTAGTTCCTCACATGCGATAGCTGGGACTACCGCATTTAGACAGACACCGGACTCTTCTAAACTAACACTAAGCACTCTCTGGACATACAAGACTAACTCTAGACACTTTCAGAACTAACTGGGACTGACTCGACGCTCCTAGACTTACCCGGACTGACACAAGACACTTTTGACACACTAGAGTTGTTGCTGCTGGTCGCTGTCGCCGGTTGCTGGCTGGTGGTCACTGCTTTACAAAGGAAAAATGAAAATACAATATTTGAAATGTAAAATTACAATTTCTAAGCTAACTTCTTCATGCTTCCCAAGCTGATAAACTGGTCCGAAGCTCCCACTACCAAGTGGGTCTTGAAAACTTGAAATTGCCGCTCGAGCGGGCTTTTGACTTGAAAGTTGAAATTGCCGCTCGGGCGGGCTTTTGACTTGAAAGTTGAAATTGCCGCTCGGGCGGGCTTTGACTTGAAAGTTGAAATTGCCGCTCGGGCGGGCTTTGACTTGAAAGTTGAAATTGCTGCTCGGGCGGGCTTTGACTTGAAAATTGAGATTGCCGCTTTGACGGGCTTTGACTTTAATGTTGAAATTGCCGCTTTGACGGGCTTTGACTTGAATGTTGAGAGTACCGCTTTGACGGGCTTTTGCTTACCTTGAATGAAATTGCCGCTTTGACGGGCTTTGACTTGAATGAGAATGCCGCTAGGGCGGGCTTTGACTTGAAAGTTGAAATTGCCGCTCGGGCGGGCTTTGACTTGAAAGTTGAAATTGCCGCTCGGGCGGGCTTTGACTTGAAAATTGAGATTGCCGCTTTGACGGGCTTTGACTTTAATGTTGAAATTGCCGCTTTGACGGGCTTTGACTTGAATGTTGAGAGTGCTGCTTTGACGGGCTTTTGCTTGACTTGAATGAAATTGCCGCTTTGACGGGCTTTGACTTGAATGAGATTGCCGCTCGGGCGGGCTTTGACTTGAAAATTAAAACTGGAACCACCACTCTGGTAGGTCTTGCTTTTGCTGAAAATTAAGGCCATCTCTCTGATGGGTCTTGTTCTTGCTGAATTGAAAACCATCACTCTGATGGGTCTTACTTTTGCTGAAAATTAAAAATCATCACTCTGATGGGTCTTGCTTAAGCTGGAAAATGAAAACCATCACTCTGATGGGTCTTGCTTCTTCTGAAAATTGAAAATTTGTAACCCATTATCCCAATGGGTCTTGACAGAAAGAAAAAAATTGTAAACCATCACTCTGATGGGTCTTCTTCTTGCTGAATTGAAAGACCATCACTCTGATGGATCTTGCTTGTACTGGAAATTGAAGATCATCACTCTGATGGATCTTGCTCTGACTGAAAATTAAAAACCATCACTCTGATGGGTCTTGCTAAACCAATCACTCTGACGGGCCTTGTTCATGCTGAATTGAAAGACCATCACTCTGATGGATCTTGCTCTTGCTGAATTGAAAACCATCACTCTGATGGGTCTTGTTCTTGCTGAATTGAAAACCATCACTTTGATGGGTCTTTTTCTTGTTGAATTGAAAGACCATCACTCTGATGGATCTTGCTCTTGCTGAATTGAAAACCATCACTCTGATGGGTCTCGTGTTTAAAGTTGAAAATGCTATCCCATTATCCCAATGGTTCTTGTCTTGAAAGTTGAAAACCACTGCTCCCTGCTCAGATGGTCCCTGATTTCTTTCTTTAATTCCCTTTCTGCTCTTCAAGTTTTTTCCCCGATGAGCAATTGACTTGATGTAGTTGTGTTCTCACACTTCCCAACCCAAAATCTCATATTGTTCTTTGGTCACATCTTGTAGAAATAACAAACCATTTCCTGGTGATCTTCATGGTACAATCTCGGTGCTGGACTCCCATTTTCGACTTTTCTGGTACAACTGAAACTTGTAGACAAGTTTTGCAAACCTTTCTGAATGTCTGAAAATAATGAGAAAGAAATAAAAGAAAAGGAAAGTGAAGAAACTCAAAAGGAGACATCGAACGAAAGATGTCCCTGGTAGACAGAAGAAACTTATTTGGAGGTGGAACGACAACCTTAGTAAAACATAACATGCAATTAGAATCAACTCTTGATTAGTTCACACAGTCTAACCCTGACCTCTCTCCCAGATTGACAACCTCGCTCAACCCGAACTTGACGATGAATTCCATGACCCTCATTCGACTAGTAGTGCCCTTTCGGGTTTTCACCGACTAGCCTCTCTCTTTGTTCTTTTAACTCACAGTTGTCTTGCAGCGCCCTTTCAGGTTTTCACCGATAAGACTTCGCTTTTTTTTCTCTTTTGTTTTTCTTTTCATTTTTTGTCATTTTTCGCTCTTTCCCAATCGACCTCCGATCTCTCCTTGCTGGTCGACCCCGCCTTTCTTTTCTTCCTTCAATTTTGGCCTTTATCTTGATTCCCCGAAGAATTTCTCCTTTAATGACCTTGATGCTCCCAGCTCCTAAATGCGATTGTCGTCTTATAAGGATGCGACTTTACAGCGTGGAACTTATCCCCTGATACCCTACTCGGCTTGACATTCTCAATGATCGGTCAGAAGGGTCTTTATTTGGACTGTAACTTTGGATTTGGTTGGGTTATGAGGCAAGGGGTTCAACGTAAAAGCTCAGAAACATCTCATGAGACAATCAGATGAATATCACAAACTATAAAATCACCGCTTTTTGAAAATAAAACAAACTTATTTCTCCTAGTTTAGGCAAGTTGGGGATTATTTCTCTTTTTTTTTTCTTTTTTTTTCTTTGGTTTGAAAAGCGGTATGAAAGCATCTCATGAAATGACTTGATGAATGATACAACCCTTGGAATCATTTCTTTTAAAAATAACAACAAAATGTAGCCCCGGTTTAGGGAAACCGAGGAATTATCTTTTGAATTTCCTGATCTGCAAACACATAGGGGATATTGAGACTTTCCCCCGAGATGAAAACAAAGAAAGCAAAAGGAATTGACTTTCTCCCTTTTTTAAAAAAAAAATAAAGAAACTAAACTTCTGCCCTAGTTTAGGATAAACTGGGCGCTTTGAGTTTCTTTCTCGGTTCCGAGACTGATATCTCATGAAACATATGAATAGATGGTGCAAAAACATAGAAGTTTGTTTTTATTTTATTTTATTTTTTTAAAAATAAAATAAAAACAAACTTCTGCCCCAGTTTAGCATACATTGGGGATTTGAATTTCTTTTGACACTGGCCGCAAACTTGGAGGCAAGTTTTGCGTCAATATGAGACAGGGGAAAAATGAACTTTTCCCTGTTATGACCGCACCCGAATGGTTGCCTACGTATCCTTTTGAGAGGAATCAGGTCAGACGTAGCTCTACCACTAAGGTAGATTTTTTTGTTGTTGTTGTTGTTTTTTTTTTTTTTTTTTGTTTCCTTTTTTTTTTTTCTCTAATCACATCAAATTGATTCCAAGGGAGGGTAGGCCAAAGAAAACACAAAATAAAGCTTACAAGGATTTACAAAGGATATGCTGTTTGGGTAGAAGAAATGAAAGCCGTTCGTCATCCCGACCCGAGAATGCCTCGCACAAATAATGATTCAATGAATTGACCTGGATTGATCCACACATGTCCTCAACTTATGCTTCAACGATGGTTCTCAAAACTGGTATTTCAAATTCGGTCGAAGCGACCGTGCACGATTTTGAACTTCTCACCGATCTCCCTTATCGGATGACTACAGATTAATTCCCAACTTATTTCACTCCTTCTTTTATCCCTCTTTACTACTCAAATAGCTCACAATGCCAGAGCGTGTGTTTAGATCAAGACGTAAATCCGCACGCATGTCATGTTATTAAGGTCGACAAAACACAAAACAGAAAACTAAGGAGGTAAGAACAGAAAATATAAAAGACCGAATATTAGAGCGAGATGGATCTCGTTTTCATTGAATTGAAGATAGAAGGGTTTGAACAAACAAAACAAGCAAGATAATGCACTTGGGTTACAACCCTTGAATAACCAAGTACACAGAAAGATCAGCAAAACAAGCTACAATATTTCACAGTCACTCAATTGCAAGTCAGGGCTAGTTTTCCTGTGTTAAGCATTGTTGAGCCTTTCACCAAAATGTACCATGCTGATACCAAAGAAATTCCCTGAATCTGGCAACATCTTCTGCTTTTCCTCAATTTGTCCAACTTCCATCAGGGTAGACTTCACTTCTTTGGGATTGATGAATGACCCGGTAAGACATGGAATTGGCTTCTCAAGAGACATGTTCGTCTTCTTCATTTCACCACCTCTTACTCTGTCGGCTACCCCGAACTCGATTTCAGGAACACGGTTCACTGTCACAAGCATTTGGTTAGCCCGAATTGACACATCACCAACAGGTACTATCGGCATTGCAGATTCAGCTCTCAAATCTTCTACATCCACCATACCCACCATATGCACATCATCACAGACAGGCAATGAGTTTCGATTTATATCTGGTGCATCTGAACCCTCAACTTGAATCTGACCGTTATCAATCAAAGCTTGGATATCCTTCTTGAGAAAATGGCAATCCTCAGTGTCATGCCCCGGTGCACCTGAATGGTAAGCACATTGATGAGAGTCGTCAATCCTATCCCTAGGATGCATTCCTCCATTGATCGATTTCAGTATGTCCAAATCTTGCAGCTTCTGAAAAAGTTCGGCATAAGATTCTCCAATTGGCGTGAACTCATTCTTTTTCGCTTGATGCGCCTTTTTATACTCAACTTTTGGGCAAAAAACTGGAGGACCTCTTGGCCGGTAGGGAAGGTTCGGTGGAGGCTGGAATTGGTTATGTGGAGTTTGGTGAGTGGGATATATAGGATGTGTGGTTGGAGCGCGCCATTGCAGATAAGACGATATTGGAGCATATGGTTGCACTGTATGGATTGAGTATTGGGGTGGAGGGACGGAATACTGCGGATTTTGTGGGGTGTAGTAGTGTTGTGGAGGGTATATTTGTGGAGCTTGGTATGAGTGGGTTTGATTGTATCCTTTCTCGCTCCACTTTTGTGAACCCGAACCCACCATGGCTACATCATCTTGATTCTTCTTCCCAAAGGCTCCTGCCTGCACAGCCTGTGTAGTTGCTTTCAGTGTGGTCTGGCTCACAATCTTACCAGCCTTGACTCCCCTCTCAATCATTTCTCCCATCTTGACGACTTCACTAAACGGTTTCCCAAAGGCGGCGATCAATGCACCATAGAACGCCTCATCTTGCGCCTCGATGAACAAACGGACCATGTCGTCGTCCGGTATTGCGGGGCTCATTCGAGCGGCCTGCTCGCGCCATCTGAGGGCGTACTCCCTAAAGCTTTCACTTGGCTTCTTTTTTATCGCATCCAAAGAGGATCGATCTGGCAAAACTTCAATGTGGTACTTGTACTGGTCGTAGAATGCCTGCGCCATGTCATCAAATGCCAACCATTTAGTTACATCCTGCCTCATGAACCATTCAGCAGCTGCACCCCCCAAGCTTTCGGAAAAGTAGGCTATCAACAGCTTGTCTTTCTTGACCCCTCTCATTTTGTTGCAGTAGGTCTTCATATGAACTCTTGGATCTCCTTGCCCAGTGTATAGATCGAACTTTGGCACTGTGAATCCCTCTGGAAATTGCAACTCGGGGTAGGGGCAAAGATCCTTGAAATAAATGTTGGTATGATCTCCATATCCCTGAATGATCCTTACTGCTTGTTCTAGGCCCTTCACCTTTCTCAGAACCTCGCTTTCATCAAGCTTTCCTGATCGATCAACCTCAAATTGAGACTCGCGATGGAACCCCTGATCATATGAGTCATTGTTGCACCTGGCCGTGACTGGCCTAGCTGGGCCCTGAAAAACTGGCACTTGTGCTGGAGGTGGGCCATATTGTCCCTCTGGTGGAGGTGGTGCATGAGGACGCACTTCAGCTTCATTTGTTACGCCACGGACAAGGGCAAGACCAGTAGGATAAGTGGGATCCTCAACTGCCGTAGATGTGCCCGGTGCTCGTTGTACCGCTATCGGCACAACCCCATCTAGGTTGGTTGGAATAGGAGGAGGTGCCCGTCCTGTGGTCAGTGCGTGATGCATGTCGGCCACGAGTTGTTTCAAAGTTTGGACCTCCCCCGTCAATCTCTCATTTTCCAGTGCCAAGAGTTCCTGGGCACCGGTCTCAGATCTCCCTGCATCAGATGGCATGGCTACGGGTGAAGTCACAGGTCCCTTTGATTTAGTTCTGTACGGATGGGTCGATGCCAGGACTCCGTACCAAATCTCCAACTCCAAACTAATCAAACAAATCAGGTTAGCACAAAAGAATCACAGATTGCAGCCTAGGGTTGTTATGCGTCATCCCGAAATGGTTAACGGCCGTAAGCCGAGTGTACCGGTCGTATCCCCGAAAGATTGCTACATGCCTTGAGAAAAATTAGAACAAAATTGGATGATTTGATTATTTTTTTTCCGACTCAACAAGCGTAGCTTAGAAAAACGACACGAGACGGACTCAAAATAAAATGCTTGATGTGATGCACGAGTCAAAATACATATACAAACTGACACATTGGGTGGGTACACTGGACGGTAAAAATAATGAGACTCGACTTTTTAGTGGAGTCAAATTATTCTACCAAGATCAACGCAAAATGCAACTTAACTAATTGAAATTTATCGTATGCACCCTGACTTGACCTTAAACAAAACAAATAAAGTGGGACCCTGAAATAAATATTTTTTTTTGAAAATTAAGACTCAACCGGAGATTCAAAAACGGAACTTAAGAACAGATTATGAAACAATCTATTTTCTTATCCGAAAGGTGACTCCAAAATCGGATATTACGACAATACAAAGATGGACACAATTTTTTTTTTCTTTGTTTGAAACAAACTATTTGATCTAATTCGAGAAAGAATCTTTAGGGTATTTACAAAATCTGGCAATTAGGACGACACAAAATATTACACAAATTAGACGCAAAATTGATTTCTAAAATTGGCCACCACGACGGCGTAAAACCCCGACAAATTAATTTCAAAATATGAACTTGACTTGGATACAAACTCAACACAAAAGAGTCCCAAAATTTCGCCATTATAACGGTGCAAAACTATGACACATTATTTTCTAACACTTGGGACCAAGTCCGGACGTAAAATGAGACTAAAATATATATTTTTTTTTTTTTGAAAAAAATTTCGCCATTATAACGGCATAAATAAAACTAAACAAAAAATATTTCGAGACACGGGACTAAACCTAATTTTTCTATCATTTTTCTTTTCTTTCTTTCTTTTTTCAAAATTTGGCTCTCGCCCCTCGGTGATCGGTCAGCATAACAACCCTTAGACTAGAACAAATACAACACATTATATGCCCATGATGTGTCTTTTAGGGGCGTGGGCCCCATTATGACGCGAGGGAGTCAGCCTAGACAAGTGCGGTACCGGTGTACCGCACCTCACTAAGTCTAATATCATGCAAATAAATCGGCCTAGATAAAAGCACAGGTTCGACTTTAGGTGACTCAATGGGTTTATGATCTAGTGGTTCAGCAATTTGGAAGTGCCTCGGGGGTACCGGTCGACAACGTCTAACGGCCTAACCCAACGCACCTCCTCCTAAGAAGGGTTAACTTTTTGTGTCCTGAGACACGACAGAAATTCCAGACGCCGAAGCGAAACTGGCGTGCATGTGTGCAGTGTTCCAGAAGACTCAAAGGTGTACGAGAGAAGACAGTTGTGTATATACAGTTCAAACAATATCAAAGCAGTAACATTCAAGGCAATATATACAAACAATATTCAAAGCCGAAAGCGACAAATTTTAAAGCCTGAGACTCTCAATTTTCACTTTCTTCCCCAGCGGAGTCGCCAAGCTGTCACGACCCTTTTTTCAACTTAAAAAGAAAAACTATATTGTGATTTTAAGGTCTGTGACGGGTGTTGATAGGTACACAAATTATTAGAGAATTCGGAGTCGCCACTTGACAAGTTAAAGGTGTGCCAAGTCACCAAAGTGGTGTACCTAGAACACCTATGACTCGTAAATGGTCTGCGTCAGAGTTCCGGGTAAGGATCTCGGTTGACTCGCGGGAAGGTGTTAGGCACCCTCGAGTCCTGTGCCAAGCACAGTTGCTTTTATTGACGCATTTCGACTCTTTGCATTTGTTTCTTATATTTTGCCTTGATCTTATTACGCTTCAATTTATTCTTACTTTTTATCGTTTGATAATTGAACTCCAATCGAATATAATCGCGCGAGAACTTCACTCGTTCGAAATCTTTCGACTTAAATCAATTAAATCGCGCAGGCACTTCACCCGTTCGAAATCTCTTGACTTAATATGAATTACAATGTGATCAAATGAGTTATTTAAATTTAACATCGCTCGTTCATTGGTGAATACTCTATCGATAATTAACCCCGAACACGATGTCCGCTCGAATTACCAATATAAATGAGTTCCATATAAACATTTGAGCGTTCTATTTTTAATTGCGCCTCTAGACAATTGCCTAACCGTACACCATTTCTTATCAGTGCGTTTCATTCAGATCGTTGCGAGTATGGCATTTCATTCATTCCTTTCTTTCCAATTGTAAAGATTGTTATAAGCAACGTTGTCACCTAAATATTCATCCACTGCCAGTGCTTTTAAACTTTATAGCTTTGCATTTGATGTCCCAATTTCCTAGATCGTGTCATGTTTGTCCATCTTATGAAAGGGGTGGCTTTGTTATTTGTTTTACGTAACAGAGTCCTAAATTTTGCCTATTCAATATTTTAACAAGTTAAACTCATTACTGCAACATCTAACATCAAGCATTTAATTAATGAGGCTGGCATTTGCATACTTTGTTTAAATATGACCTATAAAAGGGTCTGCCCAGGTCTAGATGGACAGATCTGGGCCTAATGGGTGCTAACCCAACAACCAAACTATTACTATTTTCCTAACACATTCAGGTTGCCTTTCCCTTTTTATTTTCTGAATTTTAACAAAGAATGTCAAGCACCTTAACATAAATTAAACATACATAGAAATAAGTTAAATAGGCCATTAATAGGTTGACTTTCATATAATTTACCACATGCTTTCAAGTTTCAAAAGTACAGGTTGAAGAGTACCTACCTAAAGTGCAAAATCCCAAAGCACAGCAAAAGACTATGAAGCTAAGCCCAAAATGTAAACCAGCCAAGTGAACATGATACAGGGAGCAATCAGCTTCTAGCAACAGCAACAAACCACAGCAAATCCACACCTTGACACCTCATACATCTTTCCTAAGACTCAGAGACTTCAGAACCCCTAAGACCCTTTTAACTTTCTTTTTTCCCTCCTCTAACTCTACTTTCTTTTCTCTAGCTTTTAATTTTCAAATCTCAATTTTCAGATCTAAAATCCTTCTATTTTTAGAGTGTGAAGTATTTCTCCTCTCAGATTTTCGTGTATGTGTTCTGTTTTTGTAAAATGAGAATAGAACTCTCTTAAATAGAGGAAGGAAGATGGTGAAAAGGATGGGTAAAAAACCAACCCATGTGCCTATGTTTTGCTTTTCTAGACAAACCATTAAATTGAGACTTGGCATGCCTAACTAAAATACAAAGGAGATGACACAAAAGCCTATTTCCAGGCTGCCAATTTTCACTTACTTTTGACTCTTGGACTCACTTTTGACATCCTTTTTTACTTTCAAAGATTTTCAGATTTGCAACTAACTTAATTGAACTCGAAACATACTAAACAAACAACCAGGCTTCATCTTAGACCTTTCTGGAAGCTTTCAAGCATTTCAGAATTTATTTCCCTAGCCTAGTAGACAAGAAACATGATGAACAACAAACTCATACTTGATCTAGACAAGTTCTAAAACAAATCCATTGTGCAGATACACATACTGAAAGTTGTGCTGAGACCAAATTGAACCAGAAACAAACAACATTTTGTGCTTAAACCAGGATTGAGCACACAGTCAAGAACCAAACCAAACTAAAACAATTGATCCAATACAAGGTCAAATGTAGGCAGAAAACATAAAAGTGAACCAAACTCCTTTCCACTCTTTAGATTTGTAAGCATAGACAGGCAACACCCAGCCATACTATTCCTTTTCTTAACAATCTAAAATTAACTAGAATTAATTTGCATTCAAACATAATACAATTCCGTCTAAACCAAAGCATGCTAGACGATTTGAATTTAACGCTATTGCTGCAACTAAACCAGAACACATAGTAGCATAAAAATACTAACATAATTTAAACAAAACAGGGACGGAAACATAAGAAACTAGGATGCCTTTCTAACCCGTTAAGCCAAACGTCAATGACGCTGCCCTTGCCACCACTGTCCATCACGAAACGTCAGTACAAAGTCAATCCGCTGCCTCTGAAGCATCACTCATCATTGCTGCCTCGCCTTAATCACTAATCCCAACTAGCTACTGTTACTGGTTCAGTCACAAAACATCATCGAAGTAGTCCCTCGTCACTGCCCTCATCGCTGCATCAACAAAGCCATTGAAACACCCCTCGCGTCAACGTCGCCTTCACAGCCTAGTCACGGCCAATAATGCTTTACCATCAACCAAACGCCACCACTGTTATGTCAAGTTCAGCACAGCCCCTATCCGTAAAACAGTCCCGTCACCCCCCCTCGCCATTGCAGTTTTAACAAACACACACATAGCCTTCAACAACATCAAACATGCTGCACACTCACTAATATATCGACATCACAAGCTGTTTCGCTTAGCCTTTGCCATCTTCAAAGACTCCATTATCACACAGCTAACACCCATGGTACAACTCCAAACAACCTCGTCATCAAGCCAAATGAATCGTCATCACTGTCTCACACACAAGAACCAACAACAATCATCGCAGCACCTCCGATCAGCTTCGACGACGGGCCAAAACTGCCTCGTCGACGCCAAAACATCATAGGAAAAAACCAAATCGAAACAAGCCCGACGCCATCACCTACGCTACAACAATCACCTCACAGTCGCAAATCCACCAAACAACCACCAATTCCCCCGTTTAACACCCAACCAAACAGAACCAGTTCATGTCTAGACCCATCGGATCCGTCACCATCTTCGTCTAACGGAAACGATCCCATTTGGGGTCGTTTCAGTTAGAAAAAGAAAATAACGGAAAGAGGAGAAAAAGGGACGGTGTAGACCCAGAAAATATGGAGAACTCACCGGAAAATCCGTCAATCGTACTTTCAAACATCGATTCAAAGTGATTCCTTGACATTTTGAGGGAAATGAAACCGGATCGAGCAAGAGGAGACCGAGGTGGTTCTGGAGATGTATTTTTTATGATTTTCTGGTGACGGCGGACGGCGGACATGCGGCGGCTTGGTGGTGGTTCGCGATGGTTCAGTGGTGAGGCGATTTTGTGTGGGGTGAGAGGAATTTGGCCATGGTTCTCTTAGTTTCTTGGTAATTTTGGCAAAACTTGATCAAAATAGTAAAGTGTAGCTTATATACTAAGCGATTGGGCCGGTTTAAAAGGAGATTGGGCTAGGGTCAAACAAATAATTGGGCTACTCTTTTCACTCTTTTTTTTTCTGAATTTTCTTAATGGCCTTTAACTAAACAACCAAACTAGATTAAATCCTACACATTTAATCAAATGCCACAATTAAGTGAAAACATCATGCACATAATTAATCACATCAAAACTATTTTGGTATCTTTTTTCTTTTTAAACAAAATTAGAAACTAGCTAAAATGAAGTACAAAATCTAGGAAAATTTAGCAAATATCCTACGAACTTGATATGACTATTTTGAGCAAATTTTGGAATTTTGGTGCCAAAATTAGGTGATTACACCTATATTATGCAATATCATCTCCTCCCCAAAAAGACACTTTCTTCCATAGATAGAATCCAAAGAAATTTTATTTGGGGATCTACTACCACTCAAAGGAAATTGCACTATATAAACTGGGATACTCTTACCCTCCCCAAGCAATATGGAGGGTTAGGTTTAAGACAGGCTAGTCATAAAAATCTGGTCATGCTTACTGCACTCTCTTGGAGAATGCTTACCAACCCCTCTCAACCTTGGGTTACCACACACTCACATAAATATTTATTATCTACACGACCATCTCCACCATCCTTTATTTTGAAAAATATCCAAAAAGGTTTGAATATATTAAGGAAAGCCCTGACATGGTCTGTGGGTAATGGTACCTCCATTAACTTTTGGCTTGATTCATGGATCCCCAAACAGCCTCCCTTTAGAAATACACCGTATGGACCCTTAGCCCTTAATGAAACAAATCTCACAGTCCATCAGATGAGGGGCTCATCTAGTTGGAACTTTCATTTGTTGTCTTTTGATCTCCCTCTGAACACCATTAATGCAATCAATCTATTATTCCCCACTACTCAGCACAATAGTATTGACAAACCCTTTTGGTCCCTTACATCTAATAGGATATTCAACACTAGATCAGCCTTCCAACTAATCCAACAATATCCTACAATACATTTTGATTTCAATTGGATATCGAAGCTTACAACCCTTCCCAAAATTAAATTTCTTCTTTGGAAAATATTACACAATTGACTGCCAACAAAATTGTATTTAGCTCAGTTAGGGTTGCCAATTAATCCATCATGCTCCCACTGTCAGCAACAAGAATCTATTGATCACATTTTCTTGTTCTGTCCCCTAGCATCAACCTTTTGGAATAATTTAAACATTGATATTCATAATCTGCCCTTCCAAGAACATTGGTTAATTGGCCTATATAAAAAATTTTCTCATCTTTCATTCACCTCTATGCATGTGTCTTGGCATAAATTATTCCCCTTTGCAATTTGGCATCTATGGATTAACCGGAATTCCAATCTACACAATAACATGCACTCCTTCCCTTCACTTTCTCAAGTATTTATGCGAACTCAAGAATATAAATTTTCAACTGGCCTCACCCAAAGAGCCAAGCCTAATATAACTATCAACTTTACCTGGCTGCCTCCCCTAAATGGCTACTTAAAGCTCAATGTTGATGGTGCCTTTGATCAACTTAATGGTAAAGGTGGAATTGGTGGAGTTTTTCGAAATCATAAAGGAGAGTGGGTGTTTGGATTCTCAATGAAGTTATCAGGCCCCTCCCCAGTCTTTTTTGAATTATCAGCCCTTTCTACTGGTTTACAACTAGCTGAAATCCATAATTTTCATCACCTAGAAATTGATACTGACTCAATTGAAGTACTACAGCTTTTAGAATCAAATAAAACGCTATATGACGATATTCTTACAACCTGCAGATTCTGGCTCCGGAGGTTGGGGAACTCAGTGGTACGGCATAGTTTTGGTGAAGCTAATAGGGTTGCTCATATTTTGGCTACACAAGCTCTCAATCTACAAGATGGCCATCACGTAATGCACTATATTCGGCCACCGGAGTTTGTTCTTGACGCAGCCTCTTCTGATCAAGCAGCTACTAACTACTCTAGGTCTATTAGTCCTAAGGCTTGTAATATTTTAGCTTCCTATGGTAATGTCTGTATTATTAATAGTAGTGCCCTACTTACTGCATGTACCGGTATATCTGCCAGCAATGTAACTACTTGTGCATCATGCATAGTTAATTAATATATATATCGTGTTATTACCAAAAAAAGAAAACTTGTATATGAAGGAAGGAGAATCACGGTAGGTTGAAAGTTTTGTATAAAACGACTTAGTTAATTTAGGATTAGTCCTTCCATCCTACTAGCTCTAAATTGAGGCAGAGTCCAGGAGCGGCGGCTCAACAATATGCGAGGCCTGAAGCCAAACTTAATATGGTATCATAATTTTTTTAATAACATTCATATACATTTTAATTCAAAGTTCACTTTTCCTAATTCTTTAGAAATATAAATCAATAAACTAACTCTTTTAATTAGTTTTTTTAAATCTATTTTTAATATGGATAAATAGACAGAATCATGACATTAGTAATGTGAAAATATTCTTTCCAAGACTTTTTAAGTTTTTTTTATCAAAGTTTTTCATGAAAAAATTGTCTAATATTTTTAGAACTCTAACTAAACTCATATGGGTTAATAATATTTTGACAACTAAAATCAATGTTCCAAGACTAGCATTTTGTTCATTCTAAATTTTTTTTTTTAATATAAATAAAGCATAGTAAAAATTTTTGGGCTCTAATGTTCGGGGGCCTAAAGCGATAGCTTTAGTTGCCTTACCGTTGAGCCACCCATGGTAGAGTCTTGACTTTTCTTTGCGACACGAAGTCTCAAAGAATATAAATTATCCACACATATCGATGTCATGGGACGATAATAATCATGATTGGAATAGTCAAATGTACCATTTACTTTAATGAATTGTCCATTCAAACGATTATGCATGAAATGATGATAAAATGACAACCGTCCTACAAACATACGTCCTTCAAAGATAAATTCACCATTTTCACTTTTACACTGCACCACAAAAGCTTGCTATCTTTTACAAAATTTCTGCAAATTTTAGGCAAGTTACAAATGTTCATTAACCATTTCCAACTACCATCTTGTCCCATAATCCATATGTCCAATTCTTTATTACGAATTTTGCCACCATATAATCTAAGACAACCTTTCAAACTAGTCAAACGAAACAAGTCCTCCTCGCCAACAAACTCAGTTCATGGGACTTCATGTCAAAGTATATGATTGCAGAATTTCTATAGACATATTCGTCTATTATCCCATTCAGGGCCGGAGACCAGAATATATAACCTTTCGTGCTAGCCCCTGATAGAAGGGTCTATTAGACAGTACTGAACGATTGAAAACTTATTTTCTTTGTAAGGGTCTATTAGACAGTACTGAACGATTGAAAACTTATTTTCTTTGTACTCCAAGAATTGTTAGTCAAAGAGTAGACAGTATAAAATCAGTCATAGATCAATATAACCTTGTAGTCATGGATCCTAGAATCATAGCATATCCCACAAGCACTCGGGCGTTTGTAGACCATAATATTTGATGACCTTATAGTTATTTAGAATTACTAAGCCATCACATGAGCACAAAACTTCAGCAGGTTGGAAACGTTGTCGAGGGCATAGTAGCTTTTCCATCATAACTAATTGGGGACTTTTTAAGTCTCTAAACTCGAACTGGCCAGTACTTCTTTGTACTAACAACTTTTCGCGGCCCACCACTTTGGAGTGACATTTTTCGAGTTTCTTGTAAGACATTATTTTTTGAAACAGATTTATAACGTAGCAAAGATTCAGAAAGAAGCCTAGTAAAGAAAGAAAATAATATATCACCAGAAGATTTTTTGAAACAGATTTATAACGTAGCAAAGATTCAGAAAGAAGCCTAGTAAAGAAAGAAAATAATATATCACCGGAAGATATAGGGAGGTATCACCTTTCAAGCTTTTTTGCTGTAGTTTGGAGAAGAGTGGCTAGGCAGCTAGTTTTAGCGAAGGGTAAAGGCTTTCCATGTGCCTATATAAGGTTTAATTCATCTCAATTTATTTATTTTTTACATAGTAATTAATTTGTGGAGTGACACTTTTCGAATTCCTTATCAGAGATTATATTATTGCATGTTTTTGAAACAGATAGTTATAGCGAAGGGTAAAGGCTTTCCATATGCAATGTATTTATTTTTTACATAAGTAATTAATTTGTAATAGGGAACACAAGTTCGTGAAGGGATATGCAATGTATTTATTTTTTACATAAGTAAGGGATATGCAATGTATTTATTTTTTACATAAGTAATTAATTTGTAATAGGGAACACAAGTTCGTGAAGGGATAGAAGAAGGGAAGTAGGTTGTATTAGACTTGTCTTTGTAACGAAAAGGGATTCTTTTTAATATTTGAGTATCTCATATTCGCTTACACAATATGATTTTTACCAAACACATCAACATCAGTGCTCTAATAATACTTGCCTTATTTTCAAATTACCTTAATAATGTAAAAGAATTTTATAATCTCAATGTATATAACTCCATAAAAGGTTTTCTACCCAATTCAAACAGAAATTCGTGAGTTGATTAATGAAGTTAGTAGTAGTATTTTTCCAATCTTAACCGTACAATTGAATAGGTCAAACTTGATTAGTAATTAAACATAACAATGTGAAACCTACAGGAATGAACCAAGCTAGAGAAAAACAGTGTCTAAATTTAATTCCAAGACGTAGTGAATTGAGTTGATATAGAATAAAAGAACAAGACAACTATAGAATGAAATACAGAATGTAGCAAATCAAAGAGTACCAAACTCAAATAAATAAGGTGAGTTAGATATGTTTGAACCTCAGCATATATATAAAACTAAAACTAGCTTGAATTCCAGATGTAATTATTGTTTTTGTTGCTGTCGAACTTCTGATACCACTACATTCTTCTTCAACGTCACTGAGTCCGAGAGATATAAACTATCCAAACATATTGACGCCATGGGATGATAGCCAAATGTCATCTACCATAACGAATTGCTGCAGTTTAGGATTATAGATAAAAAGTCGAAGACAGAACACATCTTGAAAGAGAACTTCACCATTCTCAGTGAAATATAAAATCTTCCTACCGACTAAAAGTTTTCTATAGAAAGTGGGCAAGTCGCAAATGTGCATCAACAATTTCCAACCATCTCTTTCCATAACCCATATGTAATTGTTTACTTTCCATTGTGCCGCCATATAAACTTAAACAACCTTTCAAACTAGTCAAACGAAACATGCCATTCGTAACAACAAAATCTGGCATTGGAAGCCTTTAAGCCTTTTCACTTCATCCGACTTCACGTCAAATTATATCATTATAGTATCAAGATGGTATACGTGATTACTGATTGTCACGTAACTATCGTTTGTCTTATGACTAATAGACCAAAATACACAACCTTCTGTGCTGATTCCCTCATAGCACCGAAACATAGTTAGACAAGGGAAACTTGTTTTCTTTGTCCATGAATCGTTATTCAAAGAGTAGACAGCATAAAACCGATCGTAGATCAATATAACCTTGTAGTCATAAAAACTAGAATCATAACACAACCCACAAGCATTCGGACGTTCGTCATCATAGCGGTTCAAATATGAACATACAAGAGTTCGATATTCTCTAGTAGATGGATTCCACAAAACATAATTTTTGTAGGCTGAATGATTCTTTAAAAGTACCAAGCCATCACATGAGCACGGGACTTGAGCATCTCTGAATCTTTTTAGAGGAAATCGTTGCTTTTCCATAATGATTAAGTGGCGACTTTTCAAGTCTCTCAGCTCGAAATAACGAGTAGTTCTATGTAACAACAGTTTTTTGCGGCACAATAGTTTGGATTGATTATGGTGAGTTATTATGAATTCAATTTCAGAAAATATAGCATTCCATGGTTTACAGACACATTTAAAACGTAATAAAGATCTAGTAGGAAGACTAGTAAAAATGAAAAATAATACATCACTTGGGAGATGTCTGCAGATACCATCTTTTAAAGCTCTCCTCTTTTTTACATTCTTCTTAGGCATTGTAACTTCTGCTGTAGTTGGAGAAGAGAGGCTATGCTAATAGGGAAGAAAAAGGTTTTCAATAAGCCTATATATAAAGAAAAAAAGCTTTAAGAATAGTCTTTGTGAGGAAAAAGGATTCTTATAAAGATTTATCTCATAGTCCATTACAGTATGATTGTTTATCAATGAGCGCATTATACTTTTATTTTTCGCCTTATAAAAACATAAAATTATAATAAATGGTCAAGAAATTCCCAGAGAACAATCAAAGGCTACTGCAACTGCAAAAATAATATTTTGTTACTTAATTGAAAACACTAATTAGGTTTACGGCTTGGAACTAAACTTGATGGAAGCACGTGAGGTTACTGAAATAGCATTGCCATTAATTGAAAAAAAGTATTGAACTTTAATTTGGATTAAAACTTTAATTTGGATACCAATTTGCAGCAAGAATCTTTTTCATTTATCATTATTTTCGATGATTTTTCATTTAATTTTAGATATAAAATAAAGATTGAAATCTATTATTCAATCTATATATGTTGCTAACATGATGTCACAGTCTTCATTTTTAAGCTCATTCAACTCACGTCAAGCCTCCATTGACAATTTATAACTCTTAACATTGGAAGCTCTAGCAAAGTCTATCTCAAGTTTACCACTACAATCAATAGTGCATCTCTCCTAGCAAAGTCTATCTCAAGTTTACCACTACAATCAATAGTGCATCTCTCCTTCTTTAAAGAGCAATCTTCATCTTTGGAAGGCTTTCAAACATTTGGCAAACTTTCAACAAACATTTTGGGAGTTAGAGCCTGTTTGGCCAATCTGCCAAAATCAACTTATTTTGAGAAGTGCTTTTTATTAAAAGTGATTTTCAAAAAAGTGCTTTGCGAGATAAGCAGTTTGTGTTTGGCTAAATTTTAGAGAAGTGCTTTTGTTATTAATTTATTTTTGACTAATATTTGAAAAAATTACCTAATTACGAAAATGGATATATATAATAATATTAAGTTGATTAAATATGAAAGTTTGAAAAGGGTATTCTTGTCCCAAATAATCAAAAGCACTAATTTTTCAAGAAGCTACTTTTTTCCCCTCAAAAGCACTTATTTTTATCTAGAAGATTGGCCAAACACTCCAAAATTTTAAAATAAGCACTTTTGGCTCCCCAAAAACTTGGTCAAACAGGCTCTTAGTTTGCTAACATCCACACAATTATCACTTTCAAACAAGAATAATGGATTGTCAATACTAAAACCACCTTCCAACACTCCATCTTGCTCATTTTCAGCAAATAATAGATTTTCAAAAAAACAAGACTACTATAAAATGAAATGTAGAAAATAGTAAAATCTAAAAAATACTAAATTCAAATATATAAGGTGTGTCACGATACATTGAAAGTCTGCATAATAAACTAAATTTAGTAACTTTATGAAGGACACACCATTACTCTACTAGCTTGAATTCTGGAAGTAATTGTTGTTGTTGCTCTCCAACTTCTGGTAGCACTGCGTTCTTCTTCAACTTTCAGGTGGAAAGACAAGATTATGATTCCTCGTCGTTACAGAATCCGGAAAATATAAACTATCCAAACATATTGAAGTCATGGAACGATACCCATTGGGTATGTCATCCACCGTAACGAATCGTTGCTGTTTAGGATTATAGATAAAAAGATTTTTACGGGACACATCTTGAAAGAGAATTTCACCATCTTCAGTACAATATAAAACCTTTCTATCTTCGATAAATTCTCTGCAGGTAGTGGGCAAGTCGCAAATGTTCATTAACAATTTCCAACCATCTCTTTCCATTATCCATATGTCTAGTTGTTTACTTCCCATTGTGCCGCCATATAAACTTAAACAACCTTTCAAACTAGTCATATGAAACAAGCACTTCTCACCAACAAAATCTGGCATTGGAAGGCTTTTCACTTCATCTGACTTCACGTCAAAGTATATGATTACAGTATTTACGAAATAACTGTGCACGTAATAGGTGATACTCCTATGACTAAGAGACCAAAATACACAACCTTCCGTGTTGATCCCCTGATAGGACCGCCTATAACTATATTGCATTGGACAAGGAAACTTGTTTTCTTTGTCCAAGAATCGTTACTCAAAGAGTAGACCGCATAAAACAAATTATAGATCAATATAACCTTGTAGTCATTAAAACTAGTATCATAGCACAACCCACAAGCATTCAGACATTTGTCATAGTGGTTCAAATATGGACATACAAGAGTTCGATATTCTCTTGTAGATGGATTCCACAAAACATAATTTTTGTAGGCATAATGATTCTTTAAAAGTACCAAGCCATCACATGAGCACAAGACTTGAGCAACTCTAAATCTTTTTATTAGACGAAATTGTTGCTTTTCCATAATGATTAATTGGCGACTTTTCAAGTCTCTAAACTCGAAATTACCAGTAGTTAGACGTAGCAACAGTTTTTTGCGGCACAACAGTTTGGATTGATTATGGTGAGTTTTTATGAATTCGATTTCAGAAAATATAGCATTCCATGGTTTACAGACACATTTAAAACGTAACAAAGATCTAGTAGGAAGATTAGTAAAAATGAAAGATAATACATCACTTGGGAGATGTCTGCAGATACCATCTTTTAAAGCTCTCCTCTTTTGAACTTTCTTCTTAGGCATTGTAATTTGTAAATTCTGCTGCAGTTGGACAAGAGAGGCTAGGCTATTAGGTAAGAAAAAGGTTTTCAATAAGCCTATATATAAAGAAAAAACGCTTTAAGAATAGTCTTTGTGAGGAAAAAGGATTCTTTTAGAGATTTATCTCATATTCCATTACGTAGTAGTACGATTTTTTACCAATGAGAACGTTATACCTTTCATTTAATTTTAGATATAAAATAGATATTGAAATCTATTATTCACTCTATATATTGTTGCTAACATGATGTCACAGCCTCAATAGAACACCAATAACATTGTGCATAAATCATGAATCTGCGACAGGTAAATATACAGCCAAATCATCGATTGAGGTAGTAAGCCTCAATCAAAAGCACAAAATTAATATTAGTCAAGGCTATGATGTTATTTTGATAATGCTAAGATCAAACAATATATCGTTGCTCAGATAAACTTGTTCAAAAAACATTTAATCAGAAGTTGGAGCTTTAAACTAAATCAGATTTTGGGTTATTTTCAGTTTAATAAGTAACACGATGGAAACCGTAAGACTACAACTTATAGCTTAATCACATAAAAGTTAGCAGCTTAGAAATTGATCAATACAGAAGAAGAGTATCAAAAACGTAGCCTTTTGAGCCATATACTACAATTTGGAAAAATGTCTCGAGGCCAAATATTCTTAGGGGATTGTGATACCAATATCAATTGTTAATTTATTATCTTGTACTCCCTCCGTTCCACGATGGATGACATGTTTCGGATTTCGAGAGTCAAACGAGTTTAAAGATTTTATGTTTAAATTCACGGTAAAAATCAGAGGCGGACCTATGTGGTCCGTGTGGGTGCACCGACACCCGGTGACGTCGACAAAAATTCTATATAAATAGGTATAAACACCTCAAAAATTGGATAGATGTGTTATTAGGCACCCTGAATAATTAGCATATGTATGTTAATTTTAATGGTGCCCCCATCATACTAAAATCCTAAGTCCGCCTCTGGTAAAAATAAACTTGTTTGACTCTCGAAATCCTAGAGGTGCTAATCGGGCAACATACGATACATACAACACGATGTAGTTCCACTATTGCAACGTATAGGAACCTCACTGATTTAATTTGCTCAAATAATAGACAAATTCGGCTTTAAAATTTTATTATTTCAGAAGTTGGAGCTTTAAACTAAATCAGATTTTGGGTTATTTTCAGTTTAATAAGTAACACGATGGAAATAAGTGTTCGACCGATTTTCGGTCGAACAGTGGTGGTCGAAAAAAACTGTATTTTTAGTAGTGCATTAATTTAATTCATATCATTTTCTTTTTTTTAATGATTACTCGAAACATTTACAAATCCTTTTTGAATGAAAAGATACAGAACAAATATTGTAGAATGAAATTCAAAAACTTGTATTAAATAAAAAAATATATTGTTAGACCAAAAGTACAAAGCTCAAGTTGTATACGAAGAAGAATCACGGTAGTTTGAAAGTTTTTAGTATAAAACGACCTAGTTAATTTGGGATTAGCCCTTCCATCCTACATTGAGGCATAGTTGATTTTCGAATTATAATACCTCATGCCATCTTCTAGATGGTAGAGTCCAGGGGCGGCTCAACAATATGTGAGGCCTAAAGCCAAACTTAATATGATAACATTCATATACATTTTAATTCAAAGTTCACTTTTCCTAATTCTTTAGAAATACAAATCAATAAACTAACTCTCTTAATTAGTTTTTTTTAAATCTATTTTTAATATGGATAAATAGACACAATCATGACATTAGTAATGGAAAAATATTCTTTTCAAGATTTTTTAAGTTTTTTTTATCAAAGTTTTTCATGAAAAAATTGTCAAATATTTTTAGAACTCTAAATTAAACTCATATAGGTTAATAATATTTTGACAACTAAAATCAATGTTGCGTATTGGAACAAATAACTAGCATTTTGTTCATTCTAAAGAAATCCTATTAATATAAATAAAGTATAGTAAAAATTTTGGGACCTCTGATGCTATCGCTTTACTTGCCTTACCGTTGAGCCACCCATGGTAGAGTCTCGACTTTCCTTTGCGACACGAAGTCTCAAAGAATATTATCTATCCACACATATTGATGTCATGGGACGATAATAATCATGATTGGAATAGTCAAATGTACCATTTACTTTAATGAATTGTCCATTCGAACGATTATGCATGAAATGTTGATAAAATGACAACCGTCCTACAAACATACGTTCAGTTTTTCACTGCACCACAAAAGCTTGCTATCTTTTACAAAATTTCCTGCAAATTTTAGGCAAGTTACAAATGTTCATTAACCATTTTCAACTACCATCTTGTCCATTTTAGGCCAGTCTTTGAAGATGATACATCCATTCTTCTAAGTGATATCCTATTTTTCATTCTTATTAATCTACCAGTTAAGTCTTTGTTACGTTTTAAATGTGTTTCTAAACCATGGAACGTTATCATTTCCGATAATAAATTCAAGAAAGCTCAACGTGATCAATCCAACGCTTTGGGTCGTGAAAAGCTATTGCTGCACTATATCAACAATCATTTCGAGTTTAGAGATGATCTGGATATTAGTTCCCAACAAATTACGAGGGAAAAACAAGTATTTCCTCTAAAAAGATTCAGACGTGCTGATGGCTTGGTGCTTTTGAAAAACCGTAAGGGTAAAAGAAATTATGTTTTGTGGAATCCATCTACCAGATATCAATATAGAACTCTTTCATGTCCCAAGTATAATGAAAAAATGCGAAATGTGAGTGGTTATGGGTTATGCTATGATTCTAGTGTCCATAATTATAAGGTTATATTGATCTATGATTTGTTTTATGCTGTCTATTCTTTGAATAACAATTTTTGGACAAAAAGAACAAGTTTCCCTTGTCCAGTGCAATCAGTACGACATGGTTATGCCTGTGCTGGAGTTACCGTGGAAGGTTGTGTATTCTGGTCTTTGAATATGGGATTTATCAACGTATTTGTATGTACAACTTCTTCAATAATATATTTTGACGTGAAGGCAGATGAAGTGAAAAAGCTTCCTACACCAGATTTTGTTGGTGAGAATGACACTTATTTTTTACTTCGTTTCAAAGGTTATCTTAGTTTATATGGATGTGCAAAACGAAGTAAACAATTGGACGTATGGATTATGGAACAAGATGGCTGGAAATGGTTAATGAACAAATGCAACTTACCAACTGATCCACGCTCAATCTTACACCATTAATGGTGAAAGGCGGTCATCAAAGTAAAATACCCGATGTGAGTTGGGGTCGATTTCCCAAGGGAACTAGCACGTCAAGTGAGAGAGTTGCAAATAGATATTCAAATGAGGTTCAATATTGAGTCCTAGAAGTATGATTTGTTCGATGAAAACTATGTTTAATTCTAAGGTGTAAGTAATTAAACGAGTAAGTTGTTCGATATTACTAGACTAGGGGTGCAACCAACTAATAGTGAATTCCAACCAACGGGTGTCTTCCCGTCACTTTCCCAACTCAAATTTAATTATGGTCGAGTATTCCGATTGTGATCTCTAGAATCCTTCCGGCCTAGAAGAGATCTTTCGCAACCTGCTCGTCAAAGCCTTAGTTGAATAATCAAAGTTCTACTCAAAGACCCAAGGAAAGGAGACCTCTTCCGAGCATAACTCCTTTTAGATGAGTTAGTCTATATAAATAGCCTATCAACTCAAATCCTTACCAACTCCACTATTCTGCACAAGTTAATCTCTTCTGAGTCTTTAACTAGTAATGTAGACAAGAAATCCCAAATATAATGGATTTTGGGATTTTGATGTTATTGTAATTGGGAGTTGGATAATTGTTGTTTATGTTATGGTTAGTGAAATGGAACTACACCCATTAATTTTCTATCACAATAGCATAATTACACCCCTAGTTATGAATTTAGCTACTCATAACTAGGGTTTGAATCAAAGCAATCAACATGTAATGAAATGATGAATTGAAATCAAACATAGACTTTGGATTGATATATGAATTAATATTCAAGATACAAGTTTAGAAGCTTACAAAATGATGTTAAGTCTCCAACTTGGCTTCCAAAATCGCCCAAAATATAGAGTAAAATGTAATGTAAGTGTTTTTAATAAAACCCTAACTTTCCTATTTATACTCCTAAGAAAAATTACATAAAAAATCTTCTTCTGTCCCAATTGTGCTGACCGCACAATATTGTGCTGACCGATTATGCTGACCGCACAATATTGTGCTGACCGATTGTGCTGACTGCACAATATTGTGCTGACCGCACAAATTCTTGAAAACTTGAAGTAGTTACTGCTTCATTTTGCATTTTTGTGCGGAGCATTGTGCGCACAACACAATATTGTGCAGTCGCACAATGCTCTTTTGAGCTGTACATTCTCTTCCTCTTCATTTGTTTCATGTTGTGCGGAGCATTCTGCTGTGTTGCACAAATTTGTGCGGTCCGCACAATATTGTGCGGCCCAGCACTTTGGCTTGACACTTGCTCCATTTTGCATGACTCCAACTTCGACTCGACTCGGCCTTCTTTTGTGTTCTTTCCGCTCAGTTTCTGGCCTCGAGCGTTTAAACTAAGTAGTACCTGGAATCACGCAACATTACATAAGAATTGGTCGTGAAATTAACTTAAGAACACATAAAGTTCCTATAAAGAAAGGCTCAAAGTCGGTAAAATGCCGACTTATCACCCACTATATGCAAAAAGTTCATAAAAGATAGAATACCTTTGTGTTGCACCAAAAAAGGTGACGTTCTGTTTCAAAGATGGTTCGTTGATCTACTTTATATCTATAATCCAAGGCAACAAATCCATACAGAAGCTAAGAAGCTAATATTCCTGTAGCTTCAATGTGTTTGGATAGTTTATATTTTTCGAGTGATCGTGATCACGTCAAGCGCAAGAGGAAGCGACGATTTTTTAAAAGCACTAAGGAAGGATCAAGACTCAACTCCCAAGAAGATGTTGGTGGTATCAAAAGTCCCAAAGCAGCAACAACCACTATGGCTATACCTTAATCATAAGGCAGTTGAGGGTGAATTTTCATCATAAATTGACTAATTTTACGATTTGTTATATTTTAAGTCTTGCCAGTTTTGCAGTCTTTGCACAATTCAAAAGGGCACGACTTGATCTTTGTTATACTTGTTTTAAACATATCTTTGGTTTATTTATGAAAAACTGGTGAATTCGAGCTTATACACGTCGAAAATCCTAAAATTATCATGGAAAAGCAACAGTTTCCTATAAAGAAATTCCACAATGCTTGTGTCTTATGCTCACATGATGGCTTGGTGTTGTTGAAGAAACCTGTGGCCTACAAGAAATTTGTTTTATGGAATCCATCTTCAGGATAACACCATACTCTTGCTTGTCCATATCGAAAACCTTATGACCACAAACCTGTTCATGGTTGTGGGCTGTGTTATGATTCTACCATCGATGATTACAAGGTTATATTGATCTATAGCTTGTTTTATGTTGTCTACTCTATAAGTACAGATTCTTGGACGAAGAAAACAAATCTTCCTATATTAGAGCAGCGTCTCCCTAGATTTGATTCAGAACCTTATTCAAGGTCCTGCATTCAGGGAATTACCACTGAAGGTTGTGTATATTGGTCTCTAGATAAGAAACTTGATGAGTACATTCATGAAGTTTCAACAATCATATACTTTGATACTTTGATGTGAAGTCAGGCGAATTGAAGGAGCTTCATCCAACACCAGATTTTGTAGGTGAAGATAAGTTGTTTAGTATGTCTACTTTGAAAGGTTGCCTAGTTTATGTGGTGGCAAAAGATTCAGCTACGAATTGGATATCTGGATCCTGGAACAAAAAGGATGGAAATGGTTGGTGAAGCTTCGCAAGGAATGTCTCCCTTCTGGTGTTTATAATTTCATAAGACCGATGAAACTTTTGTGTTGCACAAGAAATGGTGAACTTATCTTTCATGGACCGGGGCATCGCAATCTTTTTGTGAACTTTGAATTAAAACGTATATGAATGTTATTAAAAAAAATTATGTTATCATATTAAGTTTGGCTTTAGGCCTCACATATTGTTGAGCCGCCCCTGGACTCTACCATCTAGAAGATGGCATGAGGTATTATAATTCGAAAATCAACTATGCCTCAATGTAGGATGGAAGGGCTAATCCCAAATTAACTAGGTCGTTTTATACTAAAAACTTTCAAACTACCGTGATTCTTCTTCGTATACAACTTGAGCTTTGTACTTTTGGTCTAACAATATATTTTTTTATTTAATACAAGTTTTTGAATTTCATTCTATAATATTTGTTCTGTATCTTTTCATTCAAAAAGGATTTGTAAATGTTTCGAGTAATCTTTAAAAAAAAGAAAATGATATGAATTAAATTAATGCACTACTAAAAATACAGGTTTGTTCGACCACCACTGTTCGACCGAAAATCGGTCGAACACTTATTTCCATCGTGTTACTTATTAAACTGAAAATAATCCAAAATCTGATTTAGTTTAAAGCTCCAACTTCTGAAATAATAAAATTTTAAAGCCGAATTTGTCTATTATTTGAGCAAATTAAATCAGCGAGGTTCCTATACGTTGCAATAGTGGAACTACATCGTGCTGTAGTTGAATTAGAAATACAAAGCTACTGCAATTGTGAACCGTTATTTATTACAATGATCGATATGGTTGGATTGAGCAGTTCAACCTGCTGCAATATCATTTATGCAACATCTCATATAATAAAATGAAACAAGCAAAAGTATAATAGCATACTATATAATCGTTATTTAAGTTTGTATATGATAAGATTTAGCATATCAAATGCAAAAGTTTTAAGTTTGCAGCGGCTCTATTCCAAGTAAGGAAACAAAGTAGTTTGTCTTTACTGAAAAAACCTATAGTTTTGTGACTATCCGTAAAAATTACCCCACGACGGACGGAAGTTACATTTTTCGATCATTGTGATTTTTGTGTTATCAAGATAATAGTAGAGTGACTTTTAAGTAAGGAAACAAAGTGAAAAAAAACCTACAGTTGTGTGACCATTTGTAAAAATTACCCACCCGTTGTCATAGGTAACATATTGCATTTGAGGATTATATGGGACAAAGTGCACAAATAGCCACTTTTGTAACTGCTATTTATTTTTAAGCCATTTTTTCCTTGTTTGTGCAAGGTAGCCTTTTTTTCAGAACTTCAATCCTAGTGGGTTGAACTTCAGACCTTGTGGGCTGAACATCATAGCTAACTTCAACCCACAAGAGCTAAAATTTTAGGCGTAGAATACGTAAACTTCACCCTTGTGGTATGAAGTTCAGCCCACAAAGATTGAAGTTCCAAAAAGTGGCTACTTTGCACAACCAAGAAAAAAGTGGCCTCTGGACGAAATTTTTACGATTTTGTGTGAACGTCTATATATGGGCTTCTTTAACGGCCCAGACCTAAAGCCCAAATTTTGTTTCCCTCCACCTTTTGGCATGTCGTTACATTTTAAGTCACTTATCAAATATTATTTAGTTCGTGGCCACTTTTTGAACATCAGACCTGGGGGTCTTCAAACCTTCAGGTTTGAGGTTCAACTTCAGACCTTCAACATGAACTTCAGACTTTTAGGTTTTGACCTTCAAGTTTGAAGTTAGGCATGAGATGTTTGAAGTTTGATATAGTGTATAAAAACTATATAATTTTTAAAATAGTGACTAAAAGCTAAGTAGAACGGGAAAAGTGGCCCGCCGGCAAAATTTTTTACTATTTGCACGACTTTTCGGTAAATATTTCGCGTGGCAACCTAGTTTACACGTGCCATTTAAGTTTTAGCTAGTATAATAAATATTTAACTTCTACCCACTATATTAACTCCGAAATTCCTACTTCTAACTTCAAATCTGAAAGTTTGAAGTTAAGGCTCGAAGGTCTAAACGTTAAGACTTGTAGGTCAAAAAATTAAGTCTTGAAGGTCTGAAGTTCAATTAACGGCTCAAAATTAAATAATTTTAGAAAAGCTTGTTAAAGTTTAAATCACACCTGAAGTAGACTTTTCTTGCACTTCCCTACTTTCTGGGACAAACTGCACATAAGGTCGCTTTTAACGTTTTCTCTTTAAGTATTAGTTAATGTTTACAAAGTATTTACTAGCATTTAGCCACCTTGGCTATAACTTTAGACCCTGGTCTGAAATTCCAAATAACTTTAGACCCTGGTCTGAAATTCCAAACATCAGACCTGGGGTAAGAATTTTGAATTGCCACAATCAAACTTCAGTCCTTGGGTTGAAAGTTTTAAATGATATGGCAATTCAAATTAAACTTCCAACCCGTTTTTTAAGTTTGCATTTATTGTTGTGCTTTAGATCTGAAGTTTGATTATGAAAGTTCGAACTTCATACAAAGGTTCTTCTTAAGTTTAAAATAAAGTGATTCTTTAAGTTAAAATAAAGTGACTACATGTAGCCTCAAGGAGTTATGTGACCAGAAATACAATCTTGTACAAGTATGAGTATTTATTTAGCTATTTCCTAATTTTTTTTTCTAATTTGAAGATTGAGATATATTTGGGCCTTTCGAGGGGAGATTTGTACAAATAATATTGTTTATGATACTATTTATATTTGTCATTATTTAAGAAAAAATTGCAAACCTATACTTTAATGGCAGAGTTACCCATTTGGGAGTGAGTTCAATCTAGTCCATTTCGTTGACAAAATGATATTATGTAGATATTTTTTTTTTTTTTGTTCTAAGGAAACAATTTTTTTTTTCATATTCGCATTGTTGAATCCCTTAATTGGTGGTAAAGTTGAATTTTTTGAACTCCCCTGCTAGAATTCTTAACCGCCACTTCTCGGTGGTACACGGTAAAAAAATGCACAAATTCAGATTTTAATAGTGCAATTAGAAAAACCTACATTATTGACAAGTTTTGAAGCGTGTCATAGCTTTTCATTAGTACTACCTTAATTCTATTTTGTTCAATTGTCCACAAGTTTTTGGATCAGAAAAACTTGCCTTGTTCTCATGTTTAGACTGCATGTTATAATTTCAAATTTATCTTCATTTTACCTATTTTGTTATATTGTTCACAAGTTTTAACAGACCGACAAAATTTGATTGTATTGTTTAATTTATAAAAGTTTGACTGACCGACTTAGTACTATAAAAATAATAGTACTATAAAACGAGGAGGAGGAATAACAAATTAAAACGGACGGGGAGGAAAACAGAGAAGATGAGGGTGGAGAGGGGAGCGGTCATCCGTCGCTAAATCTATAGCAAAATGTCTTTAAATGGGATCTGACTTTTTTCCATTGCCTAATCACTTATTTTTCCCAAGTTCCACATTAACTTGATGACACTTGTTCACTTTAGATCAAATTAATTAAATTAAGATATTTAATTATGATTAGAAGAATATATTTTTTCATAAAATATTCAAAATATCGTTGTCTATCCTATAAATTATAAGCAAATTTCATTCTTAACTTTTTTGTTCTTATCTTTCTTATGTCTCCTTAATTAATACAACTATTTTACTCTAATAGAGAAATTTTAGCCCGTCCTCATAAATTCATCTTTTTGTCCCCCTAATGTTATTGTCTTTTTATTCTATTTTAAGAAAAAATTTAACTCCTTAATAAATAGGTCTATATAACTTTAATGCTTGGTATTTCAAGAATGACTTAGTAAGAAATAGTAAGTATATAACATACTAATCAGTAAATCACCCAGACATCTTCTGGCGCCAACAGAGGGATGCAATTTGGAAGAGAAATGGGTAGTTTTAAATATAATTATGAGAAATTTACACCAAAAGACAACCCCAATAGCTAAATTAAAAAAATGTATATACTTTTACAATATTTACAAAGCGTAAGAATAGTTTTCAATAATTACCTTACATACTATTTTTTTATTTCCCTCCATCTCAAACACAAAACCCTAGTTTCTTCCTCTCTCTCTTTCTCTCCTCTCCTCCACCCATCCACCTACCCACCCTCCGCCCCCTCCCCCATCACTGTCGACCGGCTCGCTGCCGCTGCTGTCCATCGCTGTTGCTGCTGTTATTTCTCTGATATGCTGTTGTTATTCTCCAACCAGCTGGTATATATATATTTATTTATGTGTGTGTGTGTGTGTTAGTATGTCTTTGTATGTTGTATATATAAATATGTATACCTTTTGTATATTTTGTATATGAATATATATCTTCATTTTTTGTATATGTATATGTGCGTATATATTTGTATGATTGTGTATATGTATATATAGTTTCAAAACATTAATTTTTAAAAGTTTTATTTTATATGTGTGTATTTTTTATATGTTGTTTCGAATATCCAAAAAAATTTAAAAAATAAAATTCGGTGGCGGCAACGGCGGCTGTGACTGGCCAGCGGTGGTGAGTGGTGGCAGCAGCCTCCCCAAGGCAGTGATGAGTGGAAAAGGTAGGAAGAAAGAGATAAAACCATAAATTGTAGTTGTTTGTTGAAGCTTGTATATGCTATGTAAAAACTATTGCTATGTTTTGTAAAGTGATAAAGTGATAAAGTATTGATATTTTTTGAAAATATGGTGTTAGGGTTATATATTTTTGTAATTATCCCTATAATTAACAAGAAAATATTGGTCAAACTAATCATGGTTAAACCCTAATTTTGCTAGTAAGATTTTAACCATTAATTTTGCACCATGACAAATGTCATTAATCCAAAGAAAAATTCGAGAAAATAAAGACACTAGCTAATAGAAACGAGCCCCATCCTTTATCAACTACTTATATATAATCATCAAATTAATGGCAGCATGAAGGAACTGGGACCCATGCAAAACTATGATCTTGTTTTTTTGGTAGGTGTTGAAGTTTGCTCAGTTGCTGCAGTAAATCTAGAATAATTAGTTACTACTTAGTTTAAATTTTGAATTTTAAATTTTTGTTAGGTAGTTGAGCTTTAAAAGGTTTAGTTGCTGATTTTTTTTGTTTAAATTTGGCTATAAATAGCCCCAAGTTGAATAAAAATTGAGACAATTTTCAATCTCATTTTTAATCTTATTTTTTGTTTCTCCATATTTTTAACAAAAACCAACCGTCGGCTTATTTCCACCATCAAACCTATATTTGACTAGTAATTTACCAACATCATAAGCAAAAGCTTTTGAGTCAGTTACCACAAATGATGAAATTTCTTGTGCTTATTAGTAATAAATAAAACATAATCCTTTGTAGTCCTGCTAGACTTCCACCACTTGTGTCTTAATCATCCTTATCTTCAAACCTATTTTATTTCATTTTCTAATACCCTTATGGCAATATTTGTGGAAAGAACATGATTTTGTCCCACGTTTTTTAATTCCAAAAAGGTTGTTGCAACTTGATATGGAGAAACCTAAAGAAAAAAGAAAGAACAAAAAATATTCTTTCCAAAAATATCAACACGTACACTTTATTAGACTAATGCTCATCTCCTCCTTCAGTCTAATTGGTAGTTTGCTGTTCCCTTTGGAAAATAGGTCACCCCCGATACAGATATTGATGAGGGAAGTGACTGCCTTATCTTAATAAAAAGAGTGAGGTGAAATAAACTCACCAGCTCCATTGTACTTCGTGATTTTTCCTTGACAGGACAGGATGCATGAAAGATACGAAGAAGCGGAATAAAGAAAACAAATGTGTGATACTGATAAGACTCTCGTTGAACTTAGGCTAATGCCGGTGTATTTTGCGCCATGTCTTTTGCTTTCGTCGAGTTGACAGTGTCTGTTTGTTTCCTTAACGTACTTAAGTTTTCCAATTGGTAATTATTCATCACGTATATTATACAAGGCATTGTATTATTTTTTTTTTCCTAATTTATCATAGCGAAGACGATTAGTATTTTACCTTAACACTATCACAGCTGTCTTAAACTTTGCTCATTTTGATAATCAAGTTACTTATCAAAATTAATTATGAAGATTTATCAGTAATTACATTATAAGAGACCTAATTGTATCAATATTTTATAGTATAATATTAGAACATAAAACTTAAATTTGGAACACGCATAAGTTTTCACTCTCCGGTTTTTTGTTTGCAGTAGAAAGTCCCATTTTCAAACTTAGGTTCGTTACAACTTACAACTGTTATGGTAAGATCATATGTTTATCATGTATTTGCAAGTTTGGCAGCTACCGATTTCTGAAATATGTAGGCGCACGAAATGAATGAATACTTTCATACTAGAATATCAATGGGAAAACAATTCCTGTAGAATTTGATGACCACATTTCCGAAATATGAATATGCATATCTAGTAATTTGATGCAAGAGAGAAAACGATGTTATCTGTTTTCAACTTATTGTGATAACAACCTTACCTTGTGATAGAAACTACAGGTCAGGAAAAAGGCAAAAGAGTTACAAGCATCGCATTCTAACTTATTAAGTTCTCCGTCCTAATTCTCTGAAAAGGAAATTTTATCTCCCTTCCCATTTTACATATCTTAATTACCGATAAATTTAATTTGATCGAATTTTACAAAACATTTTATCTTAGTTAATTCAACTTATAAGAAGATGAAACTTGTTAAGTGATATATATACTTTCCGAAGTTCAAGTTTTATTTCTATAAGAAAAACACAATAATGATATATATGATGAGTTTATGTAATGGTGAAGGCGCAAGGTCATTTAAGGATATTTGGGGATTAAATTGACTTATTGTTACTAACTTTACCCAGTTTAACACTAAAGATAGATATTTTTTGCGACATTAATATAACTAACTAAACTATGTGTTAATTAGCTAGGAAAGCGAGTTTAGACGTGTCACTTACCGTGTTAGTTCTTAACCACTCTGTAAGTTTCACGTCATAATTAAGTAAATAAATTTCATCCATGTTAAACCCATTTTTGAAACAAAGTATAATTAAAAAATCCTATACATGAAACACGAAATAGAAAAAGAAAAACAATTACAGTATAGAAGTCTGTTATTTTCAGTTTTAATTTCATTAAAACGCTGTTTACTTTTCTTTTGATTATAATTGAGCAGTCCTATTTTTTTACACTGTCAAATATTTCCTTTTAACCTTATGACATGGAATTTATAGTGACAAAGCTTTATGTGGTGAGTGACGTGTCATAATCTGGCAAAGACTTGACCTTTCACTCAGTTGTACTTTTGGAGAAATCAATTCTCACATAATTTTTACTTTAATGCGACAGAAGATAGTTTTATAACTCCAGTATGAGATACGTAGTTTGAGTGTCCATAAACTGGTAATTTAACCCATGATCTCGGACATAATGTTAGGACCTCCAACGTCACGACACTAATTTAAGATGATTGGGGACATTGTACACAAACTCTGAACCATAAGGTTCGTGTACACTAGTCTGAATCAAGTAACAATGCGACTCTTTTGAAGAATAGTACTACATCATTTGTTTCAGAATGGATGAACCTTTTCGCTTTTCGAGAGTCAAACTGGATGAATTTTGACCAATAATTTAAGATGATTTTTTTCATCATATTGATATGCGAAGAGTTGCATGTTATAGTACTCTTCGTATAGTTTTTGAATATGCAAATTTTTATTTAAAAATATTAATTTAATATAGTCTAATTTAAATTTAAAGATTAGTTAAATTGACTTTCAAAAAGTGAAAAGGTTTTTGAAACGGATGGAGTATTATATAAGTTTGACTAGGAAGTACTACACATTAACAATTTGGCTACCATATGGCCCATCAATATATTTGCCATCAACTCAAACTTATACTGTCTCCACAAGATTGGTCAAGACAATGCATACTAAGAGGTACATCAGGTGCATGATACTTGCTTTTTGGTTTCTTATATTCGATCGAGCTTCTTGATCAGATATGTACGATTTTGAGAGGGAACTGGTGGGTTTCAGAAAAGTGCGTGCAGGCCCTATTACTACTAAAAATTGTGAAGTGGAATCTGGCCTGTGGTTATCATTCCGGTCTTCATAGTCATAGATTTTGATTGAGAAAAAGGATTGGACATTGTCCCACCTGGATTATCTAGAATCCCCAAGTTCTGGTTTCCATAGATTTGTCAGTTTATCTTTACCCAAAGGCCACTTTACATATGTCTACTAAGTAATTATTTATCTAAGAGAAAAGGCCAATTTGAAGAACTATGACACCATAGCAATGATTTGTTTTTTTTTTTTTTTTTGCAATATAACAGTGGTTTAGCAAAAATCTCATCCGTTTGATTTAATGAATTAATTTAAAATAAAAACACCCTTACAAATCTTATAATATATAACTCCTGTATCCCCGCCCTCCGATCCCTTTCTCTATAAGTACTCCCTAAGATGCAACACTTGTCTTTGACCCCTCTTTCATAGCCAATGTATTGGCCTACATCAACTTAGGACAACAAATCAAATTTTGGATAGATTTACAAGCAATGCTGAGTATCAAAGTCGCGTGAAAACAAAGAATTACATTAGACAATTGAACAAAGAGCAATAAACTGTAGGATTTCAATAATAACAATGATGAGTACAAATTTTGACAAAGTTTTGGTATATATTTCTAGATAAATACAATATGAAACGAAATGCTATTTATAGACTGATGGATTGGAGAAGTTTTAGCCACATTCCCCATATTTCAATCGTGGACATGCCCACGTCCTATTCCGATAGAAGGCAAGATAGTGGGCTGATATCGTGGGGCGATCACCCTGCTGGAATAGAATAGATCCATCGAGGCTAAGATCCTTCGCCTCGGGGATACGAGTTCGTTGATTCACCGAGGCTATTGTTCCCGAGGGCATATCAAGGATCATGGCTGCGGGTGTCACCTCGGTGGTTATGTTGTTTTGCCTCGGTACGAATCTGGTGGACCTTCGTTTGATGTGTTCCGCATCATGCACTCGAGGCGCCACGTGTGCGAACTATTTGTACCCAGTACAGACGACACTTGCATTGGATCTCACATTCTCCATAAAATGTTGCATGGGCAATACTTGCCCCTTCAAATCTCTTCGAACATTCTTCCAGATAATTTGAAATGTTGCCTACGCAACACTTGCTACTTGACTTATTCTTAAAGGGCAGCTCTTGTCAATTGATAACTTGAAGTGTTGCCTACGGACCAAGGGATTGCAATTTGCTAAGGCAAGCTTTCAAAACCAGTCTCTGGGGACAGCAGGTGAAATTTTTTTTAAGAGAAAACCCCGCGCTCAAAACTTTTTGTATTTAAAATTTGGCCCCTTCGAGTCTATGATTGTTAATGAGTAGTCACAATCTTGACGATGGACGAAGTTAAGTTTTAAATATGCTAAAATTAAACATAATATATATATATTGTCATCGAAATAAATAATATATGTTTAATTAAGCAAAAAATTAAAGCAACCTTGTGCTTACTAGCAAACCGTGGCAATGCGAAAGAAAAAAACCTTCACCACCTGAATAATTTCCGGAAAGAAATGCTTCTTCTAATTTATGAGTCTTGGTTTGGAATAAGAGAGTCAAAGTTTTTAATCCTGATCGTAAATTTATACATAGATTCTAAAAAAACAATTATAACGTATAACCTTAAAAACAACATAAAAATTATTATAAGTCATATTATAATTTAAAATATTTATAAAATATGTGAGTAAAAAAATGTGGTCAAAGCACCAAATTACAACTATTTAATTTGGTCTTAAACTTTTGTAATTTTATGAGTAATATCAAGATAAAACAAATTATTGCTACAATGACATTAATCGCGCAAGAACATTATAAAGTACTTTAGATATAGCGCTTAATCCAGCGAGTGAATACTTATTTAGAGCCTGTTTGGGTGGGCTTAAAAGTGACTTATAAGCTTATAAGCCCATTAATATATGTTTGATAACTTAATTTTTTTTAGACTTTTAAGTCATAAGTGACTTAAAAGTCACTTTTTGAGAAGTTAGGAAATCCTAACTTCTCAAAAAGTGGCTTTTAAGTCACTTTTTGACTTAAAAGCCACTTAAAAAAAGCTCCTCAAAAGCCCACCCAAACAGGCTCTTAGTGCCTGTGTGGCCAAGCTGTGAAAATCAGCTTATTTTAAGAAGTGCTTTTTATAAAAAGTGCTTTCAAATAAGTGCTTTGCGAGATAAGTAATTTGTGTTTGGCCAAATTTTAAATAAGTGTATTTCTTATTAATTTTTGTTTGACCAATATTTGAAAAAATTACCAAATTATGAAAATGGATATTAACTTGATTAAATATGGAAGTTTGATTTGGATAATCTTGTCCCAAATAATCAAAAGCACTTATTTTTTCTAGAACCTACTTTTTTCAGCTTCTTCCACACAGTAGAAAAACAGCTTCTGCTGCCACTTAAAAGCACTTATTTTTCATTAGAAGTTTGGTCACACCCTAAAATTCTAAAATAAGCACTTTTAGCTCCCTTGGCCAAACAAGCTCTTAGACCGTGTGTTTGAAACTACTCCTTAGATAAATCATTTCCTATATTTTTATTATTTTCTGATATTTGATTATTAGGAAATATTTTAATTACGTTAAAACACTTCACATCAAAATCAGTCAACTTGAGTTCCAATACTGATTAAAAGAAAACCATTCTCCTTAATTGCCACTATCTTAAATTTTAACTTTATTTTGAATGTACAGTATCTAACCAAGCACCTAGACGTATGGAAAATGACCTCCCCTTTCCTGTGTGAGAAACACTGAATCACACTCTTCTCATCTAAAATTCTGTATCTAATTCTAGGTTCTTATCAGTCCATGTAATTGACAAGGAGTGGTGAGCATTGGCGCCGGTGTCAGTCTCCCGTTCCTGGTACGAGAAGACTTGAGAGCAGCAGCCCCACAAGGTGAAAACCCTTTTCTTCTAATCAATGGTGCCGTTTAATTTAGAGCTCCACCTGTTACATGCATTGAATACACCTTATATTTCGAGTGGTGTACCTATAATACACTTGATTCATAGCATACATAGGGTTGTTTGAGGAGGTTAGGTTATATCACGACCTTAGAGAGGTCCCAAAAGGTTGGTCGATCTTAGTAGTAGTATCCCTTCTTCCTTCATTATATTTAATAAGTTCAGGACCAGAGAGAGAGAGAGCAGGAGTGGTAAAAGAAAGACCGCGAAAGAGGCCAAAATATATTGGACCATCTTGAATAAGATGTCACTCTGCCGTGATTTTGATTGATTATTATTTTATGCACCAGTTTAGCCGTAAAATATTTAGACAAAAACTTTGTTCAAGCCTCAATGTTTTACATCACAGCATTTAGGCTAATTTAATTGAAACTTGATAATATAACCGTGCGATGATAATATACGCCTTTGACAATGACACGACAGAATACAACCCTAAGAAGACAACCGTACCAATTAATTATCTTATCCTTTCTTTTTCTGAACTTTTATTACTTCCGTCCTCGGCTATCTGCGTGGTATCGTACCACAAAGAAACGAGGCAGCAAATTAATATGGATCATTGCATATATTTGCATTATTGCATGTATAATTAAAATTAACGTCATTGACAAATATTTTTTTTTTCTGTATATACCATAGTAAAGCGTGTGCATGTCTTCGGTTTACAGTACTAAATATTAATACACGTATAAAACTCAGCGTTAATTTAGCGTAGCGTTCGGTTGGTTTTTGTGAAATTTTAATACCCACATAAAATTAGTGCAACGTTTGGTTGTGTTTTTGTATATTCCGCATTATTAATACCCGCATTATTAATGCGGAAATTTATGTATTATTTTATACGGGGTAGAAGGTGGTATTAATAATGTGGGTATTAATAATGCAGGTATTAAAATTTAAAATGACAAAATTAACCCTCATAATAAAAAGGATATTTCTAATTTTATTTAAGGAGTAAATAAATATTTTAACTAATAATATTTTTTGTTAATTTGTAATATATCATTGATTCAACAAATAATCCCTACGTTATAATATAATACCCACATTATTAAACCCCACATAACTAATACCCGCATTATCAATACCTACATTACTAATACACACATTATTAATACCCACATTATTAATACCCGCATTAATAGTTAATACCCGCGTAAAAAGAAGCTCAAACCGAACGACCCCTTAAGGTATTGTTTGGTACTAAGAAAAATATTTTCTTGGAAAAAAAAGTTTATTTTTGACTTAATTTCTAGTGTTTGGTACAAACAAATTAAAAAGAAAATTTTCTTGTTATATTGTCCTAAAACACCTACCCCATCCCAACGTACCCAAACTCCCCCCCCCCCACACACCCAAGAACTAACCCACCCCAACCATTCCCTCCCTTCAACACGTGGATATTATTTTAGTCTTGGAACGAAGATTAGGAAACAAAGATTAGGGTTTTCTCCGGCGAAATTGGGGTAACAGTAGCTACGGAAGTTGACAGTGAACCAAGGAGCGGAGGTTAGGGTTTACGTCGGTTTGTGGTGGTTGACAGCGAAAACAAAAATAGAGATGAGTTTGCGCCGGGCATCAGCGGTATCGGAAACGGAGGTGAGTCTGCGACCGGCAGCACCGGAAATGATATGAGTCTTGCAACCGGTGGGTGCCGACACCGGTAACGATAAGGAGTCCTGCTGACGTTGTGATATGAGCACTAGGTGTGTTAATTAGGGGGTGGGGCTAGGTAAAGTGTTGGAGGTACTTGGGGTTGTGGGATTAAGGGGGCAAGGGTGATGATTAGGGTTTGTGGGTGTGGTTTAGGAAAATATTTTTCCTTCAATTTTTAGGAAAATATTTTTCTCTATTTGGAGGAAAATGAATTATCTAGGATAACATTTTCCAAATCATATAAGCCAATCAAATATGAAAAATGGAAAAATATTTTTCGCCATACCAAACACACCCTTAGAGATGGAAAAGTTTTACTTACTTTACCGTGTCATCAACAAGTCCTTATGATTTGGTTATTTTCTATGAGCGAAATCCAGGACCTTTGATTGCACTGATATCATGTTGAAGTATATAATCATCTCATCTAAAAACATAATCAATTAGTGAGGGCACTCTTTTACTCAATTATATTTTCAACAAGTATCAGAGCAGATAGAGGTTCATAATATGAGTCTCCCAACACGCTTGTCCACCAAATGAAGTTAATAGTCAGAACATAAGAAATAAGTTAAAAATATTTATAATTAAGTAAATAAAAATATGTCATTTCTAGTGTGGTTATCCTTCATGTGTAGTTTTCGAGCTATTGCACAAGGACCGAGATTTACCCAAAACGTACCTAAAAAGTAGAGGATGCGGGTTCCCTATTTTAAAGAGAAAAATGTCATCTCTAATTTAAGTTTTTAAACGTGATGGTGATCACGACTTAAGCACTGTGCTTTTGTCATAGGCTCGTTTTGCATTGTTTCTCAAGTGATGGTTTAAACCGTTCAATAAAGAAAGCCTAAATAAATGAAAGTGGGTCTCAGCTATAATTAGATATGCATGATCCAAAAAGTAAATTAAAATTTATTTTGCACTGATGGATGACCCTAATCGACCATATACAGGCGACCCTTATACATATTCTATATATACCATAAAAAAACTTAGTTCTCTTGGCACCATTACATGCCATAGGCATAAGCTTAATTATTCTAAATTACCTAACTTCCTTTTGTTTCTAATGTAAGCATAAATGTATCCTAACTTCTGTCCCCACCTGCTCATACAATAAACAATGCTCCATCTAAGAACATTGCAAACATGATTAAAAGGTTCTACGAACATTTAGGAAATAAATCCCTATCTAGTTTGCTGTCCCAGGGAATATTTTACTCAAAAACAACTAAAAAACAAATCTCCCACCTTGCTTGAAAAGAGTAAGCTTGAGTTGACTCCCGAGAGGGATTTGGTGGGCTGAAGCTTTCAAGTTTCATGGGCATATGTTTGGTGGCCGGCTGATTGCTATACTTTATTATGGAAAATATACCTAATTAAGCTGAGGTACAATATGATTAAGCGATTAACCTGTTGAAGCATAAATGAAAAAGTCAATTTATAAAAGTAAATGCTGATAGTCTCTGTATTTTGACCGAGAGTTTATTGCTAGTGGAGTAAGCCAAGATGCTGAGCCAAAAGTTTTCGTACAGATTCCATGAACATTTGATAATGCAGAAATTTGGCTGCTATTTGTTGAAAATTTCAGAATCCCAGTGCGGTGTGTGTTTGTCTGTTCTTATTTAATTCTCCTTTATAACTTTTTCTGATGAAGAATTATAGATGAGTGTACTCCTTGCTCAAGTAATCACAAGATCCATTGCAGACTGAGTTGATCAAATACAATTAGTTGATGAAGTGAATGAAATTGAATAGATGAAATGCATGTGGCTAGCTAGGAGTTATAATCTATCTAGGTTCATTTTGACAATTGAGTGTACATCTACTACTGCAATAATTCAACCTTTAGTCATTCATCCACATATATATACAATATATTACTAGTAGGCATCCAAAATGATAGTAAAATAAACAAATTAAAGTTCATTGTATATCCTACTTTACCCTAATATTCTCCCCACTATTTTGGTCGGGTGGCATTTTTTATTTCTACTTTCTAGTAATTTAAGTAAACTTTCATGATTCTCAATTCACATGTTAAAAATCTGCGTACTTGTATATATCGACCTTGAATCCTGCCAATTATAGTCAGAAAAGTGTCCCTCGCTAACAATGGATGCTTACTTCACTGGGAAATGGAAGAGGTATTAGCGCTTGTGGCCCCTCCATTAACTAAATTCTAATTTACCATTATATATTCATGTCCCACCTCATTATCCACACATTATTAAACAGTTATTTGCACATTGGCAATGCCATGGCTGCTCTAAGTAATTAAATTAACGGAAGGTCTCGTATTCTTCGGAATGCCAATCAGATCAGAGCTATCTCTATCATTTGTTTACCAAATTAATAACAGTCTCATGAATTTGTCGTTGAAATTTACTAAGTAACACAGTAATCTTGTAGTTGATCTCAAAGCACTTCCAAATTTAGATTATGAAGAGAATTAGATAGTGGAAAGCTCTAGCAAATTAAGAACGTGATCAATTATTCAAATTCTTGATCATCCAATAGCGGGTTCAAGAATCAGATTGTACTTGAACTTGCTTGTGGTCGTGAAATTAGTAAGTAATGCATGTTCATAATTCGGAATCTCATATTTCATCTCATCTAAGTTCTAGGATATGTCCATTTCTTAAAATGAGACCTCCAAGCATCAATTTTGCTTTAAGATCTATCTTAATCCTAGTCGATTGATTCTTTATTAACTCAAAGTCACATTAATTGTGCTTCTATCGCAAGATGAACAAATTTACTAAGCTAACAAAAAGTGTCAAAGTCAGAAATCATATTCATATTTCCAAATTAATAACGAGTGATTTAATTGCTAGCACACAATTACACATAAAACAAATAGTAGTAAAGATAATAGTATGTAACAAAACATTTATTGAGAGGAGCTACGTTCGCGGATAGACGAGACATTTTTTACGAATAAGAACAAATACTACAAAATATCCCCAGTTACAATCTTCTTTAAATACCCAAGTGTTTCACTAACCTACTGACCTCACCATAAACGAAAAATACAAAAGGACTCGGTTTTGAATTTTCCTCCAATTTTGGGTCGCACCATGAACTTTTTGGGGCCAGGGCACAATTTGTATCACAAGAATTCAAGAGTCAAGACACAAAATTAACATAGGGAATGTATATGGTTGGACAAATTGATATCATTTTAAGTAAAGCTTATGTATAATCTTGGCTGTGTAGAAATATGTAAGCTTCCAGGGGGATTACAGTTAAACCTCTTGATAATAGTCATTCCTTATAATAGCATTTTACTATAACGGCGTAATTATCTTCAGAATCGATTTTTCATTTATATGTTACATATCTATAACTACATTCTAACTATAATAGGGGTGACATCGATTCTAATGGTACTCACTTTGTAAAGCTACATCTCTATAATAGTCATACTCAAATAGTGATATATCTCATTTTTTCAGTGTAATGATACAATTCTGATTGAATTTATTATTTTTTTTTTAATTTTTTGCTAGCCATTTATTTTTATATGCATAGAACATTATTAGCTACAACTTTTAGTTTCATAAAATCGAATATAAAAATAACATATCTAAGATTTTATGTGATACATTTTGTACGAAAGAAAAAATTGCTTACGCCAAATTTAAAATCTTTTTAAATTTTCAATTAGTTTAAATGCATATGTTCCTTATATTTTAATTATATTCATTGTAGGCAAAATACAACTAGTTATGGATTTATTATCAATGTACTAGTTTTTAAATTTTAATTAATAAAATATGAATATCTTTTGAGATATCGAATTCGACAAGTATTTTATTTTCGTTTATAATATAAAAAAATAAAATTGTATGTTTATTATTTATAACAGTTAAATAAGATCTAGTATACATGTATAACAACAGTTCACTATAGCAGACATTCAATATTTAAAAAATACAATCAATATAGAGAGGTTTGACTATACTACAATTAAGAGTAATCCTGAATAGTTCTATTGTTGTAGTAATTGATAAATATGCCTTAGGCCATTGTTTACAGGGAGGGACGAAAATGTGGAATGATTGATGATGGTCACTGGAATGCATACGGTGAAATATACAATCAAACTTTAGCTGATTCAGTGAACATAAAATTTCGACATCCTAATACGTACATCAATTCCATGCATGTAGTTACTCTAATGTTCATAGTATAGCCGAATCGATTATCAACGAATCGTGACAAAAAATAGTGTAATTATAAATGAAGTTCTTCTAGGTTGGTCTTGAACTGTCATGCACGTGTATACTGGAAACACATTTAAGGTCTAAGTACTTAGTCCCAATAATTAATTAAGGAATTAAATAAAAGATAAGCATCAAGTGGACCTAAGGGGTCAAAGCATATACTAGTGATTGAACCAACAAATACATAGTAGTAGTAGATACTTGACCCAAAATGTGCTACTTAAAATATGCGCAGTGATACTTGGTTTATATCCAGTTGTTGATTGCATTAAAATAATAGCAGACGCCGACAAATCAGAGAAGACGGCTTGGAGGAGTATTTTGGGATTAATTAACCGACTTTTTTCAGTGGGTAATCTAAAACCCAAGCTAAGGAAAAGTATATAAAAATAGTAATGACGGATTATTGAATTAACAAGTGGGTATAGGACAGTTTGGATATGCAATGTTAGTGAACTTAATTAATACTACTAGTAAGAGACAGATTTAGCAGACCGACTTTTTCTAGAAATTAGGAGAATGACAGCCATCATACAGAACATTAAAAGTCGGCGCTTACGGATATTTATAGTCCTAAGATCAAGGATTTGTCTCATTTGTCTCTTAGTATTAGTAGTAGTATATACTTATATCTCTTGCGAATACTCTTTAACTTCTAATTTGAAAAACTTAACATAAATTTATTTTTCAATTTTATGCTACGGTAAATGATATCATCCTTTTGAGTTTTTTAGAAGATAAATGGATTATTTCCATTAGTATGAACTGAATTGTATGCTATTGTAAAAAGATATTTTGTACAATGCTCTGATGGTGCATATATCTAGTTTTTTGCCTTTCTTTGACGCATAGGTAATAACTCGTATTTCTTGCTCTTTATTGTGGAATCAGCTAATGATAATCTTAGTTGGTCATAGTTGGTCGTTCTATTATATGAGACAGTTGACTTTCAAGATTAAAATCATTAAAGACGAGCTTCAGTTAATGTTAGTTTTATCAAATAATTAAATGAAATGAGACAATTGAATTCAAAACAATATTCCCTCCGGTCCTGTTTTAGTTGTGATGTTTGTCATTTGCATGTCCTTAAAAATCATAAATAAGTAGAGTATTTTTACTAATTTATCCTTCTTGATATTTTACTAAGAAACTCATAATTTAGATGTTTGTACTTTTCAAAAGCAATTAATACAAAGGGCGTAATGGAAATAAATTTTATCTTGATATTTGTAAAGTCAAAAATATTTTGGTCCTATTTATAGTAAGTGTTACAACTAAATAGAACCGGAAGAAGTATTAAAAATCGATATTTTACCTTGATCAGATTTGCAAAGTATTTAACAGTACTTGATTAGTAACATCAAAAAGCCTCAAGACTGTTACTATTATGTTTGCCTTTAATTTGAATTCAGATCGACTGATAAGAAAAAACAACAGCAACAACAACATACCCAGTAATATTCCATCAAGGTGGGGTTTGGGAGGGTGAGATGTACGCAGACCTTACCTCCACCAGAGTAGAGAGGTTGTTTCCGATATACCCTCAACTAAAAAACATCAGTGGGAACATAATCGAGTTAAGCAAGATGACAATAACAAACAATGAAAATGACATATTGTTAGAAAGCACTCAAACATACTCAAGATAAACAGAAAACACCAATAACACATAAAATTCGAATAACCTGAAAATATATTATACTGAGAATCGCTCGATTACTATCTATCCCTCTACCCAAATCTTTGACCTCTACTTTTTCCTATATAGGGTCATGTCCTCGGTAATTTGGAGGTGGGCCATGTCTCGCCTAATCACCTCAACCTAATTTTTCTTTGGTCTACCTCTACCTCTCCGAAGGGTTAGCACTGTCAACCCCTCACACCTCCTTATCGGTGCATCTGAACTCCTCCTTTTCACATGTCCAAACCACTTCAGCCTCGCTTCTCGCATCTTTTCCACCACTGCAGCCACTCCTACCTTGTCTAGAATGACTTCGTTCTTGATCTTGTCTATCCTAGTATGCCCACACATCTATCTAAGCATCCACATCTCTGCTACACTCATCCTCTAGACGTGGGTGGCCTTTACTGGCCAACATTTTGCCCCGTACATTAAAGCAGGTCTAACGACTGCTTTTATAAAACTTACCTTTAAGCCTATGAGGTACTTTCTGATCGCATAAGACACCAGAAGCTAGCCTCCACTTCATCCAACCAGCTCCTATCCAATGCGTGACATCCTCGTTAATCTCTCAATTTCCCAATATAATTGACCCAAGATACTTGAAGCTCCCTTTCTTGGGGATGACTTGTGAGTCAAGCGTCACTTCTACATCCGACTCTTGGGGAACGTCACTAAACCTGCACTCCATGTACTCCGTTTTTTTTTTTCTGCTCAGCTTGAACCCTTTTGACTCTAGAGTCTGGCTCCACATCTCTAACTTATCATTGTCCCTGCGACTGATAAGAAAAAGTGTAACAAAAAAATATACTCCGTCTCTGAGCAACATGTATTTCAGGATTACAATTACCATGTGTTTTGTAACATCTATTTAAGTACGGACAATTGCTAGCGATTATGTAATTGGTTTGTGTATACAGTGGTAAAAATATAATATACGCCTTAAATTTTACTATTTCTTTCTTCCAAATATAAAGGAAATACACGCGTTTTCTGCCTGGCCTCGAATATGCATTGCACGAGAGGTGTAATAAATAAATTGTTAGAATCTGCACTTTTGAAAATAAACTGAAAATCAGATAGAGATGAAGTAGAAAAATTTAAAGCCAACAGTATACTATGACTGTTCTTAAGAAATTTAATCCCCACAGTTACCCAAGGTTGTGGATTAATTTCTCCCATGATAGAACGAAATTAACCTTACTGTAACAGCGGTAATTCAAATTACAGTAAACAACGAATTCAAAGGAACAGAATAAATCACACGACTCGAGAAGATAAAAGATATATTTAGTTGTCTATATAAAAATTGAGGAAGTGTCTCGGTACTAATTATAGATCAAGGATGGCTGTAAAGAAAAGGTGTGACATCTTTTTAACAAAGAGTTGCTTATGGTGTCTTTTCTCATTCACAACTATTTAAAAAAACCCCAACATATATTGTATCAGAGTATATAAGTTACTGAATACACCGTCCCTCGTTATAATTTTTATTTAATTATGAGTACGTTGTGATCTTGAGTCTCGACTCTAGGTAGAACGGTAGCAGAAGTTTTCTCATAGTTGAAAAGAGAAAATTAATGGAGAATCACAAAAGAAAATCACTTGAAACTTGACATTTATATTCTATTGGATGAATTTACTATGTTTTCAACATAATAAATAATACTAGTAACATTTGGAGGACTTTTTAACTTTTCACGAGCTTTTCTTTATTCACTGGGAATTTTAGGCAGAAATTTCGCTGAACGTCCCTTTCATTGCACTGCTCAAGTTTGCATTCGTTTAAGAATTTGTGAAAAAGTTGTCCTTATCGTAAAACTAATAGTACAGCAAGAACAAGACAAAAGTATATAAGAGAAAAAGGAAAAATTTGTATTCTCAAAGTGTAGTGTCCTCTATTTATAGGACACTAATACATAGAAAGTTACAAGTCATCCCTAAATGAGGAATTAAATTGGAGAAAGTGGAGAGGAATTAAGTAGGAGAAAGTGGGGTAGTATATGTTACAAATGAAATAAATGGAGAGTAGTGTTCATCCACATTTACACTACTTACATGTATTTGTAATACTCCCCCTTTGATGACCATTTGGAAGATAATGTGCCTCGTTAAAACCTTACCAGGAAAAATCCGGTGGGAAAAAGCCTAGTGAAGGAAAAAGAGTATATATATCTTGTAATACGCCTTTAAAGCTGCCTTATTAAAAACCTTACAAGTAAAACTCGAGTGGGACAAAACCTTGTTAAGGAAAAAAGAGTACAGTGCGTATTTTACTCCCCCCGATGAAGATATTCCTTGACATCTCGAAGACGACGCATTCCAATCTTGTAAACAAGCTTCTCAAATGTTGAGGTTGGAAATGACTTGGTAAACAAATCCGCCAAATTATCACTCGTCCGTATTTGTTGAACGTCTATTTCACCAATATTCTGAATATCATGAGTGAAAAAGAATTTTGGTGAAATGTGTTTTATTTTATCTCCTTTAATATATCCTTCTTTCAGTTGTTCAATGCATGCACTATTGTCTTCGTATAATATTGTTTGAATCTTCTTCAAAGGAACACCACAAATGTGCTGAATATGTTGAGTCAGTAATCTCAACCAAATGCATTCGCAACTTGCTTCATGGATGGCGAGTATCTTTGCATGATTTGAAGAAGTAGCAGCAATAGTTTGTTTCACTGAACGCCATGAAATGGTTGTACCTCCACATGTAAACAAATAGCCCGTTTGGGACCGGCCTTTATGTGGATCCGATAAATAACCAGCATCGGCATAACCAATCAACTGTGACTTGGATTCATTCGAATAGAACAAACCCTTATCAATAGTGCCTTTGAGGTATCTAAGTATATGCTTAATACCATCCCAATGTCTTCGAGTTGGAGAAGAACTAAACCTTGCCAATAAGCTTACAGCAAAAGCTATATCTGGACGAATATTGTTGGCAAGGTACATCAGTACACCAATTGCACTAAGATATGGAACTTCAGCACCAAGAAACTTTTCATCAGTTTCACAAGGTCGAAATGGATCTTTATTCACATCAAATGATCTCACAATCATTGGAGTGCTCTATGGATGTAATTTATCCATGTAAAATCTTTTCAAGACATTTTCTGTATATGCAGATTGATGAAAAAATATTCCTTTAGGCAATTGCTCAATTTGTAGGCCAAGACAAAATTTTGTTTTTCCAAGGTCTTTCATCTCAAATTCTTTCTTTAAGCATTCCATTGCCTTTGGTAGCTCTTAAGGAGTCCCAATGATATTTAAATCATCAACATACACAGCTATTATGACATAGCCAGACCCAGACCTTTTTATAAAAACACAAGGACAAACTGGGTTATTTTGTATCCTTGTTTCAACAGGTATTCGCTAAGGCGATTATACCACATGCGTCCCGATTGTTTCAACCCATACAAGGATTTTTAAATCTTTATTGAACAAGCTTCTCGGGAGCCTTTAAATGCCTCAGGCATTTTGAACCCTTCGGGGATTTTCATGAAAATTTCGTTGTCCAATGAACCATATAAATAGGCTATGACAACATCCATTAGATGCATCAAGTTTTTCTCGTACTGCCAGACTTACGAGATACCTAAAGGTGATTGCATCCACCACGGGAGAATATGTTTCCATATAATCAATGCCAGGTCTTTGAAAAAATCATTGTGCCACAAGTCGTGCTTTATATCTAACGACTTCATTTTTCTCATTTTGTTTTCGCACAAATATCCACTTATAACCCACTGGCCTTACACCTTCAGGTGTTCGGACAATTGGTTCGAAAATTTTGCGTTTTTCAAGTGAAGTCAATTCTGATTGAATTGCATCTTTTCATTTTGGCCGATCATTTCTCTGTCTACATTCATTCACAGATTTTGGTTCAAGATCAACATTATGTTGCATCACATCAACAGCAACATTATATGCAAAAGTGTTGTTGACAACAATATCATTCCGGTTCCATATTTTTCCGGTAGAGACATAATTCATTGAGATCTCTTCGTTTTCAGTATTTTCAGGTACCCGAGCCTCTTCTGAAGAGGACTTATCAATTGTTATGTCTCTATGCTCTTCTTGAGAAATTACCTCAATATTTTGATCTTTTTGATCAATTGCTTCTTTCCTTTTTCGAGGATTTTTATCTTTGGAACCGGGTGGTCTACCATGCTTCAAGCATACCTTACTCACTTGCACTTATAAATTGTCCTACCGGGACATCAACTCGAACAGAAGCATTCGCAGTTGTAATGTGGGATTTAGTAATCCTTGGTATGTCAGTGAATGCATCTGGCAGTTGATTTGCAAGATTTTGCAAATACACTATTTTTTAAACTTCTTGTTCACATTGATTTGTACGAGGATCTAAATGAGATAGTGTTAATGCATTCCAGTCAATATCTTTTTCCAGCTGCTTATTCTCTCCCCCTAATGTTGGGAAAACTGATTCGTCAAAATGACAATCAGCAAATCTTGCAGTGAATATATCTCCCGTCATGGGCTCAAGATATTTAATAATAGACGGAGATTCATACCCAACATATATCACCAACCTTCTTTGGGGTCCCATCTTTGGGCGTTGTGGTAGAGAAATTGGCACATATACCGCACATCCAAAAATTGTAAAATGAGAAATATTTGGCTCCTGACCAAAAGCCAATTGTAGTGGGGAGAATTTATGATAACTTGTCGGCCTAATCCGAACAAGAGCTGCCGCATGCAAAATAGCATGACCCCATACTGAAATGGGTAATTTTGTTCTCATAAGCATTGATCTAACAGTTAATTGGAGGCTTTTGATAAATGATTCTGCTAGACCATTTTGAATATGAACATGAGCAACTGGATGTTCAATTGTAATCCCAGTTGACATACTATAATCATTAAATGCTTGAGATGTAAACTCACCAGCATTATCAAGACGAATTGTCTTAATAGCATAATCTGGAAATTGTGCTATCAATCTTATTATTTGAGCAAGCAACCTCGCAAATACCATATTGCAGGTTGATAATAAGCACACATGTGACCATCTAGTAGATGCATCTATTAAAACCATAAAATATCTGAATGGTCCACATGAAGAGTGTATGGACCCACATATATCACCCTGTATATGTTCCAAAAATGTAGGGATCCTGGTCCCAATTTTAGATGCTCTAGTAATTAGCTTTCCTTGAGAACAGGCAGCACAAGAGAATTCTTTAAATTGGAGAATCTTTTGGTTCTTCAATGTATGCCCATTTGAATTCTCAGTTATATTGTGCATCATATTGCCAAAACCTTCAACCAACTTTGTACTACCACATACTGTACTAACATTGGACTCTTTATTAATCAAACAAGAAAAATATTTCTTATCCTTTAAAATTGTGTGCGTTGTAGCACTATCGAGGAGACATATATCTTTGTTATTGAACTTGAATCCAACTGAAGACTGTGGAATTTCCATTTTCTTCATAAAAAGATAAAAATTACATAATAAGAAATACTAAAAATAAAGTACAAGAAAAGTACTTTTAAACATTGAAACATAAATAAATGACATTTTTTCAAACTTTAAAAATATAAAATAAAGACAACATTATGCTTTATTTTTTTTTTTTTAATTCCCCAGTTACAATATCAGTTCTTCAGTTACGATTCTCAAAGAAGTCTCCAGCTTTTAAATGGGTAATATTTGGGAGGTCTTCAAAAATATCATCATCTTTTACGGTAAGATACGCCTCCGTCTCATCATGCTTGTCAGCAAGATGTGCCAGATATGTCCCATTGTCATTATTCTGAAAGGTCAAATGTGCCTCCATATTATTTTCATTTTTTGAGCGAAGCTTGATAAAGCTTGACAAGATGTTCCTGCGTACGGCAAATTTTCTCCCAATGACCTTTCCCACCACATCGATGGCAAATATTATTATTCTTGCCTTTTGAAGGATTAGCTTGAGAACCCTTATTGTTCTCATATTTATTTCCACCGTGACGATGAGTAGTATTTCGTCCATTGCGACACCCACAACCATGGCCTTTACCACGGTAATTATTTTGCCTTCTTTCAGCCACATTATTTGTTGCTACAACATTCGCGGAATGGAGCATGTGCTCCCACATTCACCTTAGGGAACGGAGCAGATCCAGTGAGACGGGCTTCATGATTTTTAATCAACAGAGAATTATGTTGCTCAGCCACCCAAAGGCATGATATCAACTCAGAATATTTTGTAAATCTCTTTTCACGGTATTACTGCTGTAATACCATGTGCGATGCATGGAAAGTGGAGAGTGTCTTTTCCAACAACATGGCATCATCAATATTTTCTCCACATAATTTCAGTTGAGAACTGATCCTGAAAACAACAGAATTATATTCGGTTACAGTTTTAAATCTTGTAACCGTAAATGAATCCACTCATCACGAGCCCTTGGTAGTACCATGGCTTTCAGGTGATCATACCGTTCTTTTAAGTTAGTCCACAATTCGAGTGGATCTTTCACGGTTAAATATTCTGTTTTTAATCATTCATCAAGATGATGGCGAAGGAAAATCATGGCTTTAGCCTTATCTTGGCTTGATGTCTCATTTTCTTCTTTGATAGTATCACCAAGACCTTTGCCATCCAAATGTATTTCGGCATCAAGCACCCATGACAAATAGTTTTTGCCGGATATGTCAAGTGCCAGAAATTCAAGCTTTGATAAATTTGACATAATAAAAACTATCAAAGAAAACAGACGGATTAGAAATGATAAATAAATTTCATCTCGCATTATCAAAGAATATCCAACAATATAGAGAAGATTTATAAATCAGTAAGTAAAAATGAAATATCAAGTTGGTTTATTTTTAAAGTCATTTCTATTATCAAGTACAAAGGCAGTAAGTATATTTTAATAGTAAAAAACGAAAGCAGTAAGTAAACTTATGTTGTTTTAGTTGATCACTTTTTCGGCAGACAATGTATAAAACTACTCATATTATAATAAGACAAATTAGTTACATACCTTGTTCCGAAGAATGACAAAACAACTTAGAGAAAATGGATTTGGTTAGAACCTTCGTGCTAATAATGTGTTGTAAAACTAATAGTAAAGTAAAAACAAGACAGTATATGAGAGGAGAAGAAAGAACTTGTATTCTCAAAGTGTTTCAAGTGTGTCTTCCATAGACAAAATGTCATCTATTTATAGGACACCAATATATAGGAAGTTACAAGTCATCCCTAAATGAGGAATTAAGTAGGAGAAAGTGGGGTGTAAATCATATGTTACAAGTGAATAAATGGAGAGTAGTGGTCATCCACATTTACACTATACATGTATTTGTAATAGTCCTAAATTTCAATTTCTAAAGGCGCTCTAAAAGTTCTGAAAACTCACCACCTTGGATGGATCGTCAAAATTCAATTTGACAAGTTTTCCTAAATCGGCAACATGTGATATCGCTGCTTAAACTTGCATGCAATTTTTTGCCGTGATCATTTTTAACTTTTGATGCTCTATATATCAAAATTTCATCTGATAACGATTTGGGCCAGTTAGAACTTGATTTTGGGACTATTTTCCACAAACTACTTTAATTGTAACGAAACGTGGACAATGCCCTAAAATCAGGGGCGGAGGCAGCATACTGTACGGGGGTTCGGCCGAACCCCGTAGCTTTAATTCAAACTCTATATATTGTCTAAAAAAAATTATTGCATATGTATAAAATATTAATTTTGAACCCCCTAACTTAGAAAGACTAAAATCTTGAACCCTCAACCTTAAAAACCTGGCTTCGCCTCTGCCTAAAATCATCCTATTAGTGTAAATTTCCCGATTTTAGGATCCCTGCCAAAAGGGATATCTACTCGGATCTCTAACTAAGGGGTATGAACCTGAAGATTACAGCACCATAATATCTTGTGAAAAAAATCTTGTGAAAATCCAAAGGTAAACAAATCACGACAGAAAATTTCACTTAATTTTCTACCTGGAAGGACAAAGGCCCGAACATTTAACAGCTTGTTGCATAGTTGTATATAGTTCCACAAATTAACATATTACATTGTATTGTATTGTACTGAATTATATTTGTGAGTTTAATATTTGGATAGATTGTATTAGTTCCTATCGTTTCATGATACAATATACTAGCAATATGAGGAATGGATCTGCAATATCTCCAACAAAAATTAGAGTGCAGAATAGAGTGATAATATGAGAATATTAAGGGAAAGAAGAGAGAAAAGAGATATAGTAACAATGTGATCACACAAAATCGATCGTCACACAAAATGGAGTTTTTCATCGTTATATAACGACGAATTAACAATACGATACAATAAAATTTTAAAATAACAATAAAAATAAATATTATTTTATAACAATAGTACGATACGATTACACCATCATAATATCTTGTGAAAATCCAAAGGTAACACGTCACTACAAAAAATTTCACATAATTTTCTACCTGGAAGGCTGAAGGCACGAACATTAACAGCTTATTTGAATGGTTGTTACACATAGTTTCATAATGTATCCTATTATATTATATTATTTTATTTTGATGAGTTCAACGTTTGAAGAGATTGTATTGTTTTCTGTCGTTTTATGATACTACATACTAGCAATATGAGAAATGAATTTATAAAAAAAAAATACAGGACGTAATAGAGTTACTATAGAAAAAATAGGGAAAAAGTGATGAAAATATTAACGGAAAGATGAGAGATAGGAGTAAAAGATATAATAACAAGGGCTGCCATCACACAAAATCGATCTTACATAAAAGAAAGCTTTTTATCGTTACGTACCGACAGATTAACGATACGATACAATAAAATTTTATATAAATAATTAAAACAACATTATAAATAATATTTTAAATATTATAATATAACAGTACTATAAAATGCGATCAGTAACGACCATCCAAACAAGTTGCAAGTAAACCAAAAATACTCCAAGTAATCAAAGAACACTTTGACATGAAGTACTTAAAATCTCCCTTTATTGAACTGAAATTAACTTGATCTGTTCTGCACAAGGTCGAAGCTTCATCGGGATATAACAAAAATATGAAGATATGAAATATCAGGAGGAAATCAAGGCATGTTCCCCCTTTGATAGCAAAATCAGTTGCCTTAACGTCTACTGCACTCAAGACTAGTATTCTTCATCGATTTTTATTTAGTTTTCATCCTTAAACCCCTTTCTGCTTTCGATGCTGCGATACTTGAAAATACTTACCCTTTAGAAACGCACCTTAGCATGTTAAATTCGAAAAATCATGCATTTGAAATTACAGTGGACAAAGCTGACTGACTGAGATTTACTCTTCTCTGATTCTATAATGTATAGAGAGGATGTGACATGCCTATGGGCATTTAGCAATTCAAGGACACTATATTCAAGGTTGGTGTTACACTTGCACCTTTCAACTCATCTTTGTAGTAATTTGTGTCCTAATCTTTGGGGATTTTACTCAATTACTAGTCAACTACCATGATCTCCCTTTATTGATCTAATTCCTCATCGTTGTTTGTGCTATTAAGAGTATCTATTTCCAGTTTAACTTTAACCGGAAATTGCTACACGAACGTACGTGTGACTTGCTTAAATCAACATGTGGCAATAACCATTCTTCTTATTCACCCACGTCTCACATTAAGCTGCCACCTGTGAACAGCTGAACTTTAATTAGAGCTCAGGGTCATCTCTTGCCATTGTTTGAAATCTTGTTACAAAGGACCCAACAAAATTAATCATATACTTAGTTCATTAACTATACAGCTAAACAAATACTTTTATATACTAATATTTGATAGCTAATCAGCCAGTATATGTCACCAATTTGTTATTTGTAGCTGGGCACGTGCCAGCCAGCCATATCATTAGTAGCAGTCTCCAAATAAAATCAAATTACTTACTTGGTCAACTCCTCTAAATTAGCTAAGAAAGAGAGAAGCAAAAACTAAACAAATTGAAATAAAAAGAAAGAAAAGCAATAAACAGCAACTACCACCTATCAAATGCATGAACCAAGTCCCAAGAATCCCCAACACCCATCCTTATATAAACCCCCTCTTATTCCTACTCACTCTTCATCCTCAGTATTAGTCTTCACTTCACTAATATTTCGAAGTGAGACCCCTTTGCTGAGTTTGTAACATAAAATGCCTTGTTCCACTATGGAAATCTCCAAATGCACCATTTACCCATCTCAAAAATCAACTCTTTCTGACTTAAAACTCTCTGTTTCAGACCTTCCTATGCTTTCAACTCATTACATTCAAAAAGGTGGTCTTTTCACTCGTCCTCCTGTGCCCATCAATGACCTTCTTTCCCTTCTCAAACGTAGCCTTTCACAAACTCTCACTCACTTTCCTCCTTTAGCCGGTCGCCTTGTAACTGACTCTGAAGGCTACGTCTACATTTCTTGTAATGATCTTGGTGTTGATTTCATACATGCTACTGCTACTCACGTATTCATCCGTGATATCATTGGTTCCATTGATGTTCCTGATCATGTCAAAGAGTTCTTCACTTTTGACAGAACTGTAAGTTACCAAGGCCATTTCAAGCCTCTTCTTGCAGTTCAAGTTACTGAATTAGCTGACGGTCTATTCATTGGGTGTTCAGTTAACCATGCTGTTACTGATGGAACGTCAATTTGGAACTTTTTTAATACGTTTGCTGAAGTTACAAGAGGCATTAAGAGGATTACTAAACAGCCTGATTTTAGCCGTGACTCTGTTTTAATATCTCGTGCTGTGCTTAAGGTTCCACCTGGTGGACCTAAAGTAACATTTGATTTAAACGCACCGATAAGGGAAAGGATATTTAGCTTCACAAGGGAATCAATTTTAAGGCTGAAAGATAAAACAAACAATTATCAGAAATGGAGTAACGTCGATATTGACATCGTTGAATTGATGGGGAAACAGAGTAACGATCCGTTTATAAAATCAGACGGCAAAGTAACGCCGTTGAATTGTTGCAAGAACGCCGTTGAGATCTCATCATTTCAATCACTTTGCGCATTGTTATGGCGTGCGGTGACACGTGCGAGGAAATTTCAAGATTCTAAAATGACAACGTTTCGTATGGCTGTTAATTGTAGGCACAGGCTGCAGCCAAAGCTTGATCCATTATACTTTGGCAATGCAATTCAAAGCATTCCCACTTATGCAACGGCTGGTGATGTTCTGTCGCATGATCTAAAATGGTGTGCTGAACAATTGAATAAAAACGTGAAGGCGCATGATGATGTTATGGTGAGGAAGTATGTAGAGGATTGGGAAAGGGACCCACGGTGTTTTCCTTTAGGGAATTTTGATGGAGCTATGTTAACTATGGGAAGTTCACCAAGATTTCCAATGTATGATAATGATTTCGGGTGGGGCAGACCCGTTGCTGTTCGGAGCGGGCGGGCTAATAAATTTGATGGTAAGATATCAGCGTTTCCGGGAAGAGAAGGAGGTGGCAGTGTTGATTTGGAAGTGGTGTTAGCACCTGAAACAATGGCTGGACTAGAATCTGACCCGGAATTCATGCAATTTGTTACAGGAAATTATTAATTAATCTAATTAAATGGTACTTAGATTACGTGAATTGGGTGGTGTGGGGGCTTTGTTTGTATTTTGGGATGAGGATGTGACATAGTAGCTGATGTTGTTGTGATTACTCTACTTGGTTTTATTATGTTAAAAGTTAAATCTAATTAATTTGTACTACTAGCAAGTTTTAAATGTGACGTTTGTCATTTTGTTCTCTATGATTTTTATTTGGACTAGTTGGTAATGAAATAAGCCACTAGTAGTACTGGAAACAGAATACGTTGACCATAAGACTAGATATGATGTTGACATAGTTAAAGCCATGCTTCAATTGGTACTAAAATATCTAATGATTAACATCAACTAAAATATCTCATGATTAACTTCCACAGAAACGGCTGTTATATTTTACACACATTTTACAGGCAGACATAATTTGTTATACTTTGTACTTTCCTAAATTTTCCGTATGAACCAACTACTAATATACTATATACTTAATTTGTTTCAACTGTAAAGAGGTAAAGAATGTACTCTAATAAATTCTTAGTCATGTTTGTTTGGTTCTTAAAAGAGCATAACATATTTCTTAATGATAATTGATACATAACTAGATGAGATTCGATTCATCATATGTTGGTTAGTAAGATGATTGGCATCAATTAATAGGAGTACTTAGTACCAAATTTTAAAGATGATATTATTAGTTTTGCAATTAAATATATAGAACATGCAATGGCCAAAATTAGGCAGGGTCAAGTCCATTGACATTCCAGCTGCGAAACCAAACCAAATGAACCTAACAAGCCACATCACGACATTCCGTTGTTGATGCATCAGTTCAACTACCTAGCTTTGACGTACTCACAATTAACACACTGTCGTGTTTTTCCGACATGATTAAGAATAACATTTGCACTAATACACGGAAAATCTTATTAATTAAGGAATAATTGAAATGTAAAAACCTGAAATGTTCACCAGAAATACTATATGTCAGCAATATTTTATAGAAAGCTAAAACATAGAAAAGAGTACCGATCAAAAAATTAAAAGAGGACAAATCATAATATGGTAAGTAATATGCTAGTAGAAGTTATATATTTTTTTTTTTTGGTAAACATAAGATTATATTAGATTTAATATCATACATCAGTAGTACTGCTATTGGTTGCAGTACCTACATTAGTAGCAATAGCTACGCTGGAATCTACATGAGTATTACAAAAACCATTATGTGGGAGCATAGCAAGATTTCCAGCAGCTATCAGACTATTACATACATTTAGGGAAATATTTCTAGTTAGAATATTAGTAGCATCTCTATCAAGACAAAGAGCTTTGCTAATCTGATCAGGCGGCTGCCATAATAGTTGCAGCTGATTTTTGTTAGGTAAATGAAGTCCTTGTCTCGACAAAAGGTGTGCGACATTGTTTGCTTCCCTAAAACTATGTCGCACCACTGGATTCTCCAACTTCTGAAGTGCGCACCTGCAATCATGGATTATGTTAGCATAAGAAGGATTATCATGTTCCAAGAGATGTAATACGTCCATTGAGTCTGTGTCGACTTCAATCTTCCCAATATTGTATTGATCGGCAAGATGTAGTCCAAGTTTTAATGCCATCAGTTCCATATAAGTTGGGGATGGTCCATGTGTACATAAACAAAAACCAAGGATCCAGTTACCATTTGAATCTCGAAATGCACCACCCAATCCTCCATATTTCCCATTAGCATTAAAAGATCCATCAATGTTTAGTTTTATAGTTCCAGTAGGGGGGGGGATACCAAGTAAAAGTTATATTCTTTGAAAGATGTTTTGGTTTATATTTTTCAGTCATGTAGGTGTATTCTATGGCCCTCATAGTAACCAGTTTTCTTGATAGGATCATCAAAGTATTATTGAAAACGTTATGGTTTCGATTTAACCAAATGTGCCATATAACAAACGGAAATAATTCTTTCCATGTGATAGACAGCGTTTGATTCAATGAAGTGTCAAGAGAGGTCAAAGACGACCAAAGTTCTTTTAGCCAATATGGAGTATATATTAGGTCTGTTACTTGAACACCAAAGGCATTCCAGGCCATGATAGCTATCGGGCATTCAATAAAGATGTGGTAGGTAGTTTCAGGATGGTGACAAATATGACATTCAGCAGATGGAGTTATTCCTAGTTTCTGAAGGTAAGCCTTTGTTGGTAACCTGTTGTGCTGAATTTGCCACATAAGAAATTTTATTTTAGGGAGGGTGTCAAGTTTCCAAATCCACACAAAGTCTATGGATTGAGTGTCTTGGTGTTGAAGTAATGGGTAAAGAGATTTAGTGGAGAATAGTCCATTATTGTTAAGCACCCAATAAGGGGTATCTTGCCTATTTGGATCTTGCGATAGAGTTGTAGATTGAATGTTGTCAATAATATAGTGGGGTAGATCAAACGAAATGTCAGCAAAATTCCAAGTAGAGGCAACTTGTAAATTGGAGACAGTCAGACTAGCATCAATGGTCATGGGTCCTTGGATCATGGACCTTAATGGGGGTAGGTTTTGCAGCCATTTATCTGTCCAGAATTTAACAGTAGTTCCCCTTCCTAGGGTCCAACCAATACCCTGTTGACATAGGTTCCACCCCTTATGAACATTTTTCCAGATAAAAGAAGGAGGGGAGGGTCTAGTCTGGTATTTATATTTTTTTAGAAGTAGGGATGCCCAAGGAGTATTTGGTTCCATGAAAATTCTCCAAGATAAAGCAGCTAGTAGCACCTGATTTTTATGTCTAGATTTTTTGATATCTAAGCCACCTTGATGTTTGGGTTTCGTCACAGTATCCCAACTTATATAGTGGATTTTTCTATGAGAACAATTAGAGCCCCAAATAAAATCACGTTGGATTTTGTCAATCAGATTATGAGTTTTATTTGGCAAGAAGAGATATTGCATTACATGGTTGGGAATGGCATTTAAAGTGGCCTTCGCTAAGGTTACTCGACCAGCCAAGGTAAGGAAATTAGTTTTCCAACCTGCTAGCCGGCCGGTCATCTTATCTAGAATGGTTTGAAAATCCGAAGATTTGGGGTTTCTATTAAGAATAGGAAACCCTAAGTATCTACCAAAGTTTTGGGTTGTAGTATAAGTGAGGATGGATGTTATACTTTCTTTTAGGCTCTGGGGACATTTATTAGAGAATATGAGTCTTGTCTTATTAACATTAACTTTTTGACCTGATAATTGACAAAACATGGCAAGGCATTGTTGAATTGAATTGGCAGATTTGATATTAGCATGGGCCATGATGGTTAGGTCATCTGCATAAAACAGATGGGTTAGAGGGGGGCCATTTGGATAAATTTGAATAGGGTCCCACAATGCATAATCCACGTAATGGTTAATAAGATGTGATAGCATTTCCATTGCAAGTATGAAGATATAAGGTGACATAGGGTCACCTTGTCTAATTCCTCGTGAAGGTGAGAAGAATTGTGTTAAGGTGCCATTGATCATGATAGCTATATTACTAGTGGTGAGACATGACATTATAAGTTGTGTGATTTTAGGAGGAAACTTAAAATACCTGAGGGTACGATAAACAAAAGACCATTCTAACCTGTCAAAGGCCTTTTCTAGGTCTATTTTAAGGATCATTTTAGCTTTAGAACTTTTGGATTTCTGAAAGAAATTCATAATCTCTTGAATGATAATAGCATTATCAGAAGTCCTCCTACCTTTAAGAAAACTAGTTTGGTAGGGGCTAATGAGTTTAGATAGAAAGGGTCTTATACGATGCACAATTATTTTAGTGATAATTTTATAAAGTGTGTTACAAAGCCCTATGGGTCTAAAATTTTGTAAATTATTTGCATTATGGAATTTTGGGATTAGACATAAATATGTCTTGTTGATAAACTCAGGAATTGTGAAGTTTGTGAAGACTTCATGGCAAAATTTTGAAACTGTAGGACCTACTTTATTCCAGTTATTTTGGAAAAAGTATGGGTGGAGACCATCTGGTCCTGGAGCTTTATATGGTTGGAAGGAGAAGATAGCTTTTGTGATTTCAGCAGTTGTAAGAGGTCTATCAAGGGAAGATAGATCAATATTATGAAAGCTAGTGTTAGTCAGATTGGTGAGGCTTGAAGTAGTGTGGTCAGTGGTAAACATATTAGAAAAATATTCAAGGGTGTGATTTAAGAGCTTGTCATGATCAGTAATCCAATCATTATTGTTATCTTTGAAATAATGTATTTTATTAACTCTCCGTCTATTGATGGTGCTGATGTGATAGAATTTGGTATTGGCGTCACCATCGTTTAACCAATTTATTCTAGAACGCATTTTCCAATAGTCTTCTTCCATAATTAAAATATTATTATATTCTTTTACTAAATCTTTTTCTAAATTCTGAAGGTAAAAGCTATTGGGATAATGAGTTGATTTCTGTATTCCTCCTATCCTAGCAAGAAGTCTTTTTTTGTTTTGGAAAATATTTCCAAAAGTTTGACGACTCCATTCCTTTATAGCTTCAGTGAAGTGAGGAATAGCGTAGTCGATATTATGGTTTCCCCAGCTAGATTGGATTTTTTGAGGAAATTCTGGATGGTTATACCAGAATTTTTCTATTCTAAAGGGTCTGTTGGGTGTATGTGGAATTTCTTTCAAAAGTTTGACTAGAAGAGGGGTGTGGTCAGAATGGGTTTTGGGTAGATGTGTGATGGAAACATCTGGGTATTTTTGTAACCAAGTATCATTTGTGATACACCTATCCAATCTTTCTAGAATTAAACCCCGAGAGTGTCTCCTATGATTCGACCAGGTAAATTTAGCCCCTTTAAAACCTAAATCTAGTAGATTACAGTAATTTAGGCATTGAGTAAAAGTTATCTGCCTAGTTCTATTAATTGGTCTGCCACCCCACTTTTCTTGTTGTGACAAGATTTCATTAAAATCTCCTCCCAGAAACCAGGGTCCTGTGTAAGAGTCATAAATAGTACATAGATTATTCCATAGGGAAAGTCTCCTATTTATTCTAGGGCTGGCATAAATAGCACTAAATAACCAGGGAAGGTGATTAGGAAGTACCTTTACCATGGCATGGATTTCCTGATCTGTCACTTTTATGTCATAGAGAGTAAGCTTAGAAGTTTTCCATAACACAACAATACCACCCGACCTTCCTGCTCCTTGTGCAGGGACCTCAATCATTCTGTCAAAATGAAGCAGATTCCTAAGGGGGACATGACTGTACATCTTTGTTTCTAGCAGGGCCAATAGACAAGGATTGTGAATCCTAATCAGCTCATCCAAATTCCTTCTAATTTCCACATTATTACCTCCCCTAATGTTCCAGAAAATAAAACTGGTTTGGTCATTCATTGTTAAAGGGTTAGTTTGATGTTTGTGGAGATGAATCCCGGCTTCCTTTGCCATGATGTGAGATCTGGCTAGGGTTGGGTTTAGAACTGCAGCATATTTGCCTGCATCCTTGTTCACAGTTGGACGAATGTCCAAGGAAGTCTTGTAAAGAACTGATGGCAAGGTGTGAATGTATTTCCTGTCCTCGAATTGTGGAAATAGCATGCAGGTTGCTACGCGCAGGCTTGAGATTTCTGTGAGTGATCCCTGTGGTGGTGGTTCCACCACTTCTGCCTCCCCCATCTCTTCTTCTTGTTCTTGTACATTGGGAGGGGCATCCTCCTGATTCAGTACTTCCTGTGGTAGTTCTTGCTGAGGGTTCAGTGGGGGCTGATTCTGAGGTGCATGGTGTTGTGGTGGCTGGTTCTGAGGTGCATGTTGTTGTGGTGGTTCCATTGGGTGAGGCATCTGGTCTTGGGGAAAAGGATGTTGTTGTGGAGGGTTCATATTGACTTGATTGGGTTGCCATGGAAAGAACAGTGGAACAGCATTTGGAACTTGTGGATGGAAGAAAGGAAGGTTCTGAAGGTGATGCATGTTTGGGTGAGGATTGAAATGTTGAGGTAGGTTCCACTGGTTGTGAAGATGGGGAAACAGTGCTGGTGCTAGTCCTGGAGCTAGTGGATCTATGATGTTCTGCATCCAAAGATGATTGATGAAATTGTCTAGGGACATTCTCATTGCTTCTGAGATTAGAGCAGCTAGATAAGTTGGATTTTGTATTATTAGAATCACCTCCTGTCCATTTAGATCTATTGTGAAGGTGATTGCCTGACCCATCAGTGAGTGTTCGATCCACGATAATGGCTGATGGTCCGGTGGTGGAGGTGGTGGTGCAAATATCAAAGGAGGAGCTAGATTGTTTGGAGGAGGTGGTGGTGGAAGATTGTTCATTCTTGGTAAGTTTGTCCTCCTCAGAACTGGCACTAATATTACTCGTCTTCTGTAAATTCGAGTTTGAAATGGAAACATTTGAAGAGTGGAGAGGATTAAGTATAGAAGAAGAGATGATATCTTGAACTGTGTGAAAATCTTTTGAGTGTGGAGTTGGTTGCATGGAAGAACTGTGATTGGGGGATGATATAATACCATCATTTGCGTTGCTTGGTTGTATTACTTGATCAAGCAGCATGTCCATTTGGCCGGAGTTGTTTGCCAAATGGCTTGGACTATTGGGTGATGTGTCATTATTTAGATTATATGTGGTTGCATGGATATCTGAGGTGTCAGCTTTTGGAATTTTATGAGTATTAAGTTGTTTTGTTTTATTATGTTTTAAGGGTTCAATTATTATAGGCAGTGTAGTGTTGTCCAAAGACCTATAAGAGTGAGTTTTATTTATGACATGTGTACTAGAGAGAGAGAGTGGTATTATGTTTTCTGTGGGCCCATCTTTTGTGTGAAGGGGTAAAGAACTATTTTGGAATTTATTATCTAAGTTGTCCTCAATTGACAAATTATCCAAAGTCATAAATTTATTGTTGTTAATAGGAGCAGAGGACAAAACAGTAGTAGAAGTACTAGGAAGATCTATTTTGTTTTTATAAGCAAAAGATGAACGATTAGGAGTAGATGGAAGCTTACCAGCATGTGACCTCGAAACAACATTACCTGAAGCAGCTTTTGGCTGGTTTGTCTTTTTTGTGCCTTTTCTCTTTTGGAAAGACACTGTCTGCCACGGAGGATCTTCTTTTATGAAATTGTTAGATTCCACTGGATTGGAAGAGACATTTGAGTGTGGGTCCATTGCTGCGTTTGTCCTCACACGAATGGACGAGCAAATTCCTGCAGTATGACCTAATAGACCACAATTTGTGCATAATATTTTATCTCCTTCATAAAGTACCTTTTGAATGTGGGACCCAATTTTTATAGAAGATCGGACTGGTTTCTCTAAGGAGATTTCTACACACAATCTGGCATAACGTCCTCGTAGAGCAGTGCTGGTACACATATCAATTTTTAACAAGTTGCCCAAGGATTTGCCGATTTTATGTAATATCTGAGTATCATAGAACTCAGTGGGAAGTTGGGGAAGACGAACCCATACAGCAGAGGATATATGCTTAGCATTTTCAGCCACAAAATTAGGTTCCCATTTTTTTATAGTTAAGTAATGTCCATTAATGAACCAAGGAGCACCTTGGAAAACTTTTATCATGTTTTCTTCAAGGGTAAATTTAGCAATATAGTAATCAGACCCTAAATCTATCAAAAGGAAATCTTCAGATAGTGACCATAGGGAACACACTTTATTTTTTAAATATTGATGCGAAAGTTTTTTTCCAAATAGTTTGATAATTACGGAGTACCTCCATGGTTGATAAATCCGCTTCCTATCTTCATCTGAAAGTTCAATGTCACCAGATTCTTCAAGCAGCTGCAATCCAGTTTCACCATGTACATATGTTTCAGTTCCTTCAGATGGATGCAGTTGTTGCCCTTCCGAGGAGGCCATTAGTGTTACGTCCGTGTTATCATTTGAGAGCATGGCAGTGTCTTCGTTTGGTGATTGCGTAAAGCTCTGAAAGGATAAAAGACTCTCTTTGAATGACAAAGATGTGGTATCTACTTTGTTTACAATATCTGGTGGCTTAGGAGGGATATCAGACGGTTGAGTGCCAAACTTGGATGATTGTGCCATTAAATGAGTTTATCGGAAAGTGAAAAGGTTGTTTGACTGTGTTGTTTTCTCGAAAACTAGAAAGAGGCGAGACTTTCTCTCTCTAGAAAGGGGAACTATTTCGTGCACAGCTAGTAGATAACATCCATCCTCACTTATACTACAACCCAAAACTTTGGTAGATACTTAGGGTTTCCTATTCTTAATAGAAACCTCAAATCTTCGGATTTTCAAACCATTCTAGATAAGATGACCGGCCGGCTAGCAGGTTGGAAAACTAATTTCCTTACCTTGGCTGGTCGAGTAACCTTAGCGAAGGCCACTTTAAATGCCATTCCCAACCATGTAATGCAATATCTCTTCTTGCCAAATAAAACTCATAATCTGATTGACAAAATCCAACGTGATTTTATTTGGGGCTCTAATTGTTCTCATAGAAAAATCCACTATATAAGTTGGGATACTGTGACGAAACCCAAACATCAAGGTGGCTTAGATATCAAAAAATCTAGACATAAAAATCAGGTGCTACTAGCTGCTTTATCTTGGAGAATTTTCATGGAACCAAATACTCCTTGGGCATCCCTACTTCTAAAAAAATATAAATACCAGACTAGACCCTCCCCTCCTTCTTTTATCTGGAAAAATGTTCATAAGGGGTGGAACCTATGTCAACAGGGTATTGGTTGGACCCTAGGAAGGGGAACTACTGTTAAATTCTGGACAGATAAATGGCTGCAAAACCTACCCCCATTAAGGTCCATGATCCAAGGACCCATGACCATTCAGGATGCTAGTCTGACTGTCTCCAATTTACAAGTTGCCTCTACTTGGAATTTTGCTGACATTTCGTTTGATCTACCCCACTATATTATTGACAACATTCAATCTACAACTCTATCGCAAGATCCAAATAGGCAAGATACCCCTTATTGGGTGCTTAACAATAATGGACTATTCTCCACTAAATCTCTTTACTCATTACTTCAACACCAAGACACTCAATCCATAGACTTTGTGTGGATTTGGAAACTTGACACCCTCCCTAAAATAAAATTTCTTATGTGGCAAATTCAGCACAACAGGTTACCAACAAAGGCTTACCTTCAGAAACTAGGAATAACTCCATCTCCTGAATGTCATATTTGTCACCATCCTGAAACTACCTACCACATCTTTATTGAATGCCCGATAGCTATCATGGCCTGGAATGCCTTTGGTGTTCAAGTAACAGACCTAATATATACTCCATATTGGCTAAAAGAACTTTGGTCGTCTTTGACCTCTCTTGACACTTCATTGAATCAAACGCTGTCTATCACATGGAAAGAATTATTTCCGTTTGTTATATGGCACATTTGGTTAAATCGAAACCATAACGTTTTCAATAATACTTTGATGATCCTATCAAGAAAACTGGTTACTATGAGGGCCATAGAATACACCTACATGACTGAAAAATATAAACCAAAACATCTTTCAAAGAATATAACTTTTACTTGGTATCCCCCCCCTACTGGAACTATAAAACTAAACATTGATGGATCTTTTAATGCTAATGGGAAATATGGAGGATTGGGTGGTGCATTTCGAGATTCAAATGGTAACTGGATCCTTGGTTTTTGTTTATGTACACATGGACCATCCCCAACTTATATGGAACTGATGGCATTAAAACTTGGACTACATCTTGCCGATCAATACAATATTGGGAAGATTGAAGTCGACACAGACTCAATGGACGTATTACATCTCTTGGAACATGATAATCCTTCTTATGCTAACATAATCCATGATTGCAGGTGCGCACTTCAGAAGTTGGAGAATCCGTGGTGCGACATAGTTTTAGGGAAGCAAACAATGTCGCACACCTTTTGTCGAGACAAGGACTTCATTTACCTAACAAAAATCAGCTGCAACTATTATGGCAGCCGCCTGATCAGATTAGCAAAGCTCTTTGTCTTGATAGAGATGCTACTAATATTCTAACTAGAAATATTTCCCTAAATGTATGTAATAGTCTGATAGCTGCTGGAAATCTTGCTATGCTCCCACATAATGGTTTTTGTAATACTCATGTAGATTCCAGCGTAGCTATTGCTACTAATGTAGGTACTGCAACCAATAGCAGTACTACTGATGTTAATAATGATGTTAATGTTATATTTGATTGATATAATAATGATGTTAATGTTATTTCCTCAATACTAGCAAAAACAAAGTACTTGCACTGAAAATTTTACCTGCAAGTTTGGATTCCATTTTATTGGTTTTTAAAGTTAGTAGTATTCAATATACAGAGCTAAAAATGAAGGACGGGGGGAAATTAAGCAGCAATGCTCAATGGCTGATTTAATTAAAAAAAATAGTTTCTTCTCCTTTTTCTAATTGGAAGTGAAAGACAACCTTCCAGCTAGTGTGTTACCAACCTTTTGTATAGAAGAAATAGAACCTCTACACTACATGTGAAGTAAATTTAACTTTAGGGATTCTTTTGGCATTTGTTGGGACGAGTGTTCAGAAAAAATTTGGCTCTACTGGAGGTTTAATATTGCAAGGAAGACTAGAAGGGATGTTATTGAAAATTACTCCTTTTATTTTTGGTAATAAGTTAAAATAATATTGCATATTGTAGTATCATTACAAACTGAAGCTTCAATACATATATTACTGTCTTCTAATCAAAGTTGCTCCCAATAATTTATCTTGCTCACAAGCTTCTAAAACAAATAAACAAAAATAGGTGATCCTAGTATAGTAGGTTTGTTACACTTACCCATATAGATTAATATATAGCTAGTTGTCAGCAACAGTGTTATTGAAATTTTTAGGAACAAGAGGATGCGTGTATAATCTGTGAGACTGAAGATGTCACCAGTCCTGTCATGAACTACTCCTATAACGTAACGTCACTTTTGAAGTAAATATTTTCAATAAGTTGTTTGATTGAGCTTGCCAAAAAGGAGTGTAAAATGCGAAGAGGGATTTAAATTTTTTTTAAAAAAAAAATCCCTCTGCACCAGTCAACCTCCAAGATTTACCTCATAGTGTGAGAGGCGTTCTTAACCAATGAAGGAAATCTAATGGTTGAACATCAATCCGGACTATGGATAATATACTATGGAAGGCCAAGTGGGATAAAACAAAGATAAGATGAGTATGACCATAACACCATTTTTGAATTGTATAGTCACCATCTTTATCTTAAAAATTAAATATAGAGAGAGTAAATTTTTAGTTACTTACTCTTCACTACAAAATTTTTATGTCACAAATTTTTTTTTCAAAAAAATACACATTACAAGTCATTATCTACATTGGCACTTGGATGTACAGGCACTTTAGCATACTAGCAAACATATTTATTTGAGTCACCGCAACAATGGCATTGCCAAGAAACGTCACTCATTTCTCCTTCATGTAGGCACTAATTAGGAACTGCATGGGACAATGAGAAGAACTGTTATCCATTATAGCCAACATCATTTCATCCTCTGTTTTTGTCCGAAAATTAGATTAAGTTATCTTCTTCTTTCTATAGTTGATTGTTCTACTCTTCAGAGTTATCTATAGTCGTTTTCAATGTCAAGTTGCCTATGAATTAGCCCGAACATAATCATTTCTGCCCATTCCATTCAGGTAGGCTTGCTACTTGTTTGTGCAACCTTTCAAATTAAACCCAATGCCTATGGGCTGTCATACGATGAACCTCTCATGCCTTTTAATTTTGATTCTCTCTCACAAATTACAACCTACTTTCTTCCATAATGTTCCAGCTGAGCAAGGGTCTAAAATTGAAGGTGCGTGCCACCTTTTTAGTAATAGTGAGCCTATTGTTCATAATTTAGATGCACTGTATACTGACGTCGTGCTTTTCCAATAAGGGATAGGGTGTTATAAGTTAACCCCATATAAATGTTGGAGTATAAACTGTATGAAGAGCGCTCATTTACGCCTAGAGTTGTACGTACAAGCGCTTTAATATAAGGAGCAACGAAGCTTAGTAATGATTTGCACTTCAACCCAACTTTCGTTACCAGTATAGACAAGTAAATTTTATTGGACGAAATTTTATACTCCCTCCGTTCCATTTTATGTGTTATAGTTTGACTCGGCACAAAGTTTAAGAAATAAAGGAAGACTTTCGACACTTGTGGTGTAAAATAAATCAAAAATGTTTGTGTGGTTGTAAATCATTTCAGTAATGGCAAAACTGTAATTTTAAAATTAAATTGTTACCAAATTTAGAATACTGACATTCTTTTTGGAACAAACCAATAAGGAAATGCAGCCACATAAATTGGAACGGAGGGAGTACTTGACTATATATTAAATTCAAGATATATTAATTCAAATAAATAAAAGGGACAATTATACGCAGACACACTTCGCTCATGAAAATTTTCAAAAAAGACCCATATTTCCATATCTTACCCGACATAGCACTCTTCTTTCTCTTTCTTTTATTTTTTCTTTCACTCTATAACACCTCCTATTTAAAGGGAAAAAAAACTCTAGCCCCCATTTTCCCTCTCTTCTCTTTCCCTCCTTTCCATTTTTCTTCTCTTCACTTCCCCCTTACAATATCGTCGCCCCCCCTCCCCCCCAAACCATTCCACCATAGCCCCACTTTTATTCCCTCTCCTCCAAGGCACTTCCACGCCACCGCCATTGTCAAAGCCGTCACCGCCAATGTTTCTTCTTCTTCTTCTTCTTTCTTACTCTTTTTTTTTCGCTTTTTAAATAATAATGTCGATTTTTTGTTGTATATTTCGGTCAAAACTCCGGTGAGGGATATGTTTATCATGTTTCTACTTCATTTTTCACATATGTGAGTATCCGGTGAGTCTGCTAGTTTTTTGTTAAAACTTTATAGATCTAGTGTTTTTCTTGTATAAAACTGTACAAATATTGTATATTAGTTAAGATTTTGTGTGGAAGCTGTCTGAAACACTGTATAAAACCATTTTTGTGAGTTTATACAGTTTTATTACATTTTTAGACGAGTTTATACCCTTCTGTAAACACGTATAAAAATATATAAATCTGTATATATGTATGTATACAGTGAATATACATATTTTATGCACTTCTATGAATTTGTATAAAGATGTATATGCGTGTATAAACAATGAATAAAGTCATATAAATTTTAGATTTGTGCACTACTTATGGATGTTTGTTTAAAATTTATGTTTATTGTGTCTATTTTTGTATTTTCCTTCTTTCATACACATTTTTCTATGTATTTATGTATAATTTATTATTTTGATAGATTTTGGTGTATAAAATTATTAAAAAATAATTATTTAAGCAAATCCACCAATAAAATAAGCAATCCGGCGAGATCCGGTGAAATTTCAGTTTTCCCGCAACCGCCAGCCGCCGGCGTCGGCTCGATTTCCGGCGACAGGTCAGTGGCGGAGGAGGGTAGGGGAGTGGCTCCGAGGATTTTTAGTTCAAATTGGGTGCTATGTTATGTAATTTTAAAAATAGGAGGGTGCTATGTTGTGTAATTTAAAAATAAGGGGTGTTATGAATGAAATATGTCCCCCATTCGTAATTTTGAGTAGTGTGTTGCCCAGTTTTGAAATTCCCCTAAATAAAATGTCCAAGTATAATGGGGTATTTACAATATTATGATACCGGGGTAATTGGGCTGTGTTTTTGACCTCCGTAATAGTAGTTTAGCAAAAATTGCCTCCACTTGGCTAAATGAATAAATTTTGGAATGAAATACCCTTATGAATCTTGTAAATGACGCTAGTATCTCCGTCCTCCCTTTTTGTAAGTACTGCCTAAGAGGCAACACTTACCTTTGGTTCTTCTTGCTTAGGTAATATTTGTCCTTGAACTCTTTCTACATTCTCCCAATTAACTTGTAGGCAACACTTGTTGTTGACATTCTTGCCTAGACGATTTGTCTTGACCTCTTCCCACATTCTCCCAGATAACTTGAAGTGTTGCTTATAGACAAAGCGAATATCATTTTACTAAAACTATAATAAATGGGGACAAACTCTTAGAATCGGTCAATTTGGGGGACACCGTATGAACTTTTTTGAAGTATAATCGAATCATTTAGAGAAATTTTCAAAAATAGGCAGCCCACTACCCAAAATTACAAATAAGATGTCATTTTTTTCATGCATAGCACACACCCCTAAAATTACAAATTTTAGCACTCCTTCATAAAAAATACCCTAGCAACCAAATCTCATCCTCCCCAACCACTAAGTCGCCGGCAGACACCCTCTCCCGCCAGTGGTGTCGTTATTTTTTTGTATTTTACGGAATTTATGTTGTTTATTGCGTCTAAATCATTGCTTTGGACAAGTTTATACACACAAATCTCCCACCAAAAAAATAAATTATACATGGATATACATAGATAAATGCGTAGCAATGAGAGAAATACAAAAATATACACAAAAAAATAAAAATTCATATAAAAATCCTTAATATACAGATTTATTCACTCGCATATACACACTTATATATGAGTATAAAATTGTATAAACTTGCGGCGACCCCTATCTCGGGAAAAGGGTGACAGCTCGAGTAAGATTCGAAAATATGAGCTATTTTTGGTAATTTTCGTCTTTTGCTTGTCTTACCATGTAATTATCCCAATCATTTAGGCCTGTTATGCATATAGAAAATGCACAAATAGCCTATATTTACTACAAATTTAAAATGTTAGGTATTTTTAGGTGCAGCTTTGTAGAAGCTAGCTACTTTACCATCTTCAAATCATTAGGATTGATGTTCATGCCAGATTAAGTTATGTTCATCCCCTTTTGGTCAAAAGCTAAAATTTGCTATTTTTTCTTTTTTTCTCAACTTTAAATCAAAAAAAAAAAAAATTAATTTGGTTTCAAGTTGAGTCCAACTTCACACTTTTGAATTAAATTAGGCACATTTTAAGACCAAAGAATATAAGTTATGTAAACTTCAAACCATGGGTTACAGTTGGAGATATAACTTCGACCTTGATAGATTGGACGCTGGTGGTTATACTAGACAATTTTTTTTAAAAAAAATGACTAAAAACTAAGTAGGCGTTCCATCTAAATTTGCTCAATATACATGGATTAAAGGGAGATTTATAGAAATAAGATACTTCAGCGCCACTATTATACTTCTGGACCCCTTGAAAATCGTCTCTCTCTTAACCTTCATCGCCAGAAATTGGGCAACCTATTCTGTCGAATTGAAAAGAATTCAGTCCAAAATATTCCTGACAGATCGCCATAAGAGGCTACAACTTCAACACTTTTTTCGTCAGAGTTGGAAACTTATCCTTGAGCCCGCCAGGACTACTGCACGAAATTATTGTGGATTATATAAGATATCAGAATTCATTGGTTAGTGCGTTTCATTTGGGCTACAAATAATGAGCCTACATCATTAGCCCGTGGGCAATCGGAGAATCATACAGTGCCAACCCTATGTCAAGGCTTTAAGTCTTTATTCTCAAACCTCCCTTAGACATCACTGTACTCGACACGCCAATGCAACAGTTTTGTTGCAGAAATGACTAACACTCAATATCCGCACCAATGTCATGTTGTTATCCCACTCAATTCCAAGGACTTGGCCACACACGCCTTTCTGTGGTGAAGGTCTCACTAAAATAGTGGACGACGATGAACCTATTTATGATTAACATATTTTGGACCAATTCTTCTTTATTGAAGTCAGCAGGAAAGGTAGAGAAGATGATTAAAAAAGAGTATATACACTGTGTTGCTGATCACCCCTTCTTGTTCCTCATAAAAGAGGATGCTACTGATGTTTTGTTCATGGGGACTGTTGAATCCTCTTCTTTTTATAGCATATTTTTGCCACAATTAGTTTCATTTCGTTAATTATTTGTATCCTATAATGTTAGTATTTTAGTTGCAGAAGTTGTAGATAAGTTCATTAAGTGAATTAGTCACTTTTCTATATAGTTTCATTCACAAACTGAAGGTACCTCTCACTTTAACCACTCAAGCTTACTTTGAGGGAAGGTTAATCTTATTAAAGAGATGAAAATTATTTCACATATAGGTGCGTAAATGATCTGGGATTTTTTCATGTTTGGTTGAATTAGAGGTTTTGGAAGATTTTCCTTAATAGCACCCTTTCCTTTAATTTATGCAAAAAGACTTCCTTAGGAAGTTATCACTTAGCTAAAGCCAATGCCTCAGTAATGAACAGACTGATCTCTGGAAACATAAATTAGAGCATGGAATCCTTGAAAGCATATCACCAGTACAAGAACAAAAAAATCATTACACCAAACAAGTAACTCATAGCAGCTACTAAGGCAACCAACAGCCTTCTTTTTCGTTCTTAATACCACTACTACCTATTCTTCATTTAAATTTAACCCTCTCAAGTCTTAACAGGAAAAGCCAGCTAACAAGCTTTGGCCAATACTGCATGTCCAATTTGTCAAGAGGACTCCTGCGGCTGCTGTTGCAATAGAGAAGTTTTATGCACCAGATGGTGTGTTTATGTAAGCAATCATTTGGATCTTACTTATGGTTTAAGCAACAAAATGAAGAAAGGAACAAGCATGCAGAGACAAGACCGAAAGGAGGAAAAGTGGGCAAAAAAGATGTGCTTTTTGACATCTTTGCATCATCTGACCATTCTAGACCAGTAAAAGCAGCATGAGCATTCATGTTACTTATTCACCTAAATATCAGAACTCACATCTCTACCATAACAAAATTAGGCACTTTCTGGTGCAAATTAGACCCAGCATCGGAAAAGAAACAGTATGAAGTATGAACCAACATTTCACAGAACGATATCTGACAATGATATAGATAGACTAAAGCTCAATACTTCGTAGCTTCTACAACAGCCGATTCTCACCTGTCACCACTAACCCTACATTTCCACAGAGAAGGGGATAGACAGCACAATATCTGACAATAATATACACACTACTAACTGGCCATCATCAAATTAATATTAGACTTGACTAACTGGCCAATATAATTCTAACTACAAGATAATAAAAGCAAGCATCGAGTATTATCAACAGGATTGTGCTCATTCAGTGCCGGGCAATAGAGGTTACTCCTAGGGAGATCTATTCTTGACTCTGAAGTTTCTTCCTTCACCCAACAAGAAATCGTCCTTCTTTGTGGTCCTGATCTCATAAATCCAAGCAGTAACCACTCTCAATCATGTAAAAACCCAACCGAGGTTAAAATTGGGTGTATTGTGGAAGTTATAGGAAACCTCCAAAGAGAGTCAAAAACATAATAGCAACAAAGCCTAGTTACATTCATGAAATAGCATGTAATTGTTCGAATGTCTTTGATCCCCATGTCCTAAATCCAACCATTAACCATCTTCAAACATGCAGAAACCAACTAAAGTTAAAGTAATATAGAGTGAGAAGCTAAATATTCAAACCTTCACCTGTTAGTCAATAGCAATACAGCTTACTTAATCACTAAACTCTATATACTCAACTCTTATGATTTCAAATTAAAATGCATTTAATCCTTTCAAGCACAAACACCAAGAGTAAATACTGAGTTCCATACATTTATTCTGAACACGCAATCAATTCCATGCACAACAATTTCCATAAAGGTAAACCGAAGGAAAACTCAAAAAAGATTATTAGTATGGAAAACATTTATCATAAAGATAAGACAAGATCATCATAACCTAGGATGAAGAAAAAATCAGATACGTGAATACAGCAATGAGCAAAAAGCTCATTTTTAAAACTTTTTCATCCATGCTGCCTGAAATTAATAGAGTCGCACTTGGTGGACCTGAACCCCTAAAACATACTACAAACTGTTAAATTACTTCAAAAGATGAACCAGCCTAGTAACAAGAACAACTCTACAATTAAAGATTGACAGACTCCAACAATTCATGTTTCCCATGAACTTATCAGGGAAAAAACAATCATGTTTCCCATGAAAGGTTCCTGTTGCTTGACTCATAGTTTCTTCAAAAGCAATCACGTAATAAAAGAAAGTTCAGACAATAAACTGGAAGACAATCAAACAAGTTACTTGGACTGGTCACTGTTCAAGTTAACTCTTGACTCACATCAATCTGGATGCGGTGAAGCAAACATTAGGAGGACATCAAAAGTTTGAGCAACTTGCCAATGCAAACAAATATTTTTTCCAATGTAAAATGATTCTTTACTAGAATTCCACGAAAAACAGCATTTAATTCATTGAAGGTCTTTCACTATGCCATACATCCTACCATTAACCACCCTCAAACATACAAAGACCAACTAAAATTAAAGTGGTGTAGAGAGACAGGCAGATAACCTAACCTACAACTATTAGTCAATAGCACTACGGGATAGTTAATCCCTAAACTCTGTGTACTAAACTCATATTATCTCAAACCAAACAACATTTACTCCTTTGAAGCACATTATTTTTAAGGGTTTTTTACACTATATACCCATGAAATTCAAAGTATTTATAAGCCATACCCATTAAAAATTATACTATCCATGAAATTAAAAGTAGTTACCAACTTACCCATTTATTACTGTTTACCTATATTATACCTTATGGGTGTATAGTATACAAGTCTAAATATGAGTGTATACCTTTAAAGTATATTGCATAAATAATCTCAATTTATGTGTTACAATTTTCTTTTTGGTCTGTTCCAAAAAGAATGTCACATTTTCTTATTTGTCAATTATTTAATGTACTATCTCTATTTTACCCCTATTGAGTCCTACGTACTTTAAAAGTCACCAACAACTTTTTTATTATTCCAATCTTCTCTCTCTTACTTTTTCCAGGGTAAATTTGAACATTTTCAAAGTCAACGTCTATTTCTTAAACTCCATGCCAAGTCAAACATTGTCACATAAATTGGGACGGAGGGAGTAGTATACAAGTCTAGATGAGTAGGACATGTAAATAGTTTATGGGTAGGACTTGTAAATATGAAACTTATGGGTAGATGTGCGTAAATATTTTGATTTTGATGGGTATTTTCGTCAGCCTCCCTATTTTTAATGAACATAGATTCAACATCCTGCATGACGTTTCCAAAAAATGGAAGAAAAACTCTGAACGATATTATTCAGGAAGGACACAAGATGATATCATCGAAACTAAGCTTGAAGAGAAAATCAGAAACAAGGAACAACAGCAGTTAGCAAACAGCTTAATTTTTTATATTTTCGCCCATACAACCTGATATTAATAGATCTGCACTTGGTTGAATCACTTCAAAATGTGTACTCTAAACTCTTAACACTTGCTACAGCACACTCAATTCACTTCCAAAGATTCACACAGACTAGTTACAAGAGCACCTCTGAGGTCAAAGATTGACAAACTCCAAATATAAAGGTTCCTATGAAAGGTTCCCATTGCTTGAACTCATATTTTTCTTCAAAATTAATCAGGTCCAACTAATACAAAGAAAGTTAAGAAGAAAAACTGAAAGACAATCAAAAGAGTTATTTAGACTGCTCGAGTTAACTGCTGACTCGCACCAATCAGGAAGCCATAAAGCAAACCATTAGGACATCCAAAGTTTGGGCAATTTTCCAAAATCCAAACTAACGTGTATTCTTAATAGAGTTTCACATTTAGCAGTACAGTCCTTCATAGAAGAAACTCCAAACACCAAGCAACTCTAAGCAGCTGAATTAACATAATTAATCTCCAAGCCATTGTTAACACAATAAAATCATTTCATGAGCATGCTTTACATGGAAATACACCATAAAAGAGTAAACTAAGACAAGATCATCCATTAGTGTAGAACCTCATTCAGTAAGAAACATCAGCAACCCAAAGGTCGAATTAGTACTTTTCCAAAGTTAATTTATTCTTCAATAGAATTTCATATATACTCACTCTAGACACCCAACATCTCTACCAAGCTGAAGGAACATAATCCATTTCCAAACATCATTAAGACGACGAGGAACCATTGAAAATGAACAAGCTTTATATACAAATACACAATAAAAACCATAAAATAACACAAAAGGTTACCCATTAGTTTAGCACAGCAAGATACAACAGCAGCAACCTAAACTTAGCAGCATTAATATTCAACGCTGTAATTGCTGTAATCATCCCTGGAAGCGGAAATATTGTTTTCAACTCTCCCAGCAATCTTGTCTTCCTCGTACTTCAACCCTTCCCCCAACACCAATCCTCCGAGTGCACCAGCCACTGCTCCAACTGCCAATCCAGTGCCCATTCCCATTCCCGTCTTTCCATTGCGCTTCTGATCATAAGGAGGATAATCCACAGGAGCACTAGGCCCCGAACTCATCCCACCATAGCTAGATGATCGCTCCATGAACGGTCGTGGGGGAGGGGGAGGCTGAGAGTAGTACCCAGGGTAGTAGTTAGAATACGGATCAGAGTATCCGCCATACGGATACGAATGAGGCGGGGGAGGCGATGGAGAAGCAGGCGGAGGGGGAGGAGCCACTACTGGCGGTGGCTGAATCGGTGGAAATGTTCTATAAGATGGGGGCGGGGGAGGAGGGGCAGAAGAGTAATAATAGCTAGAAGGAGGGGGAATTTGATAATCCTGACCCGGAGCTTCCTTAACAGCTAATTTGAGTCGGATCTTACCATGAGGCCGACCCGAGGGTCTCCGGAGCTCAAAATTTCTCAACTTGTTAGAATCATCGGAATCAATTAAATCCTTTAATTGAACCCGTACGGTTCCGACTAAGGGTTTGGGAGTTTCAGAGGGTTTAGAATGGAAGATCTCGAGGGTTAATAGCGTATCGAGAGGAGATTTTGGAAGATGAAGGACGAACCGTTCGTTCCAAACGGGTCGGGTATTGCCGGAATCGTCGGATTTGGTGGCTAACCGGTGTTCCGGGTCGACCCAGAAGATGACGTAAGGTTTAAGGTCACCGTGACGCCAGTTGACATTTTTCAGGTGTTTTGCGGAGACGATTGTGATTTCTAAATCGTAGGGTTCTGACGGAGGACGAGATGAAGGCGCTGCCATGGAGGCTGGTGGTTGATGATAACGTGCGCCGCGTATGGGGGTGCGAATGATAGGAGGTGGATTTGTTAATTTATATGGATTAGGAGTAAAGTGGATTTGGTAATTGGAAGGTGGAGCCCGCTGGGATTTAATTCCTTAGGCCGACAGAAAGACGTGCACGCTCTGCTAGCTAAGGGTGATTACGAAAATGACTACTATAAGGAATAATCTTAAACTTCTACCCCCACTTAACAAAATTTCTGAAACGATACATATGTCGTGGCTTCACCTATTAGGCAAGATTAGTGTTTTCAAAGGCGTTTTGGGATGATGCATTGTTAAAATGCACCGATCGATCTGGGACTGTAAGTATAGAAAGCCAAATATTTTATCATGTACATGTAGTGAAAATAGTATAATGGATTGTCCATTGGTTAGGGTTTCAACTAATTGTACTTTAAGCTCAGTGCACAACAATTTTCATTGAATGTTGTGTCCAATGTTCAACAAAGGCTATTTATAAAGTTTTGTATAGTGAGACCAATTGTTGAAATACCACCCCTTATGGTGTATTTTCTGCAATTTTTACTAAAACCTACTACGGAATGGGCGCCGAGGCCCTCTGATGGGATCGAAACAACATGGTGCATGCGGAAACTAAAAAAACAAACTTTGACAATGAATCAAATATAAAATAACATATATCGAAAGGGCTTTTATTAAAAGTGATTTGGTTTTGAATTGACCTACATATTTAGGAGATAAGTCTCCCCTAATCAAAATTCTCCTAATGACTACATTGTAGAAGTTTGGTGGTGTTCTTATTGTGAGAGGAAGATCCTCTATTTATAGGTTTATAAGACTTGTCCTCTAAGTAAATGATTAGTAAAGTATAAGTCATATGAAGGATATATATTGCGATTAGGAGTCTTTTTCATCTCTTCAACAAGAGGAGTCCTAACAGGTTAAAAATTCAGGTCAAAAACCCTAAAAATTCTCCCCTTGGTCTGAATTTTCTGGCAAAATAATCTTGATTTGTCTCCTTCAAATAATCTTCACACTGCTTCTTGTCGTGGGTTAAAATTTTTAGAACTAGTTGAAAGGAGCTCATGCGTTAAAAATAAGCATGAGTTAAAACTGACATTGGAGCCCATGCATTGCAAGTAGGCATGAGTTAAAACTGGCTGTGGTTTAAAAGTAGCCCAAACATAGGTTAAAAAGGGGTTTGTTTTGAAGATGCAGCAACATTATTGTTGAAAATATGATTGAAAATTTTTGTCAAACACATGTAGCATCACATTTTTATATTGGTTGCGGCTAAACTGAACCCGCCTTGAACCTGTCTTCAACCTCGTCAACCTAGCTTATCGAACCATTGGTTGAACCATTGGCGCTGATACCACTTGTTGGGATCGAAACAACATGGTGCATGTGGAAGCTAAAAAAAACAAACTTTGACAATGAATCAAATGTAAAATAACATATATCGAAAGGGCTTTTATTAAAAGTGGTTTGGTTTTGAATTGACCTACATATTTAGGAGATAAGTCTCCTGTCACGACCCTTTTTTAACACACAAAAACTAAAATAAATAGAAATTGCGTATTTAAAGGCTGTGACGGGTGTTACAAAAGGTACAAAATTATTTTAGAGAAACTCGGAGTCGCCACTTGACATAGTTTAAGGTGTGCCAAGTCACCAGAAGGTACCTTGGAACACCTTTGACTCGTCTAATGGTCTGCGTTTAGAGATTCGGGTAAGGTTCTCAGTTGACTCTCGGGAAGGTATTAGGCACCCTCGAGTCCTGTGCCAAGCACAGTTGCTTTATTGTCGCAATTTTAATTTATCAAATATGGTTGTTATATTAATGCCGTTTATTTGAATTTGTACTTTGATTTAAGAAAAAAAAATGTTATTCTTATCCAACCTCACAAAGGACTGGACGAATTTACATTTTGATTCAAAAATAAATAGAAAGTATTGCGTATTTCCAACCTCACAAAGGACTGGTCTATTTTTAAAAGAATTTAATTAACTTCAAATAATTAAATTTGCCAAAATAATGGAACCATTTATTACACAAGTGAGTAGTTTGCCAATTTAAATATTGTTTTGTCAAAAGAGTGGCTATTGGTTAAAATATAATAGGTGGGCCGGAATTTTTTGCATTGAAAGGCTTGTATGCTACTTTCTTAAAAAAAATGACCTCTTACTCTATTTTGATCCATTTATTTTGTTAGTGGGCTGGCCCGTTTGCAATAATAAGCTGGCTAGTTATTTTGCTTGCGAAAATAGCACCTAATTAATTTAAACAGCTCAATTTTTGATAGTGGGTTGGCCATTTGTATTAATAAGTTAATTAAAGGTCATTTGGGAAAAGAACTAATCAGAATCTGTTTGCCGCCTACATAGTGACTATTTTGTAAAAAAAAAGAGCAAAACGAGGCTATTTCTGCAATTTATTGGTTCTGACATTTTCATCCACTTTCTGTCTTGTTTAGTATTTTTTTTTCATTCCGCATTTTCCTTTAAATTGACATTTAACTTGCGCTCTCATTGATTAAATCCTAAGTTTTGCCTAATCGTCCATCCTTTCTTTTCGCACATATATCGCTTAAGAATAGTTAACAAACTTGCGAAATATGCCTATGTGATAACTAGCCATACTTCTTGTTTTAACACAACTCCAAATTTATCAATATACTATCATAATAAATCGCATAAAAAAAACATAAATTTCATACTTTGAACATGCTATTTTTGTTAATAAAAATGGTAAGATACAAGGAAGTTTAAGGAATACCTTGTGTGTACCACTTCTTTAATAACACAAGAACCAACAAATGATCACAAGTTGAGTCCCAAATGAGATGACCACAGCAAGCAAGCTAAACCAGTGATAGACAACTCTTTCACCCCTAAACTTGACTTGAAACCAAAGATTTATGACCCAAAAGACTCTTGGTATAGAAGTCTTTTGGTTCTAAATCTTTACACTTAAACTCACTAAATATTTCCTTCTTTCACTTGCTCACTTTTTCTCTCTTTCTCTCTAATTTTCAGCAAGTTTTTTTTTTTGAAATGAGGAGCAAAAAGCTCTATTTAATGCTGAAAAATAAGAGCCAAAAGTGGGGTATAGACTTGCACAAAAGTACAAGCCCACACCCCTATTACTTGAGTATTTTTTGACTATTTTTTCAGCATGGTACAGCCCTTTTTAGCACTATTTCAGCCACTTAATTGCCCCCTAAAAGCTGAAAAATGTACAAGTAGGGCCCTCTAAAGGACACCCATTACTCATTATAGTAACTAGAAGGTCTAGGACCAAACTAGAACAACTAAAATCCAACTAAAACAGCCCCATACTAACTAAATGGAACCAAACTAACTTAGAATTGAACTTAACAAAACCAAAACAAATTCCCAGTTGGTTACAAAATGATACAACTCAAATCAATACCAAACTTTAAACACTTGAGCTAATTAGTATATGCATCACTTTGCCAGTGTTTCAAAACTAAATCAAGTTCATCATTCCAACTTGCTAAAGCAAAACAAGCATCTTACAATGATCAATGACATTAGAAGGAAACTAGGACCTCCTGTTTAACTACACAGATCAGGCTCCAAACATATTAATCGTGTCTAACAACTGCAACTAAGAAACAAACCTATTTCATGCTTTAACGGGAATGCTGCACTTCGCACATACATACTAACACAATTCATACTAAAACTAAAAAATAAAACAAATCAGCCTTGAAGCAGGATCAAAACTTAAGTATTCAATTCATATAACTTCAACAGAGACAGCCATATATACACGATTCACTCATTCAATCCCAACAACACCATTTCTATCATTAAATACGATCTAAAGTACAACACAAATGAAAAGGGAAAGAGCTTGAAGTTTTCACCTAAGTCGTCGACACTAATCGCCACAGCTGTTCGTGTTACTGTGTCGCCTCAGAATCAGCACCATCACATCAGTTTGTTGCCATCACCTTGCCTCGGATTCATTATGACAAAAAGTCGCAGCCTCGAATCAGCCTCAACATGGCCACCAACGTCATCCTCATAGCCTCGGGTTCGCTACACCATCGTCATTAAATCAGCCGCAACAACAGCCCTCCAAACAAACACCATAACCCCGGAAAACAACCTTCAAAACCCCGCAACAACTGTCATAACAGCCCCCTCACATCCCCTCAATTTTGAATCAAACAAAACAAACCAATCACTGTCCTAAATCGAACTCGTACCACTGCCTCCATTCAAGGATCAAAACAGCCCCTCCCCCACATCATTGACATCACAGTCCGCCACCATTACAACTCCAAAACAAAGCAAACGACCACAATAGATCGAGAAGAAGAAAAGAGAAGAAGAAAACAAAACAAAACAACAACAACAAAAAATCAGAAATGTGTGAAGAGCAAAACGGGTAAAGGGGAGGGATTTTTAGGGAAAACGAGATGTGGGGTGAAAGAGGGGGGTGAGATGAAATGGAAGAAAACAAAACTTACCGGAAAAAGGCAAAAACGCCGAAGTTAATGTTCAGCCGAAACTTTGAGCCCCGATCTGTGACAAATGGCTACGTTTTTTGAGAAACCAATGGTAGGACGAGATAGAGGGGCTCGAGAGCTTTCCGGAGGTATATAATTTTATAATTTTCGGCCACCGGAAGGTGGCGAAAATGGTGTTTTCCGGTGAAGAGAAAATTTTCGCCATGGTTGGCCCAGCCTAGGCGGCTAGGGTTGAATGAGGAAGAAAATGGAGAGTTTGGGGTTATATATGCTTAGTGTGGGCCGGGTTATGCAAGTGGGCTGACGGGCCAATATTTTGGGCTATTAATTTTTACAAATGGCCATTAAAATGGTTGATACACACCAACTAACTAAAAGTAAACCACATACTTTACAATACCATCACAATTAAACTAATGAATCAAAAATTAAACACATAAAAAGCAATTTTGGCAATTTTCATGTTTCACATTCCAATTAATGACAATTTTAGTTAGAACAAACACTAGAAGTCCAAAAAAATTCGACGAAACGTCCTAAGAATCTGATACGACTATTTTGAGCAATTTTATGAATTTTTGGTGCCAAAATTAGGTGATTACAGCTGCCCCTCTTTGTTCGGGAACACGAAGAGTTTTCAGACAAAGAAGTAATCGACAACTAATTTTGGCTTTTCGGTTCTAGCCGAGAGCATGCTTTTCAAAATGGTGACCGTACCCTGATTCTTCGGTTCCAACCAAGAACAAGGCTACCTACATATCCCCGGACTAAGGAATCAGGTCAGTGTAGTTCCTCTCGTGCGGTAGCTGGGACTACCGCATTCAAACAGACACTAGACTCTTCTAGACTCACTAAGACAAACCCAAACACTCTAGACCACTACGACAAACTAGAGACTCTTCTAGACACACTTGGGGCTGATACTAGACACTCTTAGGCACACAAGGGCTGTCGCTGCTGGTCACTGGTTGCTTGCTGATTGGCGGTCATTGCTTTACAGAGAAAATGAAATTACACATTGAAAATGTAAAGTTACAATTCCTACTCTAAGTCTTCATGCTTCCCGAGATGAGCTTCTTGGTTTTTGCTCCCCTCATTTTTGAAAAATGAAACCACCATTCTTGGTTCGGGTGGGTCTTCCTCTTGCAGAAAATAAAGACCACCGATTTTGGTTCGGGTGGGTCTTCCCTCTTTACAGAAATGAATTCCCTCGTTCTTCTGGTGGGCGCCTAGCCTTCTTCAAATGTATTCCCTCGTTCTTCAGGTAGTTGCTTCGACTTCTCCAAACTACTCCCTCATTCTCCAGGTGGGTGCCTCGGCTTTCTCTAAACTACTCCCTCATTCTCCAGGTGGGTGCCTCGACTTTCTCTAAACTACTCCCTCATTCTCCAGGTGGATGCCTCGACTTTCTCTAAACTACTCCCTCATTCTCCAGGTGGGTGCCTCGACTTTCTCTAAACTACTCCCTCATTCTCCAGGTGGGTGCCTCGACTTTCTCTAAACTACTCCCTCATTCTCCAGGTGGGTGCCTCGACTTTCTCTAAACTGCTCCCTCATTCTCCAGGTGGGTGCCTTGACTTCCTTTAAACTACTCCTTCATTCTCCAGGTGGGTGCCTCGACTTTCTCTAAACTACTCCCTCATTCTCCAGGTGGGTGCCTCGACTTTCTCTAAACTACTCCCTCATTCTCCAGGTGGGTGCCTCGACTTTCTCTAAACTACTCCCTCATTCTCCAGGTGGGTGCCTCGACTTTCTCTAAACTACTCCCTCATTCTCCAGGTGGGTGCCTCGACTATCTCTAAACTACTCTCTCATTCTCCAGGTGGGTGCCTCGACTATTTCTAAACTACTCCCTTATTCTCCAGGTGGGTGCCTCGACTTTCTCAAATCTACTCCCTCATTCCCCAGGTGGGTGCCTCGACTTCCTCTAAACTACTCCCTCCTTCTCCAGGTGGGTGCCTCGACTTTCTCTAAACTACTCCCTCATTCTCCAGGTGGGCGCCTCGATTTTCTCTAAGCTACTCCCTCATTCTCCAGGCGGGTGCCTCGATTTTCTAAAACTACTCCCTCATTCTCCAGGTGGGTGCCTCGACTTTCTCTAGGTGGGTGCCTCGACTTCTTGAAATGAATTTTCTTGTAAAGGTTGCTTCTGACATGAAAGTTGAAATTGTTGCTCTTGAAATTGCCGCTTGGGCTGGCTTTGACTTGAAATTTGAAACTTCTGAAACTTGAAATTGCCGCTCAGGCAGGCCTTGATTTGAAAATGAAATGTCCACTTATAGTTGTGCGGATTTTGACTTTAAGACTGGAAACTACATCTTGAATCTGCTTATTCTTGGATGATCTCTTTCATGGTACATTCTTTGGACGGTCATTCTTTATACCAATGTGCAACATTGGACTCCAATTATCTAGGCTGGTCCTGACTTGCTCTAGTACGACTATGAAACTTGTAAAGAGCTTTGCGAAGCTTTCTATTGTTCGAAAAGAAATGAGAAGAAAATAAAATGAAAGAATTTCAAGAAGAGACATTGAATGAAAGATGTCTCCAGAAAAAGAAGAACTTATCTGGAGGTGAAATAACGACCTTATTAAACATGACATGCATTTTGGAATCAACTCTTCATCCGTTCACACGATATATCCCTGATTTTGCTCCCATTCTTCCAATCTTGTATGATGGCAAATCTAACGACCCTCATTCGACTAGTAGTGCCCTTTCGGGTTTTCACCGACTAGCCTCTCTCTTTGTTTTGTTTTTGTTTTTTTTTTTTTTTTTTAACTCACTATTGTCTTGCAGCGCCTTTTCAGGTTTTCACCGACAAGATTTCATTTTTCCCCTTTTTTTTTTTTTTGGTTTTTTGGTCTTTTTTTTTTGTTGTTTCCTCATCGATCTCCTATCTTTCCTTGCTGATCGACCCCATCCTTTCTTTCTTTCTTCAATTTTCGCCCTTTACCTTTATTCTTCAGAGAATTTCTCCTTTAACGACCCGGGTGCCCGCAGCTTCTAAATGCGATTGTTGACTCATAAGAAACGCAACTTTACAGTGTGAAAATTGTCTCTTGACAGCTCACTCGGCTTGACATTCTCAATGATCGGTCCGAAGGGTCTTTATTTGGACTATAATGTTGGATTTGGTTAGGCTATAAAGAAAAGGATTCAGCACAAAAGCTCAAAAACATCTCATGAGACGACTAGAATGAGCATTACACGATTTGAAATTACCGCTTTTGAAAAATAAACCAAACTTTTTTCCCCAGTTTAGGCAAATTGGGGATTCTTTTTTTTTCTTTTTCTTTTTTGTTTGAAGAGCGGTATGAAAGCATCTCATGAAACGACTTGGTAAATATTACAACCCTTGGAATCATTTCTTTTAAAATAATAACTAATTGAGGCTTCAATTTATTGAAAACCGAGGAATTATCTTTTGAATTTTCTGATATGACAACATAGGGGATATTGAGATTATTCCCCGAGATGAACACAACCATAAAAGTGATGTTGAATTTCTCCCTTTCTTTTTTTTTTTTTTTCAGAACCAACTTCTGCCCCGGTTTAGGATAAACTGGGGCACTTTAAGTTTCGTCTCCGACTTCGAGACTGATATCTCATGAAACATATGAATAGATGGTACAAAAAATAGAAGTTTGTTTTTATTTTATTTTATTAAAATAAAATAAAAACAAACTTCTGCCCCAGTTTAACATACATTGGAGGCTTGAATTTCCTTTGACATTGGCCGCAAACTTGGAGGCAAGCTTTTGCGTCAACGAGGAACAGGGAAAAATGAACTTTTCCCTGTTATGACCGCACCCGAATGGTTGCCTACGTATCCTTTTGAGAGGAATCAGGTCAGACGTAGCTCTAGCAACTTAATGCCAAATTTGTTTTGGATCTTTCTTTCTTCAATTCATCGCAATTACAAAGATTCCCAATAAGGGTTTACAAAAGCAATACAAAGCCTAAGGCTAACAAGAGGGGTACATTATCTGGGTAAGGGAAACAAAGACTTTCGTTATCCCACCCAAGAAAATCAAATGTAGTACCTCTTCACTGCATCAGCATTAACAATCATTTCAGCCATCGTGCCCTCGATGTCTGTCAGGAATAGAGCACCATTGGGCAACACCTTCTTTACCACATACGGTCCTTGCCAATTTGGAGCAAACTTGCCCTTTGCTTCTTCCTGATGTGGAAAGATGCGCTTCAAGACTAACTGGCCTTCACTGAACTTGCGTTGGCGCACTTTCTTATTGTATGCTTTGGCCATTCTCTTCTGGTATAGTTGACCATAACATACTGCGTTTAGCCTCTTTTCGTCAATCAAAGCCAATTGTTCCAAGCGGGATTTGACCCATTCAGTATCCTCGATCTCAGCTTCAACAATGATTCTCAAGGATGGTATTTCGACTTCTGCCGGAATGACTGCTTCGGTCCCATACACCAATTCATATGGAGTTGTGCCTATTGAGGTGCGCACAGTTGTGCGATAACCCAGAAGAGCGAATGGCAACTTCTCATGCCAATCTCGCGATCCTTGCACCATTTTCCGAAGGATCTTCTTAATATTCTTGTTTGCTGCTTCGACCGCCCCATTTGCTTTTGGACGGTAAGGTGTGGAATGCCTATGCACGATTTTGAATCTTTCACATACTTCATTCATCAAATGACTGTTGAGGTTGGCCCCGTTGTCGGTGATAATGGTATTAGGGATACCAAATCGACAGATAATATTCGAATGAACAAAGTCGACCACAACTTTCTTGGTTACTGACTTGAATGTCGATGCTTCCACCCACTTGGTAAAATAATCAATGGCGACCAAGATGAATCTATGCCCGTTCGACGCCTTTGGTTCTATTGGGCCAATGACATCCATTCCCCATGCAGTAAAAGGCCAAGGAGCCGACATTGTGTGAAGCTCCAAGGGAGGCGAATGTATCAGATCGCCGTGCACTTGACATTGGTGGCATTTCCGCACGAAACCTATGCAATCTCGCTCCATGGTGAGCCAGAAATAACCTGCTCTTAAGATCTTCTTGGCTAGCACATAGCCATTCATGTGTGGCCCACAAATTCCTGAATGTACCTCATTAAGAATTCTCGAGGCTTCTTGTGCGTCTACACATCTCAATAGTCCCAGATCTGGGGTCCTCTTATACAAAACCCCTCCACTTAGAAAGAAACCATTGGCAAGACGGCGGAGGGTTCTTTTCTGATTGCTCTCTGCCAGCGCTGGATACTCTCCATTCTTGATGTAGTTCTTGATGTCCAGGTACCATGGCTCGCCATCAAGTTCTTCTTCAACCATGTTGCAATAAGCATGTTGGTCCCGAACTTGAATCTCGAGAGGATCAATGTGAGTTTGGTCAGGATGACTAAGCATGGATGCTAATGTAGCCAAAGCGTCAGCCAACTCATTGTGCATTCTAGGGATGTGCCTAAATTCAATAGAATCAAATCTTTGGCAAAGATCTTCCAAATACTGCTTATACATGATGAGTTTCACATCTCGAGTTTCCCATTCACCCTTGATTTGGTGTACTAGAAGGTCAGAATCTCCGAGAACTAGTAGTTCTTTGATGTCCATGTCTATCGCCATGCGTAGACCCATGATGCAAGCTTCATATTCTGCCGTGTTGTTGGTACACCAGAAACGAAGTTGCGCAGCCGCCGGATAATAATGACCTGTCGGGGATATGAGAACAGCCCCGATACCATCACCTTTAGAGTTAGAGGCCCCATCAAAATAAAGCTTCCAATAATGATCATCTTCTGAAGTCAACTCCTCAATTGTGCCAACCTCTTCATCAGGAAAGTATGTCTTGAGAGGTTCATACTCATCGTCCACTGGATTCTCGGCCAAATGATCGGCCAAAGCCTGGGCTTTCATTGCAGTCCGGGTGTCATAGACTATGTCAAACTCTGTGAGTAACATTTGCCACTTGGCGAGCCTTCCCGTTGGCATTGGCTTCTGGAAGATATACTTCAGTGGGTCCATCCGGGATATGAGGTAAGTGGTGTATGACAACAAATAATGCCTCAACTTTTGTGCTACCCAAGTGACGGCACAACACGTTCTTTCCAGCAAAGTGTACTTGACCTCGTAATCTGTGAACTTCTTGCTCATGTAGTAGATCGCCTGCTCTTTCTTGCCTGTGGCATCATGTTGCCCCAGTACGCAACCAAATGAATTGTCCATCACCGATAGATAGAGGAACAAAGGTCGTCCTGGCTCCGGCGGGACCAACACAGGTGGATTTGACAAGTATTTCTTGATTTGGTCAAAAGCCGCTTGGCATTCCGCGGTCCACTTGACTGCAGCATCTTTCTTCAGCAGCTTGAAGATTGGTTCGCAAGTTGTAGTGAGTTGAGCGATGAACCTACTGATGTAGTTCAATCTTCCGAGGAAGCTCGTGACTTCTTTCTTATTCTTTGGCGGAGGCAACTCTTGTATAGATTTGATCTTTGAAGGATCCAATTCAATGCCTCGCCCGCTGACAATAAAACCCAACAACTTTCCAGCTGGAACACCGAATGCACATTTAGCCGGGTTCAACTTCAAATTGTACCTTCTGAGTCTTTCAAAGAATTTCCTGAGGTCTTTAACATGATCCTCTGCTGTTCTTGATTTGATTATCACATCATCCACATACACCTCAATTTCTTTGTGTATCATATCGTGAAAGACGGTTGTCATGGCTCTCATGTACGTTGCCCCAGCATTCTTCAAACCGAACGGCATGACTCTATAACAAAAGGTTCCCCAAGGCGTGGTGAATGCCGTCTTTTCTGCATCATCTTCATCCATCAAGATTTGGTGATATCCGGCATAGCAATCCACAAAAGATTGGATCTCGTGTTTGGCACAACTATCTATGAGAATATGAATGTTAGGCAAAGGAAAATTATCCTTGGGACTGGCCTTGTTCAAATCTCGATAGTCAACACATATTCTTGTCTTCCCATCTTTCTTGGGTACTGGCACGACATTGGCCAACCAGGTGGAATATATAAGCGATTGAATCACCTTTGCTGATAGTTGCTTCATAATTTCATCATGAATTTTCTTGCTCACATCTGTCTTGAATTTCCTCCGAAGCTGCTTGACCGGAGGGAAACCAGGATTGATCGGTAACTTGTGAACCACCAAGTCTGTGCTCAAACCGGGCATGTCATCATACGACCAAGCAAACACGTCTCTATAGTCAAACAAGACTTGGACTATGTCGTCTTTCACTCTCGCTTCAGCGTGCATGCTTATCTTAGTTTCCTTAACATCATCGACACTTCCCAGATTTATATTTTCTGTGTCATCCAGATTGGGCTTAGGCTTATTTTCAAATTGTTCTAACTCCCCATTTATTTCACTCTCAGCTCTTTCCTCATCATATTCTTCCTCAAAGATTTCTTCTGTATCAGCCTCTTCCATGTCGTCTACCTCCTCAACTGTCATTTCATACTCACTCCACCCCCCATCATTAATTTCCTTTAGTTCAGGTTGGTTCAATGAGACCAAGTTAAACTGTGTGTTTAGATCAGGGCGTGATTTCAGCATGCATGTCATGTTATTAAGGCCATCAGAAACATAGCTACAGAAAGAAATAAGAACAAAATCAGGAAAGTAAAGAGATAGAATAAGGAGACAAGAAGCAATGTCTTGCTTTTCATTGAATTTGAAAGATAAAAGGGTTTGACATCATAACGAGCAAAATAAATATACTTGGATTACAACCCTTAGAATAACCAAGTATACAGAAAGGATAACAAAACTTGCTACCAATAGCCCCTCCTAGTGGGGAGAGGCGTGGATTCCCAGTTGTTCAGCTTCACATCAGGGCCAATGTCCTGGATTTCTGCATTGCTAGGTCCTTCACCAGTTTGCACCATGTTGATGCCAAAGACGTGCCTCAGGTCTGACAATAGCTTCTTTTGTTCTTCAGTCTCCTCAGTATTCTTGGAAATAGACTTGCCCCCGTTGGACCTTGTGAAAGATTGAGCGAGGCAAGGGACAGGCTTCTCTAGAGACCATTCTTGTTTCTTCATCTTCCTAGCTCTTGCTCTGTCTGCAGCTGTGGGCTTGTATCCCAGACCCCAGGTACCTCGAATGCCAAGTGGACTAATTGGACGCGGCATTCCTTGTAGCGCTGCCCCGAGACCTTTCCCGGGCTGGAAACCGTGCTTCAACATTTCTGTAGCCATCATGACTGCTGCTTCTGACAACCTTGCTTGGGATAAAGGCTTGCCTTCAGGAACCTCCTCCACATGGACCGCTTCAAATGCTTGATACATCAGAGTTGGGCTATCATTAGTGACCTCAATAACTGGAATAGACGGATCCTTGTAGATTGACAAATCTCCCTCTCCATGTACCATGATCATCTCACGATTCCATTCAAACTTGATAGTCTGGTGTAAAGTTGACGGTACTGCGCCCGCCATATGAATCCAGGGCCTTCCCAACAACAGGTTGTAAGACGAATCCATATCAAGAACTTGGAAATCGATAGCAAAATCCACGGGCCCGATTGTCAATATCAATTCTATCTCACCAATTGATTGTCGTTTCTCTCCATCAAAAGCACGGATACTCATGGTGTTTGTCCGAATTTTGTCCATGTTGACTTTCAATCTCTTTAAGGTAGACAATGGACAGATGTTCAAACCGGATCCACCATCAACCAGTACCCTTGTGATATAAGAATTGTCACACTTGACAGTCAAATGCAATGCTTTGTTGTGACCAGTGCCTTCCATTGGCAGTTCCTCGTCAGTGAAAGTGATCCTGTTTACCTCAAAGATACGACTTGCGACTTCTTCAAGATTGCTGACGGTCATCTTCTCGGAGACATGAGCCTCATTCAGTATTTTCAACAGAGCATGACGGTGTGTCTCAGAATGCATCAATAAGGACAACAAAGAAATTTGAGCAGGGGTCTTCCTCAGCTGTTCCACAATGGAGTAATCTTGCACTCTCATCTTCTTCAGGAATTCCTCTGCCTCTTTCTCGGTGACAGGCTCCTTGATGGGGCTTTGATTTTCTCTAGCCTGCTTTGATTTTCTCAACTCTTCCGGGGTAAAGCACCGCCCAGAACGAGTAAGACCGCCAACTTGCGTTGTTTCCGCCACCACCTCTTTTCCCTTGTATGTTACCAATGCCTTGTCATAATTCCATGGGACAGCATTAGTGTTTCTCACAGGAATCTGAGGTGCACTCTTTATGACAACAGGGTCACACAACTTGTTTTGGTCATCTTCACAGGGTGTTCTTCTTATAACCAACTTTGGTTTGGCCACACAATCCGCCTCCTCTCCATTTTTGCTGATCCTTTGGATCACCAATTTTGGTTTTTCAGCCACATCTTTCTTTTGCTCAACGGCTCTTCTCAATGTCAATACTGGCTTGTTTGGCTGGATAGGATGCCCCACTTTCCCCGGCACAACCGAAAGAATCGGTTGCATCCTTTCCACTCCAATTGTTATAGTATCGACTGACACTATTGGCCTTGCTGATTCGTCTTCGAATCCCCCTTCACATGTACCCACCATGTGTACATCATGGACCGGCAAAGGATTGCGATTAATGTTTGGCGTTTCTGCATCTTCGATCACAATTCGGTTATTGTCAATCAGATCTTGCACTGCCTTCTTGAGGTAATAGCAATCTTCTGTATCATGTCCTGGTGCGCCCGAATGGTATTCACAATGCCGAGAGTGATCCACCTTCCCAATGGGCTGCATGTTTCCTTGAATGGGCTTTATCATATCCAAGGCTCTCAACTTCTCGAAGATACTGGTGTAAGATTCTCCGATTGGTGTAAATTCTCTCTTTTTCTCCTCTCGGGCCTTCCTGAATTCAGCTCTTGGACGGAAGCCTGCAGGACCTCTTGGTCGGTAGGTAGGGTTTGGCGGAGCCTGATAATTGTTAGGTGGAGCTTGGTGAATGTGATATGCAGGCTGTGGGGCTGGGGCACGCCATTGTGGATAGGATGTTGGAGCATATGGTTGTGCTGCATGTACAGAGTATTGGGGCGGAGGCATGGAGTATTGTGCATTTTGTGGCGGGTAATAGTGTTGTAAAGGGGGTGTTTGTGGAGCTTGGTATGAGTTATGTTGATTGTATCGCTCCTCGTTCCACTTTCGCGGACCTGACCCTACCATGGATACCTCCTCTTTCTTCTTCTTACCAAACCCTGCTGCCCCGGTCTGCACAGCCTGTGTAGTCGCCTTTAGTGCACTCTGGCTCACAATCTTACCAGCTTTGACTCCTCTCTCAATCATTTCTCCCATCTTGACGACTTCACTGAACGGTTTCCCAAATGCGGCGATCAATGAACCATAGAACGCCTCATCCTGCGCCTCGATGAACAAACGGACCATGTCGTCGTCCGGGATTGCGGGGCTCACTCGAGCGGCCTGCTCGCGCCATCTGAGGGCGTACTCCCTAAAGCTTTCACTTGGCTTCTTTTTTATCGCATCCAAAGATGATCGATCTGGCAAAACTTCAATGTGGTACTTGTACTGGTCATAGAATGCCTGTGCCATATCCTCGAATGACAACCATTTAGTTAAATCCTGCCTCATGAACCATTCGGCAGCTGCGCCCCCCAAGCTTTCAGAAAAGTAGGCTATCAACAGTTTGTCTTTCTTGACCCCTCTCATTTTGTTGCAGTAGGTTTTTATATGAACCCTTGGATCTCCTTGCCCGGTGTATAGATCAAACTTCGGCACTATGAACCCATCTGGCAATTGCAATTCAGGGTATGGACAAAGATCCCTGAAAGAGATGTTAGTATGATCTCCATATCCTTGAATGGTCCTTACTGCTTGTTCTAGGCCCTTCATTTTTCTCAGAACCTCGCTCTCATCCAGCTTTCCCGATCGATCAACCTCAACCTGAGACTCGCGATGGAACCCCTGATCATATGAGTCACTGTGTCGGAAATGGGGTTCATGGTTCTGATCATAATGATGATCCCCAGCCTGGAGATGTGGTTCACTGTTGGATCTGGCCATGACAGGCTTAGCTGGGCCCCGAAAAACTGGAACCTGTGGGGGAGGTGGTCCATACTGTCCCTGTGGGTGAGGTGGCCCATACTGTCCCTGTGGTGGATGCTGTCCATACTGCCCTTGTGGTGGAGGTGGTGGTTGTGGCGCATGAGGGCGCACTTCAGCTTCTTTCGTTGCACCATGGTTAGGGCCAAAACCAGGGGGATAGGTCGGATCCTCGACCGCCGTAGATGTGCCTGGTGCTCGCTGGCTAGCTGTTGGCACAAGACCCTCCAGGAGGTTTGGCATGGGAGGAGGTGCCCGTCCCGTGGTTATCGCATGATGCATGTCTACCAGGAATTGCTTCAGAGTCAGGGCCTCTTCTGTCGTCCTATCATTTTCTTCGGAACCGGCATCAGATTTGTCGCCTTCAGTGGCCATGTTACCAAATGGAATTTCAGATCCCTTTTATAGTGGGGTAATGGCAGAGTGCTGCACCGAATCACGGGTAATCTATACTTGTCTGCAAACAAAACAGGTTAGGAAACACAATTTTTACAAGTTAATCGTGCCTACAAGCCTAAGGTCGTCATGCGTCATCCCGAAACGGTTTAGATTAGATTCCCAAGTGTATTGTTTGAGTCTTTTTTTTTTCATTTTTCTTTTTTTTTCAAAGAGAGGCCAGAAGGTGAAATAAATTGACACATAAAAAACAAACAAAAGATTTCCATTACTAAGGTAATGCAAGACATACAGTGCTCTAACGCACAACCTTAGAAACGTACAAATGACGGAAAAAATAGAAATAAATTACTACTACTAAAAGCAACATAAAATACAATATGCCGAGATGCTAAATGAGTGACAAAACAAAACAATAAGCTTCATCATCTCGGACTGATATATCTGCTAAGGCAACCCTGGCTCAGCGTCAACTGGCTACTCTAGGTCAGACTCGTGTGGCTCCTCGGGATCTTCTTCTGCTGGTGGCAAAGGCTGGCTCAAAACATCATGCAGTACGTGCACTCGCTGAGATATATTCCTGGCATAATCAGGAGCCTCAATGAGGATAGTCCTGTTGGACGAGTTCCTATGATCTTGGCACATCCTAGCAACATAGTCGGCCAGTTGCCGCACGTGTTCCTGACCTTGACTAATGACTCTCTTTGACACGGCTATCTGCTGAAGCTGGCTCGTGGCTAACCTTAATGCATTATTTTTCAAAATCACTGTCTCATCAAGTCGTTTGTGAAGCCGATCGATGTTCCCCAGGCACTTATCTGCAAATCTGTCGCTCTCAGCCTGGGCGGCTAGAGCGGTGTCCTTCTCAGTCAAAGCTTTACGATGCAAGTCATGCAATCGCCTGATAGTATCCGAGTATTGATGTGTCAAGTCCTCGCTTTCAGACTGAGCGGCTCTAGCAGCATCCCTCTCTGCAACTAAACCATGTATGGTAGCACGGTACTCCTGTTCAATCTCTCGCCTGGCCATCCGAACCTGCATCTCCAATCGAGCCTCAAGGTCAACCACGCCTATACTCGACCTAGCTGGCATCTCCCTAGGTATGGGCTGGTGGCGATACCATGACTCGTACTCTTGAGTGACCTCCCCTACGAGTCCATTCTGAACCTGAGTCTCTTTCGTGAGGTGACGCCTAGAGTCCCACAAGTTCAAGATCTTTCCCCTGTGGGTAAACAGTCCTGGAGGATAGACTAAGACATAAGCACTCATATCCTCAACTATCGGAACCACCTGTCGTCGCCCCAACTGCCTGAGTACCCGCAGAGGGGCATAAGGCTGGGCTGCTTCAAGACCCATCAGAACTAAAAAGGGGCGCTCGATGCATCGGTGCACAACCTTCTCCATAGAAAGCCAGTTATACTGCCACAATATCTTATCTGCTGTAAGGGAGTCCAAGCACGACCTCCAAGCACGCTCGCCATCTGGAAACTTAAACTTCTCAATATGTTCGAAGTGATAACCCAGATAGCCAAAGTCAAAGCAACCAGCAATGGGATGAGAAGGGCGGGGGCGTATGTGTTCCAAAAACCACACTTGCAATAGGAAGTTACACCCCTCGAAGAACTCACTTTCGCCTTTGCAACATCGAGTCAAGGCATGAAAGATACTTCCCAGAATTGTCGGAACGATCGTGGGATTTGGTGCTTTTTCAAACAGGGCCACCATAATCCAACTAACTCTAATGGATATCCTTTTGTGCGGCAATGGAAAGACCAATAACCCTAGAAGAGCAAACACAAAAACCCTCGGACAAAGTTGCACCCATTCATTATATGTTAGCTTGTCATGAAACTCGAAGCTATACCGTTTGAAACCACTATCACATCCGAATCGAGCATAGAGGTAGTCAAATGAGACCCAACCATGACTGGTACTAGCAATAGAGGTATCTACTCGCATCCGGATGTTTTGAAAGAAATCATGGGCATTGACATTTTTTGGGGCAATCATTCTCTTTTCATGCAAATCTAGCTTAATGAGCCCGGCTATTTCCTCGAGTGTAGGCGTCATCTCAAAGCCTTTGAAACAGAAGGTATTACTGTTTGGATTCCAGAGTCCGACCAGTGCACTAACCAGATCTCGGTGTGGCACAATATCTTTAGTCACAAGGTCAGTCAGAAAGCCAATCTTCTTTTGGACAGAACCTTGCTGCATCTCGCTCATACTCTTCCACCAAGACCTTAACAATTCGGGCGGGCCGTCAGTCATCATGATAGATGGTGGGGTGGCATCAATAGGGTACTTTCTCTTGCTAGACCTAGAAGACGATGCAGCCATGGTACCTAAACATATGTCACTTAATTTAGACAAAACAAAAAGTACCTCGAAACATTGACAGACAAAGCAAACGGATGTTTGAAACCTCCTCAAAATCTAACATGTGTTTAACATTTGAGACTCAGATTTTTAACAAAGTTTGGCCATTACAACGGCATAAAATTGACCCAAAAAATACTTTCGGCCGACCGAGGCACTTGCTAACTGTTGGAAAAATTGCCATTTTAGAGACGCGAATAAATTGACTCAAAATACTGTCGCCAACACCAAACAGACTCTTGGACTTTCCATAAAATTGGGCATATGGCGGTCGCCACAATGGAACTCAGCTAATTTTCAAAAAAAAAAACTTACCATTATAACGGCATAAAATTGAACCCAAAGAATCCTTCGACCAACCAGGGCACTTGGAAACTTAAAATATTTTGCCATTATAACGGTATCAAGACTATCTCCAAAAAGTTGACAACTTCGGTATGAAAATTCTTTTCCTTTTCCTTTCTCTTTTTATTTTTTTTTTTTTTTTTGAAAAATTTCGCCATTATGACGACGTAAAAACATACTCAAAATTTTCCCGCCACATAAATCTTTGCAAAATTTTTGTTTCGACATCACGACCCCAAACAGGAAATGTATTAAAACACAAAATCTATAAAACTGAAATTCACCCTACTTCCTCTCTTTCTTTCATTTTTTTTTTCAATCAATTTTTTTTCTTTTCCTTCTCTCTTTTGAAATCCGCCCTTTCTCGATTCGGTCAGCATGACGACCTTTCCTTCTAAATGCAACACAAAAAATGCTTAGGACGTATCTCGACGCCAAGGAGTCATCCTAGACAAATGCGGTACCGGTGTGCCGCACCTCACTAAGTCAAACATGATGCAGATAATTGGGCCTAAAGGTCTAACTCTAGGTGACACAACTGACTCGGTGTCTAGACTGGCTCATAACCCGGTGGACAAACCGGGCAGAAAGCGCATCAGGGCCGTCCGGAAACAGTGTGTCCGGCCTAAAACCCTGTCACGCCTTCCTCCTAAATCATGGGTTATTTTAGTAAGAAGACCCAGATGCCACAAGCAATCTGGTAAGTGTACGTGTGCAAGTGTTCCAGAGACTCAGAGGTGTACGTGGAGAAGACAGTTTATATACAATTCAACAAAATCAAAGCGGTAACATTCAACTTTCATGTGATAACGGCAAAAATATAACAACCAAATATTTAATAAATTAAATGCGACAATTTTATCAAAGCCGGAGATTCTAGTTTTCACCAATTTCCCCAGCGGAGTCGCCAAGCTGTCACGACCCATTTTTCACGCACAAAAACTAAAATAAATAGAAATTGCGTATTTTAAAGGTTATGACGGGTGTTACAAAAGGTACAAAATTATTTTAGAGAAACTCGGAGTCGCCACTTGACATAGTTTAAGGTGTGCCAAGTCACCAGAAGGTACCTTGGAACACCTTTGACTCGTCTAATGGTCTGCGTTTAGAGATTCGGGTAAGGTTCTCAGTTGACTCTCGGGAAGGTATTAGGCACCCTCGAGTCCTGTGCCAAGCACAGTTGCTTTATTGTCGCAATTTTAATTTATCAAATATGGTTGTTATATTAATGCCGTTTATTTGAATTTGTACTTTGATTTAAGAAAAAAAAAATGTTATTCTTATCCAACCTCACAAAGGACTGGACGAATTTACATTTTGATTCAAAAATAAATAGAAAGTATTGCGTATTTCCAACCTCACAAAGGACTGGTCTATTTTTAAAAGAATTTAATTAACTTCAAATAATTAAATTTGCCAAAATAATGGAACCATTTATTACACAAGTGAGTAGTTTGCCAATTTAAATATTGTTTTGTCAAAAGAGTGGCTATTGGTTAAAATATAATAGGTGGGCCGGAATTTTTTGCATTGAAAGGCTTGTATGCTACTTTCTTAAAAAAAATGACCTCTTACTCTATTTTGATCCATTTATTTTGTTAGTGGGCTGGCCCGTTTGCAATAATAAGCTGGCTAGTTATTTTGCTTGCGAAAATAGCACCTAATTAATTTAAACAACTCAATTTTTGATAGTGGGTTGGCCATTTGTATTAATAAGTTAATTAAAGGTCATTTGGGAAAAGAACAAATCAGAATCTGTTTGCCGCCTACATAGTGACTATTTTGTAAAAAAAAGAGCAAAACGAGGCTATTTCTGCAATTTATTGGTTCTGACATTTTCATCCACTTTCTGTCTTGTTTAGTATTTTTTTTTCATTCCGCATTTTCCTTTAAATTGACATTTAACTTGCGCTCTCATTGATTAAATCCTAAGTTTTGCCTAATCGTCCATCCTTTCTTTTCGCACATATATCGCTTAAGAATAGTTAACAAACTTGCGAAATATGCCTATGTGATAACTAGCCATACTTCTTGTTTTAACACAACTCCAAATTTATCAATATACTATCATAATAAATCGCATAAAAAAAAACATAAATTTCATACTTTGAACATGCTATTTTTGTTAATAAAAATGGTAAGATACAAGGAAGTTTAAGGAATACCTTGTGTGTACCACTTCTTTAATAACACAAGAACCAACAAATGATCACAAGTTGAGTCCCAAATGAGATGACCACAGCAAGCAAGCTAAACCAGTGATAGACAACTCTTTCACCCCTAAACTTGACTTGAAACCAAAGATTTATGACCCAAAAGACTCTTGGTATAGAAGTCTTTTGGTTCTAAATCTTTACACTTAAACTCACTAAATATTTCCTTCTTTCACTTGCTCACTTTTTCTCTCTTTCTCTCTAATTTTCAGCAAGTTTTTTTTTTGAAATGAGGAGCAAAAAGCTCTATTTAATGCTGAAAAATAAGAGCCAAAGGTGGGGTATAGACTTGCACAAAAGTACAAGCCCACACCCCTACTACTTGAGTATTTTTTGACTATTTTTTCAGCATGGTACAGCCCTTTTTAGCACTATTTCAGCCACTTAATTGCCCCCTAAAAGCTGAAAAATGTACAAGTAGGGCCCTCTAAAGGACACCCATTACTCATTATAGTAACTAGAAGGTCTAGGACCAAACTAGAACAACTAAAATCCAACTAAAACAGCCCCATACTAACTAAATGGAACCAAACTAACTTAGAATTGAACTTAACAAAACCAAAACAAATTCCCAGTTGGTTACAAAATGATACAACTCAAATCAATACCAAACTTTAAACACTTGAGCTAATTAGTATATGCATCACTTTGCCAGTGTTTCAAAACTAAATCAAGTTCATCATTCCAACTTGCTAAAGCAAAACAAGCATCTTACAATGATCAATGACATTAGAAGGAAACTAGGACCTCCTGTTTAACTACACAGATCAGGCTCCAAACATATTAATCGTGTCTAACAACTGCAACTAAGAAACAAACCTATTTCATGCTTTAACGGGAATGCTGCACTTCGCACATACATACTAACACAATTCATACTAAAACTAAAAAATAAAACAAATCAGCCTTGAAGCAGGATCAAAACTTAAGTATTCAATTCATATAACTTCAACAGAGACAGCCATATATACACGATTCACTCATTCAATCCCAACAACACCATTTCTATCATTAAATACGATCTAAAGTACAACACAAATGAAAAGGGAAAGAGCTTGAAGTTTTCACCTAAGTCGTCGACACTAATCGCCACAGCTGTTCGTGTTACTGTGTCGCCTCAGAATCAGCACCATCACATCAGTTTGTTGCCATCACCTTGCCTCGGATTCATTATGACAAAAAGTCGCAGCCTCGAATCAGCCTCAACATGGCCACCAACGTCATCCTCATAGCCTCGGGTTCGCTACACCATCGTCATTAAATCAGCCGCAACAACAGCCCTCCAAACAAACACCATAACCCCGGAAAACAACCTTCAAAACCCCGCAACAACTGTCATAACAGCCCCCTCACATCCCCTCAATTTTGAATCAAACAAAACAAACCAATCACTGTCCTAAATCGAACTCGTACCACTGCCTCCATTCGAGGATCAAAACAGCCCCTCCCCCACATCATTGACAGCACAGTCCGCCACCATTACAACTCCAAAACAAAGCAAACGACCACAATAGATCGAGAAGAAGAAAAGAGAAGAAGAAAACAAAACAAAACAACAACAACAAAAAATCAGAAATGTGTGAAGAGCAAAACGGGTAAAGGGGAGGGATTTTTAGGGAAAACGAGATGTGGGGTGAAAGAGGGGGGTGAGATGAAATGGAAGAAAACAAAACTTACCGGAAAAAGGCAAAAACGCCGAAGTTAATGTTCAGCCGAAACTTTGAGCCCCGATCTGTGACAAATGGCTACGTTTTTTGAGAAACCAATGGTAGGACGAGATAGAGGGGCTCGAGAGCTTTCCGGAGGTATATAATTTTATAATTTTCGGCCACCGGAAGGTGGCGAAAATGGTGTTTTCCGGTGAAGAGAAAATTTTCGCCATGGTTGGCCCAGCCTAGGCGGCTAGGGTTGAATGAGGAAGAAAATGGAGAGTTTGGGGTTATATATGCTTAGTGTGGGCCGGGTTATGCAAGTGGGCTGACGGGCCAATATTTTGGGCTATTAATTTTTACAAATGGCCATTAAAATGGTTGATACACACCAACTAACTAAAAGTAAACCACATACTTTACAATACCATCACAATTAAACTAATGAATCAAAAATTAAACACATAAAAAGCAATTTTGGCAATTTTCATGTTTCACATTCCAATTAATGACAATTTTAGTTAGAACAAACACTAGAAGTCCAAAAAAATTCGACGAAACGTCCTAAGAATCTGATACGACTATTTTGAGCAATTTTATGAATTTTTGGTGCCAAAATTAGGTGATTACATCTCCCCTAATCAAAATTCTTCTAATGACTACATTGTGGAAGTTTGGTGGTGTTCTTATTGTGAGAGGAAGATCCTCTATTTATAGGTTTATAAGACTTGTCCTCTAAGTAAGGTTTATAAGACTTGTCCTCTAAGTAAATGATTAGTAAAGTATAAGTCATATGAAGGATATATATTGCGATTAGGAGTCTTTTTTATCTCTTCAACAAGATGAGTCCTAATAGGTTAAAAATTCAGGTCAAAACCCCTAACACCCTCTACTCTTCTAGCTGGGAGATTTTCACAAAAGATGATTTTGTTTTCTTTTTTAAGGAATATATTTGCAAAAATAGCATCTGACTTGACAGTCAAAAGAGGGAAATATTACAAGACTGATTATTGATAAATGTTAGATAAATAGGGGAAATTTGGTAGACGGTACTATTGAATTAATCACAAGTTTTGAGAATGGGAAAATCTTGTTGTGTTGTTTGATTTTTCACAAACTTTGATACCATTGAATTGATTATAAGTTTAGATGGACGGACAATTCATGCATCTGTTGTTAAAATGTTCTCAAGTTCAATCGACATGAACTAAACTTGGTACTATTTTATTTGATCTGCATTCTGAATATATTCCTCCAATGTTTAGTTTCTCCATAAATCTTTTGTTATATTTATCAAATGAGATGACATTCAATTCAAGCCACCTAGAATAGCATCCTCCCAGAATACAATAGTCAAAATAATATCATCCCAAAGACAAGGAGACACAGATAATATCATCCCAAAGACAAGGAGACACACTTTAAGATAGTTTAGCAGAAAAAATAATGATCAGATGAAAAATCAAGTTGTGTTATTTGTGCTATTAATACAAGAAAAGATTGTTTGGGACTCAAGAGCTTTTAAATACACCTAGAAAGAGTATTAAAGTATCTTTCATCAATATATTATATTTTAGATGAACCAACAATAAAACAATTGTCAAGTCAAGTAGAAAGATGGGAAGAAGTGAAGAAGTTGGTTAGAAGAAGGAGAATGAGAAGGAATAAGGAGAAAGAGGAAGTTTAAGATAGAGAATGCGAATTGAGCATATTTGTACAAATTCCTTACTATTAGGTGAGATTCTAATTTAAGAACTTTGATAATTGAAAACACTAAAAACTTGGAAATAAGAGTTAATATATTTATATATTCCTGATGGCACATATAATAAATTAAGTAGCTGATTTGTTACCAAATAAACTAATAAAAGTAGGAAGTGTCTTGAATGTTTGGACTACATGGTAAAATAGAAAAGGAAGAAAATAAGGCAGAATCTCGCCGTAAGCTTTCATACATGACACCTAAATTTTCTCTTAGTTATAGACCTATTTCATTTAAAATTCTACTGCTATTTAAGTAGAAATTTCCTGTTTGACTTCATCATCTATTTTCCATTGAGTAGTACTCTTTTATAAGAATATTTTCCATTGAGTAGTACTCTTTTATAAGAACTAGTAACTAATAGGTCTTTTCAACTTCCCTGAAATTTAAGGAATCCATATGTTATAAACTTCACTCTTCTTCTTGATTAACAGGGTAGAGACTGAAAATAAATCCACATGACCATGCGGATGAATGAATTTTATTCAACAACATTGAAGAGGAAAAGAGTCATTGTGGACCAAGAACGCAATTGTTATCTCAATATATCAGTTTTCCATGCTGAAGACATTGATTCTGTCACAAGACATGCCAATGGCGAGAAACGGATTTACAAAGTCATTGGATGGGTCAATCCTGGAGAAGAATTTGTCACTCAAGCAGCAGAAGGATTGCCTAACCCACAGTGGAAGATGAAATTCCATATTCCTTTAGGGAAGTATGATCCATACAAGCACTTGAACTTGGAAGTAGTTCGTGTTGATTCAACATCCGATCCTGGTACTTCAAATGGCTGTATATTGGTAGGAAGGGCTCAGATTCCTTTGCCAAAACTTGACCAGAGAACACAGGGGCGGTTCGGCCTGGTAGCACCACCATCAATGGGGTCCAGCGTAGTGGCGGAGGGGCACATCATCCTTTCCATGGAACTGAAGAGCCGACCAGCCTATTTTTATCCTAGGTAGTTAGTGTTTCTCTATTAAACGTGTTAACTGCTGAAATAGCCTACTATTTTTCCTTTTCTTTTTGAAGTTATAGTAGTAGTATTAGATAGCGACTCGGTTAACTAAGGAGTTGATGAATTTATCTTCCAAGAGACATGGAGACCACCTCTCCTTGAAAAATATCCTAGAGTTCGACTTTTTCTACTTTTTTTTTAATTAAACTTACACCCCTAGCCATAGGATGTTCTTTCATTGCACAAATAGGGGATACAAAAAAGACTTGGGACTACTGCCCAGAGTCAACATTGTCATACAATTTTCTAGCTAACAAAAAAATTTGCCTTGTCAACACTAGGCAACTGCATCTTGTCCAACTGATAACAGCCTCTAGCTTCCTTTGACATCTGCTGAGAGCTATGAAATATTCTCTGATCTTCAAGCTTAGTTGCTTCCTTAGCTAGACAATCTGCAACAGAGTTAGCTTCCCTGAAGCAATGTGCCACTGTGTAATTTACTTGGGACAACTTCTGTGATATCTCATCTATAATTTGCTTCATCTTCAGGTTATTTGAGTGCCTGTTTTTCAGCATGTTTGCAACTACCATAGAGTCTCGACTTTTTCTACTGATATAGGAAAATGCAATATTTAACATGGACGCTTGCATATGCTATTCTTCTGGAACAGTTCTAATCATATGTATTCAGAAACAATTTACATTCGACAAAACCATCATCTTTATTGATCACTCAGATTACATGTTTCATAAGAGAATATCTGCATACATTTTTTTATCTTTTAACAAAACAATTTCAAACTAATATCAATTTGGCACAGAAAGTAATGTCACCACTCACCACAGTCCCATACTCAAACCGATTTACGAGCAGAATTGCGACAATAAGCTAATGCTACTTGCAGAAAATTGTGCATTTGCTACTGGGTGCAAAAGTAGCTATATTATAGGTATATGACAGTGCTAAACTACCAACAAGTAGTTAGCAATTTCGTACCTGTCGTCTCATTACAGGTCACTGCAAAAAAAATATTGGACCTTTTCCACAGAAAGATCTGTCAGGCTATCAGCAAGTTGGTTCCTTGTTGCATATACATATTGAATGCATGCATTAAGCTTCTCCATTAGATTAAAAGTAGCCCATGATCCATGGAATCTTCCAAACTTTGCACAAATTCTATGTGAGAGCATTGAAACAGATTTCAAAACAATTCTGCTTACCCCTTTTGTAATACACCATTGAAAGCACGATGAGTTGCAGAAACCTCAGCATGAGTTTCTGTCTACACTCCTAAGAATTTGGGCCATCTGAACATAAATAAACCATGTCCATCGTTTATGACAAATGCAGCTGCACTCAACCTTGGTTTCCCCTCGATCCACGATCTTATCACACTTATTCATACACTCTAATCCATAGACGGTTCATACATCAAAGTGTAATTTCTTAGCAACTAGGTAAAGATTTGACATTTTACCTTCTGTGATTTCTTTTAATATCCTGTTCTCAATAAAACCTTTTGCAGGTAAAGGATCGATAATACACTTCAATTTTCTTTTAGAAGATTTTATTATGTATTGCGTATTTGAACTTCAATTAAAGATGTGATGAAACCATTGATGATACAGTGGTTTCGGGGTTTAATTGTAAAATATGAATAATGAATTAACTCATTACGAGCAGATATTCGATTGTTTGCCTCTGTCAATGATAAAAAGTAGAAATAACCCAATACTTGGGTTAATGACAAAGTAGAACTAAGATGGAAGATGTTAATGTGATATTTTAAAGAATTGATGATACATGATAACTTATTGAAACCAGATGTGTACATTTCAACTCAACAGGCGGGATTATAGTTTGAGGCGTTGTTGTCCCAGAAGTATTCCATGGATTCTCTATCCCTCCTTCTACCTCCATCCTTTTACCTTTTCTTTCCTGGTCCGGTGGGTCATTTTCAGCTTCAAAAACATTTTATTTATCAAATAAAAATGTAGTTATCCAAATGCCATTCAACCGAACCTAAAAAGTGTGTATCATTTTGAACCACTTTTTTGTACTTTTCATTCTCAATATATATTATATTGGGAAAGGTCAATCACTAGTCCCATTTTGATAAAAAAGTTTTTGGAATCCAAATTAAACACTACAGAGTGTGTTTGTATTCAGGGAACACTTCGCTCTTCAGAAATCAATCAAGCTTCTTGCGAACCAAATATAACAAAGTTAGATTTCACACCTGGATAATGGAAATAATCCAGTTTGACATTAACCAATCTATTCCCTAATTGGACCTTCGACTAGCATGGTAACTTAAGTCATTGGTGTGGCTGGACAGGCCGTGATTCATAGCTTGTGACTACGCCTAATAGTGTGGCTTTTGAGCAGGTTCTCTGTCAACAGTACCATCTTAAATCATACTTTGACTCGTCATTGTTGATTCCAAATTATTTTTGTAGGTGTACTCTTCCTCACTGAGCCACGCAGGCATAACATTAGTCGACCAACATGACCTGTCTCCATGTAAGTAGGCCCATAATGCTAACAATAACTTTTTGGGAGCTCCAACTTCGTCAGTCACTCATTTCACCTTTGATATTTGCTTAAATAGTTTAATTAGTTACTTTCATAGTTTTAGTTGCTTTCACTATTACTACTATACTTGTGTATTTCTTAATCAAGTTTAGTACCATGTTTTAGAAAATGCACATAATATCATTTAATATCTCTAAGAGCATTTCTCAACGAACATCAATTTGTTTACGTGAATATACGTAAACATGAAATAGTAAGTGAGATTATTCATCATTACTTGTCTTTTCATTTTCCTCTTCCATTACCAAGCATAGCTAAAGAGGGACCTAAGATTTTTTTGAAGCCAGCAGGTGCACCACTGCCTGCAACATGATAACTCCCCGGAAAGTCAGTAAAGCTACATATCTGATTGCCTTTAGATTAGATTGTCACAATTTATTCAAATTAAGTTCACAAATCAACAAACTGATTCCTAAATTGTAATGTTCTGTCAAGTTTTTCAATTTTTTTTTTTTTTTTTTTTTTGAGTAACTCCAAACCAAGCTTTTCTAAAAGTTCCCAGTTAAATATTCCTTTTGACACCTTGCACCTCTAGTGGTTCATATGAAATGCAACTTCCCTATATTTGAATCTCCATTAGTTGCTTCTTAAAACATGTTGGTTGATAAGTTAACATTAACGAGAAACCTTTAGTTTATGGTCCTTATGTGTTGGGTCATATAAGTTAACGCTTCAGAAGAAGGGCACATGCTAGTTACAGCTTGACAACCAACACTACTGTGGCGGTAAAGGTAACACTTGAACTCTATGTTTCATCTCTATTTCACTTCTCCAAGATAGCCATCTCCAAACTCCCAACAAACTCAATAAAGAAACCATTGCCATTTATCAAATCACTTGCTGTATTTCTTTCCTGTCTTCTCATTTATCTGCTTTCCCTTCTAACTCACTGCATAAAGCTCCAGAATTCCATTTAAGCAGTCTGTAAATCACTCTTGCAATCAGCCTTCCACTCGCACATAGACACTTAACCTTAAAACCATAGGCGTATCCAAGATTTTAATTATATGGGTTCTAAACCATTACACAAATTAAGCTTAACGGGTTCTGAATAGATCATTTACACAAATTAAGTGGATTATATAACACAAATACATGGTTTGTGTTAAAGTTATTGGGTTCTACCGAACGCGTAGATGGGCTTACAGCAAAGAAGTAAATGCAACTCAAAGAAATAGTCAAAAGCAAATGCATTATCAGCAATGAACAAGTATTGTGCGCATATCTTTTGAAGAATTTACAGTAGATATTAAGTCACTAAAAGAAGTAGATAAAAAATTGCTAACTTGTGAACACTGGGAACAAGTGAAGAAGGAAATGTTTACCTTTTAAAAGCTACATATGTATGTGCGGATACCCAATGTCGACAGTTTCAGACCAAATGATAATCGGAGTCCGAGTGAGAGAAGAGAGACGGTAGCCTTTGCTTTTTTTACTTTAGATAGTGAATGAACAGACTTGCCAAAACCGTGAAAAAGAAAAAGTATCTCCTTAATTATCAACTTTTTAAGTGTTACATAGGCATAGCCAACCTAATCAATAAGACATCGATTGGTTCAGCATTTTATTGGTTGGTTATTGATTAATACCTGTATTTGGCCAAGTACATAAGCAAACCCTATCTTCGAACAAAGACAGATTGAAAAAGGAGAAGAAGATAAGTGTGGAGAGAAGGTGTTGGACAATTTTTTAGCCAATTCAGCTATCCATTCAACCTTTCACATGCTGTATTTAGGTGAACCTCAACCAATGTGACAAGTCAGCAAAAAGTGTTCAATGGGTACAATTTGATTTGAATTGTAGTGCCTAATAGGTACAACTTTAGGTGAGGTGTCAAAATAAAAATTCGGAAAATGGTCAGATTTTACCCTTTTATTATTTTTTATTATTTCAAGTTACCCTTCGTTATACTATTTGGCCACTAAAGCCTCTGCCGTCCAACTTTAGTTCAGATATGCCCTTATTTTTAACGAAAGGACACGTGGCAAGCTTTGTGAGCCAAACCCATACCCACTCAAAATATTTGGATCTTTTTATGACCCACTCCTTTTAAAATATACCCTTCAATAAATAAATAAAAATACTAACTAATTAAATCCTTATCATTTTCCTCATTTCATCTCCATTGTTACACCACCACTAAATCACCACTCAAAATATTTGGATCTTTTTTGTTTTGCTACATTCTTGACATACCCCAAAAAGTTAAATTAAATTTCTCCAAATTTTTCATTATCACCTCTTTTCAACTTTTTATTTCTTCACAAATTTATCATTTTTCCTATTTCTTTGTTTTGCTCGAAATTCTAGATCCTTTCATATTGGGTCTTGAAAATTTCTGATCTTTTGATCTTGTGTCTTGCACAAATAATTATTTTTAGATTGGATCTTGAACAATTCAATTTTTCGTCCGGATATCACTTTCTCATAGCTTAATTTGTAGTTACACTAGAAATTGTCAAAATATACTTGCCTTTGAGAATATTGAGTTTGGGGAAGAAAGAATAAAAGACATTGTCTTGGAAAAGGAATATGTTGATATTCCTCATATTGATATTAGCTATGCTCAGGAACAGTTTTCTATACCTGAGATAGTTCAAGAAGCAACTCTGGATCAAGACAATATCATTGAACTTCACGTTCACGTTCAAAAGGTTATTCCCGAAAAACAAACTCTACAACCTCAAGAACCAATGCCATTAAAAAAAGAAATAGAGATGGAGGAGAAGTGCAATTTCAGATAATTATATTGTGTTTCTCTAAGAATATAAAGTTGGCATTGGAATGATGGAAGATGATTCAGACAACTTCTGTCAAGCCATGAGAAGTTCTGACTCTCAAAGGTATATTGATACCATGAATAAAGAGATGAAGCACTTAAAGGACAATGATGTGCGAGACCTTGTCCAGTTGGTTGAAGGTGTGAAACTCATTGGTTGTAAATAGATATTTTGTAACCAAAAGGGATTCGAAAGGCAACGTGGATAGGTATAAGGCACATCTTATCGCTAAAGGCTTCACTTAGAAATAAGAAGGCATCAATTATAAAATGACTTTCTCTTCGGTTTCAGGACTATAATGGCATTAATTAAAAATTTCGATATTAAGCTACATAGATGGATACAATATTATTGTTCTCAATCGTTATTTTGATGAACAAGGTGCAACTAGAAAACTTTGTGTTTTATAATGCAAAGTCAATAATTTGCAAATTAAGGAAATTTATCTATGGGTTTAAACAAGCATATTATCAATGGTATCACAAATTTCATTGAGTTATTGTCTCGTTTAGCTTCGAGATAAATCTTGATGATTATTTTATATACCACAAGGTTAGTGGGATTAAGCATATTTCTCTGGTTTTGTATGTCTATAATATATTTTTGGTTCATACGATATAGGCTTGTTGCGCAAAATCAAGATACTTTTGATAAAGAATTTTGAGATAAAATATCTTTGTGGTGCAAGTTTTTTGAATAAGGATTCAGATACATCGAGATTACTCTTGAGGTACTTTTTAATTATCACAAAGGCCTATATTGAAAAGGTATTAAAGATTTGACATGCAAGATTTCAAATCAGGCGATACCCCGATGCTAAAGGAGACTGGTTCAGTCTCAAACAGTGTCCTGAGAATGATTTTGAATATAAGAAAATGGAAAGTATTTCACTATGCTTCAACTATAGGAATCTAATACATTCTTAGGTTTGCACGCATTCAAATATTGTGTACATTATTGGGATGTTAGGCATATATTTGAGTGATTCTAACATTAAGAAGCAGCCAAAAATTCAAGTTGTATTTACAGAAAATAAATTATTTTAAGCTCACATACTAGAAGTCGGAAAGGTTAAGGTATTCAAATACCAACTTTACTAGATGCCAAGATAGTGCAAAGGCTATATTTGTACACTTGGTGGATGAGTTATATCAGGAAGGGTGTTATATGGACACTCGTAGCTCATTTCATCATAGCAGTTAAGTTTATAGCACGTTATAAGGCATCGTATTATGGAATATGGCTACAGAATCTTGTCACTGGATTGCGAATTAAGGATAAAATTGAAAGACACTAAGGTTATTTTGTGACAATAAGTTAGCAGTCTCATATTCCAATAACAACAGGAGTTCGGTAAAGTCAAAGCACATTGACATAAAGTTCGCGGTTGTTAAAGTTAGAGTTCGGAGTGGTCAGGTGTCTATAGAACATAATGTAACAAACTCCATATTGTGGATTCACATACTAAGGGACTACCACCGAAGGCTTTTCATGAGCACAATGCTCATAGAGGTGGCATGTCGGTTAAGGATATTCAGTTTTAGTGGGAGTTTGTAACCTTTCAATGTTCTTTTATATAGACACACTTCAGTTTTGGTGTACGGTTTCAGGTTTTTGGTTTCAGTTTAAGGATATTTCTGCAGAAATAAAGTATTCGGTAAATTTTTCCACTCTGACTTGTTTTTCGGTTGGACCGGTTGGAAATAGGCATGTTTAGATCACATTGCATGTAATTTCCACGCTACGCATCCATGCTTGATCTATGTCATTTTGTTATGTTGGTATACGTGATCAAGGAAGGTTTATTTACGATATAAATGTAGCGAAAGCCGCCTTGGTTCTATGCTGGCATGATTGATGGACGAGATTGTTTAGAGGTAATTCGGTTTATGATAGAAAATATTTGGAGCTCATAAGGTGACATTCAATTATAAAGTTATGTGTATGTATATATGTGCAGTCCAAGTGGGAGATTGTAAGATTATATGGACTTGCACATATAGAAATATATAAATAATTAAATGTCAGTTGTTATCATTAAAAAGTCGGTCCAGATTAAACGTAATCTACTGAGGTTTAAGTTATGTGGACCTAATTAGACACCTCGTAAAGTATGGGATGTATGTGTAGATACCCGGTTGTAATTTCTAATTTAATAATGGGCTGAATTAGAATTACATAAAGTGTGTACAACAATAAATAGGGTTATGGTCTCCAAATCAGATGTAGGGTTATTTTTCTAATATCCCATCATTGGAAGAGTGATAGCCGTCTCACGTCAAGATTTGGAAGACCAAAACCACGGTATTCAAGAATCACACCAGTTGCTATGGATTCAGGTACGCTTTCGTTTTCAGTTTATAATTCTTGATGATTTGACATAGTAGATCCTGAGGTATATGTGGTGTAATCTACAATTAAGTTCTAACAAGTGGTATCAAGAGCCTCTATTATGTGAAATCATTAGGAATAAATTCTGGCTAAATTTTCTGCTAATGTATACGGATTGTGGGTAACGAAAAAAAAAAAAAAATATATATATATATATATATATGAACAGTTTTCTGTTTCGAAAAGAAAATATTTGGTAGAGCCCTAATCTGCTAAAAACAAATCGATCTGCTTTGAATATGAAGTTTATAGTATCCTTCAATGTTTCTGTAATGATTTGCTTTGGTTTTAGTGAAACTATCTACTTGCTTTATGCAATTTGATTAGATCATATATGTAAAGCTAAGGGTTCTGTTTAGTGCGGTAATCAAGCATGTTTTTCTTTCAAAAAAAAAAAAAAAGAGTTCAAGCCTTCACGGCACTGTTGCTTTTTTTTTTTTTTTGGGAACCCTTGTTGAGGAGAGTCAAATATGACGACATCAAGAACTAATTGGCTGCCAGGAGCCTTAAGGGTTATTAAGAGTTGTTTTACTTGTTTAATAATTTAGTTTAGTTTGTATTATTTAATTATTAAATTTGTTACTTAATAAATGGCAACCTGGCAGTATGCTTTAAGTTATAAGTTTGCCCACTATCAGTTTAATTTAAGTTCAGAATATATGTATTCTATTTTGGTGAATTTAAATTTGAGTATTGGTATATATATTTTGAGATGAATAAATTGAAGCCAGATGTTGCCAAAGTGACCTCTCTTGTGGAGATTTATTTATTTTGAAATATAAAAGGTTGTGTACGTGTAACCTATGTGAATATTGATCGGCCCAAAGGAAGTTAAATATTTAACAGAATTACACGTGCATTTTGTGGTAATAAACATGTGATGATTTTTGGTTTACGTGTGAATAATAAATCGGCCCAAAGGAAGATTTTTTATTTGACATGTTATTTTATTATCAATGTTTGATTACTACGACAAGATAGCACTTACAAGTTAATATTTTATCCAAAGATGAAATATAAATAGAGTGCCCAGTATCTTGAGATGGGATTTACCTTTATTCAAATTTATTTTTAGTTTTGGTATAAATTTAATGTGAGCTTATTTTGTTATTGTTCTTTGATTCAGCTGAAATTACTCCTGCAAGTATTACTGCCAACATCAATTCCATTCCTATGCTAAATGGCACTAACTTCAAATCATGGCAAGAGAACCTCAACATAGTTCTCGGAGTCATGGATCTCGACCTTGCGTTAAGGGTTGATTCTCCACCACCTCTTACATATGACAGTACTTCTGAACAGAAGAAAGAGATGGAAAGGTGGGAGAGATCAAATCGCGTGTGTATGATGATCATGAAGGAAGCCTTTCCAGAAACTTTCAGGGGCACTATGTCTGATAAGGTGAATACGGCTAAGGAATTTATAGCTGAAATTGAAAAAGTATTTGTCAAGAGTGAAAAGGCTGAAATTGGTACACTTTTGCCAAGTCTGATTTCAATGAGGTACCAAAAAAAAAAGGTAACATCAGGGAGTACATTATGCAAATGTCTCATCTTGCTTCAAAGTTGAAAGCACTTAAACTGGAACTCTCTGAGGACTTGCTAGTGCATCTGGTTTTGATATCCCTTCCTCCACGGTTTAGCCAGTTTAAGAGGAGCTATAACTGTCAAAAAGAGACTTGGTCTCTGAATGAGATCATCTCACACTGTGTTCAGGAAGAGGATAGATTGAAGCAAGAAAGGACAGAAAGTGCTCACTTAGCCGTTGTGCCAAAGGACAAAAGGAAAGACAAGAAAAGAAAGAATAAGGAAGCTGCGAATACGGCAACACAAAAGAAGCAACATAAGGAACCACCTAAAGATAATGATGATTGTTTCTTTTGTGGAGCCGCAGGGCATAAGAAGAAGCAGTGTACCAACTATCACGCTTGGCGTGCAAAGAAAGGTACCCTTCTTAATTTTGTTAGTTCAGAGGTTAATGTGACTTCAGTGCCAAGACACACGTGGTGGATAGATTCTGGTGCAACAACTTACATCAGTGTGTCTATGCAGGGTTGCCTCAATTGTCGAAATCCAAGTGATGGTGAAAGATACATCTACATAGGTGATGGCAACACGGTGGAAGTCGAAGCAATTGGAACTTTTAGATTATTGTTAAGAACTGGTTTTTATTTGGATTTGAATGAGAGTTTTATTGTATCGTCTTTTAGACGAAATTTGATTTCCATTTCAGCTTTGGACAAATTTGGTTATTATTGTTCATTTGGAAATGGGAAATTTAGTCTTTTTCATAATTCAAAATTGGTTGGATCTGGTTCTTTATCAGGTTACGATAATCTATATTTACTAGACACAATTGCTTCGTATAATGAATCATTGCATGTCAATGTAATTGGTAAAAAGCGCAAATTAACCAGCGAGAATTCAGCTTCGTTGTGGCACAAGAGATTAGGTCACATCTCCAAAAGAAGAATTGAGAGACTTGTGTCCGACGGTATTCTCGATCCCCTTGATTTTTCAGATTTTGATGTATGTGTGAATTGCATAAAGGGGAAACAAATAAATATTAGGAGATTTGGAGCCAATAGAAAACTTGACGTCTTAGAACTAATACATACTGATATTTCTGGACCATTCCCTACGGCTTCTTGGAATGGTCAACAGTATTTCATATCGTTCATAGACGACTTTTCAAGATATGGCTACATTTATCTCATTCATGAAAAATCGCAATCACTAGATGTGTTCAAAAATTTTAAGGCTGAAGTTGAAAACCAACTTGGCAAATGTATAAAAGGCGTTAGATCTGACCGTGGTGGTGAATACTACGGTAGATATGACGGATCAGGTGAACAACGTCCAGGACCATTTGCAAAATTCCTAGAGGAATGCGATATCGTCCCACAGTACACCATGCCGGGTTCGCCCACTATGAATGGTGTTGCTGAAAGACGAAACAGAACGCTTAAAGATATGGTGAGAAGTATGATTAGTCATTCTACCTTGGCTAAATCACTCTGGGGAGAAGCTTTAAAGACCGCAGCATATATACTCAACAGAGTTCCGACTAAAGCAACTGGTAAGACCCCTTATGAGCTTTGGACAGGCAAAAAGCCCAGCTTAAATCATATGCACATTTGGGGATGTCCAGCTGAGGTAAGGCCTTATAGGCCAAATGAAAAGAAACTGGACTCAAGGACTATCAGTTGTTATTTTATTGGATACTCTGAAAGATCCAGGGGTTACAAATTTTATGATCCCACAACTGAGGCTATTTTTGAGACGAATAATGCGCGGTTCTTTGAGGATGTTGAGTTTGCTGGGGAAGAAAGAATAAAGGACTTTGTCTTTGAAGAGGAGCATATTAATATTCCTCAAGTTGCTATTGACAATGCTCAGGAACAGTCTCTTATACCTGACGTTGCTCGAGAAACAACTCCAGATCAAGACAATGTGATTGAATAAACTCTACAACCTCAAGAACCAATGCCATTAAGGAAATCCACTGGAGAGAAGAGAAATGCAATTCCAAATCATTATTTTGTGTTTCTCCAAGAACATGAAGATGACATTGGAATGACTGAAGCTGATCCAATCAGCTTCCGTTAAGCCATGGAAAGTTCTAACTCTCAAAAGTGGATTGATGCCATGAATGAGGAGATGAAGTCTATGAACGACAATGACGTATGGGACCTTATCCAATTGCCTGAAGGTGCGAAACCCATTGGTTGCAAATGGATATTTAAAATCAAGAAGGATTCGAAGGGTAATGTGGAAAGGTACAGGGCACATCTTGTTGCTAAAGGCTTCACCCAGAAAGAAGGCATCGATTATACAGAGACTTTCTCTTCAGTTTCATCGAAAGACTCTTTCAGGACTATAATGGCATTAGTCGTACATTTTGATCTTGAGCTACATCAGATGGATGTTAAGACTGCGTTTCTGAATGGTGACATTGATGAGACAATTTATATGGTGCAACCTGAAAACTTTGTGTCTGGTGATGCAAAGTCTATGGTATGAAAATTAAAAAAAACCATCTATGGGCTTAAACAGGCATCTCGTCAGTGGAATCACAAATTTCATCAAGTTATCACCTCATTCTGTTTCGAGATGAATCTTGTTGAAGGTTTTGTATACCACATGTTCAGCGGGAGTAAGCATATTTTTCTGGTTTTATATGTCGATGACATATTGCTTGCCACAAACGATATGGCCTTGTTGCATGATACCAAGAAATTTATGAGAAAGAATTTTGAGATGAAAGATCTTGGTGAGGCAAATTTTGTATTAGGATTCAGATACATCGAAATCGCTCTTGAGGTATTCTTGGACTATCACAAAAGGCCTATATTGAAAAGATATTAAAGAGATTTGGCATGCAAGATTTAAACCAGGTGATACCCCTGTGGCTAAAGGAGACAAGTTCAGTCTCGAACAGTGCCCTAAGAATAAATTTGAGCATAAGGAAATGGAGATGATTCCCTATGCTACAGTAGTAGGAAGTCTGATGTATGCTCAAGTTTGTACGCGTCCGGATATTGCGTTCATTGTTGGCATGTTGGGCAGATACCTGAGTAATCCGGGAATAGATCATTGGAAAGCAGCCAAACGAGTCTTACGGTATCTACAGAGAACAAAAGAGCACATGCTCACATACAAAAAGTCGGATAAGTTGGAGATCATTGGATATTCAGACTCCGACTATGTGGGATGCCAAGATAGTTTAAAATCTACTTCATGCTACATATTTCTGCTTGCTGGAGGAGCTGTCTCTTGGAGGAGTGCTAAACAGTCACTCGTTACTCCTTCCACATTTGCAGCTGAATATGTAGCGTGTTTTGAGGTATCTGAACGTGCATCATGGCTGCAAGATTTTGTCACTGGGCTGCGAATTGTAGATGGAATTGAAAGACCACTTAAGATATTCTGTGACAATGAAACGGCAGTCAGGTTTGCTAATAACAACAAGAGGTCAAAGAAACACGTTGACATAAAGTTCTTGGTTGTTAAGCAAAAGGTTCAGGGAGGTGAGCTGTCTATAGAGCATATTAGTACAAACTCCATGGTTGCGGATCCGCTTACTAAGGGACTACCACCCAATGTCTTTCATGAGCACACTACTCGTATGAGTGTTATGTCATCTGAGGATATTCAGTTTTAGTGGGAGTTTGTAACTTTTACTGTTCTATTCATAGACACAATTTAGTTTTCAGTTTTTGGTTCAGGTTTACGGTTTTCAGTGTATGGATATTTTAAGAATATTTCTGCAGAAATAAAATATTCAGTTTATTATCCTCCCTGACTTGTTTTTCGGTTGGACCAGTTAGAAATAGGCATGTTTAGATCACATTACATGTAATTTCCATGCTACACATCCATGCTTGATCTGTGTCATTCGGTTATGTTGGTATATGTGATCAAGGAAGGTTTAGTTACGATATAAATGTAGCGAAAGCCGCCTTGGTTCTATGTTGACATGATTGATGGACGAGATTGTTTAGAGGTAATTCAGTTTATGATAGCAAATATTTGGAGCTCATAAGGTGAAATAAAATTATAAGGTTATGTGTATGTATATAGGTGTAGTCCAAGTGGGAGATTGTAAGATTATATGGACTTACAGTTACAACATGCATTTTGGACAAAAGTAGATCATATACATGTATATATCCATTGGAAAAATTACTCCATATACCTCCAAAAAGTTATATTTTACATAATAGAAAATGCATTTGCGTTCTCATCACTGAACATTGTATATAACATGTTGTCTCCACAATATTGAAAAATTAAAGCATCTGCAACTTGTTTTGGACTCACTTCCAATGATGAATTCTCTTCTGTTTTAGTCATAATTTCTACTCTCTTCCCAGCTGTCTTTTTAAGTTTCTTCAACACTTTATTTGGATTGATTCTTCCCCCTCACTACCACCTTGTGTTTGTTCATATCCGTCATAAATTCTTCAATCCCTTTGATTTTGGAAGTAACTTTAGCGACTTATTTTTCACTACCCTCGCAATACGTAGAAATTTTAAATTCTACTTCCAAAACTTTGTTTAGTTCTTTTTTCTTCTTGGCTACAATTGGGAATGATAGAACATGGAAACATTTGAAAATCCAAAGTTGGTTATTGCGGTTGTCACGACCTTTTTTTAACACACAAAAGCTAAAATAAATAGAATATGTGTATTTAAAGGCTGTGACGGGTGTTCAAAAAGGTACAAAATTATTTTTTAGAGAAATTCAGAGTCGCCACTTGACATAGTTTAAGGTGTGCCAAGTCACCAAAAGGTACCTTAGAACACCTCTGACTCGTCTAATGGTCTGCGTTAGAGATTCGGGTAAGGTTCTCAGTTGACTCTCGGGAAGGTATTAGGCACCCTCGAGTCCTGTGTCGAGCACAGTTGCTTTATTGTCGCAATTTTGATTTATCAAATATGGTTGTTATATTAATGCCATTAATTTGAACTTGTACTTTGATTTAGAAAAATTTAAAAGTGTTATTCTTATCCAACCTCACAGAGGATCGGATAAATTTACACTTTAATTCGGAAAAAAATTTAAAAGCGTTATTCGTATCCAACCTCACAGAGGATCGGATGAATCTACGCTTTGATCTATAGTAAATAAATATTTTAAATAAAATGTATCGCGCATTTCCAACCTCACAAAGGATTGGTCTATCTTAAAAATAATGTAGTTAACTTTCTAAAATATAATTAATTTAGAATTGGCTTATCTTATTTTAATTTTTCTCTTAGCCTAATAAGTAGATTACAAATCATACTTATCGTTTGTGCCTAATCGCATGAGTCTTCTCACTCCTATTTAATTTGCCTAATCGTATGAATTTTCGCACTCCTATTAGTTTGCATAATCGCCTATCAGATTCTTTGTTATCTCATGGTTATTCTTTCTCAATTTAATTAAAACTATGCCATGTTCACAAAAAAGTTGCCAAGTGATTGGGCTACTCGCATAGGCCTACTTCAATAAAATTAATCTTACCATACACAGACCAAACTCATTTTCTGACTCAAAACATTTACAATCTTAAGAATAACAAAATAGAAATGTAAACTAAGTTCCAAGAGGAGAGATGAAATGTAAGTTTTGGAACTAAAAATAGGAGAAAACAAGACATGGACCTACTCACATGGACCAGCATATTTATAAGTGATTAAAGAAGTCTATTTCCTACAGCTAACATCTCAGTTGTAAACTAGACCAAAATCACCTCACTCCCTAGTCCCTACAGACAAATCCTTAACTCATATCTTTATTCCAAGAACATCTTTTATCTTTTAGCGAAAAGTTACATTCCTTTGTTAGCAATATATGCACTTTTCTACAGCAATATTATACATTCATGCTAAGAATAATAAAATAGAAATGTCGAAATATACAAGAAAAAGATGAGGAACAAAAAAAAAACTAGCATATATTCGGAGATACATTTGATACAAAAAATGGTTTTACCAGAGACATCTTTTAATAGATCTGCATAAAAATGAAGCTTTGTGTGCCTCAAAAAGTCAGGTAATTTGTGTTTACCTAGTATGAGAAAAATGAGCTCAAAAACTTAATGAGCAATGATGAAACCAAGCAGCAACAACCAGCAGTTGAACAGCCACGAAAACAACTTTTTTTTTTAATCCTAAAGCCAAAGATTTATGCCCCAAAAGACTCAATCTTTTGGTTCTAAACCTTACCACTTAAACTCTATATTTTTTCAAGTATTTGCTCTCTATTTTCAGCCTTGTTTCAGCTGGTTATTATCTGTGTTTTCAGTTGTTAGATGGTGTTGAATGAGGGCAATAAATGGCCCTATTTATTGGCTGAAATTGAGACCAAAGGGTGGGGTATGGACTTGTACAAAAGTACAAGCCCACACCCCTATACTTGAGTGTTTTTTTGGCCATTTTCAGCATAGTAGAGCAGCTGAAAGATGATTATTTCAGCAGCCAAAACAGTCCTAAAAGGCTGAAAAATGTACAAGTAGGGTCCTCTAAAGGACCCCCATTACTCATTACATTAACTAGAAGGAAACTAGGACCAAACTAGACAACTAATCAGCCCCAAACTGAGTTGAAACTGAACCAAATGCAACCAGATTCTAACTTGTAACTAAACTAAAACAAACCGGACATTGAGAGCTTCTGGTAAGCTAAAATAAGCTGCAGCTAGACCCAAAACTCAAACCAGAACAAAATCAAACAACCAAACTAGTGTGCATAACAGACATTCATATATGATTTCTAACTAACAATGAGGCAAATAGCCAAACATACATATCTGAACTTTGCACTAACAGTGAAACAAACATGATTTCCCATTTTTCATTGTCAATACATATACAAGATGAAGTTCAAAAGATTGTGCAATGTTAACAACTACGTAATTGAAAAATTAAGCAAGTAAATCAGCCTATAGTAGAAGGAAAAATACAATCTAGCTAGTCGTCTAAGCCAATGCCAAGCAAGAAAAAAACTCACTCGTCAACGCGAATACCACGTCGCTGCCATGACTCGCACACTGCCTCGCTCTCGAATCAGCCTCGTACGCCACTGTTTTCAGCTGCTTCACTAATACCCGAGCATCGGGACAGCCCCCTCGCCCTCGCCACTCGTCTCAAAGTCCACTGCCTCATCGCCTAAAGATCAACACTGTCCTCATCTAGGCTGCCTCTAACACCACGTCATTGCCTCGCCGAGCTACAAACGCCATCAAAACAGTTCCCACAGCCTAGCCAATTTTTAATGATCAACAACATCACAAACTACCAACTAGCATACGAACAACAAAACAAACCTCCAACTACACCCCACAAACTGCCACGACCTCAGCCCCTCATCATCATCGAGTCATCCTCGTCACCCATCACCAACCATAACACACAAAAAAAGAAAAGAAAATAAGAAGAAGAAGAAGAACAAAGAAAAACAGAAAGAGAAACAGAAAAACAGGAAGGGGAAAAGGGAACGGGCAAAAAGGAGAGGGATATTGAGAGATGGAGATGCGAGGTGACGGGGAAGGGTAATGGAAAGAGAAAGATCCAAAAACTTACCGGAAAAAAGTCAAGGTGGCCGGAGTTGAGCTTTGACCGAGTCTTTGACTCCCGATCTACGCTAAACGGCTATGAATTTGAGAAAACCAATAGCATAAATGGCAAGAGGGGGCCGAGATATTTCAAATGGTATATATATTGTATTTTTCCGGCCACCGGAGGTGGTGGCTGGCGGCGGAGCAGCGGTGGCTCCGCCGTGGGAGGCGAATTCCGGCGGCCCCGGCGAAATTTGGCAAGAGTTTGCCCCTTTTTTCTGAGTTTTGTGTAAATGGCAAGAAAAATGGGATTTTAAGCTTATATAACATGGGTATGGGCTTGGGTAAATAAGTGGGCTAATGGGCTAAAAGCTGGGCTGTTATTTTTTAATGAATAGCCGTTAAAATGGCACTACATACTAAATTAATCAAACACAATCACATAATCTACACTAATATTTAAACATAGAATTACAATTACGCACGTAATAATATTTTTGTTAATTTCACATTTTACTTCCTAATTAATGACAAATTTAGTTAGAACAAACACTAGAAGTCCATAAAAAATTGACGAAGCGTCCTAAGAATCTAATACGACTATTTTGAGCATTTTATGAATTTTGGTGCCAAAATTAGGTGATTACAGCGGTTACTGCAGTTATTTTGGAGAAAAAGATTACGAATGATCGACAAAAGTTTGATTTGTTTTAATTTGTTGTTTTTTTTTTAGATATGTATTTTAGTTGTGGGTGTATTGTTATTGCTATTTGAATTTGGAACAACATATGAAAGTGGAAAATAGAGTGCTGGATTTTGTTGGTGATTTAGTGGTAGTGTAACAGTGGAGATGAAATGAGGAAGATGATAAAGACTTAATTAGTTACTATTTTTATTTATTTATTGAATGATATATTTTAAAAAGGGTGGGTCATAAAAAGATCCAAATATTTTGAGTGGGTATGAGTTTGGTTCCCAAAGCTTGCCACATGTCCTTCCGTTAAAAATAAAGGCATATCTGAACTAAAGTTGGAAGGTAGGTGGCCAAATAGTATTACGGAAGGTAACTTGAAATAATAAAAAATAGTAAAGGGATAAATCTGACTCTTTTCCAATAAAAATTTGGTGCCAACTTTAAGAGTCTCCTTATCTATTTGGCCTTATAAATTTAGCTAGCATTTGAACATAAATTTGATTGAAACTTGAGAATTTGAGTTTTTGGATTTTAGTTGAAAAATAATTAATGAAACTTAAAGTTGGACATATAATTTACTTGAAAAATAGTTGAAGTTTTGTAGGTAAGATAAGACAATTTTTAAAAAAATTCCCAAAAAGTGCTCTTGATTTTTCAAAACTCTTTTGGAAAACTAGACAAAAATTGATCAAAAAGTATTTCCAAACAAAATTTCTCCCAAAAATCTCCAAAAAAGTGCTCCAAAGATTAGAAATTGATCACAACCTCAACTCCTACACCTGTAATTTATATATGTGTTCAAAGATTAGTTGATTGAATATGACAATGACACGTGAATCCGATTAAAAAGTCACAAATAGATTCAGATATTGTGTTCATATTGCCAACAAATTAAATATCCAAGATAAATAAATCACTAAAGTGAATTAGAAACGCAAGAAAGGATAAATTATCAATGGAGACAAGCCGAACCCAACCCAAATTAAATTACTCGATTTCGACAAACTACTAATTGGAGGCTGGAGGAGACCATAATAATTTTTTTTGAACAAAACAATTGAAATTAGACATCAAAGTATAAATCCATACCATTGTGGAATGTTAAATTCACCATTTTTTTTAAAAAAGAAAAAACTTAGACAATACGAGCGACAACAATTAAGGTACTCTAAGTGCTCCAAAGTTCAAGGGAATATAGGAGATGGGAATATATGATTACGGTTTTTATTTTACAAAGAGCTATGATTATTATATATAAACTAGTTATGAGTACGTACGTTGCGCGTGTATTCCATACTAAGGAGTATTAAAAATTTAAAAGTAAAAAAAACTTATTATTGTTTTAAAAATATATTATTTACTGGTTGTGTTTACCACTAACTGATGTGTTTAATTATGATATTTCTAAATTTTGAAAGGTGAATTTCAAGACTGATTGTGATTGTTTAGTAGACTTTAGTATTAAGTGAAAACGAAAAGAAGAAAAACACATACAATTGAATCTGACAAAATCTTCACACAGTTAAGAATTAAGACTCAGTACATTACCCAGGTTACTAATATATATATACAAACACCATATCTTTGATAAGGTATTTGGATGTAACTTATTATAACACATTTTGGTCTATATATTCTATTTGTAGATCCTCCATGGATGAATTAGGTTGATGGTTATTCGTTATTAGCTATTTGCCTCATCTTTAAATCATGTTGCATATATTATTGATTAAATTCTTCTCTTCCCGGACAAAAATAAATAAAGTATTAAATTCCAAAATATAACAAAGTAGCAATGCAACAGTAGCATCTTCACTGCCTCCTCCTTCACCACCATAGAGGAAATTTTACAAATCAAGCCATGATTTCATTGTGGTATAAATCGAATACCATTTATATAATACAACTTTTGAGGATAATAAAATGGGAAAAAGAGGAATATCACAGAAAAAATAAAAATATAATTGTTGTTGACAAAACAGTGGGATGAAGTTATCCCAACATATATACTTACCAAATGGCCAAGCAGATGTACTTTAGAACATAATAGAGCTTTGCGCATATTAAGATATATACGCAAAACAGATATGATATATCAAACATGTAAATGAATAAATAAATTGAATGTAAATAACCATTATGAGATATACTCACAGCCAACAATTCCATGACTTTCACTATTCAGTAATTACGGGCTGGCCAGTATGTTGTAAAGATTAAAATGTCCAAAGTGATGTATGAATATCACAAGTATGTATCGAATCACATAATTCTGATAAATATCTATTTAAGAGAATAAGTGAATTAATGAATAGATATCACAAAAATGGGCCAAATGACCATCTACGAGCAATTGCATTTGACATATACGGTACCTGTATATGTATTATCAATTGGAACTATTCAAAATTTTCATTTAAATACAAATAAGAGAGAGAGTATTTGGTTAATGTACCCATTTAAGAAGGAATAATTATTTATGCAACTCTTCAAAGTCTGCGCTTTCAGATTCACGAGCAATGTTTAATATACCCATTTATGAAAAATACTACTTTTGTACCAAATAATTCATGACGTTTTTATTTAAAGTTAAATTAACTTTTTAATGCAAAAATTATAGGTAGTAGTTTTTAATTGAAGGGTAAAATGGTCACTTACTTTTTACTTAAGGGATTGGCTCTTTTAAAATAGTACTAGTTTTGGCGTACATGCGTTGCACGTGTTATCTAACGCAATTTAATGACAATCTAGTATCAGAAAAATAAAAGTAAAATCAAATAAATCTATTGAGCTTTGTTTGATATAAGGATGAACGGACTACCGATGATATCTTAGAACAACCCAAACTCAACTGTTTATCTAATTACACAGTAAAAAAATGGGGATAAAACTGATATTTAACTTATTCATTCCTAAGTAACTCTTATGTTTCATCTCTTATCTTCAATCTAACTCTCAGAATTTGGTTTCCCCACATACCTAAATAAAGAGTTTTTCAAGCAAGTACCATACAAATAGGTTTCCTTGCATACCTGAATAAGCTAGGGGAGAATATATATTCAAGTGACTTCAGTTAGTCAAATTATGAAATAATAAATAATTATATTTAAGAACAGCTTGGACTTTTAGCAAATTTGGCCTCCAAGAATGATAAGAGGCACCCCATGATTTCTACCGAAAAAAATAAAAAAGATTTGGTAAGAACTTACACATGCTTTGAAAGTGTTAGCTTTCCAAGAATTTGGTATAAGCACAAAATAAGTAACACATCAAAACCTAATTGAAAGATGAAATTGAAAAAGTTAAAATACAAAATAAGCTCATCGAATGTCTCTTTCCTCCATCTGTGTAATTCTTATTTCTTTCTTCACTATTATTAGTATAGAAGCTTACCATTGCGATTGTCATTGTGGCTTTATATTATTTTCAAAAGATGCACGAAAATATAGTGAATGGTTGAGTGCTTAAAGCCTTTTTACTAAAAAGTTAGTAAAGCATTTTTTTCATAGATAAAGAATTATAGCTATTTATCAATATAAGTCATCAAAAGAGAAAAGTGACACCAATTCAAAGAACAACCACAAACTCGTTTAAAGTAATAACTGAACCTAATCCCTTTATTCACTCGGACTCTGAAAAAATCTAAACATGAAAAAATTGCGTCTATTCATTTCATTCATTCAGTTCCCGCACAAATTTTAAAAAGAAAATTTTATATAAATAGCCGCTCTAGATAGTATGCATAAACTATGCACATATTATGCACACACACACACACACACACACACACATATATATATATAGCATTGTTAATGGAGTATAATTTTTCTTTTTAAAAAAATAAGTTACCATATTCTTGCAATCAAATAGTGATGAATAACATATGCATCAATACAATGGTCATGAACATAAATGGTTCAGAAAAAAATAGACTTATCAATTCATAAGAATGATTTTAACTTGCTAATAAAAGATTAAACTACAGACCAGAAAAAACATAAAAGATTTTAACCAAATGATTTTTAAGAATTGTACTTCAAAAGAATTAACACTAAATCAATATAAAGACAAATCAATTAAATTTGTTCTTGAATTTTACAAGATTTTTTTCTTGCTTACCATGCAAAGTCTGTGAAATTGAGAATGAAATTTGAATATTACCTGAGATCATTGTTCTTGAAGTAAAGCTTGGAAATTTTTTAATAGTGTCATCTATAAAATTTAAAAATTAGCCAAGAACTTCATTAAATTTGAAATCAGTACAAAGAAAATAAATTAAGACCTAAAATCTCATAAAAGAAAACAACATGTAATATGCAATTTTTTTTTCTTATGCATATCAAATCCTATAATGAAAAGCAAAAAAAAAAAAAAAAAAAAAAAAAAGAGCTAAGAAGTTCGGCAACTTTCATGTGTAAATCAGGAGAATTATATATATTTGCACTGAATTCTCATCAAACAAGATTACAAATGAAGAAGGCAAATTTAACTTGAACTTGTAAATATGCATTTAGAGCGAGACATAAGATAAATACTCACATCATTATAATGCAAACAATATGGTTGTGAAATATAATTAACAATAACATGTATATGTATACCTTTGAAGCGTCAAAACCCACGTCAGTCTTCCTTTGCCATATTTTACAACCCCGAAATTTGATCAACCTTTAGCTCATGTCCAGCGCTAACTTTTGTTTTATGGACAAGTAGAGGCGATGAATTCAAATTGTCCTATATATTAAATTCCTTGACATACAAAAGTACAAACAGACACAAGAATATTTTGTAGTGAGTTAATCACTTGAATATCGAATCAATTATAACTCTTCTTCACATTAAAAAGTGACAATATATCGTAATGGTCTTATAGTTTTCGATAACTTATCTTCACCCAGCCATAATGAATATATATAGTTAATGTAAGAGTCTGTATTTGTGATAGGATCCTCATCGTACTTAATTTGGATAGGACAATTTTGATTTACCGAAATGTTAGGATACATGGGCACATTTTAGTTGAATACAAAGTTTACGCAGTCTAAAATTTAAAATATTTCCAAGTTTGTTAGAACACTAACTTTTAGGTAGCAATCATTAATACTCAATCCAACATTATCAATTACCGCAATGACTCAACATAAAAGGTATTATAAATATGGTAGGTCTCCGAAAAATTGACTGTGGACATTTATGGATAGTCAAGTTTTATATGGATTGGACTATGATTAAGTAGCGTATATATATCAGACAACTTAAATAGTTAAACATTAACAATAAATTTAATTATTATTTTATTTAGAAAATAATTAACTAAATTAAATTTACAAATTTGTCCAATTTAAAATCACTTACGAAGGCTAAAAAAATCGAGTGACATTTCACTAAGACCTTGTACTTTTATAATAGTATAGATGATATGATTAGGTGAAGCCGTAAATCTATTATTCTTTACCAGCAATGGCTAGACTAATGAGGAAATTGAGTAAAAATGGCATTTTTGGAGAGATACGAACAAATGCTATCTTACAAAGCTTCTCCAATCTTGCAAAAATTTAATCTCAACTTTTTTCCTAATTGAGAATCAAATTTTTTTTCATGTTGTAAACTGGTGAACTCCGTTATTTTATTTGTTTCGTTAGTTATCATGGCCGTTCCCCATTTATTTTTATCACACCCACCATGCCCACAATACCTCGCACACCAACGTGACAAACTAACTTCACTTGCTTTTTCTTAAACGGAACGCCAACACCTTACATCATCCTTCCTACTCATATGTAACTACTATTCACTCTGATCTGTTCCATTCACTCAAAGTCAGAGCTAGTCCTCCCCCCTCTCCCCACCCACCCCACCCACCTTCAACACTAGGGGGCCCGGAAGTTATGTCGGACGCTTTGATAAATGGGCTCGCCGGTGCCGGTGGTGGTATCATCGCTCAGCTTATTACTTATCCTCTCCAAACCGTAATTATTACTCCTTTTATTACCCTTTTCTTTTTCTTCTTTCTCCTCTTTGTTTGTTTAATTTGGATTCTGTTATTATTTTAGGTGAATACTCGGCAGCAAACTAACCGGATTTCCAAAAAGGATAAGCAAAAGCTTAGTACAATTGAGCAAATGTATCAGGTATTTTCTTAGATCTGTTATTATTAGTAATTCAGTTGTTTTAAGTTGTTATGTTTGCTTTGAATTTTAGAATTAACATGATGCGCAGGTTGTAAGTCAAGAAGGATGGGGTCGCCTTTACGGTGGCTTAGCTCCCTCCCTAGTGGGTACCGCTGCCTCCCAGGTACGACTTTAACTTCGTGTCCAGTCAAACTATGTCACATAAAGTAGTTGGAAAGATGTAATACAATCTTCATAAATTTTTTTAAAAATACAAAGACGGTCCTTTAAAATATCTAACCGACCACCTAACCAGCAATAACAACAACATACCCAGTGTTATCTCACACGTGGGGTTTGGCGAGCAGCCTTAAGTCTATTATTGGGAAGATGAATATGGGTCATATGTGGTCCCTTGTCTTTGGGGAATGTGCCAATCTTACGTACTGGATATGATTGGCTTATCTGCAGTAGTTGTTCTGTCTTTCTCATCTTTATTGCAGAGGTACTACTACTAACAAAAGTTAACATAATTTTGAAACTTATGATGATCTCTTTTAAGTTCTTAATTGTCATTACACATAATTTGTTTATAAACAGTTATAACTTGCATTGCTCGTCAACAAATGATTCTTTGTCTAATTAACACTGACATGTACTGAAATGATTATGATTAACTTGGCACGGAGGGATCACTTGATCATTAGTGTGAGCTGGAGGTTACCTTGCATGAAAAGATTGTATGATAATACTGCACTAGGTTTTGGGTTAGATTTCCTGTATTCACAGCTCACAGTTCTTGGAACTGAAAATCAACAAAGCCTTATCTATATTAGTGGCTGTTCTTTTGAACTTTTTCCTTTTGGACGGTAAATTGCTCTCAGCATTTGTTATGGCCTCTTAATTTTGCTGAAAAATTGATGATGTTTAGACATTGATTTTGAATAAGCAATTCATACACTGCTTAGTTGACGACTATTCTTTGTCCACCCCCCCCCCCCCCCCCCCCCCCCCACAACTAATCCCCAGTAGTGCGGTCTCATGGATTTTCAGTAAAGTATCTGGTCATTCAAAAATTGTCACTTGCAGAATACAGTGGACACTGTTACATTGGACTGGTTCAGATCATAGATGCACAGATGGACATGTTTACTTTGAGGGTGTTCTCATATTCTTGTAACAAACAATTGACGTAGAAAAGTAAACACAGTCAATTACTTTTTCCTAGCCTCGGTGCTGGAATACTTTAGCTCTTTCTTTGTAACTAAAATTGATCTATGAGCTTGCTCTGCTTGTTGTGTGGTGGTGAAAACTCTGATCAGTTAGGCTGCTGTAAATTTGTGGTTACAGGGTGTATACTATTATTTCTATCAAATATTCAGAAGCCGAGCAGAAATTGCTGCACTTGAACGCAAGAAGAAAGGATTTGGTGATGGATCGGTTGGAATGTTCTCATCACTTCTGGTGGCTGCTTTATCTGGGTAATTTACTTGTCGGTGGCATATTAGAATTTTATGTCCACTTCTTTTGTAGCATTGGTACCTTAGATTGGCTTGGTGAAGTGATCCTGGTGATGTCTATCATGCATCCTAGTCCACTATAATATGGCTCTTGTCTTCTTTACATAATGCCTTTTAATCGGGATCACAAGTTTCTGTCTTTTGGCATAATGTGGATTAAGCAAATTTCTTTTGTTATCGGTGGGCAAATGTAAAGGATCCATGTATAGCTTTGAACTTTTTGATTTCTCCTCTGATAGTTACCATTGAGCTTTTTTACTTTCCTATGCTGCAGGTGTGTTAATGTTCTGATGACAAATCCCATATGGGTCGTCGTTACCCGCATGCAGGTAACCTTGTTTTTAATTTAGTTCCTTTGGTGAGTTTAGGTAATTGATGTACTTTCTTCAAATATTCTGGTGAACTTAGTGCAGAATTAAGTTCATCGCTGTTATAGCTGCTCTGTGATCTCTTACATGTTATGGAATGAATACGTTTCCTTTTTACTTTCATTTCTACCACTTCCAATACTGTGGTATATTAGTTTACTAATTTACTAGGATATTATTGGCAGTAAAATTCAGATGTAAAGCTATAATATAGTTTTTGTAGAGCAGCAATGAAGTTGATGGTTTTACGCCCGGGGGGGGGGGGGGGGGGGGGTGTACCAGTATTGATTCTGCCGCATTAATAAGGGGTTCTTGTTCATTTTCTATCAAATAGAATGTAAGATTGCGGTTGCCTTTACCGCAGTAAGTGGAATACTTGCAAGTACGATTTTGGGGGGAAAGGCATACACCCAACCGACCCCCTTTAAAGTTTTCAGACTTCAGTCTTTGATTATGTTTATTCTGCATATTGTACTGATCTAGTTTACCAAGAATTTTGTTCTGCATTTAATGTTGGAGTACCTTTATTATATTCAATGTATCATTGTATTGTCACAAGTTTCCACTCAGTAACCTGGCTAAGCTTGATTCCTCCAACAGGCGTGGTTCTTTAACTGTATGCTTTGATCTAAGATGTGGAAGTTCCTCTACTTTTTCCTCCACGGTGCATTATGAGTTAGTTATCAAAGAGAGTTAATTTCTACTACAACCTTGGGACTTTAGCTGTCTGCTTTCATCTAAGCTGGAAGTTTTTTTTTCACTGATACCTCCTTGGGGTTGAGATATGAATGATAGTAACAGAAGTTTAACTATGTATTGGGTCATTTTTGCAATCTATTTGAATACGAAAGTGGAAGAAGCATCATCTAAGTTGTGGATGGTAGTTTCTATAAAAACTGTAGTAACCTTCGTATTGAAATGTCAAATGCTTGCTTTGGAGACATAACGATGACCTCTATATTTGTTCCTTTTCCTTTCACATATAGTTGATATAACTGGTATTTATAAAAAAATTGATGGATACTTGTTTACTTAGCTTTGGCATGTAGAAGGTTTATTTAATGTGTTTACATACCCTGCCACTTCCTCGCACAAACTGTTGTCATTTTGTATATTCTATTTATACCTTGCAACTTTTGTGCAGACTCATATGAAAAAGTCAAAAGGTAGCCAACCTGAACCTGTGGCATCAAAGGATGCAATCATTGATGTGGTTGAACCGCCTCCTTTTGGAACTACCCATGCTGTATGTACTTTACTCTTCCTATTACAAGATTAACTTTTGGTTCATGGAAACATACATGCCCTGATAAGCAGATGCAGCTCTCTGATAGACAATTTTGTAATTCTCAAGGCTTTAAGCTTGAAATATTTATTTTGATTAGTTGGCTGAAAGCTTGTCTTGCTTTTTAAACACAAATTGTCTGGCAGCATTGTAATATGGAAAATGATATTTTCTCAAGGACATTCTCAAGAATGCAGTTGGTTCAATAAAAGAGCAGAAATAGATAATTTCACTGCAGCTTTTATGAGGAAAATCTATGATGATACTACAACTTTTATGTGTGGTTCGTCTCTGATCATTTAGCAGTCACATAAGTATTTGCGCTCATCCCATGGAAGTATGAATGTTTGTTTATTTCATAATCATGGAGACTATACCTCTGTGTTTCTCATAGGCACTTTTTTTCACAGATTCAAGAAGTCTATGATGAAGCTGGAGTTTGGGGTTTCTGGAAAGGTGTTGTTCCAACGTTAATCATGGTATGTGAGAACTGACTCTACTAAGTAGTAATCAATGGTTGCTGATTCTTTTCACTGATAAATACAGGTCAGCAATCCTTCTATTCAATTTATGATATATGAAACCCTTTTGAACAAAATAAGGAAACGCCGTGCGTCTAGCAATAAAGGCACCAGTGGTGTCACTGCGTTGGAGGTAAATCTTTGTACCTTACACTTGGTTTTTTGCTGTTTAGTCTATGAGGCTGATATTTTAGCTTTTTACCTTAGATCTTTTGGAGCTCATGCGCTTGTATATTTTGATTAGGTATTTCTACTTGGAGCTGTGGCAAAGCTTGGGGCAACAGTTGCAACGTATCCTCTTCTGGTTGTGAAGGTAATATAAGTTCTTTTTTTTTCTGCAGAAACATTTGCTTTCCCTTTCTTCCCCCTTCTCTTGAAATCTTATGATCGTTTAGATTAAAATGTCTTATTCTTCTCATACAATTTCCTCTAGTTTTTCGTAAGATACTCTTTTCTTGTTTATGTTGTACTGCATTCCATGTCTCTGTGGTCAATTTCGAGAATAAACGGGTGAACTACAAGCTTAATGTGGCATGGGTCAATGCTGTCCTCGTGACATTCTGTTTTTGTTGAACTGTATCATGTTCAGTTTAAGGTAATTTCAGTCGTGCATTCTCAGAAAAGTAATTTCAGTCATCATAGTACAAACGCTCACCACCACCTTTCTGGTTTCATTACAACTATTGATTGGAGCTGTTCAAACAATGTTGCAGCAATATCCAATTTAGAAATGTTAGTTTTCTCTGAAGAGTTTGGTCTACTATCCAACAACTATTTGAGATTCTTTTTCCTGTGTTAAAAGTATAATTCCTATCTTTGCAGTCAAGACTTCAAGCAAAGCAAGTTACTGGTGGCGATAAAAGGCATCAGTACAAAGGTTAGTACACTAGTCACTAACAATTGCTGTTGTAAACGTCGCTCTAAATGTTCTGGAAGTTCTTCAGATCACTTATGTTACAGTGGTGGATATAATCTGCAACCTTGGAAGTCTTAGGATTACCGAATAAGTTTTTTGATCATTTGTACAATTTAGGTAGTAAGTGTTGTTTGCATGCCATTCAGGTACCCTTGATGCTATTTTCAAGATGATACGCTACGAAGGCTTTTATGGATTTTACAAGGGGATGGGCACGAAAATCGTACAGAGTGTTCTAGCAGCTGCTGTTCTATTCATGGTGAAGGAGGAAATTGTCAGGGGCGTTAGATGGTTAGTAACAGGAAGTCCGGCGGCTAGTACTGTCAGATCAAAGCCTCACTAAGATTTTCCTCCATTATAGTGTTGGGCAAGTGCAGCTCACCCTCAGCGGATATACCTACAGAATTTAGGAAGCACACCTTGTAATAGCAAAGAGGATAATTCGAAACTGACGAAAAGAAATATGATCCACTAATGGATGACCACCGCCGCTCGCTCATTCCTTCGTCTCCATTACAGGCCCATTATTTATGCCATCAATTGTTTGAACTTGGATTGAGCTACCTAGCAAAATGGATAAAATGGACGTATTGATTGTTTGAATACTTCTGCTTTAGGAAACTACTGTGGGATACATCATTAAGGTTCCGTTTGTTAGAGTCTTTGCGAAAAAAATGAAGTTTTTGATAGATTCGGAAAACTGTGTTTGGAAATTTATTTTGCAAGTAGGAGTACTTCTCAAACAAATAAGAGTACTAAACAGACGCTACTAAACTTTCTGGGATTGATGCTTCTGGAATGAGGTTAAAGTATCAACTTTTAGTAACAAGGATTTGTTCTTTTTCCGTTGAGCTTTATCTACTTGCAAAATTTGAAATTAAAATCATATATTCCTTACAGAAAATCTGGATAACGCTCTCTTAGACAATATGTACTAATGGACTTTGAATCGAATTTAATTGTCATGAGGTTGCCAATGATTCATTTTCTCATGTCACTTTAAATTAGCCGATCCAAGTGCAGTCTGCAGATTAGTAGTGGAAATTTACCTAGCGTTACCAATGCTTCATGCTCTTTACGAAACTTTTCCACCAATCCGCCAACAATGAAGAGCATCGAGCTAATGATGTCAATCTCGACTGGCTTGGACAAGCTATAGGATTGGCTTAAAGGGAAAATCCCAAAGTTCAGAGTAAATTTTTAGTAGGCCAGGAATGTGTATCGAGCTTGGTAGATATATTGTTCTCGAGGGGCTGCAAGGACTGATACATAATTAGTTTTCTACTTTTCTTTGTTAAAATTAAGTCCATTTAATTTTTGTAGTTTTGTAGTACATCACATGGCATCATCAATAACGTCATTCCAGATGAGTAGTCTTTAATAGTAACACCCTAAAACTTAGCGACCAATTTACAGAACAAGAAGTTAAGTAAGGGTTGGGAGAATTGATTAAAGAGCTTGGCCGAAGTAAGATTTTCCACTACTATCATTAGCATTTTACATACTAATATATAAGAGCAGAAAAAGAGAAAGAATAATGTTCTAGATTTAAGTGAGGCTTGGTAAATTGGCAATATCTCCTTGAATTATTGCAGTGTCATAGTTGACAGGTCCACAGGCCACCAAAGGAACCATGGCCTTTGCCACTAAACCTGCCAGTTAGTCACATCCGCTAACTGGCCATCCGTTAGAAAATATCCAAATGGTCCTCAATACGCAAGGATGGAACTATTTTGGTATTGACATACTCCATCTTTTAACACAAAAATCTTCTTTATTGTCCACAAAAATTAGATATTTTAGTCCAGATTCCTTTAAACTAACAAAACACTACTGTTTTAACAGTTTGTGTCCTCATGTGAGAAATCAACTACTTAAAAGAAAGCGAGGAAACCTTATTGCTGATTAGCTCGATAGAGAATTCTTGGATAAAATCCAAGGTTTTTATCCAAGGTTCATTGGTTTAACTAAAACGAAACCAATTCCTTTTGGCAAAAGGTTAGTTTCCATTGGTTTAACGTCGCATTCTTACATTTAACCATTATGTTATGCATGCGAGTATAAACCAATCCACCTAATTAACGCTTCATGTTATAATATAATCGATGTTTCGGCTTTTGGGTACTGGACATTATATAGTAGTAGTTTGTTTTTCTGACCATTTTAAGTATGATGCCTAAAAGCTAAATTTTAAATTCTACCGTTGTATTTTTCCCGAAATTTGTCATATTTAGTACAATTATTTAATTTTAGTAATGAAAATTAAAATGGACATTTGGATGGAGTGATGGGGGATAATAAATGCATGTGACTGTGAAGATTAGAGTCTAAACTTTTCGATCAAAAGGTCTAAAGAAATACTAAGAAAGTTCCTAAACCAGCCTCATCCGAATAAGTGTTTGGGAACTTATGAGATTTATAAATAAAATATGAAAATCTGATCCAAAAATTTTAATGTTAATTCGACAAATCTTTTTTGGATCTATTACGTTAAAAACATGCATCGGTTAGACTAAGTCTATGATGACGTCTAACAATGCAAAACAAATTAATCTCCTAAAGAACAAATTCTCCTTTTAAAGGATATAATAAGTGTTAAGATATAGATAACGTTGGTTTTAAATGTAAATATATCAGTGTATATCCTAGAGTTAGTTTAGGATTGGATATCTCTTATCAGTATTATTGAGAGTTTGTAGGATACAAAACTTGTATCAGAAACCTGTATAAAAGAGGACACATCCTCTTCATTGTAAAGCAATCTTTCCCAATCAATACAATAGCTTTTATCAGATTGCCACCAAGACTCACGTCTACCATCAACAATGGCACTCCCTTCCATTACCAACCTCACTACACAGGCAACTCAAACAAACCCATCTCCATTCTCAACCAATGTAACCCATTCAAGCTCAAGTTTGATCAAACTCGATCGCAATAACTACATAATCTGGAAATCCCAATTATTGCCTGTACTTAGAGGATATGATCTTGAAGGGTATGTTGATGGCTCTAATAAGTGTCCACCACGTATGATCTCTAATAGCCAGGAAGGCTCACCTGAAGCGACTATTAATCCGTTATACACCACTTGAAAAAAGCAGGATCAACTACTGCTTTCATGGATTCTCTCCACATTAACTGAAGGTGTTTTGGCCCAAGTAGTTGGGTGTACTTCATCTAGGGACGTCTGGGAAACACTGGAAAATATGTTTGCCTCGCAATCAAAAGCTAGAATCATGCAACTCCGGCTTCAGCTCCAAACTACAAAGAAAGGAAACACATCAATGGTGGAATATCTCCAAAAGATGAAAACGTTTGCTGATAACCTTGCCGTGGCTGCTCATCCAGTTTCAGACGGAGATTTGGTTTTGTATATTTTAGGTGGTTTAGGTCCAGACTATGATGCACTCGTAGTATCTGTCACATCTAGGGCTGATTCAATTTCCCTAGCTGATCTTCATGGACTGTTGCTCAGTCACGAATATAGACTTGAGCAGATGGGTGTGCTAGAACAGGGTTTAGGCCAAGTAAATCTTTCTGTCAAAAACTCTAACTCTGGCACCAAGAACGAGTCCAACTTTAGGAGAAACCACAACCCGAATTCTAGTCACTACAATGGCGGAAGGGGTGGCAGTGGCAGAGGACGTGGAGGTCGTACCAGTACTAGTAATGCACCAGTTCAGTGCCAAGTCTGTAACAAACATGGTCACTCAGCCATCAACTGTTACCATCGATTTGATCACTCTTATCAGGCTCCTTCAAAGCAACAAATGGCTGCCTTCATCGCACAACCCTCCACGGTGTCTGATCCAGCTTGGTACCCTGACTCCGGTGCCACCAATCACCTCACTAACGACTTGTCACACATGACTGTCAGAGGAGAATATGCTGGCAATGAACAAATTCATGTTGGAAATGGTACAGGTTTGGCTATCACTCATGTTGGTAATTCAATCATGCCAACTCGCTCTAAACCCTTACATTTAAAAAATGTGCTACTTGTTCCTGCTATTACAAATAGTCTGCTAAGTGTAGCTCAGTTTACAAGTGATAATGATGTGACATTTGAATTTCACCCTCGTTTTTGTATTGTGAAGGATCAGGCAACGGGGAAGGTGTTATTGGAAGGGAGCCTTGACAATGGCCTTTACAAACTCCACTCCTTGAAATCCTCAAGTTTGCAAGCTTTCCAGAATAAACCACAAGCTCTTCTTGTGTCAAAATCATCGTTTGATCTCTAGCATAGTAGATTAGGCCATTCATCAATAAAAGCTATTAAGCACGTCGTTAAAGCACTTAGTCTACCAATAACTAGTAGTGAGAGAGAACAAGTTTGTCCATCTTGTCAGTTTGGAAAAAGTCACAAACTTCCATTCCCTACTTCTAGCTCAGTCTCTAGTCATCCTTTGGATTTAATTCACTCTGATGTATGGGGTCCTGCCCCTCTTTTGGCTAGCAATAAATTTCGCTATTATGTTTCTTTTGTTGATGACTATAGTAAATTTACTTGGATATATTTTATGCATTCAAAATCTGAAGTTCTTAATATTTTTATGCGTTTCAAATCACAAGTTGAAAATTTATTTGAACGTAAAATCAAAATTTTTCAGTCTGATTGGGGAGGTGAATACCAAAAGTGCTCAAAAACTTTTGCTCAAATGGGGATAATACATCAAGTTTCATGTCCCCACACTCATGAGCAAAATGGAACTACAGAAAGAAAGCACAGGCATATTGTTGAAATGGGTTTAACCCTCCTAGCCCATGCTTCTTTACCAATCTATTTTTGGGATCATGCTTTCTTAACTGCAGTATATATCATCAATAGAGTACCCTCCTTTTCATTAAAGAATACTTCACCTTTTGAAATTTTGTTCAAGAAATCACCTGACTATCATTTTCTCAAGGTTTTTGGTTGCACTTGTTATCCCTACATTTGCCCTTATAACTCCAACAAACTTGAGTTTCGGTCTCTTCCTTGTGTCTTTATAGGTTATAGTAGTCAACACGAAGGTTACAAATGCCTACATGTTCCTACAAATAGACTATATATTTCAAGACATGTTATATTTGATGAGTCCAAGTTCCCATTTGCTCAATCTGTTACACAACAAAGTTCACCACTTCCTGCGCCTTCCGAACCCATTCTGCCACTTCACGTCATTATACCATGTCATCAGAATAGTCATCAAGTTCAATCTGCCCCTAGTCTTCCACCTGGAGAACCCACCACACCATCATATTGTCCAGAATCTATCACGGGCACTAATCGTACAGTTAATCTGCCTATTATGCTGCCTAGTCCTACAGGAGCAAATCAAATTCCATCGACTATTATAACCAATCCTCAAATCAGCACACAACGGTCCAAATCTGCTCAAGTACTTCCTCCTCACCATATGGTTACAAGACGAAAGGCCAAATCCCAGCAGCGCTTTCAAGCTAACTCCATCACCAAATATCCTCTCACTCCTTCAACACTCCCTCTGGAACCAACTTGCTTTTCTCAAGCCAATAAAGATCCAAATTGGAGGAAGGCCATGCAGGAGGAATACAGTGCTCTTCTTCACAATGGCACGTGGTCCCTTGTCCCTTCTAACACTGCCAAAAATGTGGTCGGGTGCAAATGGATATTTAAGTTGAAGCTCAACCCCAATGGTTCAATTGAACGATATAAGGCATGCTTGGTAGCAAAAGGTTTCAACCAAGAAGCTGGGATTGACTATCATGATACATTTAGTCCAGTGGTTAAGCCTACTACCATTCGAGTTATTCTGACTATAGCCTTGTCAAGGGGATGGTCTCTTCGTCAATTAGATGTTAAAAATGCTTTCTTGCATGGTTATTTACATGAAGAAGTTTATATGACTCAACCGGCTGGCTTTGTTGATTCTACACATCCTAATCACGTGTGTAAACTACATAAGGCGCTTTATGGGTTTAAACAAGCACCTAGAGCGTGGTTCGAGAGACTAAGCTCTGCCTTGCTGGAATTTGGGTTCACTGCTTCGAAATCAGATTCTTCCTTGTTCATTTTGCACCATGCTAATCATGTTTCCTTTGTGCTTGTTTACGTTGACGATTTAATTATTACAGGTAGTTCTCAATCCTTCATATCCTCCTTGATCAAGAAGCTCTCTTTTGAGTTCGCCCTAAAGGACCTCGGCGACCTCCATTACTTCCTAGGAATTGAAGTACATAAAGCTCGTGATGGCTTACTTCTCTGTCAATCCAAATATATCAGAGATTTACTCACTCGAGCTCAAATGGATGGTGCCAAACCTATAGGCTCTCCAATGCCTACTGGACAACAACTTTCGCAACATGGCAGCACCATTTTTCATGATCCTTCTCTGTATAGAAGCATCGTGGGAGCTCTTCAGTACATTACTATTACTAGAGCGGATGTTTCGTACAATGTGAATAAATTGTGCCAATTTATGCACAAACCCATGGAATCTCATTTTCAAGCTGTCAAAAGGTTGCTTCGCTATCTAAAAGGCACGATTCACCATGGCCTCCTCTTGCGGCATTCGTCTCAGCTTCATATCAATGGATTTTCTGATGCAGATTGGGCTGGCTGCCCAGATGACAGACGTTCCACACATGGTTATTGCATTTTCCTAGGACGTAATCTTGTGTCTTGGAGTTCTAAGAAGCAGCGAGTTGTTGCTCGATCTAGCACCGAGGCAGAATACAGGGCGTTGGCTGCTGCTACAGCTGAGACAACTTGGCTCCAACATCTTCTTAAAGAGCTCGGTGTTGCTCTGCCTCATGCGCCTACAATTTGGTGTGATAATATCTCAGCCACCTATCTTGCAGCGAATCCTGTCTTCCATGCTAGAACCAAACATATCGAACTTGACTTTCATTTCGTTAGAGAAAAAGTAGCAGCTAAAGACCTTGAGGTGCGCTACATAAGCTCTATTGATCAGGTGGCGGATGTCCTAACCAAAAGTTTGTCTGGACGAAGGTTTGCCTTTCTTCGTGACAAGCTTGCTGTGGTACACTCCCAGCTGCACTTGAAGGGGATATTAAGATATAGATAGCGTTGGTTTTAAATGTAAATATATCAGTGTATATCCTAGAGTTAGTTTAGGATTGGATATCTCTTATCAGTATTATTGAGAGTTTGTAGGATACAAAACTTGTATCAGAAACCTGTATAAAAGAGGACACATCCTCTTCATTGTAAAGCAGTCTTTCCCAATCAATACAATAGCTTTTATAATGAGAAGAACAACAATGAACTCAAAATAATGAAAGAGTACCGCAATTCGAACAAGGTACACGGATCTTCTCTATCCCTTTTTATTTTGAACAAACTAAGACCATTTTATAGGATCTGTAAATCTTCATTCATTATGCCCAAGTTTGATCTTAAGCAAATAAATTTAACAGTAAGTATTGAGTAACATGTTCCGTGACAATGATGAATTATATTGTAAGCATAAAGCATTAGAGTCATACAAGCTGGGCAAGTTGATATGACCCGCCCTTTTTGAAGGAATGGATTGTAATTGAAGAGAGTTTGATCTACAAAAAAATTAGTAACAGTTAAGATGACCGGTGAAATTACAAGGATTTTATCAGTATAACATAAAAGACTAATATAAAAAATAATCTCTAATGCACTTATTAATAGCTCCTTATTACTCGATTTTGCGTAACATTAGTTAAAGATTTGGCGTGAACAATAAAATTTTCATGAATTTATAAATTAAAAATATAAAACATTAAACGTAGACTCAAGGCGATAATTAACATTACTCTGCATAAAGAAAAAGAATTACCCCCAAAAAATAAAGTTCTAACTGTCCAAATGTAGTAGTCAAAATCTGATTACGATACCCCGATTAGGCTATAAATAAATAAAGGAAAGCGACATGAATTAGCTAATTCAAGTAAACAATAGCCTACTTCTTCCTTGTTGGGGTGCCTTGTTAATTTAACTAGTATAGTACCCGCGCGATGCGCGGTCGATACCAACAGAAATTAATCATGGCAAGTTTTATGTATTGAGTAGCTAATATATAATTGTCACATGATACTGCAATAAGAGTGAGGTAGGGATAAGTTATGGGTATATCTCACCCTTCCCATACGCATATATGAGAATATAATGAGTTTGTTGTTGTTTTATGATACTGCAATAAGAAAATATGAAATTAAATAATGATGCATTCATTCAAAAAGTATAAATTTTGAAAACACAAAATAATCGCACAGTTTTTTATACAAATTATTTCATGATCACATAGTTTCGGATATAAATAATATGAATTGATTAAATAAACTATCATATAATAACACATGGAGTAATATTTAAATGAAAATTATAATAAAGATATTATTTAGTTGAGATGAAAAACATCTCTTTTGGGAAAGAGAATTGAAAAAGTAATGTGATTATACATTCAACTTTTGCTGAACCATCTTGTCGAAACTTAAATTCTTTTGTGTTTGCTTCAAACGGCAAAAAGAATGAAGATAATTTAAGAAAGGACAAAATGCCAAGCAAATGTCTGTTGTTAGATACTATATATATATATATATATAACTCTTGTTAGCCTTTATGACCATTGCACTAAAACAACACATATATTTAATTATATGATGAGTTCCTTTAATTTACTTTATAAATCGCTTTATTTTGTGTAAACATCTGCCCTTTATAATGAATTTTTGATATTTTTGATACTTATTTGAGATTAAACATGTATAGAAAGAACATAATTAGAAGCAACCTTTGTATTGCAGTATCAGTCATATGAATATTCCTCTAGACCATCACATTCACACTGTTTCCAACAACTGTGCAATCAATTGAATCGAACAATTTGTGAGAGCTAATCCATTAATAGAACTATGATAATAACTTAATATAAGGACGATTAGGTAGGTAACAAATAATCTTGCACCTAACAGAGTATTAACCGTGCCATTTCTAATTTTAACGAATTGTGCTAACAGAGTAAATGAAATGCAATATGAGTTGTATTTACACGTCATAAAAACATGAAAGAAGTCGAGCACAAAAAGTTGGAATAAGCATACTCTGCAAAAAGCACTCTAACAGATTGTGCATAACATAAGTAGCAGGTGTCTGACCAAATTCTTTTGTAATGGCCTAACTGATCTCTTTTTTTTAACCAAGAAGTCGTAAAAAAGGAAGCAATGTTTCATGGTTGGACCAACACTTCTGCATTCATCATAGGGTCTTCCTTATCTATAAAAGTCCAGTTAAATGAAGAGATGAGATTGTACAAAAACATATATATGCTTGCTTATGAATGACAGTAGTTTTAAACTATTATCAAGAACATCAATCTGCCACTTATAGACCATCACTCTCCGTGGAAAGTAGTTTTAAACTATTATCAAGAATATCAATCTGCCACTTATAGACCATCACTCTCCGTGGAAACCTTGCTAAAGTATAATTTATCAAAGAAGAAGGGCATGGTCCAGAATGTCATATTAACACTGGAGCTTCTTCTCTTTTCAACAGGAATTGTTTCTACTTTCTTCATGATGAAAAATTTCGTAGGTCCTCGCTACTTAATTGACGTGGTCCTTGGTAGCATGAGGGAACTTGTAGATTCCTTCAGGAGCTTGCTGTCATCTCCAGATTATATTTGCATCTTTGTCAACTCAATCGCCATCCTTATATTGACTTTGTCCAAATTTCGCAACCCAAGATTGAACTTTCCTAATATTTTTTCCCAAAATTTCAGCACCAGCAAATCCACAACATCGCAAAAAAGAGGACTATATGATGAGCAACCAATTGTCTATAAACAGATTATTTCAAGGCATAAATCCAATGAGTAATAGGAAGTTGATTTAAGTATCTTATCCATAGTCGAATGAATCGAAAGCACTGTCTATAACTTCTCAGGATCTAGATTAATTGAATGACTTCCAAGAATTTATTGTTAAAGTAATTTTGCAGTTACTTACAAAACCTAAATATTGTACATACATGCAAAGCATTAAATAGATCTATAAACAATGTGGGTTTTCCTCTCTCTACATGTGAGATTTCCCTCCTCTTCCATGGGACAGTTTCTTTTGAGGCTAGATACTCTTGGAAAAAACTACTCTTTCCTACGTTCCTATTCATCCATAAAATAGGGCAAGTATATATAGAACTTAAATAGAGTCATGTTGTATGGACTTCTCCAGATAGATATACCTACTCATACGCGTAGAATCAAAACTCATATTTCAGCATAACCTCTTTGGCCTTGTTGTTTAACAAATGACTCTTCCGAAGTGCTTCGTACTCTTTTTAAGTACTGAGTACTTCGTTGCACCCAAAAAACAATACTTAATACTTCCAACTTTCTCAAAACTGGTAGATTGGCAGCAAGTCTCATTAGCAGACCATGTTAAATTTATGTTTAAGCATCAGCTACTCTAGCAGTGGAAAACAACCAAAGCTCTAAGCATAATCACCTATATGATCTTGAATGCTTACCCGAATATACTAATCAAGTCAAAATTAAACTGATCATATTAAGAAAAATATCCAAAAAAAATTATCTGAGTTTGCAAGTCAACAAAAAGATTAAAAAAACACATTACCTATCAAACAAAATATTCTAAAAGATTAAAATCCACATAAAAAATGATATTAAACTACAGGGTCTGCAAAAGGATTAAACATAAATTACCAGCAAAGCAAATGTTCCATAGATTCAAAACACATAATAAAAAATACTAATTAAAGAAATGAGTAGACTTTGAAAGAAAATGATTAAACCAAGTAGTGACAGTTGAAAGATATTCCATATAGTTAAAAACTTTCAAATATCAAAATGACCCACAACAATACCAAACCCAATGTAGACATGTATCCAATGGACGAATTACTAATCGAGACAGTAGATATTTCATATGCCTCTAAGCAAGGGCCTACAGTATAACAGTCGCAATCATTAGAGCTATAAGGTTTAGTATCCGAGAGAAGATAAAAGAAAATAGAATAAAACAACTCAAAATTAAATAAATTAATAGGGTATATATATTGTGAATAGAGCCACATAAAAGAATCCTACTTTTGATAGTACTTAATAGTTCTTTCATCATGAGAAGTTAGTATTTATAGTTCTTCGTCATGAGAAACTTGATAAGTATATGGAAACTATTGAGGAACAACAAAAAGAGTAGTGTAAAGTCTACAGTTGATTCATATAAAAAAAATTCTGTTTACTACTTTGCGCATGTTAATCTTCCCCTTCTTCTATTAGTTTTATTTTCTTATTCTTTAAATAGGTTAAATACTAAATTAAAATTACGACTTATGGATAATTGAAACCCCAAGGATCAATCTTAGTAATTGGTGCACCAAGAACTCTTTATGGACCATATTTAACCCCTTGGAAATCTGAAAAAAAAAATAAAAGAAAAAGGAGCTTGATTAAAAAGAATAAAATATGAAGTGAATTCAAGAGTGCAAAGCAAGCTTAAATCCGAGTAAAAACAATTAATCTTAAAGAAATAATGTTAGTTATTACTTTTAAAGTGATACAAAAACAGTAGATACAAGTATTTTGGTTTCAACAAATTTGGAAAATGAAAAATATAAGATCAGTTATTCCTGTCCCCAAAGACCTTCATATTCAAAGTCATTTCTATTATTCATACTTCATTCTAAGCGTTGATTATTAGATGATTACGTGCGCTCGTTCAACGATGCTTATTAACACCAGTCTTAAAGTCATTGTTTATTGAACAAAATTGCTCTTTTAGGTTTCATAAAACTTCAAAATTTTGTAAAGTTACTGTTTTATAGGCTTAGCATATCTAACATAAACAACTGGAAGGACTAATATAATCCAGTAGATGACAGCAAAATGAATGCAACTTCTAGAACGAAACCACATACCAAGAGAAATAATGGAGAATACTCCTAGCAGATTCCAAGCACATTTCACTGTAACAGATCCAAGATCAAAATTTTCATGAGCACCAAACATGTGAAGTACTTCAACCATCATATATAACTGGTGGAAAAACAGTATTACTAACTGATTATAAATACTACAATAGATATCTACGGATTAGCGAAAGAATATAAAGATAGACATCTATCTGCATATAGCCAAATATGCAACATATTTTTGTTATCACCAAAACAGGTTTGCAAAGGGGAATTCACGAACATAAATGAATCAACAAACTCATTAGAAAGACTTTAGTGCAGAGACAAAATCCAATTTTTATATCAAGAACCTCAAATCAAGACCCAAAAAATTAGTGCAGTACAAAAGAAAGACAATGAATTAAAAATCTCACAATCAAAAATTGGAAAGAGGTTCAACAAATTCAATAAATCTTTGTCCAAGAGCGTTGGCATTTTGTTTTAGAGGAATCATCCCTTCACTGCCGCCTGCCAACAAAACCACTGGCAATGTTGAATTCATCTCAAAGTTCTACTCTATGATACTCCTACATAGTTAGTAATTAGGAGGAAAAAGATAGGAACAATACAAATTAAGTTTTATCGCACAAATGCAAAGAGAAAACAAACAGGAATAGATCCATTTTCCAGATTGACATGGCATTTACTTTGGAAAGAATTGCTCTGCAAAAGAAAGGCCGGACAGGCAATCCGACAACTTTGATATATGTTTCTAGATCTTCACGTATGAGAATTTTTAGGAGAAGTATGAAACCGTTGCATGTTCAACTTCTCTTAAATTGAAGATAAAGTTAATATTAATGGGCTGTATTTTTTGGAAAAGTAATTGCAAAAAGAAAGTAAAAGTGTGCTTGAACCTTTTGAAATAGCCAAATAGGTGGTGGAAAAATAATATGTGTGTTTGAATCTTTTGAACGTGCTTCCTAAAAGAATCAAAGAAGGAATTCTTTAACTTGAACGTGTGCACTTTCTGAATTTTGATTTTAAAATTCGATTTTAATTTTTAAATTTTAAAATAGATAATAGAAATTAGAAACCAACAGAGGGCAAGGGCCTATTTTTGGGGAACGTGATTTACAGTTTAAAACTTTATCTTTTAGTCATCATTTTATTTTAATTTTTTAAATATAAATTAAAAATTAATTTTCAAATTTGAATGGACTTATCTTTTAGATATCATATAGTTACCGTACAGTTATTTAGGCAGCCACTACTGTAAAAACTACCCCCACTATGACAAATTTAATTTTCATTTTTTTTCTAACAATTATTCTCAAAATTTCAATTCAAATTTCAAAAATAACTAAAATAACTACACCTAACTAAAAAATAACTTATTTACCTAAACTTTCCAAGTGGCTTCCTACTACTTTGCCACTTGGCTAATTTTTATTGGCTAGGACATTCCTTTTAATATATATATAGATATAGATAAGTGCTTCCACCATGTAAAGCAAACACCAAACTTAACAGCAACCGTAAGAACTGAAAACTGACGTTAGCATTCTAAAATTATCACCGCCCTTGGGCCCACAATAATCAAACGGACCCACTTAAGATGTAATGGTGACGTGCATGATTCTATGATTGCCCACGGACTGCAACTTATCCCTAAACCACATCTCATTACCACATTTCAAGTCCGCCAGTCTCTTTTTTTTTTTTCTTTCTTTTTTAAAAATTAAATGGAACTAGTATTATATTTATCACTTATTATATATTATAATTATTATCCCTTGCATCTTATTTGTAGGTACCTTATAAGACCTAGTATTGGGGAGATATTTTCGCTCTCCTGGATAAAATTTGTTGATTCTTTCAAAAAATTTAATTAGGGTTTCATAATTGCAAAATTTCATCAGATCTTCATACAAAAATTAAATTCAACTTTAAAAAATGGTTAATGAGTCAGAGAAACAACAATCAATGGAGAACCATGAGGAATTATCATCATCATCATCAACATCAGGATTAACGGAGAGGTTAACGGAGATATTGGTGGAAGAAGGAGATGGAGATCTATTGCTACAGAGGAGCGATCGTGAGGATAATGTATTGCAATGGCTACAGGCTTTGGATATGCAAGTTATGGGGGCTTGCCGTGCCGATGAAAGGTTAAAGCCTTTATTAAAGATGAATGTTGCTGCTGGTGCTGCCGAAGACGGTCTATTGACTCATCTTAGTCAGGTTACCGTCTATTTTTATCTTTTTCTTCGTTTTTATTACTACTGTTCTTTCTTTTATCGAAGCTTTTTACACATGTATTGTTCAAACTTGTTTTAAAAAGCCGAGGGTCTATCCGAAACATTCTCTCTACCTCACTCAAGGTGGGAGTAAGGTCTGCGTACACCCCACCCTCCCAATACCCCAATCACACTGGGTATATTGTTTTTGATGAGGAAATAGTAATATTGATTCCTGAATAATATTATTTTTATAATGGAATGGACAAATTGTCGTCGAGTATATATTGTTTGTAGTTTGTTTTAGGTTATCGAGTCAATATCAAATTTGATTTTGATGTATTGCTTGTATTAGACATATTTTGTGTTTTAACTATGTCTGAATGTATTTTTGGTTTTTGACAGCATTTTGAACCAGCAGAAGTCGGTATGCTAGTGAGGTGTTTGTGCATTCCACTTGTCTCGATACGCGTTGGGAAGATCAAGAAGCAGGGAACCCTCTTGTGCCCGACTGATGCAAGGTAGTTACCCTGAATCTTGTGTTTTATTATATGTATTTGACATCGTTTGTAAATCAGCTCTTTCACAATTGAGTGGTCGAACATATATAGTGTTCGTAATGTCCACTTCTTTCTCCAAACTTGGCTGATATATTGTTTCTCAACATTATATTCATGAACTTTTCCAGCAAGTTAAACTAAATATATTTCTTTACCAACATCCCATATTAGCAATGCATCAATTAGATGTCCGGAAAATTCACTGAACAATATAAAACACAGTTAGTACTAATGCTGAATGCTTACTCCTTATCTATAGCTAGTGGCTTGAGAAGTAGTGATGTAAAAGCAAATATGCATAGATTATTATGAGTTATGACATCTAGAGTGGTTACCTACTAAATATATCCTTCAGTATATTATTCACTTGTTATTGGAGTAATTGAATAATATTTGCACATTGTAGTTATCTATTTGCCTTCCCATTTGAGCGGTGGATGTAAATCTCTAGTTCGTTAGTTGAATTGCCATTTGTCCAGAAGATTTATTCCTTATTTCAGCAGTAAACAAGAGATTGTTATAATTAGTTGTGGACTGATGGTAACTAAGAGAAAGAGGCTTCTGAAGTTTATGTGATTTTGCTTTGATTTATGTTCACAGGATGCAAATGGTTTATCCTTTTACGTTCTTGCTATAATTGAGAAATGGAAATCTGTGTGTATATGCATACATTTCTAAGTGTATCTTGGCTATTACTGACTCGAGAAAAGAAATACTGCACTATGTTTGCCTCACTTTCCTTCGTCATCTGCTACCTGTTTAGTGTTATTGAACGTATGTTGCCTAAATTTTACCAAATTTATACCAAATTTATTTGTACTTGTATTGATAGTTCGATAGGAAAACAAGATAATAAGTATAGACACTCTATGTTAGATTACACTAGGGAAATTCTTCTTTTCTGATCCCTAAACTTGTCTAGGGTCATACTTCGGTATATTGTACATGAATTGCAGACGCACCTTAAACATCTCATGATCGGTACTGAATGCTGGATATTATCTTTAATCACTGCGTCTTGATTTGAGAGTATTCGTAGCTAGGAGGTGCGTGGAGACACCATGAAGGTTGGTGTAATGTGTAAATTTTTAACTTGTTTGAAGTAGATAGGAAAATAGTTGTTTATTTGGTAATATTCGAGAGTAATCTATCTCTTAAGTTAAATTAGCAGAAGGGTGTTTGAACCTGTTAGTGGGGGTGATGTTATAGTATTCTTTGTATTTGTATTACCCCCTTCTTGCTTCATAATCCTGTTTTGTCGATAGTGTCATAACTTGTTTCCTCTTATTCATTTCCTCGATAAATTGTAAGATTCCTTTAGCCTTATCAAATGATATGCTTAGTCTGGTGTATCTGTTTTATGTTTTTAGAAGTTGTTCATGAGTAGAAGTTGCAAGATGCTGCATTGTTTATTAATGGTGGCAAGTGATCATGCTTCCAAATGAATATATCTTTTCACTTGTAGGTTATGTGGGCGTATACTAGTATGATCTCTGAATTAAGAAGAAGTAAAGGTAGTTTCATGCTCTTATAATACATGATTTATTTACTTTCCATGTGATTTATCTACATGTCTGTCTTATACTTCCTGAAAGTTCTGTGACATTATCTAGTTGTCTTCTGATGAAGTTTCAATACTGTTGAGTTGGTTAGTTTCTGTTGTTTAAATGCTATTGTGCTGTTATATGCTCATAGCTTTATATTTGCTTCTAGGTTGCAAATGGTTTTTCTGTATAAATTAAACTGTTTTGAGATAACATTCTGGGAACACAGCTATTCATACTGATGTGGTCTCTGTAACAGAGTAACTTGATACTTGCTTTGCCTATAATTGCGAAATAATGTGTTCTTTATATTTTTCTTTGTTGGTTGTATGTGAACGATTGTGGTCAGGCCCCACACAGTACCACCCCCCTTCACAAAAAAAAAGTTGCAGTCATTTTAGGAAAACTAGAAAGCCTTTCTTGCAGGGATGCGGGATATGTAGTTTACCATTGTGTAGCTATAGAGTTTGTCTACTTTAACCAGTTTTTGTTTTTAGAAAACATCACCAGTCTGGTAGAGTCTATCGGAAACAGCCCTCTCCACCTTGGTGGGGGGTAAGGTTTGTGTACATCTCACCCTGCCCAGACTCCACTAGTGGGACTACACGGGGTATGTTGTTGTATCACCAGTCTACCAGACTGATGAGGATGATTATTATTGTTATCAATTTTAGGTGTATGAGAACATTCCTTCTTGTACACATATACTCCCAGTGTTCCTTTGGGTCCAACAAGAAGTTTTATTTGTTTTAAAAAAGAAGAAGAAAGAGTGCGGTTGTTGGAAGAACAAGAGTTAAAACTTGAGATTGTAGATATCTTACTGTCCCTTTTGTTCATTCTCGCGAAGTAATTAAGAGAATTCTATATTAAGGGGTGTAATTCTGGGTAATGTCGGTTTGGACCTCTGCTGAAGGAATTAGGTTTAGGTTGCTCAAGTGATAGGTGTGTTGGTACGTGCGAACATTTCATATCAGTATGTCACATGATGAAGTCTGACTTCTTCTAAACATTTCTATTTCTCTTTTATTGTTGCAACAGGGGAAATTTAAACCTCACGGTTCTGCCCACATCTGAGTTGCGCATCTCATTCTTTGGAGATGATGGAAGCACAGAGAGACTTGCAACATACTACCGTGTATCTGATTGTGCTGCTGTGGAGATTAAAGATATCACGGCCGACAATTCTGGACGGTCTTTTCTGATAAATATTCCAGATGGTGAGACTTTCTATTTTTGGTGTTCAGAAAAGTCTAAGCTCCTCGGCGATGAGCTGAAAAGAAAGGTAGATGTGTTCTATACAATTTACTGCTGTCAGCTTTTGAATTTCAATGTTTACACACATAACTAAATCTCTTTTTTGTGCTTTTGTAGATGAAGGATTTGCTTAAGAAGAAACCTTCCTTAGCTGAATTAACTGGAATCAGTGAATCCCGGATAGACTGTTTTGCCATTCATGTCCGGGCTTATCTCATTGGTTCCACTGTCACAAATGCTCAAGCAATTTCAATGCCATCAACAGATCCTGCTGGGGATGGCTGTGTTGGTTCTAGTGAACTTGGTCTTGATGTTCAGACATCAGTTACAATTCAAAAACCTCAGCGCTCTCGGCATTATAGTGTTCAAGGACCAAAATCCAGCCCTCTTAACCTGGGTAGCCTTAGTCCTAGGTCTAGTTCTTTTAAAGAAAGCTTGCTCAGGAACTCATCATCCCTACGAATTGCTAAAGACAGGCTAAGACGCCGTGGAGATGGCCATATGTCATGCTTGGATAACCCCACTCCTTCGACACCAAGCGGAATAGATGTGCCTAGTTCAAATCACGCAGAAGATAAAAAGCTTTCAGAAAAAGCGACTCCGACGCTCATCTCAGAGCTGCTTGTTGCTGACCTTCCCTTTGTAGGCTCTGCGGCTATCGTACCTTCGTTGGATTCAGCGGTTTTCTCTCCTTATTACTGTTGGTGCCCTCCTGCTGCTTCCACCCAGCAGTACTCAATTGGAACTCCACATCTCCCTATCTTCTCTAAAGAGTCGTCGCTGTTCTCCTCGATGGCACCTGTTTCAACTAGTATTTTGACACCAAAGCTGCCTCTAGCTGTAACTGATGTCTCTGGTTTAGATTTGCCACCTCTGCTTCCTGACCCATTGATCAGGTTTCCGTTATCTTTGCCAGCTTCGCAACAGATTGCTTCTTTCGCACCTTTCACACCATTGATGTGCGATCCTATTGTCCATATCCCAGTTATTGATGTTTGCTCTTCAGGACAAGGCTACTTGGTTAGTGCTGGACCTGCTATATCTGGCACTCTTCCATCATTACACCCAAATCTTGTGAATCCTTTAATCCAAGAAACGGAATCAGTAGTTGAGAAAAATGCCAGGGAGACGCTTCGCTTGCTCATAAACGGCTCTAATCAGGCCAGTCCACAGCTAATTGATGTACTGCCTAGTGTCCTCTCCAGTAGTGAACAGACCCAGAATATGCTGGTGGCTGGAAGCCGGGGTCTTTACTCCGGGTACATAGATGTTGGTACTATAGCTAACGGTTTTGCAACAATGGATTTGAGTTCACTTTCTGAGAGGCCTCTAGGAAGGTTTAACAAAGGCCTGATTAGCACAGAGAATATAGTTGATCAGGTGGACAAACGAGTGGATTCTAGTGATCTGGATCAGGGTTTTACAGATATTGAGGAGGAAAGAAAGAATTGACAAAGTAGTCGCTTTGTTTCTTTAACGTGTTTCATGTTTTGCTGCTGAAGTTGTAGATATCTTTGCATGTGGCTTTGTTTTGTTGGATGTAATTAGCCTTGAAAATTAAAATTTCAATGTTACTTCTCTCAGGTTATGATAAATGATAATAGTCTGCTATTGAGACATTTGTTACGTGCCTGGTTCAGAAATCATTATGAAAAATACTATGTTTCCCTGGTTAAGCAATCCATAAGTTCCAAGGTACAGAAAAAGGACACTTTTGTTCCAATCTCACACGTCTGGCTTCCCTTTGAAAACCACTTTGTCATTTAGCTCCAATTGCCAGAAGTGAGTGCCTATCGATTTCTGGCAATGGAGATAAAAAGTTAAACCGATCTTTTAGGAAGTCAAAAAGTGTGAGAGTAGAGCAGTAAAAGTCTATGCATAAATGGGCAACAACCATCCAAACAAGCAGTTAATTAAAGAAGTAGTAATTTTTAAAAGATTAGATTCGTTTCACGTTGTAAGATGTGATGGGGACGCGTGGCTGAATTGCAAAAATATGACATGGGAAGCAATGGTTTGCCAAAATGCCCTCAATAATCGTGGTTTAGCAAACCTGTACTCCATTAGTTTAATCAAATTTATTTCGGACGAAAATATCCCTCACAACTAATAAAAAGACCCACACTATCCTCATCTTCATTTTCTCCATTCAAACAATCTCTAAATCCTAAAAATCTACAACTTTTACCGTTTCATCCATTGAAACGAAGATTCAAGGTTAGATTCCTTCAAATTCCTATTCTCTTACATTTATTTGGATAACCTTGTAGAAAATTTATGAAAATGGGCACCTTACACAGACTTTTTGGCAATGGGCACCTTGCACAGACTTCTTGGCAATTGCGAAAACTTGAAACCCTGTTGCAATTGGCAACTTGTCTTTGCAAGTCTTGGCTATGCAAATAGTTTAAGCTCTGGTGCAATGACACCTTATACAGACTTTCCTGACAATTGCCAAGACTTCAAGCCCTGATGTAGTGGCCAATTTGCAGAGAAAGTCTCTGCAATTCTTGGCTATTGCTAAGAGTTCAAGCTCTGGTATAATGGGCACCTTGCATAGACTTCTTGGCAATTGCCAAGACTTCAAGCCTTGTTGCATTGGGTAATTTGCGAGAAAGTCTCTTGTCTCCGCAAGTCTTGGTTATTACTAAGATTGCTATCTCTAGTGCAATGGGCGCCTTAACTAGGAAATCAAAGTGGAATCTAACATAGGAAAAATAAAAACAAGATTAAATGAAAGTAACGAACATCGTCATTAAGGGTCAACTTATAACTGGACAAATCAAGAAACCAATTTCCTTTATCAATGGTAACACCACCCAAGTGATGTTACATAGTTCTCTCCAACTTTTGGCAATAGCCAACACCTTAAGGTCGGACGGAAGGAGATAACTTGTAGGGGAAGTCTCTGAAAGTATTGACACTTGCCAATACTTTACGATCTATGCAAGAGGCAACTTGCAGAGAAAATCTCTTCAAGTCTTGGCAATAGCGAAGACTTTAATCTCTGTGCAATAAAGGCTACTTGTAGAGAAAGTCTATGCATTAATGGTAATAGCCCAAGACTTTAAGCTCTGTGCAATGAGCAACAACAATATCTAATTGCTATTATCAATAAGAACCTTAAAATCATCTTAATCAAGCATAAGAAGTAAAAAAATTCACAGGAACGTCAAATTTAATTCAACGATCATCAAAGAAAATGGAAAAAACTTAAAGATATGTGTATAGATAATAATTACAAAAAAAAAAAAAAATACAGGAAAAAATAAATACAAATAAAGGATTAGGCAAAATAAAAATTACATTATAACACAAATTAAAGAAAAATAATAATATAAATAAAACTTTTACAGATTCCTAAATCTCTCTAGGACACAAAGAAGAAATAAGGAAATGAAGGAAGAAGGAGAGAAGGAAAGGGAGGAGGAAAGAGAGAAGGAGACTGTTCCATGTGGATTGGATTTAGGCAGGGGCAAAATAGTCCTTTCGTATAGTAAGGGATGATGTCGAGGGCATTCACTTAAAATATTTGAAAGTTGAGGCAAATTGATAAGACCAGTGCTTATGGAGGGCACTGCGTGAAATTTTTTGGACGCGTGTAAACATAAGTTGGGTCCGGTAACTTGGCTAGCCACTCAAGAAAAGTTTCTTTTAAAGATGATTTGGAGCATGTCGAAGTTAACCCCAAATTAAAATTTATTTGAATCTTCCTCTCTTGAATCAAGTAGGGAATTGTAGAAATGCATGCAAGCTATAACAGGAAAAAGGATGAACGAAGAACAGGGAGCTGAGATTTATGCGCATGTTGTTAATTTGGTAGACTTGGGCTTGGGGCTAATTTGACGAAAAGCAAAAGACTTAAACAGCCCAATAGATGGTTAGATGATTTTGTTTGGGACCTACGTTTGAATAGTAGTTAAATTAGTACTTGAATAGCTAAGGTATGCTTAATAATGTAATGTTGCCTTGGGCAAAGTCTGTTTCCCTCATTCTCATTCTCTCTGAATTTTTCATTCCCTATCTCTCTCATCGCCTTCATAGTTACTGCATATTACTTCAAGGTTTTTCCATTTACTATAAGTATTATCCGTGTGCGTTTATTGAGTTTGTTTCAGCGTGCTACGAAATGAAATACCAACTACTAAATCTGATTTGGCCAGTGACATAATCAAGGTGTTAATCCGATAATTGGTGATAAATTTAAGTGTTTTTCTATGCATTCACAAACAAAAATCGAAGTATTATTAGTTGAATATAATGGCTAAGTAATATTGAGACATAAACAAAAGAGGATTAGTACTAAATAATTGGCTAGTCGTAGTTTAATTTCTTTTTATATTAGCCATTGTCTTACATCCCATATACTAGTAGAAATTAAGAAGCAATCAGGAGATGATTCTCAGTTTGACATCTCGGAAACTACGGCGGCATCCGAAACAGCTGTTTTATCTAGAAGATTTTTGACAATTTCTGCTGCATTATTTGCTATAATTACATATTAGTAGCAAATATAAATATAATGTCCTTAATTAATACCTGATGAAATAGTGGCCTCACTCAGTTTGACAACTGCATGCAGGTTGAAGTTTTGATGATTTTCTAGTTGAACTTTTGTATTTTCTTTTCTTTTCTGACAAGTGAATTGGTGCATTTTGATTCGTCATTCATCTCAATAATTACTTATTAATTAACTGCCTGATTAGTTTAGATGGACCAACGACCTACTGTACTATAACGCATATTCCACATAGGAGACTTTAATTTGATATTTTTTAATTGAATTATTATTAGTCATATTGCTAGCTAGCTATCTTAGCTTAGCTTCAGTAATATCCTCAACAGCAACCACGTCCACTTGTTGATTTAGTTATAATAAAATATACTTAGAAACTAAGGCCCCATTTGACGAACCTCTTTTGTGATGCCAAATACTTTGGTGCTTTGCGGATAAAGGGTATATGATATTCTCTAGTTGTGGAAAATAATACTAATAAAAATGATTCCATTCCCACAAACCGATTTGTACTCTTATTAATTTGAAAAATATAATTAGCCAAAATTGTGAATGATTAAGCGTATGCTAATCTAGCGTTATTTTCTAAGTCACAAGGAAGGATATTAAATAAAAGTGATCATTGAGGCCAGCTGTGCATATATGACAATAATAATATCAAAACAAGCAAAAGCATGACTAGGATATACCAAAACAGTTATATAGAGAGAGGTCAATCTAATTAAGGTCAAGATAAAATGAATCCAGATTCGGGCAGCATCTTATTCATTTGCCACTAAGTTTTGGCTAATCCATTCTTGAAAGCATATTTACTTTAATTTGGACCAATCTTTAAAGTGATCAGAAAGGTTAGAGTGGTTGCTGGAAGAGGCAATGTTCCTCACATCTCATCACAAAAGTCAAGAAACAAAAATATGAACTCATTATCAAGCCAACCTCTGCCTTTACCTAAGCACTCCCAAGAAAGAAAAAAAGGTAAAGAAAAGATAAATTTAGATGCTTTTAAGATTTGGTTCGATAGGATTCTAACTCATTAAATAAAAGTGATGGTTCATCAGAGCCTGGATACTTTCTTAAAACGATACCGCAGGCTGTAATAATACTACTTATTTAATGAAAACAGTAATTATTGAAATGTACTCATATCCCTCTTCATTAACTACTCCTAGTAGCGTAAAGTACAACCTTAGTTTTACTTCGTAAAAAGAGCGACTTTGACCATTAAAACCCACTAGAAAAGACAAGAATGCTGAGAAAGTTTGATCCATAACCAAGACTTATGATCTTCATTATGTGCCTGGGAACTTTCCAGATTTATGATGTTGCGGGATCACAATTGATGTTGGTTTTCATATACTAACTACACTCTCCGTTTCATACTGTATGCGTTTGACTTGAATTAAATTTTTAAAAATAAATTAAAATTTTCAATCTAAAATGAAACATAAATATTTATGAGCTATAAATCATCATTTGTAGACAAAGAGAAAATATGAAGCGAAAAATTTAAATATATAATTGTGTCATTATTTGATACTAATAGACTAAAGGAAATTAAGCCATCATTCTATAAGGGAGGGAGCATTATATTGGCAAATTTAGAAAGGAAAAAAAAAAAAGAAGTATTATAATATGATTGTTTTTATCTTCCAAATTTTAGATTTTTTTTTGTATCACTACTAAAATAACTTTGTGAGACAGGACTCCAGTGCTCTGGCTCTGCCAAGTGCTCGTACTTAAAGCGCTCCCACTGCTTTCTATTTTCGTCGTTGTCTGTTTATTTTTAGTAATATACGTTAAATTGCTCCTAGTATTTTGCGCAGTGTCTTTTGTTTCCCCAAAGCACTTGCGACGTGCAATTCTGAGCGCCGGAGATCCGCCGGAGACCATATCATTCACTATACATTCTCCCATGCATTTTCGCATAATTAACTGTCCTTTCAATTCCCCAAAAGCTATTTCCTATCTAAGTTAGCTCGGATTTAGGTGAATATATAATAGGCTAAAATTTAGATGTCGGATACGATATGCCTAAATCATGCGATGTTATACGAAAACTAACTCAATCTTTTAATTCTTAAGTTGTTGGTAGTAATTTAGAAATTTAAAAAAAAAATTAAAACCTTATCTCAAATATATTTATTGTGTGTGGTGGGAGTATCCAATGTTAGATTTACTATATTCGATATGTGTCACACTCATACTTATGCAGTGTTGTGTCAACACAAAAATTAATAATATGAGCAGTTCAGGTTTGTATTACGTACCTCTTCTTGTAGTCTTGTTTTGTGCTAGTTGTGTTAACATATAGGAGTAGAGTTTAGAGATTAGGGAAGGGAAGGGAAGGGAAGGGAAGGAATTAGAAGAGAGTGATACAGACGGTTAAAATATAAGTTTGTTTGGTTCCGTGGTTTTATTTATAAAGAGAAAATAAGAGGAATAGTATTTGTATTTCCTTTACGAGGAAAAGTTGTTCTTCCAAGATAAAGATTTTCTTCTCTCATTGTCACTTTCTTTTTCCACTTTGCCCACAAATAAAGGAAATATCTTGAGCTTTCAATTCTTTTAGGCTGCATTGGGTCCTCTAAATCTGAGAATTACTATATGGGAGAACTTACAACTGCAAATTAACCATGTTATGTCTTTTTTAGCATTTGATATTTGCTACTACTTCATATGTTTCAACTTTTACAACCGATTTGTTTGAATATGAAGTTTAAAAAGGAAATAAAAAGTTTAGAAACTTGTAGTTATAAATAAGTCATAACGTTTATGTGACAATAAATCTTTTGAACTTGTAGGGTTAAACATGTTATAATATTTGAGGTGCTATAAAACTTTTCTCTTTATGGATAGAATTGAAAGTTTAAGTTAATTTCTTTCCAAATATAAAAATGATTAGTGTTTCGGAATGGATTAAAAAGAAAACAATTCCCTAATGCATTTGTTGAATTATTGAATGCTTTTGCCTACTTCGAGAACAATAGTAAAAATTTGAATAAATAGACAAACTGAAGTTCAGAAGTCACATGAAATTTATGTTTTAGGTTCACAGGCCACAGCTCAGTTCGAGTATTAGGGAGGATAAGGGAAGTTACATCATTGTGTTGCCACGCACCTTGTTAACTAGTAATTGAAGAGTTATGCAGAGTTGAAGTACAATAATAGTAATTAATCTATCCTCTGAATAATTGACCATTGAAGAAAATTGGACATGATTTCATGAAGTCACAAAATCACAAACTTTCTTGGTTTACACGGCTTTGTCAAAAGACGACCATCAACATGCAATTTTCTAATTAAGCTTATATTTTTTTTTTTTTTTTTGGTAGAAAGGATATTGCATTAGTTAACTTAAAAATACAGGGTTCATAGTAGAGTTAATAACGGATAGGTTACCTAAGCATACTAACTTATTACATACCATATACTTACTTCATCGTTCTTTTTCTTCAATTCCCATCTAATAAGTCCAAAGTAGTTACAGGAGAGAAAAAAAGCTTTTATGCTATATACCTTTTCTGTTTTCATTTAAAGCAAGACTTAAACAATTGTTTAGGGTTAGGAAAACAATACAAACCACTTGTGCAATTAGTATTTCTTTAAAATCTTTCTATCAACTGAGTGATGAAGGAACTTTGAGAAAGGAAAGAGCAGGCCAGAATTTGTCGCTTTTGTACATCATATCCGATCCGTTTGGTGGGTAACATAAACAGCAGCTCCAGAATCTAGGCACCACCCCTCTCCAAAAGACTGTGACGGTCAAAATAGCTGTTTTAATCTCTAACCCACGGTTTAGCCTCACACTAAATCTAGTGCAAAAGTAACTTGATCTTTACGATTTTCCCTATCCCTACTTGCCACGTTACCACATGCACTCACTCTATTATGCTAATTGAACTTCCACTTCTTCTATTTAAATTCTTTCTTCATTTTTACTCCTCTATTTTATAAAACATTTTGTTTTATTTTTACTTATTTTTTAGTAAATCAATAGTTATTTCATGATATTTTTAATTTTAATAAAATTATTAAATAACTAATTCTCAAACCATAGTTAAATTTAAATTTCAAAGAATAATTAATAAATAGTAAATTAGTAAAATCATCAAATTTATTTATAATTTTTTGGTGGGTGTGAAAAGCTATAACTTGACAAGTAAAAATAGACTGATGAAGTAGTATTTTTTATCATTACATCCTAGCATTAATTGTTTTTGAAGAGTATAATCACTTCATTTATGAACTCATAATTTGAAATACAAATTACTCTAAATTAAATTAATAAAATCGTTCTAATTATTTATGATTTTTTAAAGAACATACAAACGACAAAAATGACAACTAAAAGGGATCGGAATGAGTAGTGAAAAGAAAGTACCAAAATCCGTAAAAAGGTACCAAAAGATCCTTGTGCCTAAACAGTTGACTTTGCATCTAATTAATGAAGTTAAGAGATACTAGTTTGTTGATTTTCACACATAAATATACTAATACTTCATCAATCTTATTTTATGTGACATGTTTTAGTTTTTAAATTTTCGTTTTATTTTAAAAATATGATCAGATTTGACATATCTATCAAAATTGAATTACTTGTTATATGTTAAACTTTTGGGCAATTAACAAAAATATACAAGCTAACAAGCTTCTTTACACAAAATGTCAATATTTTCACATTTACAAAATATAGCAATATTTTTTTTAAAATATAGTAAAAATACATAAAAGAGTGCTAAAACCCTAAATCTTCCTCCTACCACCCCAACCGCCACCCCCATCATTGCCATCGCCTCCAGCCACCGATCGCCGCCGTCTCGAGTCCTCAATTTTTTTTTTGCCTTTTTTGTGGATTTGTGTGTATTTTCAATGTATGTACAGTGTATGGACAATGATACATTGTGCATACAATGAAAATACAGATACAGTAGATACACACACATACAGTTACTGTATGTTTGTATATTCTCTATATGGCTACTGTATTCACAGTGTATATGTGTTCATTCACCGGACATACACACCATATACAAATCGATAACTCAAAGTACATGTGGTATATTTATTGTATGACAAGTGTATATTCATTGTATAATTGGTGTATATTCACTGTATATACAGTGCATACACCGCACATACACTGAGAATACACACGTAATACATTCCATACAACCAACAAACACCAGACATACACTGCAACCACTGTATTTCTGCTGTGTCCCACCGGAAAATTCAAAAATAAAAAAAAAACAAAAAAAATGAACAAAGCAGCCGTGCCGCCGGATCCTCACCAAACCAACCACCATACACTCAATTTACACATGTTTCAAATTTGAAAACCAACCATCATAACCACCGTATACACACCATACCATTGTAGTCACCGAATAAAACTAAAAAATAAAAAGAAAAGAAGAAAATCGTAATGATCCGGCGACGAGCAGATCTAAAGAGTGTCACCGACAGAGGAACTTAGATCCGCCGGCGACAACACAGCAGACCCTCGGAAGAAACATAACAATGGAGACTTAACGCGCGACGGAGCAGCGCACAACGCCGTCAGCGTCGGAGCGGCGACAGGGATTGAGTTGCCGGAGACGACAACTGAGGGGTGGGGAGAGAGAAAAAAGTGAAAAGAGAGAAAGAGATCTAGGGTTTTTTGTGAGATGTTTAGTAGAAATTTTGAAAATGTTGCTACATTTGGTAAAATGACAAAATGTTGCTATGTTTTTTTAAAAAAGTGCCCTAAAATGACACTGGATGTAATTTTAACTAAATTTTTGGTCTTAATTAATCGCCTTTAGGAAAAAACTTGACCCTTAACCGAGTTTCAACCAGATGTTAACTTTAAACATGCTCAAAAGTCGAAAGGTTTAATTTGGAATTTTTATTTTGATGAATTTGGACAAATATAGTTCACATACTTGCTATTATTGTCCGTATCATGGTATTTTTATCTTATTTTTTTAACCACATTTTCCAATAGAAAACAACCTCTTTACCTTGATGGGTGTAAGATCTGTGTACATCTCACCCTATTTGGATTCCACTTATGAGATAATATTTGATATATTATTGTTGTATAGTTTATATATTTCATAGAGAAGCTCCCCGAGTGACAAATTGAAGAACATTACTAAATCAACAAAGGTAAAATAAAATTTCAGATAGAACATGTATTGGTATAATTTGGTACATACACGTGTTATATGGAAATGGTGACACGACGGAAAGATCAAAGAGTCGTAGCACCAAAGGTATCTTGCTATGATCGGAAGATTATAGATGATCTCATGAAGGAGTCACCGAACTGTTTGTCCGTAATGGGATGTTGGACACTTACAATAATGAGTGTATGTGAAAGTAAAGTTGATAACTCCAAGACTTCAACCGCTCGCGAGATTCAAGGAGTCCACTCCCCTACGCGTCTGCTGTCCATGATCGACTGTTGAGTAGAAGCCGTGACAGTATTATAACGTGGGGAACACACCCTAATTTGTAAAGGTCATCATATATTTCACTAGTCGAAATTCTGTCAAATTACTTATTCACCATTGTCAAGCAATATATTTGAAGTTAATAAGATCTTCTTTGTCTTGTTATTGCTTATTTTGTGTGCATTTCGTGATTCTCGTTCAATCGTAGATTTTGATATAGTTGATTGTTTAAAGTCCTAAAAATATAATTTCAATTGTTAACCTAAGCATCCGTAATTTAGGCAGCACAATATATATGAGAGCAAAGTGTAGTATCTTTTATTATTTTATCTTTAAGAATTTACAGTCTATCTTAAAATAATATTACTTCAAAATGGGGGACGTTTTGAGTAATTACACCCTCCGTTCCACTTTATGTGTCATAGTTTGACTCGGCACGAAATTTAAGAAATAAATGAATACTTTTGAAACTTATTGTCTAAAATAAGACATAAATATTTGTGTTGTATTAAATCATTTTATTAATGAAAAAACTGTAATTTTAAAGTTAAATTATTATCAAATTTAAAATATTGTCCTTTTTTTTAGAACACTTAATAAAGAAATGCTGCTATATAAATTGGAACGGAGACAGTATGTTGGAACAAATAAAAGAAGCATAGTTCCAACTACCAACCCGACATATGAGTAGTAGTAGTATGAAATTGTCCTGAAGGGACACTTTCAACTTGCTCTAACCTCATTGGTTACGTTAGCATCTACACTATATCTTTTCTTTCTCCCACTTTCCATCACCTTCAATTTTTTAATCATTGATATATTTGTTAAATCTTTTCTTGTCTGTCTTGTCCAAATTTCTTACGTTTGAACCGCACAAAGAAAAATGGTAAAATGGGACCAGCTCTCTCTATCTAAGTAATGGCCTAGTTCTTCCAGTTTCTTTCATTACTAGTAAACATGGAGGAGCGTAACGTGAACAGAGCAGTAATATACGATACCGTATGGGTATGTGTAATACCATACGTAGAAGACTCGCGTGACAGGGACGCGGTATCTTTGGTATGCAAGAGATGGTACGAGATTGATGCTATTACTAGGAAGCATGTAACTATGGCTTTGTGTTACGCAGCGAAACCTGAACAGCTTTCTACGAGGTTCCCTCAGTTAGAATCGCTGAAGCTGAAAGGAAAGCCACGCGCTGCTATGTTTAATTTGATTCCTGAAGATTGGGGTGGATATGCTAGTCCTTGGGTTCAACAAATTACTGGCACGTGTTTTACGAGGTTAAATGTACTTCACTTTCGTCGTATGATTGTTAGTGATTTGGATCTTCAACTGCTGGCGCGTGCGCGTGGTAAAGTTATTCAGGTTATGAAGTTAGACAAGTGTTCTGGTTTTTCTACTGATGGTCTTCTATCCATTTGTCGTTCCTGCAGGTAATTTTAATTCGTTGACTCACACTTCATTTCTATTTTGCTTCTAGGTAATTACCGTCTGAACAGTGACTAGGCCGCTTAAAAAAAATTACATTTTTTAATACTATCTATGGTCTGTTGTACACAATTGGTCTTTTGTACGCAAGTTACAACTAGTGAAACATGTAGGTATTGTGAATCTGGTTTCAATGTAATGTAGTTTGCAAGGTTTTGATCAATTGGTGCTATTGAGCCTTGTTCTTTTCCATTTTTCAAGTTTCAGGGAAGTTCATTTGCTCTATGGGCTAATCAAATTTTAAGTGAGGGTCTCCATGATTTTGGAAATCTGGTGTCCAGAATGTAAACAGTACATTGCTATGGTTTGTACGTTAGTGCTAAGAACATTAACTGATTAGTGAATTGAATAATAGCTCTTATGATTTTGAGTGGGTTGGAGTTTGAAAGTTTTGTTTATTTCAAGTTGATGAAATATCACTGCACTAATGTCATGCACCTACTTTACTTTGTAGTTTGATTGACATTTCCTCTAAGTGAACTTAAGTGATTTCTTATATGAGGACCCATTAAACAAGAGAGATTTCTTAATAGAAGTCAACGTCTATCTGTTTGTTTATGTTGCAGTGCATTCGAGGCTCTTTAATCTTTTCCTAGAGATGTATACACGTTGCTCAAAGAATCTATCGGAAGTGTTAAGACGAGCTGAAGAGTCCAGAAAATTCTGTTGCCTATATTTTAATGTGATGCTCATGTATCCCTTTTCTCCTGCAGGAATTTAAGAACGTTATTTCTGGAAGAGAGTACTATAGTTGAGAATGATGGAGAGTGGCTACATGAACTAGCCTTGAACAATACAGTTCTTGAGAATCTGAACTTTTACCAGACTTATCTCGTCAAAGTGAATCCGGAAGACCTTGAAGTGATAGCAAGAAACTGTCCCTCTCTTGTCTCGGTAAAAATTAGTGAATGTGATATTTCAAATCTTATTGGTTTCTTCAAAGCTGCAGTTGCATTGGAGGAATTTGGTGGGGGTTCATTTAGTGAGCCAACAGAACCTGCTGATGAAAATGGCTATAACGAGCAATTGGAAAGATATTCTGTTGTATCATTTCCTCCAAGATTATGCCACTTGGGCCTGACGTACTTAGGGATAAATGAAATGAACATTCTCTTTCCTATTGCTTCTCGTCTGAGGAAATTGGATCTTCTTTATGCCCTTCTTGACACAGAAGCCCATTGTTTCATACTGCAAAAGTGTCCCAACTTGGAAATTCTTGAGGTTGAATCTCAGCTATTCTCACTATTCATTTCTTCTATGCCAATTATCTTTGCATATAGCTTTGTTTCACACTGGCGCTATGTTAGCTTCTGGTGTTATAGTAATCGTAAAATCAGGTAGTGAATATCTGATGAAAATGGGAACTATGTCTTACTTCTTTTGCTGGATCATATTTTTTTTAATACACATGTCAGTTGTCACTGCTATTATGCTTGGTCTGCTGTAAATGTTTGATGGCATATTCTATAATTAGTTAACTCCATGAGCCTAGTATATATTTCTATATACATATAATTCTGTGTAATGTGTCTATGTAATTATATTCGTCTGTTTTTAATTTGATGTATTTGTATTTTTTTTAATTCATGACAAAGTAACTTCTTGTAGTTTTATGGTTCAACATCTGAAATATGAACTGCATTCAGTGTAAGAAAAGAAAAAACAAGAGAAGAGAGGAAATAGTTATGCCTGGAATAACAAGGTATTCTTCAAGTTGTTACTTATCAGTGCTTTTGTCATTGTGAACAGGCAAGGAATGTTGTTGGGGATAGAGGGATGGAAGTGCTTGCCCAGTATTGCAAGAGATTAAAGAGGCTCAGGATTGAGCGAGGAGCTGATGACCAGGAAATGGAGGATGAAGAAGGAGCAGTTACACAAAGAGGATTGATTGCTTTGGCCCAGGGATGCCTTGAACTAGAATACATGGCTGTTTATGTGTCCGATATTACTAATGAAGCTTTGGAAAATATTGGCACATATCTGAAATATCTGAGTGATTTTCGGTTGGTTCTGCTTGATCGTGAAGTAACAATAACAGATCTGCCTCTTGATAATGGTGTACGCTCTTTACTAAGAGGCTGCTATAGGCTTAGACGGTTTGCTCTCTATCTCCGGGATGGGGGTCTCACAGATTTGGGTCTCAAATATGTTGGTCAATACAGCCCCAATGTGAGATGGATGCTTCTAGGATATGTTGGGAAATCTGATGAAGGGCTTCTGGAGTTCGCAAGGGGATGTCCTAGCCTGCAAAAGCTTGAATTGAGAGGCTGTCGTTTTACAGAACATGCATTGGCTTTGGCTGCTTTGCAGCTGAAATCTCTAAGGTACTTGTGGATTCAAGGATTCAGGCCATCTTCGACTGGTTGGGATCTCTTGATGATGGCACGCCCATTCTGGAATATTGAGTTGATTCCTGCTAGACGGGTGATTAGCACTGACGGAATTGCTGATCATCCAGCTCATATACTTGCCTACTATTCCCTTGCTGGCCAAAGAACAGATTTTCCAGATACTGTTAGGCCTTTGGACCCAAATTTACTTCTTGCTGAATAGACTTGTAAATATAACCTTTTTTCGTGTGGGTTGAAGTGAGTTGGGGTGGGCTTTAGAGGTTTATGTGCATCTTTTTAGGTGTCCTGTCCATATGTCAATCTCATCCTTCCTCCTCCTCCTCCTCCTCTTCTTCTCTCTGTTTTTTTTTTTAAAAAAAGAGTTCTACCATGTTGATATCGTCTTCATCTTTTAGACGTTGGCTATAATAAGTTTGCTTTTCTCGGTTATTCAGAAGAGTCACTTGGTGCTTTACCTCTCTAACTGCTAATCTTATCTTGTGTTTTTAGCTGACAACACGGTTTAAAGAGTATCAGTGACATGTAAAATGTAACTAGTGACACTTGATCTTGTTAAAAAAGATCCGTTTGTTATGGTTTGTGAACTGCTAGTGTTTTGGTACAGCTAAACACGTTGAATGAGTGTTATCAGCTCTTTTGACATTGTTATAGTCGCTATTATCAGTCACAGGAACATTTGGTGAAGAAGAATAGTAGCTTATATTTCACTTGTGAGGTTTACGGAGCTCGTTCCTGAGAACCATCATATATCATATTTGAATTTTCTTTCTACTTGTTCTAGAGCTCATATCCTTCTGAATATCTTTCTTCTTGACTCAATGTTAAGAGTCTCTCTCAGTTACATTCAACTTGTTTTATCTTTTATTTTGTCCTTTACTTTAAAGATACCAGAAAAAATTACTGAATGTTGGAGGGATCAAAGGAAAGAAATTTCTTATTGGAGCTGAACCAGAAATGTATCATTCGTAGGCGTGCTCCTTAAATACTTGTCTGCTTCTATTACAGCCAGCAACTTGTTACCGATGCAGTTGAACTGGAATAAGGTATCAGGTTGTGAATTATCTTTGCTTCTCACAAACTATAGGTTCTGGTATTCGACTTAGCATTTCCTCCATTTGCTTTTGTTTAAAACGTATTAACAAGCTAGCTCAGTCATCAAGATCAAGATAATCGGTCAAAGAACCATAAGCCCAATCCAATTCCAGGATCCCATCTCTCAACCTTTTTGCACGTTCACATAGTAGTATTATCATGACAACATTAGGGAACTAAGTCATCCAAAATACAACAACTAGGTGTCACATGATCATTGAGAAAATTTTGGGGAGGAAGTAGATCAAAAGAGGCCGAAAGAACTGATGACAAAAACCCATGTTTTCCTGTTTCCTTTTTTGGATATACTGTAAAATCAAGATGTCTTTTCACATATTAAATCAACTCAGTATTACTTTATTTTTTGAGTTACCGTATTTGACTTATTATAGATAGTTATTTGTAGTCATAAGCCACTTTATTCTTCGATTTTGGAGGATTTATAGTGTTTTCATACTTCACCTCCAACGTGACTCGAACTTTGGACCTAATGGTCACCACTCGTCAGGTCGAGTGCCTAAACCACTTTAATTTGATGGTGTATAAAGTTTCTCAGCTAATGCTCAAAGGCTAAACTTTCTCGACTATTATTCCGCCTTGATAATATATTACGAAGGCCCCTTACAAACTTCGACTCCAATAGATCAATTGGTTTTGTGGTTTAATTAATTTTACACTTAAAGATCTAAAGTTAAATACAAGAGATGTTACAGAGGCATTTTCGCCTCATAGCTCAAAAATAGGAATGTTCCCTTTATCTCTGGCCCAAGCCCATCGTCAGAATTGGCATTTTTTCACCATATATTTTTAGTTCCAAGGAAGTTTTGTGCTCTCTTTTTCCGTTGAGAGGGTAGCTGGTTAGCTGCCCCATCTGGAAACACCCTTCTTGAATCGTTTTATGTCTGATATATTAGTTTCAAGTATATATTTTTATGTCTGACAAATTTTGATCATCACATAGCTAGTGACAATTTGCTAGAACTAACTCAAAAGGAAAAAAAAATGTAGTTGGCAAATAAGGAAAATATAAAATGATGGGACTGCTAGAGTATATAAATACTACTAATACGAAAGAATCATGGTTCAAAGTATATTTGGATTGCAATGTCATTCAAAGGAGAAAGCCAAGAATCAAAAGCTAGCTTGTCATTGCATGATAATAAGATGGGCCAACCTATTCACTATGTATCAAGATAGAACAGTTACCCAAAGTTCTTGAAGGAAAAGGGAAGCAAAAGTGATTCCATTACGAGGGGAAAAAAAAAGAAGAAGAAATGCTGAATCATAAGTACTAGAGATTGGGCTTTACGTCTATCCAAGGGGGTCCAAATCTACTCAAAAGCTTGATCATATTTGGGAAGAGAGTACTATCCTCTTGTGCTTTGTCATGCAACTTGTAAATGTGTGGCAGCTCGTTTACAAGTTTTTATGTACAGTGTGGTTATGTACCTTTTTGGTTTGATATATCAGTATTTTGAACTTGACATCGTTTATTTGGTAGACATATTTTAAACTATCTTTTGTCTAATTATCTCCATTAACTTGGCAGATTGCAAGCCATGGCCTACAGTTGATGTTGATATGGCAAAGAGTGTTAATAGTATGATAGTACATTGTTTTTTATGCTCATGCGATCAACTTCTATGTGAGATATTTTTCAACCGTTAATTGTGAATATATCCATTAACAAATTTATTCCAATTGTGTACTATATCTTTTTACTACTACTTCTCAATGTAGATTAATATAGAATGCATTTTGTGCTAACTTTGTATATCTTTTACTTGTTCGTTACATGCAGTATATTTTAACTATATTTCTTTAATTTTGTTGGAACTTCACTATTTTTAGCTAAACGGAAAAAAGATGTATTTCTTTTTATTTCTCTTTTTGATGTCGATTATTTATTTGAACTTTGTATTATTTCTTCTTTTTACAGGTTGAATCTGTTGAAAAATCTCGATGCAACTACAAAAGTTTTTGCTAAATATGAAAAGTTTTAGGCTAAGTTATGCGATTCCAGCAAACTTTTTACAAATCTGGCCCGAAATATATGACCCAAAAAATTAGTGAACATAACAGTTAAAAAATACTAGTAGTTCTTTTTTAAGAAAATGTCACACGGGCAAAACAATCCACATGGAGCGTGTCTCTCAAAATAAAAAAGATAGCCAAAAAAAAAAAAAATTTACCGGGTGTCCCTTTGGTTCAGCTCTGTTTAAATTTTGTCTTCGTTTATGAAATTTGTACAATAATACTCCAAAATTTCAAGATTTGACGACGCGTCTGAAATTACAAACTTAAGGCCACTGTTTGTGTGTTTTAAACATAAAAACTGGGGTTATTCTTGCACGTATTCCTTAAACGACCCCTAAATGTTGTGGAAAGACCATCACAAAGAGCCATAGTGGTGTACCTACTTCTATTTTATTTTAAAATGCCGTGAATTAGAAAGAGTTCACACTCCAAAAAAGCTTTATGACCTCATGACTATTATGTCATCCATTTTCTTCTACAATCAGTGAAGACTAGTGTTTCTTTTCGTCCTTTACTTTTCCTTGAGCAACGCATTTATGCCATATTTATTTGTACTTTATGGAGTTTTGAATCTTAATTAATTAAATTTCATTATTAAGCGTATTTATATTTTACGTCCGAATCTTAATCTTAATCATTTTTATCAGAATTTTTAAGTACTTGTATTTTTTTTCTTTTATCACATATTAATGGGTCATGGGTCAGAGCAGATATGAATAGTTAAAATCTTGGAAATAATCTTAATATCAAGATTAATCAAAAGAATTTTTTGAGGATGACTTTTCCCCGCCACTGCCTACAACCACAACCAACCACTACTACACGACCACCATTGTCAACCACCACCACACCACTACCTACCACCATTGTCGCAGCCAACAATCACCACTAATCATTATTACCATGCAAGCAACCTCAATTATCACAACGCCTCACAATTGTTAATCACCATCATCTCTACCACCACCTCCATCGCTGCCACAACAATCACCACTACCAGCTACTCCTTCCATCCCACTTTGTTTGTTGTAGTTCGGATTTCGAGAGTCAAACGAGTTTATTTTTTACCGTAATTTTTATATATATATCTTTTAAATATTTTGAGTTGTAATTTATTGTGACTTATAGTACTTTTCATCTAGTTTTTAAATATGTAAATTTTATTTTAAAAAAATTAAAGATTTTATATCCTAATCTACGGTCAAATTTAAGAAGTTTGACTCTCGAAACAGTAACTATGACAAATAAAATGGGATAGAGGGAGTATTAGCAATATCTGTCACCTCTACCACCGCTAACACCTCTGCCATCACAGCTTGCCACAATTGTCAAGTAACATCACCACGACTACCAACCCCATCTATACCATTGTCAACCATCTCACGTCTACCCTACAACAACCAGCACTGTCAGTCATCGCCACCAAATACCACTAGTCAACCACCATCAACCAACACATTACAATCTAATAATGCGATGATATAATATTTAAGTTATCACCTTTAATGTCTATATTTATTAGCTATAATTAAACGGAGTATATATCAGTTAAAGCCAGTGGCGGAGCCACATAACTCCAAGGGGTTCAATTCGTCGACAAATTACACTGCAATTTAGATAAAAATTAATAATTTTATGGTATATATAAGCTATTGAACCCCCTTAAAATATTAAAAAATTCTAATAAAGTGACAAAGGGGTTCAAGTGTGACATTTTTGAACCCCTACATAAAATCCTGGCTCCGCCCCTGCTTGAAGCTGACTTTTTTGCTTTTCTTTCTGTCCAACAAGGCTAAAAGAATTTTCAGCACTCTTATATTGTCCTTCTGAATGAGTTGTCCTTCTGAATGTTTTGGTTATTTCCATGGCTGCTGAGAGAGAGAGACAGGACATCCATTTGTAATCAAAATCCCTCACTGATCCTAGCACACTACTAAAAATCAGGGCTTTTCCGACCGCCGATATGGTAGGACAACGGTCGGCCAGGCGACCGTTGTCCGACCTAACAAGGCGGTCGGCTAATTGGTGGTCGCTCACAGCTTTCCGACCGCCGCGGTCGGACGTCGGACAGACATACGGTCGGCCAACGGTCACCTAGTTTATACGTGAAAAAAATAATGTTGAAATCTCCCACCGACGCGGTGGGAGATTTCAAAAAACTGGGAAAACTGGCCGACCAGCGGTGGGCCAGGCGACCGAGTTCGGACCGCTGCGGTCGGTAGGCAGTGTATTCTGGGCTAAATAATTGGCAATTTTTGGACCGATTTCGGACCGCTGCGGTCGGTAGGCAGTGTAATACCTGCAATAAAAAACCTGCAATTAGAGCTACACCACCTGTAAAAAGCAGAAAAAACAGCACCCAGAAGAAGATTAGGCTTCTCAAGCCTTAATAATAGTCTAAACAAGGCTTATTGCCTTTAAATAGAAAGTTTAACATTTTACATAACATATCCAATCCGAATAGTGATCCAAAACATGTCTAAAACAAGTCTAAAACAAGTCTAATACATCAACAATCCATTATCACTACTCCGTTGACTCAGAACCCGACCCCGACCCCGAACCCGACTCAGAGCTGTATTGACGCTTGCTCTTGCCTTTCCCCCGGCTTTTGCTCTTGCTCTTGCTCTTGCTCTTGGTCTTGCTCTTGCCCTTGCCCTTCTTTCCCTTGTCCGCACCACCACACATAATGTTCTCCATCATTTCCCGCATGGTTCTCATATTTTCTTCATTGCGCAAACGTTTTTCTTCACTCTTTTTCTTAAGCTCTTCGATTTCATTGCGCAAAGCGGCTTCCACCGAGGGATTAATTGAACTAGCAGGAGGAGTGTAAGTGCCAAACAAACCTGGATTTAGACGTTCTGAGGCATACTACGATCCAAGGCCGTAAGCACTTCCCTTCTTTACTCCGTCATTCACCTCCAACCATATTGCGGTTTCCTCTTCTAGTGTCAATTGAGCTGGGGCACTGCTACCACACTCGGATGCCTGAGTCGACATCCTTTCTTCATAGACCGCCGTAGCCTTTTCCTGAAATAAAATTTAATAACAAGAATTAGATTGACAAAATATTGAATCTTTTAATAACTTTAAAAGATTGAATTTAATAACTTACATATAGCTCTCTAGCGCGGTCTTCGACCCACACTTCCTCTCCTTTTTTGTTTCTGTATATATGCCTCTTCTTAAAGATTTCAGGCACACGAACCGGCCGCCCTTCTTGCCTTTCCTACAAAATTAAAAAGATGACAAGTTAGATGGAAAATTAATGTGAGTTACATAAAATAATACATACAATTAATTAATAAATTACCAATATCATCCGCTGAGTCGCTGCGCTAACCGAACCCCCGGTGTGCAGCGATCCACCCCTTTCAGAGGCTCGAAGAAGATTATCCTTCCAATAAGGCAACTCCCAAAAGATACTTTGTTTAGTCCAATTATGATCAATACCATAGCCAGGTGCTTTAGATGGCCGTTGGTCAGTTACCTTAGGATACACCTTAACCCTATCCCATATTTCTCCTCCTGACAACCTTCGCGGAGGCTCCTCAAAATCAACCTGATTCTTCATAAAAGCATTACTGTTATTCCTAAACGGATGATCCCTTGGCAAGAATCGACGGCAACAGTCGAACCATGTACACTTACCACCATTTTTCAAAGTGAATGCTTTTGTATCTTTCATACAATAAGGGCAAGCGAGCTTACCAGCAGTGGACCACCCAGACAACATTCCATAAGCTGGAAAGTCATTTATTGTCCACATCAAAGAAGCATGCAGTTGAAAGTTCTGTTTCATTGATATATCATATGTTTCCACACCTTCATACCACAATAACTTTAACTCATCAATCAAAGGCTGCAAAAATACATCAATGGAGGCTTTCGGGTTATGTGGCCCTAGGATAATGCAATTCAAAAATAGATAAGGACTAGTCATGCACATTTCGGGCGGAAGATTGTACGGCGTCACAAATACGGGCCAACAAGAATAAGGTGTAGGCGAGACATCAAAAGGAGTGAACCCATCTGAACATAGACCCAACCTTATGTTTCTTGGTTCACTAGCAAATGCCGGATACACCTGATCAAAATGTTTCCATGCCTGACCATCTGACGGATGGCTTAGAATGCCTGGCTGTTTCGTACGATCATGGTGCCATCTCATATGAGGAGCAGAGCTCATCGACGCATACAACCTCTTTAACCTAGGTATAAGGGGTAAGTAATGCATCGACTTAACAGGTATCGGCTTTTTTTTAGGGTTTAAAACTGGCTTATAACGAGGCTCCTCACAAAATTTACATTTATCTAATTCTGCATCATCCTTATAAAACAACATGCAACCGTTGACACAACAATGAATTCTCTGGGCAGAAAGACCGAACATGGAAACCAACTTCTTAGTGTGGTAATAATTAGTTGGTAATGCCATGTTAGTCGGATTGAGATCATTCATAAGGTCATTGATGGAATCCATGGCTGCTTGACATATACTAAAATCAGATTTAATACTTAACAATCTAACAGCAACTGACAACTTGGAATGCACTGAGCCTTCGTACAATGGACGACTAGCTTCCTCCAACCGTTTATAGAAGAGTTTTGCCTCATCATTAGGAATGTGCTCAACATTTGGTTGCGATGTACCCGGTTGGGATGGCTCCTCTGGGTACATTCCAAAAACATCATTAACCATATCGTTCATTCGATAATTATCAAGATCATCCTCGTTTGAGATCGGACCACTCCCACCGACATAAGCATTTTGAAAATGAACATCACCCCCCACATCCCTAGACTTTCCATGATAAACCCAAACAAAATAATCTGGCATAAAACCCTTCCTATAAAGATGCATTTCAACATCTTCCAAATTTTTTCCTTTTATGCACTTGCAGTCCACACAAGGACACTTAATCTGGCCCCACCGTATAAAATCATCAAGTGTTTTCGACTTTTCAATAAAATCTTCAACACCTACTGCAAATTCTGCCCTCACCCCCCCCCCCCGGCCGGGATTATTTCTATTATACATCCAACTACGACTTTCATTAACCATATCTACACAAAAATTACACGTTTGAGATGCATATTAAATTGCAAATATTTAAACAAACATTTCTTTGATACACTACCAATTTTCATAAGATTAAGTAATTGTATAATTTTCTAAGTCAATTATTTTTATATTACTAACTAATTTGTTCTCTTTGATAGGCTTATCAAAATCTACACCAATAGGATACAACTCCTTTAAGTTCTTAAAAACCAAATAACCTAGAAATCAAAATATTCACATGACATCCCTCCTAGATAAGGCATCCGCTATCAAATTATCTTAACCTTGCTCATGATGAATCATATAAATTCGATCCACTTAGCATGCCTTGTACTATGCTTACTTTGGGTCTTAAGGTATTTCAAAGATTCATGATCCCTTCTAACCATAAATTCCTTAAGTCACAAATAATAATGTCAATTTTTATTCTCTAAGATTATCATTTAGTAGTTAATAACACTTCTCATTTGCAACTTATATCTATTTATAATTCAAAATGATAAAACTATTTACTTATCTATACTTAGTTGGAGTAATCTAAAACTATTTGCAAACTATTCAACTTAGTTGTTGCTCACCACTTATTTGATGAAATGCCTCAAAGAATCTAACTACCAAACTACACTATACACCAACAATTCTATCTCAAAGCAATACAACAACAACAACAACACTAGTACACACCATTAACAACATTCAACAACAACAACACTACTAAAGGAACCCATACAACCTATTCAAAGTGTACTATTCTCAATGGAACACCAACTTTTTCACTAAAACAACCCATTCAAAGTGTTACTTTCCAATTTATCATCTTCTAAATGTGTATTCAATAACCCAATCATTTTTTTAACAACACCCACTTTTTCAATCAACCTAATTTTAACAATACCAACAAAAATGTCAAACTAGCTTCAACAATTCCCAAACCAAACAACAACACAATGTAACCTAGTTCACAACCAAATAGCAACTACTATGTCATGGATTCATTTCATGAGCTAAAATTCAAACATAGGAAAAAATGACAAAAACGAGCTAAAATTAAATTTAAAAAATAAAATTGGTGTTTCATCATAAAACTCACCTCAAGGGATGGTTTTGTACTCCACCACCACTAATGTACAATCCCCAACTTTGATAGATGGAAGAACTACAAAAAAAATAGATAAAAAAGTTAGGGTTTCGGATTTGGGGAAAAATTGAAGAAAACTATGAAAATTAAACTTACCAAGTTGTAGAGGAATGGAATTAAGAGATTAAGAGTGTTTTTTTAATAGATTTGGGTTGAATTTTGGGTTTGGAATCGGGTAGAATGGTGAAAGAAAGAAAGGGGCGAAAGAGAGAGAATTTTGGTTTGGGTGAAATGAAAAACGGGCTCTGTTTCCGTGCTGCTATATCCACTGCCTTCCGACCGCACTCGGACCGCTGCGGTCGGACAAAAATTTTTAATTCTTGTCCGACCGCGGCGGTCGGCTAAAAGTAAAAAAAGAAAATTAATTATAATTCGATGAATTATCCCACCGCGTCGGTCGGACAATTTTTTCCAACCGAATTTCGGTCTGTAATTTCGGTTTAGTAGTGGCAGTAGGGAAAATGGAGGAGAAGAAAGGAGTTTCAGTTACACTATTGTTTTCAATTTCTTTTAAAGAAAAGCTTATTAAGATCATAATGATATCTTTAACGACTTTTACAAGAAGTGTCCCTTAATTAACTTTTCATCAAAGGACGCGATTAAAGTTGCAACCTCCAATTACTTTGCTGTTTCTTCCATCGTACTCTTAAAATGAAAATGCCGACGGAGATGTTAATAGTAATTAATGCGTAATTGGATCTACATGTGAATTAAAAGGAGGATTCTGAAATAAGTGGAATGCAGACTCAGCGCGCAGCAGCCTGTAAAAAGTGGACTCGAGGGATCAATCTTGGTCAACTTGGCCAAATTGCAGATTTTTTCAAATTCCAGCCCTATCAATCCAAAGAAAAAGAATGCCACAACTTCCCAATAGGAGTTTCAATTAGTGCAAAGTGACAACATAGATTGAGTCAGCTAAATCGGCCGCAGCTTCTAGTGACATGTCCTCTTGCCTAATGTTTCACTTGAAAACAAAAAATGGATCCCACAGAGTTTTTTATTTATATATATGCACGAGGCAATTTGGCTTAGAGGGGTTCCCTGATTGCCTTTACGAAAAGGAACAATCATGCACTAACCTATAAAGTTGAGATGTTATTAGATAGGGCTGGAAACCTTCGCCCGAAGTAACGCTATGTACTCATTAATTTGGTGTAAATATTATGAACTTCTATTATTCCAGGGTTCTTGGCTCTAAAATATTCTTCGTCATACCTTGAAAAAGAGTAAAAGAAGAGCAGAACAATTGACTCATCAATAACTGAAAGGTTACACTGATGATCGCTTCACTATTCCTGTTTAAAGAGTTGAAATGAACCAGAATAAATTTGAGACTTATTTTATCATCATCGAAGAAATGTAATGATGATTCAAAAGTTCATAGAATTAAATACGTATTAAGACCACGTTGGTAGCATATGTGAAGCATACGGGCAAGGAATCATTTAAGGAGATCTTAGTTGATTTCATTTGTAAAGTCTAAAAGCAAAGTAAAACTCAGATTTACATCAGATTAAGATCACAAAGCAGAATGCAAGATTGACATTTTTTATGTGTTCCGTTCCCCTGATCAACCCCATATCTGGTATCGTGTTGATTGGACTTGCAACTGGGAATTGGCATTGACAGTGTCAGTTCCATAACTACCCCGAGACAGTGAACCAAGCTCGTATGGGTATGAACTGTTGTAAGATGATCCAAAAGCTAGCTGCAGAGCTGATCCATCATTTGAGTAGTTATTGTTGCTGCAGAGAGTTACTAAGTCTCTGGATGGGTTGATTGTAAAAGACTTTTCTACAGACAGAGGTGATCTGTTGTTGTTTAGATTGCTGCTATCAGACAAGTCAATGTTGCTGAGATTGACTGTGGTAATGTCATGGATGCTTGGTCTCCTCTTATCTTTTCCTCCTGAAAGCTGTCGCAGATAATACTTCTGAGCATGACTGGCCACTTGTGTTGGAGTTTTAGAGATCACGAAATTCCTGGATATGTTCCTCCAGTCCCCTTTACCATGCTTCTCTAGGCCCATCAGAAAGCGCCTATATGCAATAAAAATGTCATTAACATCAAGATCAATCAATTTTCAGTTCTAATGGTCGCTCCTAAGGTTTAATGGGATAATCATAATAACTTATATGCATTGACAATGTGTAAGAAAAGTTCACAAATACGTTCAGTTTTACCGGCTATAATAGAGGTCATTACTATACTTTGCAAAATACCAATCTATGATTGCTGTGTAATCAAATATTCAGTACTGGAATTGGCTCTAAAAATTCACATGTACCATCAGTCACTAGATCAAATTGGAACCAGAGGATAGAAAAAATAGAAAAACAGTTGAAACAAGGTTATTATAATTATGAATAGAGTGAACCTGTGCTCCTCTTCAGTCCATGGCACACCTTTCTTTCTTTCTTGATCACATGACCTTCCTCTCTTTCTAAATGGTTGATGAACACTAACACCACGATGATCATCGATCAACTCAAGGGCGAGATAACCTGTAATTGGAACCAAACCAGCTTCTATGTCACTAACATCTGCAGCTAATTCTTTATACTGCTTCATCACATCATACACACTCTTCCCTGGAATCAAAGCAGCCACCTTAAACCATCTATTTGGAGTTCTCTCATCATATATAGCAAGTGCACTTTCAAACTTCTTGTTCTCTTCTTGTGTCCATTCATTGCTCTTGCTCTCTTGCATCATCCAACTTGGATTTTGTATAAACGATGTTGTAGGATACAAAGTTTCCATATTCACAGGTCGATGCCAGAAAGAATCCTCCTAATACTTTGAACTATTTATGATACTCGATATGCATTAAATTCGGAACCATATACTGGGAATAAGAATACCCTTTTCTTTCTATTTCACAACAGAAAAGATTAGAGAATCTAAAGAGAGACCCCAAGTTTTGAGAATCTGAAAAATCTTTGAAGCAAAAAGCAACTGATTTAACTACTCAGGGAAAAAACTGAAGACCCCATAAAGTCTCAAACATGTATGATGATGAGTATAGTGATACTAAGTTGGAAATTGAACACTATTCAAAGAAGAGTTTCAAAAATAGGCCACCCTAGTCGGATAATCTTCAAGAAATGAAACGAAAAGTACAACAACCTTAACAGAAATTTAGTAGATGAAGTAAATGAACTAAGATCATCCAGACAACAGAGTGATCCTACGAAAAAGGATCAGGAAGGAGCCTTAGTGTTCACGTGTTTTGCTATTTTTAGAAGCAAAAGGCAAGAAGAAACAGAGGGAGAGTGGCAAATGAATTTGAAAAAGGAAAGCTGATAATATACCAGCTGTGGGGAACTGGTAGTGGGAATTGTTGTGGTGATATAGTTGTATATTATGAACCACGAAGAAAGAGTATCAGTGGAGCTAAAATAAGAAAAAGGAAAGGATACGTCAAGGATTACGAGTTGTTGAATAGTTATTGGATAGTCCACTTTCGCAATACGTGTGTTAAAGGGTATCTGTGCTCTTTAGTTACTAATTACGTTCCACAAATTGGTTTTAAGGTTAGTGAGGCTGCTATCAAAAGTGTGACTTGCCAATCATAATCACTTTTATGACAGCTCAAATGACTAAATGATAAACATCTCTTTTTTTCTTTCTTTTTATTTTTGTTTCAATCGCTTGAAGATAAAGATACATCTACTCTTTTAAACCATTCAGTATTCGAACAATTGGTATGATTAATTAAAATTCGCATATAATAAGTATATTGAAGAGAATACGGTATCCTTACATAAAAGTTCTTTATTTCGGAGTTCGACTTTCATACCGTTGATTAAGAAAGGGAGATATTTCAATTATCTCAGCGACCTCCTGTTAGCATAGTGATCTATTTCTATATTAGAAAGATCATCTTTCATAGACGCTTTACTTATGTCTGTAATAGATAGACATCATCCTATGAGATACACTTTTTACAAGAAGGGGCATCTATCTAGTCACTGATATAGTTAAGGTGTTTATCTAACAGTATGTGCCTCTTTGGGTGTTAATATGTACGTCTTTTTATAATTTGAGAAGTTGCAATGGCTTTTTAGTGATCATATTAAATAAATGAAAATTTTAACGGAGGTGTGTGTGTGTGTGTGTATATATATATATATATATATATATATATATATATATATATATATATATATATATATATATATATATATATATCTATCGATCAGGGGTCGTTTTCTCCTTTACTCCTATGAGAGAGTGCGTGCTTAAAATTTTCAAGCATTTTTGTAGTAACAAATGAATCGCGTAAAGTACTTGAGACTAAAAAATATAGTAACAAGTTTAGTATTTACTCAAGTATAGTAAATATCACAATCTCTATAACTCCTCTGTTTCCTTTTCTCGAATATAAATAAAAAGACTCTTGAATTTAATTTTGATTCCCCTTCTTGATATTTGAAGGACATTCAAGATTAACATATTATGATATAAACACAATAAGCCTCCTGCAAAATTAAATAAATTTATAGGCAACCCACAAAAACAACTTAAGCAGCGACGTATGCAGGATTTTTTTGTTAGTGGCGTCAGAATCTAGCTTAAAAAATTTTTGAAATAGGCCGCCACTGAAGTGTTTCAAACTCAGGACTACAAAGTTGAAATATATGGCAAGTTAACGGGGGTGTGTGTGTGTGTGTGTGTGTGTGTGTGTGTGTGTGTGTGTGTGTGTGTACATATATATCGATCAGGGGTCGTTTTCACTTTTACTCCTATGAGAGAGTGCGTGCTTAAAATTTTCAAGCATTTTTGTAGTAACAAATGAATCGCGTAAAGTACTTGAGACTAAAAAATATAGTAACAAGTTTAGTATTTACTCAAGTATAGTAAATATCACAATCTCTATAACTCCTCTGTTTCCTTTTCTCGAATATAAATAAAAAGACTCTTGAATTTAATTTTGATTCCCCTTCTTGATATTTGAAGGACACTCAAGATTAACATATTATGATATAAACACAAGAAGCCTCCTGCAAAATTAAATAAATTTATAGGCAACCCACAAAAACAACTTAAGCAGGGACGTACGCAGGATTTTTTTGTTAGTGGCGTCAGAATCTAACTTTAAAAAAATTTGAAACGGGCCGCCACTGAAGTATTTCAAACTCAGGACTACAAAGTTGAAAAATAAGGCTGCCTACACCAACTCACCTACTAATGCTTTTATTTTACTGGTGTCATTCTTTATTTTTATAGATAATTTTCTATTTTTTTTATTATTATATTTAATTTTTTTTAACAAAAAAATTAACAAAAATTTTGACCAGTGGTGTCGGATGACCCCGGTAGCTGAGGGGTACATCCGCCCCTTCCCTTTTTTACTGGAATATTAGAACCAATTGACGCATGTGTCTAACACGAATCAATTGTCAGTTGAAGTGATGGAGGAGGAGCTTTCACTCATCAACAACCATGGCAAGTTAATTTTTCTTTGAAATAAGCACACTTACACATAATCAATCAGCGTGTGTATGTATTTGAATGCTTGGAACTTTATTGAATTTATAGCCTAATTCACAAGCTCTCCCTTAGTTCTTATATAAATTTTTGTCTCCAACTAAATTATAAGGACTCTTATTTATGGTTATGGAAGAGGAGTAATGACGAAGTTCCTCACATTGATTTGATTGGTTGCGTTGAATCGTTTAACTAATCAAATTATGGCAGTGACAACACCACATTTGATTGGCTAAAACATGCCACTTTTACATGTATTGTACGTAGGCGGATCTAAAATTTAGAAAGGATGAGTTCATCATTATTAGGGGTGATGTTTAATCGTCCCAAAATTGGCCGGTGAAGAACTTTCGTCAAAAAATTATAGTGTATACAGATCAACTATCATTTATATGATGATGTACTAAGGAAAAAAATATTAAAGAATATTTAAATAGGAATGATTCCTACTCTTGAGTGTAAATGAACCATCATTTCACCAAGTGAACCATTTAAATTTTTAGAGCATGGATTCCCGAACATCATATTAGACATATTTTGAAAAATATATACATAAAATTTCGTAGGAAGAGCATGGGTTCACGGGAACAGCGAATCCTATAGTGGATCCGTCCCTGGTAGTGCATTTCATTGCCGTTTTGAATTTCACTTGGATGGTCAAGTCATTTGGTATGTTGCATGATCCTATTTTGCTCTTTCAGTATCTTTGACATATGCCACATTACTTACCATGTGGCACAAATTTGAGAACCAGTACTTTCAAAGTAGTTTTTTTAGCCGAGTTATGGTGAACGTAGCAAAAGCGCTTGGCGCAACCTAGCGGGGCGAATGTACAATGAGGTAAGCCCCACAATTGTGGCGTATCCTCAGGTGTCGGTGAGTCTCAGTGCTTCAGTCCAATAAATTTTCAAATTAAAATGATTTTTAAATCATTAATTTAAAACCCATACTCAAATATCAACTTATTATATTCTAAACTTAAAAAAAAAAAAAACTTAAAAAATAAATTTCCTAACTTTTTTATTCTTAGTTCTAATTTAAGTGCATCCTCTTGTCTTTTCCTGCGCTACCGAGTGAAACAAAGAGTGTCTTCTTTCTATGCAAACTATAATACAAGAAAACTATACATACTATTTTAATAGCAATTTTTTTTAAGTTTCTAGAAATTTACGTTATTTTACCTTTTCTTTTTGTGATTTATGTATGTATCTTTAAATATTCATTCAGTTTAAATTATTTTAAAAAACATTAAATATTAATGATCCATGGGGATGTCCAGTACCTCAAGGCTTATACCTCGCCCTATGTCATGTGAAATGACCCGCTTCACACCCACACCTTTAAAACACTATTAAGAGTTTTTACAAAAAGAGCCACCAGAGGCAAGATATATAGGCTACACTTGTTATATAAATATAATACCTAAAATATATAAGAAATATAAAAAATATGGTTAAGTTTTGCATTAGTGGTTAAGACACTATTCCGGGTCGTATGACTCTTTTAGAACCTTATTGTTATATATATAGAAATATTTTTTCTACTCGCATAACATAGCAATATTTTTTTAAATTGTAAAAAGTTTAAAATATGGTGTGTAAAAGAAAGATCACATCCCCTCCCCCCCCCCCCCTCTCTCTCTCTCTATATATATATATATATATATATATTGACGAGTCCAAAGTGTCTATGGTTTTTTCTGCTTGTACTTGTCAAAATTCTAATATAATTTAAGATATCGTCCCACGAACATTGGAATCACCTAGGCTACAGATTTATATTATCTTTGTTACTATTTGAGAGGATCAAGTTGATTATAAATTCTAAGTACTGAAAATAAAAATGATAAGTATTTTTGGTTTTCTAAATAAAAGATAGAGGTTGGGATATTCTGAATCTACAAGTTAATATTATTATAATAGAATAAAAAACTTTTTTATTTATTTCTCTATTTAATGAAATGATCGCTTATTGCTAATTCAACCAAATCACAAAAAGAAATCCATTAATAGCACCAGTTGCGCTTATACTATTAATTGATTAACAGTGAAACAGAGACCTTGTTTAAAGAATAATTGCTTATTTCTAATTCAATCACTCCACGTAACAATAATTTTATAATAGCACCACTTGGGCTTATACTATTAATCTATTGAAGTTAGTGACATTAAACAATAACTGATTAATAGCACCACTCTCGCTTATACTATTAAGCAATTAAAGTAATGGCTTTAAACAAGAAGTATTTTGGTTGAGTACAGCAAGTGAGTAAAAACCTCTTTCGATTAGCTTTTACTAAATCAATAAACTTATTTGAGTCAATTCCTCCGTGAGAATTAGAATTGAAAGAAATAAGATAAAGATTATGGTTAAACCTAGTGTATAAATATGATAAAGAAAGAATCTCAACACGAAAAGATAATAAAGTTAGACATCTATTATAATAATATTATCAAGTTTCATCTTAGTATCCCAACCAAAGAAAAATTATTCCATTATGGAGAAAAGATAAAAACTAAAGAAAAATATTAATATTCCTACTAATGCAAAAAGAAAAACTTAAAGAGAAAGGAAGAGAGCAAAACTAGCTCTTGTCTCTGCAACAGGATCATTTTCATACAAACTTGAGCAATTATTTGTAGAATTCTTAAGTTGAAGATTTTGCCATAGATGTGAAGGTAGCTTTGATTTATGACATTTCTGTAGATGTAAAACTTGCTATGACTTTTCCATAGATTTGAAGGTAACTTGAATCTTTGAGTTTCCCGTAAATTCCAAAACTTAGAAATGACGACCTCTCCATAAACTTGAGTTGCTTGGATCTATAGCTTTCTCACACATTCAAATAGCTTGGATATGTAGTTGCGACAATGGCTTTATCCATAGTTGTGACTATTTCTTCATAGTAGAAAAATTACAGACGTAAATGTCAATGTTATCATCGCACTATGAGCCGTATAGCGACATCAATGATCATTTTCTTCTTCTTTGAATGTCTTCTTTCTCTCACAAAATATGTTATAAAATATTCGAGATATTGATATATTTATTCATGTTTTATTAAAATACTTAATATTTAATATATTAAAGTATATGAATAAATTATATCCATCATATATATATATATATATATATATATATATATATGTGTGTGTGTGTGTGTGTGTGTGTGTGTGTGTGTGTGTATGTATGTATGTATGTATGTATGTATGTATGTATTTTTATATATACTTCCTTTACTCAGTTGTCACCCCACCCCCATTATCTAGCTCCAACCCACTCCCTTATCCAGCTTCGGTAGCAGGCCGTCAAGCATCTCTCCAGCAAATCATAATTGTTAGAAATTAATAACGGTAACAGGAACATGAATTGTGTACCTGTTAACACCACAGCGGAAGATTGTATTTATCACCTTGCAATTGCCCAAGTCTACTTTGAATCACTAGGAAACAAAGTTTAATTGTCACCAACTAAATGCCTTCCTTTTGTTTTGTGTCTTTTTGGTGGAATAATAAGAAAAGTGAAAAAGTTACATCCTCTTCTTTTTGTTTCTTCTTCTTATATATAATATAAAGAAGTTGGAAGAAACAAAAAGGTAACTTCCCACTATCTTCCCCACTCCCCCACTTCCCCACTCCCCCACCTTTGCATATTCCTTTAGTGGAGGAAGTATAGGAGATGTGGTGGAATATGTGGTAACTTCCTTTAACCACAATTGATGATTTCTCCTAACCGGGTCGGATCAGCCCAATTGGAGCGACCCATGACCCGTGATCCATATTCTTACATCTCCCACTTCGCTCATAGTGGGCTGGATCCACAACACAAAAACAAAAAATCATACACGCAAATAGTTCGTGCGACCTGCGAGCATTAATAAGAGCTAAACCTGTTAAGGTTGTACAATAGCTCCATAAAGAAATCCAATCACATGCGGAAAAGGATTCACTACTAACATGAGGATCTTATTACTCGCAATACCCCAGACATCATTCGCTACTCTGGTAGCTACTTATCTGATCCCTCAACCTCGATTGAGGCGAACTCGAGTTCCTATTTAACTTAGTATCACAATTACACTTGAAACTCTCATGGAAAGTGTAATGGTCGACCTGTGAATATAAGTTAATTTATAAATCATTCTAATTGTCTTCCCTTTCTACTCGAATCTATTCATCCCAAATCAGCTGATTTCCTAGACATGCACCGCATTGCCGAATCACTCGTGGCTATTAGTAACATGCTAAAGTAGCAACACAGATTTGTACTTCAAGAGACAGTAAAAGGTCAAAGGGTATTCTAATGAAAATCAAATTGATTTTTCTTAGGGTCTCACACAATGAAGAAGCAGGAATCCATTCTTCTATCACCCTATTGGTCGATCAGCACACATGGTATGAAACACGTGCTACGGTGTTCTTGCCTAATTTTGGCGCGTGTGTCTCATTTCTAAATATATAAACACCGTACAGATCTTGATCTAGACACTTCTGAATGTCTAACCTGAGTTTTTCTTCAAACAATCCTCAGATCAATTAATTTATGAAAAACTCACATCTGGCTTACGAAACAAGTCATATAGGATATACAAATCCATAAGTCTGAAATCTAATCAAGACCGACCATTTAAACTATTTATGACCTTGTACAATTCAAGGTTCCAATTGGTCTCATCTCTGCACGTTCCTCGACGTCAGAGGCGATCGCCCGTGTGAGAGAGCCGATCTCGCGACTTGTTCGACACACTTATCACAAATAAATTCCATCACATGCACATGAGATTTAATACAAACTCAAAAATATATATATAGATGAGCATTTAAATTGTTCTACAATACATAAATTGAGTCATATCCTACGCAAACCTAGAGCCATAACATGTTTCTCAAACTGGTCTCTAGATATCGCCTTTGTAAAAGGATCAGCTACCATTTTCAGTGTAGGCATGTATTGTATTGGAACTTCACCACTTGCAACTATGTTTCTCAAGTACTTATACTTGGTATCAATGTGTTTGGTCTTTTCATGATGCTTAGGATCTTTTATAAAATTAATAGCCGCCTGACTATCACAGTATAAAATTATCGATCCTTGAGGATTCTTTGCAATATCTAGATGCTCAAAGAATCTCTTCAACCAAACAGCTTCTTGTACTGCATATGTATAAGCTACAAACTCAGCTTCCATAGTTGAAAGAGCAATACAAGTTTGTTTCTTACTTTTCCATGAAATGGCCCCACCATTTAGTAAGAAAGCATATCCAGATGTTGACTTTCGTTCATCCAAGTCACCAGCCCAATCAGCATCTGTATAACCTCTCAACATCAAATCAGATCCACCATAGCACAGTGAATAATCTGCAGTTCCTTTCAGGTATCGAAATATCCTCTTCACTGCTTTCCAATGATCTCTTCCAGGATTGGATTGATACCTGCTAACTAGACATACGGCATAACAGATATCAGGGCGAGTACACAACATAGCGTACATCAAGCTCCCGATAGCACTTGAGTATGGAACTCGAGACATTTCATCCTTCTCTCTTTGCGTCTGTGGACACATTTCAAGACATAAAGCTTCACCTTTCGCTACAGGAGTATCCATGGGTTTGCACTCACTCATCCGAAAGCGTTCCAGAATTTTCTTTATATATGTTTCTTGAGACAGACTCAATAATTTCTTGGAACGGTTTCTTTGGATCTTAACTCCTAGGATATAGTCTGCTTCACCCATATCTTTCATGTCAAATGACTTTGAAAGCCATGACTTGATAATCTTTAGATACTCCAAATTATTTCCAGCCATCAATATATCATCCACGTAAAGAGAAAGAATTACAAACATATCATTGGACCTTTTAACATAAATGCAATGGTCTTCATCAAACATAGTAAAATCATATGAGATCATTTCTTTATGAAATCTCAAGTACCATTGCCTTGAAGACTGCTTTAGACCATAAATAGATCTTTTCAATTTACAGACCTTATTTTCTTGGCCCTTAACGATGAAACCTACAGGTTGTTCCATGTAGATCTCCTCGTTCAATTCTCCATTGAGAAAAGCTGTCTTTACGTCCATTTGGTGTAATTCTAGATCCAAACGCGCAACAATAGCTAAAAGTAAGCGAATTGAGGTAAACTTCACAACTGGCGAAAAAGTATCCTCATAATCAATTCCTGCTTGCTGAGTAAAGCCTTTTGCTACCAGTCGTGCCTTGTATCTTTCTATCGATCCATCCGCTTTACGTTTAATTTTCAGAACCCATTTGTTCTTAATCGCTTTACGCTCAGGCGGAAGATCAACTAAGTCCCAGACTTTGTTGGTTCTCATGGACTCTAACTCTTCTTTCATTGCTTTCATCCACTCATCCTTTTCAGGGCTCGATAAAGCCTCGGCAACGGAATTTGGTTCATTCACTTCCGATGCCGATACCAGGAAAACGTAATCCTCTATATCATAAGTACGTTTAGGTACACCTTTCCTGGTACTCTTTCTTAATTGAAACTCAGATTCACAAGAAGGATCTTGTATTGAAAAGCTCCCACTCGGATCAGCACCATACTCTTGATCAATTAGATCATCAAATGTGTCAGAAGACACTTGCTGACCATTTGAGTTCAACATTTCATAAAGAGGCTCTCCATCCTTTACTTCACCCTTCTTAGGAAAATCATTTTCTAAAAATGTGACATCTCGTGATTCAATTTCAGTAACACTTCCATCCTCCAATTCACCAATAAACACATACCCTTTGGAGTGTTCTGAGTATCTTATAAAGATACATTTCTTGCCTTTTGGACCCAGTTTACCAAACTTGTTAAAAGAATCTTTTATGAATGCAGCACAACCCCAAGGTCGTAAATAATCCAAGTTTGGTTTCTGGCCGGTCCATAGCTCATAAGGAGTGGAAGGAACTGACTTAGAAGGCACTCTATTCAATATATAGGCTGCAGTTAATAACGCATCTCCCCAAAAAGAGATAGGTAAATTAGCTTGCGCCATCATTGATCTTGTCATATCCAATAGAGTTCTATTCCTCCTTTCTGCTACACCATTTTGCTGAGGTGTATAAGGAATAGTTAATTGTCTGGTGATTCCTTTTTCACTACACAAGTCAATAAATTGTCTTGAAAGATATTCACGCCCTCTATCAGTTCTTAGAGTTTTTATACTCTTGTCTAATTGATTCTCAACCTCATTCATGTATCATTTGAAGCACTCAAGTGCTTCGGATTTATGAGAAATCAAATAAACATAACCAAAACGCGTGAAATCATCAATAAACGTAATGAAGTACAAGGCACCAGATCTTGCCTTCATGTTCATTGGACCACAGATATCTGAATGGATTAATTGCAATGGAAAGTCAGCTCTCTTAGCCTTCCCAAAAGGTTTACGTGTAATCTTTCCGGCAAGACATTGTTCACAAGTTGGCATTTCAATTTTCGAAAAAGAACTCAAGTGTCCTTCCTTCGCCAATCTATTCATTCTATCTTGCCCAATGTGACCTAATCTAGCATGCCATGTAATAATGTCAACATCTCTATTACTAGAAGAACATGCCATAACACAACGGTCCACATAATAGTCATAAGTAGAAGGATTACAACTTAATACAAAGAAACCATCGTAAAGATGTCCAGAACCATAAAAGACATTGTCTAGAGTAATTCTCACAACATTGCGACTAAAGTTCAAACAGAAACCTAAATTAAGAAGGACAGACACAGATATTAAGTTCCGTCGAATTTCTGGAGCATATAGGACGTCATGCAACATCAAAGTACGGCCACCACGCAAGTCAATCCTGCAAGTGCCAAGACCTTTGACTTCAACCTTCGCATTATTTCCTACATATATCCACCTTGATCCAGATGGTACTCGACGGTACTCCACAAACGCTTCTCGATCACGGGTCGCATGGTCGGTGGCCCCTGAGTCTACAATCCACACAGGATAAGATTCAGTTAATAAAACAGTGCTAGAAACAAATGTAGCACTTAGAGATGCGTTTTGAAATGCTACCTTTTTCGGCTCAGTGCATTCACGAGCAAAGTGTCCCGGCACTTGGCAGTTGTAGCATTTCATCTTGCTCTTGTCTTTCTTCTTAAAGAACCGTATTCCCTTCTTAGGGTTTGGTTTGTTTCTCTTCTTTGAGGGTCCCTCACCAGTCTCCTTGCCCTTTCCGCCTTTCTTCCAATCATTTTTACGCTTGAATCCTGAAGCCTTTTTACCACTTGATTCTGCCACATAGGCAGTGGGTATAGCTTTTGCAGCACCAAGCCGCTCATCTTCAAGTTCAACATGGCGAGCAACATCACCAAAAGTTTTGATGCTGTCATTGTGGGTCAAGTTTACTTTCAGATGTTCCCAATTACTTGGAAGAGACCGGATCACTGCCTGAACCTGCTGCTCATCAGAGAGAATATGACCAGCACTTTTGAGTTGAGCTATCATGTTTGACATCACCCTAAGGTGTTGTTTGACACTGTGGTCATGACGCTTCTTGTAAGTGTCAAATTTGATAGTCAGCTGTCTAAGGCGGGTCACTGTAGTACCCCCATATGTTTCTCTCAAATGTGCCCACATGGCATGAGTAGTAGGGAATTGTTCACACTCGTGAATGAAATCATCCACAACCGAGCTTACAATGATTCCACGTGCAGTGGCATCTTTCTTTTTTCAAGAATTGTAAGCCTCAAGATCCCTCCTATGTTGGGCAGTGTTACCCTCCTCTGGGCAAACCATGACATGGTTAATAGCTTCTAAAGCATCTTGCTCTTCCAGCACATACCACATCTTACGGCTCCAAATATCATAATTTTCGCCGTTTAGTTTGTCACCCTTGTTTAAGTCAGCAATGATAGTTTTTGATGCCATAGTCTGTTAAATGAAACAATAATGCAAGTGTATTTATTACTCATCATTCTCGCATGTGATATGCACACTTAGGCGAATCAATTAAATAAAATATTAATTTTACACTTAGTATAGAATCGAAAGGTTACTAAGTTTCCATTCATCATCTACAACTAAATGTTCGACTAATATTTTATAAAATCATTTCTCATAGTGTGTATCTCGTTAAGATTTTCAATATCATGTCATACTTATTTTATTTTATTATTTTTTTTTTATTGCCACACATAAAAAAAAATTAAACAAATAAAATGACATTTAATCTTGCAAACAAAAGACAAAGTTTCATTAATTGAAAAACTAATTACAATGAGAAACAACCTAAGTTACATGTAGCTAGGCCATTACATGTTCATATATTTTTCCCATTCATTTTCTAGTGCGTTTAAATAAACATAATAAGGCACTTTTGGGAATGTCTCATGATACATGTTAGTCAACACTTCACTCCAAGGCTCTATAAGTGAATCAGCCAACATACTAAGAGCTACATGTTCATCAATTATATAACCAAATTGACCTAGTTCATAGCATTTTATCTCAAAAAGGTCAATGTGCTCCCATATAACATCATTAGGTTCCATCTTCAACTCTCTAAACTCCTTAAGTTTCTTTTCTCCCTCCCTTCGAATAGCCCTTTCATCCCTTAGCAAATTTTGCATCGCTTGGGGACATTCCGTATGACTTCACGTCCTCGAGAATAAGTTCTACGGCGACGTACTCTTCTACGTTGTCCTCTTGCTCGATTTCCAATACCACTCCCACTTGGAGCAAGTCGAGCTTGTCCCTGTTCAGCCATTCCTGAAATAGGAACAATGAAACAATAAGAATGGACATACCATTCAATATGACAACATATGTCACAACTTGTAGAAGAATGCCTGTAAGGGTTGTATACCATCATAATAGTTTGGCTATTACGAAGTCATTCGAAGAGAAACACATTTATTGGCAGAACTTCAACACTTCATATCTCAATCATTTTAAATCCGTTTATCATCATATAATATATCAACGGAAAGCTTGTGACGAGTAGATTATGAAAATATATAACCCATATTTTAATTCTAAACCAGTAATTTGCAGAAATCAAATTACAGAACGCAGTTTTTTATAAAACTGTCCAATTTTCAGCATAACTTCTAAAATTCATATCTTACTCGTTTTAAATCCGTTTTTGATGTATAATATATCAACGGAAAGCCCCAAACGAGTACAATCTAAATAAAATATGTATCATGTCGAAAATTTTTTATGGGCTAGACTAATTTTAATTTTCAGACATTATATTATGCTGTTAACATTCAATATTTTCATCAACCACTATGAAACTTTTGTCTATTATTTTCTTTTCATGTTTTGTACACATACAAAAAAAATAATAATAAAACATCGGCATTAAGTTGAAACAATTAATCCTGGCTCTGATACCAATTGTTAGAAATTAATAACGGTAACAGGAACATGAATTGTGTACCTGTTAACACCACAGCGGAAGATTGTATTTATCACCTTGCAATTGCCCAAGTCTACTTTGAATCACTAGGAAACAAAGTTTAATTGTCACCAACTAAATGCCTTCCTTTTGTTTTGTGTCTTTTTGGTGGAATAATAAGAAAAGTGAAAAAGTTACATCCTCTTCTTTTTGTTTCTTCTTCTTATATATAATATAAAGAAGTTGGAAGAAACAAAAAGGTAACTTCCCACTATCTTCCCCACTCCCCCACTTCCCCACTCCCCCACCTTTGCATATTCCTTTAGTGGAAGAAGTATAGGAGATGTGGTGGAATATGTGGTAACTTCCTTTAACCACAATTGATGATTTCTCCTAACCGGGTCGGATCAGCCCAATTGGAGCGACCCATGACCCGTGATCCATATTCTTACAATAATCAACCTCAAAAAGTTTTTTTAAAAAAGAAAAAAATTCAAAACATTATTCTCGTCTTCACTCAATGGCAGCGACTCGTCGGTCTTTTCTTCTCCAATGCCAGTGGAGCCTCTGCAACGCCGCTGTTTTCTTTCCTTATCCCCTACTCAGACACCATCACCACTACCTTCTACTCGCTCGAGTTTAAATATGCTAGATGCTCTTTCCCTAGCGAGACAACAACGATAATTTCTCTGGTGAGGCAACTATTGAGAACGACGGCATAGAAAGTTTTGCTCTGGCGTTTCAAATCTGCTCCATATTTGAAGATTTAAGGTGATCACTCCAGATTTCATGATTTTTACATCGTATGTCAATTGTATAAAAATTAATCTCATATGTGTCAATTATATCACTAGAATATCTCTTGTGTTTTGCTCGTATTTCTCTATGTATACTTCTTCTTTATGATGGTTATGAGTTTTTTTGTGGTGATTTGAAGGGGCAAGGGTTGTATGTCTAGTATATCACCATGATATATACAATATATGTCTGATGTATCACCGTACATATATTGTAGATACACAAAACATACAAATATATACAATCATATACTAAATTTATGCTTGGTGTATCTCGATTGTATGTCTAAAGTATCACTATACATGCAATGGAGTATCCACTAGACATACAACTATATACAATAAAGTACACTTTTCTATATACTTGAATATGCAATAATTTTAAAATGTCCCACTTCATTTTTTAGGAAAAAAAAACATGGGGGAGGGGCGAGGGGTGCCAAGGTGATGATGGCGGGGGTGGGGAGCCGCAACAAAGATGGTACAATGGGTGTCTAGAGTTTGTGTGAATGGATAAAAAATTCCTAATATTTTTAGTTTTGTCAGAGATTTAAAGAAAGTGTGAGAAAAACATTGCTATGTTTTAAAAATCTTTTAGTACTGCTATTTTATGTAAAGTAGATTATAATACTGCATAAATATCCTCACAAGTTATTAGGATAAGATGACGTTCATCGAACTCTAGACTAATAAAGTTGGCAGTTTTTTGGAAATAGCACTTCAAAGCAAAAAATTTATAAATGAATGGCCATAGTTTTTTCATACATGACATAGAACCCCCTCCCCCTATTTTTTAAATTTGAACTCTCCCTCAAAATAAAAAACTCTATCTTCCACTTCCACTCTTTCCAGCCACTGACCTGTCGGTGTGGCCACCCTACAGCCGGCGCCGCCGCTGTCAGGCGGTAGTGGTCAGCGCCGGATTCTTGTCGGGATTGCTTATTTTATATCACCGGAACTTTATTATTATTGTGATGTTGTTTAGATCATTATTTTTTGTTAACTTATACACACAAATCTATTAAGTGGCCGTTTGGCTATAGATTTGAAAAAATATTTGAAAAAAGAGTTTTTGAAGTTGGGTTGAAAAATGGTATTTGGAAGTTGAAGTTGTGTTTGGACATACATTTCACTTGAAAAAGAGGTAGAGTTTTGTGAGAGGGGAAAAAACTTTTTTTGAAAAATATGCAAAAAGTGCTCTAAACCACTTTTTGGTTTTTCAAAAACTGTTTTTCAAAAAAAGTTGAAAAAATCACAATATTTCATGGACAAACATGTTTTTCAAGATTTTTTTGAAAAAAAGCAAAAATTTTTTGATGGACAAACGGGTCCTAAAAAAATTATACATGTATATACATAGAAAACTGCGTATGCAAGAAGAAAATACAAAAATATACACAAAAAACATAAATTTTATACAAATATTCATAATAGTGTACAACTCTAAAATTTATACAACTTTATTCATTGTACATACACTCGTATACCGATTTATACAAATTTATACACGTTTTTAGAAGTGTATAAACTATGTTTAATCATTGTACATACACACATATACAAATTCATACAACTATATACACGTTTATGAAAGTGTATAAACTTGTATAAAATATGTATAAAATTATATAAACTCATAACAAAAATAATACAATGTTCTGGATAACTTTTACACAAAAAACCTTAATAGAAATACAAGATTTATATAAACATTAGAAAAAAGTTTTAGCAAAAAACTAGTAGATCTCACCAGATTTTTATGAAAAAAGAAGAAAAAACATGATAAACAAACCCTCACCGGAGCTTTGACCGGAATTTACATCGAAAAATCGACATTGTTCTTCAACCCAAAAAAAAAAAGAAAAAAAAAACATTGGCGGTGTAATCACCTAATTTTGGCACCTAATTAAAGATAAGCGTCGAAATTGACGTGCTAATCTGTCTAAGAGTTTTGGCTATTTTCTTAGATTTTTGTCGATTTGTTTGACCATTTTAGTTATTTAATTAAGTAAAAAAATTACCAAATTTGTCTCAAAAGACATTTGAGGTGATTAATTATGTGTATAATAATTTTATGTGTTTTAGTAGTTAATTAGAATTTAGTTTTAGTAAAAAATTTGTATGGTTTAAACTTGGAAGAATTGGCCATTGGGCTATTTGGAAAATCAGAAAAGGGATAGGAAAAACGCGGCCCATAACTAACGGTCTGCTAGCCCAATTCCTTACTCAACCCGGCCCGTTCGTGAGTATAAATGGAAAATGTTGCTATATTTGTCCATTTTTCCAATTCTTCAGCAAAAAAAAACAAGAGAAACCATGCCAAATTTTGGTTTCTCGCCGGAAATCGCTCCACCACAGCTCCACCGCGGAACCACCGGTCGGCCGCCGTCAACCACCACCGGCCGGCCACCGGAAAAATACCAAAACACACCATTTGATAGATCTCAACCCCCTCTTGCCATTTCTGCTATTAGTTTTCTCAAATTCACAGCCGATTTTCATGTATCGGGCTTCAAAAGGGCTGTGCAACCTCAACTCCGGCGACCCGTAATTTTTTCCGGTAAGTTTTGGTTCCTTTTCTTCTTATCCGCTCCCCCTTACCCTTCCCTATGTCTCCCGATACCCCTTTTCCTTTCTTCCTATTTTTTCTTTCCCGTTTCTGTTTATCGTTTTTTTTCTTCTTCTTATTTTTTTTTTCCTTTTCTGTTTCTGATGTTGGGGATGGTGTTGGAGAGATTTTGAGGGGGTGTTGTTTGATTGTTTTTTATTTACAATGGTGCGGCGAAGCAGTGCTTTGGCCGTGGGGATGTACTTGTGTTCCGTTTTAATAGTTGTTGATGGTATGGCGAGGTGTGGGCTGCATCGCAGCAGTGATGGTGGTTTGCTCTATGTTTCTGTGATGAGGGAGCTGGTGGAGTGGTGGCGACGAGCTGATTGGCAGTTGTTTTGTTTGGGAACAGTAGTGCCGTGGGATGGAGGAGCAGTGATAGTGGAATTAAATCATGCCAAAGTTGGTTCGAGGCAGGGCAGCAACGATTGATTTTGTGTAGGCGAGACAGTGGTGTCTTTGGTGATGCGAAACTGATACGCAGTTGAGTCGACGAGAATGGCGAGGCTGGTTGCGAAGCAGGTGTGGTGTTGATTGACTTATTCGTGGTGGCAGTGATGCAACTGGCAATAGCGAAGAGGTGTTGACTGTCGACCCCGGTTAGAAGGAAATCCCTCATTTCCCTTTTAATCTACTAGTTGTTTCATTGTTTAGAGTAGTATTAGCATGAGAAAGTTGTTGGACTCGTAATCATCACTTTAGTAATGGTTCATTACTCAAGTTAGAATGAAATTGGTTGTTGCTCACATCGTTAAATGCTACTTAGCTATGGTTTCTTGTTTCAAGCATATCCTTGGTTAGTTCACTGTTGATTAGTATATTTTGCCTTAGAGTTTTGTTTGAAATAAGTAAGCTTTATGTTCTTGTTAGTTTCCAGTATTTAAGTGTAGCATTCATAGGATCGTGTTTTAGTTTTCATTTGTTAAAGCATAATAGTCCAATCTTGTGTGGGTTTACTCATTTGAGAAAGTATCTAGTAACTGAACCTGGCTCAACATTGTAGGATTAGCTGTATTTAAGCAATAAGTTTCTCTAGACTTAGTAGTTAATCAACTCTTATGAATCTTTGTTCATTGCTTTGGTCGTTTCATAGTTAATGTGGAAACCTGTTTAGACATGTCTGTTGCTTTGCCTGTTGAAGCTGAAATTTCACAAAAAGCAAGTCAAAAGTAAAAGAGAATAGTACAAGTTTGGACAGCTTTAAAGAAAGATTATGTGTCCTTTTTTTGTTGTTTTGCTGCAAGCTTTGGCATGCCAAAAAGTACTTTTTGAAGGGTAAAAGCAATTGGCACATGGGTTGTACTTTTACCCCAACTTTTCACATATTTCCTAGCCTATTTAAGAGGGTCTTTACCCCTTCACTTGCACACAGACAAGACACATCTGAAGAAATACCACCATCTACTCTCTCAAAAAGACATTACCAGATCTAAAAAAAAAAAATAGAAAAAAGAAATAGTCTTGAGTTTGAGTTTTTTTAAGTCTTATACAAAGAAGTCGCTAGCTGTTGCTTTGGCTGCTGGTGTTATGTTCATTTTGGGTGTTGCTTTGTTGGTTTTCCATGGATGCCTAGCTTGTGGAATTTTGCTATACTAGGTAAATTTTTCAAACATTTTTATCCTATTGTAAGCATTTTGGATCTTGAACATGAGTAAAGCGGGGCTGTTCTAGGCCTTGAATTTTCAGGCCTAAAATACATTACATTCCTTGTATGTGTTCATTTTACATAGTCTGCTATCATGTGTTTGTGAATGAATGTTGCTTTATCTTTTTTTTATTATTTTTTACTCTTCATGTTAAAATCATAAGTCTGACACCACTTGTAGTACTTAGGACAAATGTGAAAATAATATAGGCAAGTTTAGGGCCAACTTTGAACCTGAAATAATATCATAACTTTGGAAATCAATAACATGGACAAATCTGGAAGAATTAGCAAACTAGGACATCAAATATGAAGTGGTTTTTAAAAGCAACGTTTGGACAGTGAGAAAGTGTCTAGGCAATGACATTTTGTTCTTTCTTTCCTTTTAATCTTGTAGCCATCTTAAATAAAATGAATGAATGGTAGTCTTAGATGAATTATTCAGCTTACAACTATTCTAAAGTTAAAGTTAAAACCAAACTTTGAGAAAGATCAATCAATTCATATGGTTTCGTAGAAATTGGTGTTAAGCATTCGTTTAAAAAGTTGAGGCGTGAATGAATAAATATTTTTGCAAGAATGGCTATTTCTAAGCATTTACTTAAATGATGACTACTTTTATAATTATTCAAAAAAGAGCAACAATGTATTATATTTCAAGTCTCACAACAATTTAATAAGGTTAGGCAAGCTAATAGGCCGAGTCAAGTTTAATTAAATAATAATTATTTGATCACATTGGGACTCATATTAAGTCAAGAGATTTCGAACGGGTGAAGTACCTGCGCGATTTAATTGATTTAAGTCGAAAGATTTCGAACGAGTGAAGTTCTCGCGCGATTATATTCGATTGGAGTTTCAATTGTCAAAACGATAAATTTAACAATAAATTGAAGCGTAACAAACAAAGGCAAAACATACAAATAATTTTCAAAGAGCCGAAATGCGTCAAAGAAGCAACTGTGCTTGGCACAGGACTCGAGGGTGCCTAACACCTTCCCGAGAGTCAACCGAGATCCTTATCCGGAACTCTGACGCAGACCATTTACGAGTCATAGGTGTTCTAGGTACACCACTTTGGTGACTTGGCACACCTTTAACTTGTCAAGTGGCGACTCCGAAAATCTCTTAATTTTGTGTACCTACGCAACCTAGTCACAGACCTTTTAAAACTATTAAGTTTTTCTTTTTAAGTTAAGAAAGGGTCGTGACAGCTTGGCGACTCCGCTGGGGAAGAAAGTGAAAACTGAGAGTCTCAGGCTTTAAAATTTGTCGCTTTCGGCTTTTGAATATTGTTTGTATATGTTGCCTTGAGTGTTACTGCTTTGATATGTTTGAACTGTATATACACAACTGTCTTCTCTCGTACACCTGTGAGTCTTCTGGAACACTGCACACATGCACGCCAGTTTCGCTTCGACGTCTGGAATTTCTGTCGTGTCTCAGGACACAAAAGTTAACCCTTCTTAGGAGGAGGTGCGTTGGGTTAGGCCGTTAGACGTTGTCGACCGGTACCCCCGAGGCACTTCCAAATTGCTGAACCACTAGATCATAAACCCAATGAGTCACCTAGAGTTGAAACTGTGCTTTTGTCTAGGCCGATTTATCTGCATGTCATTAGACTTAGTGAGGTGCGGTACACCGGTACCGCACTTGTCTAGGCTGACTCACTCGTGTCAGGATGGGGCCCGCATCCCCAAAAGACACATCATGAGTATATAATGTGTTGCATTTGTTCTAGTCTAAGGGTTGTTATGCTGACCGATCACCGAGGGATGAGAGCCAAATGTTGGAAAAAAAAAAGTGAAAATGATAAAAAAAAAATTAGGTTTAGTCCCGTGTCCCGAAATATTTTGTTTAGTTGTCCTTTTACGCCGTTATAATGGCGAAATTATTTCATTTTTTTTTAGTCTCATTTTACGTCCGGGCTGGGTCCCAAGTGTTAGAAAATAATGTGTCATAGTTTTGCGCCGTTATAATGGCGAAATTTTGGGACTCTTTTGGGTTGAGTTTGTTTTCAAATCAAGTTCATATTTTGAAATTAATTTATCGGGGTTTTACGCCGTCATAATGGCCAATTTTAGAAATCAATTTTGCGTCTAATTTGTGTAAAATTTTGTGTCGTCCTAATTGCCAGACTTTGTAATACTCTAAAAAAAATTCGAATTAGATCAAAGAGTTTGTTTCAAACAAAGAAAAAAAAAAAAAAAAAATTGTGTCCATCTTTGTATTGTCGTAATATCCGATTTTGGAGTCACCTTTCGGATAAGAAAATAGTTTGTTTCATAATCTGTTCTTAAGTTCCGTTTCGAATCTCCGGTTGAGTCTTAATTTTCAAAAAAAAAAATATATATATATATTTATTTCAGGGTCCCACTTTATTTGTTTTGTTTAAGGTCAAGTCATGGTGCATACGATAAATTGCAATTAGTTAAGTTGCATTTTGCGTTGATCTTGGTAGAATAATTTGACTCCACTAAAAAGTCGAGTCTCATTATTTTTACCGTCCAGTGTACCCACCCAATGTGTCAGTTTGTATATATATTTTGACTCGTGCATCACATCAAGCATTTTATTTTGAGTCCGTCTCGTGTCGTTTTTCTAAGCTACGCTTGTTGAGTCGAAAAAAAAAAATCAAATCATCCAATTTTGTTCTAATTTTGCTCAAGGCATAAGCAATCTTTCGGGGATACGATCGGTACACTCGGCTTACGCCGTTAACCGTTTCGGGATGACGCATAACAACCTTAGGCTTGCAATATGTGTTTCTTTTGTGCTAACCCGGTTTGTTTGCATAGCTTTGGAATTTGGAGACTTGGTACGGAATTCTGGCATCATTCCACACATACACAACAGGATCAAAGGAACCCGTTACCATGTCATTTGATAAGGGAAATTCTGAGATCGGCGTCCATGAACTTCTGGTGCTGGAAAACAAGAGGTTGACTGAAGAGGTCAAAAATCTGAAACAATTGGTGGCTGATATGTATATCGCCATGAACACGGGACAAGCTTGTTCTACCGTGCCAGTTAGTCTTCTAGGGCATGCCTCGACTGTCTTACATCAGGCACAAGGCCCTACGGCTGAGGACCTGCAGTATTCTCCCGACTCTCCCTACTATAGCACAACAGATGTTCTTAGAACCTTCCCAGGGTGTCCTCCGGCACCACCACCTCCGCCCAAACAGAGGTGTGCTTCACCCCTGGTCTCTGTTCCGCCATTCACAGGCTTAGCTAGGACGGAGAGTCGTGGGAAGAAAGATGAAAGAGAACGAGGTCCAGGAATGAGGGATGAGGAACGGTACAAACGGCTCCACTCACGCCATCGAGCCTCACAGAAGCAGCATTCGCAACACTACCCTTTACAAAATACAAAACATTCCATTCCTCCACTCCAAAAAGCGCGACCATATGCTCCAAATTTTTCATATCCGCAATGGACCGTGCCAGCCTCACAGCCCACATACCACACTCACCAAGCTCCACATAATCAATATCGGACTCCACCAGAATATCCATATCGATCAAGGAGACCCTCTACTTTCATCCCAAGACCCGAATATAAGAAGGCGCGAGAAGAGAAAAAGAGAAAGCTCACGCCAATCGGGGAATCTTACACTAGTGTCTTCGAGAAGTTGCAGGCTTTGGATATGTTGAGGCCGATCTATGGGAATATGCATCCCACGGGAAAGGTTGATTATTCTCGCCGATGTGCTTACCATTCAGGTGCACCGGGGCATGACACTGAGGATTGCCATTTTCTCAAGAAGGATATCCAAGCTTTGATTGATAACGATCAGATTCAAGTTGAGGGTTCAGATGCACCAGATATAAACCGGAACTCATTGCCTGTCTGTGATGATGCGCATATGGTGGGTATGGTGGATGTAGAAGATTTGAGAGCTGAATCTGCAATGCCGATAATACCTGTTGGTGATGTGTCAATTTGGGCCAACCAAATGCTTCTGACAGTGAACTCTGCTCCTGAAATTGTGCTTGGGGTAGCAGACAGAGTAAGAGGTGATGAAATGAAGAAGACGAACATGTCTCTTGAGAAGCCAATTCCATATCTTACCGGGTCATTCATCAGTCCCCAAGAGTGAAGTCTACCCCGATAAGGGTTGGAGATAGTGAAGAAAAGCAGAAGATGTTGCCAGATTCAGGAAATTTCTTTAGTATCAGCATGGTGCATCCTTGTGGGTTCAACAATGCCTAACACAGGAAAACTGGCCCTGACTTGCAATTGAGTTACTGTGAAATATTGTAGCTTGTTTTGCTAATCATTCTATGTACTTGGTTATTCAAGGGTTGTAATCCAAGTGCATTATTTTGCTTGTTTTGTTTGTTCAAACCCTTATATCTTCAATTCAATGAAAAGCGGGATCCTTTTCTCGTCTCAACATTCTGTCTCTTATTTTCTTCTTGATCTTGTTTCCTAGCTTTTTGTTTTGTGTTTTGTCGTCCTTAATAACATGACATGTGTGCGGAATTTACGTCTTGATCTAAACACACGCTCTGGCATTGTGAGCTATTTGAGTAGTAAAGAAGAAGGAGCGGAATAAGTTGGGAATTAATCTATAGTCATCCGATAAGGGAGATCGGTGGGAAGTTCAAAATCGTGCACGGTCGCTGCGACCGAATTTGAAATACTATGTTTTGAGAACCATCGTTGGAATAGAGGTCGAGGACACATGTGGATCAATCCAGGTCAATTGATTGAACCATTATTTGTGCGAGGCATTCTCGGGTCGGGATGACGAACGGCTTTCGTTTCTTCTACCCAAACACTATATCCTTTTGTCAGTCCCTTTTAGCCTTGTTTTGGTTTTTTCTTTGGCCTACCCTCCCTTGGAATCAATTTGATGTGATTAAAGAAAAAATAGAAAAAGAAAAAAAAAAAGAGAGAAAAGATGAAACAAAAAACAACAAAAATCTACCTCAGTGGTAGAGCTACATCTGACCTGATTCCTCTCAAAAGGATACGTAGGCAACCATTCGGGTGCGGTCATAATAGGGGAAAGTTCATTTTTCCCCTATTCCTCGTTGACGCAAAAGCTTGCCTCCAAGTTTGCGGCCAATGTCAAAAAGAAATTCAAATCCCCAATGTATGCTAAACTGGGGCAGAAGTTTGTTTTTATTTTATTTAAAAAAAATGATAATAATAAAAACAAACTTCTATGTTTTTGTACCATCTATTCATATGTTTCATGAGATATCAGTCTCGAAACCGAGGAAGAAATTCAAGGCGCCCCAGTTTATCCTAAACTGGGGCAGAAGTTTAGTTTCTTTTTTTGAAAAGAAAGGGAGAAAGTCAATTCCTTTTGCTTTCTTTGTTTTCATCTCGGGGGAAAGTCTCAATATCCCCTCTGTTTGCATATCAGAAAATTCAAAAGATAATTCCTCGGTTTTTCAATAAATTGGGGTCTCAGTTAGTTATTATTTTAAAAGAAATGATTCCAAAGGTTGTAATATTTTACCAAGTCGTTTCATGAGATACTTTCATACCGCTCTTCAAAACAAAGAAAAAAAAAAGAAAAAAAAAGAAGGAATCCCCAATTTGCCTAAACTGGGGAAAAGTTTGGTTTATTTTTCAAAAGCGGTGATTTCAAATCTTGTGATGCTCATTCTAGTCGTCTCATGAGATGTTTAGGAGCTTTTATGTTAAACCCCCTTTCTTCATAGCCTAACCAAATCCAATGTTGCAGTCCAAATAAAGACCCTTCTGACCGATCATTGAGAATGTCAAGCCGGGTAAGGTATCAAGGGACAAGTTCCACGCTGTAAAGTCGCATTCTTGTAAGCCGACAATCGCATTAGGAGCTGGGAGCACCAAGGTCATTAAAGGAGAAATTCTCTAGGGAATCAAGATAAAGACCGAAATTGAAGAAAGAAAGGAAAGACGGGGTCGAGCAGCAAAGAAAGATGGGGGGTCGATTGGGAAAGAGCGAAAAAAAAAATGAAAGAAATGAAAAAAAAAAAGAAAAAAAAAGAAAAAGGGAATGAAAATGAAGTCTTGTCGGTGAAAACCTGAAAGGGCGCTGCAAGGCAATAGTGAGCTAAAAGAACAAAGAGAGAGGCTAGTTAGTGAAAACCCCGAGGGGCACTACTAGTCGACTGAGGGTCGTAGAATTCGTCATCAAGTTCGAGTTGAGAAGATTGTCAAACTGGGAGTAAGGTTAGGGTTATGGCCGTGTGAACTAGTCAAGAGTTGATTCCACATACATGTCATGTTTAAAAAGGTCGTCGTTTCACCTTTGATAAGTTTCTTTTTTTCTGGAGACATCTTTCATTCGATGTCTCCTCTTGAATTTCTTCCCTTCACCTTTTATCTTATTTCTAATTTCTTTTCGAGCAATAGAAAGTTTTGCAAAGGTCGCTTACAAGTTTCATAGTCGTACTAGAGCAAGTCAGGACCAACCTTGATAATTGGAGCCCAATATTCACATCGACACAAAGTCTGCCACACCAAGGAGTGTACCATGAAGGAGATTATCAAAGGATATGCAGATTTCAAGATGCAGTTAAATTTCAAATCAAAGCCTGCCAAGCAGCAATTTCAAGCTTTCAACAGTCAAAGCCCGCCCGAGCGGCAATTTCAAGTTTCAGACATTTCATTCAAGTCAAAGCCTGCCAAGCAGCAATTTCAAGCTTTCAACAGTCAAAGCCTGCCCGAGCGGCAATTTCAAGTTTCAGAAATTTCATTCAAGTCAAAGCCTGTCAAGCAGCAATTTCAAGCTTTCAACAGTCAAAGCCCGCCCGAGGGGCAATTTGAAGTTTCAGCAAGTTCAACTTTCAAGTTAAAAGCTCGCCCGAGTGGCAATTTCAAGTTTCAAAGATCCACTAGATTAGTTGGAGCTTCAGACCAGTTCATCAGCTTGTGGAGAATGAGGGAGTAGTTTTGAGGAGTCGAGGCACCCACCTGGAGAATGAGGGAGTAGTTTAGAGAAAGTCGAGGCACCCACCTGGAGGATGAGGGAGTAGTTTTGAGAAGTCGAGGCACCCACCTGGAGGATGAGGGAGTAGTTTTGAGAAGTCGAGGCACCCACCTGGAGAATGAGGGAGTAGTTTAGAGAAAGTCGAGGCACCCACCCGGAGAATGAGGGAGTAATTTGGAAAGTCGAGGCACCCATCTGGAGAATGAGGGAGTAGTTTAGAGAAGTCGAGGCACCCACCTAGAGACTGAGGGAGTAATTTGGAAAGTCGAGGCACCCACCTGGAGAATGAGGGAGTAGTTTAGAGAAAGTCGAGGCACCCACCTGGAGAATGAGGGAGTAGTTTAGAGAAATTCGAGGCACCCACCTGGAGAAATGAGGGAGTAATTTGGAAAGTTGAGGCACCCACCTGGAGAATGAGGGAGTAATTTGGAAAGTCGAGGCACCCACCTGGAGAATGAGGAAGTAGTTTAGAGAAGTCGAGGCACCCACCTGGAGAATGAGGAAGTAGTTTAGAGAAGTCGAGGCACCCACCTGGAGAATGAGGGAGTAGTTAAGAGAAAGTCGAGGCACCCACCTGGAGAATGAGGGAGTAGTTTAGAGAAATTCGAGGCACCCACCTGGAGAATGAGGGAGTAATTTGGAAAGTTGAGGCACCCACCTGGAGAATGAGGGATTAATTTGGAAAGTCGAGGCACCCACCTGGAGAATGAGGGAGTAGTTTAGAGAAGTCGAGGCACCCACCTGGGGAATGAGGGAGTAGTTTAGAGAAAGTCGAGGCACCCACCTGGAGAATGAGGGAGTAGTTTAGAGAAGTCGAGGCACCCCACCTGGAGAATGAGGGAGTAGTTTAGAGAAAGTCGAGGCACCCACCTGAAGAATGAGGGAGTAATTTGGAAAGTCGAGGCGCCCACCTGAAGAACGAAGGAATCCATTCTGTAAAGAAGCGAGACCCATAAGAGTGATGGTTTTCAATTCAACAAGAACAAGACCCATCAGAGAGATGGTTTTAATTTTCAGCAAAAGCAAGACCTACCAGAGTGGTGGTTCCAGTTTTATCCTTCAAGTCAAGCCCGTCAAAGCGGCAATTTCAGCATTCCAGTCAAAGCCCGTCAAAGCGGCAATTTCAACATTCAAGTCAAAGCCCGTCAAAGCGGCAATTTCAGTTTTCAAGTCAAGCCCGTCAAAGCGGCAATTTCAAAGCCCGTCAAAGCGGCAATTTCAACTTTCAAGTCAAAGCCCGCCCGAGCGGCAATTTCAATCTTCAAGTCAAAGCCCGTCAAAGCGGCAATTTCAATTTTCAAATCAAGCGCACCCAAGTGGCAATTTCAGCATTCAAGTCAAAGCCCGTCAAAACGGCATTTTCAGCATTCAAGTCAAAGCCCGTCGAAGCGGCAATTTCATTCAAGTCAAAGCGGCAGTTTCAACTTTCAAGACAAAGCCCGTCAAAGCGGCAATTTCATTCAGTTCAAAAGCCCATCAAAGCGGCAATTTCAGCATTCAAGTCAAAGCCCGTTAAAGCGGCAATTTCAAGTTTCAAGACTACTTTGGTAGTGGGAGCTTCGGACCAGTTTATCAGCTGGGGAATTAATGAAAAGTTAGCTTGGGAATTGTAACTTTACATTTCAAATGTTGTACTTTCATTTTTCCTTTATAAAGCAGTGACCACCAGCCAGCTAGCCAGCAACCAGCAACAGTGACCAGCAGCAACAACTCTAGTGTGTCAAAGTATCTTGTGTTAGTCTGGGTAAGTCTAGGAGCATCGACTCAGTCCCAGTTAGTTCTGAAAGTGTCTAGAGTTAGTCTGTGTATGTCTAGAGAGTGCTTAGTGTTAGTCTAGAAGAGTCCAGTGTCTGTCTAAATGCGGTAGTCCCAGCTATCGCACGGAAGGAACTACACTGATCTGATTCCTTAGTCCGGGGATATGTAGGTAGCCTTGTTCTTGGTTAGAACCAAAAGTCAAGGTACGATCACCATTTTGCAAAGAATCTCGCCTAGAACCGAAAGCCAAAATTAGTTGTTGATTACGTCTTTGTCCGAAAACTCTTCATGTTCTCGAACAAAGAGGGGCAGCTGTAATCACCTAATTTTGGCACCTAATTAAAGATAAGCGTCGAAATTGACGTGCTAATCTGTCTAAGAGTTTTGGCTATTTTCTTAGATTTTTGTCGATTTGTTTGACCATTTTAGTTATTTAATTAAGTAAAAAAATTACCAAATTTGTCTCAAAAGACATTTGAGGTGATTAATTATGTGTATAATAATTTTATGTGTTTTAGTAGTTAATTAGAATTTAGTTTTAGTAAAAAATTTGTATGGTTTAAACTTGGAAGAATTGGCCATTGGGCTATTTGGAAAATCAGAAAAGGGATAGGAAAAATGCGGCCCATAACTAACGGCCTGCTAGCCCAATTCCTTACTCAACCCGGCCCGTTCGTGAGTATAAATGGAAAATGTTGCTATATTTGTCCATTTTTCCAATTCTTCAGCAAAAAAAACAAGAGAAACCATGCCAAATTTTGGTTTCTCGCCGGAAATCGCTCCACCACAGCTCCACCGCGGAACCACCGGTCGGCCGCCGTCAACCACCACCGGCCGGCCACCGGAAAAATACCAAAACACACCATTTGATAGATCTCAACCCCCTCTTGCCATTTCTGCTATTAGTTTTCTCAAATTCACAGCCGATTTTCATGTATCGGGCTTCAAAAGGGCTGTGCAACCTCAACTCCGGCGACCCGTAATTTTTTCCGGTAAGTTTTGGTTCCTTTTCTTCTTATCCGCTCCCCCTTACCCTTCCCTATGTCTCCCGATACCCCCCTTTTCCTTTCTTCCTATTTTTTCTTTCCCGTTTCTGTTTATCGTTTTTTTTCTTCTTCTTATTTTTTTTTTCCTTTTCTGTTTCTGATGTTGGGGATGGTGTTGGAGAGATTTTGAGGGGGTGTTGTTTGATTGTTTTTTGATTTACAATGGTGCGGCGAAGCAGTGCTTTGGCCGTGGGGATGTACTTGTGTTCCGTTTTAATAGTTGTTAATGGTATGGCGAGGTGTGGGCTGCATCGCAGTAGTGATGGTGGTTTGCTCTGTGTTTCTGTGATGAGGGAGCTGGTGGAGTGGTGGTGACGAGCTGATTGGCAGTTGTTTTGTTTGGGAACAGTAGTGCCGTGGGATGGAGGAGCAGTGATGGTGGAATTAAATCATGCCAAAGTTGGTTCGAGGCAGGGCAGCAACGATTGATTTTGTGTAGGCGAGACAGTGGTGTCTTTGGTGATGCTAAACTGATACGCAGCTGAGTCGACGAGAATGGCGAGGCTGGTTGCGAAGCAGGTGTGGTGTTGACTGACTTATTCGTGGTGGCAGTGATGCAACTGGCAATAGCGAAGAGGTGTTGACTGTCGACCCCGGTTAGAAGGAAATCCCTCATTTCCCTTTTAATCTACTAGTTGTTTCATTGTTTAGAGTAGTATTAGCATGAGAAAGTTGTTGGACTCGTAGTCATCACTTTAGTAATGGTTCATTACTCAAGTTAGAATGAAATTGGTTGTTGCTCACATCGTTAAATGCTACTTAGCTGTGGTTTCTTGTTTCAAGCATATCCTTGGTTAGTTCACTGTTGATTAGTATATTTTGCCTTAGAGTTTTGTTTGAAATAAGTAAGCTTTATGTTCTTGTTAGTTCCAGTATTTAAGTGTAGCATTCATAGGATCGTGTTTTAGTTTTCATTTGTTAAAGCATAATAGTCCAATCTTGTGTGGGTTTACTCATTTGAGAAAGTATCTAGTAACTGAACCTGGCTCAACATTGTAGGATTAGCTGTATTTAAGCAATAAGTTTCTCTAGACTTAGTAGTTAATCAACTCTTATGAATCTTTGTTCATTGCTTTGGTCGTTTCATAGTTAATGTGGAAACCTGTTTAGACATGTCTGTTGGTTTGCCTGTTGAAGCTGAAATTTCACAAAAAGCAAGTCAAAAGTAAAAGAGAATAGTACAAGTTTGGACAGCTTTAAAGAAAGATTATGTGTCCTTTTTTTGTTGTTTTGCTGCAAGCTTTGGCATGCCAAAAAGTACTTTTTGAAGGGTAAAAGCAATTGGCACATGGGTTGTACTTTTACCCCAACTTTTCACCTATTTCCTAGCCTATTTAAGAGGGTCTTTACCCCTTCACTTGCACACAGACAAGACACATCTGAAGAAATACCACCATCTACTCTCTCAAAAAGACATTACCAGATCTAAAAAAAAAAAAATAGAAAAAAGAAATAGTCTTGAGTTTGAGTTTTTTTAAGTCTTATACAAAGAAGTCGCTAGCTGTTGCTTTGGCTGCTGGTGTTATGTTCATTTTGGGTGTTGCTTTGTTGGTTTTCCATGGATGCCTAGCTTGTGGAATTTTGCTATACTAGGTAAATTTTTCAACCATTTTTATCCTATTGTAAGCATTTTGGATCTTGAACATAAGTAAAGCGGGGCTGTTCTAGGCCTTGAATTTTCAGGCCTAAAATACATTACATTCCTTGTATGTGTTCATTTTACATAGTCTGCTATCATGTGTTTGTGAATGAATGTTGCTTTATCTTTTTTTTAATATTTTTTACTCTTCATGTTAAAATCATAAGTCTGACACCACTTGTAGTACTTAGGACAAATGTGAAAATAATATAGGCAAGTTTAGGGCCAACTTTGAACCTGAAATAATATCATAACTTTGGAAATCAATAACATGGACAAATCTGGAAGAATTAGCAAACTAGGACATCAAATATGAAGTGGTTTTTAAAAGCAACGTTTGGACAGTGAGAAAGTGTCTAGGCAATGACATTTTGTTCTTTCTTTCCTTTTAATCTTGTAGCCATCTTAAATAAAATGAATGAATGGTAGTCTTAGATGAATTATTCAGCTTACAACTATTCTAAAGTTAAAGTTAAAACCAAACTTTGAGAAAGATCAATCAATTCATATGGTTTCGTAGAAATTGGTGTTAAGCATTCGTTTAAAAAGTTGAGGCGTGAATGAATAAATATTTTTGCAAGAATGGCTATTTCTAAGCATTTACTTAAATGATGACTACTTTTATAATTATTCAAAAAAGAGCAACAATGTATTATATTTCAAGTCTCACAACAATTTAATAAGGTTAGGCAAGCTAATAGGCCGAGTCAAGTTTAATTAAATAATAATTATTTGATCACATTGGGACTCATATTAAGTCAAGAGATTTCGAACGGGCGAAGTACCTGCGCGATTTAATTGATTTAAGTCGAAAGATTTCGAACGAGTGAAGTTCTCGCGCGATTATATTCGATTGGAGTTTCAATTGTCAAAACGATAAATTTAACAATAAATTGAAGCGTAACAAACAAAGGCAAAACATACAAATAATTTTCAAAGAGCCGAAATGCGTCAAAGAAGCAACTGTGCTTGGCACAGGACTCGAGGGTGCCTAACACCTTCCCGAGAGTCAACCGAGATCCTTATCCGGAACTCTGACGCAGACCATTTACGAGTCATAGGTGTTCTAGGTACACCACTTTGGTGACTTGGCACACCTTTAACTTGTCAAGTGGCGACTCCGAAAATCTCTTAATTTTGTGTACCTACGCAACCTAGTCACAGACCTTTTAAAACTATTAAGTTTTTCTTTTTAAGTTAAGAAAGGGTCGTGACAGGCGGCAAGTAACATGACGGAGTCGGCGGCAAGTAACAGTGACAGCGGTGGTGGCTTGGAGGAGAGGCGATGAAGGTGAATCCGTGGTGGTAGGGGTGGGGAGGAGGCGGCGATAGTGGAAGGGGGAAGGATAAAAGAGGAAAGTTGGGGGCTATGGTTTTTTAGTTTTTAAAAAAGGTGCTATGAGTGAAAGAAAAAAAATTTAAAAAGGGAGGGGGTGACAACTCGAGTAAGAAAGGAAAATAGGGGCCAATTTTGGTAATTTTCATGGGCGGAGTGTCTCTCCATGTAAAAATCCCAATGGCTCATTTGCAAAAATATGACACATGAAGCAATGGTTTGCCTTTTTGCCTGTGCTAAAAGATGGTTTGCAAAAATGCCTCCGTTAAGATTTAATGAAAAAAATCCGGGGCCAAGACTTCCTGTTATATTTTTTCGCTTTTCAACACTTATCCCTTCAAGTATTGGCAATAGGCAATACTTGCCGCACTAGGCCGTAAGTCTTGGCAATTGCCAAGACTTGCCATTGACCCTTGCTCGATTTTCCAACACTTGCACGACAAGTATTGGCAATAGGCAACACCTGTTGCACTGCGTCGTAAGTCTTGGCAATTGTCAAGACTTGCCCCTTCCAGTTTTCCCTGCATTCTCACCATATAACTTGAAGTATTGGCAAAACAGCACTTGCCCTTGAAGTATAGCCAATTGCCAAGACTTACAAGTTTTTTGTCTTGAAGTCTTGGCTTGCGGACTAAATAAGGGCATTTTGCTAAAACATTCCTTAGCGTGGATAATTTTATAAAACCACTCCTTATGGAGGGCATACGGTGAAATTTTTTGAATCCCAATAAAGTTGGCTCCTCAACAATAGGGGGAATTTATACTCCATGCCCACAAAAATAAATTATTTACGTGTTTGTGCCAAAAAAAAGTTAGTTTTCATAGAATACCCATGCGCCCTATTTTATTTACAAAAATGCCCATCCGCCCTGTTTTATTTACACTCTCTACCCACCTGCCCCATTTGAACTGTATACTGTTTGCAGTATACTGTATACCTTTTTAGTATAGCAAATAAGTATACTTCTTTATGGATTTGAGGGTATACTACAAGAAGTATATCATGGGGTATACTGTATACTAGATAGCCATACAGAAGAAAATGCACTACAAAAGGCAGCGGCACATATACACTGTATAACCCCACAGTATATTGCATTCAGCAGTATACCACTATGGTATACTATTAAATTAGGTTGATGCATACGAAACAGTAATCAAATAAGCATTGTATACTGCTAGGGTATACTGAATTCAGCAGTATACTACTATGGTGTACACCTGAATTAGGTTGAAGTATACCAAAATATTGGCACATATGCACTGTATACCCCCTACAGGCTACTGCATTCAACAGTATACCACGATGGTATAACTTATAAAAATGTAACACATCAAAACATCGAAAACATAAATACTTACTGTTACACAATTAAAGTGGTGTACCATTGTCGTATACAGTATACTAAAAGAGTATACAATTAAAAAAGCACATGGAAAAACTAGCTTTATCTAGACCCTAAATTTTCCCTAATCTTCTCCCAACGTTGCTCTCATTTTGAATTCCTGAATACACTGTAATATGCACCACTAATAGAGATTAAAGAGACACACACATACCATCAGTGACAAAAAGGGGCAATGATCCGCGTTGAGTCTCTACTTAGAATACGTATAACACCATAAAAAAGGAACATATACAAACACACACACCCCTCCCCCACTACAAAAGGCAGAAACAGAGCACCATACAAAGATCCACTGTTACCTAAAATTCTAAAAAAGAGGATTTGATTTAGTGAATTACCACGTTCAATTTCAAAAAAATTGATGATTTGATTTGAAATAATGAAGAATTCTAGGCAATTTCAGCAATAGATTTAAAAAAAAAAAAAAAACAAATCGCGTAAAATTGAAAGAAAGAGCTGAAGAATAACATTGTGGGAACGAAGCAAAGCAAAAATGACGGTAACAGGGGGAGAGAGAAGGTGTTTTAAGTGGAACGGGTATACCGTTTAAATAAGTTGTGAGTAAAAGTGTAATGGGTATGATGATGTAAATAAATAGAGTTTGATGGTATTTTTGTAAATCCCCCAACAATAGCCTAGTTAAATGCACTAGCCCAATAAATATGGAGATTGTTGAGCTAGGCGGACACTTCTGGTACTACTGCTATAATTTTGATCGCATAAGAAAATCTTGAAAAAATTGATCCTTTCTGGCGATCGGCTGATTTTTCTTTTATCAAAGACTTGGCGACCCCATACTGGCTTGGTATTTGCTTAGATAGTATCTTTTTTTTTTTAACACAACAAAATATAAATGATGATGTATCCTAAATTTATATGATGTGGACGCACAATTGACTGACATGTAGTATCGATACCCGCCAACTAGGTGCTTAGTTGGGAAAACTCAATATTTGGGGGTCGACTTTTGTAAAACCTTCAGGTATATGTGCAAATTTGTGTATTAAGACAAAAAAGAAAAAACAATCAAAGTGAATGTTAAGAGCATGCAAGGAATGTTAAGAACAACAGTAGGTTATAAATCTGTAAATTATTAGATGTAATATATAGCGCCTGTAGCTCAGTGGATAGAGCGTCTGTTTCCTAAGCAGAAAGTCGTAGGTTCGACCCCTACCTGGCGCGTTACGTTTATTTTAGCATTCCTTAACTTTTTTTTCCCCATTTAATCTTCTTGTTTATTGGTTAATTTTGGAGTCCAAGGTAATGGAAACATCGGTGACATTTTTTATACTACTGTTTCTTTTTTCCACTTAATCGAGTAACCTACATCACAAACAGAATGAAAGGTATCAAACTTTTATAAGTAGATATAAATGATCTGATCTTACAAGACTAATTTGCTACTAAATTGAACCGAATGAAACTTGAAAAAAAAAATTATGAATGAAGGTTATATTTCACAATAGACTTAGAGACTTTCCGCAATACATCTCTAATTCGTATTCAAAATCATCAAACTTGTGCCACCAAACTTTTTATTGGTTCAACTAGCTAGACTTGTCTTCTTTGAAGCATTCGTCGTGTTCTTTTGGTTCAATGTTGTTTAGCATTTTGGAAGGTCACTTGGAGGAGGTATGATTGATTGATTAGGTCCTTTTCCATTATCCACCAAGAATGCCATCTTTAGTCCCCATGTTGTATGAACCTCCAGGTGACAATGCAGAAACCAAACACCTGCACATCAAATTCCGATAACAAATAAATGAAAGCCACTCTAAAGGACAAAAGAATAACCACAAAAAATGAAAGCATACTCGCGCGGTTAGAAAGAAATAATACCAGGGTTATCTGCTTGGAATCTAATGGCAGCCCATCCAGCAGTTGGTACACTCATAGTGTTCCTCTCAACAGGATCAACAAGGTTGAACTTTTTTGGATCATTTTTAGGATCATAGTTGCCAACTCCTTTCCCAACTACAAAGAAATTAAACCCGTGTAGATGGGTTGGATGGCTTTCTGGTGCTATGATAGAAGTTCCTTGGAGCACTACTTGGACAGTTGAATTAAAGGCAACTTTGTAAACTTTTGTACCATTTTGAGTCTGCAAAGTTGTTGGTGGAGTGCCAGTATAGTTAAAAGGGATTGCTGGAGTTCCAGGGAAGTCATCTGTGTAGACTCCACTTATGTTATAGTAATGTGCTTGGAGGAGAGCCGTTGTAGGCATCACAAAGGTAACATTATTGATATCTGCCACAACTTGGCTTCCATTTTGGCATGTTGCACAAGGATTAATACCGATACCAATAGCTAGAAGTAATGAATGATCAATTGTCAATGGGACAATAGCAGGGTAATTTTTAGAGTTTAGGCTCCTTAGGGAGTCTACAAAAATGCTGGTTACTGGAGTAGCATTTTGAGGGGGAATTGTAGTGAGAGCAGTAGGGGATAATGCCTCGGTTCCTCGATAGCTGACAGTGCCAGTTGCAGTCAGGTTATCGGTGGCTACTATGGTGTCCATAAAAGGAGAAACGGCTATCAGATACTTGCCAGTAGGCTGATCAGCAGTGAGAATGGCGTTTGTTGTCTGTCCTGGAGCGATGAAGATGGTGTCAGTCTTGAATGGTTTAACATAACTTGCATCAACCTCAACAACAGTCAAGTTGTGCCCTGCAATTTTGAAAAAGAGCTCTTCGTTTAATGCTGCATTAATGATGCGGAGCAAGTAGGTCTTGCCACTCTCCACATGTAGGGTATAACCTGCATAGTTCCATAACTGAGTTAGAAGATATCAATTTGATCTGCAACACTTATATGTACTCTTTCATCAAGCCTTACTAGAAAGTCTTTTTTATCTTTTGTAGGTAATAACAGCACAGTTTGATCTTAATACGAATAAATAAATATTATACCACTTTTTTGCGTGACATTATTTGAAACAGATGAGTATCTCTGACTTTGATATCTATTGATTTTCATCAATAATAACCTTCATACTTAATTTATTTTTTCCTTCTGTTTTTCTTGGAAAGGTTTTTTTTTCTACAGTACTTTTACCAAGTTCAAACATTAACAGGACTTGGTGTAATCGATTTCAGGTACCCTTTGAAGAACAATTGGGTGCAGGTCCAGGATGGCCATTGATGGTATGTGCATCTGATACATTTGGAGCCACTCCCATTTTCATAGCTTGGTTGATTACTGCTTCAACATCTGATTTCCACCATTCTCCTGCAATTCAAGACTTAATTTAAAAAACCAACTAAATTGTCCCTGTCCAGCATGAATCTTCCACTTTTCTGCTTACACTAGCTACAAGTAGAAACCATATCAATCATACAGCAAAACGGAGTCAACGGGAAAGAAAAAATTGATGTTACCTAATATTATTATTTCTTCCTTGTCTGGCTTGGGGAATGGATAAGGAACGCCTCGTTTGGGCAAGATGACGATGGCACCATGTACTGTTGCTCTTAGCCAATTGATATGTGCATGAAAAAGAAGGGTACCTCTTTGCCCAGTGAGGGTGAAGTTGTAGAGATAGCTTTGCCCTGACTGTATAGGGCACTGAGTAATATATGCTGGTCCATCGGACCAACCTGTTCGAAGTTGTCTGACTCCATGCCTGAAATTTCCTCATTAAGAATTTAGCATCACATTATGACCTTATCCGATAGTAAAGACAGTTGTATTATTTTATTTAAAATGGTTATAATAGTCAAAGTATCATACCAATGGATCGAAACATTGTCCTGGACATGGTTGACAACCCTTACAAGCACTGTATCATCTTCTCTAGCATAGAGAGTAGGCCCTGGAAATTTTCCATTTACAGTGATTATGGGCTTAGTTGCACACAATCTTGTTAAATTTTTCTTCACCACCTGCATAAAGTAGTACAATGCTGAAAAATATTCTTCATCCCAAAATCTTGAGTTTGAATTTCATTGTTTTAAAAGATTATGATATTAACAAATTTATGGTATATCTTATGCAGTGCACACTTACTGTGAACTTGTAATGACGAACAATCGACTCGACAAATGAGGGAAAAATTGAAGTTGCAAGAGCCACCAGAACAACAGCTCGAACCACAGATGCCATGCCACTACCGGCTACGTTTTTCTCTTTCACTCTCTTTTTTCCTATCTGTTTGTCTCTGTCAATTTAAGTGTCACTCCTATTAACACAAAAGATTGACCCTGCTGACATTATAAAGGAATTAAGTATATTGATGCTATGTCATTTTACCTAGTTAGGTAGAAGTCCAGGTATGCACATTTTCCCTCCAAGTTTTCTTGCATATTACATAAAGTAGTCTTCTCTCAACTAAGTACAAGTTGGAACATAGTGATTGGTCTTAATCTTTTCACCCCAGTTTCAAGATTTATGAATCCAGACACTTTGTGCTATACTGGATCTGTATTCTTCTCTGTAATGATACCATCTTAGAGTACGTATTGCAGCACATATTGAGGTCAAATTCCCTGTTGATTGTTCAACTGTTTCAGTCACTTTGCATTTCAACATAAGCAATCTTGAAAATATGGTTGAAAGTGGATAGTTACTTAGAGAACTTATTAACAAGAACAAATGTAGTTGTATTTCATCCTCAAATAGTAGAAGATCAGATTTCTGTTCCTCCGAGAATGATACACAGTAGCGAAAACACCTAGTACTAAAGGGTGTCATCCTACACCGTTTTTGCAGAAAAAAGTATAACAAATAGTATGTGCATTTGCAATAGGCTGAGACCATTTGAAAATAATAGAAAGTAAATATCATTTTGAAACACGAAGTAAAAACTTTAAAATCACCACAGCTATAATTAAAATACGAAATATTATTAGGTGTACACTGCTTGTACAAAATTTTGCATAGGCCAATGAATACATTAGTCCATATATTGAATATACTGAAGTGGACTATGAAAACAAATTAAAGATCGCGTTAACCAGGGCCATTAATTATGCATAATGCATAACATGAAATGCACCCTTATGCATAATGCATTCGGCAAAATATGAAGTAGTTTATACAGCATTTCGGAAAAGCAAGAGTGTAGGCGGTGATGATGGTTCTTGGAAATATTGGACTAGGAACATAAGCTGACAATGCGCTACCAGAAGAGTTTACTGTATAAAAGATTCAGATTGGGAAATTGAATCTACAGAATGGGTCAGTACATACTATTTCATCTAGAAGGTAACTGATTAAGCAGTCTTTTAGTTGATAAATAGTTTTCATTGATTAGGAAAATCTTCTACAATTATGATTTAGATGTGGTAAATGAGGATTTGCTGGAAAATTAGATGTGTAATACAGTAACAGCTCATCCCTCAGCCCCCACCCCCCCTCTACTCAAAATCAACTTTTTCTCTTTTTATTTTAAGTGAAAAGCAACAAAATTGGAAGACAAGCTACAACAACTATCTCTCCGACATAAGTCTTTTTCAGCTTGGAGTTGTCCAAAGCTCCATAGGATAGGTAACCATCTGGAAGAGGTCCATACTAAAGACATTATTATTGATTTTGGCATGTGTACACTGTACAGCAGCTAAAATGTATGTTCAATGTACTCTCCAGTAGACTTACTTTGGGAGGAAGTATCTATAGCACACTTAATTCTGTTTATACAAGATTTATAAAGAAATCCCAAGTAATCTATGATTGTATCCTCGGAGGCGCCTTCCAGTGGATTTATTTCAAATCCCCAGCTGACAAGAGTTGTATCATCGTCATAGTCAAAGAGTTTTAGTGAATTCGTGGATCCATCGAGACCTACATTGCTTGCTTCCATTCTGTAAACATAACTACGCGATGAAACGTCTATAGAAACTAGCCTTTCCTTGATCCAGGACCTGTCTCCATCCTTCTGGGGGAACATGAAACCAGAAACTAGCCGAACGTAGCCTGGAAGTCCTTCTTCTCCAGCTAAATCAGTGTATCTTTCCACCATTGGCATCCATTCAGATAGTCTACTACTTTGTGATACTAAGTTCCACACTTGATCGATTGGAGCCTCCACTAAGCCTCCAACTGATCCACGCCATTTCTCTTTTCCTGCCTCGTTCTTCTGTAGAAAATTGAACAGTTTGCAAATAAACTTTTACGTAACTAGAAATGCAATAACAACTAACTCACGGAACGACTGCTATTCAAAGAAACACAACAAAAGAAGTCATTAGGTGATAAATGAAAAATCATTTCATGTGAAGAATGTTGTACCATTTCCATCAGTTTCTTCAATCAAAGCTCATTCCTTTCTGAAAACTAGGAAATCCTGCAGCTAAAGTATTCCTTTGGACCAACTTATGGAGTCCCTTAGGAGGAAGGTTTAAAATAAGCTGCTTAATGATAGAGTTATAGGTTCTAAAGTTTTCTTGTTATGGAATCCTAAGAAACAATGGAATCTCTGGAGTTTGGACTTTTGTTTATACATCAAGTTGGAGATTAAAATTAGATAACTTCAAAGCTAAGTCTCTTAGGTACTCTCAGCACTTGCAGTACCAAACACATGAAGTACGGTACTTCCAATGTTTCACAAGAAGATGTCAAATAGCTACTAGAGCAAGGAATCAGTAACTGGGAGTGACAAGGAGTAGCCTTTTTTTTTCCTAACACCACATGTTGGTGTCTTTGTGTGATAGAACGACTTTTAGATCAGGTGTGTCCTCTCGCTATGCCTCTCATTTAGAAATACTAATGCTGCTGGAGTGCATAGCAACTCCATTCTTCTTAAGGAAACAATAGCCAAATCAATACATGTGCCCGTATCTAAAGTCTCACTTGTGAGTTGTTAAAACAGAATAGAGCTTGATTAGTCAGTGGATGAAGGTGCATTCACCAATTTATGATACTTAAATTTAAATTACATTATACAACAGTGATTCGTCTCTTTTTCTCTCTATTTGTGCGCTCCAGGATTCGAGGAGTTGTACAAGATTTCAGAAACGACGACTCGCCAACAAAAACACAGAAGAAGAATAGTTTGACTCCCCTTTGATTCTCAAGCCTAACCTTGCGACATCTTAACCTTCCTCCCTCTGTACTTGGATAGAACAACATCCTTGAACTTTTATACATACAAAATTTAGCAATCTCTAGAAAGAAAGAGAAAGAATTTTGACATGGCTGCAGTCAAGCCTCAAGCAGCAGCACCTACTGGCTCAGCAGACTTAAGCCTTGAAGATCCATAGAGTGTTTCTTCAAAACGGATAATCTCATTCTTGGACCCGTAAGCTACTTGAGTCCTCTCATCAAGGTTTTGAATAACCTTGTCCAGAACTGACTGTTTCCCGTCACTGCTGTAGCCTCCAGCTTTCTCGATCAAGAATCCTAAAGGTGCCACTTCAAATAGCAGTCTTAGCTTGGCTTTGGCAGTTGGGGATATCACATTTGTGAAAACACCTTTCTCCTTCACAATTATCTGTACATTTGAGAAGAAATATGAATCTACAATTAAAGTTCATAGCAGTCGCTTAAGTTGATATCAAGATAGCCTTTTTGCAAAACAATCCTTGAGTTCGAAGAGTCTTAACATTAATACCTGGTTAACATCAGGTACCATTCCTCCAGTGTATCTCAAAGTGTATTTCTCTTTGACGTAGTAATCAATCAGCTGCCATAAAGAATTATACGTCAGAACAAGTAATGTCATTCCAGTTGGAACCGAAAGGAAAATGTAAGTAGTTGAAAAGAAAACTGAAAACTGATGGCACAAACCTTGGCATAATCAGGATTGTCAAATGTGGCTCTCAAATTTCCAGGGGAAAACATTTTTCCTTCTCCAATTTCTGTGGTGTCCTTGACATGTTGCCATTTTCCTGAGAACCAAATGACACATGGCTAGAATCTTGAGATAACAGAAACTATTATGAAGCACTAATTCTGGATTTATGAGTTTAATAAAGAGGTTCAAAGAACAATCAGTTCCTTGTGTATACTTGTTCAATTATATTCACATTCTGTCAGGGTGCCCTTCAAAATTCTACTATCGTGCTTTCAAGCACAAGTATTGATGGATTTTAAATACTTTCTGCAAATAATTTTATTTGGACATAGTAAATCTACTGAAGAGCATATCGTGAAAACTTTGGGATTGTTTTAACTTCAAACCTTCGTCGAGGAGGAGGAATTCATGGGTGCCAGGAACATCCTTAAGAGCAAGAACATATGTAGTTCGAGGACCAAATATCCCCATAGCTGCAGCAACTTGGTCTCTTCCAGTGATCCCTGTCAGCTTATCTCCAGGCCACACACCAAAGATGGTTCCAACTGTGAAGTTTGTGTCTACAATACTGGATCCATCAAGTGGATCAAAAGCAACACTAAATCCTCCTGTTCTCACGTTGACACAAAAATTCATCAGCTCTTATACTCTTTACATATCTTTATGGAAATTATTTAGTGCTAAAATGTATCCTTCCAACCTTCAACAGGGCCTCCCATGTCTTGGAGCTCAGGGACTTCCTCAGAACAAGCGTATTTGCAGACGTGTGAGTAAGTCAAAGCCTAACCATCATTTAAATTCTTGTCAAAATGTGATTAAACTTAAACGTCGTATTAATGAAAGTATAGGTATACCAATTTTAAGGAACACATCACAAATTTTGGAGAAGCTTAAATAAGTTTCATATAGGAGTAATAATTAACTTCAGTTTCAAGTTGCTTGGCGCTTGCTAAAGTATCCAACCAATTTTTTTAAGTTAACATTACTATTTTGGTTTAAACACTTATTATACCTCAAAAAGGAGCTGGTTTGCCAGCATATCAACTGCAAGTTGCTCATCTCCAAAAGAGTTGACACATGCTGTTCCTCCACAAGAAGCTGTTCTGACTTTAAATGCAATTGTTCTGAGAGCTTCTCCCATGCACAGCATCAAAGTGATCAGCCCCTTATCTGACGTTGATTTTGTAAGAAATTCTTCCTGCAACATATATAATAGACCAAAACATTACTTACATGTAATGATCCCGTTATGCATTCCAATTTCTAAACTAGACTAGTTAACTATATTAACAAACTTACCAGGCTGTCACCAATCTCACATTTAGTCACTAGGGAAGAGCTTTTAGTCTTAGAAACCTTGAGTGATGATTTAGGGGCCAAATGCAAGGATTCACCAAATAAAGAACTTGATTTCAGACTCTGCAAAAATTATGTCGCTGTTATGAAATTTTGGTATATGCATACTCACTATGAAATTTTAGTAGGACTGTATATATAAGGACGTACCTTGATGCTGCATGATGAGGAAATGGACCTAGGAGATGCTAGTGCAGTTGCATGTTGAGAAGAAACATTTGGTAGAAGACCTGCACGTGCACAGCATGTAATACTACTTTCCATATTTGTCAATTAAGCTATTGAAGAGTAGAAAATGAACTGAAATATATTACAGATGAAGAAAAGTGCAAAGAGATTGTCCTTGCCAAAGTTGAGACTTTGAGTTTCAGGCTCTATGTTTTTGGTGCATGGACACAAAGGCTGTGGGGCTCCAAGATAAGCAGTTAATGGGATGCTGCCACGTGGATAATGCTACAGATAGGCTGATATAATAAAGTGTATGGGATGAGATTAATGAGTATCGCTCATTGTATTTGTGGCTCAAATATCTGTAATAATGCAAAAGAGATATGGTATGGTACCTAAGTGCTGGTAATGGTTGCCCGTTTCATTTTGTTTGTACTTGCCAATTTGTCAGGCACTGTAGGAAGTTGGAACAACTATACCATTATCAACAATCTCATATCGATCAACGTCCAGCTTTCGGATGGTACGCATATACACTGCTCTAAAAGCTTTTTTTGGATGCTTACTCGGACGGGATACTTGTAAAACGTTCAAACTCACATAATTTGTTTTGGTGACATTTACCACAAAAGAGTTTTTTTTTTTTTTTTTTTTTTTTTATTTTTGCGCCTTTAGCACGTCCAGCGGTTCATGTACAAATCATGTTTCAAATTTCTTAGTTAGCATTGTTGCTCCACAAAATTCTTTAAAATTGAGTAATAAAAACTATAGATAAGAGTAGCTCAAATAACGAGATGGAAACTTTTACCTTAGCTTAATTTTCTTCTATTGTTCGAATTATCAAACTTATTGAAAGAAATTTCAGGTACTTTTAAGGAGAATGCAGTTTGTGTTTGACCAACTTATTTAAAAAATATTTTTTTTCAAAATAGATTGCGTTTACAAAATCTTTTCAGATACTTTTGAGTTTCAAATATACGAAATCGACAGTATTGAAATTCATTTTGTGATTAGCATTATTTAAATAAAAAAGGTTTTAAATATTTTTTAGGTTTTTATTTATATTTAGTTATAATTTAGAATATAAAAAATATATATACATCAATATTTTTAATCAATATTGATATAGCTAAAGAAAAAAAAATGAGAGGGGGGGGGGGGGGGCTGTATTTATATATGGAGGATATATGTGTCAAATTATTAAAAGATAATTTGGTAAGCTTTAATTATTAATAAGGATATTTTTGTCCTAAAGTTTAATTTTCTATTTCTGGAAAAAAGTAGAAATTTGTAGCTTTTTCAACAACTAAAAATCTAATTATGTTGCTCAAAAGTACTTTTAGCTTTTGGATATTTCTTTTTTAATAAAAATACTTTTACTTTCTAGAAGCTAGCCGATTGACCATAAATAAGAAATTAAGTCGAAGATAAAAGAAGAGCACACGTATCTTTCATTTTAAATTGGATATATCTTACCTTTCTGTTTTTAGTTTATCTCCAAAATGTTCATTTTCCTAAAATAAAACATTTTCTCCGGTACATCATAAGTCAACAAAAAGTAGTATTGGGTCCATATCTGTTCTATATATCGTGTACAATTTTTCATATTTATTATTTCTACTTACAATAATAATAATAATAATAATAATAATAATAATAATAATAATTAACGTTCTATTATTACATTTATGAGATGATTAATAATGAAACTATTATTATACATTAATTAATAATTAACAAAGACAATACATGAATTAATTGCTTAAAAATAATATTTTTACCAAAAATTAATTTATTAATCTCTGCATTGTTAATATACATGTTCATATAATCACATTTCACATTTATCCCCAATAAAATATTCTTTCAGTCTTATTTTGTTTGTTATAATTTGACTTGACACAAAGTTTAATAAAAAAATGACAGTGTTAATTTATTTTTAACTTTAGAATATGATAAATATCTTTGAGACTAAGTATAATAAAGAAAGTACGGCGAACATAGTGGTGGCTGAGTACTTTTCAGCAATGCGAATTTTAGTACCATAACCAAAAATTGCAATCGCTTGGTCAAGATGCTGTGATGGGATTAGTTACTCATATATTTCAGCCAAATATATTATTATTTTATGTGAAACTTTATGTTGATATTATTTATTCTTTTCAACAGTATATAGGGAGTCCTTTTATGCTCGCTTCATCTTTAATAGTCGCCTAGGCTTACCTGTTAAAGTTATTTTGGTATGTTGCTTGCAACTCTTTCTTCGAACCGCCTGTTTGGCCAAGCTTCTCGAAACTGCTTATTTTTAAAAGTGTTTTTTCTAAAAGCAGTTTGTGTTTGGCCAACTCATTTGAGAAACACTTTTGTCAATAGTTGAGTAGTAATTTGTGTTTGGCCAAGCTTTTGAAAAAGTACTTTTGAGTGTTAAATTACGAGTAAGGACATTTAAAGATTTACTTTGCAGATATTTAACTAGATAAAGAATTTTAAATATTTATGCTCAAACACTCTATTTAATTTTTTTATTTATTTAAAATAATTTCAAAATACATCATACAGAATTGAATATTCTAGATCTATACCTTAAAAAAAGATGTTATTTGTTGAAAAAATTCTAACAATAGTTATGTAGGTGTACGTAGAAAAAATAAGGAAAAACAATAACGTACTATTTATATATTATAATTATTACGTTAAAATAAGTAGGGATAATTCGGTATATAAGTAATTCTGGTAAACATATTTTTGGAATGATAGAAATTAAAAACAGCTTCTGCTTCTCCTCAAAAGCACTTTTGGGAAAAAGCTACATTTTCCAGCTTCTTCCCCACAGCAGAAAAACAGCTTCTGCTGCCACTCAAAAGAACTTATTTTTCTCCTAGAAGCTTGGTCAAACACCTCAATTGTTCAAAATAAGCACTTTTGATGAAAAATAAGCACTTTTAGCTCCCAGAAGCTTGCTCAAACAAGCTCTTCTTCTTTTTTCCCCAACTGGCTCAAATGATAAAACTTATAAAAATTCCAAAACAGGCTCTGTATCCTTTATCATTGGATAGTTAAGTTTTGTTTTATGCTACACAACTGACATAAAATGATAAAACAGCTAGTAATCTCTTCAAATTGCTTTTTTGGTTTCACTTTATTTATCGTACTTATTTTTTATTCATCCCAAAAACATATTATTAAGTTTAATTCAAAAACAATCAACTTCAAATTTATTATTTACCCCGTTATAAAATGACTTATAATCACGCGACGGAGAGAGTAAATAGTAGTAAGAAATTAAGGAAATAAATCCTATTAAGATAAATCAATTAATCAGAACATGCAAGATACTTACTAAGTACTTATTTTATTTGGGCTGGGGCCAGCCTGGTCCCAAAATTATGAAATTAGCAGACAAATCCTTTTCCCACCCATGTTAATCCACTTTTCTCCAAAATAGTGGCGCAATTATTATTCTACTGTAAATGAATTAACCAAATATCCCAATCAATTTATTATCTTGGGACAAAATGTTTTTCTTTTGGTTTCTAATAATGGTAACTAAGAATAAATCAAGATGATCCAAATTGTGCACTCTGAGACTTCATTCCAATTTCCTTCAGGTAATCCTATTTCCATTTAGAAATAAGAATAAAAACTGATGATTTCTTTATGATATGTTATTATATAGCCGAGGGTCTATCGAAACAGGACTCTCTATCTCACTCGAGAGTAAGGTCTACGCACATCTCACTTTCTGTAGACCCTATTTATGGGATCATACTGGCTATGTTGTTGTTGTGGTGATATGTTCTAATTATCTTTATTTGTAGACAATTCTTATTCTTGTTATAGTATGAGCTTAATAAAGATTGTAGACCAGTTGCTTTTCTGATACTCTGTCCCATTTGTAACATAAATTTGAAGCTTATTATCTTATTTCAAGATCTAATTGAATGTGAGTCATTTATAATACCGTGTTATCCCACAAGTGGGGTCTGGGGAAGGTGGGATGTTACCAGACCTTACCCCTACTTTGTGTAAGGTAGAGATGTTTCCGATAGAACTTCGGTTCAAAAAAGGAAACTGAAAATATGATTTTCTAATTTTTGGTAAGAGCTTAAATTTTGTGGGGTTACTTGCTTTTTCCTGACCCTATTAGGTAACATAATCTGACGTATTAATTCTTTTAAGGAATATAATTACTTAGTGAGATTGATTGAATGGTAAATCTGATTATGGTTGCCAAATTGCTGTTCTATTCTTGTTTTTATATACTTTGAGAATGCTACTAGTAATGATATTACGAATGTGCAAGTAAATGGTACTTATATATTAAGCTGTCTGTCTTTTTTGAGTGATATGGTAAGGTACTATGATGAACTATTGGAATGAAAATTAAGGAAGCTTCTTATAAGTTGGAATCTTTGACAGTCATATATAGTTTGGAAACTTCCTAGTTTCAGATCCAGGTTTTGATCAATTGCTCCATCATCGTTCTTCTGGTGGCCATGTTATCTTCCAATTGGAAACTGGTAATTCACTTAGAACAATATTAGTTGAGCTAACGTTTCCTGGGCAAAGTAATTGAGCCATGTCTGCATATGGGCATATGATGGAGAGGGAATTTTCTGCTCAAACTCTTTCAAGCAGAGGAGGTTCAGGTGTGTGTCCTGCTTTCTTTTTCTAATTTCATTTTATTCCCGCACCGAATCTTTGCAAATCTTATAATGAATAAATTTCATCAAATACATCTGTTGGCTCTCAAACAAACATGCAAAAAAAAAAAAAAAAAAAAAACACTTGCTCAGATAATAGGAGTAAATCCAAATATGAATGCACTAACGAATTTCTGTAATAATTGGCTAAGCAAGACAAATAGGTACATTTCTATTCTAATTGGCAATCGCTAATTACTCCCCCAATTGCCTAGGCTTTAGAACTTGCTATGTTCAATCTTATCTCAATCCTAAAACCCTTTGTTTTTATTAAACTATTGCCCAGAACATTGAAAGGACGAGATAGCCCTTAAAAGCTCGTACCATAACTTTGCATAGGAGAGTCCAAAGATGATTTGTTTGAACTGGTGGAAACTTAGGAGTGATGTGGTATACTAATTTGTAGAAATTGTTGCTGCCAACACTAATCCCAACATATCTTCCCTTAATCCGCATTATCTATACTCCATAGCTGTTTGACTTCACAAATATCTTCTTTAAAGATCAAATACTCTCTATTGCATGCCTTTTCTTCCACTTCTCATTACTAACACATGTATGATAAAATAATATTAGTTGTACACACAAAACACCAGAGCATTACAAAATCTTTATCTCCCACGTTGAAGCGAGAGCCTCAAATCATGTCATCTCTATCTTCCTAGTCGAAACTGAGAGCTTTAAATTATACCCATTTGCTCGTGGCATGTTGCAGAAGTAGGAAGCCGTTATACTGTGGAGTCAGGGATTTTCATTAGTTCTTTTGCTGCCACAGTCCTCATTGCTGGGCTTGTGACAGTTGGCGTTTCACTAATGACCCTACTGATTACATTGACTGTAATGTTGCGGTCCTGTCAAACTCAGAATGCTGGTGTTGTTGAGACTTGGAAATCCACCAATGATATCAACTATTGCAAAATTTTTGCACTGCATGCAGAGCTAAATGTTTTGCCTTCAGCTTCGTTCCCAGCAATGTGCAAAAGTCTTGCTCTTGGTTACATTAAAGACGGTCACTACCTGAATGACTTGAATATTACAGTTGGGTTGGCAGAGCAATACTTCAGCAGTATCAAACCCCTTCTTGATGGCTTTGACGTTGTGTTGATGGACATTGATGACCTCCTGCCAGAAGATTCTTTCTATCCTTACCAAGTGCTATACCGGTGATGCTTTTAATTCTTGATATGACAGTCTATAACTCTATTTATATGCTCATCCCCATAATAATCATTATCGTTTACAATACATTATCTCAGTTAAGTTGGTGTCTCTAAATTGGAACAGCAGAATTTAGCACATAGTTTGTGAAATTGTCCTTTTTGATTTGCTGATACTGATTTGCGGATACTGAAAAATTAACATACTATGACCTTAATGAAGTGTTATGTGCATGATAGCATCTACAGTACAATTGGTAGGATGTTAACCTACAAGCGTGTTAGAAGATTATATTTCTCTTCAATATGCTAATTGGACTCTGGGCTCGGAATAAACATACATGCAAAGGGATATTAACATTATTGTCAAGAATGTCTTTTACTTTTGAAATTTCTCCAATATTTAAACTTGCTGAATATTTTCTGCATCTGTTGTGAAGTTCTTATGTTCTTTAAAGTATAGATTGGAATGAGTGTTGAGTACTACTTTTAATTATTTTCATTTGCCTTTGATTAACTCTAGCCCAAAATGATCCTAAGCAAACCATATGCTTGTAACCTGGATTGTTTGTCCAACAAATTGGTACTCCTGGGTACAGCAAATTAACATGCTTATTCTTATCCAGCTCCCATGAGGATGTTTGTAGTGATTGCATTGAAGACGTGAAATACCTGAAACACCTATTTTTCAAGCGACTGTACCTGATACTTAAAGATGGTGGGTGGAAACTGATTTTCTTGTCTAGGAAGCCTGAGAGACTACATAATGCCACATCAGAATACCTTACCTCTTCTGGTTTTGGTGGATGGTCATCGTTAATCATGAGGTATTGTTGCTTCTTGAATTGTTTTGTTTTATAACTTTCATGAGTGGAGGATGAAACCATTTAATACAGTAGATGAATTCGTTTTACAAGATTTATCTATATCGGAAAAGCCTCCCACATATTGTGTCTGGGGTGTAATAATGTCTTCTTAATCAATCTTTGGGTCTAATGAGATGCTAAAATTTGATTATTGGGGTGTTAAATATTGTCACTAGTATGATGAATCACAAACCCACATGACTAGTACCTATCAATAAATCAATCAGAATATGATGCGGTTTAAGTTTCTCCTTTTACCTTCTCTTACTTCCTACTAAAAAGAGGAACTTCAGATATGATTACTTTGATTTAACCATTAATGAACAATTTTTTCCCATCTTTAGAAATTAGTCATATTATTTCTCCTCAGACCAAATTTTAATGAATAAATCTACATTCACTTGCGCCTCTCCACTTTGGTGGGGGTAAGGTCTATGTACTTCTCACCCTCCCTAGACCCTAGTTGTGGGATAACACTGGGTATGTTGTTGTAAATCTACATTCACTTGCAATTGCGGCTTTCCAAGTGTGCAGACAGTGAATGTAGCATGCTCATTTGGTCAAAGGAAATTCAGATAAACAATTTATTTCAGGCATAATTGGCTAGTCAATTGATCCAGTAGCCGAGCACCTGCATGTCTCGGAAGTATCGAGTTTTTTGCTCTTGTGTTTTGCATATTTCACTAAATCATGGTTGCTCCTTATTTTGTTGAATCTTGATGGATGGTAATGCTATTGCAGAACTGATAAAGAACTGCAAATGGACCTCCCTGAATATTTTTCCTTTCGAAGAACTATGCTGCAAAAGGAAGGATTTCGTATCGTTGCTGTGATTAGCAGCCAGATGGATGCCTTAACCGGCCCTTCTTTAGGAAGACGTGTTTTCAAGCTTCCAAACCCGATTTTTTATGTTCAAACGGGGCATACTGAAAGCAGAGATGTATTGAAGTAAACTCTGCCGGGGATGATTTTCTTAGGAGAACTATGTCTTGACTACATATGGAATTTGGCTTGCATAAAGAGGCAATTGGTGATATCTCCTGGACGGATCTTAGTGGTTCCAGCCTTGTGGAAAATGCAACATGCATTCTACTCTGTATTTTTGTACATTTTGTTGCTGATATGCAAATAGAGTCTCCCATTTTTGTGTCCTAGAACATTTCTTCTTCGATTAATATTTAATTAATTGTTGTATTTATTAAATTTGTAATGAATTCATATCGATCAAGAATGGAATGTCAAAAAGGTATAGAATCAATCTGAAGTCTTTCCTTGCTACATCTGTTTTTTCGGGGGTCATGCAAAAGGATTTCACATGTATCCCAGGAAAAAAGTGAAGTTCCATATGTAGAAGTTGAATTTATGTACGTGCCAAAAAGTGAAGTTCACCTCTTGTTCTCAGTCTTTATTGAAATTAACCATTGAATACATTCCTCAATTCTATGACTTAGCTTTGACTTGTGTGGCCTCTTGATTAAACAGAATTACAAAGATGCTCTATCTTGTAACAACGCTCGTGTCCTGTGGTTTGTATATAGAACAGTGAGGTATTTAGTGTGTTTTAGAAAGGAAATGTGCTTTGCAAGGTTTATTTGAAGAAGAAGAATAAAAGAAACAGATGCATATCATTTGTACCTGGGTTCACTTGAACATTCCCAAATACTACTACAAAAGAATCTATTGATCAACGTATACTAAATACATGGAATGTGGAATACTGGAGTTGTTCATATTGGGTCTTAAAATAAGAAGACGGAAAAGCTTGATGCTTCTTATGGTTGATAAAAGAAATCAGCGTCTAAGAGCCCGTTTGGGTGAGCTTAAAAAGTGACTTATAAACTTATAAGGTCATTTAATATATATTTGGTAACTTAAAAAATTTTGGACTTATAAACCATAAATTGCTTAAAAGCTACTTTTTCAAACAGCCCACCCAAACGCTCTAAATCTTATCGCATTGACAAAATGCATGTGATTTTTTCTTATTATATTTATACTCTTACATATAAATATTATTTTAATTTGAATGACTTGAGTAGTAATAAATGTCGATACATTTTATTTACTGAAAAAGACCAGTTTTCAAATTCACGTGGACTCAACTCTGAAAGCATGAAGGAGAGAGAAATAGGGTTCCTTCGTGACATCATAACCGCCAAAAAAAATTCCCTGTAACAAACTAAACCAACTCTGCTAACATGCGCTGTACGTAAACTTACGCACCCCTTCTCTTCTACTACTATTCTAAGCTTCATAAACTCAGTATCAGTAGCACCAAAAACACACACTCCAAAATTCCTCACATTTTTCCAAAAATGTTTCAAAATCACATTATTCTCTCATTCTTCATCCTCTCTCTCATCCTCCACCCCACCACCACCACTCCCATCGGTTTCACTTACTCCCCCACCGCCACCACCTCACCACCACCAGAACACGTCGTCTCCACCTTACAATCCCTCAAAATCTCCACCGTACGTCTCCTTAATCCTAACCCTTCATTAATCCGCGCCTTTTCTTACTCCAACATTTCCTTGCTCTTAACCATCCCCAACTCCTTAATCACTTCATTAGCTTCTAATCGCTCTTCCGCTACTCTCTGGGTTTACAACAATGTCCTCCCCTTCCACCCCCGTTCAAAAATAGCACTCATCTCCGTCGGTGCTGACGCCATCACTGACGTCACCCCCTCCTCCTCCGTCGTTGACCCTTCCTCCACCTTACTCCCCGCCATGAAAAACCTCCACCACGCGCTCCTCGACCTAGGTATCCGTACAGTCTCCGTTTCCACTACTTTCTCATTCATCACCGCCGTCACCACGGCGTTTCCGCCGTCTTCCGCCGAGTTTCAGGAACCGCTCGGGTCGCTTGTGATAAAACCCGTGCTTGAGTTTCTAGAGGAAACGAACTCTTCATTGTTGATGAATGTGTATCCGTACAATGTGTTTAGGCTCCATGCAGCGATACCCGTTGGATTTGCATTGTTTCAACAGAGTCCGTTTAATTTCCGTGATGATTACGTCACGGGTGTACGGTACCATAACTTGTTTGATATGATGGTTGATTCTGTTATTGCATCCATGGCGGTGTCGGGGTACGAAAACGTACCGTTGATTGTGGCCGAGACAGGGTGGCCAGTTGATAGAACTGTTAATGAAAGTGAAGTGTATGCTGAAATGTACTTACAAGGACTGGTTATGCATTTGAAATCAGGTTTAGGAACTCCGCTTAGAAAAGAAGGGGTAGCTGAAGCTTACATTTATCAATTGTTTGATGATGGGGATCATGATGATAGTAAGAACATGAATTTGAGTAGTACTGGAACAGGGCAGTATAATTGGGGAGTGATGTATAGTAATTTGACATTGAAGTATCCTAATATCAATTTTGGAAATGCTCCTCCGAAGATGATTGTGAGTTGTTCAATGATTGGTGTAGTTGGTCCTTTGATTCATCTTGTGTGGGTACTAGTTGAGTTTTCTAAGTTTGTATGGATCGATAATTGATCGACTGGTGTTGCAGTTGGGAAGTTAGTGTTTGATGTTAATAGTTGATTACACTACTAGGAAGAAAATTTAGTACTGCTGTGGAAATATAGTTGAACAATGTATGTGATTCTTGCTTGAATTCAATATTAATCTGATCATGGTTGTAGAGATTTCTATTGCTCATTGATCATTGTTGGCTCATATGATATAATGCTTTTTTCAGTTAAATGGTACATAGATATTGATCCATCATGATTACTGATTCTTGCTTAAGATGCTTGAGTACACATCCGAGTTTTGATTGTTTGTAAGCTTAATTTAGTTGTTCACAGATAGCTGAGAAGGTGAGCAATGTAGCCACCATTATAGGAGATAGGACGAAAGTTGCAACCCTATTGCCCACCTCTTCCTCCCTTTGTTCTCTCAACATCCTATCTTTCATGTTTCAGTCAATTTGATCAGTGCTCTTTGCCAGCTACTAAGAATTGGCAAAATAAGTATATGAGTTAATTCACTTTCATTTGGGTCTTTTTGAGTTTGATTACGGAGAAAAAAGTACAATCAAACTAAATATTATTGAAAATGTTAAGTAGTTTTGGAGCCATCATTTGAAGTTTATGTAGTCTGTGTGGGGTCCGACAATGGCGATGGTAAACCCATCTTCCAGAAAAGTCCAAGAGTGATTGATGACTTCATGGAAGATGGAAACATCACTTGCTTTTACCTAGCTAACATAGTACTTGTATATTACACCAAAATGAGCTGAAGTACATGACAAATCACAAGATAAATACATCTCATTGGAATTACACCACTCAATTGTGACTACATATCTTAAACTCGAAAGTACGTGCCTATGCATAACTGACTGCTTACATGGATGTCAATCACTTTTGATCCCTTCGTCTGATGAAAATTGAGAAATATAACAAGTTCATCATTGAACCAATCTGTAAATGCATCGAAAGGCAATCATCAGGACATCCACAAATGATTCTGCCCATTTGAGAACAACGCTCCATTTCCTCACTCTATGTACGAACAAAGTGCTTACAGGGGTAACAAGTCCTCTAGTGGATGAAACTGAGCGAGACCTAAACATATACTTCTCCAAAATTTCTCCTCAGCAGCTTAAAAGGCCAAGTATGTATTCGAGTCCAGTAAGCCACTAACCATTAACAGCACCCTGCAAAAAACATTAACACAGATAAACCAAAAGTTCCAGACTTCATATCATTAACTACAGGAAATTTTAGAATGCCACTGCGTGAAGCCTCAATTATTACCCGCTCTCCCCAATTTAGAATGATTCAAGTTATTTGATATCATCTCACTAATAACATCACTTTAAACATCTTTCATAGGTTTCAGAAGTTCAGATTAAGTTTCAACTTTTTTCCATCAAATTAACTTTTCAAGTATCGGTTTAACACCTTGTTGCGTTACTACTTATTAATATGCGACCAAGTTAACATCTTAAATTCTATGATATCCAAACAACATTTCATGAATTTGGGATAGAGGCAGTAAATCAAAACCAACATCACACAGAACCTGAATCTTATTTTAAAAGTGCATGGTATCATTGGCAAGATACTATGGAAAGCAGAAACCTGAATCTTATTTAATAGTGCATGGTATCATCACACAAGCTCATTTTGCAGCAAAATTTACTGGCTAAGACAGCTAATGCCAACCCTCATCATAAATGCAGAAAAATCATCTTGAATGTGACTGGGATTATGCTCACTTTTCTCACGATAGTGCAGAAGGAGAGCTTTACCATTGCAGGCTGTTGTCCACTAAAGGAATGATGGAACATTGTCAAGTCAGGATCATCCTTGTGCTTGTCCCAAGCGGCTTTGAACTGCGAACCCTTGGATCTTGACAGCAAGGAAAAGTGGATTTAGAAAAAGAAAAAGAACTCATGAAGCAGAGAGAAACAAAAACAAAAGCAAATAACTCAAATCACATGCAGGAGGAGAAAACAAAGGTAGTTGCATGGACAGGGCCACATACTGTTGGATTAGTACTATAGTCTGGAGAACAAGTTTTCTAATCTCGTCACGTGCAATTTTCAGTGCTGCCTCCTTGTATAGACTAACAAGCTCATCCACCAACCTGCCTCACACCAGCAGATTCAATTTAAAGAAGCAAGACAAGAACAAGTGGGAAGGTTCTATGATTTAAAGCTAGGGACGTGATTGGGTAGTGGTTATTCTTATTTTTTGTGATCCTTGAGCATGTTCTGGAAGATGATTTAAGTATTGGAAAAAGAGAACCTTAGTTTAGATGCATAGCAGCCAGTACATAAAAAAGACATTGGGTTTACTTAAAAAGTTTAGGATACTCCATCCTTCATATTCAAAGCAGACCTCAGTAAAATTCAGGGTTGAATCCTACTATGTAGTTTACCTTTCAATGTATGGTGAATTCCTTATCCATGTCAACTTCACAACTGTTTTGATTCGTTCAAGGACCTGAAATAAGAATGATAGACCAAATCTGTTGCTAACGGTGATCTATGAACACGTGTAGGAAAAACGTTTGGAAATGCAAAAGAAGCTCAAATCTTATATATTTTAACAGGAGCCTATAGACACCAGTCCACTAAATTTAACTTAATCAGACTACAGAAATTGCTAGTAGGAAAAAGGAATTCAGCAAAATTGTTCAGGATACAAAGTGGTTTACCCTAAGTCTTTCACAAAAAGGTAGCAAGGCTAACTGAATGGTCTTGAAGAATTCTATCACTTCTTACCAGTAGAACAGTTCTGTCATCATCTGCATGCATCCACTTGAAGAACAGTGGAAAAAGGCGCCTGAAATGAGCTAGTAGTACAAGACCAAGATCATTAAATAGTGGCTCAATATGCTGTAGCCAAGCAATACGTCGCTCCTTGTTTCTCGGTTGCCTTTCCAAGTGACTCAACATCTCATTCAACAACTTTTCATACCTATGTCACACAATATTATTGACCAGGTAAATACATACTTGAAGCATAAACTATTGGAAATGCTAATGTTCAAAGGATGGACAAATAAGATATGTTAGTGCACAAAGGTACAGATACATAATTGATAATGTATATGACAGTTTCATAAAACTTCAAGTATCATACTAAATTAAGGGTTTGCTGCATCACAAGCCTTTAGACGAAGAAGAAACTTTATTCAGATATCAGTTTGCCAAAAACACACCAACAAGATACCAAAAGAGCAACCCAAAGCAATTACTATATAAAAAGCTTGTAAATTTGAGAATGATAAACTTATCCACAGATCACTAACTCCAGCGAGCAACACAAATGTATTCTTATGCAGGAAAAAAGAATCACTTGATACTAGTGCAAGCTGAAACATTGAAAAGTATCCAACTTTTATTTGGGGTGGTCACAAATAAGAACACTCTTTCTGCATTCCCGATCAGACATGATTCTTAAGATTACTATAAATAATTAGGCCAGATAGTACAATTGGAAGCACACATGAAAATCAACAGGAAAACAAGAATCATTTTTTAGGATTTCACTTATGCCATTTGCACCACAAATGCATGAGTAGAATACCATTTTTAATCACATTTACATGATGGAATAATTTAACCAAGATTCAATATATAAAAGATAGATGGTCCTCTACCAGATGCTGCGAGGATTACTTTTCTGGGTGAAAGTCACCATAAGCACAGCCATTTGAACCACCTGCTCCCATATCTCATCATCGGAAGCAATAGTTTGGCAGCAAGCATCAAGAATTACATCTTCATACCAACCGATCTCAGCAGCATTGACATTTTTTGCCAGATGTATTAAGCTAACCATGCCCTGTCCCTGAAGTAAGAGAACAAGATTGTATCAACAGCCTAACAGAAAGAAAAATTAGTAATTTTAGTTATGAGATGCAAATGTGTAGCAGATAAGTTCCATATTCAGCTTTTTGAAGACAGATAACATCATGCTCCAAATAAACAGAAGATAAACAAGGCAAGACAAACAGAGAGGAACATTATTACAATCAGAAGTCTATATGGTACTAAGTACAAGCTTTAAAAAAGTAACTGAATACCTGAATCATTCAATGTTCTCATTGTCGTAATCAGTTGCTATAATGGTCAGACTGCGAGCAAATCTACGAGGGTATAAAAGTTAAGTACCTAGCTAACACTTGCTTTAAAGACTGCAGCCCTTCTAATAGTTGACAATGTATTTCACCACATTATATCCTGAGGAAAACATAGTGATACAGGAACTCTGGAGGCCAACATTTCCAATGAGAATATTTTATAATCCATCTATTATACAGTATCAACTAAGCATCGCAAGAAATTCATTTTACATTATTTTACAGTAACTACTCTTTCCATTTTCATGGTTTAGTTTGACTGGGGCACAGGGTTTAACAAAGAATAGAATACTTTTGAAACTATTCTATCTTAAATATGTCATAACATTTTGTGGCTATACAACTTTTGAAACTTGTGATCTTAAACATGTTATAACACTTAGGTGGCTATAAAAGGTTGTCATTAAGGGTAGGGAAGCTCAAGTTAAATATTTAGAAAGGTTTCATTCTTTTTGGAATGGATTAATAAGGAAAGAGTGATAATCTTTTTGAAAGGAGGGAGTATTTTTTAGCGTATAGGAATCTTAGAATAGTTTTTTTTAAAGGAATGGGTGAGTATCGATATAGGAATGTCAGATTAGTTTTTTTTCTCTAGATATGGGTAAGTATTATCGATATAGTAATATTAGATTAGTTTTAAACAAAGATCAACAACTAGGTTACCTATTTGACTGAAGCAACAACAATTCCAAAGAATAGCAACATACAAAGAATAACCCACCTTTACTTCAGACGACCAGTGATCAAGAGTGGTCAGGGCACATGGAATCACCAAAGAGCATACTTTTCCTAGGTGAGGATAATCCACCTACAAACAGTAAATATAGAACATCATGTTGCATCTCAATCAAATTCAAATCAAAAACAGAAAATTGTCCCCAAAAAAAGTTACATAAATAAATCTTCAACTACCAACTTAGGATACACACACCTGAGAAATAAACCATCTAAATTGATAAGCAGCCACAATGGCATATGCCACTGGAACCCTAGCGCTTGCAGCTGATATTTCATCACCATCAATTGATTTATCTATCGCACTCTCCTTAATCCTGTCTTTTAACAAAGGCAGCACTTGAGGCATTAACTGTACAGCCAGCTTTTTCTCATTTGGTAGAGACTTCAAATCCACATCCAGCTCACCAATTTTCATCAACTCGTTCCCAGCAACCTTGCTAAAATAAGCTTTGGATAGGTCTCTGAAGGCAGAGGCAGCAGCTATCGACAACAAATTGGGAACCCAAGAGAGCTGAATGCAGGTGGATTCTGAGGCAGAAGCCAATGCAGCACAGCATAAGCTAAAATCCCTTATTATGTTTTGTATTTCGGTTTCCAAGAGTTCGCAAGAGTTTCTATTAGGAAGAAGAGACTCTAGCATAGATTTGACAGAGACATTGGAACCCTCTGGAGGAGCATAGGGTGCCTTGAAGAGTGATTTTCTTAATGGCTCTGATAATCTATCACAGTTTTAAAAGGATATTGGAACTTAATCAAATGATTCACACACAGGCACAGGTTAAAAAAAAAAAAAAATAGAATAGAATGAAGACAAGAAAGAGTGGTCTTACAGAAGCAGATCCTCAACGAGAACTTTGAGAGACTTTGACATTCTTCGCCCAATTTAGTTCTTCTTCTGCCAATTGCTAGGCCTCAAATACTTTACCTAGTCCTCAGTCACCATAAAAACCTGACCATTTTTCATTTATGTAAATTGAAATTGTCCAAAATACTTTGGGCTGAGTACTAAGCTCACCCCTAAACTACTTTTACTACCAAAACACCTATCTTATCAGTAATGATTTTCCTTTTCTTTTTTACTTCAATGAAAATTATATTATTACTTTTTTAAACAAAAGTGAAGTACTAAAGTGAGGAAGAAAAAAGTGAAATTAATAACTGAGGGAAAATAATTTCCAAAGATAATTAACTATAAAGAAAGGTAGGAACAAGAGACTGAAAGATGAAGAATATTCATATATTTATTAAATATGGAAACTGCAGGCAGTTCAAAGCCCAAACATTTTTACAGGAAAATAATTTACTAGTTAAAACAATACATAACTTTAAAGACATAATATAGAAGTAAAAGAACAACATATTCCGCAAGAAGTAGAAGCAAAAGAACAACAAAAGGTGAACAACAAATGATATCAGCCTACATGATTGGTGTTGAAAATATACATTCTATATGAGATGTGCAAGAATGAAGCAACTAGTGTTTTTGCTTATTGACTTATGTTGCATTGTTACTTTTTTCTTACTTTAAACAAGCACTAATCTCAATTAAAAAAGCAAATAACACATAACTCTAAGGTAAAATAACAATAACCAAAGGCAAACATCCTAAATTTCTAATTTTGTAATTCCTAAGACACTATGAAGATAACGAGGCACACGTTCTTAACAGCACCACGAGCAACTTCTACACAACTTGAATAATGTGATTCCCAGAGTTCACGACTCTAGCATGGATAATTAGTAGGATTATTTTACAATGAAGTTGCAATTAATAAGTAGTTGTACATTTGTCGTTAGGCAGGCACTGCCCATAGTATATGCGGAAATGATGCCCAAAATCAAGCTTGAGGAGAATTTAGACAGCTAATAAAGTGGTTGTAACTATTCAATTTAATTAGAACTTGTATTTAATTGTTTTTAGCAGTGGATGTTATTAGGCTTAACTCAGGTTGTTGTAGGACCGTACTGAATTTTAATTTGTTTTACTAAATGAATTTAAGACACTATGATGAAGAGAAAGCAAAAGGTAAATGTTTGGAACTTGACAGCAAATTAAGGAATATGAAAAAGGAAGAAAAAGTAAAGAGACATACCAGGAGATTAAAACCCATAGTTAAGAATGGAAGGTGAAAAGGGGGTTAAAAGAGGTTCACTGTTGGAGTGTAGTTCAAGCGGAGGTTATTGGTGAATGGCGACGGAGAGAGGTGCTTCTCTTTTCTGGCCTTCAACTGTTTTCACTTTCATTTAACCCCTACGCTCATCTTTCATAAATATAGGTTATAGCCCTCATTTTATGAAAATAATAATGTTACTTATCACACTTACAAAATATAAAAATATAATTTGAGGTAATGTATACAACTCAAATAAATCTCTCTTATTTTATTTTTTTTTTACACAAATATTAGTTGGTATTGTCTCCACTTATCGTCGCCACCCACAACTGCCTCGCTCCCGCCCGCACTATCCTACTATCGAAAAATTGTCGAAGTATCATCGATTTTTTCAAGTTGATATTAGTATTATCGTCATGAGCTCCACAAATGAGATGCCTTCGAGGATAACAATTAGATTTGTCTTAAAAGTACATAATAACATAAAATAGCTTTAATGGATGTTCTATAATACAAGTGGAAAGTTTAAGTACAAAACTATATTTGAGTATATGAAATTTAGGAGAAAAAATAAGCTGAATAGTAAGCAAGTAATTAAATGTTGAATCATGTGTCACGTCTTCTCTGTGTCTCGCTTTATATAAAGTGTCGTATGCTTTTGGACTTCAAAGTCGGCTTGAAAGGCGTCTGGTAAGCCGTTGAGCGGAATTGACCATTAGTAGCATGGACTTCTAATAGGCGGAGCATGGCTCTGATATGTGAAGCATGGCTTTGGTGAGGTAGAGAAGGCGGAGCAAGACCAGTGACACTGATGAGACTGTAGGAGGTGTTGTGCTGATCGAGATCAAGCAGGTATGTATGAGGTGTTGTGCTGATGGGGAGCAAGCAGGTCCATAGGTTGAAATCGTAAGCTAGGGGCAATGAGTATGGTTGTTCATGTTGAACGCAAAGCCAACCTTCAGTGTAGCTTCGGGGATTGCATATATGAGCTACGTCTAGAGTAGGCTTGGGGTCCATGTGTCCGCGAATGCATCAGGAGTAGGTTTGGAAGCTATGTGTCCAATAAGTCGCCAGGTTAGGTATGCGGGCTATGGGCTCTGTGTAGTATAATTTTTAGGAAGGTTTACAAAAATACCCATCAAAATCAAAATATTTACCCACATCTACCGATAAGTTTCATATTTACAAGTCCTACCCATAAACTATTTACATGACCTACCCATCTATACTTGTATACAGTACTATTATTTATGCAGTATACTTAAAGGTATACACTCATATCTAGACTTATATATTATTATTTATGCAGTACGCTCATAAGGTATAACAAAAGTATACAGTAATAAATTGGTAAGTTTTATGGGTAGTATACTTTTAATAGGTAGGGCTTGTAAATATTTTGAATTTCATGGGTATATAATGTAAAAAACCTTAATTTTTACTACTACAACAAACATATTTTTTTAGTTCCTCGATCATCAGGAAGTTTATATTTTGGAGCACCAACTTTCAATTCAATGAGACAATATGCTGGTGGATTTTTTTCTTTCAAATTGTGTTAGCCAATCATACTATCATATCATATCATACTATTCTAAAAGAGCCAATCCATATAGCAAAAAGTAAAAGATATTTTTGCCCTTCAACCAAATACTACTATCTATAATTTTGCATTAAAAATTAATTTACCTTTTAATGATGTCATCATACTATTCTAAAAGAGCCAATCCCTATAGCAAAAAGTAAAAGACATTTCTGCCCTTCAACCAAATACTACTTCTATAATTTTGCATTAAAAATTAATTTACCTTTTAATGATGTCATCCTTTAATAAGGACTTAGGCTTTGTTGTGATATAAAAACATGAATCTTCTAAAGCAAGAAATGAATGGTCATTTTACCATTTAAATATTGTTAGACCTTTTTCTTAAAAAAAAAAAAAATCAATTTATGCCTTCTTGGTTCTCACCTTCCAGGAATTCGTCCCCCATGATACATCCTATCTTAATTACTCTATTATTTATTATTTATAATGCTGAACTTTTCACATTTAAGTTTTTAATGTTTTGCTACTTTCAAACTTCCATTATTAAAGTTTCATGTATAATCTTTCACATACTTTGTTGCAATTTATATATATATGTATAATAAAACTATGCAGAATGAAATCTCAAATCACGTTATTTTGTTACTCCATTTTATTCTTTCTCTTCTCGATATCATTATCCAGTGGAAATTGTCATCTTGCTGCTCTTTTCATATTCGCTAAGCATCATTGCAAAAGAATGGTAAATTTTTTTCTATATATTTTGTAGGTTGGCTTGCTATGAGTTCTTTTGTGGATCACAATACTTGGAATTCTTCGCATCTTTAAATTTTATTTTGTGACTCAAGCAAATTTTTCTCTACCACTTTGTTATCAATGAATGATAGAAAAATACAATAAATGGGATGTTAACCGATTAATACTGGGCGTATTTGGCATACTGAGGTATGTTCCGATCCCTCTTTCTTGAATAATTATTTTTATTTTTATAGATTCAAACATGTTCATGTCTTTTATTCAACTCTTTTTTTGTTTTGTTAGTATATCATATCAATTTATTTTTATTTGTTCAACTCTTTTTTGTTTTGTTAGTATATTATATCAATTTATTTTTATTTATTAGTAGAGATACACGTGCGACACACATGTTTGAAAATGAATTTATCGCCTTTTAGTCAAGCACTACTCCAATAAAAATTCTGTACAAAGCCACAAAATACATTTTATAGAAGATGAAAAATTAGAAAAATGCGAAATTAAAAAGAAATTTATTACACTTGCAAACTTAAAGAATTTAATCAGTTACTCAATATATATATTAGAAATCAGATCAATACATGCATCAAAACTCATAAGAATGTAATTTTCCAAAAATGAGAAGATATTAATTTCTGGAAAAGCTAACCGATAAAATATTCAAATTACAAATATAATTCACTAAATGCTTATTGGCCGAAAAACTCATGTTTTTTACGTGCCTTCCCTTACTGTGAATATTGTATTCTTTAAAGCATTAAAGTTGTAAAACCATGTGATCTTAATGTGAGAGCAATGAAAAGACTTATAAGTTGCATAAATTGTGCAATTAAAGGTATTAAGAAAGCAAATACACAGTATGTGAATTATGTCATCATACTTAATGCTAAATAGAAACATCCAAAATGTGAACGGACTGAAATTAAATAATTAATGGGGTTATAGATTGGCTAAATGTTATCTTGCTCGATCATATGCCAAGTCCTTTCAACATTTCTTTATTCTTTTCCCAAAATTCAGTTAAAAAAAAAAATTCTGCCTTTTTAAACTTAATCTTGAACTGAGGTAATTTAAAGGAAAAGTCCTTTATATGGACATTCAAAGTTCCCCATTAATTAGGTGACGTGAATATACTAATACATTTGAAGGTCTGAGTTTGTTTTATTTAATCTTAAATTGTTCTTGAATTTCATTCATATTGTTAATCTTATTGGTTGTTGCATTTTTGTCTAAGTTTTTAACAACTATATGCTATGGACTTGTGGATGACAAGGTTTTTAAAATTTATACCCATAATGAGACACAAGCGAAAGCCAAAAACTAGTGATTAAAAAGAAGCCAACAGTTAATTTGATCAGTGCACAATAAGTAGCAATATCATCTTGAACATTACTATTTACTACTAGTCCTATCATAGTACAAAATAGCCATACTTTAGTACTAGTAAAATAAAATACTTGACATGTCATCTTTACAATTGCCACCTCTTTATAATTGCCGCATCCCATATGATGTCAACCTTAATAACTACTGCTATAACATACTAGAGCTTCCAATATTTGCTTTTGAAAAGCTAAACAAAATCCTAATCCAAAGACCACTTTCTGTTGAAAAACATTTTGAAATGGAAAAGTATTTTAACATTCTACTCAAAATATGATCAGTCTTATTCAACAAATACTACTCCTATGATTTAGGATTGAGACTTGAGAGAGTTGTCTAAGATTATTTGAAAATATCATTATAATAAGAGGTAAAGAAACGAGTCAAAACTATGTGGACCAATTTTACTTTTTGTGGAGCAAAGATATTTGTATTCTTTTTTGCCCCCACATCATCATATCCACTTCTGGCTCCAACCCACCCATCCACCCTACATAAATATTTGTTAAAATTTTCACATTTCATGTTTTAGTTCATCATCTTGACTTTGATCAACACATATATTGTTTTGACAGGCTTGTCGATCAACTACTTCAAGGTATGTATTTTTTACTAAAAGGGTCGTGAGGTGTACACAAACCTTATCACTACCCGAGAGGCAGAGAGACTGTTTCTAATAAACCCTCGACTCAACTTTGCTAATAAATCAAGATAATAAAAAGAAAATGTGTTGTCAATTGTTTTTGCATTAGATCGGTGCCAATTCTTGAAATTGATTGCAAATATGTGAAAGATTGAGTCTTTTTCCATTTACAGAGTAGAAACAAGGAAGATCTAGAGGTCTTTTTTGTTTTGTGTTGAAGTCATTATGTCTTTTATTGGGACACAACAGAAATGCAAGGCCTGTGAAAAGACAGTTTATCCAGTGGAACTGTTGTCAGCTGATGGGGTTAATTATCACAAGTCTTGCTTCAAATGTAGCCATTGCAAAGGAACTCTTAAGGTGCCTTTCTATGCTTTTACACACATACTATAATCTTGTTTTCACTTACTGTTGCTGGTAGTAACTTTTATTTCCCTGAGTATTGCATAAATTTCCAGTCTTGGAATCATGAAATTGGAAAAGGGTAAAAATTTATCTGTATGTTGATACTGCATTGGTAGTAGTTTGAGCATTAGCTGTTGTACTATGCCGAGGATTTTAGGAAATTATATCCAAGATTTTGAATAGTTTCAACTTATCCGGAAGAAAATTTTACTCCCTCGGTCAGTGTATTGAAAAGCGCGCGCTTCTGCGCTTTAAAGCGCGAAGCGCAGCGAGGCGCAGTATCTGCGCTTTTTACGAGTGAAGCGAAGCGGGATTAAAAAAGCGCGCGCTTTTTTCAGTGAGGCGCGAAGCGCAGCAGTGTTGAAGCGCACGCTTTGCTGCGCTTTTTTTTAAAAAGTTAAAATCTGATTTGTTTTAAAGGAAAAAAATATAGGGTTTTTGACGCAATGTAAAAGAAAGAACGCAGCTTCTCTCATCAGCCTCTCATCACGCAGATCAGGTAATTTCTCCTCTTCTTTCTTCTTCCATTCTTCTTTCTTTCTTCTTTCTTCCTTCTTCTTCTTCTTCTTCTTCTTCTTCTTCTTCTTCTCCTTCTTTCTTTTTCTGTTAACAAGTAGACTCTTTTTTTTTCTTCTTCCTTTGTTCCTCCGATCTCCTCTTCTTCTTTCTATGCTGTGTTTCACTTCCTTCCTGCTCTGTTTCACCGCCTTTCTTTAAGCTTTGTTTTTCTTTATATTTTGGATTTTAGTTTTATTATGCTTGTCCTATGGAGGATTATTTGCTCTTTCCTTTAGTGTTTGGATTGAAACATTTTCTTATTTATCTTATTTTTAATGCGTTCTTGGCTTCTTGCTTATTTAAATACTTCTATTTATTTGTGAAAAAATTATTTTTTTGTTTTTTTTAAATTGCGCTTCATGTATAAAAAGCGCGCGCTTCGCTTTGCGCTTCGCGCTTCGAAGCTCCAGGGCCCTCGTCGCTTCATTGCGCTTCTCGCTCACCAAAACACTGCCCTCGGTCCCATTTTATTTGGCGGGGCTTGACTTGGCATGGACTTAATGAAAGAAGGAAGGCTTTTGAAACTTGTGGTTCAAACCAAGCCATAAAATTTTTTTGTGGCTGGAAATTATTTGATAGAAGTGAATTGTTTCTACTTATAGAAACGTGATATTCTTTTTGGAAAAAATTAAAAAGGAAAGTATGGCATATAAAATGGGATAAGAGGGAGTAACAATTTTATAGTGAAAAGGGTTCACGGAACTGATGTTTAGTATTGGTGAACTTTTGTTAGCTGAGCAGTTACTCCTCAATGGAAGGTGTTCTGTACTGCAAGCCCCATTTTGAGCAGCTCTACAAGGAGTCGGGCAACTTCAACAAGAACTTTCAATCACGTAGGTTTATCTTTTCTTGCTTAGTAAATTCTTTCTCCAAAGTTTTTAACTGATCTACTCATTTATAATGCCAACGCGTTTTACTTTCACAGCTGCGAAGTCAGCTGAGAAGTTAACTCCTGAGCTGGTAAATTTTCTATTCTAGTTAAGTGTAAAATTAACAAACTGAAAAAGAAATCATGTTCTTGCTGAGATATATTGTTACTGCCATGCCTCTTATTCTCTGCTCTCTTGTTTCGGTATCCAGACAAGGTCACCTAGTAAAGCTGCCAGCATGTTTTCTGGAACACAGGAAAAATGTGCTACTTGTGGTAAAACGGCTTACCCACTCGAGAAGGTACAAAAATGGCTTCTCAAATTTTACCTTAGAAATGATGTTTTTGTTGAGAAGCTAACTATTCTATTCTTGTTTTGCTGTAAGTTCCAATTCTGGACCTTAAATTGGCGGAGGTGGTTGCTTATTTCACAAATTTGATGTGCAATAAGTTAGACTAATGCGTGCTAATGGTGTGATGAATTTCCTACTGTTGATTCAGTAGTCCACTAGAACACCGACGGGTTGTTACTCATTTGTGTGGCATGTGAAAGCATAAGCATTTAAGTAACTTTCAAGTGTGATAGAGAGCAAAATTTTGCAAACTTTTAAACTTGACCATCTTGCAGCACGAGGACTAAGTATGAGTAGAAGATGATATAAAGGAGACTAAGACAGCTAAAATACATTAAGGATGGTTGAACTTGCCTGTGCCTCAAATCTACATTTTGTTTAGTCATGATCTGTTCTGCATTCTGCTAATATGTGAAATATATAAATCACAACACTGTTGAGAAATTCAAGAGCTTCTCCTTTTGTGGTATCAACGTAACACATTTTGGTTATCACAGTAGGATCGCTTTTATAGAAGGTATAAAGTTAGCATGGCAACTGAATTCAGAACGATCAGTTCTTATCCACTAAATGACTGTTAATAACTAACCCGTGATGGTGGTTAAAAACTGGCTTACTGTACAAATTGGTGAGTTTGAGCTGAGCATTTTGTTTCTTACCTCTCCCCCCTCCAATCGTGTAGTAAACCAATCGTTTTTCATATTCTCACATTCTAGTGAATGCTAACTCCGAAATTATGAGGCGGATTTCTTTGGTAATTCTCTGTAGCCGCAGAATGGTGAATGTTCATATTGGAGTTGTAAGGAAGTTAAGAAATTTATTTGTATGAAGAACTAGTGTTTTGGACCAAAATGTGATATGATGCAAGGAAATAGCCGGAGCCATCTAAAGCTTCCATATGATATCTTGTATTCTTGTTCCATCTAGAAATTAGTTCTCTTGACTTATGATTTATGTTCTCCACTTGGATAGTGCTGCAAGTTATCAGAAGTGATCAATACAGTGGAAACCTTAGGGATTCTTCGTTTAGCATTGATTCTTCCATATGTATTACAATAGCATTCCCATCAGTTTAATTTGTTTGCAACAACTGACCTGGTCTGCTGTTTCTGGCATTGAAACATTGAAGAGTTATCCAATTTTCACTACAGACTGTTTCTTTTTCTCTCTATTTGGGCAGTTTCTAGTTTCTATAACAGCCTTGCGTTTCCAGATAAAAATTGGATTATTTAACTGCAGTAGTTTGATGCCTGGGATTAATCCCCGTTCTCGTTGCATGTTTAGGTGACGGTGGAGAACCAAAGTTATCATAAGTCATGTTTCAAGTGTTCTCATGGTGGATGTTCTTTATCCCCTTCCAATTATGCAGCCCTAGATGGGATTTTATACTGCAAGCCTCATTTTTCACAGCTTTTCAAGGAGAAAGGCAGCTACAATCATTTGATCAAGTGTGCCACGATGAAACGTCCAGCTGCAACTGTTCCGGATTCTTAAACTCCATTATTCTGTCAATTACTTTATCCACATGGACATGGTGTTTCTTCCACTTTCTTTATCATTAGCTGGTAACCTTACCATCATGGGTTACTTATAAGTTTTCCACCATCGGAAGTATTATTATTATCCTGATTTGTTGTATCATTAACTTTCGGATGCTGAATTCCTGCTGCTATCAAAAGATCTTTGGCAGGATCTAACTGTATGGTACATAGAAGTGTTGTTACTAAGAACTCATCTGTTGTTCTTCTTAAATTTGCCGTCTGATGAGGTTTTGATGCTCCCTCTCGGTCACAATGCAACTTTTTATTGGATATGATTGGTGTTGGAATGCTAAAATCTATTTGTCCGTGTTTGCCCCGGACGAATAGATGAATGATATTTGTCTTTTAAAAAGTAAAAATTGTACATTACTTATTCATGATTACTTAATACTCTATATACTCACTCCACTTCCTCCTATAGAAGTCGCTTTGCTTCAGAGTTAATTTAACATGATTTGACGCAATGCAAGTTCTTACATGTATTGGGACATATCAGTGCGCACGAACCTAAGGAATTGGAATTTTACAAGAAAACAAGGGACATGTTGATGTAATATGATATAGCAGGAGCATTTTGCGGAAAAGCCAGTGGGAAAGACAATAAGAAAAAAGGAGAAAGAGGAGTAAGATGAGAACTTGGAGTATTTGTTGTAAACTTTGTTTACAAGATGTCAAATTTTTCAGCAAAATTTCTCCTTAAAACAGAAAATGAAATCTAGATATGGTTTCTTTGAAGAAATTATAGCGGACGTCCTAAAAGAATGACAGTCTGGGCGTGGATACTAAAGAAAGGCTACTCCTGCTAGCGGCAAACAACATGTCTTGATATGGTGAGCGCAGAAACTAGCCTTATGCAAACTAACGGTGAAGTGAAAGAGTAAATAAAACCTATGGTGAACTTGAAGTTATAGATTATAGGCATTGAGTACAGACAAGACGAAGCATGTAAAGGAAGTGATTCGCTAACCATTTATGTCCAAATGCACTAGTCCAAAAATCAGTCACAAATACAATACTACTATATATTCGTTCTACTTTTCAGGATTCATTATAGTTGAAAATTTTCTGTTTTGGTTGTCAATTTATTCCAAGGCTCCATTACCACACATGGAACTGTTTGGCAAAATCTGAGATTCTGAAATGGCTGACCATTTGATTTCAGCAATTGCGGTTCTAGTTGGGAGATATGGAATTATAAATCTCGGTTATTTTCTGAGATGCTTAATTGTAGAGAAGTATTTGAAAGTTGGACCCGTCCTAAAACAGATGCACTCGGGAAATGTCAAATCTGAAGACAAACAAATAGGCAGTATACATACATGAACATCTAGCATAATCTGAATTAACGTAATATTAGAGCGAAATCCATTCGCTTCCCTCATACAAAAAGGAGAAGTCATTTACAGATATCTAATTATCAGTGCCTTTCATTATATAAATCAACATGAGAACTACAGTAACATTTGGTGTAGTCTTAGTCAACAATTATCTCAAAAAGAATTAAAGATAAAAGATCTTCCATTCTTAACCCTATGCTGGGAAGAATGGATAGACAAATCAAGTCACTTATTACGATATATTCAGGTTACTTTGGCTCTTCCCGGGTACAGTCCGAATCTGTTTCCCATGTTTCCTGGCAAAAAATAAATTGAGGGAAAAATCCTGGGACCAACTGCAGGCGCAACTCCACTTGCATCATGAGGTTGAATCTTTCCTTGAACAAATCGAAGTCGTAGTTGACGATTTTCAGGTCCATATTTCACTTACTACGTTTCTTTGCTTCACTATAGAGTATTACCCCAAATACTGTGAGGGTGTAGCCAAGCATCCCTGTAACTGATACTGGATTCTTAAATATTAGGATTGAGACAACAACAGCTACAGCACCTTTTGCATTTCCGAGGACCTGTGAAACAGCGAAATTATAAGGACATAACATCTACGAAGGAGATAGGAAATCGAACATCTCTTCATTTTCCTCAACCCGAAAGGAAAAGAAAATGGAAATAAACTTCAAAATCCCAGAGGAGACAACAGCAAAAACATAATGATATAGGAAAAAGTGTAAGCATGCAACACTATTGAAGGATTTATTCTGGTTCTAATAAATCTTTAACCCAATATCCTTTTTAGTCCATCAAAATACATATTCTTCGTCCTTTGCATTTTTTTCTTTTGGTTTGGGTTTTGGGGGGGGGGGGGTGGTTGGTTACCGTTTATGTAAATGACCCCATTCTTTTTTTGACAATATACATGACCCCTTTCCTTAAAGGTAAAAGTCTCCGTCTAAGGACATAGTATGATACTAATCCCTTAGCTCCAAATTTGAAGGTCCACTTTCCTTACTTTTACATGCAATCACAAGTGTCTATTCAATGCCTTAGGATATGTTATACAATCAGAAAACATCCAACTCGACTTTTCTTTCTACAACAAACATGAGTTCCCCAATGACCATTCGACAACCATTTTCTTAGGATGAATTAACCATCGAAACACTGATTGGAAAAAGGTTGTAAGCCTTAGTGTGACCTCCTCAATACAAATTATACATATATCAGAATCTTCAGACATACTTATCAACATATGCCGAACTCTAATAATGATATCATTTAAACTCCATTACTTAAACTATTTGCTAATGAACGTTGGTTGTCTTCATGGTATGGAATCAACATGCTAGATGCAGGGGATCTTCATATTTGGCTAGGAGGAACTAAAAAGCCAAGTTGGACTCATCTTTGTAGTTTATGAAGTCTTAGTGCCTACTCATTGGTAAGGGGCCTAGTCTTCCAGTGCAAAGCTTTTCCCACTCTTAAATAGGCTTCTCAGTTGAGAAGAAAATTTCCAGTGCAAGGCTAAGCTTGACTAGCCTCTTCAAACTTCACTTGGACTCTTGTACTACCCTGATATTATGCATGCTCTATTAGCACATTTCTATAAGTCTTAGAAGTTTGATTCACCAGCATCATACCTCACTTATCTGGTTTCTATGAGAATCAGGGGAAGCGAATCATATTAAGCTAAAATAACAATCCTAGCACTAGAAAAATCCCAAAAATATCAGCATACCAAACAAACCAAAAATGTTTACAAATTAATGGGATGAAAACTAAACATCCAAAAGAGGTCACAGCTGAAAACACTAACGTTGCAAGCAGACAGCATAATAGAAGAAACAACTCAACCATATTGAATTCGATATAAAAGTTTCAGAAAATTCTTTCTCCAGAACAATTTTTTTCATTACGTAGAAAGGAAAAATTTAGAAGTGCTTCTGAAACATTCAAAGATAATGTGAAGACGGGAGCTGTATTTGACGAAAGAAAGTAAAGATTTTCAATCAAGTAAAATAGTTCTCCGCTATATTTGGTGGTTTTAACATAAATTCAAAGATGAATCCAGACAATAGATTAAGACCATGTAGTTGATCCCCTTTATTTTCAGATCAAATGCCAGCACTGGTCGTTGAATTTAAAGAAAAGGCATAATCTAAAACCTAGCTGATGCCTGATAATATATGATGAGCAGGAATCAAGAAACAATACCTGAAGGGTCAGCGCACTGGTGTGTTTTGTGACTAGGAAGTTGGTCAAATTTACAAAATAAGCAAGGGCAGAGTTGAATAGCAATAACCAGATGATTTTCATATCATCTCTTGCAAGTGCCAATGTAATACCAACTACATTGTCTTCCATCAAGAGCGTAGCAGGTAATAAAAGTACGACTGCTATAGGAGCCATGTAGAGTAGAAGGTTCATGGAATTCAGCTTCTCCCTATAAGAATAAACAGAAAACAATTCAGCATCCTATTCCTATCTCCAAATTGATCATATTGAAGAGCAAAAAGCAGCATTATTACCCTTCAGAGGAAAGCAAAATCCCTTGAAGCACCGACTTGAGTGCCCTTGCAGCCGTTGCACCAATGCACATTATAAACCCAAATAGATGAAAACTTGGTTCCCCCTGATATGATAAACTAAAATAAATCAGTCGCAAGATAAAGTCCACCCCATACACTAAACTACCAATCATTACAAGTTAGTCAGGCAAAATCTAGATGAGTCTTTCTAAAAAGCCTAGCTCACTAGACATATCTTTCGGCACAACTTAACCCCAACGTGCAGCAACATCCTGTTCTAAATAAGGTATGATCAGCTAACTTAGTTAATATTACCGAGCAGCAACAACAACAACATACCCAACGTAATCCCACAAGTAGAGTAGGGTGAGGTATACTCAAACCTTACCCCTACCTCGAGTAAGGTAGAGAGGTAGTCTCTGATAGACCCTCAGCTCAACAGTTAACATCACAAAACACTTGCCTTTAAAACATTTAACACCAACTAACATGTGAATGCAATACAAAAGATTCAAACTTTACAATGCAATTGATGCAATCAAGAACAAAAAGGAGCAATAAACGTACCCCGCTAGCAATGACAACGCCGGTGACAACAGGAACAAGAGTGGCATAAGTCAACCAAGCCTCCCTCTTAAGAGTGATAAGGTAAGCAAAAACAGCAGTAAAAAAAGGAGTGGTAGCACCAATAGCTTGATTAAAAGAAACAGGCAAGTACCTAAGTGAAATATTGCCACTAACAACAGAGGCACAAAAGACAAGACTTAAAGCAGAGATCTTGAAGAATTGAACCCTAGATCTTATAGTTTGCATGGGAACCATTTTCATCCAAGCAATAGCAATGTAACTAAGTAAAGAACAAGCTGTCATATGACACATGGTTAAGAAAATTGGATACTTGAAACCATAATTGCTTAACAAATACTTGTTTAGCAATAAAACACCTATGTTTGATGAATACCATGATGTTACTAATCCTATTGTAAACAATTTCCCTGTTGTCTTCATTGTAACAACAAATCCAAGATTTACAATTTTTGTTGCATCTATGGATCTGATATACAACAAATATGTTGATAACAACACTTGAACAAAGCTACCAGCCTTTGTTTTTTTTTTTAATGTAATGTATAATAATGTGTATAAATGGTAATAGCAAATGAATAATAAGGTACGCCGGAGGAGTTTTTAGAAGACTACCGACGCTGCCACTAACATACACAGGTAAAAACGCGTATTGGGAGAAAATAAGGAAAAATACGTATTTGGGTTACTGTTTTTAGTTCTACTAATTCCATTTGTATGTTTATTTTTATAAAGCATTTATTAACTATACTAGAGTACAAAGGAGTAGTAAGTTTCACTTTTCCTCCTTTCCTTTTTGGTGTTAAATAATATTATTTTATTTTATGTGATGGTGTTTAATTAAATACATATTTTAGATGTAAATTTGAGTTATAATATATACTCTTTCCGTCCCAATTTAAGGATCTACATTTACTTTTTAGTATGTACAAAAGAAAAGTCTTTTTTCATATTCGGTTACTTTTTAATTTCAAAGTTTGTAGATTTAAAGGCACATGCTCATACTCACATTTAAGTTTAAACCACAAAATATAAAAATCTTCCTTATTTTATTAAATTTTGTGTCTAGTCAAACTCAAAACTTTAAAATGGATAGATGGAGTAATATATGAAGCATGATTGAAGAAAGTATGCATTGGTGATAAAATGTGAATAGTTTAATGAACTTAAATAATATATTTACAAGAAGTGTCATAATACAAAAACAAAATGGTGCGTAAACGTTTTAGAACATTCAAAATGAAAAGGAATAAGGAAGTGAGTTTATTTTACAAATAACAAAATGTTTTTACAAGAATATTGGGAGGGAAATTCTATGAGACGTCTTTTATTGGTATCATAGCTCAAGGCCATAGCACGTAGTGTTCGCTTTGCGCTTAGGATCGCACAGATTTATCGTTTAAGCTACGCTATATCAAGTTTAAAAATACGTGTATCATGTGAATATGTACTATGCCATATGTAGTCTTTCACTTTCTACTCCCTTTTCTATCTGTGATTCATCTAAGATGAAATACGGCTCCAATCTCCAGAAGTCTGCCAACCAAGAAAACCAAGAAGTCTGTAAGTCCTACTTGATCCGTCCTCATTAGCACGCCCTCTGTTAGGGGCGTCACATTCACCATCTTAGGGACTTAGCATCTTTGTTAGGGTTTGCCCCACCATCGTACTGAAGGAGTACCAGCTCTAAAGCAACATTTGTCATAGCCCAAGTCCATTGTATGTATTGCTCGCTTTGTGCTTTTAGGGCTCGATGTGGTAGGGCTCGAGCGACAAGTCCGCATGGGCATAAGCCCAAACCGGGTAATACGTGTCATGGACTTGGGCAATGACAAATAATTAGAGTCCAATGTGGCGTAGCTCGAACGGTAACTTCGTGCATACCTAAGCTCAAAGTGGACAATACATATCATATACTTGGATTTTGACGAGAGGAGACGTGTATTGTGAAAGTAAAGGGCTTTTTGTTTTACCTTAACATGGTATTTTTATTATTCTATGTAATACTAGTTGAAATCATTCACTTCTTCGTTTTTCCCTCTCATGCCAGCCAGCCAACTACCATGACATAGTAACCATGTGCCTAGCCTCGTATGGTAGTAGTTCATTTTCACTAGCATTTTTGTGATTTATATGTCTATATATTTATGTACTATTTGTTAGCAAACAAGTGATAATTTGGAACAAAATTTTTGGTGGAATAGTTAGATTTCCCAATGGATTACAATTTGAAGATTGGCATTTGAATGCTTTAATTAGTTGCTTTGGTTTTTCATTTGTTTAGTGAACGGTTAAGTGAAAGCACAAACATCATGACTTATTATATTTTCAGCTTTACTTGAAAATCATTGTAATCGAGATTCTTTCACACAAGTAAAACTCCAATTATAAGAATGGATATTGAACTCAGAAAAATTTATTTTTACTTGGTGGAGTACAAAAGACAAAAGAAAACTCCCAATATAAACTAAACAAATAAAAGAAAAAGTGGTCCTTAAATCGTGAAAAGGCAGGCATTAGTGATTAGACAACGTGGTCATTGGCAGTTCGTTGAATACAAATACTAGTATGTATTTCTACAGAGATGCAGAACAGAAAGGTCAACTATACTAGTAGTAGTAGTAAAGTTCATGACTAGTTTAGAAAGGTCAACATAGAAGAGTGAGACCCAACCAAACTTCCCATGACTTTTTCAGCTTTCACATTGCTCAAATTACTTTCATTTAACACTTGCTAGAATTTTCATTCTATGCATACATGGAAAGAGAGATTGATCTGAATAAGGAGTATTATTTTTCATAACAATAGTGTTGGAATTAATTTATGCATATGATATTTGTGACTTTCCAATGTAAATAAAATCATAATCTATGTGGGGCTAAATTAACATTTTTGAGCTCGCATGTTTCGTTTAACATTTAGCGAGTTCAATCTTATTACCTAACAACATCAATAAAATTTATTTTAATCTGATCAATGTATTTTAACTTAATTAGGACGGTGTCACGACTCTAGAGTAGTCTACAACAAGCATGAGTTGGTCTTCTGTAAATGAAATTTCTTGTATTTGTCGGAGACATATAAATTACACTTATTGTGGAAATACTATTCTGAGAGCTAGTAGATAAAAGTTAAGTCTGAAAAAGCAGAAAAGAAACGAAGAAAAGTAAGGTATTGCTCGTAGTTCACTCCACTAATTGCTCGGACCTTTCACATCTACGACATTTCTAGGAATGCATTTTGCATGTCTAAGTTATTATAACGTTTCAACTACGTATTCTACGACTAACATGACAATGTGGCAAAAAGATAATACTACTTCATCAGAAGGGGCATTTGAAATGGTGCCATTATTTCCACCTACCCCTTTGATGGAGGCGCAAGATAGCACTTTTTAGAGGAAATTTGCCTCAAAAGAGAGCACTGAATCCTAAGAGGATAACGTAATTAATCATTGTATAAAGATGCACGGTAGAATCTTGTATCATAAAATTGGGCATTTTCATTTTGAAGTTAAATTTTCTTGTAAAAAGAAAAAAGCACGAACATTATTATGTTTTCTCTTGATTTTGTGAAGTTTCTTACTCAAGTAAAAAAAAAAAAAAAACTCCTACTCTTGTGATATTTCTGTAATTAATTGTGTATAATTCATATTGTTACCATGTTAAAAATTAAAAGAATTTCTTTGAAGTTAATATACCTTATTCAGAATTTCCATATCTTTTCTCGTCTTTAATCAGAGTTATGGTTCACACTTGTAAATCCACGGATATCTATAGAACCTTTAAGGGGTCGTTCGGTACGAGGGAATGGATTATTTATCCCGAGATTAAATTCGGAATTATATTTATCCCATGTTTGGCATTAGCTAATACTAATAGTAATACCCATTTTATGCCTAAATTGTAGTATTATTAATCCCACATAGGAAATGGGATTAACAATCCCGGGATTATAATCCCGCGATTGAACCGAACGACCCCTTAATATCTCTAACTAACTTAGCTAGATAAATATAGCTGCCGAGGAAAGTTGAACAATTGGATATTCACATTCAAATAATACCAACAACAGAGCACAATGCATTTCTTATGCTGTAGCAGCATAACTTACACTATGCCCGTCCAAACGAGTGGATTGCGTATGTTCACACTACCTGAGATACCTATATCCATATCCCTGGGTGCAATCACGTAACAGCAGCGACTGGATGTGCGTACTGCAATTGAAAGAATAACAATATGCAGGCCACTTGAGCAATCGTGTACAAATTGGAACAATCAATTTTAACCCAGTACTTCAAATAAACCTGACGAAAATAGTGACCTCAGCTTCTCCCTTCTCTCCATTCATACTGGTTAAACCAGTCAGTATCACTACCATTAGTAAAGAAAAATGTGAAAATACAGAAACGCATCCTCAAAGCATGTTTCATGCATATTCTACCATTCAAACCCCGACACCTAAAATACATGAATATAGAAAGGATCTCGAATACTAACTTAACCTACAAGCAGGATTTTCATGGAGAGTAAATCTACCAGCCTAATACAACAATGCAGCTACCAGTAGTAAAAGTATATATCTGTCAACACCAGTAGATAGATTCAAACAGAAACAAATATAACCAATAACTCCATGAGCAAAATTAGCCACATCTAATCATATTTGAATCTTAGGTATTACTCAAAATACGATAAACAAAACCAAGAATGTAACTTGACAAAGCATATGACAGGTTTAAGTCTAACTAATAAAAATGAAGATCCTTTATCACTGAAGTCCTTGATCAGGCATTAGGCCTTCCAAAGCATCCGACGACTTTGATCTATCATCTACCTTTAATGCCTCACTGCAAACACAAACCCATGATAATATTGAGAAGCATGTAAATAATGCTAACATGCATGGAATTGCAAGTGAAAGTGATGAGATAACACGGGACAACTATTTAAGAGTCTAGAGACTTGTCAAAATAACCACATGCAACTATGTCGTTTAAAACATTCCAACAGCTGATGACAGTTACAGCATCCAACAACTAAGAATTTATATTTCTATAAGCCAGAATTAGTTTGACTAATTATATACTAATTCCCCCATATTCAAAAGAGAAATTTCATCAAAGCAGCCAAAAATAATTTACTTACTATCCATAAACTAATGAAATTCTCAACAAAACAGGAGTTGACTATCAAATTCTGTGACAGTGAATTGCGGGACCATCAACTCCATTTAATTGTTCTATTCATTCATTTGAACATCTAGGGAAAAAGCAAAAAATTAGATTGTACATGCAGTTCTGATATAGTTTATATGCCCCAACATTGGTGTGTTGCCTGAAAGTCTTATACAGCCTATTCACCTATCATATCCCTGCACCATCCTACCCATAAGCTGGACCTCTAGTCTCCACAAATTAATCCCAGGTCACACTTTATAACAATACAATGCTGCCAACATCTTAATCTCTCAAACCAAAAGCTTACTCATTTTTCCACACATTCCGAACTAGCAAAAGTATATTAGAGCATGTACATATATCCCTCTGCATTTCTATTGCGCCTAAAGACTTATATAGGCTATTCAACTATAATTCCATTATTATTGACCTATAATATGTTAGAGATGAAACCAAGGCACAGCCACCTACTTAACGCTACACATGCCACAGCTTTTGCATTTACTCTCCAAGATGCCCTCCAGTACATGTTATACCAGCTAAACTTTAACTGCCAACATTTTGGACAACCTTTTCTCTTTTCTTCTTTTTGAATAAGAACATTTTGGACAACCTTTCACCACACTTCTGAGGAATAACAATTCAAACAAATCTATACTAGTGAAACCTTTCCCTTTGAAGGCCGTCACGTCCAAATACATCATTTCTGCTAAAATCTTCAACTGAAATGTCATTTACTCTTCCCAATAAACTGTAGGAATATAACAAAAAAGAACTGATAAACTGCAGGGAGATATGCCTATTACCCCACGACAGCTAAGATGTATTTCAGTTTTCTATATAATTAAAATCCACACAGTAAACAAGATATAGGAATTAACTAATACCCGCCAGGAAGTATCTTACTCAGCCAGTAAACTTAACAAATATGAAGGAGGACATTAAATCCAGAATATCATCCCTCCAGCTATAAGAAATTCAAAATATAGACTGAGGGTCATTTGGTCTAAGGTATAAAGTTTGCATAACTAATCAATTGTTGGGTGCTATTTTTGTATCCCGTTACTAACTTATGCAGTAATATATGTATTTTCTTATCCTGAGTTTACGAGGAATGATCATACATGTCTAAATCATGAAAACAACAAAAAAAATGTAGTTCCTACTATTAATTATTACTTCATCAACTCTTATTTCGCTATTTACTTCATATTTTAACATATGTCATTTTTTTCATCTTCAAAGTTTTTTTTTTGTTTTTTGATGTAATCAAACCTAACAATAATAGTATGTTTTATAAGCTAATTCATTAATAGTAATGTTTAATCATGTGATAATAAAGACACTAATAGGGTGAATAAGTTAATAATACGCGGCACATACAAAATATGCAGAAACAATAAGCACATATGTTAATGGACACAATGCAGATACCTCATATGTTGCTTGGATACATGAAAACCCTAACTTTAGCTCCCTGAAAGAGTTGCACAAACATAAATAAACACAATTAAACAATGATAATCAACAAGGTAAAATTAAATTAGCAAAAGAGCGAAATGTACCATGGACTTAGGAGGCAAGTTAGATTTGAACTTAGCGCGAACGACACCGCTGTTTCCATGGGGCCTACAAACCTTACCCCAAATGCAACGATAATGAGAGTTCTCCTTCTTTGTCTTTGCCTTGTAAATGTAAGCCATACGCTTCCCTAAGTACCAATCAACTTCCTCCTTAGTGTTCACTCCTTCAATCTGAATCAATGACGTGTTTGGGTACTGGTTTGACTTTGACCTCTTGTATCCAAGTACTGTTCCTCGTACATACAGTCTACACACAAAGAATACATAAATGAGATTATACAAATGATAGAGTCTAAAAAATATGTAAATTGAGAAGATTCAGTACCTGACGCGCTCTCCTTGACGTCCCTTCACCATTTTTGCGAATAAGGGGGGGTAGGGGATTGGGGAATACGAGGAGTGACGGAGATGCCTGCAAGGAAGATACTTTAAAACCCTAGAGAAGTGTTCATTCCTGAAGAGATGTATTTATATGACCGGCTGGCACTTGCATTTTGAAGCTAAATGGGCTGAAGTGAAGGCCCAGTTGCCTGACTCTTAGGGTTTGAAGAGGCCCGACCCCGTATTGCCAGAAGAATATTGGGCTCATTTAGAAGTAACCACTTAAAAGAGGTAGTTTAATCAACAGCCAATTTTTTCAAGATAATTTAGGAGCTCTAATTATTACATTTTTAGTGGACATTTTCAAATAATTATCCTACATAAAAGAATAGAAAATATAGCAACTAAAAGAATAATAAGTGTATCCCTTGATTTTTGCTTCACATTTAATCTCTCTCTCTCTCTCTCAGGTTCACGTTATTTCCTCTATCAAATACTTCATTCTCATGATCTCTGTCTTTTGCATTGCATAGTAGAGCTTTGAGCCTTTGACTTGCCACTTTGTTGAAAACACCCCTACCACCAAATTGATACCGCTAAATTTCTCTCTTGTTATTTTTCTAAATGAATGGAAAGGCGGGTTCTTATGTAAATATAGAATACAAATGTTCTAAGAAAGTTAGCTTATTGTAATATACTAAAGTTTTTGCAGTTGTGTAGCTTGGTAAGCCGTCTTTTACTGATGTTGAAGTTATCACCTTTGTAAGAAAATTTTTACTTTGTGATTAAACTAACTTGTCCTTTCTTGCTCTTACATAACCCCAATTGATTTTTAGAAAAGACGGTCCAGTTTTTATCCAAAAGACATTACTTTTCATTGGTGATAAAATCGTTTTAACCCTTAATCCATGTTAAACTCCCAAAGCTTTATGTTTGAAAGCTTCATCTCAAGGATCTAGTTGTTTCAAGCTATTATTTGTATGTGTGATTTAGATCAATCCATTGACACTACTATAAGTGCCCATTTTCTAAGACGTTTTTGTTGGAAATCCTTCGAAAAAATATTGGTCAGACGGTGTTTCCGATGAAATCAGTTGAAAAAGGCACTTTCTTAGCACCAAGAGATTTGGATATTGTAGAGCCCGTTTGGATTGGCTGAAAAAAGTAGTTTTTAAGTACAAGTGCTTAAAAGTACTTTTTAAGTGCTTGAACTAGTTTTATAAATAAGTAGTTACGTGTTTGGATAGAAGTGCTGAAAATGGAAAGAAAAGTTGCAGAGATGTTTGATAAATTTTTTTTTTGTTAAACGACTAAAATATCCTTAAAATAAAGAGAAAATTACTCAATAAGCACATGAGTAGTACTTATTTACTGATCCTAGCCCCATTTTTCACTCCCTTTCTTTCTCTAGCCATTAGTTAATTTATAAATTAATTCACCTATTTTATAAATAATAAAAAAAATTATCCCTTAATTTAAGGGTTTAGTTAATGCTGATCTCATATTTGTTAATGTTATTTTAAGAATTAAAGACATGATTTATTATAGGAGTCTATTATTATTGTTTTTTAAAATCTCTTTATTATTTTTTTCTACTGCTAGTTAATAAAATATTTTCTTTCCATTAGTTAGTATGCGTAAGAACATATAATATTTTCATAACTATCAAATTCGACTCTTTTATATTTCCTTTCTCATTGCATATTTATTTATGTTTATATTTTAAAAGTACAAAATGAATATTTCAAGAATTATTTTTAATAGTTATAATATAATAATGATTCAGTATATTACACGCACATATAGAGCATATTTTACGTTATTTTTCTAGTATTTATAAACTTATTCATATTATTGTGTTATTATATTTAAAAAATAATTGTGTATTTATGTAGAGATCATAATGAATTTGTTAATTGTGTTTTGACGCCTAAAATCACCTATATACTATATTTAGCGCAAAATCAACTTTTTAACGATTTAAATCCTCCCCATGTGTGTACATATAAAACAAATATTAGTAATATATAAACAATACATACATAATATTTTAAAAAATTAAGAGAATAATTATTTAAATACACGATATGTATGATATTAGATATTGTACATTTAATTAATAAATATTAAATACATTATATTATTTATGTACTATTTGTCTAGGGTTCTTTACTATTTGTTTATGTACAATAAACAGGACATAGACAATAATATGTTAAAATATTAAAATATTATATATGCAAGTATTTTAGGATTACTTAAGAATATTTATTTATATATTACTAACTGTATTTCATAAAAAATATTTATCCATTGTATTTAGGGATTAACCACAATTTGAAATAAATAATATCTAAATTTTTGATACATTTAGTAACTAAATAAATATTACAGACACAATATGTTAATATATAAATATTAATTAGATATTAATATTAATATATAAATTCTAATTAAATAAATATTACATACACAATATATTAAAATATTAAGTGATTAAATATTAAATACACAATATGTAATAAAAAAAATATAGATATCATACATATATCCTATATCAAATAATATCATACGTATATCGTATTTACTATTCTTTAGCCCTTACTTTTGGTAGCCACATTATTACACTAAAATAATAAAAAAAAAAATCCTAGTGTTAATAATTATATACTAATACTATTTTTCTTAAATAAAAGATATATATCAATGCTAAAAATATAAAATATATATCACCTAAAAAGAAGAATTTGCAAAATACTATTTTTTATTTTTTATATTTTACTCATCATATTTAATATTTGCATAAACAAAACACATATCACATACTAACTAATGGAAAGAAAATATTTTATTAACTAGCAGTAGAAAAAAATAATAAAGAGATTTTAAAAAATAATAATAATAGACTCCTATAATAAATCATGTCTTTAATTCTTAAAATAACATTAACAAATATGAGATCAGCATTAACTAAACCCTTAAATTAAGGGATAATTTTTTTTATTATTTATAAAATAGGTGAATTAATTTATAAATTAACTAATGACTAGAGAAAGAAAGGGAGTGAAAAATGGGGCTAGGATCAGTAAATAAGTACTACTCATGTGCTTATTGAGTAATTTTCTCATCTATTATTAATCACTTTGGACTCGGTTTCAAATTATAATGGGCAAAGGACTGCAACAGAACTGCATTCTTAAATTAATACTACTGTTAGGTACTTAGGTTGCTTATAAATAAAACTGAACCCCTAAAAAGTAACATCATCAAGCACACTAAGAAAACTACATATCAGCAAAAAAATGGAATGTTTCAGTCTTTACAACAATAAGCTTCCAGGCAGCAACAAATGCAGCTGCAGATATACAACTAAAGAAGACGCAGTTTAACCAATGCCAACTCTTCTGTAAGCTAGACAACTTGTTTTTCCTAGCTACAAGGTACATGTGGTTTGGGAGTATGAATGTGAGCGGAAATGTGCTGATAGCACCAGTAAGGCTCATGAAGTCTCCCAGGAATGGTAGCAGAGCCGACAGGAAAGTGGTTAAAACAAGGTAACCACCTCTGACAACCAGTCTGAATGCAATGTTACGACGAGCAAAAGCACTTCCTTTGATTCCATATGACGTATCCAGAAACTCATATGTTGGACTTGCAAATATCTGTAAGCAGCAGCGAAAGCAACGCTAAGATCAGAAAACAAGTTCAAAGAAACGGAAGCTTTTAGAGATTTAAATCTCCAGAGATTTTTTTTTTTTTGGAAGAAAATGATTAAAACCAAATCCCAAATCTAAGTGAAGGGCGGCGATTACATGCAAAGTGATAATCGATTGCAAGAAAGCAGACATGTGAGCCACGCCCTTCAACCAAACTGGACCATGAACATTGTTGAGTAAATAGGATGAAGCGCTAGATCCGTAAGCCCAATAACCTATGTAAGTAACAGCATGCAAGGGTACAACTCCCACTGTGAACTGAAAGTACAGAGCTTTTAACATGTTCTCAATAACGGGAGGTCTGACTGTAGCCTGCAACAAAGATAAATTCAAAAAATCATATTAATGCAGCAGCTTAAACTAAATTAAAAGCTGACAAACAAGTGAGAGAATAACCAACAGCTGTTCTCTCAGCGAAAAAGGTCATTTCCCTTTCTCGGAGCAAATTTGGAATTTTCACTTTACTCGAAATGACTATCACCCAATCCTGTCTATTTTGATTATGTGTGAGTTTCATTTTTCTCTTTAGCATGCTATTTTGATCTTGACTGCAAACAACTTGTTTTCACGCGTGTTTTCTGAAAGGTTTTTCTCTAGCCGAGGGTCCTATCGGAAACAGCCTCTCCACTTTGGTGGGGGTAAGGTCTCGTACATCTCACCCTCTCCAGATTCCACATGTTGGATTATACTGGGTATGTTGTTGTTGTTATTGTTGTTGACTATCACTCAATCAGTAATTCAGGTCCTCAAAATGAAAGTTGAAAATGGAAAACTAAAATCATGTTGAATTGACTTATCTATTGGGGTCCAGCTAGTTCAATTTAAGAATCAATCTAATTAAAAGACAGTTATTGGACAAACACCCCAACCCTGATTACATGTGGGTAGAAGTCCATCCAATCTGATAATGTGTGAACCAGGAGAATATGATTTCAGTGAATGAATCAAATAGATAGTATCCCTGCAACCACTGGTAGAAATTCCACAGATGTAACTAAGCACCGGCAGTAGAAACATAGATCAGATAACATGATTGGGTGCATGCCAATTTATTCCTAGCTTGAAAATTATAACAAAGGAAGGCCTGATCACAAAAGTTTGTGGTTTATTATTGTCTTACCTGTATCTCTGGTATCATTCCTGTGTTAAATGCAAAAACAAGGTTTCCAACTGCACCAATAGTTGCAAAGATCCTGTTTACTTCTGATCCTGGAATGCTGTAGTCCCTCGGAGGAGCCTGCATGCCTGCAACATGGAAAAGAAATTACCAGTCTTAGTAAAAAAGCTAAAAGCTGTAAGATTCTGTTCCCTTCCTTCCAAATGTCGACCTGGAAATTCCTAGAGTACATAACAAAGCTGTAAGATTCTGTTCCCTAGATGCAAAATTTCAGACCACAATTTCATTCATTTTACAGCTGAGACAGAAGGTCGTACAAAAAAAGGGGTTTTGTCGGTCAAGATAAAACGATTTGAGCTTGATGATGAATTCACTAATATGTGTGATAATAAAGGTCTTTTTAATAGTGATGAAGAAAGTGAAGATGATGATGACACGACTATCCTTTTCTTTGAGACGCATCTGAATCTTTCTGGTGAAATCCACGGCAGAGATGACAGATAGAGGAGGAAAGATCCAAATATGGTTATTCCGATTTGAGTATTAGTTTGGGTAGTATTATTTAACCGGTATAAATATACACAAAATTGACTCCATGTGTCTATTTAAAGAGTGGCTTTGATGGTTCCGTTATGGATAGAAGCATAGGTGATCAAAATGCTAGCTGCAAGGACAAATATCGTCGAAAACTTAAACGTAGGATAAATATAAACGAATTTTCAAAGTACAAGGACAAATACGACTCTTTTCCCAATAATTAACTCTTCTAATATGTTGAGAGAGCACAATTATTTTTAAGAAGACCTTGGATTCCCAAATCACTTTTTAGGAAATACTCGGACAGAAATAAAAGCACCAGAGAGGCAGGAACAAGCTATACTGGTTTACCTAGATGCCCATCCATGTACATTTCACATCCTAACTGACATTTGGCATTGGGATTGAACATTGCTATAAACTTTCAAACTAGCCATGAATATTTGCTGCAATTTGCCTCTATGGACAGAAATATAATTTATAAGTCATAAGTGTGATATTGTGCCTGTTCTGATACATAATTAAATCAATACCAAACTTTAGCACAAGCATACAATGAGCTCTGGTGGCAAGTAAAAGATTTAGGCAAGGGAATGGCATACCATCTTGAAGAGACAACACAAATGCTATGCAGAGATACAGTAGCAAGCATAATGATGAAACCCCCAACCAAACCCTCAGTGCTGATAAATGGGGTGTAGCAATGGCAAAAAGTACGCACGCAAATCCAGCAATTGCTATGAAATGTGGCAGCTTCAGCTGATGGTCATCCCTAAAAAGAAGATAGAAGGCCTGGCATGGCAATCAAGTCAGAGAAGCGTGTACACAGAAAATTAGTTTAGATATTGTAATCACTCAAGAGGCCCAAGTAATCATACTGTCAAAATCTACCAAGCAAACAAATATTCGTGGAAGAAGAATGAAAAATAAATTAAGCCAACATAATAAAGTTGAATATTTTAAAAGATTCAGCTTTTAATCATCTTTATCTGGCAACTGCTTACCCTCTTTCTCGTCTTTTCTTTTCCTCTATCTTTTCTTTCTCTTTCTGTTTACCTGGGTAGAGGGGAATGGTATTGGTTTTGGAACAGGACTTCCAAAGTGTCATCAAATAAATAATAAATGGAGATTTGGAGGATGGAAGAAAGAATATCTGACCTTCAAGGCTGAACCAGCCATGATAACATATCCAATATTTATCAGGAAAAGATTCGCATATTGCAATGCCCAGACAAGCAAGTAAGCTGTCCGACCTGCAGCGACAAAATAAACTCAATTTGAATTTAAACAGATAAATGATCAAGAAATAAAAAGAAAGTCGACATGTTTCTCTTCATCATTCATACCATATAAATATCCAGCAAGGTCTCTATATCTGATACGCCTCTTTCCCCCAACTTCATGGAGTTTAGCAGCAAGAATACTTGCATACAGTGATACCATTGTCGATAAAATTAAACCAACTACACCACCTACCCAACCTAGAGGAACCATGACTGTGCCAGAATATCCCAGTGCGTATGCACTGTTGACACCCATGCTGAGAAGAACTCCCACCTGAAACCATGAATCTGAAAAAAAAAAAATGAAACACACAAAAATTACATCAAGTAAACAGCATTGATGCCAATTATATAGTGCAGGAAAAAAATCAACAGAGCATAAAGAAAAACAAGAGAAAAACATGTTCTTTTATATATAACATATCACAAGTACATCCTTAATTTTTAAAGGGGCAGAATGAAAAATAAGGTGGAGTTTATAGTGGAATTTTTTTTTTTTGACATCCTGCAAATGTTTTTCCAAAAATGTTTTTATTAAAAATTTTAGTTTGAAGAAATGGTTTGAGGTATCTTTCTAATAAAAGTTTTCCTTCCACACATAAAACACTCATAAATCTTCTTTTCTTATTAAGAAAAAACTAAAACTCTCCAACCACATTTCCTTCTTGCACAAAACTTTTTCTAAAAAAAGTAAAGTTTCAATAAACTTTTCCCAGAAGTTGTCCAAAGGGCTCAGAATCTTTCTCATCACTTGTCAAAATTGTATAAAACTGGAGATACTTCTATATAATGTGACGAGTTAAGTTCGCATAACTAGAGTTACACAAGGACTAATTTGGCCATCTGGAAGAGGGGAAAAGTTGGAAAATGCATTAACACAACAGATTTCCCGTTTATAGACAGTTCAAATTTCTTATTTCTTGCAATACAGGAACAAAAGTGCCTGAGCCAAATGGAAGCCTCTATTCTATTGGATCTTTGGTTGAATGAGCTTTCTATGGATTCTAAAAATGATTATGTACACAGAAAATTAAATAATAACTGCCCAAGAAGATAGCACAAGGTGCTGTTCATACAGAAATTACTGAGCTGATAAGTCAAGGAACTTAAAGTCGCATATATGCCAGCTGAAAAACAACTAATCAATAGCCTCAATGATAGCAAACTTCTTCATTTTTTCATCAATTCATGTTCATACAGATAATTTGAGCTAAAAATAACTTTCAATAAAAGGCCTTCTCCATTAACAGTGCCTGGCACTAAGAAAGACCACTACGAGTTAGCAGCTTGGATGCATATGATACAGTTACAGGAAAAACAGCAGTGCGTACATATGAAGGAAGAGAAAAACATGTTCCTTTCCATAACAGATCACAGAAGTACCTTCTCTTAATTTTTCTCTTTCTGATCACGTGTGGAAAGTTGAATGAAAGCTCAATTTAAACAAACACTGTGGATTTGAAAATAACTAAATGCCTATAGATAGATTGCACACATTAAATAACTTAGGCATTTACGCATCAATTGTTACCTATCGTTTGATAATGTATCATATACTAGAGTATTGTATTGTAAAATTCATTGGATGTAATCAATGGCACAAACAAATTGACATAGATAATAGTAATAAGGAAGAAGAGAAAGAGAAGAGACCATTGCTGACTTGGTGGGCGGTGTCGGGTATGTGAAGCGGGTCGGATTTCTCAGAGTGTATGTCATTTTGGCCGTTTGGCAAGAGCAAGATGCTCTCCTGCCCCTCCTCCCTAATGCCGTCGTCGAACGCCAGCTCCGCTAATTCAATCGGAGCCAGCTCGGGCCAATAATGAATAAACAAATAAGAATTTGGCAGGGGATATTATAGATTGTTCAAATCAAATGCCACTTTATAGTTGCGTGTTGGGGGTCAGAGTCTTTACGCCTTGGATCTCCCTACTCACTCACATGGGTGGGTTCTTGTTGTTACTCTGTTTCCATATGCTTTTTTTTCCAATTATTGAAAAACCCAGGAGCTTCCTAAATCCTAATTTGTCGCTTTTTCCAGTTAATAATTGCAACTTACTTTTCGTGTAACGACATTCCGAGACTGCTAAATATCTGACTCTTTTTGTGGTTTGAGCAATCACAGCATGACAAAACACCAATATGTGATGTATGTATGCGTAGATAAATGCGCTTCAAGTGGTTGTGCCGTTCCTATTGAGCTGGGGCCTTGTTACCGAGCTATTTTCTTCTTCTCTAATAGATGATTGTCTGGATGGTTGTTAACCTATCATTTCATAATGTATTGTATTGTATGTACTGTATGGTATTGTATTGTAGTATAATATTTAGACAGACTGTACTAAGTGAATATAAGATAAAGAGTAAAACGAGAATATTAAATAATAATGTAGGACATGATGAGAACGAAAAATAGGTAACGATGAGATACCACCAAATCGGCCGTTATATAAAGTGAGTTTTCATAATTATATAATCATGGATTTAACGGTACAATACAATGATAATTAGAATAACAATCAAAACAAACATTATACTTATGGTAAAAATACAATACGATACAATGAGTTACAACCATCCAAACCAGCTGTAAAATATATTTGGAGAAAGTATTAAATGACTCTTTTAACATCAAAATTCAAATAAGTATTTATTAAAAACTCAATTACTTAAAAAGAATAAATAATATATTTAAGATCAGAGAATAATCAAGTGGCTCTGCCTAAATGTTAGATGATGGCCATTTCAAAAATATGGTCAATTTCTTAGTGCAAGCGATTTCTGTATTTGATTGAGTCACGCTACATTCGTCGAAAAGGACATTACTTGATCCGCTACAATAGATTTAAGGAAACGAATACTAGCTCGTGGATGTCCTTTTACAAACTTCTTGATTCATATGCTTCGTCAATTTTACAAACCGCAAATAACAATATGTTTCATTATTCTTAGTACTAATTTCTCGATACGTGCGTTGCACGTGTTTGCCGAGCTTTATAATACATGATGTTGTAAAATCATATCAATATTGATAAACAAAGTTTCATGAATAATTAAGTCAAGATGATTGGATATTGGCTGAGCTTTCGCATGTAGTTTGGTTATAATATCGGAATCATTCGCATTGGACCTATAATATGAATTGTACACATAGATATAGTAACTATTATTTGAGTAAAATACTTAAAAGGTCACTCAACTTTGAGAAATGTGTGACCAAAGTCACTTTGCTTTGAATTGTACTAATAAAGTCACTCAACTTAAGGTAATTCTCACCAAAAGTCATTGTAACCGAATTTTGCACAATCATCTTACCGAAAATCTGACATGGCATTTTTATTTTTAATTATATATACATGTGTCATACTTTATTTTCCATGTAGGATTTTATAATAAGTTGATTAACCCAACTCTTAATCCATAACCCATTTCTCTTCCACATATTTTCGGATCCATCTCCTTTTTCAAAATGAATGGTCTAGATTTAATGAAGTAAAACTAAATATTTGACCATGGTTAGAAAAATATATCTTCCTATTTTAAATTCAAAGCATCTATCCTATTTTATAATTTAGCAGCAAATTTCATCCCTCCTCCTAAATTATTTTTCGGTCTCCAAAATTTTCGTTTATTTATTGTTTTAATAAAACTTTGTTTTTGCTAATCCAATCTCAAACATATAACAGAAAATCAAAAACAGTGTTAAACTATTTGCAAGTGATAACATCGTAATGAATAGAATTAACAAGACAAGATTTAATAATGTCAATTTACTCAAATAACAATATACGAAGAAATTCTTTTCACACAATCACATCAGTTAAAACTAGTTGCGAAGATAGTGCCTAATATTCTGCTCATAGTTATTCACATTTTATCTTGGAAAGAAACTTTCCAACCAATTCATAATACTTATAGAAATCATATAGATCTTCTGCACTTCTATATCTAAAATAAGATGAGTTTGTTTAACAATTAATGTAATTTTTATTTAAAATGATTCTTAATTTTTTGAGTGCACATTGTCGAACAATAATAAAAAATTACAAATTGAATTTGAAATAGAAAGATATTTTGTCCAAACCATAGTTAAATACCTTTATTTACCCTATTAAATCTAGAACATTGGTTTTAAGGAGGGCCAAGTGTTATTCATCCAAATAAGAAATTGAGAAAATGAAGACACTAGATAAAATATATATTTAACTAATCTACCTATTATCTATTATATAAAATATATATTTAACTAATAGATTTGAAAAAAATAATGATTCTAACCATAACTAATTAAAGAGTTAAGTACTTGAAAAAGTAGTAAAGCTAATATTTCGACTGTACCCGTAGAAATTTAACAATGACACAATATTTTATTATTGTAATAATTTAAAAGAACACTTTCCAAATCCTTAGAAAATAATTCAACTTATTATAAAATCCTATATGGAAAATAAAGTATGCCACATGTATATATAATTAAAAATGAAAATGCCATGTCAGATTTTCGGTGAGATGATTGTGCAAAATCTGGTTACAATGACTTTTGGTGAGAATTACCTTAAGTTGAGTGACTTTATTAGTACAATTCAAAGTAAAGTGACTTTGGTCACACATTTCTCAAAGTTGAGTGACCTTTTAAGTATTTTACTCCTATTATTTATACGATTTAAGGTATAACTCTTCACACCATTTACGGTTACAAAGTTATAGTAACTATAACAATTACTACTATCTACACTTGTAGTGTTAGCACTAAGGTTACCTGATGTTTGCAAAAGTATAGTTCCAAAAACTCCTCCTATCTTCTGTTGTACTTCATGACCACAAAATTATTGACCCTTTCTTATTTTTGCCTTTTTCTAAAAGCTGGCATTTTCATCTGGTCCTTCCTTAGGTGTCCTCTTGACTAAGTAGGAGATCTTACACATTGTAATACTTTTCTGGAATGTATGTTTGCTACATTGGTGCTCCATGTTTGGCTAACCAGCCGGTCACTTGGTCTGCCACCTTATGGCAGTGTTGACAATTATACGTTGTCTTTCAACTGTCTTCTTCATTTTTTGGATTGGATCTATCAGGCTCCAAGAAACTGGTATAACTCCATTTATCACGCTGGCCACCAACATTGAGTCCAACTTAATGATAACTGATTTTGTTTCCCATCCAAGCACCATTCAATTGCATAGCTAGCAGGCTGCTCCACTTCTGCACAATTGCTAATGCATAATTGATAGGTCTGTTGTAAACTTTATCTATTGTCTCTTGTATGTGATGTCTACAGCAGCAACACTTGCTAAATTTATTACTATAATGATAGTTTTGAGGAGTTTGTTTAAAACTATAATTCCACAGTTCAAAAATGACACAAAAAAGTCCGAGAAAATCATCTATGGAATCAAATATTTGAGTGATGACGTTCTTCCAAGATTAAAAAGGAAAAGGTTGTACATATTTATTCAACTTCCATATTCCAAGCGAAGATAGCAAATTATTAGACCAATTTAATGTATAATTTACCATTTGAATCAATGCATTGGATAAATAACTGAAAAGCAAGGTATGATAACAAATTTCGAACAAAAAAAACAAATCTCAAATGCAAAGTAAGATGGTGGGGTATATATGATTAATGTCTGAAGGTTTGATGAACTTCGTAATAATCGCACAATGCCAGGAAGATATGGCCTCCTGGCTGGTCATGAAATGGAGAACTTTCATACCTCAAGATTACATATAACCTTCGGGAGGAAAGAAACATAAAAAGTAGAGGTAGCAAATTAGTTTAATGTATTGGAGCAATTTTTTTTAAAAAAGATTGACATGCCAAAAGTGAAATATTTGTCCCCTCATTTTTTCTTTTGTGTGGTTTTGTTGGCTAACCCAAGAAGGTATCGAAAATATTCAAGCTTAAAACATTTAGATAATCAAAATGTAGATATTGTGGGACTCGTGCACATACACAAAGTTGACTTGAATGTGAAGGAACACAACATTAGCCCAAAGTACCTTGCCATGCTAGTATAATGGATCACATGTTCCGGCTGGAAGTGAGAGATTAATACGATGCTAGTATAATAGATAACATGTTATGTAAAGTGTAAACCAGTCAAATTTTTCGTGAACTCGAACATAGCTTCATGGAAAGCTGTGTTCATCAGATTATCATCAAATATGTTGGTTTACACAAACATCTTCTTTCTTTGATTTCTCAACACTCATCAGTCATATGCATATGTGAGAAAGTTTTGGCTTGAGATTTAGCAGCAATAAGGGGATCACCACATGGAAATTTTGGATTACAATTGATAGAAAATCGACAATTGTTCTTCTTGGTGAAGCATTACAGTACATAGTATCTCTAAGGAAAAAAAAACGATTCATATGCTCTGGCGAAGAGCATATCAAAGAAACATGGCAATACTTGTCATGATCATATATATAGAAGCATTAAGGAAACAAAAACATTAAGCAGGTACTTGAATGGATTCAAACACACGGGGGCCATTCTTGCTCATAATTCAAGTTTAAACTTTTAATCCAAGAAACCAAAGGGAAAGCTATTGTTAAATAAAAAAGATAGGAAAATTTAGCTATTTGAGATCCACCATAGAGCAATGATGCTGAGGGTTGCTTCTTACCAGAATAAAAAAAATGGTAGGAGTAAAAAATGTTGCAGTGCTAATATAAGTGGCAAAGATGTGAAGTAGCAGTGCTGCATCTGGCTTCATGTAAAATGAGTATAGGTGTCTGAAGGAGCATGTTGTTTCGGGTAAAGCGTTGGTTTGCTGTAGAGTTGCTAAGCGCTGCTTGTTATTTTTTCGTAGGTTTTATTTGTAGTGGGTATTTTCAGATTTTAGAAGGGTATTTAGGTGATCTGACTTTTACCATTTTGAGTCCATGCTTTTATAGTAATACTAGTCTCTCGACACGTGAGTTGCACGTGCATGTCGGACACAATTTTAAAATAATAATATTATACACCGGAAAGACATTGAAAAATTAAGTATATTGGAAAGAATAACACACAAGTTAGTAAAAATCATAAATAGTAGATAGTAACTTATTGGGAAAAAAATAACTATCTTCAAATGGAAGTTCCCTCGGAACAACACTAAATTTAAAGTTGTTGCAAAGATACACAAATCTTTAGCTATAGTTCTCTAAGTAACCAAAAGACATTATAATCATAAAATGCAAGAAAATCATCAAAATCACTTACTATAAGTGAAAAATGTAATTTGTTCGACAAAATACTTATGAAACAAATTGAAAGATAGAAGTAGCAAGGTGACTCTACAGGGAAGCCAATACTGTGGCCGATGTTTGGTCTAAATATGGTTGTAACAATGTTGCTGCTACAGATCTACTACGTTTTACTTCACCGCCTCCATTTGTATATGACTATTATATTAAGGATCCCTCGACTCAAGCTCTAAGGAGAAGAGTCACCTTCTGTAACAGTTAGTTTATAATATACGTCTTATTAAGCAAAAAAAAAAAAAAAAAATGCGAAGCAACACATTGTTAGAAGTGAATAGTTTAAAAGGATCTATGTAAGGCAAAACATCAAAAAAGTTGAAGTTTAATGCAGATGGTATAATATATTCGAGAGTCAGTAAAGATTCACCTACCAACCATAATAAGGATTTGATCCTTTGTGATATTTAAAATGTAATGGCCACATATTTCAGTTTCTTTAAAGCTCTACTAACCTTTTTGCTATTATCAGTGCAAGTTTTTAGAAAGTAATGAACCCATAGTTCCAGTTTCTTTGCCATTATCAGTGCAAGTTTTCTTTTTCGGTACAACTTCATGATTATCATAAACCTAGGGAAGTACTTTCATCTAGATTCTGCTAGCATCATTCTCAAGTAAGAAGTTGAACATGTCTGTTCCTAGCGCTAGTCTGAAAACAAATGTATGCTAATAATAAGTGGTAAAAATAACCATATGTGACAAAGCGTATGTCATGGAAAAATATCCATGTCGACACTCAAATTAAATCATTCATTTTCCTTGAAATTTCATACCTAATGAAAAAAATTGAGAATGCTTGTTTAGCCATCATGACAATCTATAAGACTTGACTTGAAGAAGAGTTTCTACAAGTATTTCCAACAACTAATTAAACTAAGCAAATACTAAATAGAAGTATAGAACATATCCATCAATGTAAAAAGTTTCTCAAAAATAACCTGGAAGCCTCTTAGCTGAATGGGATAGAACCCGATTTGTTATTATTCACTTTTGTCCATCACTTTAATTTGAATATGTTGGCATCTCTTTCACTATGCAAATTGTAGCGTTGTACGTGATTTATATGTTGAAGAATTTGCAAAAATTTGTTCGGCGTTCTTTTAAAGTTCCCATAAATCAGTGATGACAGTGGACCAATCGATGTCATATGACAAAGGTGTTGGTTCGGCATCAATTTCCATTTCGTTTACTCTAACTTTAGGCTTAATAACAATTTCTATTTCTTTAGAACAACGAAGAAGGCAGTGCTTCTTTGAAAAATTCAACGTCAAAGAAAAGCTAATAAATTAACGATGGTGTCGGTGGAGACTTTGGTAGCATAGTCTATGTGCTTCAATTGGTGTCAGATTCTAGGCCTTGATTTCTTCACTTGAAGAAGAATGGATTCTTGCTATCTCTTATCTGGCAAGGAGAATTAAGTTGGCAGAACGTTTGGAATGGCTTTTTGTATTGTAAAATGAATAGCAAAATAATTGAATGCAGGCTACCGTGCTTGTTAAAAATTGAATCCAAACAACGTTTGGTAATTGGGAAGATTAGCGTCACAAGTGAAAAGATACAACCATTAACAAAAGACACAAAGGCTGTTAGTCGTTAATTTTTTTTTTTTTTTTTGAGTTCCTGTTGAAAAAAAATTAAGGTATTTAGGCTATTTAGAAGGGTATTTTAGTAATCTGACTTTTGGTATTTTGAGGACACACTTATATAGTAGTATGATATGATGATTATGTTTCTCCCTTTCTTTTAAGGATATGAGGGACAATTAGCTTGTTTAAAACAAGCCAAACACATATATGTCATATCAATGACTGGCTCGAATACATTTCAAATCAAAGAAAAGCTCACAATCTCTTATACAAAACAGAATTGAATCAAACTCAATCTCGATTTTACAAGATTTAATCAAGATAAGCTCGAGAATAATTTGACCGTCTATAAATCAGGTTCCATATAATCGTTTGCCAATCATGTCAAATTCAAACAATCTAAGAGAATTGAAAGAATACAGGTTATTTGACGTTTTTAAAGAGATGTATGGCATGTTACATAGTTCATTTCCAAGCCCTCTTTCCACAAAATATGGGATGTCAAGAACTAAGTACAGTAGCACCCACGCCCGCAGGCTGCAAAGAAACTGGGCTGCTTATTGGAATAGGCAAATATTATAAGCTGTGCTTGGAAATCGAATTGATTAGTTGAGGAATGGTCTAAGACAGGGAGAGGTGTGGTACTAGTTAAGGCCCTATGCGTCGCTTTTGACCTATATGTATAAACCAGAAAGCACAAATATAGCATGGTTTACCACTTCAATTTAACATATTTGTACTACGGTTTCCAACAAACTCTGTACTTCAACTAGTCTTATAATTCCCACTTCTTGTTGACTCTACCTGGGGTTTCCTAAACGTCTGTTAGTCATTGAACATTTCATTGAAAACTGGCTGCCACATTAATAAATACGAATGTCACAGTCTATATGCCTCAAAGCAGTTTCTGATCCTCCAACAAAACTAGATGCAAAAAGTTTCAATATCAAACATGACACTATGAGGACCTTAACATGGTAGATCTTTAGCCACATCCATCTACCCGCATAGAGATTGCCTCCAACATTCCCTTCCCTTCGTATGAACCAACATAATCTTGCTTAAATGTTCTTATCAAAAATAATCTTGCTTAAATTAGGCAATGTCAGCAACATGCTTGTACTACTTACCACCAATATCTACTTAGGCTTTATCAAAGACACTCTCATGTCTCATCGTGAACGTACAGAAACTTAAGCAATAGATTAACACTCGTGCAAACTTGGCTTGCAATAAAATCAAAAGTACTGAAAGGTACTTAGTGTAAGATCACATTTATCAAAGTTAAACCTTTTTTGATCAGGTAAAGTTCCACCAAGATTGCATCCAGTATATGCTGAGAATTACAAGCAAAAGGCAAAAGGATTAGCTCCAGTACAGAATCCTCAAAGTAAACCTTTTCTTCATGCTCACATTTTTAGCTTTACATATGATAGAACTTCACCCTTACCACAATATCTGTTCCAGTCAAGTTAGATAACTTAACAAGGAATGAAGGGAGGAGCATCAATCATTAATATTATGGAGTGGTCCAGGCTTAAAGAAGGATAAATAATTAAGCAAGCACAATTACAAGTTCGGGGGCATCCTCTTAGCCCCCCATTCATGTTCGCAGTGATACTAAAACCCCCTGAAAAGCCACAACCAGAAAGAATCCTGGCTGTGTATGCACGCGTCGACACACATCATTTTGTAGGTTTTTTTGTTTTTCTCTTTTCTTCCTAGACAAACACCCCTCCCCACCTCTATCCTTCTCTTCTCTCTCTCTCTCTCTCTCTCCCTCCCTCCCCCCCCCCCCCTACTTAGGCTTTATCAAAGACACTCTCATGTCTCATCGTGAACGTACAGAAACTTAAGCAATAGATTAACACTCGTGCAAACTTGGCTTGCAATAAAATCAAAAGTACTGAAAGGTACTTAGTGTAAGATCACATTTATCAAAGTTAAACCTTTTTTGATCAGGTAAAGTTCCACCAAGATTGCATCCAGTATATGCTGAGAATTACAAGCAAAAGGCAAAAGGATTAGCTCCAGTACAGAATCCTCAAAGTAAACCTTTTCTTCATGCTCACATTTTTAGCTTTACATATGATAGAACTTCACCCTTACCACAATATCTGTTCCAGTCAAGTTAGATAACTTAACAAGGAATGAAGGGAGGAGCATCAATCATTAATATTATGGAGTGGTCCAGGCTTAAAGAAGGATAAATAATTAAGCAAGCACAATTACAAGTTCGGGGGCATCCTCTTAGCCCCCCATTCATGTTCGCAGTGATACTAAAACCCCCTGAAAAGCCACAACCAGAAAGAATCCTGGCTGTGTATGCACGCGTCGACACACATCATTTTGTAGGTTTTTTTGTTTTTCTCTTTTCTTCCTAGACAAACACCCCTCCCCACCTCTATCCTTCTCTTCTCTCTCTCTCTCTCTCTCTCTCTCTCCCTCCCTCCCCCCCCCCCCCCCCCAAACCCCTCTCTGTTATGTCTCCATTTATACAAATCCAAGACCTCCCAAACAGCTTCGTCTTTACCCTGTTCTCTGTGTTTTCTTTATCTAGACAAACACAAAACCACCTACCACTACTTCCTTCTTTCCCTGTCTTATTAGTGTGGACTAATTTGGAGAAGCAAACCAGTGGCATAAGCATGGCAGCGAGAGAAGAGGCGCTCAATTCCATGTGATTCACAGCATAACTTATACCTATGACATTAAATTCCCACCGCCAAATGTTCAAATTCGACAGAAGGAGTACTTCCATCCACTCCCCGTCCTCTCCCTCGAGAAGGTTTAACGGGTACTAGTTTCTTGGTGATAGACTGCTTTAACAGACTCAACATTCTCTTATTGTCTCCTTTATAACCAGAAATCCAATAAAGCAAGGATGGGAGGGCCAGCAGGCCGTTTTGACGGATGTTTCATCTTCATCTTCCTTGTTAACGTATCATTAGCAGCATCAGTTACTCGAATGTGATCTCGAAATCTGGTTGACCATCTTCTGCAGAGGACTCCTACAACTAAAAGTAGCAAAGCTGCTGACACAATACTTGAAAGCTGATGATGAACACCACGACAACCTCTCCAAATCCAAGAAATAAACATCTTAAGCATCATCCTTGAGAACATCTTAAACATCATCCCTCTCACATTTATTCTCTTTCGGAAGAAGTGAAAACACAGCATATCTAATATTAATTGCTGAAATCTGTAAAAGTTGAAAAAGAACTCACTGGAGAACTAAAGCATTTTCTAAACCTTTTTTTGCCTTAACTAGAAAACAATCTCAAAACTAATCCCGATGAAGTTGTTTTTCATAATTCTGACGCCAAAATATCAATCCAAAGTCCACATTCTTGGTAAAACCAGCAAAAAGCGTTGATGAAGGACAACTTCTGCAACATCATTGCCGGTGAACATACTGAATTGGTCGGAAAATACTAGGTGAAGAGTACATGAGTGGTCGGAAAATACAGTGATGACAATGTTGAAGTCATCCAGCATTTATCATTTTGGATTGATGGTTAGCAGTGCTTAAGTGGTGGTCGAGCTGGTCAGATAATTTGTGTTAGTGAGAGGAATGTCTGTGATTTGGGTGTGACAGAAGAGAATCAGAATTTCATTACAGCACTTATTTAAATATGTTGACTTGTGCATTTAAGGAAACAAGATAAAAAGGGGCAATCAGCCTTTTCCACGTGGCAAGAAAATTAACATCTTTTTATGCCCTTTCCGTGCCTAACTAGAGGGAGCTCATTGCCTTTTCCATGTGGTAACGTGTGGTGGCTGTGGCGGCCGGGGGTGTTTCTGAGTCCCACTTCTAACAAGAATAGGGGAGGATGAAACCCGCAATTTTAAGTGTGTAAGCGATTCTTCAAGACAAGTTTGGGGGGTAATTAATATATGGTTCCCTTTCGCGTTACATATGATAGAAATTTGACCTCACCAATATCAGTTTCCAGTCAAGTCAGGGTACTTAACATGGGATGAAGGGTGCATCAATCATTCATATTATAAGTAGTCAACGTTAAATAGAGGTATATAGTTAGGTAAGCACAATTCCAACTGATTAAGGACATCCTGGACTAATATACAAGGCAATATAAGCTGCAGGAGGAAAGAAGGGCATCAATGTGGACCAAATTGCTCAGAACATAGAAGTGCATAGCTATACATAAAACCTCATCTGCTACATTTGAAAAGCAACAAACTCCAGATACAAAAGGACATAAGGTCAACAAGATTACCAAAGAAGTTACATACAAGGCACCCGTTCCTCGTCGAGAAGAGTATGGTACATAGTGCAGCCTTTCACATATGCTAATAAAGTACAAACAACATAAAGTGCATTACACAACAAAACATATGCTACTAAATAAGCGATTTAGTTTTTAACATGGTTTGAGCCATCCTCTACAACCACATTGATCTTTTCATACCTGAAACCTCCAGGATGCACTGAGCTCTTTGCTGGGATCACTACCTCCGTATTATTACCAAATATCACCCATAAAAACAGCCCGACAAAGGTAGCCAACGCTACACACCCTGTTGCAAAAATAAAACCAGAGAGAAATGCCAAAACATGAAACCTTTTCTTGTTTGCCATCTTATCTAAACTCTGTTCATTCGTAATTTTGCTTGGATCCACGGGTTGAGAATGCAACCACTTTGGAACACTCCGCACGCTGAACTTCCAGGAATAGACACTAGTAACTTGGTTTGAAGTTCCACTAGAAGAACTTAATCCAACCAATACTTCTTTCCCTTTCCACATGTTCCCTAAATCAACCTGATACACTAACAAAGGATCATACGGCCTACGACTACCAAATTCACTTAACCGTACCTCTAATCTCTTCGAAGTGGAATCATAATCAATCCAAGAATGCAGCTTTTTGCCACCATTCAACACCAAGTCTATCGACGAAACATTACTCGATTTCACAGAAACAAGACTACCTACATTGACACCTACATGATTGGCATTTTCATCCCTTACATTTCCATTCAACAGCGTATCAAACTCAACCCCAAAAAAATGCCTTTCGTTCGAAACCCCAAAGTTCTCCTTCGAAAACTTGGATGGGAAACCAGTAGGAACAATGACCAAAGCAAGACCATCACCATTACCATTATGGGGTGAGATAGTGAATGTAAAATCAGTGGAAAATGAAGTTAAGTCAAGAAATTTAAAGGGTATTTTTTGGAACACAAATCCTGAACTAAGAGAAGACTTTAATGGGTCAGTTAATTGAATAAATGAACCATCTTTACTATTCTTGGCATCACCAATGAGGCCAAGATTGGGATCAAAGTGGGAATTGAATCCAATGGAGAAGGACAAAATAGAGCATGGGAGCAAAGTTAAGATGACAATAAGGAAAATTTGTATGGACAATGTAGGCATGATTCATGTGCTGATAATTGAAGATTTGAGAGTATTGTGGTTATTAGGTTTTGGGATTCTTGAAGTGAAATGGAAGGTAAAGTAGGAGTTGTCTGTACTCTTGGTACTACAACAGTCAAACACTTCTTACATGGTAGATGACTGTTTGTGTGGGGCAATGAGCCTACACTTTTTTGGTTTCCCATAAAATTTTAATGTATGTCCACTTCTGAGACCCCTCTTTATAATTTGTCTCAATTTATAAATTGTTTACAAACCTAACCTTCCAATCTGTTAGACCCTTAGACGCGTGAGATTGTTGAGAGTGTTCTCCTGGTCATAGGTTAAAAGCGGACAGATTGAAAACACTATCATTAAGAGTTTGTGCAAGGACATGTTAAAAGTGACTTGTGGGAACAAGACATAAACGGGCTGACTTGACAAACGTTTGAGGCATAAAGTTGGCATGTAGGCATGTCAACAAAGCTTGGAATGAGGCCGAGGCAGTACCAAGGGTGTCACACGGACGAGACAGTGTCAAGAGTGGCATAGGCGCACCTTGAGCGGGACAAGGTAGCAAACGGGTTGGCAAATGATATAACATGACTTTGGGGCATCATGACTTGGTGTCATGACACTAAAGTGAGCTGTGGGAGCGTAGGATACATGGACAAGAGCTGAACCAGCCGAGACAAGTGTGTATGACTTGATTGTAGCGCATAAACAATACAAACGGCACGACTTAGCGGCTAGCGGTGTTGGCATGTGCGTGGGTGATGGCGTTGCGTGTCAAGCAGCTTGGGGGCAAGCCTTGGTACCTAAAGACTGTCTTAAACATATACATGATGAGGCAAACACGAGTAGCCTTAGAAAGAGCGTGATTTGCACATGGGCGGCGGTTACAAGAGATATGCAAGGCACATGAGAGCGGTTACCAGTGGTTACTTGTTCCAATCTGAACGTGTTGTCTTATTTAGCTAAGTATTTAACATGTTTTAATTATCCTAAGTAGTGGTGGATATGCACTACATATTAGGGTAGTCGTGGACGGAATATTTGACAAGTGTAAGGGGTGTTTCCTATGCTATAAAGGCAAACAACCCCATAACTTAGAGAATTCATCTTAGAGGGAAATATGTGAGAGACATAAGAGTGTGTCTCGTATCTAGGCTTGAGGACAGAGTCTAGGCCGACTTGAGCATGACAAAATGTATGTCATGCCTTGTCAAAACAGTGGGCTAAAGGTGTCTTAGGCTATGGGCCAAGGGATAGACGATTTGGCCAAAATGTTGGCATTTTTGTAAGGCAATGCTGCCTAGAGTGGGCTGCATTGTGCCAACTCGGGATTCCTTGTGTTTTGGTGAATAATATAAGGTTGGGATTGGTTCCCGTAATTGTTTTGTATTTTTACTTCGTTATAGTTGTTGCCTATATAACTTTCTAAGTGTTAAACATCTTCAAATAACCATATGAATCAAACTAAGTGTTGGGAAGACTGTGTCATATCGGGGCATGACCGCCGCAAGGGTGGGTTGTTTCGTATGTTGAAAATCACCCCCGTGATACTGTCCATGGTGAAGACAGCTATTTTTTCACTTTCAAGAATTGAGACTCGGTAGCATCTGCGCATTGACTCTCACACTTTGGGAACAGTCAACGCCCCTCCTATTTCGCTTGTATTTATTGCTTTTTTTGGGCAACTATGTCCGCCTTGTGATGATGGGTTTAAAAATGTAAGAGTAGTGTCAAAGTATTCATTGCGAATTTTCATTTCTTTATATTCAGCTAAAAAATATAAAGAAGGAAAATTCTAGTTTCTATCTCCCTTTCCTCAAATCAGATGCCCCCCTCGCTCCCTATATTGTTATTGTAATCGTAGGTCTGCCACTTCCGCAGCCAGAAAAAGTCACCGAAAATTTCGCTATAAAAAATCTTCGGACTTTTTCATGATAAATAATATACAAATATTGAAAAAATGAAATGAAGGTATAAAAACTGCACAAAATATTCAAAGACGAGAGATACACCAAATAAATATACTATAAAATACAAAGACACACATGAAATACATTAGAGATACAAAAGAAAAGTTTAAAGATACACAACACATACAAAATAGAAAAAAAAATAGAAAAAAGTAAGTTTAAAGATACACAAATATACAAAATAAAAACAATAAAATCACAAAAAAAGTGTAGATAAACTAGAAACAATATAGATACAAGTAGAAATAGATACACAACAAAAACACTAGAAAAGGTAAATTTAAAGATACACAACATATACAAAATAAAAACAGTAAAAACACTACAAAAAAGTGTAGATGCAAGTAGAAACAGTGTATACAAAATAAAATTTTTAGAAATAGTGTAAATACAAGTGGAAAGAAACAACAAAAAATACTAAAAATAATTTACGAGGATCGCAAGAGGTGATTGGAGGGAGGAAACTCTAGATTTAAATGAGGTTATATGAGTGAGCAAGGTTGGTGGAGTAATGAATAAAATCTTGAGGCTTAAGTTACAACCTTAATTAGATTATGATATTGAGTTAAAAACTAATGCATGTAACATTTTGTGAAGTATTGATACTTTGTTTTGTTAGTTGTTGGTACTTATTGAGGTCATGACTGATTGAAGTGGAACTTGGCTTCATTCTCAAAATAAATTGAAAGCAACAATTTAATCACATGTTAGAATTTAATAAGCCTGAGCAACAAAGACTTATTGATACGATCATGAATTTAAGATATTGATGGAATGATGCTTTCGAGTACTTGGAGAGTGTCCATCGTCAAGGAAGTGAAGGAGATGTCAAAATATGTCATTTGAGTCTTGTCCAAAAATTTATTATGTTCGTCTAATCCATGGTTTTACTGTACTGTCTATGAAACTTATGTTTCAGATCCTCTTCATGGCTAACTCGCGGCTTTAGGCCTTAAAGCTGCCCTAAAACGAGTTGGGGGAAATAGTTAGTTTCTTATACAAACTAGAATTTGATTTTACATATTGGGGTGTTCTCTAAACCTTATAAATACCTCATTATTTTAGTGCTATTATTTTTGTTGGCTATTATTATATATAAAAAATAAATTCTGTGAGACCAGCGATTGCTTATTTCAAGTATCCGTTTCTTGAAGGTAGTCATTCCTCCAGATCTTTCGATCTTAATTCTAATTTTTATTCTCAAACAATCTCGAATTTGACATATTTGTTATTGATAAGACATTCCATTAGGGTTTGAGATTCATTCTTCAAATATATTCAATTTCTCAATTGAATCTATCGTTGCTTTTATTTTTTTATTTTCTCATATCAATTTCCACTGCAGCCGTATTTCAGATCATATCAGTTGGTATCATATTTGGTGAGACCACAACACTTTGGTTCATGTAAAAATAAGTGATTGCCTAATTTCAAGAACTGGTTTCTTGAAGGTAATCGTTCTTTATGTCTTTGATTCTGATTGTTGTTCTTAAATGGTCTTGAATTTGACATAATTGATATTGATAAGACATTCCAATAGGGTTAATGCAACTTTTGAGAGATCAACTCTATGTTACGGTACAAATTTCTTTAGAAGCAATTTATTAATGCAATTTACTATTTTTTTTATGTCTTTATCTTTTATTTCTATGAGTAGCTTGTTCAATAGATAGAATTGTACATCAACTCTAATTCGTAAACTTAATGATTTCAATATTTTAAGCTTGTGTAAGGTTGATTTAATACAATTTACTACATACATGCTTTAATTCCATGAATTAGTGGTGGCCAACCTTAGTTCAAGACTTCAAGTCCTTTGATATAAATAGACACTTAGAGAAGGTGGGTTTGTGATTGCATTAAGTAGTGATAAAATATTGGGTTAGTTTGAGACTTCGACTGAACCTAATTAACGAATTTGAATATTGAAAGATGGATAATCATGCATTATGAAACTCATACTAGAAATACGAATTACTTCAACTGGCATAATCTTTTGGAAATTGGCATCACTGACATTAGGATCAAACTCTTCTTGTGCAGTCCACAAAATAATTTAGCATAAATCCTATCCTATAAAGCTGGAGTACAACGTCTTCTAGGCTGTGCATGTCTTTACACTTGTATTTCATACAAGGACATTTGATATTCCCTTCCCTTATATATTTATCAAGCATTTTATCTTTAGCAACAAATTGTGCAACCCCATCACAAATTTTTTTCTGAACCTTCAAACTCGGGATTAATCCTATTATACATCTAACTACGATTTTCATCACGTTCCGTCTACACAAATATAACAAAGTGATATATTTAGATAAATAAAAAAGATTAAATTATTTTATACTAGCATAGTACTAAATATAATCTTCTTAAGTGTCCAAACAACATAGAACTAATGGAGATTCAAATATCCTAAACTAGCTAGTGTATAAATCTAAGTTAAATATTTCTACCAAGTTAATCAATTAATTATGACTAATTAAAGTTTATACAAATCTTCAATTGCCAAAGTTTTCTTCCAATATTATTAATATCAAGATTTTTTTTCACCATTTAGACACTCTAACAAAAATCAAGAAGACTAAATTTACTACCACTGCTACAAGACAAATTCATCAATCTAATGACAACTAAATTCAATCCTAATTCTCTTTCCTTGTTTTTCTTTCTTCTACTTTCAAAATTCGTCAAAAGATTTCTTTAAAGTTTCTTTATTTTATATTTTGATTTTCAATGTACAAATATGACAATACACGTCTTCTTGTTTATACTTATTCAATTCCTTCTTATTATGGTTTCATACACAAGCTAAATATTTCCAAGTTCCAAGCTAAACTTAACATGCTACATTGACAATTCCAAGTTCATCATTCATCCAAAATGACAATTTCAAGTTTCAAGCTAAACTTAACATACTAAATTGACAATTCCAAGTTCATCAACCATCCAAAAGAATCTTATTCATGTTTTTGGTCAACATTTTAGTTCTTAGAAGTCTAAGTTTTTGCATTTACCACATATTTATAATTAATAAATTTTTTTAGTGAACTTTCAGTTCTTGGAATTCAAGTTTTTGGATTTACCACATATTTCTAATTATACAAGCATTGGTTTCTGTTTGTTACCATTCTTAGTCTAACTATATCAACAATTTAGTATCTGTTATTTGTCTGCACTTTCGATAATGACAAAAAACAGAAATAGATGAAGTAGAAAAATTCCAAGCCAACAGTATACACTGCCTGTCCTTAAGAAATCTAATCCCCTCACAGTTACCCAAGGTTTATGGATTAATTTCTCCCAGGATAGAATGGAATTATCCTCACTGTGATAGCGGTAATTCAAATCACAGTGAACAGCGAACTCAAATAATGGTAGCAAATCACACTGACTCAGAACTTCTTTTGTTTTGAAAACAAATGCAAGAGTAATGAGAGAGAGAGAAAGTATGAAATTTTTGGATGATTAAAATGAGGCAAAATGCCTCTCTATTTATAGCCACAAGATTTGGAGTGAAAAGACATGAAGGTGTCTTTTGGTGAAATAGCTGTTCATGAAAGGCAGCCTTCAAGGTGGCTGTTCAATGAAAAGGCACCTTTTCATTGGTGAAGTAGCTGTTCATGAAAGGCAGCCTTCAAAGTGGCTGTTCAATGAAAGCACCCTTTCATTTGGAATAACTTTACAGCAGCCCACCTTTGGAATATTTGCATAAATAGTCCACTTTTTAATTTTGTTACGAAAACGGCTCCATATCAAATATTAATATAAAATATTAATATTTATTTCATTTCCCATTCACACCACTTTACCTTCCTTCCAAACCCAACAATCCCCCACATGAATGGGGAATGGCTATATGAAGAAAACATGCAGAAAACTATGTGATTTGCAAGTAAGAATTAATTGCATCTGGATAAGTGGGTTTCCCTTTGAACTTTCCGTAGTGAACATATATCGGATATACTCGGTCAATCGGTAGATTTGATATCTTTGAACCGTCGAACTTTGGTGTATACCTAGACAACATATGTCACACAATTAATCCTTGACCATTTTTGGTTCTCATTGTTGTGTTCGTTTCAGCCATGAACATCGCCTGGTTCATGAGTGCGTAGAGAATTGGCCTTACAGAATTCTCCTTGAAGCGGCTTCCACTTCACACTCACATAGGTGATTTCTAAACGTGTAATCCCGTAGATCTACACTGTTTGACAAACCCCGTATCAAACTTAGATAATCATTAAAAAAACGTCTTTAACGTTTTATCCTTGGTACTAAACATTGTCTTATTAAGAGGATGGGTTGAGTTGTTTGACAATGTTGGAGCGGTCGTGCACAACTTTGTTTGAGCTCCTTGAACCTAGATCTTGGGATCTCCAGTCTTCTAGGTAGAGTTACCGCCATGACGACTTGTCCTCGGCCATAGTCCCATTCCTCTTGATGATCTCTCAACATCATCTCTAGTTAAAGCTTTAGTAAGTGGATCCGATACATTATCCTTTGACTTAACATAGTCAATTGTGATAATTCCTCTAGAGATAAGTTGTCTAATGGTTTTATGTCTTCGTCGTATATGACGATTTTTACCATTATACATAAGGCTCCCAGCCCTCGATATTGCCGATTGACTATCGCAATGTATACATATAGGTGTCAACGGCCTAGGCCAAAATGGAATGTCTTTCAAGAAGTTTCGGAGCCATTCAGCTTCTTCACCGGCTTTATCCAAAGCTATGAACTCAGCCTCCATTGTAGAGCGAGCAAGCAAGGTTTGTTTGGATGATTTCCAAGTTACCGCTCCTCCACCTATTGTGAAAATATATCCACTTGTGGATTTTGATTCTTTTGAGCCGGTGATCCAATTTGCATCACAATATCCTTCTATAACAGCGGGATACTTATCATAGTGCAAAGCATAGTCTTGGGTGTACTCCAAATAATCCAAAACTCGTTTCATAGCCATCCAGTGATTTTGTCCAGGATTACTTGTGTATCGACTCAGTTTACTTATAGCACAAGCTATATCTGGTCGTGTACAATTCATGATGTACATTAGACTTCCCAACACTCTAGCGTAGTCTCGTTGAGACGTGCTTTGTCCTTTATTCTTTGTAAAGGCAAGATTAACATCAATTGGAGTCTTTGAAGTTTTGAAGTCTAAATACTTGAATTTTTCCAGGACATTTCTGATGTAATGAGTTTGAGATAATGCCAAACCTTGAGGAGTTTTGTGAATTTTAATACCCAAGATTAAATCCGCAACTCCCAAGTCTTTCATATCAAACTTGCTAGTTAGCATACGCTTAGTAGCATTGATGTCAGCAATATCTTTACTCATTATTAACATGTCATCCACATATAGACAAACAATGACTATATGATTTGGAGTGTTCTTAATGTAAACACATTTATCACACTCATTAATTTGGAAGCCATTTGACAACATTGTACTGTCAAATTTTGCATGCCATTGTTTAGGTGCTTGTTTTAGTCCATAAAGAGACTTAACAAGTCGACATACCTTCTTTTCTTTCCCAGGAACCATGAACCCTTCAGGTTGTTCCATGTAGATTTCTTCCTCCAAATCTCCATTTAAGAAGGCTGTCTTTACATCCATTTGATGGATTTGAAGATCATACACGGCGGCCAAAGCTATTAGCATCCGTATGGATGTAATTCTGCTTACCGGAGAGTATGTATCAAAGTAATCAAGGCCCTCTTTTTGTCTATAACCTTTAACGACCAGTCTAGCCTTGTATTTGTCAATAGTACCATCAGCTTTCATTTTTCTTTTGAAAATCCATTTGTAACCTAAAGGTTTGTTCCCAGGAGGAAGATCAACCAACTCCCATGTGTGGTTGCTTAAAATGGATTCAATCTCACTATTGACTGCCTCTTTCCAATATGGAGACTCTGAAGAAGCCATTGCTTCTTTATAAGTTTGAGGTTCATTTTCCAATAGGAAAGTCATAAAATCTGGTCCAAAAGAAGTAGACGTCCTTTGACGTTTACTACGTCTTGGATTATCATTATTTGGCATACTTCCTTTTGTACCTTCTCTTGGTCGTTTTGTGCTGACACTTGACGATTCATATTCACTTTTATACGGATATATATTTTCAAAGAATTCAACATTATCTGATTCCATAACCGTATTAGTATGAATGTCAGGATTTTCTGATTTATAAACCAGAAAACGATATGCCTTACTATTCTTGGCATATCCTATGAAAACACAATCAACGGTTTTTGGTCCTATCTTTTCCCTTTTAGGTTTAGGAACTTGTACCTTTGCCAAACACCCCCACACTTTGAGGTAATTCAAGTTTGGCTTTCTTCCCTTCCACTTTTCATATGGAATGGATTGTGTTTTGCTGTGGGGTACACGATTAAGTATTCGACTAGCTGTAAGAATAGCTTCCCCCCATAAGTTTTGGGGTAAACCCGAACTTATCAACAAGGCATTCATCATCTCCTTTAAAGTTCTATTTTTCCTTTCCGCAATCCCATTAGATTGTGGCGTGTAAGGGGCAGTAGTTTGGTGAATAATGCCATATTCCAAACATATTTGTTCAAAAGGAGATTCGTATTCACCGCCCCTATCACTTCTTATCATTTTTATTCTTTTGTTAAGTTGTGTTTCAACTTCATTTTTGTATTGCTTGAATGCATCTATAGCCTCGTCTTTACTACTAAGTAAATAAACGTAGCAGTAACGAGTGCTATCGTCAATAAAAGTTATGAAATACTTCTTTCCACCGCGAGATGGTATTGACTTCATATCACAAATATCCGTATGAATTAAGTCTAAAGGTTCGGAATTCCTTTCAAGTGATTTGTAAGGATGTTTCGCAAATTTAGACTCAACACATATTTGACATTTTGATTTATCACATTCAAATTTAGGCAATACTTCCATATTTATCATTTTCCGCAAGGTTTTATAATTAACATGTCCCAAACGTGCATGCCATAATTCATTTGACTCAAGTAAGTAAGAAGAAGCTTGAACTTTATTATTGATAGAAACAGTCATTACATTCAGCTTGAAAAGGCCCTCACATAGGTAACCTTTTCCTACAAAACTATCATTCTTAGTTAATACAACCTTGTCAGCAACAAAAACACACTTAAACCCGTTCTTGACGAGAAGTGAAGCTGACACTAAGTTCTTACGTATTTCTGGAACGTGAAGAACATTGTTGAGAGTCACAACCTTGCCCGAGGTCATTTTTAGGCCTATCTTGCCATAACCTTCAATCTTTGCTGTTGCAGAATTTCCCATGAAGAGTGTCTCATTAGGTCCAGCGGGAGCATAGCTAGTGAACGCATCTTTATTTGCACAAACATGGCGGGTGGCTCCAGAATCAATCCACCATTCTTTCGGATTTCCTACCAAGTTACACTCAGAAATCATTGCACAAAGATCTATCTCTTGCACTCCTTGGGAAATAGTATCTTCTACCATGTTTGCTTGACCTTTATTATTTTTGGCATTCTTTGGGGCACGACAGTCTACAGCCTTGTGTCCATATTTGCCACAGTTGCGGCAATTCCCCTTGAATTTCTTCTTTTTCGGCTGATTGTTTGGTCCAGAAGGTTTCTTCCTTTTGTTGTTCTTTGGTGCATCATTTGTCTCAACGATATTTGCTCCCATTACTGTTGAACTTCCACGAGCAACCTTCTTCTCTGCAATCTTGTTGTCTTCCTCGATCCTCAAACGAACAATGAGATCTTCGAGTGACATCTCCTTGCGCTTGTGTTTCAAGTAATTCTTAAAGTCTCTCCACAAAGGTGGTAACTTTTCAATTACCGCAGCCACTTGAAACGCCTCATTGATGACCAAACCTTCAATAAGAAATTTATTATTAATAGGATAATTAATACTTCTAATATGAGCATTAATTTGGATCATACCTTCAGCAATGAGATCATGAATGATCACTTGCAGCTCTTGGACTTGACTTATGACAGTTTTACTGTCCACCATCTTAAAGTCCAGAAATTTGGCGGCTACAAATTTCTTCATCCCAGCATCTTCAGTTTTGTACTTCTTTTCAAGAGCAAGCCAGAGCTCCTTCGAAGTTGCAGCAGTACTGTAGACATTGTATAAGTCGTCCTCCAGTCCATTCAGAATGTAGTTTTTACATAGAAAATCAGAATGCTTCCATGCCTCAATAACAACGAAACGTTCATTTTCAGGAGTATCGTCTGCCGGGACAGGAACATCCTCCTTAATGAATCGTTGCAAACTCAGCATGGTCAGATAAAAGAACATTTTTTGCTGCCACCTTTTGAAGTCAATCCCGCCAAACTTTCCCGGCTTTTCAGCCGGTGCTGGCGCAGGGGGCGGTGCAGATGCAGGGCGGCTAGAGCTTGCACCAATAGAAGCATTTGGTGTACCAGAAACACCGTTGTTATTTTCTGTGCTCGTCATTATTCTGTAAAAACAAAATAATACGGTCAGATTCAAACTATCTGATTTAATGTACAGTGAAGATTTTATATCTTCAAACTGATTTAATGTACAGTGAAGTTTATATCTTCAAACTGCAAATAATAATATAAATATTTTAATAATTCGGAAGTTTTTAATCTTCTGAACGGATTAAACACACAATAATTTTAATAATCCGTTGAAGTATTTAAATCTTCAAAAACGGAATATTAAATTTGGAGTAGAAAATCTTTTCAGATTTTAGTCTCCACAAACAGCCTATTATCGATTAGCAGACCAAAATACAAATTAGATTTCTTATCTGCACTTTCGATAATGACAAAAAACAGAAATAGATGAAGTAGAAAAATTCCAAGCCAACAGTATACACTGCCTGTCCTTAAGAAATCTAATCCCCTCACAGTTACCCAAGGTTTATGGATTAATTTCTCCCAGGATAGAATGGAATTATCCTCACTGTGATAGCGGTAATTCAAATCACAGTGAACAGCGAACTCAAATAATGGTAGCAAATCACACTGACTCAGAACTTCTTTTGTTTTGAAAACAAATGCAAGAGTAATGAGAGAGAGAGAAAGTATGAAATTTTTGGATGATTAAAATGAGGCAAAATGCCTCTCTATTTATAGCCACAAGATTTGGAGTGAAAAGACATGAAGGTGTCTTTTGGTGAAATGGCTGTTCATGAAAGGCAGCCTTCAAGGTGGCTGTTCAATGAAAAGGCACCTTTTCATTGGTGAAGTAGCTGTTCATGAAAGGCAGCCTTCAAAGTGGCTGTTCAATGAAAGCACCCTTTCATTTGGAATAACTTTACAGCAGCCCACCTTTGGAATATTTGCATAAATAGTCCACTTTTTAATTTCGTTACGAAAATGGCTCCATATCAAATATTAATATAAAATATTAATATTTATTTCATTTCCCATTCACACCACTTTACCTTCCTTCCAAACCCAACAGTATCTTATAAGGAAATTATGTATCTTATCTTTAAGCATAAGAAATATAAATAACCAATATCATTAAGCATAAAAAAATAATAAAAACATAACAGAAAAATAGATTAAAAAAATGTACCGGTGAACCTACCGTGAAGGACGCCGAAAATATGGCGTTAAGGATACCAGTGAATCTGCCGTAGCAGCAGATTGGATTAAAGAAGAGAGAAAGGTTGTTACGGTTTGGGAAAAGTGACAAATTGTTACCTTCAATTGGAGAAAAAAGTGGATTAAGAAGACTTGTTAATTTGCTCGTTGTGATTTTAAAACGAATGGAAAAGAGTAGAGAAAGAGAGAGATAAAATGACATGAAAAGAGTATGCCGCTGTGATTTGAAATTATCTCCGACAGACAGTCGTCAGAGAACAAAACCAGATCTGGCCTCGTTTTAGCACACTCTCCGACGGTCAGCCGTCGCAGAAATTATTTCGTGTTTTTTTGCTTTTGTTCCAGCTATCATCCGTGGTTAAAAAAATATTTTTTAAGGGGTAAATTTTCCCATGGCCACGGGTTTCTGTCGAAGGATAAAAACAAATTATATTTTGCTCTGTTTCGACAGTTGTCTGTCGGAGATTCGGACGGGCAAAATGCTGTTGGAAGTGTCCCTCTGAAAAGGGCGTGTTTCTAGTAGCGAGTGGGGTTGGTAGAGCTTAAACTCTGTCACAGGTAATTAAAAGATGTTTGGGCTCCATGGCGAGGGCCAATAGTGCTTATGACTTGTAAATCCTTACTTGAATTTTCTTTGGCTTTTTTATGTGTCCCGGGAGTCCTTCAGGAACCATGTGTTGTCCAAGAGGGAAACAATTTGACCTACGTAGACCATACTTCTCATTTGAAGACAATTTATACAACTCTATTAACGAGATTCTTGCATCTTCACATTATACCCCTCACCACCTGCCATCTTCCTAGCTTGTACACTTAAAAGTTCAATCTGGTTTCAATGAGCGTTACTATTTCCCCACAAAAGGGATCCCTTATACAAATGGCTTAGAGAATATATAATCTAAATATTTCTTGATTTTATCGAGCAAGAAGTCTGTATAAAGAAAGTTAATAACTTACCATCTAAATAATCATTGCTTAGATCTTTTGTTTATTAAAACAAGAGACGAACTTCCAAAAGATATGAAATATCATAAACAATATTTATCATCTTATATCTTAAGAAATCCATGCAAACTCATGAAACAAAATAGTAATCTAATGGCATATAGTAAATTACTGAAACTTGTTGAAAATTTGAATTTCATTTGAAGTCATTATTGTAGGTAAGTTTCCTCTATGATATTGTATTTGTACCCACCTATTTTAATTGATTGAGGCCATAACTGCAACATCTTCAAATTGCTGATAACAATAGAACGTATAGTACAGTACATTTTTAGATGTGCACTCGACATGATATTTCTTGGCTTTAGACATACACAACCATACTGCCCCCACAATCAACCGCAAGAACCAGGATCGAACATGTTCAAAACGCAAACCTTTCGTTGGGAGAGTGCCATAACTTTAAGCAAAATTTGTTGAAGAAAGAGACTCAAGGAGGTTAATAGTTCTTGCCATGTGATATGAGTGTTCATATTTGGAGTGAGGTTGTGGAAAGTTGGACTCATGTGATAAAGGGGTTCATAAAGAGTGCCTTTATTACAAAATTAGGGTAATATTCAGAGAACTGCTTTATTTTTTAAATAAGGGCTCACCACATGTCTAGGTGATTCTTTTACCTTTGGGACTATCAAATGTTTAATTAGCTTCAAAGTTGAAAAAGAAAAAAAGACCCCACCCCCACCCAAAAACGCCCATTCCCAGTCTTAATTGCATATACCACTATCAACATCACGCAACCTTGGATTCTAAAATAAATCTTCAGAGCATGTGATTTTTGACTAATCTTTAATGAAGAAACCAGCAGATAGAGGTATGGACATCCCCGATTCGTCAAGCAGCATTTATAGGGGAACTATATTAAGCAAAAGGCTGGTTAAGTTTTTGGGTTTTACCAAGAATTACACCGGCCTGTGTTTAACTGATATTCACGGAAAGTGTAATGATCAAAAGTTCACAACTTGGTAAAGTTTACCACCGTTTAGCTAAAGATGAAATTATGTAATGATCAAAAAGTTCACGACTTGATTAATTTTTCACCTAAAACATAATAAGCGTGAAAGACCGTGGCCATGGTTAAAAGGCTTCCTCCAACAACATGATATAATTTTCTACTATTATCTTATCATGAATCAACTCATAAATCTTTTTACCTTCCAAGATAAATGGCATATCTCAATAGTAAATTATTTTTCCCGTCGAGCTTTTTTTTCTTTCTTCGTTTTATCAATGGGGTCGAGAGAGGCTAGGGTTAATTATGTCAGCAACTGCTTCATCCGTAATAAGTGGAATGGACATAACTCTTCAATGCCTTAGTTTATGATGATCAACAACACAGAGAGGCATGTCATCAGTTTTTGTGTGGTATAGTTCTTTCATTAATCAGGACCACAAGCATGTAGGTTTTGATTATAGTAATTCACAAAGGAGACACTGTATTAAGAGATAATAAAAGAGGTTTTGATTAATATCCACTAGATCTACTTCGATTTCAGTAGAAATCAAAGGGAAAAAAGAAGTTAAGAGAGGACTCTATATGTAGTACTCCCTCCGTTTAAAAAAGGATGAACCTATTACTATTTGAAGGGTCAAACAAGATTATGTTTGACCACATGTCTTACAAATATTTTCTAACTATTTGAATTGTTAATTATTGTGACTTATAGTATTTTTCATGTAGTTTCTAAATATATAAATTTTATTTCAAAAAATTTAAAAATTCAATGTGCAAATTCCCGGTCAAAATTAGTCAATTTGACCCTCGTACTCCGCAAAGGTTCATCCTTTTTGAAACGGAGGGAGTACTAGTTAATCTTCTTATAGAAATTAAATTGAATAAAAACCTCAAACAAGAAATTCTAGTAAAAACCCCATATATAATATGTAGTTGAATATTTGTTATCTTAACAAGTTCGCGATTCCTGTCGGATGAGACTCTCGGTGATCCAAATTCCAAACATCATTTTCCAAGTGGATGCTATGCTCTTGGAAATTCAACTACATCTTAATTAGTATGTTCGTTCCAAATATTCTGGCATGAACTTCTAGAAAGATATAGTTGAACACAATAGATAAAAACATAAAAACCAAACAAACATTTGGGAAGGAAGCTAAGGAAATAAAAGGAAACCAAAGAAAGAGCTGCCAATTGTAGATTTGTAAGTGTTGAAATATATCCTAAATTTCAAGTAGGAGATATGGAAACTTTTTACGTGCAGTAAAGAGCATGCAGAGTTAAAATTACTTACTTTTTTTTTCTTCTGATGAAAATTTGCTTTTGAAAATGATTCTCTCAGATGTTTCTGGGAGAGAACACAGCTTTCCGTGTAGGAAGATTTCAAGGATGAAAGCATACATATATCCGATCTCATGTTATTAGCTCCAAAGGATGAGTCCAAAGGGATAGCATGATCCGAATTCACTATTCAATTTCTTGAAAGAAATAGTACAACAAATGAAATGGGATCAATGCGATCCCTTTGGACGCTTCCTTCAGTTGCAGGGAAAATCAACGAATCTTATAAGACGATCCAAGAAAGTACACTCATGAAGAAGGGCGTGTCGCACGTAGGGGCCGGGGTGAAGAAATCTCCTTCTCTTTTATTGAATGAAAAACAAAGTCTTCAATAGAAGTCCTAGCTAGGATGTATCATGTTTTTTTTTTTGGTTACCTTCTTTTTTCTGATGATGGATTCCTTCTCATCTTCTTTAGAACTTCTTTTATGTTGCGTTTGTGTGAGAAAGAACTCAAGGAGGGAAAGAAGAAGGGGGGGAGACAGAAGAAAGTGGTCTAATGGTGACTCAATTTAAAAGAAACCACAAGTGCTCTAACAACGTCTAAATTTATACGTTTTAAACTCATGTAATTCGCTTATTTTATAGTCTTTCAGATTTTCTGGGCAAATCATGAGGACAATTTTCTCCCTTTTCTTCTGAAGATATTTTTTAATTAGTAGACCCCATTCTCTAATAAACCCGACACATGGGAGGAAGATTTACCATAAATGGGTCCACAGTCACTTGTTAAAAATACCCAACAAGTTGGATGGTAATAAACTTGCTGCTTCTCTCAACTGGTTAATTATTACTATAATTATTTTCCTTCTTGTTTATTTTTAAGATGGTCCCAGATTCCCATCGAGTTCTCCCTCCCACACCAAACTTTCATTTTATGCTTGTTTAATAAGGAACGTCAAAGAACGAGTGTAATTTAAGCTAAACATAGAGATACCCTTTATGATGTTATCTTATACTAGCTCAACAAAAAAAAATACATATATATGGATTCGAGTTGTAATGCTATTTAACTATTTAGTATTAATGTGAACTACTCCTTTAGTATCAAATATAAACAGACGAGTACTATGAATGCGTTTGATGTCTGCTAAATACAATTGTGTTAACAAATTAAAGACTCAAACTTCCTCTTTCAAGTTCAATTTTTTTTAATAAAATGTAAAACGTTTAACTAAATAAATACAGTAAAGCTTAAAAATACGTTAATCTCAAGTAACCTCCCCAAATCTCTAAGTGCCAACTTTTAACTATACATATTTCATAGTGAAATTTGACTTTTCCTCCAGAATCGTTAACAAATACTTGTAACTTTTATTTAGTTAGACATAATAATTGCTTAAAAACGCTTCTAAATTTCTTTATTTGTTTTACTAATAAGGAGAACTATATAAGTAGCTATCTATCTGGCTTTTGTTGGACTTTAACATGATTGAGTTTTGTTGAAACCACTTTCGAAGTGATGCTTTAATACTTTCTTTACTGAAGTCTAAGGATTGTAACTTTAATAATACAACTTTAGATTACTAAAGTATATATAAGGTTTGTAATATCAATTGTACAACTTAAAATTGTATTCATTCAGGCATGCTGGATAGAAAACTACATATATATCATCCATCCCAATTTCGGTCTCTTATGACTTATGAGGACCCGATGATATGTTTATTATTTTAGCCAAACAACGGTTTTAAAGGTTGGCTCAAATTTAAAAGTGGAAACTACTAGTGTTTGAGAGCAAAATATTCTAGATGGATCCATTTTATGAATTTCGGTTTTAGAATATTTAGCGTGTATGGGTGCAAGAACAATTTTCCTACAGTATAAAAGAAGGGCAAAGATTAGGAACTGAAGGTCTTAACTCATAGTAATTGATAGGGGACCTTATGGTGATCTGCAATTATTCGTAATTGAGAAATTTTCCGCTGACCTGCCAAACACTGTCTAGTCCCTTGTTTTTCCTTGAACCAACTATCCTTTTACATAAATAGTAACCCCTAATCTTGTTTTTGGTTCAGTCTTTTTCTAATAATCCCATCATAGATACATGTCTACAACATTAATTAATGCGTGCACGGATCACTTTCAATGACGGAAAAATCCAAAAGAATGGTGCAGAAAATAGGAGCTATATAAGTAGGCGTTTGGCCGTAGAAATTAAAAGAAATTGAAAAATAGTATTTGGAAGTGAATTTGAAAAATTATATTTTGAAGTTGAAGTTGAGTTTGGATATGCACCACCTAAAAAAAAAACTTGAAGTGTTGTGAATGGGGAGTTTTTTAATTTTCTTTTGAAAAACTTAAAGAAGTAGTCAAAATCAATTTTTGATTTTTGAAAAACTCATTTTAAAAAATCTACAAGAACTTACAAGTTTTTGAAAAAAAAAGAAATTATGGTGAAATGCCTCCTAAGGATATTTTCCCACTGTTAAAGGAGATGAAAATTTTCATTAGGGAAAAGAAAAGAATTAGGCACCAACCAAAACGATTAAAGTATACGGTGCACAAAGCACAGGTATGGCCATATGAAGGTTAAATCAGTGTGGACAACTTTGCGAGACTAGACTTTGTATTTGCTCCCTCTAATGGGTTACTTATCTGGCATCTACAGTGTTGGAACAAAAATGATTTCTTGTCCTTACGGAAATTATAAAGCCACTGCACACTAGGTGTATAATTATTCCTTCAAGATTTACAGTCAAACGAATTATAGTAATTAAGCAAATAATTAATTTTTGTGTTTGTGAAAGAAATTTTTTTATTTATCACCAATCAAACCTTAATAAATTTGACTTTGTTCCATCGCTATTGATCTACTCAGCAAGTAAGCTAATAAATCAGAAAAAACTTATACAGAGATTTTATACCATCCTTACAGTAACTACTCTATCTACCCTCCTCTCTCTATGTGTACTTTGACTCTATCCATTCCACTTCTTTATGTTTGCTGTTTGTACTTGGTATTGTCTATGTGCATGCTTCCATCACTCTGTTGCATAGGACTTGAGGTCGAATTATAAGCTTATTCGAGTATGCCCCATTTCGCACCCTCAAGATCTCATACACCAATATATGCTGCTAGGACAGCTAGTGCAAACAGAAAGAACTATTAGTACTGAAATTCTCGTTTCACTGTACAAATTTTGAATGAGTGATTCTACTAATAGCTAGACTTTTCCAGTGTACCAAAAGAAAAGTAACTATACTTCCCCTCCTTTATTTCCAGTTGTGAATATTTGAGAGCCGACATACATTTATAATGCCTTAAGGCTAAGATGGAGTTTGATTGCTTGAATTGGAGATGTGACCTCTTCATAAAATTCAGCATCACCAAAATCTTGTTTGGTTGTTTAATTAATCTCCTTATTGAGTTACGCAAAACCTTTATTCCACCCATATTATTTAGTTTGTGTGAATTATTTTCTTTCGAATATATAATGAAAGGATGATCTTTTTTAATATTCGAAAATAATTTAACTTTTAATTTTGACTATCAATGAGAAGCTTTTACACTTATGCAAGTGCTATGCAATATCTTAATCTGCAAACTTTCATTATGTAGGTGAAGATTTGAATTCCCATACATTTCCCTTCCCGGGCTCTATGTATAGCCAAAATTTTAAAATATGCAAAATTTCTTGGATTTTCAAGTTGATTTGTATGATTATTTTCCGCGAAAAAAGGGGTTGGAAAAGAAATAAGTAAAAACGAATTGCATAAACAAATAAAAAGCAAATTGTCTCGAACATTTTAAAATGTAGAGATTAGTTACATGAACTTCTTATGTTTTGCATCTGCATTCTGGTTCTACAAGTTCATCGGTTTGCACCAGACATGCTTGCATTTGTTGAATCCATTGTCCCTAGAGAAGGGCAAAGTGGATTTGTTTTAAAAGAGTGAGAGCTCCAAAACTTAATAATCCAAATTATAATTACTGTTAGTAAGTTGACCGCTGATGATGATAAGTGATTATATATGATGCTAGATTTTGTCCACACTATTGAAACATCAAAGGACCACTAATAAATAAATAGAAAAAAGGACCACTAATAGTCCAATATATACAGTGAAAGACTTTGCTCTGGTGCTGGGTAGGCCCCCGCCATATATATGTAACTCGTTTAACTACCATTGGAAAACATTGGGCCACAATAAAAGAAAAAAAAGAAGATAGCGGAGGAATAAGTGGGGTAGTTAAGGTTAAGGAATACTGTGGGATGTGAAAGAAAAGCAAGTGTTTGGTTTTTGTTTCGATCCTTATGGGCTATTGGGAAAATAATGATCGCAAAAGCTTTATCCAAGACTAAGAAGGGTTCATTCTTGAGGTACAAATGTCTCTCCTTTATTATAAATGGAAAAAAACACCTGCCCTGGCTTTGTTACCCATGTCATAGACATAGAAAAGAACCAGACAGTTGTTTGCCTATATTTCTGCAATGCTCAGCTGGCTTTTTCTTGCTCTTCATCTTTTACTTGTTGATTTTTTTCACTCACATTTTATACATGAATGGAGTTCACTGTTTTCCTCTCAGTTAGTCAGTCATCAGTGTCACCTCCCACATTCGCTAGATTGTCGTTCAAATGCACACAACAAATGTTAAGAGTGGTCTCTTCACAGCTCATACTAATTAATGATTTTTTCTCATTTCTCTCACAAGTACAATCAAGTAAGAAAATATGTATTGTTTGGTTCAGCCTGTTGGCTTGTTTCTTGTGGGCTGTTCATCAGTCATGCGGATATAACCCTTGTGATAATCTCATTATTGGGGTACTCACGTACCAGAGGCGACGAGTCAGAGACGGATTCAGAATTTTAAGTTAGTGGGTTGTGGATCATATTTCTTTTTATTTACTGGTTTCTGAATAAATTATTCATACAATGTAAGTGGATTTTTAACATAAATATGGGGTCTAGACAAAAATTACTGCGTTCCGCCGAACCTGTAGCTTAGCCTCTAAATCCGCTACTGCGACGAGTAGCCCATATCTATACATGCACATACAGCTGAATATTTTTTTAAAAGAATAGACTCTCCAAATAGTAATATTGTAACATAAATTGGGGAGGAGAGTAAAAGAATTGATTAAAAATAACAGAATTAGAAGTTGACTTGAAACAGGCTGGATAACTTTGACCCCATAATTCAGTAGGAGACTCAAAAAATATAGTCATTGTGCATGAGACTCCAACTAAGGATTTAAATCATTAGTTTGATACCCTTTCACCACTAGGCTGAAGAACTTTTGTTAAGGAGATTCAAAAACTAATATATATCCGTACAAAAATAGCTTTCATATATATGCGCAGTATAATTTTTCGACGAAAGGGTATCAAAATTGATAATCTTGAATAATCCTGGGTATGCCCCAGCCCCATATATACTCCTTTTTTATTTTAACCAAATTAAAATTACTCGAGAAAGTAAATTGTAACCAGGAATATGGAAAACCAAAAGAAATGGAAGATTAGAATTGACAATAATATAACTGATCACCCCGTAGCCAGAATTTTTTCTTATGGGTGATCAAATTAGGTCAAAAGCTATTCAAAATAGAGTTTATACTTGGGAAAAGTAATGTATGACCTCTATCTAAGGAGTAATTTATTGGTGAAGGATTTTCGGTTTACCATCCTTGATCCTAATAAGTAGCTCTGCCTGGACGGCTGGACCTGGTGTTAAAACACATTCTGAAGAAAATAGCGACATATTTTTCATAATTTAATTGATACTGAATTGTTCATATCTAGAACTATGGAATTATTGTCGACTGGACCAACGTTAAATGCTTACTACAACTGCTTATGAACTGGAGGTTTTTAATTAAGAATTGGACCACAAATCCTCAACGTCAACAGTTTTTTAGTTTAGGCCCTTCCCTAAACTCCTATTTGGAAATTTCTTCTCTGCATGTGAATGCAAGGACCACGATATATATTGCAGTAGTAGCATTTGTCAACATGCAGTGATCAGCACCTTGGTCGGCTTCTTGGTTCACTATTTGTAGCCCATATATACGTTATTTAATTTTGAGATATATAAGATATATAGTTTAAGCTGATATAAAGAAAATCTTGAGCATTCACTAAGAAAAACATATATAGGTCTATATTAACTCGTTGTCCAGTTTATAATTTATTGGTTGGCCATACGCTGGTTAAGTAAGCCATGTTGATCTGAATGTCTTAATTGTGTCATAAGTTGTCTAGGGTTTAATTAGCATTCAACTTTATTCCGATGGTCTTCAGATTAATTGTAATTTTAACAGAAAAAAATTAGAACAGATCTGTAGATTAGTTTTCAATGGAAACCAGTTGTAATAGGGAGTTGTTTTTCTTGCTTGCTAGCAATAGTAGAGAATGAACTTTCAAAGTTACAGACACAGCTAGGAAGGTCTTCGCTAAACGACATCGTCTGAGTCCCACTCCAACCCCCACCCACTTACCCGTACTTTATCCCCCAAACCCCCCCAATTGTCATTATTTTTTTGCCTCAAAAGTCCATATGGCGTTCAGTCTCAGAGATTAATGTTGTGGCCAGAGTGCCTGACCAAGAAGGCAAGAATTAGCTAATGCCTAAGCTTAGAACATTACCACTGTACTCTTAATTCTTTTGAGCTACTTAATAATTAACATTCCCAATGCAAAGAGAAAACGTACCTATTATTTAGCTTGGTTAAAGATTTTATATATGTATATGTATATGTATATGTATATGTATATGTATATGTATATGTATATAGGGAAAATTGCATAAATAACCGCTCTAGTCAGGATGCCTAAATTATGCACATATTATGCATCAAATATGCAAAAGAATTACTGGTTTTTGTTAAATTGATCTAGCATTGTTCATGCAGCATAATTTTTTCATGTATATATATGTTATAGCGTGTTATATATCAGTGTAAAGATTTCCAAAATGGTTCAAATGGTCCTCAACTACTTCATTTGTCTTACGGTGTAGGATTTGAAGTTCAAACACTTTCATTTGACACTAGAGTCAAACTTTGATATATGAGCATGTTATTGCTATCTCTCTTCATGTTCTATCAACGTTGGCTTTCTCTTTCTGTTCAACCCATCGAGCTACCAACATTAGTTTGTACCCAATTATTAGCTACTTTAGCCTAACCAATTGCATGTTCGGGGATGTGCAAGAGAATACTACATTTATCCTCAATGAATGTTTGACAGGTTTTCGAATTAATGTGTCAAATGATCATGGGTTATACCGCCCATTGTCACAAGATTTTGTGGATTAGATGCTCATATTCTTTCAGGAATTTTTCTCTTCTGTTTTCATGAACTTTGTTTGTCTTTGTAACCTGCAATAAGTATGGTGCATGCCACTTTAAAACATTTATCAAAATTACTTATAATTGCAAAGTTACTACTCCGTTTGATTCATTTTATCATGCGTCTTATTTTTATTTATTTTTGATTGAAGGCAAATTAAAGAATATTAATAAAGACTTTTGAGTCTTATTGCTTTAAATAAAGGCGTGCATAATTTACCAAAAATATTTTTTGAATACTATGACCCTAACCATGTCATGTCATTCTTCTTCAAGAGTGTCATTACGGGTAAAATGACAAAGTTAACAGTAAAAAATTTCAAAAGATCGAAATGTAACCTTCTCTATGAGACATATCAGAAAAGCGAAATTGTACATAAATGAAACATATGGAGTGATGGACAATTTGTTATCCGTGAAAACAATTCAATGCTCATGTAACATTAGGTAATCAAGAACATATGGTATATGCAAAATAAGTTATTCTATCCAAAGAGAGACTTGTGGACTGTCTTCTTTAGAAACAGTCCACTCATTTCACTATGAGCTTTCTCTTTAATTTAAAACCAACGTACGAGGGTTAAAGATGGCTTTCGAACAAGCAATTTCGTTCTTGACAAGGCAAGAACATTCTCGCATTCCAATGGCCACAAGGACTTCCATGTTTGTAAATGTTTTCGAATATTCTCATAAAAATAAAGCCACTTTAAAAGAGATTGAATACCACAAAATTAATTAAGCGCCCCTAAAACTTTCTCTCTTTCCTTTCTAATCACTATCAGCATTTCCTTTGTGTAGAATTTTTGTTCCTCCAAATAGGGCTATAATTATCTTTTTCTCATCACATTCAACTTTTGTTCTTGTGGTCCTCCTTAATTATCTTTGATTTCTGCATCAAGCTTTCCCGGCCCGGGGCCATGCACTTTGGTTGGTTGGAAAAGTGAGCTTACACCTACGTTATATTGTGTCATCCTTTCTTCTCCATGACCAGTGTTCTGAACTAAAGCCCCTTTTTGAGTCCAATCAGCTTCTTTAATTACCTACAACACATTCGGCACTTCTCAATTTAATCAACTTTGACATTACGTAAAGGTGAGATGTATAGACAAACAAACCCTGACAGCAGAATCTTATGGTCCTCAAATATTGTGTTAATTAAAGCACACTTTCTTATAACTGTTCATAATGATGATCACATTCGAGGATGCGCTCAGATATAAACATTAACTTTAAAAGAAAAGGAAAGACACTAAATTAATTCTTTGTGTACTCGCTTTATCATCAACACAAATATGGTTTTGGTATGTTGAGTAATGGAATATAGAGAATGTATGAATCCACCGTAAGAGATGATTCATAAGAGTAAATATATTAGGTGTGCGAACAAAAATTCTCACATGAAAAGAGGCAGAAACTACATATAAGGTGTTAGGATACTTTTAGAGCCCGTTTAGGTGAGATGTTTGGTAACTTAAAAAAGAGACACTTACAAAAATACCCACAAAAACTTAAAATAATTACAGTCACTACCCACTACTTTCAAATATTACCCGACCTATCCACTAAATTATTTACCCACTCTACCCACCCAGACTTATATACCATAGTTTATGCAGTATACCATAAAGGTATATACCTATAAGGCATAACAAAGGTATACAGTAATAAATGTCTCTCCAGACTTGTACACCATAATTTATGCAGTATACTTTATAGGTATACACCTATAAGGCATAACAAAGCTATACAATAATAAATGGGTAGGTTGGGTAAATACTTTTAGTTTTATGGGTAGTATAATTTGTAATGGGTATGACTTGTAAATATTTTAAATTTTATGGGTATAGAGTGTAAAAATTTCCTTAAAAAATTTTGGACTTATAAGCCATAAGTGGCTTAAAAGCCACTTTTTGAGAAGTTAGAAAATCCTAACTTTTAAGCCACTTTTTGACTTATAAGCCACTTAAAATAAGATGCTTATAAGCCCACCCAAAGAGACTCTTAATGACGTGAGAATGTCTTTGTGGGAAAACTGTGTGGATTTGGACCAAAGCACACACTATCATATTATGTTAAAGAGTATGTTTCGACTAATATATACTAACAACTGGTATTAGAGCATATGGTTCAGTGAGATGAGTATGGCGAAGCGCTGGGGTGGAGTCGGTTTGTTTTCCCTTTGTGGTAAACATTGCAAAAAGAATGACACCATAAGAGATGGTTTGAACTTTTGGCCTTGCTAAACAAAATCTTAAAAAATTGTCTTCGTTACCCATTAGGCATAAGTTATAGTTTTGCTTATAAGGAAAGACATTTGGACATCTCATAAGTTACATATATGAAGATAGTATGTAAATGTTTTGTAACTCAAAAATTTATGGGCTTATAAGCTTTAGCTTATGTGCTTAAAAAGCCAAAAATGAGAAATTAGGAAAGTGGCTTATAAGTCAAAATGCTTAAAATAAACTCACCCAGACGAGGTCTATAATATGTTACCTATTGGCATAGTTTCAACTAATTAAAACTTATGCTCAATGGACACAAATTATCATTAAAATCTAATTAAAACTTATGTTTATAATGCCATCTTTTAAAATACTTTATTAAGCAGGGCCAAAAGTCATACTCTCTCTGTTCCAAAAAGGATGGGATATATGTTTCGAATTTCGAGATTCGAACGAGGTTATTTTGACCATAAATTTGAACATATAATTTTTAAGTTTTTACGAACGATATTTATATATTTAGAAACTACATAAAAAGTACTATAAGTCACAATAATTAATAATTTAAAATATTTAAAAAATATATAAAAATATTACGGTCAAAAATAAACTCGTTTGACTCTCGATATCCGAAATATGTCATCCATTATGGAACGGATGGAGTATATAGCACCTAATTTGTCATATTTTTATAGAAGATTGGAGATGTGTATATAAGAAGAAGCTAGTATCGAGCTTAAATTGCCATAAATACTTAATGTGGGTTACGCAGGATGGATCCTCATATACGTCCAAAAAGGATATGGGTCATGTGAAACTTAGTTCGAGATGCTCGGTGATTAGCTATGTGGGACCTTGTTTGTGGGTTGTGAGATAAAAAGTCTCACCTTACATATTGATAGGTTGAAAAGATAGGGAAGCTATATAAATATAAGGTATATGAATAATTTTATTAATGGTGTGAGTTTTTTTGAAAAAAATTATCCTGAACTTGACCCTTGGCGATAATATTACACTATGTTAATACTCCTCCATTCCATTTTATGTGAGGTCTTTCCTTTTTTATTAATCCAAAAGAATGACACCTTTAGGTGTTTAGTACTCTCCACGTTCCACTTTATGTGTCATAGTTTGACTAGGCACGAAGTTTAAGAAATAAAAGAAGACTTTTGAAACTTGTGGTCTAAAATAAGACATAGATGTTTGTGTGGTTGTAAATCATTTTATTAATGGCAAAACTATAATTTTGAAGTTAAATTATTACTCTCTCCGTCCCAATTTATGTGGCACCATTTGACCAGATACGGAGTTCAAGAAAATAGAGGTTGATCTTGTTAAGTATCAATTTTACCCTTGAAAAAGTAAGAGAGAATATTTGAGTAATAAAAAAGTTGTTGGTAAGTTTAAAAGTATGTAGGGCCTAACAAGGGTAAAATAGAAATGATGCATTAAATAGTTGTCAAATAAGGAAATGTGCCACTTATTTTGGTACAAAAAAAAATGGTGCCACATAAATTGGGACGGAGAGAGTACCAAATTTAGAATGTTGTCATTCTTTTTGGAACAGACTTATGTACAGTGGCAGTGTAAATATTAGAGTATATAAAAGCTTTAAAAAGTATATTCTCTGTGCATGTTAATTTAATGTACCAGGTCGCTAATTTTTTGGGTAACTACTATGCACATGTGACTAGATAATATAAAAAGAATTCTTTGTGATGTCAACGTATAAAAGTTAAATTCGCACAAATAAGCTAAGGCCTAAGGCAGTGGAAGGGACGGTTTTGTCAATGGCATAGATAAGGGTATATAGCATTTTGGGTTTGCAATGGATGGATCATGGATTTGACCAGCGTCCTTGTCTCTTTGTCTCACTTTGTGCTGCCATTATGAGGTATCCAGTACTTCATGTCTGCTGGGTTTCTAATCTTTCCTTTTCATTTTGAATAACAATTAAACCACCAAATTGTCATTTGCATATCCACTAGCTTGTTGCTGATTCGATTCACCAATTCTCTCTTTCTCATTAATTGCTTCGTCTGTCAGGCATACACATTTCCATGATATAACAAAGATTTTCAATATTACCATTTTGCTTATTCTATTAATCAGTAGTAAGTTCGTATCTTCTTACTAGTTGAGACCAAGATTACCGTTTCGTACTTGTTGTATTCTGTTGATAATTAGCAAGTCACCATCATTTTCCTCTTATTTGAGTTGTAATGTTACATTATTGAGCATGAGAGTAACTGGGGATGTTTACAAGCTGTAAGGAAAGTTATTGGGTCAAGTTGATCACTAGTTTCCAAAAGAATAGATAGTTTTAAGCGTTTTATGCATTAATAAAGATAAGATGGTTACTCTGTTCATTGGAAAGCGAAATGGAATGAAATGAGAGAACTGCTAAGGGGAAAGCTTAGCTAAATTTGATTTCAATAAAAAATGCTTGTTATTGCTGACTTAATCAGGAGTCTCATTCGTTATGACAAATACTGCAATGAAAAAACTATGAAAAGAAAGCTTAAGGTGGACAATTAAATCAAAATAATAGTGAGAATGCAATCGCCACCGACAGTTAATTCGATGTTCTTTGCTGTCAAGACTTAGAACTAATCTTATCAATTTTATAGGAGTTACTCCTACTACTTAGTACTAGAGTAGTTTGGCGTCCTATCAAAATAATGCCAGGCTTAGTAGTTATTGTATCATATGCTTGGATATATACATGTAAATAGTTTCATTGTACCTTCTCAAAGTAAGAAAATTGAAAAAAAAAAAAACGTGTTTTAGTTTGATAGTTTGTTAAAAATTAAGAAGTAGGAATAGATTGAGACCGAAAGTAATTTGATTTTCAAGAGTACAATATAGTACATAGTAGAAATGGCACGGGGTAGCTGCTACTAGCCTCTAGGGATGGAGGTATTTAAAACATACTCGGAATTTTCAAAGTAGTTAAAATTAAAGTAAGATGGGAGCAAACTTTCACATTGCTCCTCCTCCTGAACTGAAATGAATCCACATATAGGATCAAAGGAACTAGTTAACCACACCCAACTGCTAACTAAAGAATCACCAAAAAAGAAAAAAGAATCAAATACTAGTATAAACTCCAGCAAATAGAAATGCTACAACGAAAGAATTGAACAACTGATCAAAACACAAACAAATCCTCAAGTGAGACCAAATAACTCTCCTCATCACTAAATGAGTTTACTTTTGTGCGTTGATGGTATTAGGATCATCGAAATTGTTCGTGCTTTGGAGATAATACACGACAAAAGTATTTTTTTTTTACTTTGGAGTTCAAGCTTCACCACCAATTTGAAGTTCGACAATAAAAATTCGAGCTCATATCAAAAGATTCAAACATTAAACCTGTATATTTGAAGTATAAACTCTCATAGTAAGATTGAAGACCTCAGACTCGACGTGGCTAAGCTTTACACATATTGTAAATGTTGACTTTCTTTATAAATAGGGATAATTACAATAAAAGACAAGCAAAAGACGAAAATTACCAAAAATGACCCATATTTTCGAATCTTACCCGAGCTGTCACCCCTTTCCCGAAATAGCAGTCGCCGCAAGTTTATACAAGTTTATACAATTTTATACAAATTTATACAATGTATAAAATTGTATAAATTTGTATAAATGTGTATATGCGAGTGAATAAATCTGTATATTAAGGATGTTTATATGATTTTTTACTTTTTTTGTGTATATTTTTGTATTTCTCTCATTGCTACATATTTATATATGTATATTCATGTATAATTTAATTTTTAGAGGGAGATTTGTGTGTATAAACTTGTCCAAAGTAATGATTTAGACGCAATAAACAACATAAATTCAGTAAAATACAAAAAAGTAATGACACCATTGGCGGGGGAAGGTGTGTGCCGGTGGCTTAGTGGCTGGGGAGGGGAAAATTTGATAGCTAGGGTGTTTTTTATGAAGGAGTGCTAAAATTTGTAATTTCAGGGGTGGGTGCTATGCATGAAAAAAAAAATATGGCCTCCTATTTGTAATTTTGGGTAGTGGGCTGCCTATTCTTGAAAATTTTCCTTATAAATAACAGCCCTAAAAGCAGTTACCTGTGTAAAAATTTCGTATATGGGCCTGTTTGACGCGCGCTAATTGATTTGTAGCCGTCAAAAACAAATTTGCTGAGAAATAGCCATCTCCGAACAAATCCCTGTATAAATCTCATCAAAGGGATAAATCCCATTATTTTGTTATGGGACTTTATATATAAAGCTTCAGTCCCATAACAAAATACTTGGGCTTTGAACAAGTTTTGTTCAAATTCCCAATATTTTGTTATGGGACTAGTCGGGGGTGTTTTTCCAACGCTAATAGAGCTTAAGTGCGCGCGCGAATTTTTGGCTATTCTTCAATGAATTTTGAAATGATGGATAGTCCCCAAAGAGCGCGTCCAAAAATGGCTAGTGATCAAAATTACCCGTTACTTGTGCACTTTTCCAGAAAGAATATTGGACCTTCAAATTCGAGGCCTATTAAATGAGCTGAATTGCAGAACTATGACACCACAGGCAATGATTTGCCTTTATGACCTCCATAACAGTGATTTAGTAAAAAGGGTCTCTGTTTGACTTATAATGACTAAATTTCAAATAGAAATACCCTTATAAATCTTATAATGACACCCGTATCCCCGTCATTCCTTTCTCAGTATGTACTACCTAAAAGACAACACTTATCTTTGACCCCTCTTTCTTAGGTAACACTTGCCCTTGAACCTTACATTCTCCGTCCTTGATAAAATGTTATCTAGCTGGGCAGTATTTGTCCCTTCAATCTCTTTCATGCATTCTCTCAAATAACTCAAAGTATTTTCTAGGCAACACTTGTCGTTTGACATCTTCCTAAAATGAATCACTTGCCAATTCATAACTTGAAATATTGCCTACGGATCAAGCGGATACCATTTTGCTAAAACCATGTTCAATTGAGTTTAAATAGCCAAACTAGTCAATGTTGGGGTCATCCGGTGAAATTTTTTGCATTAAATGAAGTCTGAAGGCTGATTTACAAATATAGGACCTTTCTAGCGTATCATCACATATTCGGGCTTTGTAAGGAAATTATTACAAATTTGGCCCCGTATGAGAGCTTCTAGTGATTCCTAGATCTTTTTCGGCCGCAGTAACAAATTGCTTGGCGATCCACAGATCTTTGTATCAGAAAAGACCTGACAATTGTTAGACCTAGCATTGCTGGCAATTTTACCCGACGTTAGCTTATTTTTGTAAGGCTTTACTTATTGAGGTTAAAACTGTAACAGCAGCGCCAAAACTGTCTACTTTGTGCAAAATTTTTGGTCTTCGGGTGATTTACAAAAATAGGACAGTTTGGCGCCTCGTCAAGATTTAGCCATTGTGAGAAAAGTATTGCAAGAATGACTCATATAAGAATGTTCTTGGAGATCGCCATATCTTTCTATTAGCTAAGATGTGATGATCGCCATGAGCTTTTCTCTAGTGTCATCAGCAACTTTTTTCTGATGGATATCCTTTTTGTAAGACTTTTCTCATTAGGATCAAAATTGTAGCGGTAGTGTCGAAAGTATCTATTTCGCACAAAAACTTCAAGTCTGAAGCAACCACCGTAAAAATTTCGTGCAGGGGCCTGTTTGGCGCGCATTAATTGATTTGTAGCCGTCAAAACCAAATTCGCTAAGAAATAGCCACCTCCGGACAAATCCCAGTATAAATACTGGGGCTTTGAACAAATTTTGTTCAAAGCTCCAGTATTTATACTGAGAAGCTTCAGTAAACTAACCCCAGTATAAAATACTGGGGCTTTGAACAAGTTTTGTTCAAGGCCCCAGCATTTTGTTATGGGACTTTGTATAAAGCTTCAGTCCCATAACAAAATATTGAGGCTGTGAACAAAACTTGTTCAAAGCCCCAGCATTTTGTTATGGGACTTAAGCTTTATATATAAAGTCCCATAACCCATAACAAAATGCTGGGGCTGTGAACAAAACTTGTTCAAAGTCCCCGCATTTTGTTATGGGACTGAAGCTTTATATATAAAGTCCCATAACAAAATACTTGGGCTTTGAATAAGTTTTGTTCAAAGCCCCAGTATTTTGTTATGGGACTAGTCTGGGGTGTTTTTCCAATGCTAATGGAGCTTAAGTGTGCGCGCGAATTTTTGGCTATTCTTCAATGAATTTTGAAACGGTGGATAGTCCCCAATGAGCGCGTCCAAAAATGGCTAGTGATCAAAATTCCACGCAACCACCACATACTTCAAGAAATTGCACGGGTTATCCCCCATAAGGCATGGCGCTAGAACTTTGGCCCCACTTAATAGAATATTTAACAACTGACATACGCTTCGAAAAATCTGTTGGACAATACTTATGTTTCCCATCAAATAATTGTGAGCATACACTAGTTTTGTCTTTGAGGCAGGAGTTTGGAACACTTTAATAGGTTAGAGATCATGAACTGGCTCAATTAGCCACCAGTTCCGCCTCTTAGTAAAAAGTTATTTATGTTTCCCAATTATCCACAAGTGATGGACATGCAAGACATGATACATTTATTCTATCTATCGTGTTAAAAATGATCATAAGTTATATTGTATTGGTATATGTTGTTTAATTGTTCATAATTTTGTCCAACGTTCTTTAAAGAGTCATTCTTATAATCCAAAAATAATATTCTACCGCATTTAAAGTATTGAAAATGAATTTTGCTGAATTATTTTTGTAGAAGACAATTGAATGACATTACAAATATCATGATTATAAGTGTATATGGAGCAACTCAAATGGTTTGTACTCCTAAAAATGAGATTTCTTTTGTAAACAGGTTTTGCCACTGTATGGATTAAAACAAGCTCCAAAATAGTGACATAAAAATTTGATAATGTTATATCATCAAATGGATTTAAACATTATGATGTGGATAGATTTATTCTAAGTTCACAAAAAAATTGGAGCGATAGTATGTCTTTATGTTGATGATATGGTGATTATAGAAATAAATATGTAAGGCATAAAATAAACTAAGTGTACTTATGAGAAGTTGATATATATTAGAGATTAAAGAGAAAAAGTGTGGTGGAGTTTTCTATTGTCAGTCTCACTAGATTGATGAAGTTTTTCTAAAGTTTAATCATTTGGGTAATAAGAAATTCAATACACCATTTGATGATTTAGGCAAGATGATCGTAAATATTCTAAAAGATCTATTAGTTAGTTAAAATATGTTGGAAGCTTAATGTATGTTATGCATTGCTCTAAGCGGTGTATTGCCTTTACAGGTTGGAAATAGTCAAAGTATAAACATAATCCTAGTAGTGAACGTTATAAAAGCATAGTGAGAAAACTTGGTTATCTTACTTTTTTTGTTTTTTGCATTAAATAATAATAGATTTCATTCAGTATTATAAAGATATTGTGATGTTAGTTGGATAAGCACAAGTGCACAACAAGGTAATAAAAATAGTCCATAGTAACGGCAACGAACCATAACTTTCTTATGTACACTAATTGTAAATGTTTAAAAGGTAATAACTAGTTATAATTGTAACAAGTAGGTACTAGAAATTATAATACTTAACAAATGAAAGGTAAGTATAATAATACACTTAGTGAAGAAATAAATTTCGAATTAAGAACTAAGTAAGTTCATGTTAAAGATTTGGTTTGAAACTTCACCCATATAAACAAAAAAAAAAAGTGGTGCTGCTTCAATCAATTTTTGGGAACGAAACTTAATAAGTATTTATAAACGGAAAAGGGTCAAAAATACCTTTAATATATTGAAAAAGGTTTTAAAATACCATTCGTTAATTTTTTGGGCCAGATATACCCCTACAGTTAACCTTTAGGTCCAGAAATGCCTTCAACATTTTATTTAGGCTCAAAATTACCCTAAAAACTAACGGAATTTAAAAAAAATAAAAAATAATTAAGAAAATAAAATAGTAGGGGATATTTCTTACCCATAATATTAAAAAATGATATTTCAAACCAATTACCAATACATTAGAAAAAGTTTTGGCTCTTTTCGTTTAAAAATTATTGGTAGATTTTAAAAATTAGCTACTTGACGTATTATCTGTTTAAAATAAACTTTTGACAAAATATATTTACTATCTGCAGATGTCTATACACAATATAAAATAAATGGGGAGTACAACTAAATACATATATAATGTATGCAATATCTACCGATTATAAAAACCAATTGATGATCTCTCAATATATAGTTAATATTTTTTTATGATTGCTAGATACTATACATTAATTATATATGTGTTTAAGTTGTACTCTATTTTTTCAAACATGCTTATAATTATTTTTCTTTAATCGAGAGTCTACCGAAAACAGCCTATCCAATCTGGTGGGGGTAAGGTCTGCGTACATCTCACTCCAGACCACACTTGTGGAATTATATTGGGCTTGTTGTTGTTTAAGCTGTACTCTTCATTTTATTTTATATTGTGTATATACATCTGCGAGTTGTACTTTTTGTCAAAAGTTTATTTTAAACAGATGATAAGTCAAGTGCTAATTTTTAAAATCTACCTATAACTTTTACTCGGTAAAAACTTACCCGCACCGGGTGTTTACACCCGACAAATAAATAACCGACATGTGTCATTTATTTAACTACATTTATTAGCACTTAACCATGGTTTACACTATTTATTTTACACATAATACAAATAATAATATAAAATCCTTAATAATCTTAACTTGTTGTCAAGCCTGCTATTCTTCGTTCTCTCTTATAACACTAACGCCAAATTAATGCATGTTACATTCGGAGTCCCAAAATTGGCCAATACGAGCTTATGATGTAAGCCTGTATCTAGCAATCACTTAACAAAGAAGCACTTCCTTTGATTTGAAAATTGTTACATGTCATGACATATTCTCAAACTTAATCCCGAAAAGAAAATTAGTAAGTACTAATGTTTTAGTAACTTTCTTAATTAAACACAATAAAGTCTTGAAGGATTTACTAATTGAATTGAATTTAGTAAAGTTTCTTTGGATTGTCAACATTTTAAAGATTTCCAACTAAATTTTACAAATTAAAATTTTAATTATGTGTGAAAAGTTAAATGTTCAGGCATTTCTTTCTTTCTTTCTAGATTAATAAAGAGCTAATCATCACTAAGTTGAGTTTTTAACAGTATGCAAATGAAGGAAAAATGGCACAGAACTAGAGAATTAAGTTAGAACTCTAGAAGAAGAATGAAAAACATAAGAGAAATGAAGCTTAGTAAACGGCAGCCCTAAGTTACGGTATTGGGAATTTATTTCTTTTTATAGCTTTTTATTTATTTGGAATAAGATTTCCTAATATACTATGGTTTGTCTTCAATGGTTAAATTAACTACATTGGGTGTAAACACCCGGTGCGGGTAAGTTTTTCCCCTTTTACTCCCTCTGTTCCAATTTATGTGGCAGCATTTCCTTATTTGTCTGTTCCAAAAAGAATGGCAGCATTCTATATTTGGTAACAATTTAACTTCAAAATTAGAGTTTTGTCATTACTGAAATGATTCACAACCACACAAATATCTCTCTCTTATTTTACACCACAAGTTTCAAAAGTATTCCTTTATTTCTTAAACTTTGTGCCGAGTCAAACTATGACACATAAAATGGAACGGAGGGAGTAAATAAAAAGGGGCAAAACTTCTCCTAATATATTGGTAATTGGTTTGAAATGCCCTTCTTTAATATTATGGGCAAGAAATATCCTCTACTATTTTATTTTCTTAATTATTTTTAATTTTTTTAGAAGTTCATTAGTTTTTAGGGTAATTTTGAGCCGAAATAAAATGTTAAGGGCATTTCTGGCCCTAAAGGTTAACGCTAGGGATATATCTGATCCAAAAGATTAACGAAGAATATTTTTAAACTTTTTATAATAGGTTAGTGGTATTTTTGACCCTTTTCCGGTTTATAAATGCAGGAAGTTATACGAGGCCATAATCAACTGCTAAAACTCATGGTCAACAGGTTGTGAAGTTTGTACATTCATGTTTATAAAACTTTTTCGTACTGTCACTAAAGGATTTTGATTTAATATACCATATTGTAATCATAAATTTTGACAAGGTCTTGAAGAGTCTATACAAGTTTAATTTGAAACACACATGCTTTATACATAAACAACATCGATCACTAAGTGTGAGATTGTTAGTGATAGTATTTAAAGAATTAGTAAAAGGACGGTGTACTAGAAAATGTGCCTATTGTAAAAAAGTATATTTGTTTGGAAATTTTTCCTTATAAACTCCCTAAAAGAAATATAAAAATATGGTTTGCTCTCCAACAAAAGCAAAAGAGACAGAAAAAATAGAGAGGGGGGCAAATAATAATGAAACTGAAAGTCCCATTTTTCAAAGTAAAGTCCAAAAAATTCAAACACTATAATAAAGTGGTGGTTACACAAGGCACACACTCAAATTACTCATATACCCCCCAACGTACAAAGCACGAAAGCAAATTCCATAAACCGTAAACAAAGGGCAACGTAGTCATTTCATAAACCGCCTTACAAAACCGTCAATGAAGAAACACTATATTTGCAGTTGGGGCAGGTAGGTAGTACGGTTGCATATACAGCGATGATGGAAGAGGCGGAGCAGCAGAGCGATTTTAAACTGATTGACGCCGCCGTCAATGGCGGTGATACGATGGCGGTTGATGAAAACAACGGCGGCGGTGGTGGTGGTGGAAAAGTGAAGGGACCGTGGTCACAGGATGAAGACACAGTGTTGAGTGAACTGGTGAGTAAGTTCGGGGCGAGGAATTGGAGTTTGATCGCCCGAGGAATTCCGGGTCGTTCTGGAAAATCGTGTCGCCTTCGTTGGTGTAATCAGCTCGACCCTTCTGTTAAGCGCAAGCCTTTTACCGGTAAACTATTCCTTTTTTTTTTTTTTCTGAGAATCCGTAATTTTAGCATAAAAACTTTTTATAACCTGTTAGAGAAAAATGTGTGTTTGTAATGTGTATTTCATGTTAGATTTTTCTAATCTATCAAGGGTGTATTTTTAGGGCTAATTTGAGTTAGTTATTACTGCTGCAATTTGGAACATTAGGAACAAGTGGGTTCACTTTCATTCCGTGACTAGTGATTGAGTGTTCTTTGCGCCGCGTGCACATATAAGAAGCAATGCTGGTTCAGGAATGGTTTTTCACTTAAAGTGTGAGACTCATCTGTATACAGGGGAGATTTGATATCGTTGACTAGCTTGAGAAGTTGTGATATGACATAAGTATTTAATTAACATATGATTCTAGTCAGCCCATCTACTTTACCAGTTTCGGAAAGAAAATAATTCTGATTAGGCAGTTTCTACTTTTTTAGCAGCGACAGTTTGGGAGCATCCAAATTGAAATGGACACGCAGTTGAATTTATCTTGACATTCTTCTCTCCCTATATGCAGACTTGCAAATGATGCCATTTTCTTAGGTTGGGAAGATTTGCTGTAGCTAAGATTCTTTCTTGCTCTAATTCTTTGGAGTAATTGTTCAGTTATCCTCTGTCATGCCTAACCAACTAGAAATGAGTTTGTTCTCTAGTTCTAAAGTTCTAGTTGTCTCGTGTTGGGATCTCCGTTTATTTCTCTTTTGATGTTACCTTTTGCTGAAGGTGAATGGAATTGTGTTTGATACCATGTTTGATATTATTAGTGTTACGCTTCTTAAGGTGATGAAGTCAATCATATAATTAAGTGAACAGAATTCCTTTCTCTGAGTTGTGGAAAGTTTTTAGATTGATATAGTTAAGTGATTATAATCGGATATGCAATTTCATCTGCTTTGAGTCGGAATTGGAAAATTTGTTTCTACTTAGCAAGTCAAGATGCTTTGGGAAAATAGCTAGTGAGAATGTGATGCTTGATCCCTAAGTTTACCTTCCCGATTCAGGTATAAAGGGAGCTCTACGGATTATATGTATTAAGAGAGAGAGAGGGAGGGGGGAGGGGGAGAGAAGGGGGGGGGGGGGGGGAGGTATTTAGTCTTTGTAGGAAAAAGAAGAAGAAAAGAAAACAGGGTAGAGGAGTCTCGGTTTTTGTTTGTGTTATAGTTTATACAATAGGACTGCTCTTTTAATTTGGTTTACTCACTGCCCTATGAGTTGAAAATTAGAGTATTGGGCATGTGGAACTAGTATACATAAGAAGCTTGATAGTTTATATCCTTTATGACAGATGTGTGTAGAAGCTCCTCCTATGTCTGAAATAGATCCTATTTGTATTTTCACTGCTAAAGGAGCTGCACTTGTTAGGTTTTCTGTAGGATTATGGTGGGATTGAGAAACCATTGCAGTGGTTGAATAAACTACTTGACTGAATTACATGTTTACTTCTTGGTAAAATGTACAAGGGAAACCACTTATGAAATACGCCATGCATTATGTCATGCAATTCCTATCATGAATAGGAAGGATTTTCTGTCTAGTCCAATTTGTTTTTCTCCGCCAAACATTTTAGAGAATTATCTCTTCTCTCCTATCTAGCTTTTGGAGCGATGAATATGTTAAAGGATGCTCAAAAGGTGTTGTTGATTGGGAAAAAAAGGGAGTAGTTTTTTCCCGAAGTTTATTGAGTTTTAAAGTCTGTGATGGATACCTTCTAATTAGACCTGTTTTTGGATATTTTATATTCACCGTTTTTTCTTTTTTCCTTTGCAGTTAAATATCTTCTTTTATTCCAGTTATTTCTTTTGTTTGGAAGTAGAAGATGATCAATCTGCTAATGCCAGAATAACTTAGCTCTGCTGTATATCACAATTTCCCCCCCTAGGTTAAAGTGCATATCCTTAAAGGGGGGTGGGCCACGGATAGGAGGCTATTCTTTTTACATCTTTTTTAGAGATTAAGATCTTTGATCGTAATGTTTGTTCAAGTATTAGATCATAGTTGATGTCATTGATTCCAATGAGAATCCCCTCCATGCGTTTTTTCTGGATGCATGTCTGATAAACCTTAATATGCTGCAGAGGAAGAAGACAACATTATAATTCAAGCACATGCAGTGCATGGAAATAGATGGGCCTCGATTGCAAAGTTGCTTCCTGGTAGAACAGATAATGCAATTAAGAACCACTGGAACTCTACATTGAGGCGCCGGTTGGCTGGGCTTAAAAGGGTCAACCCTACTCACTTTGAGATGTTAGATAGTAGCAACATTGATAGAGTTAAGGCGACATCTGAAGAAACCAGGTCAGGTGATGATCATAATCAATCAAAATCCTTAGAGGGAAGGGAAGCAAGCGTCCAGCAATGCAAACGTACCCTGCTTGAAGACAGAGCTCCAGTGAGTGAGATGTTTGGCGTTCCTGAGAAAGTCACACACCTTGTTTCTGGAAGATGTCATTCCACTATTAATGAAAATAATCCATCTGTTTCTCGCCCAACTGCAAAAGTTGGCGCATTTGATGTGCATAACCTTTCTAGCGCTTCCTTTGCATCTTCAAGAACAGTGCCCATGCAGGGGAATATACTCCAGGCCTTCTCACCTGACTTTGGTATCTGTAAACTTCTTGAAGGTCTATCTGATGAACCTATAATACCTTCGAGCTGCGGGCATGGTTGTTGTTCAGCTCACAGCAAGAGTTCCTCTGCTAGTTCTTTACTGGGGCCTGAGTTTGTCGAATATGAGGAGCTACCTGCTGTCTCTAGCCATGAGTTATTTGCCATGGCCACAGATTTAAACAATATCGCTTGGATCAAAAGTGGACTTGAGAATGCTGGTAAATTACCTGACAAAACCACTAGCGGAAGAGATCATCAAGGTAGTTCTGCTTCAACTCCAATGCCAATGACAAGCTTTGTCTTGCCAGCTCAAGTTGAAAGCTTGAGCTGAAATCATTTTGATGTTCTTTTCATTCTTTTGTGATTAATAGAGTAGAAGAAATCGCCTTAAGCAGAGAAAAAAATCATCGTTTTGCTTGATAGTGTCTGACCGGTAATATAATGATTCTGTGAAGTTAATGTCTGGTTGGCTAAGAAACGGTCATGATACATTATTTTTGTTAGAATTGTCTCAGAATGGCAGAGCTAGATTGTTGGAACCTTTTGTGGCCATATGTTGGACGTAGTATTCTTCCGCAAAACCAGTCTTCTCTGACCAGAACATAGCCATCACTTCAGTGGCATGTTCATCTTTATGTTTCAAATATCGTGCTTATCTTTTCTTATTTTGATTTTGTATGCAACAAGTTCTTAATAGTCTACCGTTTGGCCACTTCAAATTTTCATGTTCATCATTAAATTTTAAAAAAATTCTGTAATTTATTATTCAAAGAAATGCTATTGGATATTTCAAGTTATTTCTAAGAAATTATGAATTATCGAATGGATCCAAAATCGGTTTGAACAACTTTAGTCAAACTTTATTTATTTATGTAACTTAAACCATTAAGAGCATTCTGGAAATGCTTCTAAAATCTTTTTATTTTGAAATGTGCTTTTGTCGAAATAATTTTTCATATGAAGTTTGTAGAGAAGTAGTATGTATTTGATCAACTTATTTGAGAAGTGATTTTTTAAACAAATTGTGTTTGACCAATCTTTCAAAAAAATATTTTAGTTTCTTATTATGAAAAAAAGGTCTTTTGAAATTCATTTCACGAGAATATTATTTGATAGTTATATGATAAATGTTTATGAAAGACTTTTTGTCATTTTTATTTTTTGTTTAATTAGAATTTTAAACATAAAATAAGAACTATCAATCAATATGAATATAAAAATCAATTGTTATTTCCAACTATATTTATTATCTGTTTATTAATTTATACTTTGATTGAAAAGATAACCGGTGATCCCGACTTTTTTGTTTTTGGCAACCATATAACCACTTGCCATTTTGATTATTTCATCCAAACTTTTTTATTTTGTTTTCAATTTTATAATGATACGCTCTAAAAAAGTTGAGCTGAAGCTTCCATTTTTTTAACGTTATGGGTTTGAACTAATTTACAATTTTAGCAAAAGATTTAGAGCTTTGAAGAAGGAAAAGGATAATTTAAATAATTGTAAGAAAAAACACCAAACAAGAAATTAGAGTTTTTACCTTAAATATAAATTTGAAAAAACCATATTGATTTGCCCTTTTGCCTAATCATTAGTAGTTCCAAATTACAAGAGAGAAGGGACTTTCTCACTCACTTGATACTGCATGGAAGTTTAGAAAGAAAAAATGTTAGTGCAAGAATAACATCCTCTAGTTTAAGTATAAAAGTTCAAAACACGAACAATTTAGGAGTTTGGTACTAACTTTTTTTATTTGCTTTGATGTAGAAACATTCATTATTTTTTAAGGAATAAAAAAAAACTGGACACGTTATCACCATTTATTTTGAAGGATATTTTCATTACTTTGCATATGTTTCCCTTTTCAATCAAAAGTTTCATTAAATTTGTTCAATCAAACACTTCTGCTAAAATGTGGGAAGTAGCATTACTATGATCCATTTCTCATGAGGTTTTCCTCCCATAAACATGATTAATGTCAGGCCTACTTAGGTTAGCGAGGTAGCTTTAATTGTTTAATTATGTGTGACCGTTTGATATCTTCATATAAACTAATCATATTCAGATTGGCGGTGGGACCATATCTCTTTCTTTATACTTACAACGAGCACCCGCGCGATGTGCGGTCAATATATATATATATATATATATGAAGAAATACACTAATAGCGTGCCAGATGCGAGTTCGAATTCAGTAATTTTCATCTAAAAAAGAATAATATATTTTTATTACTGATTCATTAAAAAATGAATAACACAAATTTAAATTTAAAAGTTATGAGCTGATTTATAGACACAAAAATATTAATGCTTTATTTAGCTACAATTTCAGAATTTTCCTCTCCCTCCTAAACTCTGTGTCATTTATATAGAACATAAAGAGTATTAATTTAGAACTCAATAACTTTAAAAAGTGCCCTTTAAAAAAGAACTCTATAAATTTCAAATTGTGGTTCCGCCGAAAAATATAAAAGTCTACCTGCAAAGGTGGTCCTTGTAGTTTACCTCTAATTTGTCTTCACATGGAGGTTACACTTGCACCCCATGTAACTTTCACTTATTTGTAGCCCCCTACCTCCAATGTAATAATTAGTTGATTGGAAGTTTGTGTCAAAAGTTGTCAACTTTTGACAAACCCCATGAAGAAGAGTTTACATGAAGATTCTTGGTATTTCTAAAAATGGACAAACCCCATGTTGATTTGGAAGCTGGTGGTATTACTAGTACTCTCCATTTGAATGATGAAATTGTTCTGGAAAAGAAGAGTTTATCAGAATGTTCAGTGGATCTTGAAGGTGAGTGTCAAGATAGTAATAAACTACATTTGTCTAATAAAACTAATAAGAGGGATTGTAGGATTTGCCATTTGAGTTTTGATGCTTCGAATCCGGAATCTGAATTGGGTTGTTCTTGCAAAGATGATTTGGCTGCTGCACACAACCATTGTGCTGAGGCTTGGTTCAAGATTAAGGGAAATAAGTAAGTACTTTTGACTAGTCATTCACATTCTTGCTCTACTAAACAGTTTTATTCTTGCGCTGAATGCTTTGTGCACCGACTGTCCTTTTATACCTTTTTGCTGTTGGGGTATGAATAGTGCTATTAAATTTCTAGGTTTAGAAAATTTTGATTGTGAAATCCCTGCTTGGGTTTTATGTCCAGATGTTATAAATCATTCAGGGAATGCAGCCAAAAGAGTAGATTCCCGTTAAGATAGTGGCAAAATTTGTTGTCTGGTGATAGTGGGAGCTTTATTTAATGGAACAAATTTGTTTGGATGTGGACAGAGCAAAAAGAAAGTGAAAAACTATCTTGTGTTTAATGAAAAAAAGTGAGCAACCGACAGTATATTGGTATTCTTTACTGCAGACTATTGATTTCTTCGATCTGAATCCTTCAGTCTGAAATATGCCTTCACTACTTCATTCATACCACTTCATAGTCTAGTCATTTGATGGAGTATAAATTCCTATATTACTCATAGTTCAGTCAACTTGTTAGAATCATGATACATTCCTGAGACTCTGTCACATCCTTGGATGTGGACATTGCGAAGGCAGCTTGTTTTCGCCTTGTCAGAGTTTCAACAACTTTGTCTATGGAATTTTCTAGTTTGCCTTGTTGTATCAATGACCAGGAACCTTAACATTTGAGGTTTCATTCTGTATGGAGTCGTGCATTTTTTCACATCTAGCTTTTGCAACAAGCAATAGATTAGCTGTTTTACCCTCTCGTGCTTCTCTTTTGTCTCTTCATCCAATGCTCTCTTCTCATACATCATGAAGAAGATTCTCTCTTCTCAGATACTTCAGTCATAACACACAATTCCAGATTGTCAGGCAAGCTAAGTTGTGTGCTCTCTGTATCTTCTACTGGGAAAAAGAAACTAATGTGCAAAACCTGGTTTTATAAAAATTCTGAAAATTCTTAACCAAATGCCAAGTTAGTGATTCATATCTCCTGGCCTGATGTGATTCGAAGCAAATATTTTCAAATGAAAATATATCTAGTTGGCTACATGTTCAAACTAAAAGTATTGTCAAGCACTCAAGCTAAGGATGTGTGCTTGAGGGGGCAAAATGAAATCTGGGTAATTGGAGATGTCTAATTTCCGACTTGATGGATGGTGCGGCGATGGAGTGCTCAATGACAAGTTAATGTTGATAGTTGCCTTGTTGATACACCAAGAAGTATCTGACATTTTTCTGATAGAGGATAGGGTCTTGCTGCTACTTTACTCCTTTCCTGATCATTTTGAAGAGTGTGTGTTGTCTTTCTTGTCTCCTTTACTCTTTCCTTAGCAATTTCAGTGGTTTTTATTTCACGTGCAGCAACTCAAAAATTCTGACATTGCAAATCAGTTGGTTCAAGCTATGAAAGATAAGTACTTCATAAGCTATCATGTCTTTTACTCAGGGTGGGACAATAATGACTTTTTGGCTGTCCGCTAGGTTTTTTCAATTGTTTGATCTTTAGATACTTGTGTCCATCTTATTTTGACATGTTTGGCTGTGTGATATACCTTCTGAACATAATCATGTTATATCTGTAGTTCTGAACATGGACAGATCTTTTAAGTTTGCATGAAGGAACATATACATCTTGACTCGATGAGCTTTGCACTTCAAAATGTGATGGAACACATAAGATACTTGTCAATAGTTGGTTATGAGCTTTTGCAGTGTCAAATATCCTAAAGATCCAGAGAAGAACAGTAACTGTACTGTCCAACTCATTCTTTATGCATGACCTTTTTTATTTTATTGGGTCACCTTGAATCTTATGGAGATACCTTGCATTTTATTTGCTACCTTTTTGGGGTCATCTTTTTGTGTACCAGCAAACTATCAGGAACATCTAATTATTTTCCAATTTATTTTGGTTCACCTTTGAACATTGTTTCTCTGGCATTGTAAGGCCTTGTTGTAAAGGATTGAGTTCATCCTCGATTTCAGTTTTACAAGATCATAAATTTGTAAGCTCCAGAAGATGTTGGCTGTTGCCATCTTCATACACATAGGTCTGCTAAATAATGTCCATTATTCTATTATATGTCCTTTTTCTTTGATTATTATATTTCACTTTATTTCAATTTGGTAATATAACTGTAATATCACGCTATGTACACATAGTTCATCTGCATTCCCTTAGGGGTCGTTTGGTATAAGGGATTAGGATTATAATCCTTGGATAAGATTTGGGATAATAGTTATCCTTTGTTTGGTTATTGGGATTAGTTAAGTTGGGATTAGCTTTTATCCCAAAATCATGGGATTACCTAATTCCATATAGGAGATGGGTTTATTTATCCCACTTCTAGTCCCAATTTTAATCCCAGGATTAACCACTTTTGTACCAAACGACCCCTTATAGTATGATTTTGGTGAAGGATCAGACTCTAGATCCGGCCCATATCAGATACCCTCACTCGTATCCGTTTAACATAATTACCATTTAGCTTATGTTGCAAAGCAAGTTCTTTTACCATCAAGATTGATTTCTCCAAGAAATTAAATTACACCACATGTCTTTTGCAGAATTAATCAAAGACTAATTTATCGGCTGTTTGTGAATAAATATGAACTGAGTGTTCCAGAACCTTCAAATCTGCAGAACTTGTGAGATCTGTGGATCAACTGCACAGAATGTTGCTGGTGCAAATGAAGCAGAGCTCGCGGAGGAGTGGAATGAGGCAAATGAAGCAGCAGCTGCTGCAGCGACCGTGCCAGCCACGTTGGAGACCAGAAACTTCTGGCGGGGTACTCATCGGTTGCTAAACTTCTTGCTTGCTTGTATGCTTTTTGCATTTGTCATTTCCTGGCTCTTTCACTTCAAATTACCATCATGATACTTGGAGAGGCTGTAGTAGTATGGCACCAAGGCCTCCATATTTCCTCTTACTTGCTAGGGTAGCAATGTAGCATGTTGGTGGGTTCCCTGCTGGAAAAAGTCCTGGTAATTTTCTAAGATGTTTATATCAGTAGTAGAGGTACAGAAAACTTGCAGATTTGTGCTCCACGTTATAACGGGATGTAATCATATAAACAAAAATATAGATGTTGTAATTTAATTCCACCAGTTTATCTGTAACCTGACTGATAGGCGCTAATTCTTCCTGTTGTTAAAACCACACTATACCGAGTTTCTTGCATATGCTTCAGATTTCTCCCCTTGTCTCTCACAAGTCACAATGTTTGCCTTTAGTTTGTTATGGTTTGGGGGTGGGGGGGTGATTCTGATGTTACCTTCAAACTTCCCTGCTTGATCTTTTCCTTTTTCTGGTTTGGATAAATTGTTTCATCTTGGGGAGAATCAGGAGCTTCCGCAGGGGCGCCTGAGGGCTGAGGTAACCATTACACAATAAAGTTTGAATGCTTGGCTGGTTTTTGGTTAAAGTTAAAACCAAACCAGCCAGATAACTTTAAATTTACCGTGTTATTGGTGATTTGGTTCGGCTCATTATTTTTTAACAAACAAAATAATAATGAAGATAAAGAAGCCCAGTCATAGTTGTAACGTCCACATATTGTATCTTCAGCAGCTTGCGAGGCTGTTTGAATAACAATTCCTTAATTCTTTTCAAAGTCATTGATGTGGATTACAGGTTTCCTTTGATGGTCCTTTGCATTTACAACCAAAACAATAGAGAATACAAGACTAATAATCACAACCACAAAATTGAGTGTCTAGAGTACTGCAACTTCCTGTAAACAACAAATTGTTGTCCTTGATAAGTTACCAAAGCTACAATAATATCACATAAGTATACAATTGAGCTTCTGAGAAAGGATGAATGGTAAATGATCATATCTTTAGCAGCCTTTGAAATAGAACATGCGCATTAGCCCCATAGTTTCCAACATTTGAAAGCTAAGAACAGATACGAAGATATATTAGAAGTATAAATAAATGAAAGTATATAAAATAATGCACAATACAAAACGCTAGTTTAAATTTATCGATATCCAAGGTTCTTATATAGAATAAAACATACGGAGTACTATAATTACAAGCAATAGTTGAAAGAAGATTAAAAAGTACGTAAGTAAATATATTAGGGCACGCAGAACGGATAAATTAATGCATAAAACATGCACAGACGAGGCACTCTCGAGATTACAGTTAAAACATACATGGGGACGACACTCTACCTCAGACGTACCACAACAAAATTTTCTTTTAAACCTTTGCTCTTAACTTTTTAAAATTTCAGAATTTCTATTTGAAGATATTGATAGCTAGATTGTACATAATGTTGAAACAATAGAAACTGCAAATAGAATATTTCCTGACATGGAAGATTAATAGTAGATCCCGAGATCTAAATTTTATTTATTATATCTTGTCGAATATAATCGTCATCTCTATTTATTTTATCAAAGAAAATCCTTGTAGATTTATTGTAGGCTGGCAGAATAATATCTACTTGTTCTCTGATTATTTCAGAAACTAATATAGCAAAACCTGATGCACTTAACACAAAAAGACGGCCATTCCTCTGTAAACGAAAATCTCTTTGGTTGGATAAAATCCAATTAAGATAAAAGTTCAGCTCCCACAAACACTAGTATCTGCCTCTTGCCTCATGTACGATGAAATACCAACTACTTTGACCTTTCCACGTCGGCTTGGGACCTTCTTGTCTGTAGAACCCCAAATAATGAACCTCTATATCTGTCACATTGCCTTTAATAATACTCCCCATGCTTCAATTATATGCCTACCATTTACTATAACAAATTGTTATATAGATTGTTTAAGAGCAAAGAATATTTTTAATTTCTTTGTTGAACTCTATGCTCAATCAAATATATACATTGAACGGAAAGAGTATATAATTAAACTAACTAGCTTATCCAAACCCCCCAAAATAATAATTATAAAGTACTATATGCGATGAATGCGCCATCTATCACGGTGAACTGGTGAATAGGGTGGGAATGCACTAATGAAACTTTAATTTGACTTTGTTAACTTTAGAAGCCGTTACTAGTATTCTTGTTTTCCCATTACGGATCACTTGTATCAAAATGACTTCTTTTATTTCTTTTCATAAAAGGGTCAATAGGCAGCTCATATTAAACTATTAAGATTATTCAAGAATAAGCCAGTGTTTTATCAATCCTCCGAGACTAGTGGAGCTTACCTACTTTGAGGGGTATAAAAATTTTAACTCGTGAATGGGTATAAAATCAAACCATCAAGAGTTTGCGGTCTACTTGCACTAAATTTAATGAATGGGATCACTTGCAATTGAACGAGCTTAATTTTTTATTTAAAAAGTTTTGGAGTACCCATCAATGTAGGAGTATCTTATTAAAACAAATCGAATGCGAACTAAAATCTTGAAAATGTAGGATCCAGATCTAAATAATAAATGGTTAATACTGAAGTATAATTCTTTTCAATATTCCAAAAAATATTTAGGTTGGAAAATGAAACAATGCCAGGCCAGCGGACCGAAAGAGATAGATCATATGTTATGTTAAAGCCAAACCTTCAATTCACTTGATTAATTCGGTAAAAAGAAGAATGAAATTGAGTAACATATATAGCTAACTTTGGGACTATGTTCCTAAAAGAAACTAGTGAAACAGGGAGCTTTAGCACATCTTAGGTTGTCTAAGAACTTTAGTAAATTATTAAAGAAGAAAGATGGTCGGGCCGACAAAGTCGAGAGGTACCCCAACTATCGTATCCAATTCTACCCGATAAAAAGATTTTCCCTCACAAGGGGCCTCGTTGCTGTCTGTTCATTGAAGGGCCAGTCCAAGCTGGACTATGTGGTGCTCGGAAATTATTTGAAATATAATGTTCAGATTTACTGGGAATTATTAGGATACGGCTGAAGAGTTAATCCATACTATGCATCACTTATGGACCAAAACTATATAAAAGAAGAGGGGAAGAAAGAAAAATATGGACACACGCATCAAAAAGAAAAAAACAATAATAACACAGAATATCCGCTAGGCGCTAGTCACGGTAAAGATGGAAATATAATGTTTTCCTAATTAACTAACTAGTATATTTTTAACCTTACAAATGTGGATAACAAGTGTTAGTTTTGGAGGCATAATTTGAATTTTATGGATTTTAAATTCGATGACATGATGCAAGTGCTAGTAACTAAGTTATAATTAACAATTGCAACAATAATTACTAATGGCTCAGTATAACATATAATTTCTCTCTCTATAACTGCTTTGGGCGCACGATAGCGTGAGTTAGCTAACGTGCACCGGTGGCTGGAAATGGTGATAGGAAAGCAAATCAAGACCGGAAAAATGAAGACAAACTCAGGAGCTAAGATGCAACTAGAATCCCACCATGGGAAAGAGCCTGTTAACACTCCACAAAGGACAAATGATGAAAGGGCTAAATGAGATAATCACTCCAGCTGAAGTGATAACATCCAGAGCTGAATCGATCATTAATGGTGGAATAGTAAATCAACAGCAATTAGCATATACAGGACAACAAAGTAATACAGAGGTGAACACGAAGCCAAAAGAATCTCATGTAGCAAGCTCAAGCTCAGTAGAAGAAAAAAGAGAGAGTGAAAGAGCTGAAAAACCAGTGAAGGAAGGAGGCAGGAAGATTAATGAGGAGAAATCATGGGCAAGCATAGTGATGGGGAACAAACTAGCAGCTAAAGTAATAAACCTCAAGTTCATTTCCCCTGAAGTGCAAGAGGGAGTAAGAATTGTGAAACTGAATCAAGAGAAAATTGAACAGGAAAATGTGAAGTGGAAAAATGCCCTAATTCTCGATGTCATTGGATATTCTCCAGCAATAGCAGCTGTAGATAGATTCTTATCATATCAATGGAAATTAAATGGTAAGTCTCAGATCCTATACCATAATGATGATTATTTTGTGATCAGATTCATAAATGAAGAGGATAGAAATCAGGTTCTATACTCTGGGCTACAAAACTTGAACAATAGGACTGTAATTATAAAACCATGGAGCCCAGACTTTAATTTTCATGAAGAAATGCTTAACACTATCTCACTATGGGTTAAGCTACCTAATCTGCCCTTTAACTGCCGGGGAATGAAAACATTGAGCAGAATAGGTAGTGCATTGGGAAATCCACTATATGCAGATGAATGCACTATCCAGGTTGCTAGAATATCTTATGCCAGATTGCTAATTGAAATGGATGTTACTAAACCACTACCTAAAGAAATTAAGCTACTAGATCCAACTAGGAATGTATTTACACAAAACGTTGCTTATGATTGGTAACCTCAATATTGTGAAGAATGCATGCAAGCCGGACACAAATGCAAATCCAAGAATGAACAGGTGCAAGCTAAGCCAGCTGAGGAACAGGTTCAACAACTAGTAATAACTGGTAAAGCTCCTCAAAAAGGAAAAGGAAAGGTGATAAAGCAGCTCTAGGTACCTAACCAAAAAGAGGGGAATAAAAATGAAGAAGACAGGATAAGTACTCAAAATGAGCAGGATATGCAGATGGGGCAACAGAATCAGGAACAATGGCCTAGTCTAGTAACAAATAAGAATCCAGTTGACCAAGGCTGGGTTGATGCAAGGGGAAAAACTGTCCGGAAGAGTGGGAAGTCAACACAAGCTGAGCAACCTGGAATTGAAGCAAGGAATAGGTTCAACCCTCTTATGGAAGACAATTTGATCCATGAACAAAGGGGGCCTGCCCACATACAAGGGGGAGCAGGGGGAGGGGGGAGGGAAGGGGATGGAGGGGGAAAGAGCATAACCAAACAAACCTTATCACTCATGAATATAGTAGCCTGGAATGTTAGGGGATGAATAATGCTTATAAGCAAAAGGAGTTAAGAGTAGCTATAGAGAAAATAAAGTAGTATTACTTGCTGTTTTTGAACATAAAGTCAAAGAGACATCAGAAAAAGAGTAATAAAAAAGATCATTCCAAACTGGGAATGGACCACAAATGCAAGCAGGAATAAAAAAGGAAGAATCTGGGTGCTCTGGGATCCTAGAGCTGTTCATTTTGACTGTGTTGAGGTAGAAATTCAGTATGTTCATGGACAAGTCAGAGTACACTCATTTGCCAAGGTATTTGGCTTCACAGCTATATATGGCTTACATACAGTGCAGGACAGGAAACCATTGTGGGAGAAACTCAGACAGCTTGTCCCTGTACAACAAGGAGCATGGGTTGCAATGGGAGATTATAATGCAATATGCTACTCATATGATAGACATATTAGTTCTAATGTGACTGTGAATTAAGTCAGAGATTTCAGAGAGTTTTTGGTTGATACATGTATGGTGGAGTTGCAGACATCAGGCAGAACATTTACTTGGACTATTAACCACACCTATAGCATAATTGACAGGGTATTAGTTAATGCTGAATGGATGACCAAAATAGAAGTATTACAAGCTCAAGTGCTAGAGCCTAGTTTCTCAGATCACTCTCCAATTAGTATTACCATTGCTGATGTGAGAAGGAAGAAAGCTGCACTATTTAAGTTCTTCCATTGCTTAGCATCCCATCCACAATTCCTAGAGCTGGTCAACTACTGCTGGAACAGACCTGGGGGTAAAACCACTATGACAAGTGTTTAGGAGAGGCTGAAAGAAGTGAAGAAAGGACTGTAATTGCTGAATACTGAGCACTATCAGGGGATTGACAGAAAAATCAAGCAGATCAGAGATGACTTACAAGAAGTAAAAGAACAAATGAGGCTTCCTCCTAGCTCATCTGACCTAGTGGAACAAGAGAAGGAACTCAGGCTAATGCTGGAGAATGGGGACAAATAGAAGAGAGAATTTATAAGCAAAAATCCAGAATTCAATGGTTGAAAGAAGGTGATTCAAATACTGGGTATTTCTTTGCTAACATGAAGAATAGGTACTCCCAAAACCATATCCACACCTTGAAGGATGGAGTAGGTAATAGTATACAGAGTGAACAAGGGATAGAAAGAGAAATCACTGACTACTACAAGAAGTTACTAGATACTGCTGCTGTGTCTATACAAGCAATAGATCCTGTAACTATTAAGAAAGGACCACTAGTGAACAAAGCTCAACAACTTGAACTGATCCAGCCAGTGACATAAGAAGAGATAGATCAAGCCCACAGTAGCATCAATGACTTCAAAGCCCCAAGGTGGGATGGCCTTAGTGCTCACTTTTTCAAAAAAGCATGGTCTATGATAAGGGATGAAGAGTCGAAAGCTATACTGTCATTCTTTGAAACATCTGAACTAAACAAAGCCATCAACTGTACTGCAGTAACACTGGTCCCCAAAGTGAAGCACCCAACTAGCGTCAAGGACTACAAGCCTATCTCATGTTGCACTACATTGTACAAGATCATCTCTAAGATCCCGACTAAGAGGTTGCAACCAGTAATGGACTGTGTAATTGACACTTGTCAATCAGCTTTTGTTCCTGGTAGAGTAATCTTTGATAATATCATCCTCACTTATGAACTTGTGAAGGGGTATGGAAGGAAATTATTATCTTCTAGATGTATACTTAAACTGGACATGCAGAAAGCTTATGATTATATTAAGTGGGATTTCTTACAGCCCGGTTTTAGAAGGTTTGGCTCTCCCAGGTATCTTCATAAGATTGATTATGCAGTATGTGAAGACTGTCCCATATTCTATACTCATTAATGGTATGCCAACTAAGCCACTTGGGGCAAAAAAAAAAAAAGACTCAGGCAAGGAGATCCCTTATCCCCATTCCTGTTTGTATTGGTCATGGAGTACTTGACTAGGTGTTTCAAAACACTAAGTGAACAACCTAACTTTAATTATCATCCAAGGTGTGAAAAGCTAAAAATAGTGCAGCTGGAATTGCAGATGATCTAATGCTATTATGCAGAGGAGATGTTACCTCAGTGACTCTACTATTTGAATGCTTCATGAAATTTTCCAGAGCATCAGGGCTGAAGCTGAACAAACAAAAAAGTTCATTCTATTCAGGAGGTATGACAAGAGGAGAACAGGAACATGTGATACAGCTACTAGGAATTGCTCAGGGAGAACTATCTGTCAGATATTTAGGTGTACCTTTGAGTTCAAAAAGAATCTCAAACATGTAATGTCAAGTGCTAGTTGACAAAATAGAAAGTAGAGTAACCCAGTGGACAACAAAATTTCTATCTTATGCAGAAAGATTGCAACTGGTTAAAAGTGTGTTGTTTGCCACCCAAACTTTCTGGGCTCAGATTTTCATACTGCCAAAAAAGGTTGTAAAACAAATAGAAGCTGTTTGCAGAAGATTCCTATGGACAGGAGGAACTGAGGTAAGGAAGAAAGCTCTTCTAGCTTAGGAACAGGTCTGTTGGCCTAAATCAGCAGGTGGTTTGAATGTGACTGACATACTCATCTGGAACAAGGCTACAGTGAGCAAACACTACTAGAAAATGTGCAAGAAAAATGACACTCTGGATCCAATGGTACATTGCTACTATATAAAAGGAGAAGCAGTATGGGACTGCTACCCTAGCCAAGCATCATAGGTTATCAGGAAAATAATGAAGGCCATAAAGTACTCTGAAGAAGCTAGATTAAACTATTAAGAACTAGTGGGAATGCAGACTTTCTCCATTAAAGAGATGCACATGAAGCTAAGGGGTATCTTTAACAAAGTGAGATAGAAAAGACTAGTATGTAACAATTCAGGGTGCTCAAAATGGACTTTCAATCTAGTGATGGTTGCTCAGGGAAGGCTGTACACAAGAGACAGGCTGCTCAGATGGGGCATCACTACTAACATAGGTCGCCCTCTGTGTGAAGTGGAAGATGAAACAATAAATCACATGTTTTTTGCATGTGTATACTCAAGGGGAGTGTGGAACAAGATGCTAAGCTAGAAAGGGATTGACAGGCAAGCAATGAGCTGGGATAGAGAGCTATCATGGGTTGAACAGTGGGCAAAAAGGAAGAGTGCAAGGTCAGGAGTGTATCGCATGGTGCTAGCTGCAAGCACTTACCATCTGTGGAAAGAGAGGAATCAGAGAGCATTTCAAGGAAAATGAAGGAGCACAGAAGAGATAGATTGATCGTTCAAAACATCCATGTAAGATGTGCTAGATGTAGTGGTGTGGCACATAAACTGAATAGTATGAACTACTACCCATAGCTCAAAGAGGAAAATAAGCATTAGGAGTTAGAGTAGCATAGGTGATTCTAGAAGTTTGGGCTTGATGTCCAGTTTCTAGAGGTTCTGGTGTGTATGTCTGAACAAGTTTCCATGGTAATAAAATTTTTATTTACCAAAAAAAAAAAAGAAGTTATAATTAAGTTATGAACTTAAGTTTTGTGGATTATCTTAACACAAGTTCGTTTGGGGTTTAGCAAAGTTATTGCATTCTGCTCATGAATCCGCACATACTAACATGCATCTGGCTCTGGTTATGCTTTTACAAGGGAACAACGGTGGAAAAGGCTTTTGTAACAGACGGCAGTTACACCCTAGTATGATTTTTATTTTCACATTTTTGACTTCATACAAGGTTCACGTCAGTGGCATACACACGATTTTTTTTTTTTTTCAAACGGTCTCACCTTTAAAGAAGTTGTTTGTTTGTTTATTGCAAATATAATAAGTAAGGGAGTCTAGCACATCTGATTTTGTACTTCTTAAGTTAGAAGAAGTTAAGGTCGAAGGTTCAATCCCTACTAATGGGTAATTATTTACCCTACACCTAAAACGTGATTTGTCTATAAAATTGAAGATGCGAAGTACCTTAAAATTAGTCACATGTAGTTATTGCTTGAATTTGTCTTTGTCCCACTTCTACTTGTATGATTATTACTGTATACTAATTCAAAAATTGGGTTGAATTCATCAACCAAAGATCACGCCATTATCCATCTTATTAAAACAAAACCTGTTTAAGAACAATATCATACAATATCATGTACAAATGGACGTAGACTTGCTGAGGTGGATGGAGTTTTGTGTGAACGTGCATGGCATAATTGATGACTTTTTAATGCGACTAATTGCGGCTTAATTGCATATACGTGTCGCGAGGATAAGCGGAAATTCCAAATTCTAATAATAATAGTAATAGATTAGTGAAGTGAAGCAGAAAGGGTGGATGAATGAGAAGGAAGAATAACTATATGTTAGCCTAACCACAAATCATGAACAGATGAAAACGATAAAGTATTTTGGATGGAGTAGTATCGTTACTAGCCAATCATGTTCTATTCAGTTCAGATGGTCGGGCAATTGGCGATATCCTATATATGACGCTGACAATTTCTATATTAATCAAACATTCTTTGTTTTCATCCCTTGGAATTTGGTTTAATTCTACATCAATCTGTAATTCTCATGGTGTCATTGGTCAACGATCATTACTTTGTGAAAGTTTTTATTGTGATTTATTTATTCCTTCGTGTCCCAAATATTTGAACACAAAGTCATTCTTAGAGATCATTTCCTCAAACAGAGATTAAATATATATTGCTGTGATGTTGTAAGAGGTATATATCGTCATGTTTATCGCAAAAAGGTTAGAACAAATCGAAGGGGAGAGTATTCCTATCTCTCTTTTAGTTTTATTTTGGTATGCGCTAATTTTTCATGCAAATCATTAATTGCTGTAGACTTTATACAGTAAATAAGTTTACTCTCAACAGCTAGAGCGTCACTTTCAATTGAAATTTGAAGGTATGGAATTTAGCAAGTGCCAAGGGAGATAGAACGAAGACTTTCATGTCTTTTTCTCCAGAATCCAATCCAAATCAATTTCATCTTGAAATGAACTACGGATGCAAACTGTAACTAGTGAACAATTACAGCTAAACAACGACTATATATGTACCACAATTTACGGTTGCACATATGCTGGTAAAAATGGGAAAACCATAAAAGGATCTTTGGTTACATCACAGCAGATCAAGACAGATACCCTTTTTGCTTTATCTTTTCTTTTTCTTGCGTTTTCTAATAGGAAAATTTCAACTAAACTGTAGAAAAAACAAGAAAAGGAACAAAGAGACAGAGAAATGCGTGCTGTCACGACATTAGACAAAGAAGTGCACGTTAGGGAGTGGCGGCCCACGGTCGGTTGTTCCTCTATTTTATTCAATTTTTGCTTCGAATAAAGTCTCCCTTACAATCCAAGACTCTTCCTCTCCTCTTCATCACTTCACTGCTCTTCCAAAAGCTCCCCCATAACTTCCTTACCCAACTATATTTTCATAGTAAGTCTTCATCCATATCATAAATCTGTCAAATGAGGACTCTGTGCCCCAACTTGGATAGAGAAGATGGACTTGAGACAGTGCTTGAAGTGCCCATCCCTGAAGAAACGTTTGCTTCCCATAAGCACAAGTCATGGCATAACATGAAAGCTTGGGTTAAGTCTCACACTGACAAGTCTGTTGATTCTATTTTCGGTGGCCGTAATGCTGAAATTCAGCTCTTGCTAGGTGTGGTTGGAGCACCTTTGATCCCTCATCCGATCCGTTGTGACCACTCTTTCAACAAAAAGATCAATGATCATCCCATTGTAAGTTCATACTAAGAAAAAACTATATATGCTTATAGGTCTTATATATTCTTGAATTATGGTCAAGAAAACGTTGATTAACCAGTTGTTGGTGTATACTTGTGCAGGAGACTTCAATGGCTAAATACATAGTACAACAGTACATAGCGGCTGCAGGAGGAGAAAATGCTTTGAATTCCATTGATAGCATGTATGCAATGGGGAAAGTAAAGATGTTGGCGTCTGAATTTGTTGCGGGAGATGGTATGGGACTGAACAATGGCAAGGTGATGAAGATCAAGAACGCGAAAAATGGGCCGGGGGAAATGGGAGGATTCGTGTTGTGGCAGAAGAGACCTGATCTATGGAGCATAGAGCTGGTAGTTTCAGGGTGTAAAATCAGTGCAGGTAGTGATGGTAAAGTTGCTTGGAGACAAACTCCATGGCACCATTCTCATGCATCTCGTGGTCCTGCAAGGCCTCTTCGTCGTTCCTTACAGGTACTTTTTTTTTCTATTCAAATTAACACATTATTACCATTTTCTTACTTTAGTGTTTGCATTCTCAAACTACCGCCATTCTGTTGGTTATCTATTCTTTGGACAATCACAGTGCTACAATCTTTAAAAAGTCTTATTCTTAATCTTGTATAACACTGATTCAGAAGCAGTGAACCCCATCTAAGAACTACATTTGCATTACTTGCAATTATACAACTTAACTTAAGCCAGTACCTTTTGATTAAACGACCAATTGAGATCAAAAGTACAAGTAAACAGAGAATTTGTTTTTGAAGATTTTGGTGGACCAATAGAGTTTACTTACTTTTTCGTTCCATCATGGATAGATAGACAAACATTCTTTGATTCTCACGGACAACGGTGTATGCTCTTTCACATGGTGAAAGGGTCTCATCATGTCTGTTATCTACCTGGAAGTTGTTAATGTGAACTGATCCTTCAAGATTGATCAAAATTCTTTTGATGTTCTTTTGACTTTAATCATCCAGTGGGGCCTACTTCAAGGTTCTTTTTTCTTTTCGCATGGTCAAGGAGCTCTTTTTAATATATTTATTTTTTGTTAAAAGATTTTTCTAGTCTCTAATTGGCCATCCCGTGTGGACTTGGAATGTTATTCTACCAAATCAATTAATTAATTCAAATAAGTGTTCCAATTAGCATCTTGTGAACGTACAGAAATCTTTGCCAGTTAGCCTCATCTTTCTATGATCTGGATCACATGGCTTGTGCAAAATCCAGAGATTTGAACACCTTGCAAATCAAGTTGTTACTTAGGCCAAGATTGAAGCAATAGCTGTAACAAACAAGAAACCAACACTACTAAAAATAACGCATTTCTTAACATGACCAGAAGCCCCAGCAAAAAGAGAAAAGAAGAAATTCTACTGTTGAATGTACTATAGAGCTTTTGTTTACATATGGACTAACTAATTTGTTCCATAATCATTTGAACAGGGTCTTGATCCAAGGTCCACTGCTAATTTATTCTCCAATTCCATTTGCGTCGGAGAGAAGACCGTAAATGCGGAAGACTGCTTTATATTAAGGCTTGAAGGTGATCCTTCAACTCTGAAAGCAAGAAGCAGCTGCAGTGTAGAGATTATGAGGCACACTGTCTTTGGCTACTTCAGTCAAAGAACAGGCCTTTTAGTCCAGCTTGAAGACACTCACCTTCTAAGAATAAAAGCCCCAGGAAATGATATCTTCTGGGAAACAACAATGGAGTCACTAATCCAAGATTATAGAACACTTAATGGGGTTAACATTGCACATGCTGGCAGGACATCTGTTTCTTTATTCAGGTTCGGAGAAAACTCGGAAGGTCACACCAGGACAAGGATGGAGGAAGTATGGACCATTGAAGAAGTCGATTTCAACATAAAGGGACTCTCCATGGACTGTTTCTTGCCACCTAGTGACTTGAAGAAAGAAGATGAAGCATGTGGGATAGACATGAGTCATGATGTGAAAAAGAATTCGAGGTTGGCATATAAGATTTATGCTAATACTCCTAAGTTAATTGCTTCTGGGAAAGGCGTAACGGTAGCCAAAATCGTGGCTATTGATGAAGAAGATTCAGAAGAATATGAAGCAGATGAAGATTTGTAAAATTTAGCATTTTATAAGTAATATTCTGTGGTCATTTTTGTACATAGAGCACCACAGGGTATGATTATGTATAAAATATTTATATAAATACACACATATAAGTCACTCAACTTGAAGGTTGGATTTTACAGTTAAAGACAGTAAAATATTTCCGGCAAGATGAGGTTTTATGTATCTATCTTGCAAAATCCTTTTCTTCCCCATTTTGATGGGACATCAGCGCAACCTTGAAAATGGATACAATTATCTAAGCATTCCAGTAAGGCCTCCGCTTAGAGCGAACTTTAGAAAACCTAAATCCTAGACTCCAGTCCCCGCAACACAGGAATGAAAGTTAATGTGTACACGGTGCACGAACAATATTGTCAAAAGATAACATAATGTTCCTACATATTTTATATCACGGCCCAAAATTATGAGATCTGTGATGCGCCGAGCGGGTCGCTAATGCTTCGCGGGCGTATTGGGCGCGACTAGTTTACTCATTGCTGTTGCACCTGCACCAGCAATGAGTAAATTAGCAACTAGCATTTTCTGAAATCACCCTTTTGAATATACGACCTTGGAATTCAATTAAATTTGTTTGAGTCACAAGTGAGAACCCACAACTATTTAAAAATCATCAAAACTCAGTCCCAACAAGGCCGGTTCCTTATGTCCATAAATACAACTTTTGCTACGACGGTTGAAACTTGGTCAAATGAACTTCGATTTCACTTCAGATAGTTGCTACAAGTCATTTATGCTCATCCGTAGATAAAGGAATCAACGAATTTCTAGACGGGGCATGTTACCCAAAACAACGCATTAAGTTTGTAATATCGTCCTACACCAGGTATTGTCCCTTGCTTGATTGCCTTCTCATCGACTAGGTATTTCACTGGCAGACTTGTTCCGACGCATAAAAAGAATATTTTGTAGTGAATGAACAACATATTGAGGTATTATCCATACGTAAAATCTTGAAGCTATTGAGTGCGTTTGCAGTTGCTATAAGATTCTCCATCTGCCAATAAATTGGCATCTATGTATGAGGAAGCATAAACTTTGGGTGGCTCATATTCTTGTGATTTCCCAATACAGAGAACAACTCGCCCTTTCAATGTTGTGTCATTTAATCAGGCAATTGCTTCCTCTCTCTTCAATTTAGCAAACACATCACAGGGTGCAGAGATATAAATAAACAGTAATCAAATATACAAGGTTCAGGAATACTCGCACAGAGAAAATTCTTATTATTACAAAGACTACCAGAAAAACGAAATTACAGGGAAAAAGCTTACATGAACAGAACGAAATTACAAAGTAGAATAACTAGGAGCATATTAGAAGATCAACAACCACGAGCCTATATGATTTAACCAGAGATGTCAATGGCCTTCACCTCAGGCTTTTTCTCCTCCATTTTTGGGACAGTCACAGTGAGCACTCCATTCTCCATAGCAGCCTTAATCTCTTCCATCTTTGCATTCTCAGGTAGCCTAAACCTCCTAAGGAACTTGCCGCTGCTCCTCTCCATACGATGCCACTTGTCATTCTTCTCCTCTTGCTCTCTGCTCCTCTCGCCACTAATCTGTAAAACTCTTCCTTCTTCTATCTCCACCTTTACCTCCTCTTTCTTGATCCCTGGTAAGTCCACTTTGAAGATATGGGATTCAGGGGTCTCTTTCCAATCAATTCTTGCATTAGCAAAAGCAGAGGTTTCACGAGCAGAGGATGGAATGTTTGCGACTGTGCCTGAAAATGGAAAGCCTTCAAAAGGATCAAATATGTCAAGGGAGAAAGGATCAAAGATGTTGCTCTTACGACCACCAAAGAAGCTTGGAATCAGAGCCATTTGTTCAAAACGAAAATCAGGTGAATGCTTGAGACAGGGAATTCTGCACTTGAAATTGTTGTACTTGTATTGTTGAGATGTTCCAATGTGCTTGTGCTATTTATAGGTGAGGGAGTATAGGAAGGGGATGGTGATGGACCAAGAAACTTATCCGGTTCGAGCGTAGTCTAGGATATTCTCGAGATAGCTATTGAAAATGGAACAAGGAGCTCTCTGTGAAATTCCAGAGAGTTCTCTCATCTTCCTTCTAGGGATTACCTTAACGGATTTAAGGATAGTGGGAAAATATTAGGAAAAAACTTGAATAAATCAAAACTTAAAATACCAATAAGGGAAAATATATTAGTTAAATATATTATGAAAAGATTAATTTAAAAGAGATTAATGTTTTAAGAAAGGGTGAATTTGTCAGATTATAGTACATTCACATTAATAATAAATAGGTTAAAACATTGCTACAAAAATAAAATCAAAACAAGGAGAAGTCAATCATAATATTATATTAGAGTTTTTACACTACGTAACTATGAAATTTAAAGTATTTACAAGTCATACCTATTAAAAATTACACTACCCATTAAATTAAAAGTATTTACCCAACCTATCCATTTATTATTGTATACCTTTGTTATACCTTATGGGTGTATACCTTTAAGGTATACATCATAAATAATGGTATGCAAGTTTAGATGGATAGAACATGTAAATAGTTTATGGGTACGGCTGATAAATATAAAACTTATGGATGAAGGTGGATAAATATTTTAATTTTAATGGGTATTTTAGTAAACCTCACTATTATATACCACAAAAAGGCACAGTGTTATGGAGCAAGACCTACAAAGAGGTCTCTAAGTTATCCCAATTTTTAAATGATGAAATATAATTATATTAATAAAGGGGTAAATAGAAGAAGCTTGTAATTGTTGAAATATCTTTTCTATAGGTTGCTTAAGAGCAGAAGAAAGTGATTTAAAATAAATTCTCAGAATATAAATTTGATCTATAAGAGAAGGTAAAATAGCAAGTTGTATCTCGCTGTAAGGTGGAGGGCATTAAGCTATGTTACTCGGACTCTTCACTTTTAGTTCCGCATTCGTGTCGGATCCTTACCTTTGTGGGTGTTGCTGTGGAATCCGTACCCGATTTGGTCAACTGATTTTGGGTATTTTAATCAAAATTAATGGAGAAATTCTGGATAGATTCAATGATTTCTTTACTCAAAGCAAAAGGGGAAATTGAAGGAAATAGAATACCTTGTATTATTGTATATAGAAATTTCTATATCCTAATCAATATTTTTTCCTCAAGTTTTCCACATAATATCTCATAATTTATTTTTCATAACTCTACTTTTATATTATTGAATTTTTTTTAGCCGAACCCCACGCCCGTATCCATAACTGGATCCGTATCCCCGAATCTAAAAATATAGATCATGAAGGATCCGACCTCTAGATCCGCACCCGCGTTGGACACCCGCACCCAAATCCAAGTAACTTAGGCATTAAGTGTGTTTCGTTCGTGTTAGACACGGTGCCAACATTTGAATTAGGTTTGGAGAGTGTGTATTCGATGTTATACTCTATTTTCTTCGAATTAGGTTTGATGATTGTGTGGCTGAGGCACACTCGAGGTATTTATAATTTTTTATCACTACAATAAGTTTTAAACTACAGGTGTATATAATGGGTCATGACATACCATTTAACTTAGGGGAATTTACAATCCATGCCAAAAAAAAATTTATTTACGTGTTTGTGCCCAAAAAATTAGTTTACATGGAATACCCATGCACCTCATTTTATTTATAAAAATGCCCATCTGGCCTGTTTTATTTAAACTATGTGCCCACCCGCCCAATTTTTAACTGTATACTATTTGCATTATATTGTATACTTTTTTAGTATACCAAATTAAGTATACTTCTTTTATGGATTTGAGAGTATGTAACAAGTATACCATGGGAGTATACTGTATAGGTATACAGAAGGACTTGAGAGTATAGTGTAACAAGTATACCATAGGAGTATACTGTATACTAGATAGGTATACAGAAGGACTTGAGAGTATAGTGTAACAAGTATATCATGGGAGTATACTGTATACTAGATAGGTATACAGAAGGATGGATATACAGTGAAAATAAGTTTGTGAGTAAAAATGTAATGGGTATGGAAATGTAAATAAGTAGGGTTTGATGGGCATTTTTGTAAATCCCTCTTTAACTTATTTTGAAAATCAATTTGATCCCACACGAACTTATATACTACTAAGCTAAATGATTTTGATGGTTCAAATGTTGTTATAGTCAAATTCCAATATGGTATAGTCATATATAGCCAATTCATCAGCAAAACTGGAGGAATACAGCCAATGTCATTCATTAATTTATTTTTATACATTATATATTGGGACTCGGGGGAAGAAGTATTTCATTTGGAAAACTTTGATCATCATAATTGGATTCTTAATCATAATTCGCGGTGTCATGACAACCTTTAGCATCTGGCATATGTGAAGTGTCACACTAGTCTCCAAATCGTTTGTTCGAAATGGTTTTGACTTGGTAGCTCATTTTGAGATAAATTGAGATCGTCATCGAACATATTTTTTAATTAAACATATAAAGCGCCCAATTTATTTCAAAATTTTACAAAGAATGACCCCCGAACTTGGTCTATTAACTAGATTTTCTGAGCAAGGCTTCAAGCTAACCTAACAACACAAACAATTTAAGTTAAGACAATCAGCACAAATAATTTAAGTTGGAACTAAATAAGGACAAATCTGAGGGTAAACATTTCACCCACATGCCACTTTTTCTACTACTAGTATTTAATTTAAAGTCACTTTTTTTATTGGTTTTATATTATATGCCACTTTTTAGAACTTCAATCTTTGTGGGCTGAAGTTCAAACTTTGTGGGTTGTACTTCATGCCTAAGTTATGAAGTTCAACTTCAATCCCTAAGGGCGGAACTTTTAGGCATAGATGCGTAAACTTCAACCCTTATGGTGGGCTGAAGTTGAACTTCAACCCTTGTGGGCTGAACTTATGTGAAGTTCAACCCACAAGGATTGAAGTTTGAAAAAGTGGTCTCTCATGCAAAATCAGTAAAAAAAAAAAAAAAGTGGCATCAAATCAAAGACCACTGGCAAAAGTAGTCTCCCATGCACTTTTCCTAATCTGAGGACCAGTTATTTGGGGGCCTAATATACAATTCAAGCCTTATAGAGTCTTAACCTTCAATTTGGGTCAAAATATAGAGTCCATCTAAATTCTGTTGTTTTTTGCATATCTGAAGTTTTGACAATTTCAATTTTAACCTATATTTTCATAACTAATAGCCACTTAAAATGCTACTTAGGAACAAATGATTTTGGTTTTAATCACGGAGCATCCCTTGCAACATAATAATACTTCACAGTTTAAGCTAAGTACAATATTGGCATGCTATATTATTTAGCGAGCACAGACTATATTTCATGTTCTTGGGGTTTTATAACACGCCCATCTCGATTAATCACTAACCTAAAGCACATTTCTAATGTTTTACGTGCACCCTTAAAATCGGCTAGCATTCCCTTAATCTCTAGGAGGCTTTTAGCTTACAAATAGTGAGCAATATTTGGATCGTTGAATTTCTTCGCAATCTGCAAAAAGATCAATTTCTTCAAAAAGTTCATGCATCAATAAATTGTACACTCTGCTTAGTCAACATGGAAATAAAAATAAGAATTTCAAGTAGCTATGGTGGGTAGCCTAAGAGATACCCTACACCCGGCCTTGGCTCGCACAAAAGGTGTGGAGGGGTAGGGAGGTTAAAGGGTAAAGGGTAGTGGGTAAGGGCTAGCCCCCATGCCCGAGCCCCATTTAAGCCAATGTGGTACGTGGTACCGAGACCCCTTAACCCGCTCATACCGAGTCCCTCTCTATGGCGCGTTTAGCGAGAGATTTCCCTCGCCAATCTCCCTAGCAAACAACACGTTTTCTAGTTGTGAGTTTATCAAATATATATTGGGTATGTCGTATGCATGAACATAGTCGTATATATGAATATACATTCACTGTGCATACACTACACATACAATAAATGGCTCATCGGAACCAATTTTGGTTAAAACAAGTTATATTCCAACAGGATTTTTGACGGATTCCATCAAAAAATTGAGTTTTCTGGTACCTTAGTCATATAATTTGTTGTTGTAATTTAATTTTTTGCTATTTATAACATACAAAAAAAGAATAAGATTAAATTGACTACGAATCAAGCTTTAGTCTCTTCTCTCTTTCTCCTTTTTTATATTTGAAGCCAATTTTCATGTCAAAAAGTTAAAGTGAAACACCATGTGCCTCATATTTCATGTAATTAATGAGTATCTAACTTTGGTAAAGGTATAAAATTCTTCAATTAAACATATAAAATTACTGTTAGTATTCGGCCAAACCCAAAAACTTTTAACAGGCAAGGAGGGAAGTTAGTTATAACAGGCAAGTTATTAAGTTTTGCAGTTTAATCCTTTAAGTTAAATTTAATTTCTCCCAATGTACAAAGCCACTGTATTCCCAGTACCATATCATTAGTGCCAAGTGGCAGTAGCAAGAAATCTGCCTTAAATGACGAACCTTGAAATAACCACTCAAGCCCTTTACACAACTTATCAACCGGCAAAACATTCCCATCTGCTACCCTCACACTATAAGGCTTACAACTCTTTACTGGCCACTTCCTCTGAATGACTAAGTCATAGTCAATAAAATTGTGAGGTGCCCCACTATCAATCAAGATGTTCAGCTTCCTTTGTTGATAATACCCTGTTACCCTCAAAGTATGACAGCCATTGAATCCACTAAGAGCCTAAGAGAAATTTCATTGGTTTCACTAACCTCAGCTGGTGGATCCTCAGTATAACCTTCCTCTTCCTTTTCTAACTCCAGCACAATTATCTGTTTCTGACCCATACAAACATGGCCAGGTTCATACCTTTCATCCCACACATAACATAATCCTTTGGCCTTCTTCTTACTAAGCTCAGCAGGGGTTAATCTCCTCCTTCTCATCCTATCATCAGAACTTGTTCTTGTCCTAGTGCCTTGATAAGTTGGTGCATTGAATGACCTATTACTAAACTGGTTATTTTTAGTCAACCCAGTTTTAGTAGTACTAAAGCCAGAAGTACCCAATGAGTTCTTTATTGCCCTAGTATGTTTAGCAAAAATGGACTCCAGAATCCTTGCTAAGTGATAAGCATAAGGCAAAGAGTAAGGCATATGAATCCTCACGGCATCCTCCAACTCAGGTTTCAACCTCTTCAAAAATATGTTGATAGCATGCTCAGGAGCAATGTTCAGTCTAGTCATCACCCTATCAAAAATCTTTTGGAACTCAACTATACTGCTTATTTGTCTCAAGTTGACCAGTTCCCCATTGGATCTTCATAGAGTGCACCAAACCTATCTGACAATGCATACAAATACTCCTCTCATGTAGGGGGGGGGGGGGGTGGTAAATGTCGTCTACTAAACAGATATGCCTGATGCCATTAGATGGCGATATCATCCAAATGTATAGCAGCTACAACCACCTTATGATAAGTAGTAACATCATCAATGGAAAAGAACTGTTCTGCCTTATATCACCAGGACTTGAAATCCTTCCCATTAAAATGAGGAAACCATGCTTTGGAAAGCCTAGTAAAGGATGGATGATTTTGTGGAGTATTGATTGGTGGGTAAATGACTGGAGGAGTGGACATTTGAGGGGGTTGGGGTATAAGAATTCCTGAATAATTTGGTACTGCAGTTTGGGCAAAAACATTATATTGAGCAGGGCTAAACACCTGATAACCAGGATTCCTCATTAATGATGTTTAAATATATGTTGGAGCTTGCTGGTAAGGTATAGAGGTCACAGGTGGGACTGAGATCTGGGTGGTGTGTGAAAAACTTGGTGAACCTAATTAGTGGGTAAGTAGTGTAGTAACATGTGAAACCCCAGAATTAATTAGCAACGAATTCTGAGAATTACGACTTTGATTAAAATTCAGATTACCTTGAGATTCCGCTGGAGTTTGAGCTGTAGAGCTCGAAGCTCCTTGTCGCCCATAGGGACCCACTATTGGAGAATACAAATTTTTCCTAGCACCACCGGAATTCAATACTGCCTTATCTCTCACCGTCTGTTTACTCGCTTCCAACTTCTCATTAAGTTCTCTCATCGTCCTCTCATGAATCAATTCCAATTGGTTCTGTCGAGTATTCAATTTCGCCATATCCAGTGCTAATTGGTCCAGTCGCCGGAGAACTTCCCCCAATTCCGACATCTCGATAACCCACAGAGCGAAGGTTATGCTCTGATACCACTGATAACAATTGAAGAAAACAGATCTATGAAACTAAGGAAATTAAGTAAAAACAACGGAAAAGGCAATTCTTATTTTATGAATCTCAATGTTGAACCCATTACAATATTTATACTCTCCCTTCTCTCTCTCACCTCAGCCCAAACATGTGATACGCTGAGGTGGACAACTAATAACTAACTGAACATTTATCTAATTAGTGACTGATGAACCAATTAACTAATGACTTAGATAACTTCCTAACTTCAAGGACTAAACTACAAAACTTAATAACTTGCCTGTTATAACTAACTTCCCTCCTTTCCCCTATATCATATCACCATGTATTAGCCACGATGTTATGTAGCTTGACGGCTTGGCCGTAGGTAAACAACGGTTTTAGCATAGTGATTCCCGAAAACATAATAGCAAAAAAAGAACATAGAACGTAAACGGAGATATAGTCTGGTCGAACAGTTGGCCCATTTTCGTTCATGCTAGTTTTGAAAAGAAGGCACTGAAAGTTCAATTTGTATATATACCAATTATATGGAACTTTATGTTCTTCAATTATTGATCACCATTTATGTATGCGAAACATGACTCAACTGCCTCCTTGATGTTATACTATATGCGGTTTACATATGTTGACTTAAATAGAATAATGTGAGGTCTAAGTAATACCAACTGGAATAACAATAAGCCAAACTGCAGGGAGTTTTATTAACTAGTACTATAAAATTACTAGAGTACTAAATAAGTAATAATTTGAAGTTTATTAAGTGGCTGAATACATCAGAAAACGAACTTCTAACTTTGCAGAAATGGATAAATAACATGGAAGTCATAAATAACTGGCAAGTAACCTCCATTAATGGATAGTTTTATCAGTTCACAAGGCTGGAATGAGCTAGCTTAGCTTGTGGGAATCTGAAAGTATGTCTTCTCCACTTGAAATTAAATAAGATCTCTTCCTTTTAACGTGTGTATATATATATAAATATATTTAGCCCACTTGACATGTGTTAAAGGATATACTATAGTATACACCATCGACCTGCCAAGTAATTAAAGACAAAAAAATGAGGAAAAGAAAACTGGCAAGAGCAAATGCTGCACCAACCCTACTATAAAATATGAGACGCCAAGCTCAATTTATCACCTATTCAACACCAAAGAGCCAGTAGACAAACTATAGAATATACACATATGGAGAACCAGCAAGCCGTTCCTCACGTTCTCATATTTCCTCTTCCGATACAAGGCCCAATCAACTCCATGTTGCAGCTGGCTGAGCTCTTGTGCCTCGCAGGGTTAAATGTGAGTTTCCTCAACACCAACCACAACCAAGAGCGTCTCCTTCGTTGCACAAATGTCCAATCTCGTTTCGAGCATTATCCTGGATTCCGCTTCATCACATTATCTGATGGCCTTCCCGAGGAACACCCGCGATCGGTCGAACAATTCGGGGAAGTTATCAGCTCGTGGCAGATCATGGCGGAGCCTTTTCTCAGAGAAATGCTTAGCCATGAAGCCAAAGAACCAGTGACTTGTGTTATACCAGATGCTCTGGCTTATTATGCAGTTGACATTGGAAATGAGATGGGAGTTCCAGTTATTGTGTTTGACACCATTAGCCCTTCCTGTCTTTGGGTTTACTTGTGTCTGCCAAAACTCATTGAGGCTGGCGAGCTTCCCTTCAATGGTACTCTCTCTACACTCTTCATGTTAGTCAAAATTTACTTTTACACTTTGAATCTCAGAAAAACAAAACATGCCAAACGACAAAGGTGAAAAACTAGAAGTACGTGCATTAACACTACCTTTTCAAAACTGATTAACATACACATATCATGTAAGATAAAAGAGTTCTGCACTTTCCTAGATTACGTCATATTCGTGTGTTAATTGAATTAACCTTATTTATTCATTTTTTTAAATCTTTTTTACATATTTAATAGCAAGGATAAGATAATTAATAACGTCTTAATTTTCTAAAGCTACACATATTTTGGAACGAGTTTAACTAATATACACTGATGGTGTAAGGAAAAATTTACACAAGCAGGTCAACTCTATATTATCTACTGATAATCCCCATAAAAAGTGGAATTTGAAATTTGAGTAATAAAATAAATTACCTACTATATCAGGTAAAAATAACTTATTTGTATAAACTTTTTCTTACACTGTCGGTATATATTACTAGTAGTAGTAAAATTCTTTTGAAACATGTCTTTTGCCTGAAACAACACTCAAAATGGATTGGCTATAGTAAAAGCTTGTTCAACGTTAGTATTACTAATCTGTGCTTATTTACATACCTTTATTTTGTTTCCTAAAGTTGATTGATGTATAAAACCAATAAATTATAGTAAATCGACTGAGAAATGTATCATGAGAAATCCGAAACTTCCTTGTATATGGAGAGAAATATTTTCACGAAATATTCGTATTATATGTAATCATTGGAGATTGGGTTCATAGAGTTCCCGTGAACTCACATTTGCGTTTGCACAGTATCTTTTGCGTCCTCGATCATTGTTAACAACCCAAGTAGGCGTTAAAATACTCATCCGACTTGAATTGCATCGTGTAGCGCATATTTTTGCTCCACTCGATGAACTCTTCGAAATTTGGAGAGCCACTATGGTAAATATAAACTATTCCGTTGGTCCACTATATATTGTTCATTTAGCCTTTTGAAATAGTCTAAAAGAAATACTACTAGTAATTATTTATAAAATGAAAAAAAAAAAATATATCTTTTCTTAATTTATTCTTGTCATATATATATGATCCAAATTCCTGTAATATTTATTTCAGTTTAAAAGAAGTTAAGGGAACAACAATATAGTAAAATGACTCTTCAATAAATATTATTTAACTAAATTTCTTAATCTAATACTAACTTATTCCTATTTTTTAGGAAATGAAATGGACGCATTAGTAACACATATACCAGCCATGAAAGGTCTTCTACGACGACGAGATCTTCCAGACTTCTGTTTAAGGGATTTTAAGACAGACCTTCAATTCCAAGCCGCTTTGAAGGAGATTGAGCGGATACCACAAGCCCATGGTCTTATATTGAACACATTTGAAGATTTAGATGAGCCTTTTGTTTCTTGTATTCGTTCATGCTCTCCTAAAACATATGCAATCGGGCCACTGCATTTGCACTTGAAAATTAGACTTGCTGCAAAAGGCAGTACTTCATCATTGTCATCCTCAAATAGTTTATGGGAAGAAGATCATAGTTCCATTAAATGGCTCGATGCACAGCCCATGGGATCAGTAATGTATGTGAGTTTCGGAAGTCTTGTAGTTTTATCGAGGGAGGAAATTTTGGAGTTTTGGCATGGCCTGATGAATAGTAAAACTAACTTTTTGTGGGTTATGAGGCCAAATATATTAAAAGGAGGTGAAATAGATCATCAATTTATGAAGGAGCTTGAGGATGGTTGCATGGGATGTGGTTACATGGTGAGTTGGGCTCCACAAAAAAAAGTTCTAGCCCACCAAGCCATTGGTGGATTTTTAACCCATAGTGGTTGGAACTCAACCTTGGAAAGTGTTGTTGAGGGAAAGCCCATGATTTGTTGGCCACACTATGTGGATCAGAAAGTCAACAGTAGATTAGTTAGTGAACTATGGCAAATTGGACTGGACATGAAGGATATTTGTGATAGATACACTATAGAGAAAATGGTAACCGAACTGATGGGAACAAAAAGAGACGAGTTCAAGAAATCAGCTGAGAAATTATCAAAGTTGGCAAAACTAAGTGTCGGAGAAGGAGGTTCATCTTACAACAACTTGGAATGTCTCATTGATAACATTGAAAGGTTGACTCGAACTAAGGAAAATGGGAAGCATACAAACATGAGATGCCATTAAACCGAAAAATATTATTTTGTGCATATGGCTTCTTTTTGTCTTACAAATGACTGAACCCAAAAATATAAAAAATTGGATCCATCTAATTGTGAGACAAAAGGAAGTTTAATTATGTGAAACACACTAAAGAACTTCCCCATGAGACCAGTTTCTGTTTCATGGGGTCCTAAAGTTTGTCCTTTTCCACTTCCTATGCTTGTTACTCTATCTTACGTGGTGAAAGTGTCTTGTTTAATTTTGCCCACCGAAGAAACGAAAATAAATTCTTTTGTTACTTTCTTTTTGTTGATGACTAATTTTGTTTTGGTACGGAAGAAACGAACATAAACTACATATTAACTTTTCACAGTAAAACTCTTTTTTTTTTAAACCCAAAAAGTAACCATTTTTCTCGGTGGTTCTGAGGATATTATACATAATTGATCCAGTCTCTTGACAATCAGTATCTTTCCCTGAATATTGTTTTAAAAAATGTCTGGATGGTGACTGGAAAATAATTTTTGAAATATATAAATAAAGCCTTATCAATCATATCAGCAAATCGGATAGTATTTTGATGAAACTTTTATGTCAAAAAGCTTCCTAATGATGCGTACGAGTAAGTTGGGACGAGTAATATAATGTTGAAAGTTAAGGTAATTGTAAATGAAGTAATTTTCCCCCTTAAGATGACAAATTTCTTTGGAAAAATAACTTCCGTCATACCAAAGTCATTTCTGAACAAACATCTTCCTGAAATATTACTTATATCAAAGACACCTTCAAACCCGTTTTGCTGCAGCAAGCAGCAAGTCCCACGTAATCTATGCCTTACAAACAAATGAAGCAGCAAATACGAGCTTGTATGAAGCATTCAGAACTAACTCTTGCAAATTGAATAGAGGTGGCAGAAAATGTGCGGATTCAAAAGAAAGCCAGTGTATGCTTTCACTTGGTAGTTTATACTATCATAAAGCTTGAGCAGTTATTTGACATTTTTAGCTCAAGTGGCAAAGCAAATGAACCAGATAAAATTCGATACGAAGTAGAATTTTGAATGTATAAGCTTAAGTAGCTGACAAGGAATGAGGCACTTAGTTTTGGCATACAAATCTAGAAAACCATCCCAGCTTTCTTTGGAGAAAGTAGTGAATAGTCATTCCAGCTTTAAGGTACAAGCCACAACCATCTTCTCATTCACAGTTACTACAACTACAGAGGAAGTGTGAAGCCCTGTAAGCACAAATAAGATCTGCCACCTAAAGAAAAAACAACACTAATATCTTCAATATGTAACAAGAATAGAGACTGCGTCTACCGTCACTGAGAGCAAAATTTTATATACAAACTGTGAGTTAAGATCTACGAACACGTAATACAGATGCAGATATACATTACCCAATCAAGAACAACCCCTTGCAGAAGTAAGCTGCTTCTTGAGGCTGAGGATTTCATGACCACATGAAGCTAACTGATCTTTCAGCTTTAATGAAGCCTCCTCGAATCTCTTGTTCATAAAGTCCATCTCATCCACCGTCTCTCTGTACCGACCGCGTAATGCATCCAATTTTGATTGTGTCCCTCGAAGTTTCATTCTCAACTTAGTTTTCTCGTTGCAATGGTGAACTTGATCCTGTTCAGACATATCAGCTAATTACATGCACTCTCGTTTGCAGATAGCAGAACAGTTCATGGAGAATAAGCTTGAAATGAACAGCCTGACTTTAGCTCAGATTGCTCATAAAAGTTAGACATGCAACTTATACAGAAGCAAGAAAATAGGTTGGGTTCATAGTTACGCATACAGAACATCATTTTTTACACATGCAGACATTTTCAGCAGATTGCCAACTCCAATGCAGAAATTGTACAGATGCAAAAGCTACATATAGAAGCAGATGCAGAAACTCTTCTTCACAACTGCTACATAAAGGAACTGGCAATTTGAGTAGAAAACATAAGCTAAAAAACTATTTCCTTAATTTCAATCATAACATATAGCAAAGAATACATTCTAGAGAGTGGAAACCAAGAAAAAGAGAAGATAAATGATATTAATATAGCCACAAAAAAGGCAACCAGTCATCAGTCGTATCTCATCATAACCAAATGTTGTATGCAATTGACCATGTATATGATTGATTACCTTATGAATTTTGATCTCCAAAGCTGAAGTCTTTTCACTAAGCTGCTCGACTTCCTTATTTGAATTTGACAGCTGATAACCAAAATGTAGTGTTATCAAGCATAATAGAGAAAGTCTCAGCAATAGAATAAATTTGTTATAAGTTGTCTCAGATTTATGAGATTCACATCCCCTTGTTCTGAGAGAAAATTCGTCAACTACAATTTCATGGCAAACAAGTTTAAACCTGAAAATCATCTCTATGAATCTGCACTGCCTCCAATTCTCTTATACGGGCTAACAGATCGACTCTTTCTTTGCTAAGCATGGTTAACTCCATCTGAAGCCTTTCTACTTCCTTGTGCAGATCCTGATGCTCCACTGCCAGCACCTGCTGTTACAAAATTAACATTTCATTTGAAAAAAGACCAGTTGCGCAGACAGGCTGTAACATATAATGATGCTGGAACTTGGAAAAGAAAAGGATGTCTATTGAATAGGTACGTACTATAAAGAAGGACCAAATTATTTATACTATTGAACTAACTGAAATCAGGAGATAAGTTTGTCGTGCAAAGTTGCTGGCGGCAAAAGAAACTGACAGAATCAGAATTGCATTTAGAATCAGATGATCGAAGTTTTCTTTTTAGGTTCAGATTACAATAGTTTAGGATTAACATTCATGTGAACTTACTTTAGTGAATTCTCATTGGCAGACGGAGAAGTCATTGCCCATATCTGTTTAGTTAAGTCTTTTACGAGAGTAATGTATTTTTCTTTACTTTTGGGCTTGTTGATAAGTGATTATCCTAGCATGAGAGTCAACCAAACGTTAGAACTACGGAGAATCCTTTATAATCGTAAAGGTTTAGGATAAGCAGAAGAAGATAGTATATGCAATGCAAGCTTAGCCTCATTATGAAGAAGGTGAAGAAGTTGGATAGAGCGATGTCTTACATTGGACAACCTCCAAAAGAGAGGCATACAATTATGCAACAGATGCACTCTATGTGAAGAAGAAGCCGAGGATGTTAATCACCTTCTTTACATTGTAAAGTCTCATGTAGCATTTGGAACTTGGTCTTCAACTTTCTGAACATTAATTGGTGTATGCCTAGCTCCACAGTTGGTTTCCTTTTAGTTTGGAAAACAAAAGAAAGGCATCTCTAAACACCTTCTCAACACATGGAATTCCATTCCCGCGGCTGTATGTTGGGTTATTTGGAAAGAATGAAATGCTAGAATTTTTGCGGACAAGAAAGACACCATTCTCAACCTCAAGTCCAAGTGTATATTTTGTACAGCTTTAAGCTGACTGGTATCAATAATTTTTACCTTATCAAAAAAAAATTGTGGTGACTAAATGTGGACAATTTTAAAACTTAGGCACGGTCTTCAAGGAGAACGGTAAGAAAGGTGAACATACAACTCATAGTACGATGGTTAAAATGGAGGAGCATTATGGGAATGCCAGAAGATACCTAACAAAGTGAAATAAAAAATCCGTGGAATGATTGTAAGAAAAATGTAATACGGGAGTGAATGTTGCGCCTCTAAGACACAATATATCCACAAGATGAGTATCGTAAAATTAAATATAACAAAATGGATGTACTATCTTGCAAGATCGGACAAGATTGGAAATGACCACATCAGATAAGGGCGAGAGTGGCACACAAAGAATATAAAGAGAGGTACACTAAGATTGTTTTTGGGTTTTCACAATGTCCTGCGCAGATCTAAACAGGAACTAGGTAAGGTAGATCATTAGGATATTGCTGTCACTTCAAAATAAAAGATGTCTTGCAACAACACCACTCAACAACAAACCCATTGAAATACTATAGGTGGGTTAGAGATTAATTTTTGTCTATTCTAATAGTTGTAGTTAAAGATAAGAGTGTCAGTAGTTTCTAGAATCTAATGTCAAAAACTCCATATCTTCAGTCCTATGTGGACCCATATTCGGCATTACAGTGTTTCTTTAAATGTTTTACTGGGAACCATATAGTCATATCAGGGCTCGTTTTCTTTCTTTGACATTAGGACTCAGGTGAGAAGGAAGGAAGCAGGTTGCAGAGAATGCCCATTCCCACTCGTCTTTGTAGACAAAGACTAGATAAATTTCCTATCACCTTACCTACTACCTCGAGAAATTCCTTTGTATCGAGGGGCTTAATCTATTCCTATTCATTACTTTGTTTGATGGACTTCAATAATATCGAACAATTAGTTCATTGTTACAAACCTCCCCAACTTTTCTCTCTTTTGCTCTCTTTATTTCTTCTTGTCTCTCTATTTCTTGTCTATCCATATCTCTCGTTCTGTTTCTATCTGTCATTCTATATTCTCTCTCTCTCTCTCCTATCTCTAATCGTCTCTCATTCTCCTCTTTCTTATTTCTACCACTTTCCTCCCTTCTGGTGCCACATGTTGGTATCTGAAATCAACTGAAGAATTGTATTTATAATTGTGTTCTGTGATGTACAATATATACAGCTACCAGGTGGTCTATGAAAGGAAAATAAAGATTCTAAGTATCTCCCTGTGATTTCGTTGGCTATACAAGGTAACAGTATATTCTCATAATATTCCTAACACTCCCCCTCAAGCTGGAGCATAGATATTGATCATGCCCAGCTTGTTACACAAATAATTAACTCGAGCTCCATTCAATGCCTTTGTAAACAAATCCGCTGGTTGTTCTCCTGTCCGCACATAGCCGGTAGAAATCAAGTTTTCTTCAATCTTCTCGCGAATAAAGTGACAATCTACCTCAATGTGCTTTGTTCTCTCATGATATACCGGATTTGAAGCAATATGAAGAGCAGCTTGATTATCACACCATAGTTTTGCTGGTGGCAGATACTTTAACCCAACTTCAGTCAGAAGGTGACGAATCCACATAATCTCGCATGTGGATTGTGCCATAGCTCTGTACTCTGATTCCGCGCTGGACCGTGATACAACATTTTGCTTCTTACTCCTCCACGATACCAGATTTCCACCGACAAAGACACAATACCCAGTAATAGACCGTCTGTCAGTCTTAGATCCAGCCCAATCTGCATCTGCAAAACATTCAATACGAGAGTGCCCATGATTGCTATATAATATGCCGAGTCCAGGAGCTCCCTTTAAGTAACATAGAATTTGTTCCAAAGCTGCCCAATGCTTAACTGTAGGTGCTGACATGAACTGGCTGACGGTACTCACTGCAAAAGCAATATCCGGACGAGTCACAGTAAGGTAGTTTAATTTCCCAACTAACCTCCTGTATCTCCCCGGATCATCAAAAGGATCACCATCATCTCTTATAAGATGCACATTAGGAACCATCGGGGTACTACACGGCTTGGCTGCTAACTTTCCAGTTTCTGTAAGCAAATCAAGAATATATTTTCTTTGAGATAAAAAGATTCCCTTCTTGCTTCTATTTACCTCTATACCCAGGAAGTATTTCAACTGACCCAAGTCCTTCGTACGAAACCTGGCATTCATAAAGGACTTAAGAGAAGAGATTCCTGCAAAATCATTTCCAGTAATGACAATATCATCAACATACACAACGAGAAGAATAATGCCACTCGCTGATCTTCTGTAAAAGACTGAGTGATCACAGTGGCTTCTTTTCAGCCCAAACTCTCGAACTGCCTTACTAAACTTGCCAAACCACGCACGAGGACTCTGCTTCAGGCCATACAAAGACTTCTTCAGATGACAGACTTTCCCATACTCCCCCTGAGCAACAAAACCAGGTGGTTGCTCCATATATACCTCTTCATACAGATCACCATGGAGGAACGCATTCTTAATATCCAGCTGATGTAAAGGCCAATTTTCAGAAGCAGCTAAAGAAATGAACAAGCGAACAGAAGTGAGTTTGGCAACTGGGGAGAAGGTGTCTGAATAGTCCACCCCATATGTCTGAGCGTACCCTTTAGCTACAAGTCTGGCCTTCAGTCTAGCCACAGAACCATCGGGATTTACTTTGACAGTAAAGACCCATTTATATCCTACTGCTTTCTTTCCTCTAGGTAAATCCACCAATCTCCAAGTCTGGTTTTCCTCCAAAGCATGTATTTCCTCAAGCATAGCGGCAGACCAGCCGGGATGAGCTAGAGCTTCCTTTACTGTTTTGGGAACAGTTATGGAGTCTAGAGAAGCAACCAAAGATCTAGAGGTAGGAGACAACTGGGCATATGAAACAAAGTTAGCAATAGAGTATGTGGATGGACAAGTACGTGTACCTTTGCGAAGGGCAATGGGAAGATCAAGGTCATCTTGGGGCTCAGGCGAAGGAGGATCTGATGACGAAGGAACTGGTGCAGGACATGTATCATTGGTCTTCTGCCTCCTCGAGTACACGTGAACGATCTCTGGTAATGCTCGGACAGATGGAGCAGGGGCAGGAGAGTCAATATCCGGTTGGGGCTCAATAGAAGGACCAGGAGATGTATGAGAGACCTCATCTGAATTTTCTGTCACGTCATCAACAATCTGGTAGACTAACCATTCATCATCCTCCCCCTGTCTCGGAGAGACCGGTGGTGCAAAGTAGAACGGAGTAGCTTCCGAAAACACAACATCAGTGGACACCAAGTACTTACCAAGTTCGGTAGAGTAACAACGGTACCCCTTCTGAACTCGAGAATAACCCAAGAAAACACACTTCAAGGCCTTAGGATCCAATTTGCTAACAGATGGTCGAACATCTCGAACATAGCATGTGCTGCCAAATACCTTAGGTTCCACAGGGTATAGGGACTTGTTTGGGAACAAAACATTATATGGAATACCACCATCAAGCACAGTGGACGGCATACGATTAATGAGAAAACACGCTGTAGAGACTGCATCGGCCCAAAACGGCTTAGGAACCTTTGTTTGGAACAAAAGTGCTCGAGCTGTCTCAAGGAGATGCCTATTCTTCCTCTCAGCAACCCCATTCTGAGAGGGTGTATCAACACATGATGATTGGTGGATGATTCCATGTTGTTTCATGTAAGACTGAAAGGATGCTGACATGTACTCTTTAGCATTGTCACTTCTAAGTATGTGCACAGTAGAATTAAATTGTGTGTTAACTTCAGCACAAAAGGCACAAAAATGTGAGAACACTTCAGAGCGATTTTTCATAAAATAAATCCATGTCATTCGAGAAAAATCATCCACAAAAGTCACAAAATACTTAAAACCCATTTTCGAAACAACTGGACATGGTCCCCATACATCTGAATGAACTAGTTCAAAAGCAAAGTCTGCTCGCTTATTTATTCTAGGACTCGACGGGATGCGATGATGTTTTGCAAACCGACAGGACTCACATTCCAACGAAGAAACTTTCTGAAACTGAGGACACAACTTCTTCAATGTAGGTAGAGAAGGATGTCCCAACCGACAATGTGCTTCAAAAGGAGACACGACACTAGAGCATGCAACAGACCGAGGCACCCAATTATCAAGTATGTAGAGACCATCAGATACATGTCCTTTACCAATAATCTGCTTCGTCACGAGATCCTGAAACAAACAATGATCAGGGAAGAATGAGATGCAACAATTTAGATCTTTGGTAAGTCTACTCACAGAGATTAAATTAAAGGCAAATTTTGGTAGACTTAAGACTGATGATAGGGTAATGGATGAGGTTGGTTTAACTGTGCCAGAGCCCACAGCATTGTAAGTTGATCCATCGGCAATGGTCACAAAGGAGGGTGATCTGTGGGGATAAAAGCTAGTAAAGGTATTAGGATTACCTGTCATATGATCTGAGGCACCAGAATCAATCACCCATTTACTTGAGGCAGAACCAAGACATGCTTTACCTGACTCCTTCAATGATTCCTGATATTGAGAGAATTTAGCAAACTCCTCGGCTGAGATAAGAACAGATCCATCAGAAGATTGACTCGGAGCAGCTGCAACATTAGCCTTCCCTCGAGAACCAGCCTGATTGCGAGCTTTCAATTTCTTACAATCCCTCTTCCAGTGGCCGGGCTCATGGCAATAGTGACAAACATCTCTGCTTGAATCTGGATTATTTTGTCCTCCCTTGTTCTCAAACTTTCTTCCTGTGTCAACTGCTCTTCCCTTGGCAACAAGGATATTTTGTTGAGTAGATGATGTATTCTCCGTGCGTAACACCCTGCTAAAAACATCCTTAAGAGAAGTAATCTCAGAGCTGGAAAGAATCTGAGATTTAGCTGTCTCAAATTCAGAAGGAAGACCGGCTAAGAAACTCATTATGGCCATCTGTTCTCTCTGCTTTGGCACCTTGATATCCATACTAAATGGCAAAAGCATATTCAATTACTCATAGGTTTTCTTGAATTCCATGAAGTAAGCAGTAAGGGATTTCTCACCTTTCTCAGCCCGATAAAAAGTCTTGCACACATCAAAAATGCGGGACACATCATCCTTGCCAGAGTATAAAAACTCAAGATAATCCATCAGTTCTTTAACAAATTCACAATGACTAGTTAAACCAACAATGTCACTATCAATAGAATTTCTTATTTGCAAGAACAAACGAGCGTCATCTCTCAGCCAGGTGTGTTTAGCTTCATTACTTGGGGGTTCCTTAGTCAAATGATCATCTTTATCCATACTACGCAAATAAACTCTAATGGTTTTACTCCACTCCAAATAATTAGATCCATTCAGTTTATGTTCAGTAATTCTGGACATAGTTGGAACTACTTCACTTACTATTGCCCTGCTATCTTTGTTATCCGCCATAATTCCAGTACTTCAACAACAGAAACTCACAAACAGAATACTCGAAACAAGAATTCCAAGGAACTAAGCAATTAACCAAACAAATCAGAGAAGCAACCAAGTATTTCAGAGAGAATCAGTAAATCTATCAGTGATAGCAAAACCCAAAACAATCAGTGAATGATAAGCAAAGCAAACAGATCTGACCGAGAATTTCAAAGGCAGAATACTGGTCCGTTGAACAGAACCACCAAATGGGTCGGCCGGAAATAGCAGTCCGACACCCAGGAGAAAATTTCACTTCAGATGGTCACGCCACGCGCCGTCACGCGCCACTGCCGGAAAACAGACGCGCCGTCGATCTACGTCACGCGCCGCCCAATCGTCACGGGGAATAGTCTACTCCAGACGGAATCCTCCACTGAATCGCACCAAGGTGGAGGTGAGACAAACAGGCCACTCTAAAGTGTGACCCCAAAACAACCAGTGAAGCAAAACTTTGAACAAGAACTTTCAGACTTCGGATCGAGCCTTAGGCTCTGATACCATGAAATCAACTGAAGAATTGTATTTATAATTGTGTTCTGTGATGTACAATATATACAGCTACCAGGTGGTCTATGAAAGGAAAATAAAGATTCTAAGTATCTCCCTGTGATTTCGTTGGCTATACAAGGTAACAGTATATTCTCATAATATTCCTAACAGTATCCAAGCAGCAGCTTACATTTGCCGTTATAGTTTCACTCTTTATTATGAATTATTATTATGCTGGCCACTCATTGCCAAAGATGTTTGTCTACATCTGTTGGTGGTTTCCTCACGGACGAACATGAAAAGAATGAACAACTACCTCATCTAATTACAAAGTCGAGTTTTACAAACCAAAAAAAGGGCAGCCAATACACAAAGCATCACCCGTTCATGCAGGACCTGGGAAGGGCCCACCCCAAGGGGTGTGATGTATGCAACCTAACATAATGCAAGCATCAGTGGTTGTTTCCAAGGTTGAACCCATGACTTATAGGCCACACGAAGACAACTTTACCAGTTGCTCCAAGACTCCCCTTCTAGAGTTTTACAAACAAAAAAGAAATCGATTTTTCTCCACCGGGAAAAAACAGCAGTAGATCATGATTGTTTCATATTATTTATCTTAATATCCTACCTTGAACTAAGATAACGATAACCTGATTTTATTTTAGAGATATGATCTTATCTATTTCTCTTTTTTTTTTTTTTTTTTGGTATAGTAACTTAGAGATGAGATATTATCTAAATTTATCTTATTGGTTAGAGATATTATCTAATTTTAACTTAAAAGGTAAGTTTTATAGGGTGGTTGTTCAACCGGCGATATTGTATGGGTTAGAGTGTCGGCCAGTCAAGAAAACCCACATTCAGAAGATGAGGGTAGCGGGGAAGAGAATGCTTAGATGGATGTGTGGGCATATTAGGAGAGATAAGATATAAACGAAAATATATGGGACAAGGTAGGAGTAGCTTCTGTAGTGGACAAGATGAGGAAATCGAGGTTTAGATGGTACGGGCATGTGAAGAGGAGGAGCCATGATACCCTAGTAAAGAGGTGCGCGAGGTTGGCCGTAGTAGTTCTACGTAAAGGAAGAGGTAGACCGAAGAAGAATTGGGGAGAGGTGATTAGACAAGACATGACTCACCTTCAACTCATTGAGGACATGACCCTACATAGGAGAGCTTGGAGGTCGAAGATTAGGGTAGAAGAGTAGTAGGTAGATGAGTAGGTTCTCCCTTTGATGTGGTAGTGAATGGTTTTAAAGGTTAATCGGAGCATTTTAGCATTAGGGGTTAGCATACTTTATCTAGTTTAGTATTAGCTTATAACTCTCTATGTTGTTATTGTGGTTTTTTCTCGTACTTTCTTTTATTTGTTGCTCGTGTTTCTCGTGTTTCTTATACTTTCCTTCATATTTTTAGCCTAAATTTTACTCGTGCATATTTCAAATCAGTTTTCATAGAAGCTTTTCATTAGCCGAAGGCCTTTCAGAAACAGCCTCTCTACCTCTCACAAGGTAGGAGAAAAGTCGGCGCACATCTCACTCTTCCTAGACCCCACCAGGTGAAATTCCACTCTTCCACAGATCTGCGCACATCTCACTCTTCCTAAGTCTAAGATCATGCCGTCTTGAAGAGTGTGCAGATGTCTACCTACAAACTTGTGAATACAAGGGAAACTTTCTACACTCTAACCAAATACATGTAAGTTTTCCACTTAATCATAATTTAGGCATATTTTTATAGCTCTATTTTTAGATATTAGATATATGTCTCACCAAATCCCCGCACTTGTATCCATACTTGGATCCATACCCCCAAATCTTAAAATTTAGATCATGAAGAATCCAACCTCTGAATCCGCACCCGAGTCCAAGCTACTTAGTGGAAACGAAGGATCATATTAAGCAATATTATAGTTGATTTCTCAAAATAGGGAGAACAAACTCCTGGAAACTTATCTTCAAGGAACATTCAAGACTGGGAATTTAAGAGTTTGGTTGACCTTCTTTCTAGACTAAATAAGTTCATAATGAATCGTCCCAATAATGGGACGGAATTATCCCAATACTGGGTGGACGGGATGAACTCGTCCACTAATCAGTTGACTCTTAAATGGGGCAATACAAATGGTGGGAGACATTAAGTTAAGGCTGGTTACAACGACCTATGTGCCCAAAATAATGTGATTGATTGCTGGCCATGGAAGCTAATTTGGAGCACTAAGCTCCCAACAAAGATCATATGTTTCAGCTGACTGCTGTCTATGAAGCCTGCCTAACGCAAGACAACCTTATCAAGAGGAAGTTTCAAATTGTGAAAAGATACTATATGTGTTAGTTCAGTTCAGAATCAAACCACCTGTTTCTTCATTCTACAGTTGTTGCAGATCTGTGGAGTATGTTCCTATCTATTTTTGGTTTAAGATGGGCCATGCCGCAAAGTACTAAGGAAGTCTTTTAATGTTGGAGCTTATGGAAGTTGGTACAGCGAGAAGAAAATCGGGAGAATGATCCCTGCTTGCATTTTTTGGTGTGTTTGGACATTAAAGGAATAGAAGATGTTTTGATGGTATATCAACTAATACTCATTCCCTCAAGGCTATGCCTACTGTATTTATTTAGTTGGGACAATATGTTTTCTGTAGATTCCCCTGATAACCTTTTGAACTATGTCAGCTCCTTGGTATTATAGCATAATCTCTGTAAGGGCTAACTATTGTAGTTTTTTGGGAATCCTGCTTGCTGTACTGTTTGCATCTTCTTGATGCCGTTTAATGAAACGCCTTACTTCATAAAAGAAAATTAAAAAAAAAATTAAATAGTTGAGATTAAGGCTTAGATGATTTTCTTTTTCTTTTTTGATTGAAGAGTTCCAAAATATGTTGGAGTTACTTTATAAGCAAATCACATCATCTTATAATCCCGACTCATGGAGGTGGGGGATTAAATAGTGATGGAATATTCACAATAAAATCGTTTTTATCAGAGATTGCTGGTGAGAGAGGAGATGCTTTCCACACTTGCCAGTTTGGATTCCCAGGGCGCTGAAGAAAGTGTGCTTTTTTGCTTGGTTGGCTGCAAGAAGAGTGATCCTAACAGCTGAGAATTTGAGGAAGAAAATGATTACTTATGTCAGTTGGTGCTATATGTGCAAATGTTTAGGAGAAGAAATTGATCATCTTTTGGTGCATTGCAAGGTGGTGTCGGATCTATGGAGGGTGGTATTGGATAACTTCGGGTTGCAATGGGTCATGCCATATAGTGTTAAAGATGTCCTACATAGTTGGGCATGTGAAAGCAAGAGAAGAAAATGTAGGGCATGGGAGCTTGCACCGCTAGCTCTCATGTGGATAGTTTGGAGAGAGAAATAGGAGAGATGGTGTTGAAAATGATTTTGTACATTTGAGAAATAGTCTTATGTCTTTGATAGCTTTTTGGTGCACCTTTAAGCTTCCAATGTGTATAGATGTTGTTACACATACACTATGTCAGATTATTCCCAAAAGTCATTTTAGTCTGGTTAAAGACTTGTATGCCAGTGTAAGCAAAAAGTGTGAGATATGGAAATCCTTTAGCTTTAGACTTTAGAGAACTCTTACTTCAACATAAAAGACAAACTGTCACCAGCATTGATATGAAATTGACACAATAGAGAGGTGGACTTGGGAATTCATATAGTCAGCCCAAACTGTTTGAGATTGAGGCACAGTTGATGGATTGATTGATTATATTGTTCAACAAGTAACAACATTAGACCAGGAATTCACCGAGGTTCCAAAAGTAGCAAGCTCGAGCCAAAACGTATGCTCCAATTTAACTTGGTCAGCTGTTGTATACCACTAGTATCATTGCTTTATTTATTAATTTCTTGGAGGTCAGTGCTTCTGAGATAGCGGGTGAATCCAATACAGAAACAAACACTACCTCACTTTCTAAGTCAAATAAACTTCAAGCAAAAACCGTGTACGGGAAGAGTTATAGGGCAAAGTGAATTCAACTAAAGTATATCCAGCGTAGCTATCCCAGAATACTTTTACTTGGCTGAATCATTTAATTGTTGCACTCAAAATAAATTCTCAAAGCTTGACAGCACAGAAAAATTACCTCTTGAGATCTTTTACATTGTTCCTCAGCAACTCTCAGGTCAAGTCTAAGCTGATCGATCTCGAGTGATTTCTCTTCACTGTAAAACAATGAAAAAAGGCAATGACTGTATATCATCAGGCAGATATATTTAAAGGTTTTAAACAAATGGAAGACTCGGGCGCCTAGAATACACCCAGCTATATTTTTTTTGAGATGGTAAGTAATTATATTACTCTCTCTGTCCCATTTTGTTTGTCATACTTTCCTTATTACTCTGTCCCAAAAAGATTGTCATATTTCTAAATTTGGCAATAATTCAACTCCAAACTTACTTTTTGACTCATTCATAGCCACACAAATATCTATGACTTATTTTAGACCACAAGTTTCAAAAGTCTTCCCTACTTTATTAAACTTTGTGCCAAGTCAAACTATGACAAACAAATTGGGACGGAGGAAGTATAAATAATATACAGCAAAGCACTAAGAAAGTGCTGCTTGGAAGTTACAGAGTCAGAGAACCCTCTATCCAAGAACAAAAAGAAGGGTTCCAAGAACAAAAAGAAGATACACCCAGCTATATTGATGAGGGTAGTACCAACTGTTGGATCAATTTTCATTTAGGAAATAGGTAAATGGAATATTATATGCTACATTGTCAAAGCACCCAAGGTTGTGGCCTAGCTGGTTAATGTGAGGTCAACGAAGTGGGTGAAGACCCTGAGAGACTAAGGTGCAAAATCCCAGATAGGATAAAAATATTATGCGACTTCTTCCCCTTGATGGTGGGAGGTAGCCAGCTCCCAATGGAATAATCTAGGTGCGCGAAAGTTCGCCCGAACCTCCATTTTTAAAAAAACACACACACCATCTAAGTTACTTGGACTCTTCAAAATTGTCGCCGTACCAGTGTCGGATAGGATCCGTATCGGATAGGACACGGGATTCACACCGGATGTGGTCAAATAAAAATGGATACTTTGACCAAAATCCACAGAAAATTGAAGATTTTTTTTTTGACAAATAGACTCTCAAGATAGACATTGGAAATGAGATACCTTCAAAATTATGCAGAAATTTATAGTCTTTTGTCTCTTTTTCATCTTTTGTCGACATTCTCGAATTTCTGTTTATGTTTTGAGGGTAACTTTTGGGAAGACGACTTAATAGAGAAAAACAGAGATATTGGTGAAGAGGACTTCTCTAGGAAGAATCGAAATTAAAGATTATGACTTTATTTTTAGAATTTTGAAAATTTTTAGACAGATCCCCGCACCCGTATCCGTGTGCGGATCCATACCCCCGAATCTCTAAATTTAGATTTTTCCGAATCCGACCTCTAGATCCGTACCCGTGTCTGATACCCGTACCCGAGTCCGAGTAACTTAGCACACCATTGTCCCAATTTACTAGTAACAATTTTCTTATCCAGGACTTCTACCAGTGCTAAGTAGGACTAGATTAACTCATTTTAATTAATTTATAATTTTAGAAACCATAAGTGTAGTACAGCTTGTGATATTTCCTGCATAAGCGGATGACAAAGTACATTTGAAAATATTAGTCAATATTACTTCGCTTGATAATTGACAACCGTTTTGGATAAAGGAAATAGCAAGACATCAGAGTGATAAGAAAGCAAAGGATAGACAAACCTGAAACTTTTCTCCAACAGTTCATTATTTCTCGAGAAGACCAGACTCTCCTCGAGGAGCATCCTCTGTTTTTTACAACCCTCAAGTTCATTCGTCAACTGTAGTTTAAAGTCAGTGATCAGGATTAGAAGTCCAGATACATTAAGTAAACCATGGGCAACTGACAACCTGTACTCCAATTTTCTTAGTATGATTAGTCAGTTTAATCGACATTTTGAACTTCACAAATGTGTAACATATGTTGCTAAGTTTCATCAGCCCAATGGATGTCTTGATTTCTTTACTTAAGCTATATGCTTTTGTAAGGAAGCTCTCACAGAATAAGATGTTTTTCAAAGCAAATAAAAAAGATACGAATACATTTTGAAATATGGTACTCAGATCTCACAAACAATTTTCTTCTAAAAGGACAAAAAAGAAAAAAAGTTTAAAAGTGAATCGCTTTGAATAAACTTGGCTTTCAACTTAGCACTTAGCAGAATAGCAGTACGATTTCCGTAAATATCACGTTCCCTCTGGAGAGTGAGCCAAAGAGAATAGCATGCAAGTACTGAATCCTTAAAGGGATCCACCATATCAGTTAGAGCCACTAGTTTTTTTCACGAATATGCTTAAACTGTTCAACTACATCTTCAGGAAATCTGAAGGTTACCTCTATCATTCCCTTTGATAGAGTGGTGATTTCCGCACTATAAGATTTATCTTTTTCATTGATTGCTTCAACAGTAGCTTTCTCCCTTGCAAGCCATATGGCCTTTTCCTCCTCCATTGCCAATAACGCATCAGTGAGATGCTGCAAAGAAAAGAAGCTGCTGCTCATAATGACGTAACGGAAATAGTTGAATGGAGCCTCAGAAGACATGTTTTGCAAGCAACAACAATTTTTACGGATAAGAAAATGAACCTTGGGCCAAACTCATACGAAAAGAAAACGCATGAAGTAGCAATCGCCCAAGACAATAAAAGGAGAACAAATATTCATGCGGGCCTCTGACCCCTTTCGCTCTCCCCTCACGTCCAGTACTGGACATCTAAAGCGTGAACGATATAATATGAGGGCTCACCATCGGATAAACCAAGAATCGATATGGCTTTGGCTCAAATACCATGTGAGAAATGAACGCGGAAGAAAAGAGTTTGAGGGAATGCGTGGTCATATGCCCTATGCTTCTACTTATCTATATGCATGTAACACAATGAGCTATTCACACTTGTCTAATGTGAAATACAATATTTTTTTCTCGTTAAAAGGTTGTATCATTGATGAATCAGCTCCCAGAAGATGCTGTATAAATGTTCATTGGAAAAGAAAGACCTACTGAATATGCAAAGAGCTCAAAAGAAAATCCACCCTGGCTGCTGTTTCATTTGCAATGGCCATGTTGTACCAGAAAAACAAAAAAGAGATGCATTGGCATAATAATATAGGCCATCTAACAGGTACCATAGCTAAATCTTCCTTTTCTTCGACCAAAGAGTTGATTGAAGTTTCCAACTTCTGACACCGTGATTCAGATTCTTCCAAACATAATCTCTGGAATGCCATGTAAACAAATAATGATGAGAACATAGAAACCAAGTTAAAAATTTTCTTTTTCAGAAGAAACGCTAGTAGAAAATAAGCTAATAGTTTAAGTTCAACAGGCAAATCTAATGGTAAAAGAATATGAAAGAATGAGATCTCATAGGAACAATTAAGAAATATAAACTTACAAGGCATGACACTTCCTCCTTCAGCATATTTAATTCTGTATTTGACGTACTCAACTCAACAGATAAAGCCTGCAATTCACATGCCAAATTTTCTGCTCTACAAATCGTTTCTTCTTTTTCGGCATGACAAGTATTTAATTCCTCTTGCAAAGAAGTAATAGTTGTTTCCATCTCAGATGCCAGCACTTCCAGCTTCATGTACTCCTCCTTCACCAGAAAGAAAAAAGTAGCTAATGAAGCAATAAAGAAAACTTTACTGCCCTTCTTGAGTGGAATCCAGGCAATCAATGACTTTTCCATTTTTTCATATCATAAGGATATGACATACAATTTATAAGATCGATGGCAATAAACATATAATGATAGAACTTCATATGGGCATTAAATTTCCAGCATATTTTTTCAAATAGTGTTTACAGATAAAGTTCAGAGTAATTTCTGAGCCCAACTTGAGCAATAAGTATCTTAAGAATGAAACTGACATTCTCTGAAATCGTTTTCTTCCGTTGTGCACTATCTTTGACTAAGTTTGCATTGATTTCAAGGAATTGTAAGTCCATCGAGACAACTCTCTTCCATGTGATCTTAGTCTACCTCATCCCCTTCTAACACCTTCACTCACCATAGTTCCAAGTGCATCTACAAGTCGACCTGAGACATAACCAAACCATTTCACGCGATGTTCACTCATGTTATCCTCAATGCGTGCTACTTGCACCTTAAGTCGGATGAAGTCATTTTTAATCTTACCTAATCTTTTATGACCGCACATCCTTCTTACCATCGCCATTTCTGTAACACTATCTTGTGGATATGTTAGACTTTACTGCCCCAACATTCACTACCATATAACATTGTCGGTCTAAGAACTGTACCTTAGAACTTACCTTTCACCCAGGTGGACATTCTTCTACCGCATAACACTCCGGTAGCACTTGTCCATTTCAACCATCCATTAGCAATGCTTAATTTGGTAATAAAATGTAAGAACTTACAAATGTTTGAGGTATCATGATATTGTCATCATAAGATGATGGGAAGAAGAAACATGGATAAAATGCTTTTACCATATGATGACCAGATCCATTTATCTGAAAATGTTACTACTTCGCATCTAAGAGCCCGTTTAGCTGAGTTTCAGTAGCTTTTAAACACTAAATGATAAAAATCACTTTTTAAAGTGCTGGAGCTGAATTTCTGGATACACACTAATGTGTTTGGATAGAGGTGCTGAAACTGAAATAAGCCGTTGATGTGTTTGGTAAAGATAGTGATTATCATCTGAAATTCGGCTAAAATGGTTCTTAATTTTAAATTAATTATACAAATTGATGTGTATCAACTAACCTTAAGCAATAAATTGATAAAATAAGATTACTTTAAATATATTATTTAAAAAGACATAGTCAATGTTGATAAAGGATAACTTGACAGACAGTGTATCTGTCAGTGACAACTTTGTAGAAATTGAAAAGACCCAGCAGCATCTAATTTGGTTCCTTACGGAAATTGGTCAGATTACTCCAAGTAGGACTCGGATCCGACCCCTCCATGTTTGAGATGGAGTGTTGGACTCTCTTTTACTCAAGTACAATGTGGAGTTTTTCCTGCTACTGTATATATTTAAGGAGCATAGAAAAACACCTCTTGAACTAATTTACACTATAATTTGAGTAGACCATTCTACCTGCATAGCATGTTCAGAGGAACTCTTGGCTCTTTTGAAGTCAAACACATTGGAGCTCCTATCAACAACTGAATCACGGTTTCTTCCAATGACTGAGTCTCGTTTGTTGATGTCACGCTCAAGAATAGCCCTCTGACCATTTAATCGTTTAATTTCCCTCTCAGCACAAGCTTTTTCACCCTAACAACATAAATACTGTCAGAAAAGATAGAAATGCCTCAGACAGCACAAGGAAATCAAACTTCAAAGAGCATGCGACCTCAAGTTTTGTCTTCTCCTGGATGGCATTCCTAAGTTTGGATTCTGTATCTCTCAACTTTGCTTTTGTTTTCTCCAAATCTTTTCTAATGCTTTCCTTCTCTCTGACCAAGGAACTAGAGGATAAGCTTAACAGCTCTTCCTGAAGAGTTTGAATTTGAGAAAGGTGTTCAGATTTTTCTGCTTCATGCTTTTCAGAGATTTCCTGGAACAGAACATGATTAAGTTTGTAAGAGCAGAGTTAACAAAGAGGGTGATATAGAAGAAAGTGAAGCAACTCACTCTTAATGCATTTCCAGAATCTTCAACAGCTCTTGTCAATTCTTCTATCTGATTATGCAGATCCAAAGGGAATCTAAAACTTGATTAGCATACACTAAAAGGGAACAGAAAATCAAATAACGAAGTGTGAGAGAAACTTGGTTGTTAAAGTTCTAATTATAAATACAAATAAAAAGGAAATGCAGTCAATTCATGCCTTTTCATCCTGAACTATATCAATTCTTTGCCTCAAAAGAGATTGTAGTTTCTCGTGGTTTCTAACAACAGATCTTATCAGGTTGGAATTGTCAAGTGCTGAAGACTTTAAATCCTGAAATTGGGAAACCAGATCAGGTTTTGGAAAGCACATACATAATAGACTATAGTGCTGTAAATAATAACAAAAGAAGAGATGTTGGGAATGAATTGCTTGATTCCCTAAAGCAAACATGTTGGGGTTTATATAGTGTTTACAAGTATTCCTAAAAAAGAATGGAAAGTAATTCCTATTCCTATTCACACGGCAATAGTGATTCTAAACCTTTCCTATATATACAAAGAGTGGGCTTTGCCATATAATAATATTTTCTAATTCTTAAAACTCCCCCCTCAAGTTGGAGCATCCATATTGTATGCTCCTAACTTGCCACAAATATACTCAGTTCTTGAACGACTAAGTGATTTGTAAGAATATCTGCTAATTGATCATTTGACTTGACGAAACACTTCACAATGCACCTGATTCAATCTTTTGTAGAATAAAACTACAACCTAATTCTTTAGGCTTCGTACTTTCATGAGACACTTGATTTAAAGCAATCTGTATTTTAGCATGATTGTCACATATCAACTTCATGGGTGCATCATGACAAGTTTCACCAACTCAATGATCAATTAATAGATAATTACAGAATCACTTCATGGCTCCAGAATTTAGTATATTGCATTTTACAACTTGAAAGGCAGCATAAATTATTAGGAAATTATTAATATGGCAAGAGCTCATTCCATGTATCATTAGCCACTTCACCACTTGGATATCAAGAATGTGTTCCTTCATGGCAAACTTGCTGAGGAGGTCTATATGTAGCAACAACCAGGATTTGTTGCTCAAGGATTAGTCCATATTAGTATGTCGATTGCGTCAATCTCTATATGGTCTTAAGCAATCAACCAATGGCATGGTATGGTCGTTTTAATACTGTTGTCCAACAGTTTGGCATGCTTCTAAGTTAAGTTGATTACTCCGTGATTATAAGCATTTTCATAACGGCAATCACATATTCTAGGTGGTTTATGTGGATGACACTGTTATAACGGGTGACGATCATGAAAGTATAATTCATCTTAAGCAACATCTTAGCGGTCACTTTCACACTAAAGACTTGGTAAATTAAAGTACTTCCTAGGCATTGAGGTGGCTAATATAGTAATGGATTTTCCATTTCGCGGATGAAATATGCTTTGGACATATTTGAAGACAATGGTATGTTAAATTGCAAACATGTCGATATCCGAACATTACGATTGTTCCTGAATAGGAGGAGCCGTTGAAAGATGCAAGTCGTCATCGGCGACTAGTTGGCAAGCTCTGATACCATGTAGAGAATGATAAAAGAAGAGACTTTGGGAATGATTTGTTTGATTGTTCCCCAAACAAGATGGGGTTTATGTGGTATTTTTGCATGTAATCCTATAAAGGAAAGGAAAATGTGCAAGTGATCCTAGAAAGGAACTTAATACCTATTCATATTTCACAATTATAGGGATTCTAAACCTTTCTTATATATTCAAGGAATGGGCTCTTGTTATAACAATAATTTCTCGATTTTCTGAGCAATTACTAGAATTAATATATAGAATATATAACTGATAAGCTTTAAGTATATTGGGTCCATAATCCAAGGAAACTGAGAGATGATGATAATGTCGCATATTGTATTGGAGCGCGGTGGATGAAATAGAGGCTCACACTCGGTGTCCTAAGCAATAAGAATGTGCGACCAAAACTTAAAGTTAAGTTTTATAAAGTGTTTATTACGCCAACTATGGGACAGAGTGTTGGCCTCAAGAACACACACGTACAGAAGATGAAAGTGGCAGAGATGAGAATGCTTAAATGGATGTGTGGACATACTAGAAGATATAGGATTAGAAACAAAAAATCTACGGACAAAGGTAGGAGTGGCCTCCGTGGTGGACAAGATGCGGGAAGCGAGCCTGAGATAATTTGGGTATGTGAATAGGAGGAGCACAAATGCCCCAGTGAAGAGGTGTGAGGGGTGGGTGATGTTAGATCTAAGCAGAGGTAGAGGTAGACCGACAAAGAATTTGGGAGATGTGATTAGACAGGACATGGTACAAATACAACTCACCAAGGACATTCGAGGATTAAAGTAGAAGGTCCGTAGGTAATCGAGTGATTTCTCGATATGGTTCTAAAAAGATAGTCTCAATTCTTAGGGTTAAAGCCTTCTAGTTAATAGATTTTTTAGGATCCTATTTGCTTCCTCTTCTCCTTATCAGGATTATTGTTAGTATCCTATATTATCTTATTCTTCGATTTATTACTATTGTTGCTTCTTTTACGCTTGTCACCTTTACTATTGTACTGCCGGTACTTTTCTTTTCTTCTGTATTTTCATCCTAACTTTTTACTCGTGTAGTTTTTTTTCAAACTTGTTTCAAACCGCTTTCTTGAGGCGAAGATCTATCAGAACAACCTCTCTACCTCACACAAGGTGGAGTTAAGGTCTTAAGGTCGGCATACACCTCACCCTTCCTAGATCCTACTTGTTGAGACATTGGGGTTTCTACTTTACTGTTATTGCCTTCCTTCCAAAGTTCCCAAACTGAAAAAATAGTAAGCATAGACGTGACATAGCCAACTTGGGATTTCCTGCTTGATCTGTTAAACTGCCGGGACTGAATGGAATGCTGTTGTTGTTGTAATACATAACTGATAAAACCACGCTGTTAAGAACATATAGTATCTGCCAGAAATATATGAAAAGAATGTTCAAATCTTAAATTTATTGTGCTGAAGATACTCACAAGGACTAGTTTGGATATTGGCAAGGAAGACAAAACAAGTTCCTCCACTACTGGAATGAACGAGTCAATTAATATTCTTGAATTTTCAAATTCAAGCATCAAATCCTCTATTTCAGAGTTCATGCTATTATCCTGAAAAAAGTGTATCCATTAATACCCCAGGAGGCATATGAGTTATATTGCATCCTTAAAGTAAAAATTTAAAGAATGTCGGTCACAACATATCATTAAGCATTATTGGGATGGAAATGAACTTACAAAAAGCAGTACTGCAGATTGCGTTGAAGCTTGTTGTTCACGAGCAGCTTGTGCCTCAAGTTTTACTCTCAAAAGCTCTTGGTGAAGCTAGAGCATTAAAACATAAGTCATTGCATTGTAGCCCTTAAAGGAAAGGTATTATGGATATTACAGGTAAAGATCAATGCAAAGAAGAGATCCTAACAGTCAAAGAACTGGCATGAAATCATGCTCATACTCGATGCCGAATAATTCCAGTTTCCTTGGTACAAGTGAGGAACAGGATATCCCAGATATACTTAACAAGCAAAAGAAAAGGCCAAAACCCTGTTCTCACTCTGAGACATGGCACGTGCAAGGAAATAGATAAGATGAATGTGAGTTAAGAAACCCGGGGGGGAGGGGGGGGGTGGATGGGTGAATCTGCGAAAGTAAAACAAAATACTATATAAAGTTTCACTGGAAAATGAGACTAACACCTATTGAATAGATAAAATCACCATCAGCATATATCATTCTAATTATCAGCATTCATAGGTTTCCAGGAATGCATCTTGAGGCTAAGATTAAGAATGTGATCTTCGACCACCGAGGCTTATAGCCTAGTGGTACCGCTGAGAATTTCCTAAACAATAGTATTAGTTCGAATCTCATTGCCGTCTTTCCCTTCAACTTCCCCTTTCTTTGTCCCCCTATGTAATAGCAAAATAAAACGATTAAGGCGAAAAGGAAGCATGAAATTGAGGGAAAATAGTCATACTTCCCCTGTACTTATGGAAATTGAATATATTTACACTCTGTTTAAGTTTTCGAACAGATTTGGGCTCGTCATTATCCTTTTGATCAAACATACCCCTTGCCCCAACCGAGCCAAATGGTACAGGCAAAGTATAAGGGTAAGTTTGGCCTGTTTCTAAAAGTACAAGGATAAATAATTCCACAATCAGCTCTTTGTTTCTTTGAGTCAAACTATAAAAGTTTCTCCAAAATCATATTGTACTTAATTTAATCATATTTCATTGTGTTTATTGTTAAATATGGAAAAGATCCTATAGTCTGTAAATATATAGAGAAATATTCTAGAAACCCTTATAATAGGACGTTAGGAGATTTTTTTTATATTATGTAATTATTTCCTTTGATTTCTTTCCTTATTTTGAACTCCTTGTAAATATTATTTAAAGCCCAAAGCTTGAGGGAATAACCAAGTAAAGTAATTCCCAATTCTTCATCTCCTTCTTTTCTCTGATTTCTCATTTATGTTGTAGTTATAAGATGATGTAGAACAAGCAACTAAGACATGCTTGTTGGATTGCTGAAATTTTTTCTATTAGCTTATGCTTTAACTTAATACCACAGAAATCCTGCCTCACTAGTTTAGTTTCTTTACGGATATTTGTTTAATTTACTTTTCCAATTTTCTGAATTAGATCTTTTTCTCCATCTCGTGAATAAATGTGAAAAGGAAGAAAATTAAGCTGAAGTTCTTAACATATGAAGCCATTGAAGCCAGTGAGAGACCATGTATACCTAACAAAAAGCTAATACATATCACTTGAAGTTCATATACATTATTTAGAAGCTCTTTGTTACTGCAATTTTTTTTCCTAATTGTCCTTTTGCTTTCTTTCTCCCTTTCCATTTCATCTTAAAATGTTATTTATCCTAGATAAGCTTCAAGGATATTATCTCCTTTCTTTTATATACTAGAGTGAATGGAAAACGCATCTCCAATTTAGATAATCTAATTTGTATGAATATGTTACTTTGAAAAATTTGTAAGCACGAGGCCACAAATTAGGGTTAACTTATCCAAAATAGGTTAAACATATAATTAGTGAGACGGAAGAAAGAAGCAATTACTGCATCTTAATGGATTTTGAAATTATTGAAGTGGTTTTAATAGTGCTAAAGGAATATTTATATTGTCAAATTTACCATGTGGTTCACCGGTAGTATTTTAATTTAATAAAATGAAGTATTGATATTATAAATACTTAAATATAATATTTAGCATATACATCAAGAAAATAAGATCACAATTTAATGTGGAATTGCTTATCTAGAGTTGAAACTTAACAACTGTAAGACAAAGTTAAAGCAAGACATCTTAAGGATTTTACATGAAGATATATGCAATGAAAGAAAGATGAGAAAAGGTTATCCTAAGAGAGCAAATTTGGAGTAGAAAAAATCAACATCTTCCAATTACGATATGAACACACGGCAATAAAAATTTGGTTAAATCAAATATATGATTTGGGAGAAACATTTATAATTCAACCCAAAGAAACAAAGATCCAATTGTGGAATTATTTATCCCTGTACCTCGAGAAAAGGACCAAATTTACCCCCTATACTTTGCCAGTACCGTTGGCTCCGTCTCCATTACTAGTTAGAATTTAAACGAAATACTTAGTAAAACATGATCACATTTATAAACTAGAATATTACTAATCAAGCAGCACTGATTACAGATATATGGAAACTACTACATGTTCCCTATTTCCTCGTGCATTGATCATGCAAGTGGGAGAAAGAGAACTTTATTAGTATTCCATCAGGAAGAAAGAACTGTTTTTGGCAACAGCCGTTTGGCTGTGAGAATACGACGAGTGGAACAGATAGTCATCACGTTCATGTCACTAACATAGAATTGCAAAGTAAACAAGCATATATCACCAATTTGTCTCTCTCGGTATAATGGGATAAATCATCATAATTGCAATTTTTATGTATAAAATATAAAAGCCTGATTACCTCTTCATACTTCTCTCTTGCAGATATGGTCTGCTCAGTTGCTATCTCAACAACAGAGTCCAAGTTCTGTTGGCTTGAGGATCTCTCCATCTCTAGCATAGTGATCTGAAAAAAAAGTTCTGTGCTTTCAGAAATAGTTAAAAAAGGAAAAATGACAAGGTAATCTAATATAAATGACAGGAAGGGATGGAGTGAAAGAGGTTATGGGGGGTGGGGAGAAAGGGAAGAATGTTTTTTATGGAAGCTAAAATACTATCGTGGAATGTGAGAGGGATGAATGACCCGATCAAAAGGGCAATCATCAAGGGGGGAGTTATGGAGTGGTGTCCGGATCTAGTATGTTTTCAAGAAACTAAAATGGAGACTATGACGGATGCGGTCGTGAGAAGTGTGTGGGGTGGTAGGTTGGTGAGGTATGACTGGATTCCATCCATAGGTAATTCGGGAGGTATTCTGCTACTTTGGGATGATAGGAGGTTGGAGGTCGAGGAGGTTTTTAAAGGGGATTTTATGATAGCGATTAAGGTTAAAAATCGAGAGAGAGGAGTAGAGTGGAGCTTTGGGGGAGTGTATGGACCGGTAGGCGAAGGTTCTAAGATTGTCTTTTGGGAGGAAATGGCCAATGCTATGATGGCATGGGATATTCCGTGGGTGCTAGGAGGGGACTTTAATACTATAAGATTCCCGGAGGAAAGATTGGGATGTAAATCATTGACGAGGGCAATGAAGGAGTTCTCGGAGTTTATTAATAATCATTTTCTTATTGATTTGCCTATGGCAGGGGAACGATTTACGTGGACTCTGCGGAAGATTCCAACTCAAAGTCAAGACTTGATAGATTCTTGATTTCGACTTCATGGGAAGAGTTGGTGCCGGACGTGTTGCAAAAGCCTTTCCCTAGGCTAACCTCAGATCATATGCCTATCATGTTAGATGGAAGCAAAAGAAGGCCAGTGCGAGCTCCGTTCCGGTTTGAGAATATGTGGCTTAAGGCGGAAGACTTTGGAGATAGAATAAAGAATTGGTGGACAAGCTACGTGGTGGTAGGGACACCCTCTTTCCGATTGGCAAAGAAATTGAAGTTGTTGAAGAGAGACATAATCCAATGGAATAAAGAGGTATTCGGGAGGGTTGAGGTAAAAATGAGAGAATTAATGAATGAGTTAGGGGATATAGAGAGTAGGGAAGGGGTGAGGGAGCTAGAGGAAGGGGAGAAAGTGAGAAAAGAAGAGGTAAAGAGGGAGTTTGTTGCTTTGGCCATAGCACAGGAGACTAGTTGGAGACAAAAATCGAGGGCATTGTGGTTAAATGAGGGAAACTCAAATACTAAGTTCTTTCACCGGGTTGCCATAGCAAACCGAAGAAGGAACTTTGTAGAATCTTTGGAAGTGAACGGGGAGAGGATTGAGGGAGATGAAGAGGTAAGGGGGAAGATTGTGGGGTTCTATGAGCATTTGTACAGTGAGGAGGCGAGTTGGAGGCCAAAAATGGAGGAGGTAGCTTTTAATCAAATAGGGGAGAATAAGAGGGAGTAGTTGGAGAGGCCAATAGGAGAAGATGAGGTGTGGGAGGCGGTTGAGAGTTGTGCGGGTGACAAAGCCCCGGGACCTGATGGCTTCTCATTGGCTTTCTTTCAGCAATGTTGGAGCACAGTGAAGGGGGACCTGATGGAGACATTTTGTGCATTCTATGATACTGGAGAGTTTGAGAAAAGTCTCAATGCATCTTTTATAGCTATTGTGCCAAAAAAGGAGGGAGCAACTAGTATTAGAGATTATAGACCCATTAGTCTGGTGGGTAGCATCTATAAGATAATATCTAAGGTGCTATCCAACAGATTAAAGAGGGTCCCGGAAGAGACAGTTTCTACCTCACAAAATGCATTTGTGGCAGGGAGACAGATTTTGGATGCGGCATTAGTGGCAAATGAAGTTGTGAATTCTAGAACGAAGAAAGGAGAGCCAGGCATTCTATGCAAATTAGATCTTGAAAAGGCATTTGATCACGTTAATTGGGATTTCCTCGACTTTCTTATGTTGAAGATGGGGTTTGGGGAGAGATGGAGGAGATGGATTAGAGCTTGTATTTCCACTGTTAGATATTCTGTACTTGTGAATGGAAGTCCTTGTGGCTTCTTTGGTTCTTCTAGGGGCTTAAGGCAAGGGGATCCTCTATCCCCCATGTTTATTCTAGTGATGGAAGCGTTGAGCAAAATGATGGATAGGGCTGTAGGTGGAGGATATTTGAGGGGTTTCTCGGCTTCATTTGGAGATCAAAGCATTACAAGGGTCTCTCACTTGCTCTTTGCGGATGATACGCTAGTCTTCTGTGACGCAGATGTAGATCAATTGGGATACTTGAAGCAGGTTCTGATGTGGTTTCAAGTGGTGTCGGGGCTCAAAATTAACCTTAGTAAATGCGAGATTTTTCCTGTGGGAGAGGTGGATAACATCAATTGCCTTGCACAAGTGCTCAATTGCAAGGTGGGTGCTTTGCCTACTACATACTTGGGTTTGCCGTTGGGTGCTTCACATAGAGATATTTCTATTTGGAATCCTGTTATTCAAAGGGTTGAGAGAAGGCTTGCAGGATGGCAAAAGCGATATTTATCAAAGGGAGGAAAGGAGGTGCTCATCAAGAGCACGTTGTCAAGTATTCCTACTTACTTCTTATCTTTACTGCAGGCATCGACTAAAGTGACAGAAAAGTTGGAAAGGCTTCAAAGGAATTTCCTATGGGATGCTTCTGATGGTTCTAAAAAGATTCACTTGGTGTGTTGGGAGGCTGTTACGACACCAAAGAAGTGGGGCGGACTAGGAGTGAAAGATCTTAGGGTTTTCAATAGAGCACGGCTAGGAAAATGGTTGTGGAGATTTGGAGTCGAGGAGCGTGCTTTATGGAGGGAGGTGGTGGCAGAAAAGTATGGCACTTTAGAAGGGGGGTGGAGAACTAGTAATGTCAATTCTCCATTTGGGTGCAGTTTGTGGAGAAGTATCATGAAGGGGTGGGAAGACTTTAGTGGCCATATTTCTCTCAAGGAAGGGGATGGGAGAAGAGCTTGTTTTTGGAACCATAAGTGGTGCGGGGAAGACACACTGAGGGTCTCTTTCCCTAATGTGTTCGCCCTTTCTAGCCAGAAAGAGTCGACTGTCCAACAGATTCGTAGGGTGCATGATGGGGAGGTGCTATGGGATCTAACATTCAGGAGACATCTTCAAGATTGGGAGATAGATGAATTCCAAAGTATGTTGGAGTTACTTTATAAGCAGATCACATCGGTTTATAATCCCGACTCATGGAGGTGGGGGTTAAATAGTGATGGAATATTCTCAGTCAAGTCGTTTTATCAGAAATTGTTGGTGAGAGAGGAGATATGCTTTCCACACTTGTCAGTTTGGATTCCCAGGGCTCCGAGGAAAGTGTGCTTTTTTGCTTGGTTAGCGGCGAGAGGAGTGATCCTAACGGCTGAGAATTTGAGGAAGAGAAATATTACTTATGTCAGTTGGTGCTATATGTGCAAAAGCTCGGGAGAAGACGTTGATCATCTTTTGGTGCATTGCAAGATAGTGTCGGATCTATGGAGGGTGGTATTGAATTTCTTCGGATTGCAATGGGTCATGCCACATAGTGTTAAAGATGTCCTACATAGTTGGGCATGTAAAAGCAAGAGAAGAAAACGTAGGGCATGGGAGGTTGCACCACTAGCTCTTATGTGGATAGTTTGGAGAGAGAGAAATAGGAGAGCGTTTGATGGTGTTGAAAATGATTTTGTACATTTGAGAAATAGTCGTATGTCTTTGATAGCTTTTTGGTGCACCCTTAAGATTCCAATATGTATAGATGATTGGGTGTCTTTTGTAGAGAATTATATTTTGATGTAGATTCTCTATCTTTTGGTATACCTCTTGTATACGGAAGCTTTTCCCAATATCAATGAAATTGTTTAACTTATCAAAAAAAAAAAAAAAAAAATGACAGGAAGATGAGAAAAGAAATAAAAAAATGAGGGCACCTTCTCTTGGAGCTGCTTAATCACCAAAATAGCTTCCGACTCTCTCAAAGTTGTGCTCCCATTCAAGTGCACCAAAGAATCGTCATCTTGCTCAGGACCATCAACCAGATGAATGTCAGCCTCTAAAAGCTTCCGCGTTAGATAGTCAATTTTCATCTCACTCGCCATTTTCTGGCAAAAGCAAAGATAAAAATAAGAAACCGGGCTGCAGATTCAGAAAACAGAAGAAAACAAAAGAACTTACATGTGATTCAAATTTTAAAAGCAACTCCTCATACTCCCCTTTCAGCTCAAGTAATTCATTGTCTTCCTGCCAGGATTACAAAAGAAAGATAATAACATATTAAGTGGGATAATACAAGTTTGAAAGAAAGATGAAATAGAGGAGCAAAGTGTGAACCATTGAGAAGCTTTTTGTTCTCGAGGTTCCTTTTCTCCTGTTAGTCACATGCAACAAAGCCTGCGGGTCAGGGAGAGTACAGTCTTCCAATTGATTACTCCTGGAATTATCTTCTTGCTTGCAAGATTCTCTATTGCTGTCAGCATCTAATAGTTCTTCAAAAGGAAGTAGGGGTCCAATGTCACGTTCTTCCCTTTTGGCTTTGACTATAGAACCTTTTTCTTCGAATGTGGAGTCCAACTGAAGCAACATAGAATAAAATATAAACTTCCATTAGCATAGGGTAAAGCCTGCTTCATGAGATCATTGAACTTTGATAAACTCAAAGAGAATGAGAAACACTGAACACTAATAAGTTAAAACCTCAAAGTCAATTATATAACATTTATAAATAGTTGATTTTTTTCTTTCTTTCTTTCTTTTTTTTTCCTTTTGAGGTCTTTGGGTAGAGATGGTGGGATGAAGATACAAGATCTCAACTGATAACTAAGTAACACATACCCAGCTTAGACGTCATGCTTCAGTTACAGAAAGTAACATGTAAAAACAGAACCTAAATAAGAGATAAACACAAAGCGAGACTTTAGGCCTCCAATAGATCAAGCCAGCCATCACGATAAAGGGAAATACTCTCCTTAGCCAAAAAAAAGAAAAAAAATTAGAAAAGCAAAACAAGAGAATGGTTGTCCTTATCAAAACAAAATATTGTTGTTATGAATAAAGAACCCCCCTCGAATGCTCTTTCAATTCCTAATCTTAAATTTTTGAAGACATAACTAAAAAAAATGGAAGTATTGTCTCTCTAACAGTTCAAACTTTTAAAAAAGTTCCCACACAATTTGACGTGTTATTATATTCACTCATTCATGATGCTGAGTTACCCAATGTTGGCTACCCATGTCACATTTACCATGCTTCCAGATGTCTAGCCTTGAGCATGCGTGGTTGTTAGAATCTCACATTGGTCGAGAGTATAGGCTATAGTTCCTTTGTATGGCCTTGAACAATCACCACCTCATGAGCTAGCCTTTGGAATTAAATGAGGTTCAGGGCCAATTTTCTTAACTTAAATAGTCCAAAACGATTCAATGGTACCACTTCGAAGATTTTCCTCCATCTTTTGTTTCGTGCAGGATGAGAAAAACTGTTACTGGAATAACCCAACAGAAAAGGAGAAAAGATAGAGTTCTATAGGCCCAAGGTCTCTTGCATTAAAGCAATAGGTGATCTATGCCCTTTTACATTTTAAACTTGAATCATGTACAAATACTAGAAAATATCTTCAATTCATCAGATCATCAACAGGAGGTGAAGGGAAAGAACTGAAGATGCAGTTGCAAAGGTGCTTCCGTAGCCATGGGGTAGGTGTACGTAGGATAAAGGCATAAGTACCCCCTCCTCCAAACAATGGCCGAACTTTCAGTTACACATTCCACCTTTCTGGGGTCCTATTACCTGCTTGAACTATCTCGAAGTGAAATTATATACCTTGAGAGGTGACGCGGCAGAGAAAGTGTATCTCCCTCTCTCAAGGAGAATGAGAGGTAGCTATATTTATTACATTTCCTTTATATATATTGTCTACTTTTTTATTTTTCGTTCTCTTCTTACATTTTTCTTTTCTTTTTTTACCTCTCTTTCTCATCACCCACTGCCACCTCCACCATCACTACCCATCATCTCCAACACATCCTCCTCTACCTTCTCCATGACAACCGAAACCACCCCTCCAATTCTCCTACACCACTGAAGCCATGATAAGCCAGTCACCATCTGCGGTCCCGCAAGGGGGGGGCACAAATTTCACATAAAAACAATAATCTGGTTCTCACTATCAATCCATCATTTTTCATGGTACACAAACATTCACAACTAATACCTTGCTCAATTATTCGATGTTTACTTTTTCAGCTCAAATTTAAGCAAATTAAGTCAAGAACCATAAAAAGTAAAAAATAACCAAAACCCAAACTGAAAATGGATGTGGCTATGGGGTTGGTGCTAAAGCCGACGATGAACCCAACAGTGGCTGAAGGTAGTGGTGCTTGGTGTAGATGAGGTAGGGAGTTCGTAGGTCAGGCGACGAAGGTGTTTTCTGGTAGTTAAGTGATGGTTCGGTGAAGGATATTGGAGGAAGAAAGAGGTAGGAGGGGAATATTTTGAAAAAGAAAAAAGATACGAAAATAAAGAAGCCATGTGTGGCTTCTGTTTATGTTATGAGGCGGCACTTATACGAGAATCGGGAGTAGCAGTGAAATAGAAAAAGGAAAAAACAAAGAAGAAATGCTAGTGAATGAGCAAAAAAATAACTATAACAGTACTGGTTCTCATTATCTATCCGTCATTTTTCACGGTATACAAACACAAACATTCACACCTAATACTATGCTCAATTATTCAATATTTATTTTTTCTGTTCAAATTTAAAATTAAGTCAAGAGCCATAAAAAGTAAAAATCTTAAATAACCAAAATCCAAACTGAAAATGGTGGTGGCTATGGGGTTGGTGCTAAAGTCGACGAGGAACCCAGCGGTGGCTGAAGGTAGTGGTGCTTGGTGTAGATGAAGTAGTCTGTTCATAGGTCAGGCGAGGGAGGTGTTTTCTAGTGGTTAAGTGGTGAAGGATACAGGAGGACGAAAGAGGGAGGGGAAAAAATTGAAAAAGAAAAAAGAAGATACGAAGATAAAGAAGCCACGTGTGGCTTCTGTTTCTGTGCAGAGGCGGCACAAATATGAGAAATGGGAGTAGCAGTGAAATAGAAAAAGACAAAGAAGAAATGCTAGTGAATGAGCAAAAAAGCCTAATTTTGCATGTTCATGGCTATATATTTATTAACCAATTAAAATTTGGCATAATCTCCAATGTATACTACAATGTACTTGAATTTCCCTTATTTCCATTGAATTCAAGTAGGCTTTTTTTATAATGGTGACTATTTTATATATAATAAACCCCAGCATCTAGAAATTGATGTAAAATTACATACAACTCCAGAAAGACAAGATAAAATTCAAGTAGGCTTTTATTTTCAGCGGTACTAGGAATGTTTCTCCAAATGATACACCATGGGTCATTTAATCAATAATTATAGATGTATGAAATTTTTGTTGCATACTGCATCATACTTGGCTAAACTGTTAGTTTTCTCGAATGGCAAACAGCGGTAGGAGATCTACTAAACCATTGAATTTAAAATATGGTAAAGTAGATCCAGGGTGAGCCACTCCTTTGATGGGTACAATGGCCTATTTGCAGTACTTCTACTCTATAATTTTGGAGACCTATAATTCTGCTGCAGCTGTTTAGCTATATTCATCTCCTTTTCATAGTCTTCATCAGGAAAGAAAGCCCTACAGTGAAGGCTCTTTTGATTGGTACTGGCACTCCGACATATTCAGAGTGCTGGTATGCTCAAGTAGCTTTTCAGTGATTAGTATAAATTCAAGCTAGTTTCCAAAATAGCTACTGGAGTGCATAGAGTATTAAAACATCCCTTTGTGAGCGAGTGTTAACCATCTTAAATGAGTTTATGTGGTGTCCTAACAATATGATGACCATAAAAGCCAAAAAAGAAAAGTTATCTAACTGATGCTCTTAAACACAAATTAGCAACTAATCTTCCAAGTACTATGAGGCAGGCGATTCATATGCCAACAGAACACTATTGATGCAGATTCATAGTACTAGCTAAATCCAGTTTATGATGCAGAGAAGAACATGGTCAATGATCACATATCCATAAAATAACTAAAGTGAAGTCCATGTTGTTGCAAGAACCTAATGCTTCTCTGTCTACTCTTAAAAGTAATTTATACTAAAAAATAATGTATGCTAATTCTATTAGCATAAATCAATCTCACCTCCTTCAAAGGGTCCCCTAAAAGGTTACCTGGGCACCATGTATATCGTCGTTTTTCCTACAAAGCAAAAGATGTAGCTCAAATTAGACAAGAGAATGGCATAAAAGAAAGCTAAGGTAGGAGATCAAATCAAATGCTATTGCCTACTGACAGCACAAAGCGATTGATGTATGTGACATTGCCTTCATCCACTTAAGATTACGTAATCAAGTTTTGCCGTAATGCAAAGTAAGAGGCCTATTTTAGGAATAAGTAGCATATTTCGAACTTTTCAAAAAACACAGTGTGGCATTTCTTTGGGCATTCTTCCTGGCAAGGACTACAAATCATTAAGAATTCATTGAACATCACCAAGAAACTAGCACAGAGCAAACCCATTGCTTTAATATATGATCCCAACAAGCCCGCGTTGGTAAATACTGGAATTAGAGAGAAACTATCAAAGGATAAATCCAGGCATGAACCATAATTTAGGGTCTTAAGTGAGCAAATCCAAATAAGAGCTTATTGAGGACTTTCTTGGTAAAGAGTTCGGCAAAGGGAGTGGGAATGAGCTATGTCGGGCACAATGGAGGAGTGACCTTTTAGTTAGGCCTTTAGGAAAAGAAAGAGAAGATGAAGAGGGTGAGATGCTGCACCATTAGCACTCATGTGGATCTTGTGGAAGGAGAAAATAAGCCATGTACATTTGAAAAATAGAAGATTGAATATCGTTTATACAAAATTGAATTCTTCAATAGACTCATTGTTTTTGTTATACAACTTGTATACAAGAATCTCCATCATACAAAAGAATATGATTCTCAACAAAAGAACAAAAAATTTCCTATACAAATTGAAACCTCACGAGTGTACAAAAAAACCTAGAAATGATAGGCTATTCATCACATGAACTTGTTGCTTTAAATACCCTATTTGTTGCTTTTAAATCATATTATAGAGTTTGTTGGTGAGAGTGGAACCGTTCTTCCCATTTAGTGCCGTTTGGATTCCCATAGTGCCTAAAAAGGTGTTTTTTTTCTTTTTGTGATATTGACAGCTAAAAATCAAAAGATGTGAAAAGATCAAATATGTTAGCTGGTGTTATATGTGTAGAAGTTTAGGACGATGTTGACCATCTCTTGTTACATTGCCATGTTGCGGCACGGTTGTGGACGGTGGTTCTAAATTAGTTTGGGATTCAATGGGTGATATCGGACATGGTAAAGAAGGTGATGTACAGTTGTGCCTTTAGAAGGAGGAAAAGGAGAACTAAAGCATAGGATGTTGCCTCATTACTCCATTAGACATTATGTGGATTTTACGGAAAGAAAGAAACATGAGAGCTTTCAAAGGAATACAGAGTGATTTTGTTAAATTGCAAAATTGTCTTTGTTTCTGGTTTCTTTTTGGTGCATACATGATTTTTCGGGATTTTCTCTCTTCATTAATAATAATATCATTTACCTTATCAAAAAAAGAAATACCCTATTAGCTTATATGTTAATTAAAATTGCCGAAAATAGAAACTAGAAAGAAATGAACATTTTCTAGGAAGAGGGAAATTCAAATTGTTATCATTCTCTTCTTGTAAAAATTTAGACGCCACAAAGAATTCAGAATTCGAAGTTTTTTTAATTCTTTGAATTGGAATGATGTTGATGAAAACTATTTTTTATTCTTGAAATGGAAATAGAAACTCGGTACTTTTGGACAACAGCTTTGTCTCCATAACTGCAGAAGTTGCACGTTCCTAGTAAGCCCAGACTACTAACTTAAAACTTTAAATAATTTTCTACTTTGATAGGACAAAGGTTATGCCATAAAATTAATTATATGTGATAAAAGATGTATCCATTGCATATTTCTTGCCCCTTTTCCTCCTGGACATGGATTGTCTTAAGGTAACTAGGCCTCACCTCACCTTGAGATTGGGGAATTTTTAAAGGATTGCTTTAAATAACAGAACTTCTGAAATGATAAATGTTTGCACAAATATTGATGAAGAAGCAGTAAACAAACTAGCTTCAAGGCAAACCTATTGGCTTCTTTTTTTATGACAAGTGAACCTACAGCCGCTATCCTTCGGGCTCTGCGTAAACCTCGCTCATGATGCAATAGCATGTAAATCACACAGGAGAGGTAATCCGCACTATGCAAGCCTGGTGCGAGAAGTTCAAACTGAGAAGGCTGTTGGCAAGGAGGTTTGAACCCAAGTCTCCCATGTGGGACACCACTTGCTGAACTAACTCAGTTAACCTTGCGAGTTCTATTAGTTTAGAGCGCTTCAATAACGAAAATTTTAAGTTACCTACAATAAAAGGGGAAAAATACCGAGGCAAGGTAACTTGCAATTATCCCCGAGGCTTTTATTTAGGGTTAAGCGCAGCGTGTAATGTGTAGACTATGACACCACAAATTTGTACCCTACAGCAAACTAAAAGCATGGTATTTAAGCGGAGAAGGTAGAGGTGCAGGTTCATATCCACCAAGTTCTGAGTCGTGCAGCTAGCTACCCCTGAAGGACTTCTGGGGTTTCCAAGATAATCTCTTTCGACTTGTTACCATCGTAGATCAGATGTTACAAAGAAGGGCAGTCAAAATTGAAGGCAGTCTCCTGTAAGTAAAGAATATATCAAGACTTTTGAGGCTAGAAAAAGGAGCAAAATACTGTAGATTGGTTGATAGCTTTGGGTGTTTTAAAGTTGCATGAATGCCATAATGGTTCATGTGACTAGGAATCTGGAATTGAAAAAGGAGAATGTAAGGCTCTTAACGCAGAATCAAGGAAAAGATATCAGGAAACAACAGAGAAACCGTTCAAACTCCAAAGAAAGATTTAATTGCTTTTACAAGTCATAGCTCTGCAAAAAGTTAGCTGGTGTTTCCAGCACATATGTTAAAAGTTGAATCAGCCTTGATAGCTTCACACTGTTAAGCTATGTAGAAATCAGACTCTTGAATAGTAATGCTTCTAGGAGGAATACAAAAGCAAGTAAAGCAACGAAAAGATTGAAACCAACTAACTTACCTTTTTAGAGGCATCACGACCCTCATCCCTATTCGAGCATAGCACCATAGAACTTAAGTTCTCAATTTTCTTGGCTTGCTCTTGTAACCTCTTCTCCCTTTCCGCTTGAGCTTTCTTTTCCTCCTCCAATTTTAATGCAATTCGTTCCCGCTCCAATTCACTCTATTACAAATTTTACACCTTTGAGACTCATAAAACTGTCAATGCAAACCGTAAACTAATCATTACTAACCTTCAGTAAAGTATTCCGAAGGTTCAATATGTCTTCATCAAGATGGTCTGAATGTGATGCCTTCAAAATAAAACAGACGTTGGTCAGCATATCAATGCAACCACTTAAAAACAACAAATGAGCATCAAGGCATGCTGGAACACGTTGAGAGAGGATGTGATGGGAACTATTCATAACTTTCATCAAAATGAGATCTTTGAGAAGTCAATAAATGCTACCTTTGTTGCCTTGATACCAAAAAAGCATGGAGCTCAAGAACTGAAGGATTTTAGGCCAATCAGCCTAATTAGAGTTGTATACAAAATCATTTCAAAGCTCATCACAGAGAGGTTGAAGAGTGTTATAGGGAAGCTAGTTGATGATCACCAAATGGCTTTCATCAAAGGTAGACAAATCATGGATGCTGCTCTTCTAGCAAATGAACTGGTAGATTCCAGAATCAAAGAAAAAAGACCTGATCTTATTTGTAAGTTGGATCTGGAAAAAGCTTACGACCATGTCAATTGGGCTTTTCTCCTGAAAATTTTGAGAGACATGGGCTTTGGCAACAAATGGATAAACTGGATTAATTTTTGCATTTCAACTGTTAAGTTCTCAGTCATTATTAATGGATTATTAATGGGAGTCCAGAAGGATTTTTTCAGTCACATAGGGGTTTAAGACAAGGTGATCCTTTATCACCTTTTCTATTTATCCTAGTGATGGAAGGGCTTAATCATATGGTTAGGACTGCTAATCTAAATGGATGGATAAAGGGCTTTGGAACAATGAATAGAACAGGAGTAAATTTGCAAATTTCTCACCTATTATATGCAGATGACTCCTTAGTACTTTGTGAGGCAGAAGTGGAACAGATCAGGCATGTCAGGGTCATCTTGACAATCTTTGAAGCACTTTCAGGTTTGCATGTAAACTGGGATAAGAGTTCTTTATTCCCTGTAAACCAAGTGGATGATTTACAGTCTCTCGCTATTAACTTAGGCTGTCAAGTAGGTTCCTTACCTACAAAGTATCTGGGAATGCCTTTGGGGGCAAAAAACAAGTCCAAGCAAGTCTGGAATGAGGTACTGGAGAGATGTGAGAAGAAGCTGGCTAGATGGAAGAGCCACTACCTCTCTATGGGTGGCAGATTAACCTTGGTAAATTCAGTGATGGATGATCTTCCTACATGATGTCTCTTTTTCCCATTCCTAGGAGTGTGGAGAAGAGACTAGATACTCTCAGGAGAGAATTTTTGTGGCAAGGGAATAGAGGAAGGAGAGGCATAAATCTAGTTAGATGGAAAACGCTAACCCTAAGCAAACAACAAGGAGGGTTGGGAATTAGAAATTTGAAAATCCATAACCAAAGTCTTTTACAGAAATGGCTGTGGAAATTCAACACTCAAGAAAATGCTTTGTGGAGGAAGTTCATCGCTCTGAAATATGGACTAATGAATCAGTGGATCACCAAGGAAGCCAAGTCAACTTATGGTTGTAGCGTTTGGAAATCCATCAGAAAGCTATGGCCTACTTTCAGCGGTAATACTACTATCAGTGTTGGGAATGGCATGATGATTTCTTTCTGGAATGATCATTGGATTGATCAAGATAATCTGAGAAGCATATTTCCAGATTTATATGCTATTAGTCTGCAGCAACATGCATTGCTTGGACAAGTTTGGAGCCCACAAGGATGGAATTTGAGTTTTAGAAGATTATTGAATGATTGGGAAGTGGAAAGAGCTGTTATGTTATTTCAAACTCTTTTACCTTTTGGAGGTATAGCAGAATGTGTTGATAAAATTGTATGGAAACTGAATAAGAAAGGAGTCTTCACAGTAAAAGATGCATATTGGAAATTGAACTAAAATGGCTCAATGATTGAATGTTGGCCTTGGAAGCACATCTGGAGGGTCAAAATTCCTTTCGAAGTTTCATGTTTTGTTTGGTTGGTGATTAAGGAGGCATGTCTAACCCAAGAAAACTTACAAAGAAGAGGTTCAGATTTGATCAAGGTGTTTTCTATGTGGACAGGAAGTGGAAAGCAATGCGCACTTGTTTCTACATTGCAAGATAACTACAAATCTGTGGAACATGTTCTTGTGTATGATGGGGGTAAAATGGGTTATGCCTAGGAGCACACTAGAGCTGCTTAGAAGCTGGAATGGTATCGGTAGAAGAGGTATTCACAAGGACAAATGGTCTATAAATCCTGGATGCATATGGTGGATAGCCTGGAAAGAGAGGAATTCTAGGTGCTTTGAAGACAAGGCCGACTTCTTTCAGAAGATCAAACTCAACTGCCTTTCTTTGTACTATTTTTGGTGTAAACAGAAATTCCTGGAAGATGTGGGAGACTTGCTAGAGTTTATAGGCTCCTCGTAATTAGTGTAACTAATCAGGATTTTCCTTTTTTGTGGTTTGTTTGGGTTTTTGGTCCTTTTACTCTTCTAGAGTTGTAATTATAGATCTCAGCATCACACTGATGCTGAATTTACAGATATATTGAAAATCTTGTTACCTTTCAAAAAAAAAAACAACAAATGAGCATAACTGCATACAAAACCTGCAATTTAGCTCGCAACTCCTCAATCTCCTTCTTTTGACGCTTGAGCAATGCAGCATCAGTTAGTATCTGGTATCACATACAAATAAGTTTAAGATGCAAATAAAAGCAAGCATCATATAAATGTAAAAAGGAAGTGCAAAACCATAAGCAATGATATCATGGAGTACATAATGCCAATAAAATATCCAACCTCATTCACATGAACACAATTTGTAACCCGCAATGCCCTGCTGGCAAATTGAAGACTACTTTTGGTCTCATCGGCATGAATCTGGCATCAAGCAAAAAAAGTAAAAGTAAAAAGGATAAGGGAAACTGTCTACATGAACCTTGCAGCAAAAAGACAGCACCATAAGAACACCAAAAGGCAGAATAATGGCAAAAAGAGAGCTATGTTGCTTAGATCCTCAGTAAATGCTGCCGGGTGTGTGTCGATCCTTAAAAAGTAGTGCAGTTTTGGAGTATCCGACACGGGTGCGGCGGTATTTTGGAGGATTCGAGCAACTTAGAAAAAGAGCAAGAAAGGGCATCTTAGGCATGAGATTGGTGGCCACGCAATCATAGTTCAAAAATGATTCACAAGTACAATATGTGATGAAAAGAAAGTTCTGCCTGTGACACACTTTAAAAAAGTGAGACGACAAAATGATTTGAAAACATTTCTAAGCTACTGTACTCAACAGGTCACCAGCATTAAGTGAAATTAATCCACACGACTTGTTTGTTCATTACCTAATCATTTTGCTGAATAAATTCATGAAAACAGAAGAATGCTATCATGATAGCACTAATACTAACTTGTAAGTCTTAAAGGAAGACACTTAGAGAGAACTATCGATGTACTAATTTGTAAGTCTAAAGAGGAAACACACAGAGTAATTACATCATTGTGACACAAGTAGACATAATCTGAGGAAGACATGCCGACTGTTGTATATTAACATTGTCGTACTATGATCAGTGTAGTAGTGTTCCACCAGTTGTAGATTGCTATGTCATGGAATTTTTGTAATAAAAAATACTCTAAGCAAGTTTAGACATGATAGACATTTAAATTCCGTTTATTTTGTTTTTAAGTTCTCTAAACAAATCAAAGAAATAATAGGAAACTGAGGACTTCATAGAGAATGTTGTGCACCAACACAAGGACTTATTTGATAAGGTGCTTGTCAGCCAACCATATGTATTAAACTCAAATTTTACCTGGGCAAGAGTGATATTACATATGATGGCGGTGTTTGCATTTCCACCCAATGCAGGTTGTAAGATACGGGTCAATTTACTGTCTCTATATGGAACATGACCCCTACAAGATTGCACTGTGCATTAGTACAAGTAGGAGACCAGCTTTATGAAGCAAGTCTACTCGAACCAAGTCCACTCTTACCCTTGACTCTCAACACCTTCACTTAGTTTCTTTATCACGGTTCCTAAAGTCATCAAACTTTTGTTGATGTGGGAGCCCTCTTTTAGACGAACGCCTTCCGCTCCAGTTTTGGCAGCACGTTCTGAACCAGCAAGGTCCACCAGATTCTGGGAAAATGCGAGATAGAAAGAGTATCTTTAGCTTATGCTATATAAATAATAGCATCATAAGAGAAGGTAAAAACTTTGTATTGTATACCAGAACAGATACGCGGACTGCATCACAGGAATTGTCTCTGTTTGTATCTTCCGACCTCTGCCTACTCTCAATAATCTATTTATAAGTATAATATTAGGACATGAATATATCTCTAAGATCTTGGTATAACTATTCAAGCGTATGTTACCATCCGGAAAATTGTGTGTGATCTACTGCTGTATAGATTCATATTTGTTTCTCCAATATGTCGATGAGCTACAATACAAATTGTAAACATTGTTACTCAGGCTGAAGCTTTTGCATAGAATATTATGAAACTAGAGTAGCCAATAATAAGGCAGGATGGTAAGGGATCATATTGGATGCAGCACTTCTCTGAAATGGAAACAAATCTTTAGGACAAGGAAATGCTCGGCAATATGCTGTCAAGACCCATACTTATAATTGAGCCTTTGTTAATAGAGGAGTTGAAGTCAATAAGATGTTCTCAAAGAAAAACAATCACTCAAAGGAAATACACACATTGATGGTAATTTCAACTTACATTCTCCAAAATTCATTAGTTCAAGCACTTGTTCAGATGAAGCAACAATTTCTTCTCGTAAGCCAGCAACAAATATTCCACGCTTCGCGAAAGATTAGAAAACATGATAAAAGAAAACACATTATGCTGACAGTTCATGAGCAACTATAATACAACGATAAGAAACTAAAAGTAATTGATTACCTCTAGACTTTCATGGACTTGCAACTTCCGGTGCTCAGGGGCCAACAAATCATTTATCTCCTCATTATATATTTCCATATATGACATCCTCAAAAGAAACTCTCTATCTGTTTCCTGAAATTTAAGGGGACTAAATCATACATTGGTACTCATTAGGCAGAATATTGGATGGAATAATTTCCTTATCAAAAAAAAATATTGGATGGAATAATCGTGCAACATACTATAAGCCCCCAGATACTTAAATCAACACAAAGGGTCATCACTTCCCTTATTCACTGGGGCAGCACCTTTACTATCAAGAGGTCACTCTTGGCCTCTTTCTACCACTAGACTCTACTTTGAGGATTCCCTAATGACTAAGTCGGGAAGAAAAAAGATCCTCTTCACCATTTATACCTGTATGTCCTAAAGAATGAAGCATATTACTGGGAAAGAAACTCATAAAAAAGGTAACTGCAAGAACTGCCAAACAACTTTAAAATAAAAAAGACTTAAACTCGCCTTTACAGTGAGTTGTTTTCCCCGAAAAATAACTTATTTCTTTTCATTTTATTAACATTCTAGCCACATTATCAATAAGAAATGTCACAAATATAATGCGACATCAATGCCATTAATGGTTAAAGGGGTGTAAATTGATATAATTGCAATACCAAACCTCTTCAATGAAATTAAAGACATCTTGCACAGCCATAGGGATGACTCCAGGTTCAGTCGTTGATCCTCTCATAGTATGCGTTTTTCCACTACTTGTTTGACCATATGCAAAAACTGTCCCTGTAAAAGAAGATAAGTAGGCAAGTATATAACTTAAAGACATACATAGAAGGGTAGAGAGGTAGTGAGCACCTTTATTTTTAGAAGCATATGAAGATGCATATAAAATAATTAGAAAATCAAGTGAACGTGTCTAGATTCATACATGCTATCAAGACTCTACTATCTTGGTAAACTCGAATAGTTTTTGTTATCAGTGAATGGTGATGGTCAGTCTGTGTTGCCAACCGGACCATCGATTTCTTCTTCTCTTTTCTTTTGATGTCTAGTGTTGCTCCTCTCCAGAAACGGGTGTTGCTTCTCTCCAGACGACCGCTCAAGCGTCTCTCCTCTCTGACACTATATATAATTCCTCTTTTTTAACTTATGCCACCATCATCATTTTGAGACGTTTTAAAATGTTTAACACCAGTCCGCTTATATACAACTCAAAACGCTCAACGACTGAAATTTACTATACTAGTAAAATTCAAAAATTTTGTAGTGATATTATCTCCGTTAAATTAACTTTACAACCATGACTTTAATATTTTTCTTCCACGTCACATATAATATATAAGTCAGACTAACATCTTAAGTTGTATGCCTAGTCCATTGGGAGCTTTTTATTCTTCTAAAAGGATCGGTACCGCTTATGGGAAAGTGGTTGTGGAGATTCGGGGTAGAGGTAAATTCTTTATGGAGGGGGATGGTTGCGGAGAAATATGGGGTTGTGGTAGGAGGGTGGAGGAGTACAAACATTACTCTCCCATATGGATGTGGGCTTTGGAGGAATATTCTAAAGAAGTGGGAGGAGTTCAATGCGAATATTACATTTTTGGTGGGAAACAGGAGTAGAGTTAGTTTTTGGAGTCATAGGTGGCGTGGAGGCAACTCTTTGAGCCATTCTTTTTCCAAACATGTTTAGAATTTCATGTCAGAAAGAGATGAGTATTTATCAAATAATTGTATTGCAAGGTGATCAGGTTACATGGGATTTGAGGTTTAGAAGGAATTTGCAAGATTGGGAGATGCCAGAATTTCAGAGGTTGATTGAGCTTCTTCACAAACAAAGAGTTACATATGATAGTCAAGATCGTTGGAAGTGGGAGGCAGGGAACAACGGCATATTTTTTGTAAAGTCGTACTTTTTTTTTATAAAGGTAAATGATTTTATTTATAATAAAGGGGAAAACACTCGTATACAAGAGGTATACAAAAAGTAAAAAGCCTACACCAAAATATAGTTCTGGTTAGAGAGGAGTCAGTGTTTCCTCATCGTGCGGTGTGGATTCTAGAGTACCGAGAAAGGTGTGTTTTTTCACTTGGCTTGCGGCAAAATGAGTGATTTTGATGGTGAAAAATTTGAAAAAAAAAAAGGATTACTTGTGTTAGTTGGTGTTTCATGTGTAAAAGTTCGGGAGAAGATGTGAACCACCTCATCTTATATTGTCAGTTAGCATCTCGATTGTGATGGAAAATCTTGGGATGGTTTGGTGTTCAATAGGTTATGCCTGGTACGGTTAAATATGTCATGTTTAGTTGGATGTGTGGAAAAAGAAGACACAAAGCGTGGGAGATTGCTCTTCTTGCAGATGTGGATCATATGGGAAGAGAAAAATAGGAGAACATTCGATGGAATAAAGAGGGATTTTAATTATTTGAAGAGTAGAATTTTATTTTGTATCTTTTTTGGTGCACACATAAATTCATGTATGTATAGATGATTGGATAGTGTTTGTAGAGAGCCATTTTTTGACAGATCCTACCTTTTCTGTATACTCCTTATATACGGGTATTGATATTACCCTTTATTAATAAAATTATTTCCTTGATCAAAAAAAAGGATCAACGGTGCATTTGATTGAAATGGAATAACAAAATATGGAACTCTATACCTAGTAAATTGTGATCTTTTTATGCCACTATAAGGATCAACGTTACTTTTGATTGAGTATAACAAAATATGATGAAACTGATAGAATTAGTATAAAGACACCTAGAATTACAATAATTGGTCAATTATGCCTATGTCCATGGAGAGAAGCAGGACCTCCAATATATTAGAAGTATATACTGATAGAATGGAAATTGGAAATACCGCCCTAATTCACCTAAATATAACCCAATAGAGTATCTCATTAAATCACTCTACGATGAATTCACATAACTGTATCTTAACACTTTTTGTCTCGATGTTCTCTCCATATACTTCACAACTCTCTCTACTCTAAGAATCACTACTCTCATTCATAAAAAGATTCTCTACCTCAAATACATTTCCTACAAATCAATTCAATGACTAACAACAAACAATATTTGTTCACCAACAAGTAGCCAACTTAATGAATTTGTTGACGTGGACTATGTTTCATATCAAGTTGCAACACAAATAACTCCTATTTGTAATCAAGTCGCAGACCAACTTACTCGAGGTTGAAATCAAGTGGAAACCAAACTTAATTGTTGAAGTGTCCACACCGGATGTGGGAAGGGCAAAAATATCCTATATAAAGCTTGGGCAATCCTCCTCCCTTTGAGCTACTTTTGGGATGGAGTTAGGCCCAAGCTGATTGGTCGATTTTATCATTAATCATCTGGTTGTAATCAAGGATGCCTAAATCAAGGATGCCTATAACTTTGGTGAAAAAGGATTGCAGGTTAAAAGTAAAATTTTGCTGCTAAGTTTTAAATACAAAACATCTGAAGTGTTTTTAACCTAAAATTAAAATGCATTCCAGTAAATAAGACGAAAATTACAACAAATGCAAAAACTTTAGTGAGTTAAAAAGGAGGCATAAAAAGTACCATTAAATCCTTGAATAGCTGCAGAAACAATATTCCTAGTTTTCGCTTTGTAGATTTCAACTGTTCTACATTCCTCCCCAAATATTTTATCTGCATTAAGCATAATTTTAAGAAATTATTATAATGAACATTTTAAAAAAGGGAAATAAAACCTAGAGAAAGTGAGTGAAAGTACCGAATTCAAACTTAGTTGGTTGATTAGGAATAAAAACAGAGTTTCCGGAGATACGCCACGGGCTGGACTTAGCCTCTTCCGGCGACAGAGGCCGAGCTCTAACTGACACGTGGATTCTCTCCATCCTATTCCCGTCCGGTGAACACTCTGATTTTGCTTATTTTCCCGCCTTGGGTCTATTGGGGTTTTTATATGACATGGGGAAATAGTGATTTTAGTCCTTGAATTATTGTTTAGTTCTATTTAGATCCTTCTTGTTATTTGACTGAGCACATTAAACTTTCAATTAGACGGATTCTACATTTTTGGTCCCTAAGCTAACCAAACTGAAGGAGCTACATCTTTTGATAGTTAAGCTGAGAGTTAATTTCCTCCAACTTACGAGTTGTAATTTTACAGAAGTTATTAAGCTTATTTGTTTCCTTTAACATCGTCAAACTTATGGTATTTTTAACAAAAAATTAATAAACTAATTTTTATCACTTTCAAATCATCCGACTTAATATTCTTCTAAACTAAAACCTTTTCACTTTAGAATCGTCCAAAATATAGTATTTATTGTTAAAAAAATTAATAACTTAATTTTATCACATTCAAGTCATTATGTTGAAGTTTTTAATGTAAAAACTAATTTTTCTCGCTTTAACATAATCCAACATACAATACTTTATAGTTCATAAAAACCAATATACTAATGATTGTGACTTTTGAATATTGAACTTATCTTTGGTAATTCAATAATCTGGTTAAAACTTTATTAAATTTTAAAGATAAGTAAAGTAGAAATGTCAAATCAGCTAAACGTATTGTTTTGTCATTCGAAGGCATTCAATATTGAGCCTAGTGCCTTAGTTTACAACAGAGGTTATGGTTTAAAATTGTCACATATAATAAAAGAAGGATTAATTTGATTAAGTATTTGAGATCATCTTACCAATTCTTTTGAAAACGTGATCTAATATTATAAAATGAACTTTTTGTTCGATTACACATTAGTTTAGAATTGAAAAAAAAGTGAAAAGTTTTAAGTACACAATAGTACTCAACGAAATTTTCAATATGCTCTCAAACTTAAATTATGCTATAATAATTTTGTTCACTTAGTAATATTTGCCCAAATATTTTTTCATAACGTATTAAATGTTTGACTCATGTATTTAAAATATGAAAGGACAAGAATAAATTGAAAAAATAAAAAGCCATTTTATGGTTTGAAAAAAGTTTTTGGGTCGTATATATACAACTAGAAATTGGCGGACATTGAATAATAAATTAAAAATATGATGTCCAATTGACCGAACGACGAAGCTAGTAAGCGGAAAATGGAGTCAAGTAAATTTTATTTGCTGAAAATTATGTTGTGTAAGTTGGGTAAAAGAAAATTATTCATATATAAATATTTATTAAATGCTCTTGAAATAAAGAAAATTTATAATACTATGGTAAATGTGTTCAAAAATTAATTTAGATTGCAATTTAAATCTCCTATGTTATTGTTGTTGTTTTTTTCTGATCCGCTAATAGAAACTTTTGGTTCAACCACTAAATGCAAGTATAGTTCTTTCAAGTAGTTTTAATTTATTCATCGTTGACATTTTGCAAGTGTTATATTTTCTTTCATTCTTTTTTCTTTTCTTTTTGGTCCCGGCATGTGTTAATACTCACTCCAAAAAACAAGTATAAGTATTACTTACTTGGTTTGCTCTCACAATTACGTCTTGAAATATGTTAAGTGGATTGTTTTCTTTGTTAAATTAAGATCTTCCAAAGATTTTCCATTTGACTATTCATTTGTAAATCGTTCTCTCACTATTGTTTCTTCGCTTTCTAGTCTTCTTCGCATCCTTTTTATAGTCAGAAAAGGATAAGACAAGTTGCCCATGCTAATACTTTTTAATTTGCAAAATCAAAACTTATAAAATTGTAACCTTAGGAAATAGTGCATAATGAGTTCAACGATCAACATAAACAAAATGTATATTGGCTAAAAGAGAACATACAACTATACTCCATATACTAAAACTTCAAAACTTTATGTACACTATTCAATGAGTACATATTACTGTGATTACATATATATGTATTTCTACTCCAAGATAAAACAATTGTTGAAACAAAGTAAAGAAATAAAGGGTCGAAGGAAAAAAATGGATCCTATTTTAAAGTTAGTAAGCCACTCACATTTGCAAGAAATGTTCTTTAAAACAAACAGGAAAAAAAAAAGTATACTACTTTGTTTACTCCTATTTATTTAATAAGTTGGAATTTGAGAATTTAGTAGGAGTTTGTTACTATTAGAATTCCTACCTTGCAATCTAAAGGAGAGTGTAAACTTTCCTAACTAACTAGCCATCTTCTCTTTAATTGCGAATGGAACTTTTACTGATCCAATCCACAAATTCCCATTAAATTCGTATACCTCACTAACAAATTTCCATCTTTTGCCCATTGGATCCTCTAAAATCTCCACTACATAGCCCTCTTCACTTAGCCTAATTGCTAAACCACCCCCACCAATACCAAAAGTACTTGCCAAGTAAGAATGAGCTTTAGTAATATCAAAAGGAATTTTAGCAATAATATTATTTGTTATCCAAGTTTTAGAGAGGAGCCACTTCAAGAGTTTGCTTCTTCTTGAGTTAACTCCTACCCAAAACTCTCCATTTTTGTTCATTTTGATGTTGTCTGGAAAACCTGGGAGCTCTGAGACAACTTCAACAGTGCCGGCTTTTGACGTATTGAGCCAATACTTGAAGAGTTTGCAAGTTGTTGTCTCAGCAAAAAGGAGGAAATCACCATGTTTACTCATGGCTACTCCATTTGGGAACTTGAGATTCTTGAAGAGAACTGAGACTTGTTTGCTCCTCATGTCATACTTCATTAGCCTTCCTGTGTTGTCACCACTAGCTATGATTGACACATAACTCCTGAATATATCCAAAAAAGAATAAGGGTACATATCACTCGTTTTTAATGGATCAATAAAATAATTGTGTCATTTTTTTTTAATCGGATGGATGGAATATGTAACATATACAAGTTTACCTTCTTGAGAATGAGGTGCTGCTATCTGTAAAATAGAGCACTCCACGAGTATGATCAATGTAGAGCGAATTGGTGAATCCAAAAGGAGTTTCATCTGCTATTTTAGCAACTTTGGTAGCAAGGCCTCCATTTGGTCCTACAACGAGGAGACCCATGTAAGCATCTGCAATGTAGAGATCACCAGTATGCTTATCAAAGTCCAGACCCAATGGGCGCCCACATCTGTGTTCTGTATTAGTATGATCATGAAAACCTTCACATCCATCCCTGTTATCGCAGGCCAATTCAAAAACATTATTCTAAATTCTATCCATCTCAATTTATATAAAGGTGTTTAACGAGACTTGAAATTTAAGAAAGCGTCAAAAATTTTGAAATTTATAGTTCAAAAGAAATCATAGACTTTTGTATAACTATAAACCATCTCATTAAAAATAAATTTGAAGGTTTGAAGTTGAGATGATACTAAACATAAACGTCATTCTTTTTAGATTTAATAAAACAATAAATAATCACCTAAAGTGGAGCAGAGACCGAAGAGAGTACTTATTTCATTTTCAATCATGTATGATACGACATTTATAATCATTCGTTAATACTGAGAAAACTTATCTTAAACTTGTATTTTTGTTTATGATCACTAATTCAATCTCATAACTTATCAAAATTTACGAAAATTATTTAAGAACCCAAAGGTAAGATTCTCTTTTTCTTTGGCATTTACTATATGATCAGTTCTTTTCTCCAACTACATGATTAGGTTTTACCTTCCTAAATAAACGCTGATTCTCATAATGACTAAATAGCCCCTTTCCTCATTTTAGTAATTGCGTAATAAAACACCAAAAACAGGATTTCCTGTCAGTTAACATTCTAGACTTGACTTAGATGTTTGAAAAACAAAATGGAAAAAGAAAAAGGAACCTCACAAAAATAATTTGCTGGGGACCAGACCCTGTAAATGACCTAAAACCAATACTACTATTGAGGCTCCAAGGTTGCCTAAGATGATAGTAGTCGGCAATGTTTAAGAGAATAGCTAGGAAGTTAATTTAGTTACACTTAGCTAGTAATCAAAGATAATATCAAAATTATAAACAAAAACCATACTCTTTATTTTGGTTTTACATGGGTATAATGAATGTGAGTAGATATAGATTTATATATAAAGAGATTAGTCATCTAGGAGTAACTAAATTCTTGTTTAGCATCATCCATAAGTAGGAGTGTAGGACTATAGTTAGTAGCTGGAAAGTGGGGAGCTATAGTTTGGTCACCCTAAATTGGTGGAGCTGTATGAGAGTAATAAGCCCCCGTTTGTTTAGAGTTTTTGGGGACATTTTTTGAAAGTTTTTGGGAGAAAAACTGTTTGTTTATATTATTTGACCAAAACTTCCCCCAAAAAGTCCCAAAAATTCAAAAGCTCTTTTTGAGCCAAAAAGTAACCATTCCATATCAATCTTTCTTTTCACAAGAGCTCAAAGGCTCTTTTTGAGCCAAAAAATTTATTCCCAAAAAGTATGTCCAAACCCTTTTTCATTTTTATATCAAACTTCACCCAAAAAGTATTTTCCAAAAACTATTTGGGAATCAATGTCCAAACGCTAGCCAAATAAGTAGCTTAATTACTAGCTGAAGGAGCATCCTTTTTAACAAATTCTTTATAAATGAAAATCCCAAATCCATTTCTTGGAAAGTCCACCATATCTATGCAAACACTTCCACGTTGCTCTCTTCAGTTTTAACATTGATAATGTAAAACTTTTATACTATATTTTATTACGTGTCTTTTATTAAATTCGTTTTTGAAGGAAAGGCTAATTAAAATCAGGAAGGTTGCTTGTCATAACATATTAAAATTATTACAGTAATAAACTTGAAGATGAGACAAATCACATGTTATAACATGTTATTAATAGTGTAAATAAGTTAAGTTAAATTCTTCTTTGAAGGAAAGTCAGAAATATTCTTTTCTCTTTTCTTAGTTTTGGTGGCGGAGAAAGGAGTGTGGGGGTTGGCTGGAGCGGGCGGGAGGGGAGGCGGAATATTAGGTGAGTGATTCTTAACTACCAAGTGCTCTATATGTTGGATTTGGGAACTCATGGAAAGAGCATGAGTTCCTCGTAGACTAATTCTCCTCGTGAAGAACAGATACATATCATCGAACAACCATAATAAATAAAAGAATTTAAATTGTATGCGTTGTTCATCTCTAGCAGAGAGTCGTATATGCAAACTGTCTCTTCATTTTGGTGCGGTAAAATCTGCATATATTTCCACCTTTCTTATACCTTACTTTGTGACATTACACTACTTATATTCTTATAAGGTACTCCTATATGATTATGTACATATGCTTCTTAAACTCTATATACTTGGTAAGCATCGAAAAAGGATAAGTATTAATGTAAAAAAAGAATCATACCTCTCAGGCGAAGTAAAGGCAAAATCCAGCCAGCGGCTCTCATTTCGGAGCCATTTGATAATCCGGCCATCAGAAACGCTGGCATAAGGACCATCACCATGAGGGTCAAAGGCAAAGCTCTCTGGCCCAACAGCACCACCTCCTATCCCAATAATTTCTGATTCTTCAAACTTTCTTTCTAATACTAATAATGGATTAGTTGAAGGATTTTCAAGTGGGAAGATAAATAATAATGATATGACAAGAAGAATGGTTGCGGCAAACGAAAGCTTAAAGCTGGTTGAGGAGACGTTAGAAAGAGAGAACATTAGAGAACTAGAAGCTGCCATTAGCTATTGCCTATTGGTTACGTTTTTGGATGTAGGACTGAAAATATTACTCGTCCTTACTCTTGTGTGGTATTTGGCATGCATAAATAGTTACCATTTCGACGCATTAAAAAAATGAAAAAGAGAAGTTCGGTGAGGTTATATAGACTATAGTCCTATCAAGTCTCTATTGTGTTAAATAGTAGGATATAGATCAAAATATATACCTTTTGTTGTGATAGACTCCTTAATTCTATTGAACTAAAGTTACACATGTGTACATTAGACTAATGTACATTAGACTGCTATAATAAACCATAACTACTTAAGTACATAGGGGTAAAACATAAAAAAAATGTATCTTTTCAATTTTGTTAACATGGTCTCTTTTATTTACGTTTCAATTTTGTTAACATGGTCTCTTTTATTTACGTGTTGTAAAGAGCTCTAAATAAATTTAATTATTATTTTTACATGGATTAGTATCAAACGATTATGTTGATATACAATTCTTGTTTGGTATATCAACCACTTTAATTAGAACTGATTAATATCACTATTATCAAACATTACAGCATCCGAACAGCTTGTATATCCACACGATCAAACTACACCATGTCTCTTTATTTATTGATTTATTTATTTTTCGTTTTTCCTGTGCTTTGGGTTTCTCGTTCTTAATTTATATAAAGTATTTCTGTTTGAGGGATCTTTCTTTTAGATACGATGATCCCTTTTATAGCAGTAGTTTGAGACGTAACAATGTGAAAAACTGTTGGATATTATTAGAGATTGAAAAACAGTCACATATTGAATGGGTATCGATGATATCAAAGTCATTATTATCGCATGTCAATACAAAATTATTTACTACTAGTAGTATATAACAACTAATAAAGAACAAAATAAGCTAGGAGATAACACGTCACATATGGTAAAATCACACCTGTAAAGGGGATATATAATATCAAAATAATTTGCATCAGTACGATTATGAATATGCAGAGCACAAAATATGATTGATATATTTCCATTACAAAAGGCTATAGACTTGAAAATGTCGCCCAGACCGTTCAAGTTTCAACTAGTTCCACTTTTTATGAATTCAACTAAAAATAACATTACAAGTTCTCTCTTCAAAGATTTCCTTGCCAAAATGGGTTAAGTTGTTATAAATTGATGAGATCCACAAAAAATACCTTCCCTCAATGGCTAACTTGGAATATATAGTTTGTGATAGGAAACCAGAAAAGGTCCATTTTTCATACCAACAAGCCATATGCAGAGACCCCTCAACCTCTTCTAAAAGATTAGTACTATAATCTTAGCCACAAACCATGTCAAACAAAATACGCTCCAAATAAAGGTACAAAATTGTATGATTTCTTTTGGCTCTATATATATCATGATTATATTATTGAACACTGGGCAATTTTGGGTTTCGGCCCAGATGATAAGATCGAGCACCATGCCTGAGTTTTGTGTTTTTTTTTTTTTTTTCATTCCATTCAAAAAATTAGATAGATATTTGCTTTATATTCAAGCCCCCGTTTGTTTACCGTTTTTGGGAATATTTTTTAGGAGTTTTTGAGTGAAAAGTTGTTTGTTTATGCTATTTGAGCTAAACTTCTTCCAAAAACTCAAAAAGTGTTCAAATACTCTTTTTGAGCGAAAAACTAACTTTTACATACAAATTTCATTTTTGTAAGAGCTCAAAGGCTCTTTTTAAGCCAAAAAATTTGTTCCTAAAAACTATTTAGAAATCTATGTCCAAACGCTAGCTAAGTGTCCGGTATCTAAATTGTATAGATCTGACTAATGTAAAATCACTTGTGAGAGACAAGTGATACTCACTAGGAGAGTAAAACGCTTTTTACTTAGTTAACTAACCTGTTTGGATGAGCTTAAAAATGGCTTATATTTGGTAATTTTAAAAAATTTGGACTTTTAAGTCAAAAAGTGATTTAAAAACCAAGAAGTTAGGATTTTAAAACTTCTCAAAAAATAGTTTTTAAATTACTTTTTAACTTATAAGCCACTTAAAATAAGTTGTTTATAAGCCCACCCAAACAAACTTAGCATTCAAACATTTGATCTCTCGATTATACATCACACATTTTTTATATTTAAATATATTTGAGCACTAACATTATGTAGATGTTAGTATGGTCCTTCAAATGATGCAAGTACAGGTGTCAGCAACTGGCCAAATTTAGACAGCCACGAAGCTACCAACACTTCCTGCTTACCCGCTACTTGCTGACTTCTGGATTTTGCATAGACGATTGGTTGCGTCAGGCTTTTTCCGTATTTCAATTTCTTTTACTATAGTGACATCCACAAGGAAAAAATTGGATGTGCATTCGTTATTAGATTAATAAATGCATGATATCAAATTTCCCTTGTATCTTTAAAATATATAGATTTCCAATCATGGTTAGGTTACAATCATGGTTAGGTTAAAGAAAGAATTAAGAGAAATCTGAATATTAGAATATGGAAATTTAACATGCATGATATTCTCGTTGTTCTAGCTAGCTTATATGCTATTTTTTTATTAGTTCATTTTCTGTATTAAAAACTTTTTCTGGAAGTTGTTTCTGGGCTCGTCTTGTGGCGGGACACTTGCATAGGTGGGCTTGATTCTGCAAGGTCACGCCTCAAGCATTTGGTTGTGTGCCCAAAACACGTCTAACGCTCAATGTTCGGGGCTCGTCCAATAGAACTTACACAAATTATCTGTCAATTTCTCGATTAAGAATATTCATCCAAATATTCTCCAAAATATGAACGATGCAAGTTATATCCATCTATGTAAACTGAGAAACTAAGTGTAGCTTAAATAACGAGATAAAATATTGAATATATTACAATGGAGAATATCAGGATGTAACGACCCTCAAATAGTTGTTACGGGAGCCGGGACTTCGATTTGCGTGTCGAAAGTCCCAAAAGCTCCGTTAGGTCATTTATGACCCGTCTGTGAAATCTGAGTCGAAACGGAGTCCGTTTGATAGGTTTTCGAGAAAATGATCCTTTTATGAAATTCCGGAAAGGAATTTGGGGTTTCGATAGGTCGTTTTGAGTAAACGAACTCCGATGGAAAATCCGAGCGCACCGTTAGGTCCGTCTCGTCATTTATGATATGTAGCAACCTTCAAAATTGAAAACGGACCTCGTTTGATAGGACTTTTGATAAAGTCCCTGTTTCGGAAGTTTAAAAGAGTTAAAAGAGGTTTCCGAGCTCGATTTGAGCAAATGAGCTCCGATGAGAGATCCGAAAGTTCCGTTAGGTTCGTATAGTCATTTGTGACTTGTAGCAACTTTCGGAATTGGATTCCGATGTCGTTTGGTTAAATTTCGCTATTTTGGCGAAAGTCGAAAATTGAACCTTTGCCGTGGGACCCACTTTTTGAGTTCTGGAGGTCCGAATTGAGTTCCGTCTTGACGAGCATGTCACCCAAGTATTTTATGGCTTGTGTGCAAAATTTGGGATCATTCTGAGCTTTGTAGGGTCCCGTTTTGCCCCTAAAACAGTAGAAAATCTGGTGCGACTTTTCTGTTCTGCTTTGGCGCAAACAGCCGGATAAAAGCTGATTTTTCGGCCAATCCGTATGGAATTAGGAAAAACTCAAAACATGAAAGTTGTAGCCCTTTGAGTTGTGGTTCTAATGGCACCGGTTTCAGGTCATTTGGATATTCCTATCAAAAGTTATGATTTTTTTCAAAAGAAGCTGTCACAGAGGCAAAAACTGCTATAAAAAGGCCATTTCGGTTCATAACTTATAAAAATCATTTGGTGAGCTCTTGAGGCGATTTTTGGGTATTTCTTGAAGACCCAATCATACTTACACTTAAGGTAAGCCCTTTCAATCCATCTTTATGTTGATTAACACAAGAATCAAAGGGTTGATTCTTGGAAATGGGTTAGAACCCTAGATTCTTAAGAATTGGAGAAAGACATCGAGCAAGGCTCGCATGTGGAATCTAAGTGTACTTTTAGACTCACGGGAGCGTGGGGAGTCCGGAAAAGTACATTTTGTAAATTTAGGGCTCGGCCCTACCCGGGGGCATTTTGGTAATTTTTACCTTAGGATGCCTATAGGCTTAAATAGCTATAATTGAGCACTCATATGTGCTATATCTTGTCTTAATAGACCTAGTGGAGAGTCCTTCGCGGACAAGGCGAGCGGGAAAGGAGAATCTTCCCGGCATTTGAGCCCGAATTTCGAGGTAAGTGAGACTTGACCTCTATTGTGCTTGTGGACTCTTCCTTCATGCTAGTATGCTTCATGTACGCATATATATACCTAACAATGGTTAGGATTAATGATGTGAATTACCTGCTATTATTGTTTGTTATTGTGACTCGACCGAGGTATGTGCCGGTCTAAACGCTACGTCGAGGTAGCTTAAATTTATATCGTAGTAACGCTTGCTACGCCATGCTTAGATAGCAAGAACTTGGGACATGGCCGAGGATGTTGCCGGCATGTCATGATAAATGTCTTGCCGAGGATTTTGCCGGCTTTTGTATGATATTGGTACTTGATTTGTTCACGTGCCGGGCTGGGTAGTGCTGTCTATACGTAACCTTGGGTTGGACGACATGGGAGTAGGGATTGTACCCCCAAACTGTGGTCGGGTTAACCTTCGCCTTACGTTCAGCTAGCATAACCAACCTGGGTTACGGTGACTGTGAAATATTATTGTTATTAATATTTCTGTTATTATTTCTGTTATTGTTATTAATGTCGTGGATATTAATACTGTTAGAGGGACACTTGACAGGGGGTGTGGTGTCGCCTATACTATGAGATGTGTCACACTTGACAGGGGGTGTGGTGTGGACACTTGATCTTTGAGATGTGACACACTTGACAGGGGGTGTGGTGTGGTCACTTGATTTATTGAGATACGACGCACTTGACAGGGGTGTGGTGCGATCGTAGACAGATTTGAGATGAGCCAACGACTACGGGTCGTTGGTCTACTTATTCATGATTGTGATAGTGACTTCGGGTCACGGTATATGGTTGATACTTAGTAGTGGTGTTGCTAGTCCATCGTAGGTCTAGGTTAGTCGGCACGGGAGTAGAGATTGGACTTCCAAACCGCCGCTGAGTTGACCTATGCCTTACGTTGGATGGGCATAATCCTTGAGACTTCTGGTTACTACTTGTGTATATGGAATGTGTTACATCTATTTGTGATTTCACTACTTTATTGTATGATTACTATAGTATGTTGTTGCTTATGATGCATGTAGCGACTTGTCCCGCAACGGTACCTTAGCGGGCCTGTCGGTGATCTTACTGGGCTTCGGCTCATAACTTACTCTGCTACGTGCGCAGGTCCTTCATCCAGTCAGCAGCCCGGACGTTAGCGGTTCTCGAGGCTTCTGAGACTTTTGATTGAGGTGAGCCGACCACACAGACCGTGGTGGCATACCGCCGGAGTCACTTAGAGATATGACTCAGATTTCTTTGATGTATATTCATACTTTATTGAGTCACTCTTAGAATGCTCCAATTCTTTTGTGGATATATTCTTTTGGACTTCACCCTTTTATATTTATATATCCATTTATGATCTTTTCACATTATTGTTCTTTTCCGCATCTTGTTTCATTGGTTCGCCTAGGCAAATGTTGTTTAGGTGCCATCACGAGCCCTTGGAAATTGGGTCGTGACACAGGAGGGGTGAATATTATATATATATTTTATCTAAAAATATATAGTCGAGATTTATATCATTACCTGTTGTTCGTCTTCATGTCTTATTTCCGTCACTTAAAATTATTAAACTTTAATTATTTACAATTTGGAAAAAAAATTATATTTACTCATAAAAAGGTAATGCTTTACGTTATAGTAGTAGCCATAAAATTTATTGACTATTCATTTTTCATTTTTAATAAATTGTGGTATTTTTAATTGTTTGAAAGTTTAATTTGGCTTATTTATGTGTATTTCAGAAAAAGTTTCACATTATTTAGCTTCTTATACTTGTAAAAAAATGTTAAAATTTGTTATTTCTATAAGCTTCTTCCTTCATTTCTATTTTTCTCAAACTTTTATGTACTTTTAATCTTTTTTTTGGGTCGTTATGCTATTTATTAATTAAAAAAATTTAAAAATAAGATCCATATCATTGGGTTTGTGGTCCATGTCTCGGAATTTACGCCTTGCCCCATAGTAGTAAGTAAAAAAGCTTCGTCTTGCTCCACCGTCTTTTAAAATATTGAGTCCGTTCCAAAAAATAGTTGCATTTTCAAAATTAGGAATAATTTAGCTTAAATTTTTCATTTTACCGTAAGTTAAAAACTTTTGCCACAAATATTTTGCGGAATATTTCATGACCACATGTAAGTAATCCTTTTGCCACGTGAAAAAGAACAGAGAATGAAAATTCATAATATATGGTAAAAAATAAAAGATTCTTGAACTCTCTACGATCGGGGAGGAATCCAACTTTCAATCACGTTTGTACAAAACTCGTTCATTCCGCAATCATTGCATTTTATTACTCTTTTGGATCATTTAAGAAGGTAATAAGTAAATCCTATTAAATTAAGTTAGGTTTTCCTAACTGATCACTAAAACTCTTCCAAAAAGTTCCCTTCGAAATACCATTTGATTTCTATGTAAATGACGGCTATAAACAAGTAGCAGTAGACTTTGAGCATTAGGTAGCATTGAAATGTTATAGCTACCATAGCATTAGGATTTAGGCATCAATTTGGGAGTTGCAGACTTGCAGCCACAATTTTAAGTTGAATTACAATGCTATTCAGCTTTTAATTAACTTTCTTTCAAATTAATGCTCCAATTCTGTTTATGAGCCAAACATTTTTACGTATTCTCAATTAAATATTAATACTCCGTTTACGTGGTTCTAATCTTGCTATAGTTCCCATGGTCTGCTGGCTATTTAGTAGTAACATTTATCAATTCTTTGGATTAAATGATACATGGTCTAATATTATGTTTGGTTGCTTTTTTCTGTTCATGCATAATTAATTTATGTATTAAGTTATACCTGAATTATGATACTACTTAATCACACATCTTACGTGGGATAGCTAATCCATATACTCCCTCCGTCCCAAATTAGTTGTCACCTTCAGCTTTTGCACGTCCCTTAAGAAAACCATAGAGTGTGTATTTTACTATATTACCCCTATTTAATGTTTGACTATTAAAATTTGTTGAGAATTCTTTTCATTATTAAGGGTATAGTTGGAAAAGACTAACAATTTTAGTCTTGAAATCCTAAAGCGTCAACTAATTTGGGACAAATGAATCTTGCTAAAGCGTCAACTAATTTGGGACGGAGGGAGTATTAATTATACATAGATAACATCAACTTGACAAAGTTACCCTTTTTTCCAAAATTTGGGGTCGTTTGGTAGGAGGGATTGGGATTATAATCCTTGTATAAGATTTGGGATAATAGTTATCCTTTGTTTGGTTGTTGGGATTAACTAAGTTGGGAGAGTTTTTATCCCAAAATTATGGGATTAACTAATCCCACATAGGAGGTGGGTTTATTTATGGGATAATTACACTAAAAGACAAGCAAAAGATAAAAATTACCAAAAATGGCCTATATTTTCGAATCTTACCCGAGCTGTCACCCTTTTCCCGAGATAGGTGTCGCCGCAAGCTTATACAATTTTATATAAATTTATACACGTGTATAAAATTGTATAAGTGTGTATATGCGAGTGAATAAATCTGTATATTAAGGATGTTTATATGATTTTTTACTTTTTTTTGTGTATATTTTTGTATTTCTCTCATTGCTACATATTTATATATGTATATTCATGTATAATTTAATTTTTAGAGAGAGATTTGTGTGTATAAACTTGTCCAAGCAATGATTTAGACGCAATAAACAACATAAATTCAATAAAATGCAAAAAAGTAATGACACCATTGGCGGGGGAAGGTGTTTGCCGGTGGCTTAGTGGCTGGGGAAGGTAAAATTTGGTAGCTAGAGTGTTTTTTATGAAGGAGTGCTAAAATTTGTAATTTTAGGGATGTGTGCTATGCATGAAAAAAAAAATGGCCTCCTGTTTGTAATTTTGGGTAGTGGGCTGCCTATTTTTGAAAATTACCCTTTATTTATCCCACTTTTAGTCCAAATTTTTGTAATCCTGAGATTATCCACTTTTGTACCAAACGACCCCTTAGTCCCTTGGATTTTGTCTTTCTTTAAGGCCCAAGGTCATAATTACAAACAAAAATGGGATAATTACACTAAAAGACAAGCAAGAGACGAAAATTACCAAAAATGATCCATATTTTCGAATCTTACCCGAGTTGTCACCCTTTTCCCGAGATAGGGGTCGCCGCAAGTTTATACAATTTTATACAAATTTCTACACATGTATAAAATTGTATAAATTTGTATAAGTGTGTATATGCGAGTGAATAAATCTGTATATTAAGGACGTTTATATGAATTTTTACTTTTTTTGTGTATATTTTTGTATTTCTCTCATTACTACGCATTTATCTATGTATATTCATGTATAATTTATTTTTTTTTTGGGGGAGGGGGGGGGGGGGGGGAGATTTGTGTGTATAAACTTGTCCAAAACAATGATTTAGACGCAATAAACAACATAAATTCAGTAAAATACAAAAAAATAACGACACTACTGGCGGAAGAGGGTGTCTGCCGGCGACTTAGTGGCTGGGGAGGAGGAGATTTGGTTGCTAGGGCTTTTTTTTATAAGGAGTACTAAAATTTATAATTTTAAGGGTGGACGCTATGCATGAAAAAAATATGGCCTCTTGTTTGTAATTTTGGGTAGTGGGCTACCTATTTTTGAAAATTTCCAACAAAAATTTATCCAATTCAAAACCATTTGTTTATCCAATTCAAAACCAAATATAGGATTCAAATTAAAAAACAATATAATTCATTTCTAATACAATGAACCAAACGGTAAATAAATATAATTACCGCATTATATATTAATCCATATTTTACTAATTTGTGTTATTAATTCTTATATAATTTACCTCTCCACCAAACGACCTCCAAAAGCTTAGTTGTTTATATCGTTTATGTAAAAAATTCTTTACCCCATGCAAAATAATATTTAAAGTGTGCCAATATAATCACGTTTTTAATACTAAATTGCAACAATGACATAAACGTGAAGATGGGGAGTGCGTGGGGGAGGGGGTGGAGGGGAAAAAAAACATAAACGTGAAGATCGGGTGCTCTCTTGGAAATGTATTTTCTACTTGCTAGCATCTGAACTTTGTAACTTGTAAAAATTTCGCTCAAAAGTCAGTTTTGCTACTGATTATTGCTTTGATGCCTTTTTTTTTTTTTAATTAGATTTACATGAGATGTCACTTTTTGGAACTTCAATCGTTGTATAAAGTTCAACTTCATACCACAAGGGGTGAAGTTCACCTTCAGCCCACAAGGGTTGAAGTTTACGCATCTATACCTAAAAATTCAGCTCTTGCGGGTTGAAATTTAACTTTATACCTTAGGTATTAAGTTGAGCCCACAGGGATTGAACTTCGGAGGATTTACAAAAATGCCCATCAAACCCTACTTATTTACATCTCCATACCCATTACATTTTTACCCACAAACTTATTTACACTGTATACCCATCCTTTTGTATACCTATCTAGTATACAGTATACTCCTATGGTATACTTGTTACACTGTACTCTCAAATCCTTCTGTATACCTATCTAGTATACTGTAAACTATCATGGTATACTTGTTACACTATTCTCTCAAATCCATAAAAGAAGTACACTTAATTTGGTATACTAAAAAGGTATACAATATAATGCAAATGGTATACAGTTAAAATTGGGAGGGTGGGCACATAGTGTAAATAACAGGCCAGATGGCCATTTTTGTAAATAAATGAGGTGTATGGGTATTCCATGTAAACTAATTTTTTTTGGCACAAACACGTAAATAATTTATTTTTGGGATTTCCACATAAATAGTCCATAATATTTCATATTAACAAGTCATTTAGCACTAACATAATATAGCCTCAATATTTATATTTAAAATATCAAATATAATAGATTGATATTTTGTATATATACCTTTTATACACATATATATTTTTCCTATATATTTAAAATATTTATATCATCAAATTATAATTAATAAATATGCTAGAAAAAGAAAAAAATGACAAAATATGGTTACAAAAAGTGGATAAGGGTTGGGAATGGTTATGTGGGGTAAAAATCTCTTTATTTTTGTGGGCATGGAGTGTAAATTCCCCTTGAACTTCAGCCATCAGCCCACACAGTTTGAACCTCAGCTCACAAGAATTAAAGTTACAAAAGTGGCCCCTTATGTAAAACTACTAAAAGAATAGCCTCGAAATCAAGACCACTAGTAAAAGTGGTTATACGTGCACTTTGCCCTTGTAACTTTTGTGGTCAATCGACCATATATTAATTTAATAATATTACTAATTTTCTGGAAAAGAAAAATCGGGAAATTTTGATCACTAGCCATTTTTGGACGCGCTTAATGGGGACTATCCACCGTTTCAAAATTCATTGAAGAATAGCCAAAAATTCGCGCGCACACTTAAGCTCCATTAGCGTTGGAAAAACACCCCAGACTAGCCCCATAACAAAAAACTGGGGCTTTGAACAAAACTTGTTCAAAGCCCAAGTATTTTGTTATGGGACTTTATATATAAAGCTGAGTCCCATAACAAAATGATGGGGCTTTGAACAAGTTTTGTTCACAGGCCCAGCATTTTGTTATGGGTTATGACACTTTATATATAAAGCTTCAGTCCCATAATAATGCTGGGGCTTTGAACAAGTTTTGTTCACAGCCCCAGCATTTTGTTATGGGACTGAAGCTTTATACATAGTCCCATAACAAAATGCTGGGGCCTTGAACAAAACTTGTTCAAAGCCCCAGTATTTATACTGGGGTTAGTTTACTGAAGCTTCCCCAGTACAAATACTGGGGCCTTGAACAAGTTTTGTTCAAAGTCCCAGTATTTATACTGGGATTTGTCCGGAGGTGGCTATTTCTCAGCGAATTTGTTTTTGACGGCTACAAATCAATTAACGCGCGCCAAACAGGCCCCTACACTAAATTTTTACAGAAAAATCGGGTGTTCTTGTAACTAAGATGGGCCAATATTTGAATTCTTACCCGGTTTAATGAATTTTTGTGTATACTTTGAAAACCCTGGTAGCCCCTCATTTCCCTTCTCATTCTCCTTATTCCGAAAAAATGGCTACATGATGCAATATCTATGTTGGGGTGTATATATTTAAAAAAAGAAAATTTACACCATATGACTACCATAATAGCTTAATTACATAATATACCAATATTTTTAAATATTTACTCTACATAACAATATTTTCTACATTTTTACAAAACATACCGTTTTCATTTCCTTCCGTTATCTCTACCCCAAAACCCTAATTTCTCAATCTCTTTTTCTCCCCCCCCACCCACCCACCCACCCTCCCGTCGTCCTCCCCCATCTCCGGCGATCTGTGCCTCCGGCGAACCACCATGGAGTGACGTTGCCGCTGCTTGTTTGCACCGTTCGTTGCCGCTGCTCTGTCACCGGAGTGGCGGCTCTGTTGCTGCTACGGATGTGTTTTCGATCTGCTTTTTTTTTTTAAAAAAAATATTTTATTTTGTTTTGTATATGTATTTATGTGTATATTTATGTATAAATTTTGTATTGATGTATATGTATATGTTTTGGTATATAAATACAATTAAATTTTTTGAATGTCTACGTAAATTTATTGTATATTTGTGTATGTGTATTTCAACCTACATATTTTGTATGTCAATTTATATATTTTTTTTTGTATAAACTTGTATTTGTGTATATGTGTGTGTTAAATGTGTGACCATGAATCCTTTGCATGTATATAAATCCTTTTATATGTGTTTGTATATGTGATGCATATATATTTCTAGTGTTTTAATGTATGTTTATGTATTTTTATAGATCAAATCTATTTTTTAAATATGAAAGTGTTTTTATATATGTTTATGTATTTTTATAGATCAAATCAAATATTTTTTTAAGTATGAAAGTGTATTATTGTATGTTTATGCACCTACAATTTTTTTTCAGATTTATTTAAAAAAAAATCCGGTCACAGGCGACCGGCCGGTGCAGGTGATGGCCGCGCCGAATCAGTTTAGCAGTGGGGGAAAGGAGAGGGTAAAACTCTAATTTGTATGGTTTAAATGTATATACTATGTAAAAAAAATATTAGTATTTTTTGTAAAGTGGTATAGTATTGTTATTTTTTGTAATTTTAGTGTTAGGGTTGTATATATTTGTAATTCTCCCTTTAAAAAATTAACGGCCCATCTGCAAAAATAAAAAATGACACCATATGCAATGGTTTGTCTTTTTGCCCGCGCTAACAATAATTTTATAAAAATGTCCCTGTTAAGTTAATGAAAATATTTTGGACGAAAATACTCCTGTCAAAGGGGTCATTGCCTTTGACCCATCCCTATTTGCCAACACTTGTCATCAAGTGTTGGCAAAAGGCAATATTTGCCAGGACTTGGTCGTAAGTGTTGGCAAAAGACAAAGACTTATCTTTGACCCTGCTCTATTTGCCAACAGTTGCCTTTCAAGTGTTGACAAAATGTAATACTTGCCGCACTTGATGTAAGTGTTGGGAAAAAGCCAAAACTTATCTCTTCCAATCTCTTCCTGCATTCTTGCTGTATAACTTGCGGTGTTGGCAAGATAACAATTTCCCTTGAAGTCTTGGCCCCGTACCGATACTTACAAATTTTTACCTTGAAGTCTTGGCTCCGTACCAATATAAAGGTATTTTGCTAGTAAAACATTGTTAAATACAGACAATCTTGTAAAACCACTCCTTATGACGGGCACATGATGAAATTTTTTGAAAATTAACAATTGAGTGTTTTTAGTTAGAAAGAGTAAAATGATTCAATTCCTCTACTCTTGGAATGGGCTTTGGCACGATTTTTAGGTGAGAGTTGCGAAAAGTGACTCCCGTAACTCCATAAGAAATGGTTTGAACTTTTGGCACTACAAATTTACATAAGCTCATACACGCTTCCATCACTTCGAATATTATTGAGGCTTGTAAAGAAGTATTATAATTAATCATAGTATTTAACTTAATCAATTGTTCATCTTCGTAGATTTACATGATATGCAATCATGTTCAATTCAAATAAGTCGAATATGTTACTCAAATTGCAACAATATTATTCTTACATCAAATGACTAATGGTAGCATTGACTTTTTACATTTTATTTTAGGCCTCAAACAAATATTGTTGTATACATAATTAACAAAAAAATTTAATTTTTTTAATATTCCAAATACTACTTTTTAAATAAGTGGGACTAACAAAAATAAATTACGTTAATATCGTTACATAGTTGTCAAAATGTGTCCTGTTTTAAACTAACAAAAAGTGAAAAATTTACATAAAAAATGGGACGGAGTAGTAAAAGTAAATACTCTTTATGCTCCCAGATACGGATAATTATGACAACTAACCAGAATCGTATTTCATGAATCTGACTACTACTCTATACCCATAAAATTTAAAGTATTTACAAGCCATATCCATTACAAATTATACTATCCATAAAACTAAAAGTATTTATCCAACCTACCCATTTATTACTGTATACCTTTGTTATGCCTTATAGGTATATACCTTTATGGTATATTGCATAAACTATGGTATACAAGTTTGGGTGTGTAGAGTGGGTAAATAATTTAGTGGGCAGGTCCGATAATATTTGAAAGTAGTGGATAGTGGCTGTAATTATTTTAGGTTTTGTGAATATTTTTGTAAGTGTCCCCATTCATATGCTGACTAGTTTTCATTTAATGCTATGTACACTCACTATGGGTTCAAGTTTTACCTCAGAAACGAACCAGATAGATGTTGACATAAAATGTGGGTACTTTTGAAAAACAGAAAATGATCGAATACACTCCTCTACAAAAATTGTTTAAATCTACCCTGTGTTTGCTTAATAATACTCCACCATTATACTTTAGATCATATTTGCCCCTACTGCTCTTGACGCTATTGCTTCTTTAATTTTTTTCTGAGATTAATTACATAAACGTCAACATATGATTTAAATTATTTGAAAAAAATATTTACATTAGTATATAATAACTCATAAGTAGTATGCAAAAAGACAATTTTGGGGGTGGGGGAAGTGTTTTGGAAGTGGGGAGACAGATACTGGTTGTTTGTTGATTAACAGTAGTGGCTATTTTTAAAAATAAGTAGTTAGCTGATTATGTAAAATTTCGTCCAGAGGCTACTTTGTCACAGTTATTTGGTTTCAGGTCACTTTTTCCTTGATTGTGCAAAAATAACCACTTTTGGAACTTCAATTATTGTGAATTGAACTTCATACTACAAAGGTGGAAGTTCAACTTCAGTCCATAAGGATAGAAGTTTAGTATTCTATGCCTCAAAGTTCAGCCCTTACATATTGAAGTTGAATTTCATATTTTAGGTATGAAGTTCAACCAACAAGTATTGAAATTCCAAAAAGTGGCTATTTTTGCACAACCAAGAAAATAAAGGCTTGAAAAAAAATAGCTGTGATTAGAGTGGTTATTTGTGCACTTAGCTTGCTGATTATCCGCGAACTATCTGTTTGACAAGTAGCCACCAGTTTTACTGTAAATCAACAAATCGTCAGTATTTGCAAAGTTGTTGAAAATACTCCGTGATTTCAAGTATCCATTTTGTCTCGAAGCTCTAAATGGGTAGTCCACTTTCGCTGTGCTGCCATATTGTCTACAGCTCCATTTAAGTTTGATTTAGTTTCTACTTTGTGACACCTCATTTGAAAAATCCTTTTATACAACCTTTCTTGCATTACGAGCATTCGTCATGTAGCACTAGAGTAGATTTTGGTTCGAATTTCTTTTCCAAATAATTGCACAATTTATGTTTTTGTGTGAAAGGTGTAGGCTTCAATAAAGATGTCAAGTGTCAGGAAATGAATTTTATTTGATGGTTTTGCTTTGATATAGTGATTCCAACTCCCCATTGTAGCAACAAGCAAGTGCATATGACGCAAATAGTCATACATTTAACTAAGAGTGATTCATAGTTGTTACTCTATTCGATCCAATTTAAGTGTCTACTTTTCCTTTTTAATTCATTCCAAAAAGAGCGTCTTTACCGTATTTTGTAATTCTTTAATTCCAAAACATATCGCCTATGTCATTTGTAGAGATCATTCTTGTGTTATTTATGATCGCCTATATACATCGCAAGTGCGACATATTGGCAGACAAATTCATATCACACGTATTTCATTTAATTTAATTAGGTCATTTGATTTAATCTGGTGTGAAGTAAGTAATGAATAACCGATACAGATTTCAATTGTCAGTGTGCCATCTGCTAAAGGATCACCTCAATGTTGAACTAAGACATGGTGTTACGCAAATGATATTATAGGCAATTATATGTTAACAATAGTTAGATTAATGAATAGGAAACTATATGTTGTATCAATAGTCAGATAGATATTTTCTGAAGCTATCTTATAGTGGTTCCTAGTCATATTCATTCAGTTTTAGTTTTAACTCTGTACTTAGCTTGATAGTCTTTGACATTAGCTGTACGAACTGAACGTGTTGACGACCATCACTTCGTCTAACTAAACAAATCAGACATGCATCAGATTGGATTCCACCAAGGATATGGAAACACCAATCCATGTTAGGATGCTGCAGTTGCCCAAAATGCTTTGCTTATCCTGGCTATTTGAAAGCTGCAGTAGATATATTACAGGGAACATATTCAGGTATATGTTTGATCTGCATCAATATTAACACTTGTGCCTTAGTATACTCTTACATCAAGAAAAGCATAAGTTTTTGAAAAATGTAACAGGCTCATAATTATGCTTATTAATAAAGTGAGACATAAGCCAATGTCCTTTTGCTGTTTGCAGTAAGCGTTTGTTCCTTGAAAGTTGAACATGATATGCCCCTGAGGTTAGGTTTTTTACCAAGAAAAATTCTTCTCATGATTGTATAAAAATGTACCAGTTATATTTTACTTAATTGGAAATGTATATTGCAGCTGTATATGGTGGGGAGCTTGTAATTCTGATTTTAGGAGCTGCTATGGCTGATGGGAAAGTGACACCAAAAGTTCAATCATTAATTAAGATACTTCTCAAGTATCAGCATACAGAGGTGTAATTAACAACGCGTCGTCACTGCCTTGGTTCCTCCGAAGGTGCATTGTTGTTGCTTTCTTTTTCTTATCAGGAAAGTACATTGCCGTAAGACTACGCAATGACATGTTTTCCTGAACATGCGGGTTTTCTAGGAGTTCCCTTCCTTAAGTTTTATCATTTCATCACGTTTAAATGAGCATAATAAGAGTCAAGAAATGCAAACATTTCAAATGGAGGACACACTATAGCCAAATCTGAGATGGTCGTGTATGTCTCAGCTCAAGTTATTGACTCAATTGTCGTTGTTATTAGTTTTACATCAGTAACCTACCAACATCATTTAGAGTCTTGTATTGGCAGATTATTGGTATTTATATGTTATAAGATTTTAAATTTGGCCATTTACTTAGTTATGCATTTGTCAAGTTGGAGTCAACTCTTAATGTGACATGCTTCCTATTTAAAAACTTTACTGCATTCCTTGCTGTATTTGAGTTCTTCATTGTTGAATCATTGCTGAAAATAAACTGTTAATTTAGTCCATTCTGCGTTTCTTGTTGTTGTAAGTTGATCAGATAATTCTAAAAGCGAGATATAATTTGAATTATCTGCTGAAACCTATTAGGAAATAATTTTGGTTTTTCTTTAGCCGAATATTGTTCAATTATGCCTAACTACTGCATTTTATTATTGTCAAAGATTGTTGAATTATGCCCTTATTACTGCATATTGTTGTTCAACTGGACCTCTTTATAATGTCTCTTTACTACATATTATTGTTCAACTGAACCTCCGCAGAATGTCTCTTTATAATCCTTGGTTGTGTACCAAAAGCTGCTTATGTATAATTGATACTCTTATTTTATCTTTTATACGCATTTTACAATTGATTTTCCTGATAAAAGAAGGTATGTTGAAGGATCTGTTCGTAAGCGATGTGTCAGAGTTTGCTATACTGTTTGGCAGTGAGCTGTACAGGTATTATCGATGTCGATGGTGTTATACTTTAAGCACCTCCTAGAGACACTAGAAGGGGGGGGGGGGGGGGTTGAATAGTGTCCTCCGATTTTCGTTGCAAGAACTTTGTTCTTCAGTAGTAGAACAGGGTTCTTCAGTTCGTTGTTATGCAACCTTCTACCTTAGAACACACCTCCAAACATTCACCAAAAGACACAAGGATTTTTACGTGGAAAACTCCTTGCTCAAGGGAGAAAAACCACGACCCACACTCTGGGATTTTAACACCGAATCCACTAACACAAGAGCAACGTTTCTGATTACAAACTCTGTAACCAAGGGGCTACACTCTAGACCCTAATCACTAAATAAAGCTAAACTCTAGCTTTCCTAGTAATCACAAAGTAGTTTGCCTAATACATATGCTTCTGAGATAAGCTAATAGACAAAACAATGAATACTTGTAACCGAGACAACTTACAACTCGATAGATCTAGACAAGGATTCTAGACTCAAATACTTTGCATGCAAATCAGTTGTCTTCTTCAGTTTTCCTACGTAGACAGTTCTTCAGATCGCCTTTATATGCTCTGAACTCTCTATTTGAAAAACCAACTTCGGCTATGTCTTCTACTTGCTTTTATACGAGTTTTGCAACCCTAGTTGAGTCCTACTGGGAATCCTCTTTAATTATGGTATTTGAAGATTCGCAGTAACTCTTTTCCATGTTGAGGTATAACTCTTGTTCACACTTCAAAGACACAGCCTGGACAACACCTCTTTTAGTCTGACTAGGATATGTCTTCAACCACGCGCCTCTACGCCTAGTTCCACAGGGATTTGCAACCCGTAATCTTTTCGATCAAGCGTGCCCTTCAACTCAAGGACTAGGTTCTTCCATGAACCTCAGTGTCCTTCCTGTTTGTCATACTTCAAAACCAGCTCTCAACAAATTCCCCCTTTTTGATGATGACAAACAAATATTGCTCAAGAACCTGAATAGACATAAACCAAGAAAAAACAAAACTAACAGAACAATAAAAACAGATGAGTTAGGTCACAAACACCCCAACACCTCTTTCTTCCCCCTTTTGGCATCATCGAAAAGATTCAAAGACCTGCAGGAACCTGTCAGATTAATCTAGTCTAGAGCACAAGGCAACTCATCAGTGTCAAGAACATAGGTATATCAAAATAAGGGCCCAACAAGGAACCAAGTACTGAAACAAGAAACAGTCGCAAACATAAGAAATTTAAAATCAACATCCAGAGGGTGACAGCAGCACCACTCTATTTAGTTACACAACAAAATAGAAATTGTCTTAAACATCCAAATCATGCAATCAAGGGAGAATAGGAAGGAATAAAGATCAGGTGGGGTAGGAAAAGAGAAAGATAGGAGGACAGGACTGGAAGAATCACAGCTGAAGGTTGAAGTGCTTAACGAGTGCCTCAAGTTGTTTCGTATTTTTGGCCCTCTCCATCACCAGCTCGGCCTCATACTTGTGGCAATCAATCTTCAAGCGATCAATTTCTTGATCCTTCACCTTCAACTGCCTGTGCAGTTCAACATTTTCTTCATTAACTTCGAGAACCATTTTCTCCAGTTCCTGCACAGCACCAATGGCCTCATCAGGTCCAAACTCTTCACTGTCCTCTGACTCCTCCTGCTTGACCTGCATTGGCCTTTTGGAGACCCTGCTTTCTTGAAAGAAGTCACAGTTTCTCAGCACATTAACCCCAAACTTCTGATGGATGGTAGGCTTCTTTCCTGCTTCTAAGGGCACTCCAAAACGCTCAAGAATCTGATGGATGATGTAAGAGTGCACAAGAGAGTGTGGCTTCTGATCAGTATCACAAATTCTCTTAATGTGCCTAATAATGAGCCCAGGCAAATTAATTTCACCCCTCTGTCCATCAGATCCATATATGTCAGGTCAAGAGCACTAGCCTCACAATTCCTTTCTCCCCTAGGTAGAAGAAACCTATGCACAAATTCAAACAACAGCTGATGTGCAGGCTCCATCTCCTTCTTCTCAACCTTCCTCTCCTTCCTCAATCTGGGTTTCCCTGAGAACTTTCTCACAACATCTAAGGGAGTAACTCTATCTGTTCTCTTTGGCCATTTTAGCTTGACATACCTGCAATACCCTTCAGCAGGTACATCCAGAATTTCTCCCAATTCAGGTCTCCCAAATTCAATTTCCACTCCTTTCACAGTGGTAAACACCCTCCTGGCTACCACCCTGCAATTTGTATAAAACTCCCTGACTTCATCCACAAACAGCTTCCTGTCTTTGTTGACAAACACACTCAGCCAACCCTGGTTTCCTATCATCCTCAACAAGGGTTTCATATGAAACTCTTTTACATCATCCAGAATGCTGCCTGGCAGCACCTGATGTTTAGAGAAAAAGGCTTCCCTATCTACTTCTTTTCTTTTCTTCTTACTCTCAATCTCACTGTCAGTGTCAGAATCACTGGGTTCCACATAACTCCCAGCCTCACTCTCCTGCTCTTCTTCCCTGGCACCCTTCTCCTCTTCTTCTTTCTTCTTCTCTTCTTCCCTTATCTTCACATTAGTTATTGTCCTTCCCAGCTTTTCAACCTTCTCCATCTGTGTCTCCAAAGCAGACCTAGTACCCATTCTTCTAACAATAGGCTCCCTAGCCTCTTTATCACCTCCTTCTTCACTATCTTCATCTACCAACCTAGTTTTCAACACATGCTTACCATCTCTCACCAACCTTCTTCTTTTTTCAGGCTCTATTCTATTTTCTTTTACAAACACCACCTCATATTCTTCTTCCTCACCAGTCAACTTCTCATCCTCTGCCCCAAACTTTCTTTTTCTTCTTGATTTTTCTTCTTTCTTGTCACCCTCTTGCTTTTCAACAACAACTTCTTTGTTCCCTTCCTCATCAGATTCTGTCCAGCTAAAATCTGCATCCTCAGCTCCAGTGGGGTTTTGACAAGCAACTGGCTCTTGTCTCACACCCCCAGAAGCTTCAGCAGTAGCAGGTCCAACACACTCCGGACCTTTAGGCACAGAATCCTCTAAACACACCCCTGTTCCACTCACATCTTTACTTGACTCACCAACATCTTTTCCCAGAGATTCATCATTATCTAGTTCCTTCAACTGTTCTTCTATTTTTTCGGCTATATTTAACTCGCCTCTAGACACACCGTCTACAACACCCTGCACATCTTCTCTAGGTTCATTCTCTTTAGTTTCTTGTTCCTCCTCACGTGGGTTCCCCCTATCTATGTTGTCCCTCTGTTCAACATCTACTATTTTATCTAATTCAGCAACTAGGGTTTCAGTTTCTACAATGCCAGGACTGGCTATATCAACTGAACCAACAGGTGTAGATGGAGTAGGATCAGAAATTACCTCAGGTAACGGTTGAGATGAACTTTGAGTAGTGGGTGTCGAAGGAACGGCTCTTGATTTTAACTTCTTGACCAGTTTCTTGTCCCCCTTTTTGAGAAATTTTAGGCGAGCCCTAGCAATTCTTTCAGCAAGAGTGGATGGAGGTGGTCTTTCAGACATCTTGAAGAATTTTGTAAAGATTTCTGAGTTTGTTGACGGTTTATCTATTTTAGGGCTTGAGAGAATTTTGATGTTCAATTGGAAGTGGTGGATGAGATCATGAGAGATTGAAGGAGTGCTGTAGAAAGAGAAGGGGTTTTGGTGAAGTGACAATGTCTAGGGAAGGCAAAAAAAATAATGAGTATAAAGAAGGGCAGCTTTTTGAACTTTTTGAGAACCGGGAGAAGTTAAGAGATTTGACGGTTATGAACTTAATTTAAATATACCCTTTTCAAGAAGTGGGGTCCAAGCAATTTAAAAGGAGTTCTATCCTAAAAAGGAATGTGTTCCTATAATTTTGGACAGTTATGAGAATATAGAGAATCTCCCATGATGCACGTACAATAGACAATTTTAATTCCAGTTGTGACAACTAACAAATAGAGTAGGTTTACTGTACCTGGACACGATTCCTCACGTTAAGACTGGTTCCTCCTCAGTACACAGTAGGTTCTTCATGGGATCACATTATTTGTACCTAATGCTCAAAACACTAAAAACGAGTGTACTTACTCAAGTACAAATTTAGTCCAGATAGTAATGACAAATTCCTAACAGACACTTTTACTACTAAACTAGCCAATCACCAGGGGATTACCTGCTGGGTCATCCGTGTATTTTGGTCATCCCTAACTCCAACCTGTTCCTCTCGAACTGCACCTTGTTCAAAGCTTTGGTAAATATGTCAGCAATTTGGTCTTCAGTCCTGCATGAATTCATAGTGATTAGACCCTTTTCTACATTGTCTCTCAGAAAATGATGTCTAATATCAATGTGTTTGGTCCTTTTGTGTTGGACCGGGTTCTTGGCAATGTTCACAGCACTAGTGTTGTCACAAAAGATTGGCACTGCCCCACACTTGATTCCAAAATCCTCCAGTTGCTGCTTGATCCATAGCAATTGTGAGCAGCATGAAGCAGCTGCCACATACTCAGCTTCAGCAGTTGACAAGGCAACAGAGTTTTGTTTCTTTGTAGCCCATGACACCAAGCAAGGACCTAAGAAGTGTGCCATCCCCGAAGTGCTTTTCCTATCAACCAAATGACCTGCATAATCTGCATCAGCAAAACCAATTAGTTCAAAAGTTCCACCTCTGGGATACCAAAGGCATAGATCCTGAGTCCCTTTCAAGTATCTCAGAATTCTCTTCACAGCTGTCAAGTGCGATTCCTTAGGTTTTGACTGAAATCTGGCACACAGTCCTACGCTGTAGAATATGTCAGGTCGACTTGCTGTGAGATAAAGAAGTGAGCCAATGATTCCTCTATACTTGGTCTCATTTGTCGAAGGACCAAGTTCATCCATATCGAGCTTTGTTCCAGGAGCAATAGGAGTAGTCATCTCCTTAGCTCCTTCCATGTTAAACTTCTTCAACAATTCCTTGACATATTTTTGCTGGTGTATCATAGTTCCTTCCGGTGTCTGCTTTATCTGCAACCCAAGGAAGAAATTCAATTCACCCATCATGCTCATCTCAAACTCACTTCCCATCAGGTCAGCAAAACCTTTGCTCAGCTCCTCATCAGTGGCTCCAAAGATGATATCATCGACATACACTTGAACTACCAGTAGATCCTTTCCTTGCTTCTTGAGAAATAGTGTGTTGTCAATTTTACCTCTTGAAAAGCCATTTTTCATCAAGAATCCTGAGAGTCTTTCATACCAGGCTCTAGGAGCTTGCTTCAAACCATACAGAGCCTTGTCCAGTTTGTACACATGATTAGGGAATTCATTGCTCACAAAACCTGGAGGCTGTACTACATAAACTTCTTCATTCAGGTACCCATTCAAGAAGGCACTCTTCACATCCATCTGATACAGTGTGAATTCCATATATGTAGCAAAAGCAATCAACATTCTAATGGCTTCCATTCGTGCCACTGGTGCAAAAGTTTCATCATAATCTATTCCTTCTTCTTGACTGTAGCCCTGAACAACCAACCTTGCCTTGTTTCTTGTAACTATGCCATGTTCATCCAGCTTATTTCTGAACACCCATTTAGTTCCAATTATGGATCTGTCCTTTGGCTTAGGAACTAGGTGCCACACCTTGCTTCTTTCAAATTGATGAAGTTCCTCCTGCATAGCTATAATCCAATCTGGATCTTCTAGTGCTTCTTTGACATTTTTTGGTTCCAAGGCTGAGAGGAAAGCAAAGAATGCACAGAAGTTCTTTAATGCTGACCTAGTCATAATTCCTGTATCCAGTTCAGATAGAACGTTCTCCAAAGGGTGAGAACTTTGATGTTTCCATGGCTTGATCTGGATCTGATTAGAAGAACCTGCAGCATCGTCTTGAGTAGATTCTTCTTGACTTTCTTGATCTTCAGCTTCATCAGAAGTTCCCCCTGTCAAGTTGACTCCTTCATCTGACATGACTTTGCTCTCCTTTTCATCCGAGTCCTCCAGTTCATCTATGCTTTCTTCTCTTCTTAAGCCAATCACCTGATCATCTGCATCATCTTCTCCTATTTCCTTATCTGATTCATCGAACACAACATGCATACTTTCTTCTACTACTTGTGTCCTTCTGTTGAGTACCTTGTATGCCTTACTTTGAGTGGAGTATCCCAAGAATATTGCCTCATCACTCCTAGCATCAAACTTTCCCAAGGGTTCCTTGCCATTGTTGTGAACAAAGCATTTGCACCCAAAAGGCCTTAGGTGGGCAATGCTTGGCTTTCTACCTCTGAGTAACTCATATGGAGTTTTGTCAAGAATGGCTCTGATGGAACACCTATTTAGCAAGTAACATGCAGTGTTTACAGCTTCAGCCCAGAAGTTTCTTGCTAGTCCACTTGACAGCAGCATGGTTCTAGCCATATCCTCCAACGACCTATTCTTCCTCTCAACCACCCCGTTTTGTTGGGGAGTTCTTGGTGCAGAAAAGTTGTGATCTATGTTGTTCCTGCACAGTACTCAGAAAATTTTGAGTTTTCAAACTCAGTTCCATGATCTGATCGAATACTGATGAGTTCAAGACTTAGCCTTTTCTGAACCACACCAGCCCAGTCTTTAAAGTTCTCAAAAGCTTCATCCTTAGAGGCCAAGAACAAGGTCCATGTATACCTTGAGTAGTCGTCAATAATCACGAACACAAACCTCTTTCCTCATCTGCTTTTTACTCTCATAGGTCCACACAAATCCATGTGTACCAGCTCCAGTGGCTTAGATGTGCTGACCACTTTCTTTGACTTGAATGACGTTCTTACATGCTTTCCCTTTACACAGGCATCGCACACTTTTATATTTTCAAACTTCTTTCTTGGCAATCCACGAACTAGTTCCTTTGAGGCCAACTTGTTTAATTGAGTGAGACTTGCATGGCCCAGTCTTTTGTGCCACAGCTGAGAGTCACTATCTTGCACATTCAAGCATGTCAGATTGTTTTCAGGTAAGGACTTCAGTGATGCCTTGTACACGTTGTTCACTCTTTTTCCTTCCATCACCACTTCTCCACTCTGTAGGTTCTTCACGATGCACCCTAAAGAGGAGAAGCTCACTTCGTTTCCTCTGTCACATAGTTGAGAGATGCTTAGTAAATTGTGTCTAAGACCATCAACACAATAAACATTTTCAATTGCATGTTCCAGAGATCTCCCAATCTTCCCAATGCCTACTATCTGACCACTTTTTCCTCCTCCGAAGGCAACACTGCCTCCTTGGAATGCTGCGAGTGAGAGAAAATTTCTTCTATCTCCTGTCATGTGCCTGGAACAACCGCTATCAAGAATCCAGCTTGAGTTGTTCTCCCTCACTCCAGCCTGCAAGACAATTAGAGGTTAGCCTTAGGAACCCAGACAAGCTTGGGTCCTTTCTTATGAGAGAATGGATAAATCAAATCTTGTTTGGCCCATTTGGGTAAAACACATTTCTTACTTTTGACTCTTGCCTTGACAATATTAATACACTCTTGTTTAGTATGACCAGTTTTACCACAAAAAGTGCATAGCATGTTGCAAGATAATCCTACATACTTGCTTTTAGGATTATATGAGGGCAGGGGCTTCTTGAATCCTAAACCTTGTTTTCCTTTGTTTTGATTTTCAAAGATCCAATTCATTGCCTCTGAAGATTTATTCCATTTTGTAAGTCTGGTGAGTTCAAGTTTTGAGTTTTCAACCTTTTGATTTAACATTCTGTTTTTCTCAATTTCTTGATACAAAATCTCATTTGTCCTTTTCAATTCATTTTCCAGAAAGGTTTGAATTTCACTCATAACTTGCTTACCATTCTTACTCTCCCTCAACTGATTACATTCCAATTCAAGCTCAGTAATTTTAGAGTTTGACACAAGAGTCTGCCCTTTCAAGATGGCATTAGTTTCTTCAAGTTCAATATTCTGTTCCAGGAGACTCTTGTGTTTAGTTCTAAGATTACTCAGTTCTTCAGTTAAGTTATCCTTTTCAAGTTTTTCTTTTTCATACCCTTCAATCAGGGTGGCTGTGATTAGAATTAAATTTTCAGGAGAATATGTATGTAAAGTTTCTTTTAGATCAGATAGACATACCTCAGCTGAATTTCCTGTTTCCTCTCCATCAGTTGCCATAAGAGCAGAGTCCTTTTTGATGTTGTCAGCAATGTACAATTCCTTCAGTTTCCTCCATATTTCCTTGGCAGATTTGCACTCCAGTATCCGTGCATGCACATCCTCAGTGAGTCTTCTTCTTAGATACTCCACATCCTTGGAGTTTTCTTGTAACCAGTCCAGATCTTGAGGGTCTAGTTCTTCCACTTTCTTTGGCACTAGGACACCATGTACAGCTCTCTTCACCGGAACATGAGGTCCTCTTTTCACAATCAGCCACAAGCTGTAATCAGTTGCCTGTAGATAATTTTTCATCTGCTTCTTCCAGTGATTGTAATGAGTCCCATTGAACACTGGTGGTTTTGATGGATCTCTTCCTCCTCTAAATTCTCGAGGATCTTCTTCATCACAGCTGACATCTGTCATACCTGCTAGTGCTAGTGGTGAGTCATCATCAGCCTCTTTTTCATGATCAGACTCACTATCAGTTGGTCCCCATGTGGCATAGAAAGCTTCCTTCTTTTTCCTTCGCTCTGCTCTGAAGTTTGGGGGCCGTCTTGTCTTCCTTTTGTCTGTATCATATTCCTTAGTGGTTTCCTTCTCCTTTTCCTTAGCAGCTCTGTTCTTCTTCCATTCTATTTCCCACATCGGGCAGTCCATGACAGCATGGTCTTTCTTGAAGCATTTGAAGCACCCATATTAGTCAGGACTGTCAACTATGTTCTTCCTACTAGAGCTCTCCTTGTTTCCTCGTTTGAACCCTTTAAACCTTCCCAGATTGAGTTTTTGTCTTAACGCACTTACCATTGCAGCTTCCACTGATTGAAGATCAACATAGTCATCAGTTTCTTCCGTTGCTTCCAGTGCAAGGGTCTTGTCCTTCTTTGCTACAGGTTTAGCCTTTGAGTCTTTCATCATCTCATGCGTCTTCAGACTTCCAACCAGTTCTTCAAGCTTAATGGATTTCAAGGGCTTTGATTCAATGATGGCTGTCATTTTTGGTTCCCATGCTTCAGGCAGCACATTTAGAATTTTGTCAACCATCTCTACTTCAGGTAATACCATCTCCAACGATCTCATTTCGTTTGTGATCATGGTCAATCTGGTCATCATATCCTGAATTGACTCCCTTTCACCCATTGTAAACAATTCAAATTGCCTTTTCAGCATTCTTCTTTTTGAGTCTTTTACTTATGTGGTTCCTTCGTGTGCAACCTGCAAGGCATCCCATATCTCCTTAGCCGTCTTGTACGATGATACTCGATTGAACTCTTCTGGACCAAGACCACATATGACCAACCGCTTGGCCTTGTGATTCTTTTCGATCATCTTATAATCCGTCTCATCGAACTCTTCTTTCAGTTTGGGTTCTTTTGTAGCCGTGGTTCCTTCACCGACTATTTTGGTGGGAATCAGATTTCCTTCTGAGACTATCAGCCAGAGTTGATAGTCTTCAGCACATATGTAATTCTCCATCCTATTCTTCCACCATGCGTAGTATTGCCCATTGAACTGTGGAGGCCTCAGAACCGACTGTCCTTCAGTAATAGTAGGTGGTGCACTCATTTTGATCCTTCTCAAGGTGTTAGCCTTACAAGAGAAGACCTGCTCTGATACCACTTGTTATACTTTAAGCACCTCCTAGAGACACTAGAAGGGGGGGGGGGGGGGTTAAATAGTGTCCTCCGATTTTCGTTGCAAGAACTTTGTTCTTCAGTAGTAGAACAGGGTTCTTCAGTTCGTTGTTATGCAACCTTCTACCTTAGAACACACCTCCAAACATTCACCAAAAGACACAAGGATTTTTACGTGGAAAACTCCTTGCTCAAGGGAGAAAAACCACGACCCACACTCTGGGATTTTAACACCGAATCCACTAACACAAGAGCAACGTTTCTGATTACAAACTCTGTAACCAAGGGGCTACACTCTAGACCCTAATCACTAAATAAAGCTAAACTCTAGCTTTCCTAGTAATCACAAAGTAGTTTGCCTAATACATATGCTTCTGAGATAAGCTAATAGACAAAACAATGAATACTTGTAACCGAGACAACTTACAACTCAATAGATCTAGACAAGGATTCTAGACTCAAATACTTTGCATGCAAATCAGTTGTCTTCTTCAGTTTTCCTACGTAGACAGTTCTTCAGATCGCCTTTATATGCTCTGAACTCTCTATTTGAAAAACCAACTTCGGCTATGTCTTCTACTTGCTTTTATACGAGTTTTGCAACCCTAGTTGAGTCCTACTGAGAATCCTCTTTAATTATGGTATTTGAAGATTCGCAGTAACTCTTTTTCATGTTGAGGTATAACTCTTGTTCACACTTCAAAGACACAGCCTGGACACCACCTCTTTTAGTCTGACTAGGATATGTCTTCAACCACGCGCCTCTACGCCTAGTTCCACAGGGATTTGCAACCCGTAATCTTTTCGATCAAGCGTGCCCTTCAACTCAAGGACTAGGTTCTTCCATGAACCTCAGTGTCCTTCCTGTTTGTCATACTTCAAAACCAGCTCTCAACAGATGGGTTTATTAATTTCTTTGACTGTAGTAATAAGGCAACTCTTGTCTTCGAAGGGCCAATATATAGACGTTACAGACTCTCAGGTTGGGTTTTACTATCTAAAGTACTAAACTATTGTTAAGATTAGCATTTTACTATCTTGGACTGAAGGTAAACTAAACCTATGATTGTTTCTGAAGGTCGTCTTACAATATTTATTTGATGCCTAAGCCCTTTTATCATGCAGATCTTGGGAGCATTGACCACTGCTTCTTGCCAGGAGAGTTTCTACTATGAAAGAGCGGAAATTCTTGGAGATGCATACCTGAAATGGGTTGATAGCTGATTTATTTTCCTTAAGTATCCCCAGAAACATGAAGATCAAATCACCACGATGAGCAACATGGTATTCTACCAATTTGCCTTGAATAAGGGACTCCAGTCATACTCATACATCCAAGAAGATCGATTTTATCCATCGAGATGGGCTGCTCCAGGGGTGTTGGTGTATTGCCTGTCTATGATAAGGGCACCAATGAACAGGAATTATCCATATTTGAGAATGAAACAACAGAACATGGGACTGTAGCAGCAAAGGTTCTTGCTGGTGATGAGTTTGAAGATGAGGGAACTGAAGCTTGATACTGATTCAGGTTCTATCGTCTACTCTTTAGCAAGACGATGGCTGATGTTGTGGAAGCTCTGATTGGAGTATATTATGTTGTAGGTGGAAACTGTGCTGCAAACCACTTCATGAAATGGATAGCTATCGAGGTGGATTTCAATTTAAAGAGTCTGAGCAACTTTGATGCATTACAAGGTGCTTTGAACATCAGATTCAACATAAAGGCCTACTGCTAGAAGCAATTACGCATGCTTCGCCTCCTTTTTCTGGGTTCTCCTGTTACCAAAGGCTGGAGTTTGTGGGTGATGCAGTATTAGACCATCTCATAGAATATTTATCAATGCGCTCTTTTTACCTTAACACTTTGTCCAGATAAGTGACTTTGTGAGTGAGGTAAAAAATGAACTATCGAAACCAGGTTTCAACTCCACTGGTTTAGGAGATTGCAAGGCTCCTAAAGTTCTTGGTGATATTGTTGAATCAATTGCTGGGGCTAGTTTTCTAGGCAGTGGTTGTGATACTTCTGTTTCGAAGGTTAATTTCAAGATCTTGTAAGCGATTAACCATAGTTGTTGAAAAAAAAACCTTAATAAATTTGAAAATTATTTAACTCCAAACTTTTCATTTACAATAACTAATGAGATGTTTTATACTCATACAAAAATGACATCCATACTAATTACCAATTGTCAACACGTCTCATGGATTGTTGTGGTTAATTGACCTGAACAACATATATGAGGAATGAACTTTCATTCTCGTAGCACCTCGTCTATACAGTCGGCGCCTCCTCCGGTTTCTTGAAAATAGGTGCATAATACGATAAAAGCCCTCGTGAAAAACCAATGAAAAATCAGGGTAGAGCCTCGGAACCGACCCTCGAGCTTAGAGACGTTCTTTAGGCCAAACAGAATAGCAAAATTAAAGTTGGGTCACAAATTTGAGTCTTACGCTAATAATATCTCGGAGGGTATTTCCGTCATTATAGATCAGTTTTAATCAACGACCAAGATTAAGTGTTGAAGAAGCGGTAACTACTTTTATTTTTTCCCGCTCATTGATTGTTATTTGATCATCGTCTTCTTCTTCTTTAGAAACTCAACCCAAAAATCAGAAATCCTCTGCAAAACCCTAGCACTCTGTTCTCTCAATTTTCCAATAATACTCCCTCCGTCCCAAATTAGTTGTCGCTTTAGCAAAAATGCTGTGTCCCAAATTAGTTGACACTTTAGGATTTCAAGACAAAAATTGTTAGTCTTTTCCAACTATACCCTTAATAATTAAAAAAATTCTCAACGAAATTTAATAGTCAAACATTAAATAGGGGTAACATTGTAAAACATACACTCTATTTAATGATTTTCTTAATGGGCGTGAAGAAGCTAAAGGCGACAACTAATTTGGGACGGAGGGAGTAATAAAAAAAAAATCCTCTGAAAACACTAGAATTCTTAATGGACTATGATGCATTATCCGATCGTAAAAGAAATCAGTTACTTCAAAATCCTCCAACCATTACCAATGTTAAATGTTGTCATCCTGGCTGCAAAGGAAAGCACTTTGACGGGGAAGAGCCCCTTAAGTTGCATTATGGCTCGAAGCATAAATACAATACGAAGGATGAACGACTTAATTGCAATAGTTGTTACAACTGGTTTAAGAGTAAGGTGGAAAAGGATGTCCACCGGAAATTTTATGGTTACAAGAAAGAAAGCAACATTTTATCTAGATGAGTGTAGGACGTTTTTGTAGAAGTTATTTTTCTCCTAGTCGAGAATATTAGTTACTTACTTATTTATATTGGTGGGTTATTTTCAAGTTAAGAATATGTTGCCATTCTTTTTTATACACCGTGTTGATCATAGCTGTCAAAAATATTATTGACATATGTGAATATTTGAGTTGTTTAATTTAAGTTTTAAAGTAATATACAGTTCAATGGTAAGGACATGAAATTTTCTAAAAACTACCAAAAAGAAAAAAAATAGAAAAAATTTAGCGCATTAATATTATTATCACCACACAATTTAACCCAGTTGTCTGAATATCCATTGCTTATAAATACCTGAATTAAATTGATCAGAGATAGAACGAAAAACAAGACACACATCACGATTTCATAATATACTTATCAATCGGGGGTAATTGCAAAACTATGACACCACTGGTAATGGGTTGCCTTTGTGAACCCCATAAAAGTGGTTTAGCAAAAATGACTTTCGCTAAATTTAATTTAATAATTAAATTTCGGACGGAAATACCCCTATGAAATCTCATAATGATGTCTGTATCCCCGCATCCCATTTCTCGTAAGTGCTGCCTAGCGCTTGCCTTTGACACCCTTTTGCATAGGCAACACTTCCCCTTTAATCTCATCCACATTCTCCGAGATAACTTAAAGTATTGATTGGGCAGTATTTGCCACTTCAATCTCTTCACACATTCTAGCCGGCACCACTTGCCCTTTGACCTATTCCTAAGAGATAGTACTTATCGATTAATAATTTGAATTGTAGCTTACGAATAAAACAGAGATCATTCTGCTAAAACCAAAATAACAGAGACAAAAAGACAGTACCAGTCAACTTTGAGAACGCATGATGAAAATTATTGTCATGATTGCGACAAAAAATTTTCACCTGGTGCCCATAGTAAGTACCGGTTTTAGATAAATGCCCCTATTTTGAAATGTTTTAACTAACTACCCTCCACATCACTAGTTAGTACGTGAAAGGACTATTTTACCCCTTCCTAAACCTAGTTCATATTGAGCATTTTCCTTCTTCCTTTCTTCTTCGTGACTGCTCTCCTCTTTCTTTCCTCATTCCTTTCCTTCTTTCTTTTTTTGTGTTCTACAGATTTAGGGTATATTTTTCTCTCTTTTTGTGTGTTTATTTTATATTTTATTATTATTTTTAGTTTGAATTACGCTATAATGCAGTTTCTATTTTGTCTAATGCTTTATATGTATTTTTTTTTTTAGCTTTTGCCTGTATTTTTTTGGTAATTATTGTTAATATACTTATCTATTATTTTTTTTATTTGGATTGATGATTGTCGTGTTAATTTTGCGGTTCCAGTGAACTTTTTTTGCTTGTTTTGCTTGATTAAGGTGGTTTAAAGGTTCTTTTTGGCTATAGCCATTAGATCTTCTTGTTTTCCATTGCACATAGCTTAAAGTATTGGCTATTGCCATCACTTGCAGAGACGTTTTCTGTAAGTTGCCTATTGCACCAGAGCTACAAGTCTTGGTTATAGACAAGAATTGCAGAGACCTTCATTGCAAGTTGCTCATTGCACTAGAGCTTAAAGTCTTCGCTATTGCCAATACTTGCAGAGACTTTCTTTGCAAGTTGCTCAATGCATAAAAGCTTAAAATCTCGGCTATTGCCAATACTTGCAAAGATCTTTTCTGCAAGTTGCTCATTTCACCATAGCTTAAAGTCTTGACTATTGCCAATACTTGTAAAGACTTTTCTTGCAAGTTGCCCCTTCCACCAGAGCTTAAAGTATTGGCTATTACCAAGAGTTGCAGAGATTTTCTCTGTAAGTTGCTCTTTTCACCAGGCATGAGTTTGTTCAGTAATGTATTGCCTATCAGGTATGAGTTTGTTTATTGTTTAGTAGTAGTTACTGTGTGTTTTATTTCTCTTTGTCTTTGTCCTGTTGACCTTGCACATTGGTGATTGTACAAGAATTTTATGTCTACTAATTGTTAGTTTATTATACCACGTCGTAATGTATATTCTTTTGTCTTTACTTGTTGTTTTGTTACCATACGATTTTTATATTTTGTTTACCGAATAAATATGTTTATTTTTTGTTCCCATAGGAAGGAGATCAAATTTTTAAGTTTGAGAATTGGTTTGATACCAAGGTTGTTGGAATGGTGATGCAAAGTATAGTAGGTTGGTTAATGCATTTTTTACGGACCGTCATATGATACTGTTGAAAGAAAGTACCCCAAGCAGAGCAACCAGTAAGCATTCTTGACATGACTTTTAGTAATTAGTGGATTATTTTCATTTCTTTTTTGTTCTTTCCTATTTTATTTTCATTTTTCATAATGAAGTTTTGTGTTTAATTTGTGCAGCGTTGATTGTAGTGCTTATGCGTTAAAGTTTGCTGACTTGCCAATGAATGAGAAGAAGGTTTCAAGGTATAGGATTACCCAGCTTTGGTAATATCTACTTGATTTGGCTACCAATCTGTGGTGTCATGTGAACTCCAAGGAAACTAATGAGTATGAGACCCCTCCGGAGATGATAAGAGATGTTTATCATGAATATAATGATTTATCATATGAATGAGAACTTGGCGTACCATTTGCTATTGGAAGAAACAACTGAATATGTAGTATTTGTGAATGAGTGACTGTATTTTTAATTTTTTGGAATGTTAATTGTGATGATTACTTCATGCGAATTTGGTAATAGTATTTTGTGGTTTAGAATGTATGAATATGTCCAAGAAAATAATGGTATAATGTGTATTCTTATAACTCTTAATATCTTGGTAAATGAATTGTGTCTTGTTTTATATGTATGATTGCTTTAGTTGTTTGTTAGTGATGCAGAATAACTTTTTTTTTGCTCTTTCATTCACTTAGGCCATTCTGTATTTGCGCTTTTGAAAGCATAAAAATGTCATTTAGTTGGTACGAAAGTGGTTGAATGTAAATATCGATTTTGCCAAGACTTCAAGGCAAGTTAGATGTGCGAAGGAGGGGGTGTTTTGAGATGAGGAGAGTATTACCATTTTGCCATGTTTTGCATTCGCAGATGGAGTTGCGATTGAAGGGTTCGAGGGCAAACGTTGCCCTGCCAATACTTGACGAGATGTTGGCTTGGAGAAGGGGAGAAGTGGTCGAGGAAAGTGTTGTTTGTTTGCCAAGAACTCAAGCCAATTGTTGGATTTCGAGAAGGTAAGGTTCGAGAGGAAATGTTACCTTACCAAGAGTTCAAGATAATTTAGCCCAAAGAAAGGGGGAGGGAGAGGGGATTGAGGAATGTTTTGGCTGCTTGCCAAGAGGTCGAGGCTAAGTAGTTATGAGTGTTTACGAGTTTAAGTAGGTTAGTAAAAAGTGAAGCACAATCTTTTTTGACACAATACAATGCTATGATTTTTTTCATTCACAACGAATTCCCTTGTACTGGCGGTTCTGCTGTTATTTGATAACACATTATTCCTTTTAACAACATCTACTATGAAATGAGATTTTCTGAAATTCTCATAATTCTTCAGCAAATACATACAAGTGATAGGTTCTTGATCGTTTGCTACGATCATGCCCTTGCATGTTTCCAGATTAGTATCAAACCATATCTTTGCTTCACTCTCATCACTGCTGATGGTTAGAGCATTAAAATTTTCTTTTTCAAAGGCCTAGTAGGTAACCATCTTTCACAAGTATCAATGTCATGGTTCATATATTTGTTACTTGCATCCCATTTTTCATTGTAAGTGATGTATATGCAATTTGTTGCCATAGTACTAATCCAGCACATAATGAAGACGAATGATATGCCCAGATTTTGATGGATAGATCACCAAGATAGACGCATGATCTTGGCATATAGGAAGGAAATGTTGGGTAAACTTTTGCCCTTGTTGTTTAACCAGGCCTTAAAGTATTGGCTATTGCCAAGACTTGCAGAGACTTTCTCTACAAGTTGCCCATTCCACAGAGCTTAAAGTCTTGGCTATTGCCAAGACTTGTAGAGACATTTTTTGCAAGTTGCCCTTTGCATAGAGCTTAAAGTCTTGGCTATTGCCAAGACTTGCATATACTTTCTCTGCAAGTTGCCTATTGCACCAGAGTTTCAAGTATTGACTATTGTCAAGACTTGCAGTGATTTTCTCTGCAAGTTGCCCATTGCAGCAAAGCTTAAAGTCTTGGCTATTAGTAAGACTTGCAAAGACTTTCTCTGCAAGTTGCCCTTGCATCAGAGCTTAAATGTTTGGCAATAGCCAAGACTTGTAGAGACTTTTTCTGCAAGTTGCCCATTGTGACAGAGTTTAAACTCTTGCCAATAGCCAAGGCTTGCATAGAATTTCTATGTAAATTGCTCATTGCACCAGAACTTAAAGTCTTGGCTTTGCCAAGTTGTCCATTGCACCAAAGCATAAAGTCTTGGCCATTGCCCGGACTTGCAAAGACTTTCTCTACAAGTTGCCCATTGCACAGAGCTTAAATTTTTGGCTATTGCTAAGACTTGCAGAGACTTTCTCTTCAAGTTGCCCATTGCACCAGAGCTTAAAGTATTGGCTATTGCCATGTTTGTCAGAGATGCACATTGCACCAAAGCTTAAAGTCTTGGCTATTAGTAAGACTTGCAGAAATTTTTTCTACAAGTTGTGCATTGCAGCAGAGCTTAAACACTTGGGAATATTCCAGACTTGTAGAGACTTTTTCTGTAAGTTTTCTATTCGGTAGAGGTAAAACTCTTGGAAATAGCCAAGACTTGCAAAGACTTGCAAAAACTCTGTAAGTTTCCCATTCACCAGAGCAATTGGCAGTTGCAATTCATATTTTCACTACTTGAATATCGATCTAATATCATCTCCTGTCCATACGACAAGTTTTTTGGATCATTATGAACAAAATTCATAGCTCGTTCAGGTAATATGTAGTTATACAAAATTTTAAGCAAAATTATGTAGAATTTAACGCAACATTTAGTAAATTAAGTAGGAATTTGAAGGAATCTAACCTTGAATCTTCGTTTTAATGGAGGAATCTGTAAAAGTTGTAGGTTTTTAGGGTTTAGAGATTGTTTGAATGGAGAAAAGGAAGGGGAAGATAGTGTGGGTCCTTTTATTGGCTGCGAGAGGTATTTTAGTCTGGAATAAGTTTCATTAAACTAATGGAAGATTGTTTTGCTAAACCACTATTATTGATGGCAAAGATGCAAATCATTGCTTACCGTGTCATATTTGTGCAATTCAGCCGATTGCGACCATCAGCCAATTACTAAATTTGTTGTTTGCACCACCAAGATTCACCATTATATGTCTGACTCAATATGTGATTTAAGTAACTTGGGGGAGAAGTGCATAAATAGAGCTCGTTTGGGTGAGCTTATTTTAAGTAGCTTATAAGTCAAATATGTCTTATAAGTTATTTTTTGAAAAGTTAAGAAATCTTAACTTCTCACTTTTATTTTTTAAGAACATAAGGGCTTATAAAAACAAGTCCATGAATTTTTGAGTTACCAATTGATTTATAAGCTTATAAGCCACTTTTAAGCTCACCCAGACAGGCTATATTGTCACTTTTCGGCTCGCCTTTACAGGTTAAGTCATGTTTTAAAAATTATTTAATTTTTAACTATTTTTGAATTTTGGACCTTGAGGATAGGTCTGAAGTTTAGGCATAGAAGGTCTGAAGTTCAACCCTTTGATTATGTTCTAGTGTCGTGGCAAGATCCTAGGTGACCATTGAATAATACTGGACAAAGAACTCATGGACTGAATTCCAATCCCCCCAATGTGGGTGCGACTGCAAATCATTCGTAATGCGAGCCAGGAAAAATTAGGACTAGGTAGTCACTTTTTTATCCGTCAATCATTGAATAACCACCACTTGAATATTTCTAGGAAAACATGCACAAACTTAAAACCGATCGATTGCAAATTTATAGGAAAATAGGCACAAACTAAAAACTTGAAACATTTTCATATTATAATTTTAATTTTGGAATAAACGACAGATTTTCAACCCGCAGCTCAAAAGTTATGAAGTTCAAGAAAAAATCCTAGATTCCAAACTGAACTCCGCGATTTTTGTTGTGATTTTAAAAAGGGAAAAAAACATATATAGCCATCAATATAGCACAATAACAATGTACCTAGCCTTAACATAATCTAGCCACTACATTATATTTAAAATCTGATTTTGATGAAAATAAATTAGGAATAAATTCTTCCTATAATTAAGGAGTGGTTTAAGCTTCTAGTTAACAAGCAAAATCCACTAAAATCTCTCCATTTAAGTAGCAGATACATAGTTATCCACTACATTATATATATATATATATATATATTCACATTTTATTTAAACATCATCCATTTTTTATTCATATAGAATTACATTATTTTTATACCAATTGAAAAAAGAATCGTGTTTATAAACAATTGATTTATACCTCATACATACATAATCGATACCTCAAATATATAAATCACCATCTCTATGTATACTTAATTTATATTTTACATATATTTTGGATTTGTCTAATATTCGTGATTTTTGTAGTCTTGATATCTTTTTTATGCAACAAATATTAATGATATATAAAATATAATTTGGGTGAAATTCATAAAAATATTTTAATTTTACTATATTTATTTGATTTTAATAGTATACATTGACTATAAGTTGGATATGTTCAGTACAATTATTATGACTAAAATATATTCGTCATATATATTTATTATACAACAAATATGAATAATGTATAAATAAATAAATAAATAAATATACACACACTGATTATAAGTATGTTGTGCATTCATTGAGAGTAAAACAAATAAAGTTAGAGAAATAAACCAATTAGCAACTTATTTAGAAAATTTGCGTTAGTAAAGTTAAGAAAAAAGTTATTCGTTACATTAAAAATTTGAATAGTTCTATAAAGATATGATACAAACATAATGAGAGAGAAACTTCCACATATGGTTTGTATTATTTTCTAAAATGTAGGCTTAAGTTAGGGATTGATTTAATAAGATTAAATATATATAAAATAGACATAAACAAAATAAATGGCTAGAAAAAGAAAATAATATAAAAGTATGTTTAAAGAAAGTTTTAAAGTGTTGTGGATGGTCACATGGGGTAAAAATCTCATTTAAAAACTTTGAAATCTAGTGTATAGTCTAGAAAAGGTTCCCGAAGTTTAGTGGGAAAACCTCAAAATATTTCCTAATTTCATGGGAAGAATTTATCCGTTGTATTGGGTAAAAATCGACCCGCGGTGATCCGCCTCGGTCATGCAAATCTTAACGACCGAACACGTCGCGACTAAGCAACCGCCGAAGCGATTGAGCGAGTCGCCGAAGCCTTGGAACCGAAGACGCGTTACCGAAGGCGAGCCGCGAGCTGAGCTTCGGTGACCATCACCTCGGTCAAAGCAACAGGGCCAAGCCACCGAGGTCGTTAACCCTCACCTCGGTGTATCCCCCTCGGTTTAAACGACTTTGCAGCCCACTACATCGCCCCACTAACTCACCCACTACACCCCAAGATCGTGGGACAACATGGCAGCAGATAGCGGAGATCGTGGGCAGGGCTTATACCTATAAATAGTAGTTCATTTTATGTAATAGGTATTCAGAAATATATAACGAAACTCTGCCCAAATTTGTACTCAACATCCATATATTGAAATCAAGTTACTTTTACGCATTTACGTCTACTTTTGTACGTTATTCAAGCTTTGATACAAAGATCTGTTTATATTCGAATCCAAATTCGATTTGTGTACCTAAACTGATTTAGGCCCATACAAATTGGCGCCGTCTGTGGGGATATAAGCAGTAACGCTTTGTTCCAAAGTTCAAAATCTTGTTGTACTACATTGTATAAGATCATTTCAAATGTCATCACAAAGAGAATTCAAGTAATCATCGATTCTCTAGTAGACAAGAGTCAATCTGCCTTTGTACCAGGAAGAATAATCACAGACAATATCATTATGAGTCATGAATTGGTGAAGAGGTATAATAGAAAGGGGATCTCACCTAGGTGCATGTTTAAGATTGACATGAGGAAGGCCTATGACTTTGTTGAATGGCCATTCCTTGAGCAGATATGACACAGCTTGAACTTTCCTGAGAAGTTTGTGCAATGGATCATGGCCTGTGTTACAACTGTGTCCTATTCTGTTATCATCAATGGCTTATTGACAACTCCATTTCAAGCTAAAAAGGGCTTGAGGCAAGATGATCCTGTATCTCCTTATCTCTTTGTGTTATCTAAGAAATATCTAACAAGATTGTTAAAGCAGTTGAGGCTGGTTCCAGACTTCAACTACCATTCTAGGTGTGAAAGGTTGCAGCTTATTCAATTGAGCTTTGCTGATGACCTGCTATTATTTAGCAGAGGTAAGCCTGTATCTGTGAAGTTGTTGTTTGAAAAGTTCCAGCTGTTCTCAACAGCATCAGGTTTACAAGCTAATTGTGAGAAGAGCTCTATATACTTTGGAGGTGTGGAGCACATAGTTCAACAAGAGATCTTACAGACTTTGGGGTTTGTGAGAGCTGAATAGCCCTTTAAGTACCTTGGAGTGCCTCTCAGCACCAAGAGACGTACTAGCAATCAGTGTCAACCATTTCTGGACAAAATGTTGCAGAAAATTACAAGTTGGACATCAAAGTTCTTGTTATATGGTGGAAGAGTTCAACTGATCATAAGTGTTCTATTTTCTATTCAGAAATACTGGTCACAAATATTCATAATTCCAAAGAAAATCATTAAATAGGTAGAAAACATATGTAGAAGATTCTTATGGACATGTAATGTTGGAGCTTCAAAAAGAGCCTTGATTGCATGGGAGAAATTATGATATCCTAAGACTACAAGGGGGATTAATATACTGGACCTGCATTGATGCAATCCAAATTGGCCGTTAACCTTTCGAGCCATCGAGACTGTCCACGAGGAGCCGAACCGAAGAGTTGCATGATGCCAAAAAGAAGGTTGAACATTCAACCGAGGCTAAAAATCGAACATGCAACCGAGGCTGAAAGCTTAACATTCAACCGAGGCTGAAAGCCGAACATGCAACCGAGGCTGAAATGCATGAACCCTTGGTGAATAATGACGCCGAGCATTGATTGTCCGAAGGGCTACAATTGTGCCCGAGGCAAGCGAGCACCCGATCTCAAATGTATTCGAGCTGAGCAACCAAGCACCAAAGTCAAGGCTGCCGAACACATTATTTACTTCGGCCCTGCGTGGCCTTGTTTTATTGGTCGTGTGTGACCATAATGACATTAGTACCCTTGGGGCTATTTATATATACCCTAAGCTTAGTTCATTTTGATACCTAGTTTTTGAAGAATATTGATATAGCAGTTGCTATTTGAGTGTCTCCGATGGAGCCCGAACCCCGACGTGGGATTTTCAAAGAACTTGTGTTATTCGGTGTTATTGTTTGAACATTTTCTTCTTGGTCATTCAATTTGCAAGAAACGTTGTTCTTCTTGAGGATTGTTGCTTAGTATAGGTGATCTTTGCCTCCGATTCGATCGAGCTTGAGACTAGTTCCTCAACGCTCCTTTGAATCGAAGCAAGATTTGTCTTGCTTCTATCTTGTCTTGTTATTTTTCCGCATTTTCATCGTGTTTAGCTTAACTCCGGTTTAGTTTGCACCTTCTTGGTATCAGAGCAAGATTTGGGCTTGTTCTTACAACCACAATCCTGTTCGATTTATCTCGTGCCTTTTGTTGTCTTTTAGTTTCAGCTTTCTTCCTTGTTGTTGATTGTTGTTACTGTGGTGTTGTTATTACCAAAAAAGAAAGTAGAAAAGAAAAAAAATTCAAAAATTTTGGTTGATTTGTTAATTGTTTGAATAAAAAAAACCATTGATTCTTGTTCACCTTCGTCTGCTGATTCCAACGAGCACCTGTCGTACACGATTGTCGACTAGATTTTTTCGAAGGTGTTTGGACTGTTTTGACATGGTGGTGGTTGTTATCGAGCCCCAGTTGAGTTTTGGTGTTTACCGTTGAAGACTGATGGTTTTCTTTTGATTTAGGTTGAGTTTTTGAGCTAAAAATCGAAGTTCCACTGATAAAACCACAGTCCGTACGCCGGAAAATTGTTACATTGTAACAGTGTATGGACGAAGTTAAGCTTGTTCTTAGCTCGAAAATCTAGAACTGACTTCCTCCGACATTGATGTTATCGGAGTTGAAAAGCAACCCAAAGTCTGTTAAAAATCATGGTCAGTGAACGAAGTAGATTTTTTCCGTACACCGGAGTAAAAGATTCATTGTTCCATTGAAGAAGAAAGGGGTAAACTGTTAAATTCAAAACCCTAGGTGAAATTTTGTCGGCTTGAAAAGGAAAAGTGGATAAGATAAAAACGTATCCGTACCAAAGAGGGACCACTTTTGTACGTACAAGAGTTGGTGTGTTCGAAGGATTCCGAAAGAGGAATCGAAAGATAGAGTCTCCTAGGTTTTCACTTTTCTTGTGTTCGATAAATCTAGTTAGTGGATCTCTGGAGTAATTCCTTCTACTCGAGGTCGTACTAACTCATTTGAGCTTATAGGAACTCGTGCGCGGGGTGACCGAAGTCCAAATTTCGTAGAAAATTCTTTGACTTCCCGAGCGCAGAGTAAATAGCGTCTGTTCTATCGAGTCAATATCAACTCACTCTTCCCAAAGGAGATAGTGTAACTTGTCAAATTTGAAGGAACTGAGAGAAGTTGATCAACCGAAGAAGCCATTGGCTATAAGTTCTTGAGTGACCGAACCTACTAAATTGAGTGGACCCGAGCGCCACCCAACAAAAGTGAGGGAGTGTGTGAGATTATTTCTAACCGAACACTTCTTGTCTTTGATTTGTGCAGGTTAATGGCTTAAAACGGACCAATGATGGAAAATGAGCCCGAGGTCACCGTGGCTGATGTTATGACTGAGTTAAGAGGGCTCGGAGCTGAAATTCGAGGAGTGTGAGTTCGAATTGCGAACCTTGAGCAAGGAAGGACTCCGAGGACTCAAAGAGAGCTGGGAAACGAACTTAGCAATTTTGCTAACGTAACCCCGAAGCAAAACTTGGGCAATCCCCGAGGTGAATCAAACTTGGGCATTCCCCAAGTAGTCATACATAATCCAAAGAATGGAACCAGCCGAAGAAAGCAAGCTTTGGGAAATCCCCATGCTGTAGTGCCAAACTCGAGGTTTCACAAGTTAAAGGTGAATATTTGCGGCTATGAGGGCTTCGAACTAGAGCCGGATAACTTGTGTGAAACCATGTTTATTTCTCCCGAAGTGGTTGATATTCTACACTTGACCTCGGTGAGAAGGAAATGTCCATATCTCTACGATGGATATATGGTTGAGAAGAGAGTCAAGGTGTTAGTGACCCGAGGAGAGTACCTTGAAACGGTTTGGTGTGATGTATATCCACTCCGAACATATGACTTGCGATTTCGACAGTCATGGTTTGTAAGTCACAATGTTCCGAACCAATGGGATTGGCTGAGTATGTAGTGGATGACGAGAGTTGGCCTCTCATGTCAGTGCCATTTGCGGAGAGAGGTCCAAACAGAGAGCCACAAGCGAAACAAGATAATGTAATTGAAAAGAAAGAAGAGGAAGAGTATCACTCTAATGTTTGCAATTCTTCTTTCAATTTTGTTTGTTCGAAATCTCTTGCAGGTACCGTGGACAACAAGCTTGAGAGTGAGCACCACTTAACGGAAGCTCCCGAAGACGTCGATTCGGAGGCTGTCCTCGGTAATGAAACAGTGCCTACTCTATGCTTGAAAATGAAATGGGTGAAGGTAACTCTTGTGACCTTCCAGGTAAGTCTACTACACTCACAACTCTAGGAGTAGGTGAAGAACAAAATCATGATAAGAATTTGAGTAGTAGTAAGACTTGTGATGTTTACACAAGTTGTTCTTGAGTGTGAACCTAAAATTGAAACTGCTTGTGATGAAATAGAAACTAGTGTTAACACTTGTGATGAGGATTTAAGTTTTAAAAATCATTTATTTGATCTTGGAATTAAAGGCAATAATCCTTGTTTGAATCCAGTGTCGACATCGTGTTTTCTGAATGTTGACTGTGACTTTGATCGTGATCATGAGGCTGGAATAATCTCTTTGAATGTTGACCCCGCTGATGAAGTTTCTCTAGGCAGTATTTTTCTCTACTACTTGTTTGCCTATGATGAAGCGTCCGATCATGTTGTGGCCAATGTGTTACCAAGGCATTTGTCTTAACAACCACTCTCACTTTGAGACTGGTGGGGTTCAAAGGCGTCGAGTTGATGCCTGAACTCGATCCCAATCTTAAGGGCGACCGAGTCGCTATCTTGAGTGATCGATAAGCGGGAAAATATCAGTGGCACGATGGCTACCTTTTCAAACAGAGAAGGGTTGGTGTGCCAGTGTCAATTCGGAGAGAGCTTTTGGTTCGAGAGGCTTACTCCGAGGGCTTAATAGGACACTTCGGTGTCATACTTGGTGTGTTGACCTCGATGGGAATTGACCTCAAAATTGATCTCAACTATAATTTACTTGACTTGATACTTTTGAGGTTGAATGGTATGAAAGTTCTGAGGTTATGTTCGAACAATCATACTTGTGTTGTGCTGAACCATGGAAAGCATTTCAAATGCTTGAAATTGGCACAAGTGAAGAGCTGCTGGAACGACACCCCGTGGAGAATCTTGTGGTATGCGATCAAAACTTGTAAACTCTGTGAGAACAGTATGTTTTCTTGGGTCATGCTTATCTTTTGGCTTGCTAGAGCCCCGGCGAATAATGATATCGTCCGAGGAGGGTTTGGAAGCGCTCGTGTACCCAATCATGGAAACAAGCTTGTGAGAAAACTCTGTTGTTGTCTCATTAAGGCTTGGAGATTACCTCAACTCATTCTTGTCCATGTTTTGCAGGAAACTAAAGTCGAGGACGAATAATGTCGATGAAGGGGCTGTGCTAATATTGATCTGTTGTTGTGAACCGGAGGCAGAGGATGACGCGATTTCGAGGATGAAATCCTTTCAAGAAGAGGTGGATGATGCAAATCCAAATTGGTCGTTAACCGTTCGAGCCATCGAGACTGTCCACGAGGAGCCGAACCGAAGAGTTGCATGATGCCAAAAAGAAAGATGAACATTCAACCGAGGCTGAAAACCGAACATGCAACTGAGGCTGAAAGCTTAACATTCAACCGAGGCTGAAAGCTGAACATGCAACCGAGGCTGAAGTGTCTGAACCCTTGGTGAATAGTGACGTCGAGCATTGATTGTCCGAAGGGCTACAATTGTGCCCAAGGCAAGCGAGCGCCCGATCTCAAATGTGTTAGAGCTGAGCAACCAAGCACCGAAGTCAAGGCTGCCGAACACATTATTTACTTCGGCCCTGCGTGGCCTTGTTTTATTGGTCGCGTGTTACCATAATGACATTAGTACCCTTGGGGCTATCTATATATAACCCAAGCTTAGTTCATTTTGATACCTAGTTTTTGAAGAATATTGATATAGCAGTTGCTATTTGAGTGTATCCGATGGAGCCCAAACCCCGACGTGGGATTTTTAAAGAACTTGTGTCATTCGGTGTTATCGTTTGAACATTTTCTTCTTGGTCATTCAATTTGCAAGAAGCATTGTTCTTCTTGAGAATTATTGCTTAGTATAGGTGATCTTTGCCTCCGATTCGATCGAGCTTGAGACTAGTTCCTCAACGTTCCTTTGAATCGAAGCAAGATTTGTCTTGCTTCTATCTTGTCTTGTTATTTTTCCGCGTTTTCATCGTGTTTAACTTAACTCCGGTTTAGCTTGCACCATCTGCATAGCTGGAACAAAGCAGCTATTGGTAAACTCCTCTGGTGTTTGAGCAAGAAGAAAGACACACTCTGGATCCAATGGATCCACTGCTACTACACTCAAGGCCAGTCTATAAGTGTTACAAAAGCCAAGCAGGCATCTTGGATGATACAAAAAATTATAGGAGTGCAAGAGTGTTTGGGAAATGTAGGATATACATATGATAAGCTGAAGCAGTTAAAGTCCTACTCTATCAAAGAGGTATATCTAAAGCTAAGGGGAGATTTTGTCAAAGTTCCTTGGAGAAGGCTTGTGTGCAATAACTATAGCCCTCCAAGAATGCAGTTTATATTGTTGTTGGCCATTCACTTTAGACTGAGCCCTAGAAGACAGATTGAAGTTATGGAAGGTACTTACAGATGGCACATGCCCTATGTGTGAGAGTACATCAGAGAGTCACAGTCACCTGTTTTTTTAGTGTGCATATGCTGCAAAAGTATGGAGTAGATTGCTATGCTGGCTTGAAATTCATATAGCTCCACTAGGAAGGCAAGATGAACTAAATTTGGCAATCAGCTATGCTACTGGAAGAAGCTCAACAGATGAAGTATTTTTCATGTCACTCACAGCTGCCGTTTATCATATTTGGCAAAAAAGAAATGCTAGAGTTTTCCAGCAAGTCAAGAGGGATCCAAACTCTAGAGTTAAGGAAATTATTCAACAAATCGATTGCAGAGGCAGTTCAAGGAAGAAGTTGAAGAATGCATTAGCTCACCTTGATTTCTACCCAGGATCTAACTAGGTTAGTTTATTATGTGTATAACTGTTAGTCTATACAATTAGATTGGCTGAGAGTTAGGTATGATTGTTAGTTGTTGCTGTACTTTGGGGATGTCCAGAGTACTTTTATTTCTTTGAGCTGTAAATATTTGGTATTAATGAAAATTTAATTACCAAAAAAAAAAAAAAAAAGACCCCCATACATAGTGAATGTCCTTTTTTTTTTTTTTTTTTTTTTTTTTTGATGATTGACATGATATGTAGTGATTGCATCACATAACTATTAGTAATTGAAGTCTAAAGAGGAAGTTGGGTGGTAACAGATTAATTTGCATGTAATTCCTCACATGGTGTAGCAGTATTTCATGAATCAACTTCTTTTCCTTTATGCTTTCCCTTTTCTGTTTATCCTCTTTTTATTTTTGTTTGTTATCCTTTCTTTCTTTCTTTCTTTCGGCAGGGACAATTTCTACATTATCATTATAAGGAAGTTATCTCCTGTGATGGTAATTGAAATGAGATACTAATTACAGTAATTCCTCTTTTGTTGTAAGTGGTAACCTTGTAGGTACACAATGCTAAGACAATCTGTATTTTTCATGAGTCTTCGAGCAACGAAGATCCAGTAAGTTCCTCAACGCCTACCATCCTAAGCTCTAAGGGAAAAAAATAAGAATTAAAAAGAAAAAACTAAAAAAAAAAAAACAAAGCAAAAAGATCAATAAAAGAAAAGGGTAATGACTAGATATGGTGGTCCTCAGCTACGAATAAGTTGGCTGGACGACTAATAAACCAACGTAGCTGCTATATAATTACTACAATCAACAAAGATAGGAACAAGTCAAGATATATATAGGTGGGAAGAAGCATAGCCCACCCTTATAAGAAGCAAAAAATGTTACTGCCATGAGTTCCAGACTGAACTTAGTGAACCAACCAAAAAATATTCATGGACTATGAAAATGTGACTAAATCAGTCTCCTGTTTAATACCAAGAATAGGGCCTTCTTTGGTAGGGACTAGGGACTAATGAGCACTCTTAGGTGTACAGCCTAAAATAAATTTAGATTTGAACCATAAGATTAAAAACCGGGACAGAGAAACTTCCCTCCGCAAGACGAAATGCCGCTAAATACAGCGGTAGTAAGTTTTTAGCATCAGCAGAAAAGCTGGTTGTATTTTAAGACGACGACGAGATTTATCATTATCTATGGCCATATAACAGAACAAGAGTATAAGACCTCTGTTGGAGAGTGGCACGTGGGTATCTTTTGGAATGTATATCTCTCACCATCAAGCCTAGAATGGCACAATGTACTGCCAGAATTGGACCCTCCCCAATTAAATTCTTTACATAGTGGAGCTTTGGAGTAACTATTTTCAGCTAAAAGTCTTGGACAGTAAGAGAGTTGTTCTGTCATCTCTACTGCACATTAGGACAATTCAGCCTTTGACTCTTCTAAGAAACCTCCTCCAAGAGGAATGGAGCCTTGTCAGTATCTCAACATTTCTTGGAACAATGTCTTAAAATTCAAGCACTCACTATCACATTTTACAGAGGTCCTTCATCACAGTTTTCACCATCTGAGGCTCATAGAAAGCTGCAGGTAAATTAAAGAGGTAGCTATGCAGCTTTGATCGAAGTTCTATTCAAATATTTTGCTTTTGCACCATAATCTTATCAGGAACTTCTTTAGAGCCTAAAATTTAAATATACGAAAATGGCATTCAGAGATAGAGATCAAGAAAAAGACTACAATAGTACAATGTACATATATAACAGGGGTAAATCCTAATCATAGAAAAAAAAAAGAGATCAGCTTCAAAACAAACAGCAACAGCATCTAGTATACGAACCTATTGTTCCTTGGCCCTCTTCCTGGCCAAAAATCTCTCCTTAGCTGCAGCTACAGCATCCTGATTTCTTTTGTGATGGTCAACCTTGGGTTGATCGCTCACCACAGATTCAGTGATAGCAGTTGGACCATTATCAGAAGCTTCTTCTACAGCCTTCTCTTCAGACAAACCATCTTGATGAGGCTTATCTACCTGTTCAGTCCTTTCCTTACGAGGAGGAGAAACAGAAGCCTCGTGATCTTGCCTCTTTATCTCCCTAGAAACCTGTGGATGTGCCTCCGCTGATGATGAAGGTCTTTCTTCTGTCTGAACTGCTACCGGTTCATGATGCTTCTCGGACTTCTTAGACTTCCCCTCTTCGCCACCAAAGGCAACATTTTTCGTAAGGTTAAAGTAAAAATCGCTGATGTCAGTCTTCTTGGTAACCTGTCAATAGATTAAACATTATCAGAACAAAAATTTAATATGTTCTGATAGGCGTCAATTTCAGATCAATAAGGAGACACTAATCTAAGTAAATTGCAATGGAGAACATTAAATTCTTTTTGTTTACTGAGTGACAGTCAACTGATATACTAACTTCTGTTTAGTGATGATTATTTCTTGTGAAGTGTTTTGTCTTAAACCAACATTCTCTAAGCAAGGAAAGCAAGATCAAATGCTTTTGACCGTACAATAAGCATTGCCAGCAGTTCATATAGTTTCATTCTTTTTTTCCTTTTGACATCATTAGTTGTAAGGTGGCTTTCAGCACTTTCCATTGAAGCCTTTTTTTACTGTACAATAAGCATTAGCAGCAGTGTATATAGTTTCGTTCTTTTTTTCCTTCTGACGTCATTAGTTGTAAGGTGGCTTTCAGTACTTCCCTTTGAAGCTTTTCTGTTATCGGTAACGCAAGGAATTTCATAGATGTAAATACCGCATTAGGAGAAGATGAGTGAGCACATCCAAAAAAAAAAAAGAGCTTTACAGTGAACGTAATGCACTAATAAAGTCAACAAAGGCATCTGGCTCTAAAACTATAGCATTTTGTACTTTTGGTTGAAGCTACCTAGACCCAGTTGAAACTGTGGGGAGAAGTAAATGCTTTAATGTCATTTTCCAGTATCTATTAAATTTTACTAATGCTTTAAGTCCGTGAAAGTATAGAAGCAGGTTGGATGAAATAGAGGGCCGCGTCTGGTGTCCTATGCGATAACAGAATTTCACCTAGACTTAAGGGTAAGTTCTATCGAGTAACTGTGAGACCGGCTATGCTGTATGGAGCTGAGTGTTGGCCAGTCAAGAGTGCCCATGTCCAGAAGATGCACGTAGCCAAAATGCGGATGCTTAGATGGATGTGTGGACATACAAAGAAAAATAAGATCAGGAAAGAAATCATATGGGATAAGGTGGGAATGGCCTCGGTGGTAAATAAGATGTGGGAACCAAGGTTAAGATGGTTTGGGCATGTGAAAAGGAGGAGCACGGATGCCCCTGCCCCGTGAGGAGGTGCGAAAAGTTGGCGATACTGAGTCTACGGAGAGGTAGACCAAAGAAGACTTGGGATGAGGTTATCAGGAAAGACTTGGCTAACCTCCGGATTACCGAGGACATGACCCTAGATAGGAGTATGTGGAGGTCAAAGATTAGGGTAGAAGGTTAATTTGCAATGGAGTAATTTTTGTCGTATATATTATTTCAATCTTCGTATTCGCCGCTGTTATTGTTGTTTTTGTTCCCTTTGGTAGTCTTTAGTTTATATCAACACTTCCTGCATCATGTTAATTACATCTTGAGTTGTTTCGAACATGTTATTTGCGTCTTGATTTATTTGCATCTTGATTTGTTTCGTTAGCTGAGGGTCTACCGGAAACCGCCTCTCCACCTTGGTGGAGGTAAGAAAGGTGGCTTTACAGAAAGATTTACCAGCTGGAACAGATAATGACTATCATCATACTCTTTTCTGCCCAAGTTAACTTAAGATCTTGCTTAAACATGCTCTATCATCATGCAGATGTCACACGATAAGGGCACTGTCAGGAGTAGAACTAAATTATGGAGACATACAGCATACATGGAAGGCTAAATAAATACCCATAGATGTTGAAATTTCACAATATGATGCGGCACGAGGGAACTAAAGATATGCAAGGGAGAAGATGATGCAGATATGACCCACAGGAACTAAAGATATGCAAGGGAGAACAAAAGAGATAATGCAGATGTAACCAACTAGCACAAGTAAAATGAAAGAATTTTAACTTACATCATCTCTCTCCTCTCGTAGCTCACGAAGACGCTCTTCCTCCAACCATTTAGCCTGCTCTTGAAGTTTCCTCTTGTAAGCAGCAGTTACAAACTTGTCTTTGTCTGCAAAGAGATGATCATCTTTACTCCTCTCTTTGGCAATTTTCCTCTCATAAATGATCTCATGCTCCCGTTCTCGCTGTTTTGCCTTCTCCATTAGCATCTGGATATATTTTGGCTGGAAATGTAGAAGTTCAGAAACAGGTGAGGGAACAATTTTTCGTTTCATTTGAGGACAGAGTGAAGCAATTAACTCTATAATCGAATGCACAGAGAGTTACTGCATGTCCAGATATTCATTAAAAAGGATAAAGTAAATCACAAAGAGAGAAACAAAAGTAAAGTAATATATAGCTCCGGTTACGCAGGAAAAACTTTGACGGAAAAAAACAGCAGTCTAGACTTCAGGAAAAAGATAACGCCAGACAAAAGCAGAAAAGATTGAATGGATTAGTATAACCACTGGGAAAAGCAAAAGTCCCTCCTATATTTCGCACATGATTTATCCACTAAAAAACTTCTCTTGCATATTTTAGTTCCTCTACTTTTTTCTGTTTTAGTTCCTCTAATGTGAAAGAAATTTACCTTAGTATGAAAAAACAGTTCAACGAGTAGCTTAATTACAGAGTCTTGGATTAAGGATAAGAAATCATAGAAGGGAATACACTCAAGAAGTAACACTTCCCTTTATCCCTTCATTATTCGATTCACAAGGAAACCACACCTTATCCTAGTACGTTACTGCCTAAGCCACAATAACATTTCAAGAGTCTAAGGTTCTAGAGGTAAATCAGGATATATTTTGGAAGGCTTCAAGTCGTATCGACTTGAAAAAGTAAAATCTCAAAATCCAGTTCCATTAAAGTCTAACACAGTACTGCAGAAATTATTTCAACTAAATGATTCCAGATCTGAACACGATCAACTTAGGACCTCTAAGGACATAACTCACTAAGATACAGAATCAATCCTCCATAAGGGATTTTGATTTTTGGAGTAATTAAATTTATCAGATAAGCCAAGTGATGAAATCAGGTAATCAGTAAATGATCTCTTGTTCATTAGATACTCTCAACTAAAGATTAAGTCTGGTATGATATGAGGTCCAAGGATAACTCAAATATGCATCATAGAATTGCAAACTATGTACACTTGCTTCTTTGAAAAGGTTCTCAATGTAAGCCGACAAGGCAATCACTCTAATTAGGAATTTTCCCTGCTTGTTTTCCAAGGATAGACCCATGTAGGATAACAGGGAATACCCTCTTTGCTGAAGAGATAGATACTTTCTAGAGGACACTATATTTCGCCTTCAAAGCTTTGAGCTGTCTGCCTAGCCGCTGCTTCCCCTTATAGATTCCGAAGCAATTTAGTATCTACTTTGTAAACAGCAATAGAATGTCTACTTAGATCTACACCACTTTCTAAGGTTAATACAACTCCGAGGAGTTGGATCCATCACAACCAACAAGGATCATTCACAAATATAATCTAGGTAGCTGCACACAATACACCTGTAGTGTCTCTGACATCAATGAAGACAGTCAGGCACAGCCATTACGCACCCCTCCAACTATATGCTGATCTCAGAATAAAACTTAAGGAGGACACAACTACGACAAGGAAGCTACACCAACAGGAGAAAATCGTCTGGCTTCAAAATATCTATTGTTCTATGGGAAAACGATGAGAGGACTACCCAGCTAAAATATATGTTAGCCAACTCAGGATTTGATACTCAGTCTGTTTCGTGAACTCAGTTCCATTTAACACCACATTGTTTCATCACTCCACCAAGTATTTTTCTTCCCAATATAACAAGAAAGCTTACTAGTGGGAAACAAAATTCTAGAAAACCAACTAATTTCACACGGTTGCAACAACTAATTACAAAAACATTCATGAGTATTCTCTACAAATTTTTTCTAAAGGTATCCTGTGCAAACTTTAAATTGTTTACTTGTTCTGTTCATGAAAATATATCGGACATATCTAAAAAGAAGGCAAAATATGAATTCAAAACAATACCCTTCTCTCTTCGCGATCCTGAGCTCGAGGTTGGACAGCCTTCACTTTCATATCATCATAAACTCCATCATAATCGAACACTGAAGGGTCCTCTTCTAGAGCCTTCTTGTGTTGTTCTTCAATCTGCCAAAAAGGAAACACAACACAGAATAAATCAATGGAGTTACAACTTACAAACCTAATAACTTCCTCTTGAGTCCTACATAGTTTTTCTTTTCTTCGTATAAAAACACTCCCTCCGTCCCAGTTTATGTGGCACACTTTCCTTTACAACATGTTCCAAAATGAATAACGTCTTTCTGTATTTAGTAAGTAATAATTTAGCTTCAAACTTCTCATTTTAACCTTAATAATATGATTTGTAGCCATACAAATATCAATGGCTTACTTAGACCACAAGTTTCACAGATGTCATTTTTTAAATTGTTTTCTAGTTTCTTCTCTAATCGAATGCGAAAGATTACCTTTTGATTTACTAGAAGCAGAAGCGGAACTAGTAGCATGGTATCAAACCGACTATTTCAGGCATCAAATATGGTCTAATTTTACAAGTAGTAATTATGATTCAGGTGAAGAAAAAGTAAGGTTATTTATTTCGGACTTTAAAACCTGTAGTTCTAGCAGTCGACTCGGTTTTTTCAATTAGTTTCCGTTCTTGATAAAAGGTAGTAACAAAGATGAAATACGAGCTTGTTTTATAGCAAGAGTAATTAATCAATGTTGTTTCAACGTCAATCTATTCAGTCATCTCGATGATATTTTTGTTGTTCACTAACAAATCGACAGTCAAACACCCCCACATAAATCGGGACACAGAAGTTAATAATAAAAGGCATGTCATAAACATAGCAAAAAGTAGTACTAGAACAGGTAAATGTGATTGATAAAAATTCTTTATACTGACGGTGTATATAAAAAAAAGCTTACATCTTTGAGAGCTTTATTTTTGGAGGCGTCATCATCATCAGCATCCCAAAGCCAAGTGCTGGTGTAGGAAGGGGAGGCCTAGTGGACCCCTGTTTCTTCTTTTTCTCTCTTAGCTGTAACCCGTATCCTGACTTTTTCATCCTTCTCTCTATTAACAATTAATCTTCAGGTGTTAAATATAATTGCAATATATAGAAACGAGAATTTTGTATTTTTGGATAAATTGTTATAATTACTTACCGGTGTTTTGAAATTTAGAGATGCCGGAAGAAGGTGGCGGAGAGGGGAATCCGGCAATGATTGTAAGCTTACCGGGTTTGGACCAGATATGAGTATATGAGATCACCGGTTTATTTCGGCGAAATTGCACCAATAGCCACTTTTTCCAGTAATCTTTAGTTTGAAGCCATTTTTTCCAGTAGTCTTTAGTCCTCTATTTTATTGGTTTTGTATGAGAGGCCATTTTTTGAAACTTCATTCTTATTGGCTGAAATTCAAACCTTGTGGGCTGAATTTCATGCCTAAGGAATGAAGTTCAACTTCAGCCCGCAAGAGCTGAACTTTTAGGCATAAAATGCGTAAACTTCAATTCTTATGGGCTGAAGTTGAATTTCAACCCTTGTGGTGTGAAGTTCAGCCACAAGGATTGAAGTTACAAAAAGTGTCATTGATGCAGAACAAGTAAAAAAAGTGGCCTAAAATCAAAGTTCACTGACAAAAATGGCCTGTATGCGAAATTTTTGACCCTTTAAAAATATGGTATTTAATTCAAAAAGTCATAGTGCATCGCTGAGGTTTAAAGGCATTTTTTGTTACAAAGTTCTTCAGTTGGGATTGAAAGTTAAATACTGGCAATCACCAGAAGATTTCAAGATATTATATGTTATACTATAAACAAATATTGACGAGATATTTTTAACAAAAATTAAAGAGAGAAAAAAAATAAATAACAACATATATGTGGCTGAAATTAGCATCTTACATCTTACAAATAATTTAGGGGTTTTTAGCCCACATAAACATTCTCAGCCGTTATTTACTTTCTGTAACCACATTTTGATTTCCTTTCTTTTCTTAACACTTAATAGATTTTTTGTAATCTTTTTTATATTTTTAATATGTATTTTATATTCAGAAATCCTAACCGCATTAACCCTTAATTCTAATTCTAGGGATTAATACTAAGTTAAACAGTTCCTTTACTTAAGGCTAAAATATAGGATTAGTAAAATACATTTGTTTTTACATCATTTAGTAAAATAACCTAGGATAATATTTTATGCTATACTTGAGGAATAATCGTGTATGCATATATTATTCACAGCTTATTCATACTGTATCTGTTGTATATTCGATATTCACTTAATATTTTGAAATATAATTCTTTATTATTTATCATATATACATATATTAACTTATTATTTATCATATATTCATATATTATTCATAATTTATTTATACTTCTATATATTGTATATTCAATATTCACTTAATATTTAGAATATATTCCTTTATTATTTATCATATATACATCTCCTATTCATGACTTATAATTTGTGTATTCACATACTATCATCATGATATATAGTATGTATTCATTTAATATTTGTGTGTTGTTTATTAGTTATTACCTAAATATTTATCATATATTAACTTATCATTTATTATGTATCTATTTTTTATTTACAAATTAATATTTCACATATAATTTTCAATATTTAATTAGCTATATATTTTTGGATGGAAAAAATTATATCCTCTTTTGGATAATGACTAACAAGTTTGGAGGGAAAAATAATGGTTTGTTGTTACGTGATTGGCCAGGGAAACACGATTATTCATCTAGATTCTGTGAAGCTAGTAAATAGCAGCCAAGAGATTGTTTTCCTATTGCAATTCCCTTAATTATAGATAGTAATTAGCTATAGGTTTTCTTATTTAAATTATAAAATACAGATATGGCTACTAAATGTTGTGGTCAGTAAAAAGTAATACCATACATATCAAAGATTATTTATGTTCTTTGCCCAATAATTTAAGCTATATATATTGATTTGGAATACAACTTTTTCAGAGAATATTACAATTATATTCATTGGTCGAGCTTCCAAAATCTATATGTTTAAGAAATTAAAGTTAGCAACCTTAAGAATGCGTTAATTGCGTAAAGATATTTCGGATAGAAAAGGAAAGGAGAAAATTAGAGATTTTGTAGAGAGGAGAGGAGGGTTGTTCTAATGTTTTTTGATTTGACTATACAATAGTAAGAAATCATAATCATTTTTCTATTAACCCTTTTTTTATATTTAAAACTTTCTAAGACATATCAAAGTCAATTGTTTGCCTGCTATCTCACAAATTTGCAATAACACCAAAAACTTATTATTTAAAAACGCACATGAAGCAAATTTATATACTAGTTTGTATTGGCTTTTTAATTTGTTTCAAAATAATTTTCTTTATCAAAATAACTTTCTTAAAGAGTTAGCATTCACAAGTTAAATTACATTAATAACGAACTATTACATGAAGAATATGATAACATCCATTTTTATATTCCTTTATTAAATTTATATCTCATCCCTTTATATTTAACTTGCATTTGTTTGAATATGATGGGAATTTGTGATATATGTTAGTTCCATGATGACATAAATTTAACTTAATTAGAGAGACATGATCAATAATGATTCATACAGTTGACACCAACTAGATTGGAATTGAGGCATAGTAGTTTTGTAGTTGAATATGAACCATCCCACTTAAAGAAGCAGATCAATGAGTTGGTGCCAAGTTTTATCCAAGTCATCCGAGTTAGCAGAAACTAGTCGAGAAGTTTTCTTTTGGAGCACAAGCACACAGGAAGAACAACAGCAAATAAATCTGTTGACCATTATTCATTTGGTGCACATACAGTTTTGACATACCTGCATTACATGGTGATAACACCAAAATTGTGCCCCAACTCGCAGTAAAAGGGCATAAAGAGTTGTAAAGACGATTTTAGCTAGCGACAAACAAGCCCCGACAATGAACTCTTACTTGCAGTTAACCAAATATGCATCCCACCCTTGAAGCCGGTACTCACGAGCTGTCTCTGCCGGGTTGGAGGCCTTTATAATTCCACGGCCAACGATGATAACATCACTGCCTCTATCCCCAATTACCTGAAACCATAATTTCTGACAGTGAGAGCTCTGCTATAACAGTTCTATGTCGCATTAAAACTAGAACAATTCTAATAAAACCAACTTAAAGGTCTTCAATTACGGTAAACTGCAATTGAGACAGGTGGCGGCTTTATACTTGCAGCAAACCCAATCTGTAGGGAGAAGGATGAAACCAACCCCACATTGAACAGAAAAAGATTTTCCCCCGAGTATGATTTTACAAATGCTCCACCCCAATGAATATATGGCACTCAAATAATACCACAACACATGCAGTCCCTTGCTGTCTAAGCATATATTGCCAGCATATGACAACCCATATCCAGCCCCCAGGGCCTAGGCTTTGGTCTAACTGTAAGAACTAAGAACGCAGCTTAGGATGTGTAGGTGTTGCCGGTTCGAACTCTAGTACTCTACCTCGCACAAAAGCCTAGTATTTGCATGGAAAAGGGTAGAGAGATAGACCCACTATCTACCTAGTTTTGAACCATGCACCCACCGGCCCTCAGGGATTTCTAGGTCATAAAAAAATGACCATTCATATCCAAGGGCTAAGTATAGAACACGTGTCATGAAATTAGTTTTGCAACAGTCCAAAATCATTCCTTCACTAAGAAATTCATTTCACATGCACATTTCAATAACTAAATCATCCAGGTGAAATCGTCGGGATAAAAGTCATCTTATGGATGAAACTTCCTTCTCTATTTCTTCATAAAAATTTGGCTTTTCTAGTTTAATGTTGTGACTGAAGAATCTTTTATATTTCCACAAATACTGTATATTCATGAAAAGGATAAGAGGTTTAGACAAATTCCAGAGTACAATAAGCTTTAGAATAGATGAGTCTTATAGTATACTGGAGAAAGATGAGGCAATTCAAGCATTTACATATGGCAAATCAACAAGTGTTGAGTGGAGATCCAACTAGAATAGGTTGAGGCTATAATTGTGCAGATGCTTGCCTCACTTAGCAAGCCTGGTGAAAATGTATTGGGGCTCAATGCCTCGGTTTGTTTGTACTTGCTTCAGTGGCAGTCTCTCTAATAGTTGTTACTTCATATTTTACAAACACATGCATCATACAAGCAATTGATTCCATCTAAAACAATGATAGAGTTATCTGTTCATAGATATGCTAACTTAAAAATGCACAATAGGATTTTTATCTTCGATGAAGGGACAATAGATGTTTACATAAAAGTAGGGTAGAGCCAAAACATCAAACTCACAGGAGAGCCTTCCAAGCACTTTCTAAGAATAGGTCATCAATTACTCACCACCCCCCCCCCCCCCACCCCCAATCTAGGATTTTCCAACTACTTCAGTTACCAAGGGTACAAGCAGAGGCTTTGTGCCCATGCATGCCGTGGAGGCTAAGGTACATAAAGGGAGGGCTTTCAAACACCTAAAGAATGTCAACATTCGATCTTTGACCAAGGTTTGCAGTTCCACACACCTGGGTTCCTACATATTTGAACTGAAATGCCATAGGCGCATCTGTACCACCAGGAAGCAACATTTAATCTATGATAATTACTAGATGGGCCAGGGATAGCCTAGCTACCAAGAACGGGTGGTTGTTGTCTTCTCTCACGTCTCTTGTGGATTTGCGGGTCTCAAACACCGGTATGTAGGGAATTGTACACAATTGGCCCTTTTCCTTGTTTTCTAACATCGCCAGGATTTGGTTCATGGCGTCAATAAATTATGTGGTGATACTTGAGCTGCAGCATGGACGTATTATCCATCAACGACCATATCAATATGAACGCTCACCCATGATTCCAAACGGTATGTCATCGATACAATGGAGATGCCAGCCAAGGGAATCCAACTTTAAGAAGAAGAAAGTGGGGTGGTTGGGTTATCAACAAGAGCTTGAGAAGTTGAAAAGAAGATTAAGAAGCCAAAAGTAGGGAGTGCTTTTGGTTTTCCTGGATGAAGAGGAGCACAAAAGAGGCAACTGCTATATAACTTATCCAGAAACAACATAGTTAGTCATCATGAAAATGAGAAGGAAAAAGGAAAAGAATCAGCAACTTCATGTACGCAAGAAAGGACTAACAAGTAGGAAGACTGATCTTTTAAGAAAAGAAAATTAAGAAAATAAAGGAACATCTTACGGTAGAAATGGCTACTTACTGAATATGGAGTGTTATATTGTTGGCCTAGAGCATCTCCACCTTTTACCATTTGAACACCAGGTGTAGCATGGATGAGTGATGGGTTTCCAGGCCCATTAGGCCAAGAAGCAGGATTCACAGAGATGAATCCAATGACAAAATCTGAATGATCCTCGGCAATTTTTACTGCTGCTGCTGTGTAATCTCCCTTGGCAAGGTTACCCGCAGAACTCATTTCAGCAAGAAGCAGAAGGCCCCTGCCATGGGGCAAGCCCTACGTGGAGAACAACCAAATTAGGAGAACAACCAAATTAGATCAAAATAGGAATCTCCGTAGCTAAATTGCGTAGGTATCAGTAACACCAAACAAACCTTCAGTTTCAGGCCATCAACAATCCCTGGACCAGAAATGATGTGCGCATTAGTTATATCAGCCCAGTCCAAAATGCGAAAGATACCTCTGCAGAAGCACAAATCAAATTAAGGAGATTAACTTAAGCAAAACAGAACATGAGAAAGGATTAGCGATCTGGCATTCCCTCACCCTGCATATTGCATTGTCACTGTATTTCCAATGTCAGCAAACTTACGATCTTCAAATATTAGAAAGTTATGTTTGTCTGCAATCTATGGAATAAAAGAAACAACGGTAAGGACTCGGCATAAACTTTAAAATCTTTATAAAGTGGTAATTGGAGAAAACAAGCATTACTTTTATGCCCTGTTCAACATTATTTTCCATTTAACTTGCTGCAACAGTTCATGCCAACCTAACATCGGCATGCATTATTCATACTCAGCAAGCACTTCTATCACATTGAATCCTGTTATAATGACCAAACATTTTGTTCACAGCTCTAGCTATTAGCCAACAAGGTCACTTTCAAGATAGTACAGAAACATAATGTACGCAGTGGATGCAATGATTCAACTCTTTAAGACAAAGATATGCAATCTTGCTGCAACCTAGCTCACATCTTATTCAGTATGTCATGCACATAACGAAGGCATAAAAGAATCCAGAAATATGTTTAAAAATGGTCCAAACAAATTCTGCACAAGCAAAAATGAAGCAATAACGACATCATCATCCACCAAGCATGTCAAATTGTCAACAGTGCAGTAGTAACTTACCGATCTAAGCTTAGAGCCAAAATCGGGAGTGAAATCAGGCAAGATATCAACATGTGTTTTTAACATGCAGATTTCTGGTCCGACCTGCATTGGAAGATTCATTTGTCAAAATATTATACATGAAAGATGAAGCGTAAAGAAATCATTTGACAACGATTAATTAAGAAAGCAGGTTTAGGACAATTCCTAAGCTAAATGCAGCTATTAGTCATAATACCCTAAAGCGTTGTACACCTCAAGTCTCATTTTCTCGGTTCATTCAACACCCATAGACAAGTAATATAGAATCTACAAAACCTGTGACAAAAATTCAAATTTAACAAGAAAGAGCAACAGTGGGGTTGTAATTTTCATATTTAATTAGCCACTTTCCTTGTTTGCAGAACTTGTACGCATATACCTTTTGCTTACGGCTGATTACATAAAAACAATACCTTATTCAAGAATGATTACAAATCAAAGAAGAGAAAGGTAATTTTCATCACCTTGTCAGCAATATCTAGCAATTCAGCAGCTGTAGCCACATCAGCAGCCAGGCACAAGTTAGTCTCCTTCTGCACCATAATTTCAAACAACTTCTTCCCAGTAGGATTTTTTGCAATCTTTGCTCTCTCCTCATACCGTAGTCTGCTTTTGACCTTAGATTCTTTTACTGGCGCTGGAACTGCAACCTTGCGGTTCTCCTCCAAGAATTTCATCACCATTTTTTCTGTTTCCTCTGAAACCCGACCTTTTTCCTTAAGTATCCTCACCATCTCAGTCAATTTTACCATTGAATGCAACGTGATTCCATTCTCAGCCAGATTTTCCCTCCCTCCTTGCTCTCTGTCAAAATTGACAATCATCAAACAAGTCAATCAATGGCTTAAGAATCATAGGAATCACAAATCCGTGCTACTTAAAATATCCAAATAAACCAGCAACATCAAATGTATGAAATAAGCCACTACACAATCCTCTCAACCTAGAAAGCAAGTACAATGGGTAGATTCCAACAAATTAACATCGTTAGTAGATTATACCTATCAATCATGACGACAGCATCAGTAACAGTTAACCCAGCAGCACGAAGCGGAGCAGCAGTCTCCAGAACAGAGGCCCCACTAGTAACCAAATCTTCAACAATAAGACAAACTTGACCCGTTTTAAAAGCACCTTCAATAGCTTTAGAAGTACCATAATCCTTAACCTCTTTTCTTCTCATAAGCATAGGCACATCATGAGCAGTTGAAATACAAGTAGCAATAGGCAAAGCAGTATACGGGACACCACAAACGACATCGTACTTAGTATTAAGCGAACCAACGAGGGTTTGTGAAATTTGAGTAAGGATTGAAGGGTAAGAAACTATTAAACGAAGGTCTATGTAGATTGGTGAAGAGATGCCTGATTTGAGTTTAAATTCCCCGAATTTAACGGCTGAGATGTCGTGGAGTTGGAGGATTATTGATTCCATTGTTTCGGATATCATTGTTGTTGTGAGGTTTTGCTGAGGTTTTAGTAGAGGATTAGTGGTGGCTGTCACTTGGCTAGAGTCCAAATTTGATGTGAAATGATGTTTTATAGTGAGGGGTTTTAAGGATCCTAATACTGTAACAATGACTTCAAAATATTTTAATGTTGGTATTTGAAAGTATGGTCGACCTGCAGATCTATATATATATAAAAGGAGAGTAGTAGTTATTTTAGTTAGCATAGTAGTTAGAATAAAAATTAGGACAAAATATTTGTCCATTGTCTTAAATTTATTTGAATTTTAAAATTAAAAAGATAACCCCATATATGAGTAAGATATATAATTTAAATTATGAGAGAATATTTTCTTATTTAAATGTGCAGTAGATAAAGGATAAGATAAAAGTTATAAATTAAAATAAAACTTTTAAATTTATATTAAAGAGTCCAAAACGTATTCTTCTTTTTGCAAGAGTCTGAGTTATGTATCAAAGTGTATTAATAGTTAGTCAATTTTGAATTAGTATTTTTGAATTTAAACTTAAAAGATAAAGAGTCTTTTAAATTTAAAAGTAAGTCTGTTAAAAGCTGTAAATAATAGTACTAATTGTTTAAAGATAAAGATATGAATACTTACTTTTAAATTTAAAAGTCTCTTTATCTTTTAAGTTTAAATTCAAAAATACTAATTCAAAACTGACTAACTATTAATACACTTTGATACATAACTCAGACTCTTACAAAAAGAAGAATACGTTTTGGACTCTTTAATATAAATTTAAAAGTTTTATCTTAATTTATAACTTTTATCTTATCCTTTATCTACTGCACATTTAAATAAGAAAATATTCTCTCATAATTTAAATTATATATCTTACTCATATATGGGGTTATCTTTTTAATTTTAAAATTCAAATAAATTTAAGACAATGGACAAATATTTTATCCTAATTTTTATTCTAACTACTATGCTAACTAATATAACTACTACTCTCCTTTTATATATATATAGAAGATTAGTACTATTATTTACAACTTTTAACAAACCTCATCTGCAAATTAACAAAATGATAAGATTTATAAAATTGTATTCCAGATAAGATTGACTCCCATTTTGGAATTCTATTGTGTAGTTTATCCTTTCTAATCTTAAACTTACATATAAATGGGAACTCAAAATTTATTAACCATAGCAGTTTTGTGCGTAGGGTCCTATGTGTTTTTCTTTTTAGGCTAATAAATCATGTTTTGGTAGATTATCTTCAATCAGTATTTCACTATTTTTTCAAAATTTGTTCAATATATTCATTGTTATCCATAGAGGTACGTGGTCATCCATGTTTAAAGATGAAAGTATTTTGTATCTAATTTGAATTAGAATTGGGACATATATCTGAATGTCTATCTTTCATCTCCGTCTTCTCCCGCTATTTAATCCCCTGATCATTGTCAATTCATATAATTCTAATGCTTTTCTCTTATATTTGTGATGATTTATGGCAGTGGTAGCTTACGACCATCTCCATCTCCTCTTGCTAGATATGCATTTTTTTCACTGTTATGGCTCATCTTCCAAGTAAGTAATTACTCTATTTAATTTTACTTGATTTTTTTCTTATTTACTCCCATTTACTTAGTTGATGTCGTAGTATTTTTGCGGTTATACTTTAGTGCTACTATTTTTGAAAATTTTTCATTGCTGCATTTGATAAATTACTGTATATTATTTTCAATTTTCAGTTCTAACTGTCGTAGATACAAGTGCGGTCTCATTGTTCAAGAAAATATGACATCATAAAAGAAAAGTCTTGAGGCAGGTATGTTCTTTAGCTTCTAGAATCACTATTTCTTTCGGTTAATGATTTTGCCTTTGTAGTATGTATTCGTCATGAAGCTACTAGGAGAAGTATAGAAACAGATAGCTGATCCACAAGGCAATTAAGTTTTCATGTTTTAACTGTTCAAGAAGCAGTATCCTCAAGTCTTACAAGAAATGAACGAAATTCTTATAAATTAAAATATTAGCAAATATGTCAGATTTTTGCATTGTAATCTATATGATTTTGAAATGACTCTATTTTATTCCATCTTTTGAATTGTATTTGTTTTATGATGATAGGTATACATTATTTTCGGTGGTACTCGAAGACTGCATTATTGTAGATTTGCAAATTGTATTTTATTATTTCTAAATCACGGAATTTGAAATTGCTTGATAAAAAAATAAAATGTATTATATTTAGTTTTCTTTCTAAAATCTTGAATTTTCTTGCACATATTCGTCTTTGGAATTTGACTATCAGGTACTCCTATGATATAATTACTTTAATTATTATTTTGAATAGTTAGTTTCTAATAATATAATAATCATGAATAAGTAAAATGCAGCTTAAGGTAGGATTCTTTTTTGGCATTTCTTTTTTTTGAATTTTTTTAGTAAAATTCAGAAGATCCCTTCTTAGAAAATAAATTACAATGAAATAAAACTTCAACGCCATTCAATAAATTGGAGCGTACAAAAGCATGCTAATCCCTTATATACTTTGGCATATAAACCATTTGTGACATCTTTTATCATTTGTTTATGTTTTTTCGTGTTTCAGTTAAATTGAAAATATTTGCTAATTAATATAGCATCACTATTTTTTTTTAGGGAGATTACCTGCCGAGTTTATCTCGAGTGGGCTCTCTTTTGCTATGGTAATTTAAGAAGATACCTAGAGTAATTTGGTTTTCGAATTTAATAATATCATTCTCTTAATATAAATGGAAGAGTTAAGTTCTCTTCCAGAGAAAAAATTAGGGTATAAGTGATTTATAATGTAAGCTCGACTTTGCTTTATGAACTACGATCTTGAATATGAGCACCTTCATCCAGCAGGTTTGTATTTTTTTCCTTTCTATTTCATGTCAGTAGAAAATAATTGTTGATAACTAATTACTGTGGTGTATATGATTGATAGAACAAAGAAGGAAAACAATAATGAATGGTGGTGCTTAAGAAATAAACATGATGACTTACTAGCAAACTCCCTGATGGCTTTTTTGTTGAAATTACTGATATTTTTTTTTAAAGGGTTCTTCGTAAAGTGTTTGTTATACTCACTTATATTGAGAAACAAGATGATAGTTTTAGGTTTTGTTAAAATGATATGATCTATTGAGCTCAAAGAAGACATCTTACAATTATGTAGTGCATCTTTAGAAATAATATGATAGTTCTAGGTTTTGTTAAAGTTATAGATCCAATCTCTTTATGTATGCAAGTCAAAATTAATTTATTACAGATTTGACTAGAATTTATAGTAGAACTGTAAAAGCTAAAATTAGAATGGCGTTAATTTTTCGAACTTCAAAACTAATAATTCAAGAAAAATAGTAATGAAGCAGTGAGTTTTATTATCCTTAAGTTGTGTTCGTCTTCAGCAATGTAATATCTGGCATGATTGATTGGAATAATTTTAGAGGGGAAGTAGAACTTTGAATTAAAGTAAAACATAATTTAAAGTTATCTATTATTTTGACACTTCATTTCCTAATCAAACTCTTTGAATAAATAATGTAATTATACAATTTCATATATATGTTTGACTACTTCATGATAGAAGAAAATGAAATATTTTCTATCTTAATATTAATAACAACAACCTTAGACGAGCATGTAGCTATAGTATATATATATATTCTAGGTTTAATTTGAGTCCGGCCGGCTCGCGATATTTACTAAATTCATACATTGTCCCAATTTATTAAACTTGAAACGTAATTTGTGAATTCATACTAAAGCTAATCAAGCAAAAAGAATAATTATTAACTAAATTGGACAAATGACAAATTAAGCTAAAAGTGAACCCTTGCTCATAGGATAGTAATGGTATGATAAGTTTACTTTAAAATCAACTGCCATCGCGCGGGTACTAATACTAGTTATGTCTTGGAGTGTGTTAATATCTTAAGCTGTTGTTACCTTTATGAAAAAGAAATCCGTAGACGAGCTTAAAAGCGGTTTATAAGTTTATAACGACATTTCAACTGTTAAATTCGGGGAATTCAAGATTTGGTTTTATTTGCTATCACCTGAAAGTTTCTTTTTTATTTCTTCTACTTTTTACTTGTTCTTTATGGCAATATTGGTATTTGGTAGTAATATTAAGGCCAATAAAGCTTTGCTTTAGGCCCAGGTGAGTCAAAGTCCCCCAAAATTGTATTATTTGTGAGTATATTTATTTATATTGGTGAGAGTTTTTTTTAAGTGAATAATATAGTCATTTATTTCAATATGCTACATTGATTATAATTATAAAAAGTCTTATTTACATATATGAGTTTAATTTAATATTTAGTAATTTTAGACAAAGTTCTACTATAAAAATGCATGAATGAATATCTTTTTAAAGGAAGTAAAAAAAAAAATTAAATGCTTTGGCAAAAAGATTTAGCGCATTACTAATGTTTGGACAATATAATCAGTTGACTAAATGTGTAGATTTATTCATTGAAAAGTTATTTGAAGAAATTAACAAAGTAATATTAATTTATAACTTTTCATCTCAAATGAATTTAAAAAATCAACTTTAAAGTAAAATACACATGTATGTTATCAAAAAAATTATTTCAATTTTTGGCTTTACGCCTCTGATGTCATGGAGCCACCTTTGCATCTCACCCTACTCAGACCCATTTGTGACTACACAATTTCTGCTGTTGTTGAGCTAAATGCAATGTGGGTTAGGAAAATGAAGTGGAAACAATAATAATTTTGCAAAATTGTGGTTACCATGGCTATTGAACCTTAGAGGAAAATTAGGGAAATTGTACTAGTACTTTCTTGACTGTTAATACTACGGTTGTCAGAACAAATAGAATTTTAACTTGGTGTTAAAGCACTATCCTTCATTTTATTTTCCTCATTTGGTTGATTAATTTGAGGGTAATTTTGATCAGTAGCCATTTTTGGACGCACTCATTAGGGACTATCCACCGTTTCAAAATTCATTGAAGAATAGCAAAAAGTTCGCGCGCACACTTAAGCTCCATTACCGTTAGAAAAATACCCCAGACTAGTCCCATAACAAAATACTTTTGTTCAAAGTCCAAGTATCCCATAACAAATAATAGTTCAAGATCCCATTATTTTGTTATGGGACTTGGTATAAAGCTTTAGTCCCATAACAAAATGCTGGGGCTTTGAACAAGTTTTGTTCACAACCCCAGTATTTTGTTATGAGACTGAAACTTTATACCAAGTCCCATAACAAAATAATGGGGCTTTGAACAAAACTTGTTCAAAGCCCCAGTATTTTATACTGAGGTTAGTTCACTGAAGCGTCCCACTAATATTTATATTGGGACTTGTCCGGAAGTGGCTAGTCTTAAAACAGTTTTGCATTGCTGGCTAGTATTCATTTAACGCGGTCAAAACAGGCTACGTGACTAAATTTTTACTTAATTTGAAGCCCTTGGGCCGAATAGAAGGTTATAAGGGAAAATTTTAATGTGTAGTCATTTTTTGACGCGCTAAATGAGTTTTATCTATTTTTTCAAAAGTAATTGAGGAATAGCAAAAAATTCGTGCGAACGCTTACACTCATTAGCGTTAGCAAACACCCCAGACTAATTTCAGTATTTTATACTGAGACTTTGAACTAACATGTTCAAAGTCCCATTATTTTATACTGGGATTCTTGTTTATAGTTCCTGGAGATTTATATATAAAGTCGTTCAAAGTCCCAGTATTTTATACTAGAGTTAGTGTTTAAGTGATCTCGGTATTTTATACTGGAACTTTGAACTAACATGTTCAAAATACTGGGACTTGTCCGGAGGTGATTATTTTTTAGCGAATTTGTGTGCGGTGGCTACAGATCAATTAGCACGTGTCAAACAGACTCCCACGCGAAATTTTTACGGTTATAACTTATAAGATGACAACCCTTGGTAAAATGCATGGTTTAGCCCCCGCAGCTTTGGTCTAGTTGTAAGAGTTCAACTTGGTATGTATGGGTTAGGTGTGGGTTCGAAACTTATTGGTGACAAAAGCTTGGTGTTTAAGTGGAGAAAAGTAAAGCGGCGGACCAATTATCCACAATTTCTCATTATAAGAAAAAGTGTGGTTGACTGTAAAGGACACTAGGGCAGGTACCAAGGCGTAGTTATTGAGTTCTTTGCTGCTTCCTACGTAACAAAGTTAAATTGTTCTGCATTTTCAAATTTTGTTGTTAAAGATACCTGCGAGACATCAAGTCTAAAGTGCTCTCCTTGTACTCCATAGATTTGGCAACGTGCTCACTTGCACACGCATTACGGTGGGAATAAATCAGGTCCAAATGGAGCAACAGTAGACCTTGAAGATCTGTTCACTTGACCATAATTGGCTTATAGTATTGAGGCATAGTTATCGTGGTAGAATCTTATATAAACCTGCCGGAAAAAATGGTTGAAGTTTCATCTCTTTTCAAGAAATATTGTTGGTTTCATGCCAACGAACCTCGAGGCTTGAAAATAAAAGATTGACAATATATATCATACACAAAAAACATGGCTACAAATGCAATCAATCATATACAAGAAGACCATGCATGAGAGTTGACGGAAGGCAGTTATTTATCTTCAGCAGTAAAATCTGGCTCTTTTGGTTTCTGAAGCAGAATGGGTGATATCCTGTCTGTCACCCTTGCTTTGCTTGCAGATTTGCGTCGTAAAGCACGGAGTGCATTAGCAGCAAATCTTGATGCATAAATGGTAGCAGCAAAACTTGGTGAACTGCTACCTTCTTTTGCTAATGCATCTTGCAACCTGTTTTCTTCTACATGAAGAGACTCTTCTACCTTCTTCCTGCAATAACCGCGCCATGCTGTTTGTATGAAGCAAGCTGCCCAAGTTCTCCATTGGCCCGAGTAAAACCTGAAAGTGTGGCGGAGCTGCTTACTATGAAGTCTTCGGAACTGAGAGGCTACAAACTTCAAGTCATCAGCTACTAAAGCAAATGCTTCAACTTCTGAGAGTGCTTGGGCAGTTCGGGTTGAGATTGGTAGGTTAGTTGACGAATTAGGGTCAAGAGCCCAAGTAAGTAGCTCCTCTCCACAAAAATCACCAGCTTTTAGATATTCAGAGTTGAAAAAACCTGTCCTCCCTCCGTTAGTGGTTACAGACAGTAGTTTGCCCCTCATGACAAACAGCATCTCATCAACTGGGTCACCTTCACGAACAATGAAGCTGTTTTCGGTGTATAGCACTGGCTTGAGACGGTCACATAGTGCATCCAATAGTTGTTCATCCATTTTTTCAAACATTGGCACCTTAAAAGTTCACGCATAATCAAAATCAAATAAAGAGACAAATAAAGATAAAAGCGGCAAAACTAATTTACTCTCAGAAAATCTCGCTTGTTATAATCTCCTAGTTATGAACCGTGGGAGGGTGATCAATCAAATAAGGTGAACCACAAGAGCAGGAGTAACAAAACTTACTCTCATGAGCAAAGCTAAACAAATATGACGCTTTATATCTCTCCTGAGGTCTTTGGGAAGGTTGTGAATCAGATTCTCTTCATCAACACCCCTAGTTTCCTGCCACTTGTATTGCTCATAGCGCCTAATTCGCTCTCTGAGATTCTCAGGGAGTAATCGATGTGACATCCATTGTTCTGCATCTCGTCTTTTGACCCTCATCTCTTCGAGTCTCATTGTTGAAGACTGCAGACACGTCTATCACATACAAGTACTACAGTTGATTAGTGCACTGAGAGTGAAATTACACTGTTTCAAGTAGACCTAAATCCCTGCACCCCTAATTTATAAATGAAACTGCCTTCACAGCCTATGCTATTCCGAAAAGATGTTTCTACTAGGCATCGTGGCCTACCATAAGGTTGATAAAATCATAGTCCATGAAGTGTTTTATTCACGAAACATACCAAAAGCTTAATAAGGAGTAATCAATAAATTAATGTTTCAAGCACACTACATTAAAATAGGTAGCGACATAATAGAGAAAGGTGTCATACACCAGAATAAGAACTCTGCAATATAGATTTATTTTCTTGAGATAAAATTTTGAATAGCTAATATTTTCATGTGTTTGTTACTGTCAAATGCCAAGAATTTCAAGGACAGTGACATAAAACTGAAAGCCACAAAGCTACCTGCATATTTCCAATGAGAAGGGCGAATAGCACCAGGCCAGAGATCGAAATGAAAACTGCGAAGCAAATTTCCCACACGAAGGTACTTGTTTGGAGGTTTTGACCAAGGGAACTGCAACATAAAAGGAGAAAAGTTTCAGTTAGAATAACCAGAGACAGAAAACTCAAATAAATATGAACTTTTTAAGACACAACTCTGAATACCAACAGGAGTTCCACAGCTATCCTAGTCTCGAGAATAAATCCCCACCATGGATAAAGAAAAGCTAAACATATCAGAAATGCTTACTGAAAATGTCAAGACTGAAAAGCTAAAATACAACCTGGCAAAGCAAGGAAATTTAATCTCTATGGCAGTGAATCAAGCCTACGGAGAATTTTTTAACCTCATCTGGGGGTTTTTCTCAAATACTTGAGTTTTCTATAGCCTCTTAATTCTCTCTTTTCTTTTGTATCGGTGCTATCAAGTAAATTTATCATCACATTGTCCAATCCATCTTTAGAAAAAGGAGGAACACTGAAAAGAGTATTATATTTTCTATGACTAGGTTGAAAAGGATATCATAACACATCCACTCTAGTAAACATTTACAATTCGCAAGGAAAAATAAAAGTCACCATAAATAAGTTGCCTCGCAAGTTCAGTGTTTTAAAAGCTGACGATCAAGCCACCCGAGATCATTCTAAACAAATCACCCATTTCTCAAGTCTTACAACAGTTATAGAAATGAAAACAACCGAGACGGGACGTATTGCAAAACTATATTAATAAATAAAAATAATATCTTTCTAAGAATTTGAGCTTTTATATGATAAAAAAATTCAACTTTATAAATTCAATAACAAGCAACAACACGATGCTCTAGCATAGCAAAGTTCAATATACTCAAGCTACACAAACACTATGTAGCCACAAACTATCCTAAAAAAAAGTTTCTCACTATTCCTGCTTGAGCTTTCAATCGATGGTTAATAACCACTACACAGTGCATGCAAAATGTGGTTAAATAGAACAACTCTTAGGTATAAAAATCTAAGAAACGTGATTTTTAATATGCAAAAACAAACATAGATTGCAAGCATACCTTAAATTTTGTAAACCCCACCAGAAACAATAAAAGAACTTCTGTGGAAAATTCATTGATCCCACAACACCTGACTGGAGAGCATCGAGGAATATCCCAAAATCGAAAAGCGTTGCATTTGGTGTCTCTATAGGGCAGGAGGTATTCAGCAACGTTTTAAATCCTGTATGATCATCATCGCAATACAATGAGGCATGACGACAGGAAGCAGAATTTCCACAAGCTTGTTTCCAGCAAGTAGTTTCACGTTCTATAGAAAACAGATTGTATTGGGTAAAAATCGACCTACGGCGACTTGCCCCGGTCACGTAAATCTTAGACGACCGAACGCGTCACAACTAAACAACGGCCGAAGCGATTGAGCAAGTCGCCGATGCCTTGAAACCGAGGATGCGTCACCGAAGGCGAGCCGCGAGCTGAGCTTCGGTAACCTTCATCTCGGTCAAGCAACAGGGCCAAGCCACCGAGGTCGTCAGCTCTTACCTCGGTGGGTCCCCTCGGTTCAAGCGGCTTTGCAGCCAACTACTTCACCCCACTAACTCAGCCATTACTCAGCCGTTACTCACCAAGATCGTGGGACGACGTGGCAGCAGATAGTGGAGATCGTGGGCAAGGCTTATACCTATAAATAGTAGTTCACTTTATGTAATAGGTATTCAGAAATATATAGCAAAACTCTGCCCAAGTTTGTACTCAATATCCATATATTGAAATCAAGTAATTTTTACGCATTTACGTTTACTTTTGCACGTTTATTCAAGCTTTGATACAAAGATCTGTTTATATTCGAATCCAAATTCGATTTGTGTACCTAAACCGATTTAGGCCCATACAAATTGGCGCCGTCTGTGGGGATCGAACCCAATTCGAATATAAACAGATCTTTGTATCAAAGCTTGAATAAACGTACAAAAGTAAACGTAAATGCGTAAAAATTACTTGATTTCAATATATGGATATTGAGTACAAACTTGGGCAGAGTTTTGCTATATATTTCTGAATACCTATTACATAAAGTGAACTACTATTTATAGGTATAAGCCTTGCCCACGATCTCCACTATCTGCTGCCACGTCGTCCCACGATCTTGGTAAGTAACGGCTGAGTAATGGCTGAGTTAGTGGGCTGCAAAGCCGCTTGAACCGAGGGGACCCACCGAGGTAAGAGCTGACGACCTCGGTGGCTTGGCCCTGTTGCTTGACCGAGATGAAGGTTACCGAAGCTCAGCTCGCGGCTCGCCTTCGGTGACGCATCCTCGGTTTCAAGGCATCGGCGACTTGATCAATCGCTTCGGTCGTTGTTTAGTTGTGACGCGTTCGGTCGTCTAAGATTTACGTGACCGGGGCAAGTCGCCGTGGGTCGATTTTTACCCAATACAGATAGTCCCCCCACTCCTCGGTTGCATACCGAGGTAACCGAGGAGTGGAATGAAGTTTAGCGGGAAAGAGACGTGGCTCGTTCTTATCCAAGCGTTTCAAAAGTTGTCAACGGTTCGCGTCCCATCAGGTCACTTCTTGTGGACACGTGGCATTCATCCGTTGGACCTTTGAACTTCCACGCCGAAGTTCTCGCTTCTCCCAACGTTATAATGATGACAGTGACGTCATTTCCCCTCATCACCCACGCCTATAAAAGGAGTGCTTTGTTGAATATTTTCTTCACTTTTTCTTAAACGATCAACAGTGCAAAAGCTTCATAACACTCTCAAAACCTTCCAAGTTTCCGATTGACAGTGAAAATCTATACTTTGTTTCTGCCACCATGTCTGCAACAATCTCTAGACAGGACTCTAGCGACTCTGGCGAGAGAGCCAGAGCTGATCAACTTGCTGCCATCACCGCTAGTGGTGAATTTATTGCCGCCGTGCCGCCGCTTCAAATGGTGGAAGCGGAGGGCGGTGAGGAAGTTACCTCCGACGTCGGCGCCACTGGGCGACGGAGGCAAAGGGTTAGGCATGAAATAGCCGCTGGGGACGACGATGTCGGCTTAGAGGAAGAAGAAACTGCACGTGGGGAAGAAGGCGCCGAGGGCGACAACGCCGCGGGAGGTGGAGAAAGAGGGACTGCTAACGAGGGGGGATCTTCGGGCCCTGTGATTCCCCTCGAGCAAGAAATCGAGCCACAACAGATAATCCCTTCCCATTTTGACAATTCGAAGGACTTAAAATTACAAGCTCAGACGGCTGAGCAAGAGGGGAAGAATAGGAATGTCCCCGTGAACACCACCCCGACACTCATAACCCAAGCTCACATTGAGCGGGTTCGGAGGGAGTGTCGGTTTGAGCCCGAGGTTAAAGTTATCATCCCCGATCCAGCTAGTAGGGTGTGCCACAACATTGAGGGTATGTCTTTTGCTTACACTTACCCCTTTACCCTCGGCTTCTCTCTCCCGGTTCACAAAGTCATTGACGATTTCTGCCGGGCCTACAATTTGTGTCTGGCCCAACTTGGCCCCGGTGTCTGGAGAGTCGTCCAATGCATGGGTTGGCTGAGCAAGGAAGCGAAGGTCGACTTTACTTTGCAACACCTTATTTCACTCTACTACCCCTATTTTCACAAGGCTGGGGTCGTAGCGTTTATTCAAGCTTTGATACAAAGATCTGTTCCAAAGTTCAAAATCCGTTCTTTGTCGAAAAATTTGTGACTCAACGTTATGGCTGATAACAACAACGGCGGTAACAACGATCGGGCTGACGCTTCGACGAGCCAACAGCCCCTCACCCCGATGACAACTGAAGAATTTCAAATGTATGTTGTCACCACGCTACGGGCTCTCCAAAGTAAGCAGGATGAGCAGGCTAGTATCAACGCTGAGCTTCGCGCTTCGTTGGAAGCGAGAAATAGCGCTGCCCCAAACAGCGCCCAGCCTTCGGCTCCTGGTGGAGGCACCCCGCCTTTCGTTCCTCCGGGCGCGACAACAGGGGGACCTCACAATGGAGCCACGTCTGGGGGCTCGGGGAATAACCCAACTGCATCACCACACTTCGGGACGTTTCTCACCGTGGCTGAAACCACGTCTTCAGTCGACGTTGAAAGAATGAGTAGAGAAATCGAGGCGCGCGTGGAAAAGCGTCTTGAAGGCGTACCAGGGATAAGCAAGGAGGAAGATGACCTCGACATCGAGCAATATAGGGAGCAGCCCTATAAGCCCGAAGCAGCTCCAGCTCCAACTCCTGTGGGTTTCAAACTCGCATTCCTTAAAAAGTATGATGGGACAACTGATCCCAAGGAGCACATTAGGGAGTACATGTCCATGGTGAAGAGCAACGACTTGACATCCACGCAGCTCGAGTCGATGTTCTTAAAGAAGTTTGGTAGTTCGTTAGAAAAAGGGGCCCTTTGGTGGTATTTGTGCTTGCCCGCGGGGTCAATCTCCTCGTTCAAAGAACCGTCCAGCGCCTTTGTCAAGGCTCACACCGGCGCGCAAAAGATCCTCCAGAGGAAGAAGGATATATGTGAAGTGAAGCAACGCTCCGGTGAGCCTCTTAAAGAGTTCCTCGAGCGATTCCACGCTGAACGCATGGAGTTGCCTCGAATGGATGATACCTTGGCCATCATGGCATTCGAAAAGGGTATCAATAGTCGCAATTCAGGTGCTGCAGCTGAATTGCGCAAAGAGTTGAAACAGTATCAGGTCCTGACGTGGGAGGATCTACATAGAAGGGCTTACTCCAAAATCAGATTGGAGGAGGCAGAGTTCAAGAACCGAGGTTATCAAAACCGAGGTGATATTTCAAATCGCGCCGAGGCGCCACGAAATAATTCGAAGGGGAGGTACGAACCTTACACTTCGCCGAGGCAACATGTTAGCCAGAGGTTGGGAAACAACCCCGGTAACTCATACCCAGCCTCTCATATAAGCCAAAGGCTCGGAAGGAAGGTTCAAACCAATGTGAACCAAAGAAATCCCTCGAGCTCCGCTTCGGTCCCAAGAAAGGATCTTCCTCGGATCCAAGATTATAATTTCAACATATCGACCTCGGAGCTGGTCGACGTTGTTAAGGGGACAGCCGGGGTAAGGGTTCCCAAAGATATGAGGACCCCGGCGGATAAAGGGATCAGAATCTGCATTGTGAATTTCATGCAGATTATGGCCACAGAACCGAGGACTGCAAAGCTCTACGCCTCGAGGTGGCCCACCTACTGAAGAAAGGAGTCTTGGCAGATTTCCTCACTGATAAGGGAAAAGACAACTTTTCCAAGAACCGAGGTGATGGGCAACCACCTCGGGCTCCACCCCCTGAAAGAGTAGTGAATGTTATCACTGGGGGATCTGAAGTGAATGGCGTGAACTTTGCCGCTGCCAAAAAGTTCGCTAAGCTCTCCATCACTATGGAGAAAAGGACTCGAGTTGGAGGCTCGGGCAAAGATATTGTTTTCGATGATGATGATTGCGATGGGATGATGTCCCCCCATCACGACGCGCTAGTCATCATGTTGAGGATCAATGACTCCGATATCAAAAGAGTCTTGATCGACCCCGGGAGCTCGGTTAACATAATCAGCTACGGGGCCGTTAAGAAGATGTGGTTGAAGGGTGAAGTTGTTCCCAAGTCAACAGTGTTAGCTGGCTTCAACAACTCCACGGAGAAGACTTTGGGTGAGATCACACTCAAAACATTCGCCGAAGGGGTTACCAAGGAAATGCTGTTTCAAGTTATGCCCGAGGATCTACCCTACAATGTGATCCTCGGAAGGCCATGGATCCACTTCATGGAAGCTGTTCCTTCCACTCTACATCAAGTGATCAAATTCCCAACGCCTTGGGGGGTTAGATCGATCAAAGGGGAGCAGCGAGTAGCAAGAGAATGCTATTCAGTTGCACTAAAAAGTGGAGTCGCCCCGGTTGGGCCAAAACAATAGCAACTACAGGATTCGGGGTCAAGCGGGGAGGACGCCCAAGGAGGAGTCGAAAAACTTCCAGCCTGTGTTCAAGAGCCTCGGAAGCAAAAGGCCGAGGACTCAACTATTGAAGAGTTGGAATCTTTCACTCTATCGAAAGACTTCCCCGATAGGAAGATATTTGTCGGCTCGGAGTTGGACCCGAAGTCGAAAAAAGCAATCATAGAAGTTTTGAAGTCCAACAACGATTGTTTTGCTTGGTCGCACTCAGACATGACGGGTATCGATCCGGAGATCATGACCCACAAATTGACTGTAGACCCAAAGTTTACCCCGGTGAAGCAGAAGAAAAGACCTCACGCCGGGGTCAAAAAGAAGGCAATCGAAGACGAAACCGCCAAACTGCAAGAAAATGGCTTCATCAGAGAAGTGAAGTATCCTGAGTGGTTGGCCAATGTTGTGGTGGTGCCAAAGAAGAATGGCAAGTGGAGAATGTGCGTGGATTATACTGACCTGAACAAAGCTTGCCCCAAAGATTCATACCCACTGCCGCAAATTGACAGGTTAATAGACTCCACGGCTGGACATAAACTATTAACTTTTCTAGATGCATACTCGGGGTACAACCAAATTCTCATGGACCCGAAGGACGAAGAGAAAACCTCGTTCATCACAGACCGAGGTACCTTCTGTTATAAAGTAATGCCCTTCGGTCTAAAGAACGCCAGGGCGACATACCAAAGGTTGGTGTGTCGCATGTTTAAAGAGTACATCGGGAAGTCTATGGAGGTCTACTTAGACGATATGCTCATCAAATCGATCCAAATTGAGGATCATTTGACTCATCTGAGGGAAGCTTTTGCTGTATTGAGACAATATGGGATGAAATTGAACCCTGAGAAGTGCGCCTTCGGCATAGGATCAGGCAAATTCTTGGGTTTTATTGTCTCCGAACGAGGAATCGAAGCCAACCTAGATAAAATCAGAGCCATTGAAGAAATCCCCGAGGAGTTAACCGGGGTAAAGGAGGTTCAACGCTTAACTGGCCGAGTCGCTGCCTTGAGTCGCTTTATCTCAAGGTCCTCGGATCGATGCCACAACTTCTTCTCCGTTCTGAGAAAGAACAATCACTTCGAGTGGACACCGGAGTGTAAACAGGCATTGAAAGATCTGAAGCAATACTTGGCTAACGCACCGTTGCTTGCCAAGCCGAAGGAAGGAGAGACATTGCTGGTATATTTAGCAGTGTCCGAGGTATCAGTCAGCGCGGTGCTGGTTCGAGAGGAAGATGGCAAACAACAGCCCATCTATTATGTAAGCAAGACACTCCTCGATGCTGAAACCAAGTATCCACACTTGGAAAAACTAGCTCTTGCCTTACTAATTACTGCTCGAAAACTGCGCCCCTACTTTTAATGCCATCCAATAGCAGTAGTTTCAACCTTCCCCTTGAGAAATATATTGCATAAGCCAGAGTTGTCGGGGAGATTGTCCAAATGGGCGGTTGAGCTAAGTGAATATGACATCACTTATCAACCTCGAACAGCCATCAAGTCCCAAGTCTTGGCGGACTTCGTGGCTGATTTTAGCATGGGAATTCTGCCCGAGGCGGAAAAAGAGAATTCCATGGCAAATGGATCCCCTTCGGGACTGTGGGTACTGCACACCGATGGGGCAACAAATTCAAAAGGTTCGGGGTTAGGCATTGTATTGAGGGCACCCACCGGGGAGAAGATCAGGCATTCGGTTCGGTTAAAAAAAGTAACCAACAACGAAGCAGAGTATGAAGCGGCTCTAGCAGGCTTAGAGCTAGCCAAAGAAATGGGGGTTGAAAGAATTGAACTAAGGTGCGATTCACAATTGGTGGTCAACCAAGTCCTCGGTGATTATACGGCTCGAGAGCCCAGAATGCAGCTATACTTGGATCGAGCACAAAGGATTTTAACACAATTCCAAGAATGGCAGATTAAGCAAATACCTCGGGAGGAGAACACCGAGGCTGATGCCTTGGCAAATCTTGGTTCGGCAATCGATGAAGCCCACTCAGGGACTGACTCGGTGGTTCGATTGCTAACAGCACAAATGAGAGAGATGAAATTACAAGTTAATTCCGTGGATAATCGTTGGGATTGGCGAAGCAAATTCATCTCATATTTTGACTCGGGGACTGTCCCCCAAAATAGAAAAGAAGCAAGGAAGCTGAGAACTCAAGCGGCCTCGTATCACTTGATCGAGGGCAATTTATACAAAAGACTGTATTGCGGCCGATGGCCAAATGCTTGGGCCCCGACGAGGCAAGGTATGTGATGGCTGAAGTGCACGAAGGTGAATGTGGCAACCATTCGGGGGGAAAATCCTTAGTGCGTAAACTGCTAAGAGCTGGGTATTATTGGCCCACAATAAGTGCCGATGTGAAAGCCTTCGTGCAAAAATGTGATAAATGCCAGCGCCACGGACCAATGATTCACCAACAGGCCGAGCCTCTTCATTCGGTAGTGTCACCGTGACCCTTTATAAAATGGGGAATGGATGTCGTGGGACCATTGCCCAAAGGAAAAGGTGGTGTTCGGTTCATCTTAGTGTTGACCGATTACTTTACAAAATGGGTGGAAGCGGCAGCTCTCACCGAAGTGAAGCAAAAGCAAGTAATCGACTTCATTAGAAAGAATATCATCTATAGGTTCAGTGTTCCAAAAGAGATCGCTTGTGACAATGGCAAACAATTCATGGGGGCTGCTGTCACTGACTTTTTCAAACAATGGGGAATCAAAAGGATAGCCTCGACTCCATATCACCCAAGTGCTAATGGCCAAGCTGAGTCTTCAAATAGGATCATAATTGAAAATTTGAAGAAACGACTTGATGAGAAGAAAGGTCCTTGGCCCGAGGAGCTGCACGGGGTGCTGTGGGCCATGCGAACAACTGAGAAGAACAGCACCGGTGAGACTCCCTTTTCACTAGCCTATGGCATGGACTCTCTCATCCCAGTAGAAGTGGGCGAACCAAGCCTTCGGTATGCTCATACAACCGAAGATGCCAATCAAGAGGTGATGCGCATTGAGCTAGACTTGCTCGAAGAGAAGAGAGAATTAGCTTTGGTTCGGCTTGCCGCCCAAAAAAGGCAGATCGAGGCTTACCTCAACAGAAGAGCTAAATTTAGAGATTTCAAGGTGGGAGATTATGTGTTGAAAACTGTTAACCAATCAATAAAGGAGGACAACGGGGGGAAGCTTATTGCAAATTGGGAAGGACCTTACAGGGTCAAAGCAATCGTTGGAAAAGGCTCTTATCAAATCGAGTCTCTGCAAGGCGAACCCGAACCTCTGAATTGGAATGTCTCCCACCTGAAGCGATATTACTTTTAGCCGAGGAAGCGAACCGAACCGATTCCAGTGCTCGGATCTTCATCAAGATTCACAACCGAACACTGGGGGGGAGTGAGAAGGGTTGATAGCGAGGTCGAAGACATCGAGCCTCTCAACCGAAGCTTATCTATCCGATAACCGGGGACTGATGCCCAAGGATTAGATTTAGTGCATTGTAATTAGCCCGGTAACGGCATATTCTCATTGAAAGTTTTTTACTTTTTCTACCCAAGGTCCGCTCCGACTTGGTTTCTTTGTACATAGCCTTTGGCTCGCCGATATCAATAAAACAGCTGCGTTTGCACTCATTTTATCTGTGTGAACCTTACATTTTTAAGCCGCGCAATGCATCGACTCGAGGGCGAGACGTCATCCTAAGTTTGCATCGGTCAAATTCTGCTTAAAGCCTTGCAAGCAAACATCAAAATGCAAATCAAAGTGTTCGGTATATGTAAAAAACCATCACGCGAAGTAAAGATGCAAAAACTTTCACTAAAGGCCCGAAGGCTGAACATTTACATTCAAAAGTGACCCGAAGGTCAAAAAGTCCAAACTTAAAAGCCCGAAGGCTTACAAAGAAGTGCTGAAAGCGACTTATGCAAAAGCGACTTATGCCTCGGGAGAATCACCTCCTTCCTCGGAGCCCCCCTCGGCATCTTCATCTTCTTCTTCGTCTTCATCGCCGCTCGAAGCTTCACTTGATGGAAGCTCATCAATGATAGCTTGAGCCTCCGCTGATTTCGCCTCGGCTTTGGCAATCTCTTCATCCAGATCAATCTCCCCGGCGCGACATCGCTTAAGCAACCTTAGCCGAGACTTGATAATGGCCCACCGCTTGTCCAGTTCGTCCCTTTTCACCTTAAGTGCAGCCCTATCTTTTCGATCGGCGATTTCATCCTTCAGGGCTGCAATCTGAGCATCTTTGGCTGAAATTTTGGAAGCTTCACTTTCTAGCTTCTTAATATGAAGCAAGTGATCTTTCAACTGCTCGTGGTGTTTCCTGGCCATATTCACAGCCTCGGTCTTGGTTCGAGACAGCTCATCACTCAACCTCGCGACCTCTTCAGCCAACCTCGAGCGTTCAGCTTGAAAATCATCAGTGAGGATCTTAATCTTGGCCTCGGAATTCGCCTCGGCTTCGTGTAGATCGGCCTGGGACTTGGCTAGATCAGCTTTCAGCAAAGCTATCTGGGCATTGAATTTATCCCTTTGCTGGTCCCATAGGCGAGCCACGCGCCGAACCTCGGCAGTCCTCGAGGACTCGACCTCGATGGCCTTCAGAGAGAGGATGAAGGTCTAAGCAAAGATCAAACAAACCGAAGTCAGAAATAGCCCGAAGGTAGAGGTAAGTTAAATTCCTTGGTCTTTTTGAATTCCAAATATGACGAAACTTACCCTTACTACGTTGGAGGCCATGGTGCTGTATAACTGGCCAGAGGTAAAATCTTGCATGAGCCTGTCCTCGGTTGGCCCTAACAGGGGTGTAAGCCTTAAAAGGTCCTCGGGGCTGCAGCCAAGCAGATTTGAAGAGATCGGCACCTCAAGTTTTCGATAAGACCCCACCGAGGAAGAAATCCTCGCGGGCTCGGAGTGTGCTCTTACTGACCCGGTGCTAGCCTCTCCAACGAACGCAGCAGCACTCGCCTCGGTGACCTTAGCTTTGCCTTTGGCTTTTTCCGCAGCAGAGACGGATTCGAGCTCTTGGCCCTCAAGGTCAATAACGTCAACTTCCCTTTGAGCCCAAGCCTCAAAAGCTTCATCCTCGGGCTCATCCACTAATCCTCGGCGCCTTTCAGCTGTCGCTTCGGGCTGGCGAGGAATTTCCGCCTCGGTACGAGGGGTCACCGAGCGGGATGGCTTTTTCGAGGTAACCCTCTTCCGCTTCACGCCTGCGATCAAGGGAAAAGTTTTTAAGAAAACGGAAAAGGAATGTCAATTCATGACACGAACCGAGGAGAAATGTTACCTTTGGAAGTCCCTTGATCGGGGGCTCCCTTGGGAGTTTTTGAAGACTTGGAAGCCTTCAAGCCTTTGTATTCTCCCGCCATCGCAGCCAGATCACCATCTGACTCGGTCTCTTCTCCATCTTTCTTCTTCTCTTCCTTCTTCTTTTTGCTCTTCTTAGTATTGGCGGCACGATTGGGAAAACCTAACACCGGGGGAAGAGAGTCTCAGAAAAATAAAATCAAAATCCAAAATGACCCATTCACCAAAGCTTCATTTAAAACTCACCATGCCTCTTGCACTGCCAGCCATGCTCGGCAGCCATCTTCATCCACGTCCTCTCGGGGCGTTTGAGAGCCCCGGTCATCGCTTTGACCCATGCCGTCAAACCTGCCGGGGGCACGATGTCCACTTTGTTGGCTGAAGAAACAATGGAGCTACGAAGTCAGTAAAGTATAGATAGCAACCGGGGAGTAAGAGGTAAAAAGAAAGGCACTTACGTGTGTTATTCCACCGTTCGGGAAAATTGGGTTCGGTGGAAAGAACCTTGGTCTCCAGCAAGATGTACCGCTCGCTCCAGCCTCGGTCTCCATGGTCTTCACTCTTGTGGAGGAGGGCAAACTTGCCTCGGTTGTTTAGCGCTACGACCCCAGCCTTGTGAAAATAGGGGTAGTAGAGTGAAATAAGATGTTGCAAAGTGAAGTCAACCTTCGCTTCTTTGCTCAGCCAATCCATGCATTGGACGACTCTCCAGACACCGGGGCCAAGTTGGGCCAGACACAAATTGTAGGCTCGGCAGAAATCGTCGATGACCTTGTGAACTGGGAGAGAGAAGCCGAGGGTGAAAGGGTAACTGTAAGCAAAGGACATACCCTCAATGTTGTGGCACACCCTACTAGCTGGATCGGGGATGATAACTTTAACCTCGGGCTCAAACCGACACTCCCTCCGAACCCGCTCAATGTGAGCCTGAGTTGTGAGTGTCGGGGTGGTGTTCACGGGGACATTCCTATTTTTCCCCTCTTGCTCAGCCGTCTGAGTTTGTAATTTTAGGTCCTTGGAGATGTCAAAGTGGGAGGGGATTATCTGATGTGGCTCGAGTTCTTGCTCGAGGGGAATCACAGGGCCCGAAGATCCCCCCTCGGTAGCAATCCCTTTTTCTCCACCGCCCGCGGCATTATCGCCCTCGGCACCTTCTTCCCCATGCACAGTATCCTCCTCCTCCAAATTGACATCGTCGTCTCCAACGGCTATTTCATGCCTAACCCCTTGCCTCCGCCGCCCAGAGGCGCCGACGTCGGAGGTCACCTCCTCACCGCCCTCCGCTTCTACCATTTGAAGCGGCAGCACGGTGGCAATAAATTCACCACTAGTGGTGATGGCAGCAAGTTGATCAGCTCTGGCTCTTTCGCCAGAATCGCTAGAATCCTGTCTAGAGATTGTTGCAGACATGGTGGCAGAAACAAAGTTAAGTTTTCACTGTCAATCGGAAACTTGGAAGGTTTTGAGAGTGTTATGGAATTTTTTGCACTGTTGATCGTTTAAGGAAAAGTGAAGAAAATGTTCAACAAAACACTCCTTTTATAGGCGTGGGTGACGAGGGGAAATGATGTCATCACCATCATTGTAACGTTGGAAGAAGAGAAGACTTCGGCGTGGAAGTTTAAAGGTCCAACGGATGAATGCCACGTGTCCACAAGAAGTGACCTGATGGGATGCGAACCGTTGACGACTTTTGAAATGCTTGGATAAGATCGAGCCACGTCTCTTTCCCGCTAAACTTCATTCCACTCCTCGGTTACCTCGGTATGCAACCGAGGAGTGGGGGGACTATCTGTATTGGGTAAAAATCGACCCGCGGTGAGCCGCCCCGGTCATGCAAATCTTAACGACCGAACACGTCGCGACTAAGCAACCGCCGAAGCGATTGAGCGAGTCGCCGAAGCCTTGGAACCGAAGACGCGTTACCGAAGGCGAGCCGCGAGCTGAGCTTCGGTGACCATCACCTCGGTCAAAGCAACAGGGCCAAGCCACCGAGGTCGTTAACCCTCACCTCGGTGTATCCCCCTCGGTTTAAACGGCTTTGCAGCCCACTACATCGCCCCACTAACTCACCCACTACACCCCAAGATCGTGGGACAACATGGCAGCAGATAGCGGAGATCGTGGGCAGGGCAGGGCTTATACCTATAAATAGTAGTTCATTTTATGTAATAGGTATTCAGAAATATATAACGAAACTCTGCCCAAATTTGTACTCAACATCCATATATTGAAATCAAGTTACTTTTACGCATTTACGTCTACTTTTGCACGTATATTCAAGCTTTGATACAAAGATCTGTTTATATTCGAATCCAAATTCGATTTGTGTACCTAAACTGATTTAGGCCCATACATCCGTGAACTTTGGGCAACAGTGAAGGGATAAAATTTTTTAAGAACGCATAAAAAATTTGTGAGCTCGGAACACATAATTCTGTATTTTTCTATTCATCTATTTTTCTGTTATAAGTCACTTACGAAATCAGACTTCCTAACAAAACATTCATTCTATTACAGTTTAATTAAGAAAACTTTATCACTAGAATTTAAAAGAAAGAACAAATTATGGTACAACAGCAAATTTTTGATTAATGTTTCTTCTTAACTTTAAGACAATTCGTAAACTCCCAAAGAGGGCATCATAACAGAACCAATCCACAACTTGCCATTGCTCTCCTCATGAACTTCACTGATAAACCTCAAGGTCTTGCCTCTAACATCTTCTAAAACCTCCAAAATTCGACCGTCCTCACTTAGCTTGATTGCTGTAGCATGTGGCCGCCCTCCGACTAACAAGTTGTGCATTTGTTGGGGATTGAATTGATTTAACAATGTCTTTCCGAATTGCGAATTGGATACAATGAAACGTGCAAGCGCGGATGCTTTGGAATGCAATGCAACCCAAAGTTCCCCATTTGAATTTATTCTAATGTTGTCTGGAAAACCTGGTAGCTCAGCAAATGTATCATGGTCTCCCACATGAGGGCCTTTAAGCCAATACCTTAGTATTCTACAAGTAGAAGTTTCAGCCACTAGTACAAAGGATCGGTCTTTGCTCAAGGCTACACCATTTGCAAAAGCAAGGCCTCCTAGTACAACTGTTACTTCTTTGGTTGATTTATCATATTTCATCAGCCTGCCTGTCCTATCTCCGCTTGCAACAGAATCAATAAATTGCCTACATATATAAAACATGAAAAATTAGATAAATGTAAGAGAGTACTCCTTGTGATTCAAAATGACGCAAGTATTTCAAATGCTGAAGTTCATATTTCCGATAATTGAGGGCTAAACCATTACTATTTGGTAATACTGAACTCAGTATTTGTAAATGCTAAAAATAGTAGGAGTACTAATTATGGCCTAACGATTAAGGTGTACCCAACACCTCTTTTCTCTACCTAAATTGAATCCATGAAATTCTCTTCGTTGTAGATTTCTATTGCTCAAATAGGGTAAAAAAATATTTTCATTAAAATATAAATTATTTGTATCTTGGTGATATAAGGGAAGTGTTTAGATTACATGTGTGACACTCTTGTATTTTTTTTATCTCCTCATAAGGATTCCAAGCTCCGCCGTGTAGTAGACACGCCATTAATGTTATTACTACTCATAAATTGTGTTGCAAGCCATGTTAACCAACCAGTAACAGCTGCCCCAATTTGCTAAACATGAAAAATTATCGTTTCAGAAATTAATCACATTATTGTTCACGTACCGTCTTTGGTAGATTGTGCTTGAATCGGTGAAGTAAATCACATTTTCATCGTCATCAATATCCAAGTCATTTGTGAAGAGCAGAGGCTGGCCTTCAAATTCTTGAACTAGTTGGGTAGCCAATCCTCCAGCTGGTCCCACAACTTGAAGTCCTAAATAGGCATCAGCAATGTAGAGATCTCCAGTTTTCTGATCAAATCGTAAGCCCAATGGCCTCCCACACACATGTTCATTTTCAGGAGCAACGGGCATGCTGCAGTTCTCCCTTTTACATACCAAAAGCTTTATCAGATGATTTGCAGTTCCATTACGATGTTAAGTTCAAATTTTCCATTTGCTTATAAACAAGAATCTTTGATTTGGCTAAAGTAATAGACTATTTAATTATATCTTGAATAATTAGTGCAAAGGCGATGCCAATTGCTCCATTTGTCACAATTTATGCGACAGTTTTTACTTTTTGAGAGTTAAAAAAGAAATTGTTTGACGGAAGAACGTTTATAATGGAGTAGTAATTTATTTATTTTCTCACAGGAGCTGAAGTGGAGATGTGGTCATGTAGTTGACCGCAATTTTTTCTGGTTAAGGCGTAGCGTGGTTGTTTTTGTGCAAATGAAAGTACTCTTTCTGGATAAAACAACTTTGACGTGAACAATATTATAGCCTGTAACTTCAAAAAATTAAAGGAGCTGTCTCCTCGCTAACTACCTAGTTGGAAGTCAATGTAAAAGCTTCTTAGAGCTTATTGACTTTTCCTAGAACAATACAGTACTTATTAGAATTAAGGCAAGAGCTAATTAAGTACATGAAGTCAAAAATTGTACTTGGACTGCTTCACGTAAGGAAATATAATCATATTAAGCACAGAGAGGGAATATATAATGTTAACTCCTTCTACGCAATTTGTATGTCATGCTTGCTAGGGAACTGATCTACAAAGTCCCTCTTGCTTGCGAGAAGGAATCATTTGGTTCAAATTTCACTACTCCATGCTATTCAATGTTTATGACATTTATAGAAAGCTGAATCATTTCCTAATTTAGAAATATCTCCTTTTTTAAATTAAAAATAAAAGCTAAATGAGAAAATAGCGTCACAATAACTGAAACTAATGAGTAGAAGCTCAAATAATACAACAATCCACATGCAAAATAAACAGGAAACTGGAACAAGGGGTTAATACCTTTGAGTAGAAGTGACTGCAAAGTCAACCCAAGCTTGATCATGTTGTTGCCACTTAAGAATACGGCCATCGGCAACTCCAGTATAAGGTCCTTCACCATTTGGATCGAATGCAATACTTTCTGGTCCAAATGCTCCTTGCAGTTGGATTATCTCAGCATTAGGGAGGACATCTTGGGAGCCTGGTATAGGAGCTGGTCTAAACACATTATCAGAGTTTGCGGCCAAAATTATAGAGACAAGTGCAAGTGCTATAGCACTACTCAATTGAAGCTTTGAGGGGTTCATGATCATAGAAAGGTGGCTGTCTTTTGCTTATTACAACGGTGAAACTATATATATGTTGAAGTTTACGTTCGCTTCATTGGTAGCACATTTGCATTCTGCTTGATTGTACCACAATGTCAACCCAAAAATGGAATGAAAGTCAAATTCTTAATTATAAATGTAGTTGTAATGGGCAAATGTCAACTTCTAGATGTACACATTAAGGGGGTCAAAAAGAGATTGGAAGAAAGTTGGGAAAGAAGCAACTGAGGCCTTTTTAATTTATTTCTACAACCACCTTTTAGGGTCTGTCCCATTCTTTTTAATTAATTTTCAATTTTGACTTAGAAAAGGCAAAGGGAAAAAAAAAAAAAAAAAAAAAAAAGAGAACATGGATTTGCTCCCTTCTGAATTAAGTAATGTTTGGCACTTTGGCTTACCATTTCAAACGGGTTCCTATCACTAGGTTCTTGATCAAATGGCTATTGACTATCATGCCTCGTTATTTTTAATACTATACTACCTATTATTAATAATATATTATAACATCTATTTAAAAGGATAGCTTCAAAGGCAAAACTGGTGGAGCGACACAATGTTTTAAATGGGCATGAGCACCGGGCGAATCATTTTATCCGACACAAGGCGAGTCGCAAGCCTCGAACCATCGGGCATAAACCCTACAGATCTTTTGTTATTTAATATTTTATATATTAGTATTATTTGTATAAATATTAAAAAAAAAGATAAATAATTAACATAAATTACGTAGAAATTTTAAAACTAAGAAAAAAAATTAAAACTTTTAAGAATTTAATTAACAAGTTCGTTCGAAAATGTTGGCTTTAACCCGAGGATTTATTCAAACACATATTATAATTTGATTTTCTTTTTGGACTTATGTCCCAAGACTTGCCCAACGCCTAAGCTTACACCCCAATACGCCCAAGTTCATGACTTACGCTTTTCAAAACCTATGCCTCATCAGGTCGCCTCAATACACTTTTGCTACACCTAGCCCAGACGCTCGCCCCGAAATTGGTACCGATCTTCTAAAATACTGGAGTGGCTTTCGTGATTAGCTCAACTCAACCTTCAAAACATTGATAATATTTCTACGTGAACCAACCAACTATTTAAAAAAAAAAAAAAAAAAATTCAACTTAAAACCCAACTTTACCCTCTAGATTAGGAAACTTTTTTTTTCATTAATATCATAATATATATTATATCCTATGTTATACCTATATAAAAAAAATATAATAATTAAAATAAAAAAATAAATAATAATCAAAACATATAAGTTAATAATTTTATCAATAAAATAAATGAAAAGAACGAACTATAGAAATTAGATGCACCGCACAAAGCTGAACTAGTAGCACTAAAATACTGTATTCCCTAGCTTAAAAAGATCCTCGGTGAGATTATCCAAAGTCCATATCAACCAAATGGTCACTTTATTTTACTTTTGTTGGCCTCTGGGACAAATAGGAAGTACTAACTGTTATTTTAAAAGGTTGATTACATAAACAGCCACAAATCAGTAAATATTTACTATCTAATAGCCATTACTATTTATAGTCATTATAAATTAACAAATATAAATATTAATATTATTAATATTAATATTGAATATCAATTACTAAATTCCCATAAATACATATAAATACAAATAAAAATGAAACACTTAAGCGTCAATCATGGTAGTGGAATAACCACGTTCGAGAACTAACAAGTACTATAAACTGAAAAAAACAAAACACTATCCCTATTAAAATGCAACACGATTTCCAGTTGCATAACACATATCATAATCAAACTAACCTCCTATTTCAGTTCAACAACACATATCTCCATCAAAACAACCTTTCAAAGACGGACGATATTCATATACTCATACTGTACCATGGTATATGGAACAACAATTACAGCTACGACAACTACAAATTGGATGGAATTGTTGTTGATCGAAACTGTTCATACCATTCATTACTTAGTTCTATTAAGAAGATGCTTGAAGGAGTTGGTGTAATTGGAAGATTCAATATCGAATACAAACTAAAAGATGGATTAAAGCCAATGGTAATCTACAATGATATGAGTCTGCGATTCTTCATGGATCTTAGGCAGACCACAAGTGACGTAACACAATTTCCTCTGTGTGTGACAATGGAAGAACAACAAAGCGCAATTATTTGTGCAACTGCAGATTTAGTGATCACAGATCCAAGCAGACAGAATGGTTTACAAGTAAACACGTTAGATGTGGATCAGGAAGATAATGTGAATATGATTACTGATGGCAATGACTATGAAGAGATATCTTTGGAAAACATACCAATCATTCACGACACCATGAACACTGAAATTTATGCAGGACAACTGTATAAAAACAAGCAAACACTAGTCAGTGTGATGAAAAATCTGGCTCTGCAGCAGAACTTTAAATTCAAAGTTGACAGATCATCAGCTACAAGGTAATAAGTTTATAAATTATGGTATCAAATTCAAAGAAATATTAACAAAAAAATCAATTAATAACTACTATATTGTTGAAAGCACTGCACAATAAAAATATAAATTATAGACTGAATTCATGTAATATAAACTACAGGTACGCATTGATATGCACTGGCAACGGCTGTGGTTGGAGATTGCGCTCATCAAGTATAGGTCGTTCAGGCGTATTTAAAATACGAGAATTTACTGAAAGCCATACTTGTCCTGAAGAGGAGAGACTGATTAGCGAACATAACGCAAGTTATGCAACAATAGGTGAGATAATTAAGGAGAAATTCAAAGATCCTAAGAGGGTATATACACCTAATAATATAATACAGGATATTAAGAATGATTATGGTATGGAACTTAATTACATGAAAGCTTGGAGATCAAAGGAGAGGGCACTAGAGCTATTAAGAGGGAACCCATCAAAATCATATAGTGTCTTGCCAAGTTATCTGTGTATGGTAGAAACCACAAATTCAGGTACTGTGACAAGACTGCCGAAAACCAATGATAATAGATTCAAATATGTTTACATATCATTGAGCGCATCAATACACAGCTGGAAATACTGCAGACCAATTGTAGTAGTAGATGGCTGTTTTATTTCAGATATTCATGGAGGCACTCTGATAGCTGCGTCAACCCAAGATGGAGAAGGTAATTTTCATACAGTTTATTACAATTGCTATCAATAATATTTACTGACATTCTTTACAAATTGCAATTATAGTACAGAAAAATAACTAAATATTATACATATTATAGGAAGCATCATACCTTTGGCATACGCAGTCGTCGACTCAGAAAATGACAAATCATGGGAATGGTTTTTTAAAACCTTCAGAGACACATATGGAGTCCGAGATGGAATGTGTATTGTATCAGATAGATGTGCAAGCATTTCACGTGCTTGTTAAACAATATATCCAGAGCTGCCACACTACATATGTGTTTATCATCTATGGAATAATATCAAAACAAAGTTTAAAATAAGCAGGAAAGAAATAGGAGAAATATTTTTCACCTTAGCCAAGGCATGCACAATTGAGGAATTTGCTCACTACATGAAGGAACTGGAGAAGATAGACAAAAGGGTGAAAAGATACCTGGCAGAAATTGGTTACCATAAATGGTCCCGTGCATACGCAGAGGCAAATAGAGCAGATATGATGACAAGCAACATTGCAGAGTGTATTAATGGACGAAATAAGCAGGCACGCTCACTGCCCATCGTGGAAATATTAGATGCAATGCGGGACATGGTCAGGAAATGGAACTGGAAAAATAAGAAAAAAGCTATAGGAACTTTCAAAGTCCTAACAAACAAAAATCAGAGTATATTCAAGGCTAACATGGAAGCTTCAAGAAGGATGACGGTATGAAAAATCAATACATCTATTTACAAAGATTCTGTTTTACAGTATATTATACAACTGATTTATGGTATATTTATACATACATAGGTCATACCTTCAAATGAATACATGTATGAGGTACATGATGGAGGAATAAAGCATGTAGTATGCCTTCACTATAAGACCTGTACATGTAGGAGATTCCAATTGGAGGAGATGCCATGGCCACACGCACAAGCAGTTATGAGATACAACAACATAGACGCTTATACATACTGCTCAACAATATGCACAAAAGACAACCTAGTGAAAACATACCAGCAACCTGTTTTCCCAATGCAAGACCAGAGTGCTTGGAATGTGCCTGATGAAATACTGTTCCAGGAAGTCCTACCACCAAAAGGGCGAACAAAGGCTGGCAGACCAAAAAAGAGAAGGATAAAAGCAGCATGGGAAGTAAGATGCAAATTAGCCTGTAGTCGATGTGGCAAAGAGGGACATAATAGGAAAACATGTCGAAATCCACCAATGATTTCTTAGAGTTTAGTACTGCATGTAACTAACAATATCTACTGCTTTATTGATACAATTTACATCAGTTTGTTTAATTAAGTAAGCCATTTATGGAATACCTTCCTATCCTCGAGAGTTTACAATTAAACCATTTTACATTAGATACACTAAAATGCAATACTATTGATAGACAAAAGCAAACGACTAATATCAAGTAAATTGATATATATCCAGTAGCAACTAAAAAAAAAGAGCTGTACAATATCAAATGTACATTGATCAGACTGTATGAGTGAGCAATACTAATATTCATTAGTAAAGAAATATTTCATTCACAGATGTTAGACTTCAAAGTAGTAATCAATATCAGCACCATACTAATATATACAGATAATACCAGTATTCTTGAGAAACTACTGCACCCAAAATAGATAATAATAATTATAAAACATAGATACATTACATGCAGAAGCTTTCAAATACCTGAGAAAAAATACTGCATACTGAACATGTCCAAATTAATATATACTATCTACCTTAATGTTTAACATCACTAACTTCAGCCATAATATTTGAGCAGTTTAACATTGCAAACTATGAATAAATATTAATAAGTGAATACCTATCAGTACAAACCTATAAGTTAAACAAATCAAACATAATATCAAACAAATAGTGGATCAACTTCCATTATTACTATGTCAAGTCAAAATATGCATCTAGAGTATTACACAGAAACATCATATTATTATAAAAGAGCCAATCTCTATAGCAAAAAGTAAAAGACGAAAATGTCCCTATAAGCCAAAAAAAAAAAAAAGAAGTAAAAGTTAGAAAAGATAAAATTTCCAATTGCAGTGAATCATATTATGTAATTTAAACAAGTCCATTTAACATTAATGAACAATAATATAAGACAGACTTTCTGACAATTTAATAAACCTTTGAACTACCAAAAATTTATTATGGTGCACATACTAAGAATCTTTACATTTTCCAAAGTGATTCTTGATTCATACGTTACTTTATCACTATATGATTATTGGATGTACTCTTCCCTTATAAATACAGATGCTGTAAAATCACTTGCATCCGATAAAGTACACACTGCGTGTTGTTTGAGTTTCCACCTATTGGCAACTAAATTCAAATATTCAAGTAGTGTATTTCTATTGTTGTATATTGATTGATCTAGACATCCGAGACAAATGTTGAAATTAAAGATGTATGTACTAGCTCGATTCTCTCCTGTCTATATGAGTTATGGCATTCCATGTAGATGCAAGGAGATAATTGAGCAATCAAAGAATTTTCAATATTGTCTAATGAAATTAGGTATTTTGAATTACTGGTTGTTTCTTATTTGATAGTATGAATTAACTGCGTTCTTTACAGATATGTATTTTTGTGATGATATATGTTAGTGTACTTTCAGCTGGAGGTCGTATTATCTTCGTTTCTTGATATGTATAGTATCATGCCTTTTTGGTTTTCGCAAGTTATCAAATTAGTATATGCTTCTTTTTGTGCATCCATCTATATAATTGATCTCAAAAGTGAATGCATAACTATGGCTGATATCGTATTTATTTAGTTTTAAGTCCTTAGTATATTGTGTCTATATAATCAATTATGGAGCTATGTTTATAATTTTAATAAAATTTATGAAAAATTGAATACTCAATAATAAAGGCTACACGCGCGATGCGCGTACCAAAAACTAGTACAATATAAAAGACACCTAAAGAAGTAAAAAATATGTACTGAAAAGCTCAAGTTAAATTCAATATTAATTACATATTAATAAATTAACATACATAAATAAAAGATGAAATCATTAAAACATAAAATAGAAAAAAATATACTTAAAACATTCACATTACCTTATAAATAAACCAGTACAGCATACACAACTAATCATATGCCATTAAAGACAATATCCAAATTGTTCAGTAGAAACCAAAATAAAACTATTAATAAAATGTTCAACGCGTATTACATAATGATAGGTTCATATCAACATAAACCACTACATATCAGATTTAATCTTCTACATCACTTTGCTGATTTGCCTCCTGCTTCTTGAGTCCATAATCCCACAACAGCGCTCCAAATCGCTTCCTAAAGCGCCTAATATTACAACCAGAAGGAGGCATCTCTCGTCCATGCATGAAATGCTCAGCAAATGTAAGAGCAAAGAGACCATAATCGTTGATAAAAGAAAATCATTAGTAATATTACCAACATTCAATATAACAAATAAATATATACATAACAGATAATGTAAGCAATACTTACGATTTGGGCACTCCAGTCATGTCATATATGTGTAAAATCTCCCACTTATCAGTTACAGCTTTGTCACCAAAAATGTATTCAGCAGGATTAAGATCATCCCTGATATCATAGAATCCAATGGCTGACAAGAATTGAGGAATCAAAATGGCATACGGCTCCACAGCTCTAATAAGTTCATCATCATAATAATAGTTGTCTAACTTTTGATCGTAGACATATATCACCCTGTGCTTAAATGAAATCCTACCAAGAATCCAATGCCAATCTTTAAACACTTTTATGGGCAGAAAAACATCATCAATCAAGGGCCATGGCATATTGCATCTCATAGACATACCCTTCATATAATCTGATATCAAATGATTCTCAGCAACAACAGAGAAAATTTTGTTATTTTTCAGATAAACCCTTGTAGATATACCTGATTGTTGAATCAAACAAGCAATCAGTCGTCGTAAAACGACCCTGAACTACTAGATCATTCTTGGCCATTTTCTGCAGGTAATATAGAACAACATCAATGTGCTAGAATATGAGAAAAAAATATTATTATTCCAAACATACAAATAATATAAAACAGCAGTGCATAATTAAATAGCTACCGTTTCTTGAAGAGGATTGTCCGCAGAATATAGAGTATAAAACCAATCTTTAGATGAAACAACACAAACTTCCCAAAGTCAAATCTAGGCCTCAGAATATTAGCAGTAAAATGGTATGGAGGCTCCCTGTGAATAATAGAAATATTTAATAACATGATTAATATCAATTATAATTATAAATAGAATTTCATAAAACAGTGCCAATAGTGATATTACCTTGTCTTCATCAACCTATTTTTGATCCAGGTAGAATAGCTCGCTGAAAGCTTTACATCAACTCGACGCCAAGGTTTGCTAACAAATGGATGCTTCGTAGAGAATTTTGAATTCAAAGCAATATTCTTGCTACTAACAGAAGATCCAGAACTAAATACCAAACGTGACCTATGTGGCCGAACAGACTTCTGCATACACACTGCTTTATGACTAATGCCCATCCTTTCCTTGATTTTAACTTCCTCAGGAACAACCTCTTGCAAGGTTTCAAAATCCTTCTCAGAAAATGCATTAATATCACGAAACAGACTGTTTAATTCACCATCTTCACTAATATTCACTTGTCCAATATTAGGAACTACATTAAATAGAGCATTGGATAAAATTAAATAATAGTACAGTAATCAATTCAATACTCAACAAATATTATCAATATCACATTTTTAAAAGCAAACACATGTAACAAATAAAATGATACATTTAAGTTCATTAATACCAACATATTAATAGAACATATATATATATACAATACCTGCAGAATCACCTTCAATAACATTTGAAAAAACAGAATGAGCCTTTCCAGCTTTACCATTATAGCCACCTCCAGCTTCAGATCCTATTTCTTTATAAATAACCAAAGCTGCCAGTTCAAAAGAATATTATTAAATTACATCAGATGATAATAAAGAAAAATCACATAAAGAGACAGTACAAATATAGTAAATTGATACACAACTGAATAACTGGAATATACATGACACTTACCAAATTTTTCCACATCATGACCATCCTCAGAAATAACAGAGTTGCTGCCTTCCACTGATGGTGCAATATTTTTACCATATATTTCAGCTTCTTCTTGAGTATCAAATAACCTAAAATTGGGAAATCCACCAGGAGCTTGCTCCATAACCACATCAACAGCTGCTTAAAAAACAGACACAAACATTGTATTAAAAACAAACACTAACAAGTTCGGATGCACACGAGGATAATATTTACATATTAACTGTAAATACTAACAATTTTGCACGGGTTTTCGCGCTGCAGCTTCTTTCAACCTACTCTCAACAATACCATCTATAATATTAAATTCCTCAGTGCTTATTGAATCAAGACCCTGACCTTCTTCATTTAGAACCACAAAACAAAAATAACAACATAATATTAAACATCTGTTAATATATGTACAATAAAAATAATAAACAACAGAAAAGCAACACAACAGTCACAGTAAGTAATATCACAAAAACCATATCTAACCAATATTATTAGAACCACTCGCTCCATTGAAACATTCCGCTAACAAAGTATCCCCCGCTGATTCACAACTCAATTGTTTATCATTAGTAGACACTGCTGTTCCTACAACAACAAAAAAAGAAATTAATATAATACAGTTCAATAAATTTAAAATATCAACTCAAAGCTAATATACACTAAATTAAAAAATACTTCGATTCACCTTTACGCTTTGCAGACTCTTGAAGTCTTTTCTCAACAAGATCATCAATTATATTAAGGTCCTGAATGGACAAAGATTCAACACCTGTATTTTCTAGAATTTTTTTTTCCAAAATAACAAATGAGATAGTAAAATTCTAACAATAAATAAAAATACAATCAATAAATAACATGTAACACTGTGCAAAATCACTGATTCTATATACCAATTACAGTTCTGTCACAGATAGCAATATTCTGCAATGTAGCTCCATCAACCACCATATGTGAATTCTGTAATACATCAACTTTACAACACATATTGCCAACACCTGAATCCATAATGAACAGAAAGTACATACAAAAACATAGATTTAATTATCTTATTAAAAACAGAACTACTAAATCAAAACTTAATTCTAATAAAACAACACATACATAAAATTACCACTAGAAGCTTTACGTTTTGTAGATTCCTGCAGTTTTTCGCTGGACACTCTCATCAATAATATTTAGTTCCTGAGAAGATATTGATACAATACCTACACCATCTACCTCTTGATTTGCCACATCATCAAACTCAAGTCTTCTAGGTACTGATAAAAATAAACACAATAAAACAATCCACCATATCTTCCACAGATTGAAGACATCTAATAAAACAAATAGGCATTAATATTGAAACAATAATTACTGGAAATCATCATAAATAATAAACTTACCAATCGCATTTACATCACCACAACCATCATTCAACAATACATCTACATCTTCCTCCATATTAGACTTATCCAAAGATGCAGCACTATCACCAACAGAAGTACCTGCAGATTAAAAATAAGTAAACAAAAATAATACTTATTGATACTAAAACATAGCCAAAAAAATACAATCCATAACCAAAAAAAAAATTTAAATACAATAACCATATGAAATACAAACCTAAAACAGATTTATCACAGGCAGTCAGTGTAGGCGTACTATCAATGACAGCATTGTTAACCTCATCAGGAGCAACATCATGATCAGATCCAAAACCACCAAAGCTGAAATTACCATCAGTGCCTGCAGCCTAAACATCATAAAATTATAAATCAATTAAACATCACAACAAACCAAATAACGACAACATATAAGATATTGAAACAGTAATATCTACCTGTACAGAAAACTTTGTATCAATCTTCTTTGAAATTATATCCAACTCCTTGAAAAATCTATCAGCACTAGCCACCAAAAAATCTTTCAACCCATCAACAGCAAGGTTATATTTCTGAATATCTTGCTTCATATCAACCTGATTTTGTTTTAAAAAAACAATTTCTTTAATGAACTCAGCTTTCGTCACAAACAGATCATTATCACGCGATGACGGCCCAGCTAAATTTACTGTAGGGCTATCATCATCACTATGACATAAAATATCATCATCAAAATTGATTTCTCTAACTTCAGGCAGATTCAAAGCCTCAAGTTCACAGTCAGTAGGAGTAATATTTTGCACCACCATCTACATTAAAATTAATATACATTAAAACAGTTAATATCTATAAACACAACTATAAGCGCACATTAATGAATATCATAAAAACTAAATCATCAAGATCAATTACCTTGTCACCAGATAATGAAAAAAAACACTTCTGAACCTCATTGAACGAAAGATGTCTGGTAACCTCCCAATTCAAAATCCTAGGAACCTTATTTCCAACACGATTAGCAAGCTTTCCATTAACAGTAGGACAACACTCAAAAAACCATACCAACAAGGCATATGGCATCCCTGCAAATCTGTAAGACGACTTCCACACACAAACCTTGTTATGCAAAGAATCAATCGTTGCATGAAAAATCTTATAACCCCATGGATATGATTCCCATTCACCTGACTCAACAATATCAAAGTGGTCAGAATCAATATAATGAGGAGTCGTTTCACTATTCTTAGTGAAATAGAGAAAAGTATTGATAAGATACAAGGCAGATATTTTAATTGCGTCATCATCATTGTCCCACATTTTGTTTTTAAAACATTCATCCAAAGCAGATTTGCTAACCTTCTCTACACCACCAAAATACTTCATCACAAGTCGATTTCCATCCTTGAATCTATAGTCTTTCATAAAATCACCAACACATTTTAGACCAGTAACAATAGCAAATTCTTTCAAACTAAATTTAATTTTTTGGTTATTGACAATAAAGAACAATGCATCATCACTTGGACGTACTACTTCTCTAAACAACAATGAAACTAAAACCTGATTTTGAACATGAAACGCAGGCAATTCAATAAAATGACCAAAACAAGTTGCTTTAAACCTCTCATATAAACCACCACATAACCTTTGTTTTAACTCAGCGCATATTTCCTTGTTGCAGTGCACATTAATTGGCATGTTACCAAAGTTTTCTTTTGAGTGTAAAATTCCCACATCTGACAAAATAAAATAAATCAAATAAAAACATACATACATATATATATATATATATATATATATATATATATATATATATATATATATATATATGTATATATATATTGAATCAAGAAACCATAACATATTACACCTTAACTAGAACAAAACAACATACATAGTTCTGAAAATGTAACATAAATAAAAATAAAAATACCAAACTATAAATAACAATCACTATAATATATAAACACCATATTTAACACCATTTTTAAAATATAAATTTTGAAAACATATCACATAAATACGAGTAAATCTACAAAATATGAGATAACTATGTAAAAAGTACTAATAACAAAAGAACACATATTAACATAAAAATAAATATAAAAAGTTAATTAATTATAATAATAAAGTAAACAAACATGCAAACTAAAACGAATACGAATTCACCCTAACTAGAATAAGACAGCATGAATAATTCTAAAAATGTAACAGAATAAAATAAAATAACCATCCCTACAAATAACAATCAATAACATAATATATAACACACATATTTAACACCCATATATAACCGCTATATACTGAAAATATATCACATAAAAAAGAGAATATCTCAAAAAAAGAAATTACTATGTAAAATGAAAAAATAATAAAAAGAAACACATATTAACATCAAAATCAAATCCAACAAAATCATAATTATAATAATAAAGATAAACATACATGCAAACTAAAAATCAATAAAATGCACATATTGAAATAATACAGCAAATACCTTCAAAACCGGACCATCATTTAAATCAGGATCAAAATCGAATTTTGCAACATTAGCATTTCTTCTAACCTTCTTTTTATACATATTATCTGGACCTTCAACCTCAACAACGTCTGAATCAAATTTAACAACCCGACTACTCTTATCAGAAACCTTTCTTTTTTGGTTGCATGCAGCCTTAGATCGAGTAATTCTCGAAGTAATAGAAGACGCATGCAACGGCATAAACTCACTAAAATCACCATCTTCAGAACTTTTCTGACCTTGCAATAAAACTTTGTCACCGGAACGACGACATTTCTTGGATATCATTTGTTATGTAAATATGAAAATAGTATAGAATTTTCTAAGAAGAGAGTAAGATGAATAATGGAAAAGAACAGTAAAACTAGCAGCTTTTATCGAAGGAAAAGAATGAGAAAAGTTACTTCAGGAGAAGATGTAAAGTTAAGCAATAAACTGACCAGTTACGTAAGGAAGTGTATATGAAAAGGCGGAACAAATTCATTACAATTAGCACACGTCCCCTAGAAAAGCGGAATGGATCAGTTGCAACTAATGATATTCCCTATATTTATGGCGCATTAACAAAATACTAACGTTCAAAATCCATAATTAAATGGATAACTGACGATTAAAACGTATCACATACCCATTAATTTTTAACAAATATTCATTTAAAAATTGCATTCGAAAATTAGTAATATTAATAAAAATTATATATAAAAATATTCTTTTGGCCATCAAAGAAATTCACAAATAAGGGGGGTTACAAATAGTAATTACTTTCAATAAGTGTTTATCTGGGGTAAAAATTCCTATTTTAAAACGAAGAGATACAATTCAGAATTTTCATAGGCAAATGCCACGAGGAGACACAATTTAGAATTTTCGCAGTTAAAACTGTAGCAAATGTCTTACTATTTATAGATCATGGAATGAGAGGAATAAAGAGGTGCCAAGGTGGGTTATTCACGAGCCAAAAAATATTTGTCGGTTCAATAAATTAATCAATCAATCAAATTATTTGACAGAATTCGAATTCGAGCTGAGTGACGACGACAAAAACGCAAGGTTCACCTACTTCTCAAACTTTTTTTTATGAGAATGTAGTAGTGGCTTTCCATTCAGAGCCAACAAATAACTTTCTATCCATCGGTGAAAAATAAATTTTCTTTTCATTTTCCATTTACCTCATACAAAGTCTCAATAATTTTCTCGACGTCTAGCCAACTAAATCTAGTAAATCACAACAATTTTCTCAGACGTCTAGCCAACTAAATCCAGTTGTTGGATGATAAACTCCTATGCGTAATGGGCGTATTGTGTGGCTAACTAGTTTAGTGAAGATGTGTGTTAGAAATTATATTTCTAAGAAAGAAGAGGACAAATGACTGTGTCTATTCTATACTCTGAGTATACAAGGAGTTGAGAAGGTAATGTTGAATTGAGAGCAATTGAGCTATGGTGATTGCAAACCCTAGATCGAGCTAAGAAGGAGGAAAAGGGAAAACAGTTTTAGAGAGAAGATATTGCATTGCTTGATGAGCAAGTTGAAAATATATGTTGTGTGTATTACAACCTACAATCTACTATTTATAATTGGAACTAACTTCCACTAAAATATCTAAGCTCAACTAACTAACTAATCTACTAACCACTTGTAATCGACTTAACTAACTATGCACTAATCACAGTTAACTTACTAACTACAGCTAACAGTATTACTTAAGTTACATTATCACTCTCAATACTCCCCCTCAAGCTGGAGGGTGCGAAGATATTGAGCATTCCCAGCTTGGACATCAAATAATCGTGCTGAGGTCCTACCAAAGCCTTGGTCAAGAAATCTGCTTGCTGATCCTTTGAGCAAATATGCAGTGTCTTCACTAGGCCCCTCAGGATCTTCTCTCTTATGAAATGACAATCGATCTCAATATGTTTTGTCCTCTCATGGAACACTGGGTTTGCAGCTATTTGCAAAGTAGATTTGCTATCACAAAACAAATCCTCAGGCAACCTTATTCTAGCTCCAAGCTCCCTGTATAACCCTATCATCCATATCAATTCTGCAACAACGCTGGCCATACTTCTATACTCTGCTTCAGCAGAGCTCCTAGAGACTGTACTTTGTTTCTTTGACTTCCAGGATATGAGTGAATCACCATGTTTGATAAGAAAACCTATTACTGACCTCCTTGTATTGGGACAAGATGCCCAATCAGCATCACAGTATGTTGTGATAATGTCATCAGATCTGCTGCTCATTAGTATTCCCAAACATGGATCCTTCTTGATGTATCTCACAATCCTTAATGCTGCCTCCCAATGTGATCTTTTTGGCTGCTGCATGAACTGGCTCAAGGTATGTACAGCATATGCAATATCCACTCTAGTTAGTGTTAAATACATCAGCTTCCCAATAAGTCTCTAGTACTGTCCCTTGTCTTCCAGCACTTCATCACATTCTGTTCCTATGATGTTATCTAATTCTATTGTTGTAAATTTCTGATTACAGTCTAATGGTGTTGCTGTTATCTTTGACTTGCTCATCCCCAAGTCTGCTATCAATTCTAACACATACTTCCTCTGGTTCATAAGTATCCCTCTGCTTGATCTACTAAACTCAATCCCCAAAAAATATTTCAACTCCCCAAGGTCTTTTATTTTGAAATCTTGTTGTAATTTCTGCTTTGTCCACTCTATCAGCTTTAAGTTATTCCCTGTTATCAACATCTCATTCACATACACAAATACCATCACTATGTCAGCTCCCCTTTTCTTGGTAAAGAGTGAGTAGTCTAAACTACTTTGAGAGAAGCCTTGTCTGATTAGTGACGCAGTAAGTTTCAGGTTCCATTGTCTACTTGCTTGCTTCAGCCCATGTAGGAATTTGACAAGCCTACAAACTAGTCCCTTTTTCTCCCCTGGCTTGCAAAGCTCTCTGGAAGCTTCATATAGACTTCATCATATAGATCTCCCTGTAAAAAAACATTGTACACATCCATTTGATGAAAGTGCCAACCAGATGAAGCGGCAACAGAAAGCACCACTCTCACAGTGACAATCTTCACGACAGGATAAAAAGTCTCGTGGTAGTCAAGACCAGCTTGCTGAGAATAGCCTTTGGCCACTAATCTGGCCTTGAACCTCTCAATGGATCCATCTGCTTTATATTTCACTTTGTATACCCATTTGCAGCCAATGGGAATCTTCCCTGGTGGTAGCTGAACTAGCTCCCAGGTGTGGCTGTCTTCTAAGGCTTTGATCTCTATCTGCATTGCCTCTATCCACCTTGGATCTTTGGAGGCCTCAAAAAATGTCTGTGGTTTTACAACAGCTGTGGAGGCCTGCAGATAGTGTCTGTAAGCAGTACTGAGATTGACATAATCTAAGAAGTTGCAAATAGAGTGAGAACTGGCATCATCAGTATGTACAGAAGCTGTGATAAAGTCAGTCATCCAGGCAGGATTTTTCCTTGCTCTGCTAGACTTCCTTTTAGGCTGTGATAAAGGTGCTGGAGGCTGAATGACCTGGTCCCCCATAGGAACAGGTTCTAGGTCAGTATGTTGTATAGCTGCAGGTGACTCTGATGTGTCATTCAATGGGGATAAAGATGCCTCATCTGCTGGTGCTAACTCAAGGTCCACTGGATCTGGAAATTCAGCTGGAGGCACAGTTGGAGGATCATTCTGAACATCAAAACTGTCCTCAGTATTGGAACTGATATCTGTCTACAAGAAAAAAGGATGAAAAACCTGCCTTCTCATCATGAATGGAAATAGGTCTTCCTTAAAGATAACATCCTTGTTGACAAAGAATGACCTGGTATGCAGATCATATAGGATGTAGCCTTTAGTGGTTTGAGAATAGCCCATCATTACTGCTGGTATGGCCCTAGGCTCAAACTTGTCATGAATATTTGGTCTCTTTGCAAAGCACAAATAGCCTATCACCCTTAGGTGCTGTAAGGATGGTTTCTTCTTGTGGAATACTTCATAAGGACTCTTGCCACCAAGTACTCAAGAGGGCATTCTGTTGATCAGGTAGGTTGCAACCATGACACAGTGTCCCCAAAATTTAAGAGGAATACTACCTTGGAATCTGATTGCTCTTGCCAGTTCTAAAATGTGTTTGTGTTTCCTCTCAGCTACTCCATTTTGCTGAGGGGTATACACACAAGTTGTTTGATGCACAATGCCTTGATCTTGAAAAAATCTTCTGCAGTTTGTGCTAGTGAATTCTCCACCATTGTCTGTTCCAATGATCCTAACATTACTAGCAAATTGAGTTTGTATCATTGTCAAAAAATCCTTGATTACCACAGGTACATCAGATTTATATTTCAGCGAAAACAACCATGTTATTCTACTGTGATCATCAACAACAGTAAGAAAGTATTTATTTCCATCATATGTATCAACATTGTATGGTCCCCATACATCCAGATGCAACAAATGAAAAACAACTTTAGCTCTAGTAGTACTCTTAGGAAAAGGCAACCTTGTATGTCTTGCTAGGGGGCACACAATGCAATTTTCTACATTACTATTTTTATACTCACTGTAGGTCAAATCAAACATTTGTTTCATGGTTCCAACTGATGCATGAGCCAGCCTCTTATGCCACAGTACAATGTCCAGTTTCTCTTTATTTGTTGCATTAAGAACTCTATCCTCTGTCTTGTTTTTTCTCCAATTCTGAGATAACAAGTATAATCCATCATTTTCCTTACCAATCTGCTTCACCTTCTCACTGCAAAGGTCCTGAAATATGCAGAATTCAGGGAAGAAAGTGACTGAACAATGTTGCTCTTTAGCCAACTTAGATACTGACAACAGATTATATTTAAAGTCAGGGAAATAGAGTACATTGTCCACCATCCCTTTATCACCTATTTGGCATGATCCTACATGTGTCACATGAGTAACACCTCCATTTGGCATGTGTACCCTTTACATCCAGGATCCTTCACTTCTACTTCTTTTCTCATTAAGCTTAGATCAGATATCATATGATTAGTTGCCCCAGTATCTATGATCCATTCAGTTGAGTTGCTATCTACTAAAAAAGCATTAATTGTACCTGCCATGTTAGCTGAAGATGATTCTTGCATGTTGCTCTTCCCTAACAACTTGAGGATTTGATCATATTGCTCATTTGTCAAGTAAGGTCCTCTCACTTGCTCAGGTTCCATCCTTTTACCTTCATTTCCTGTGTGGTTATCATCACTAACATCATTCCTGTCAATGTCATAGGAGTGATGAGTAGCATTATTGTTGACACCCAATTTTGTCCCGAAAATTTTAATTAATGTTAATTATCTAAATAAAAGTCAATTTCAAAATTTTAAGGGTGAATTAATGAAATTTGGAAGAAAGGCTAAGTTTCGCAAATCATAGCTCAATATCAGGCTATCCGTGCATCCCCTTCAATTTCCAATTAACCTAAGAAAGGGTTAATCTTATTACTATATCTTAAATTCAGCCTAGATATGCAACATCCCTATTTTAATTCAATTTAACTTAAAAGGGGCTAAATGTACAAGCCCATGCCATTCCAGCCTATCCTGTGCAAACAATACATATATGCATACACCCATTTCAGTCCCCAATTACCCGACCCAAATCCCATTTCCCTCAACCCGCTGAAGCCCTAATCTCCCCGATCCCCTCTTCTGATTCCCTCCAAATCTCAATCCTCATCACACAACACGCCAAAATTATAGTACTCTCTGGCCCCCCACGTTCCCTCTCTACTTTTTCGTACAAATTCAATCAATCTCGATCGTCCGTTTTGAACGATAATATCATCCGAGCCATAAATCAATTCAAACGGCAATTTTCCCTTGAAAATCAGGGTGAAATTAGTATAATCCAAGAGGATTATACTATTTTGACCCTGGTTTCAAAAGGGAAAAGCAAAAGGAGGAGGGTTAAATTCGATCTTTTCTAATGGGAGCATAACCCTAGCATTTCAGGTATAAAATTTTATTTTTGTTCATTTTAGAGTAGGTTTTTGATAGGAAAAAAAAAGGGCAGAACATAAGCATTTTTTTTCTTAGTTTAATTTTTTCTCAAAAAATACATATAGTGTTACTGTTTCCTGTTTTGTTCCTGGCATTCGTCTTCTGTTATCGATTAATTATCTGTGTCGTCACTGCACTATTTGAGTCATCGACCTCGTTTGAGTCTTTGCATTTGTTCGAGTCATTTTCTTCGGATCCTCGCTTCAGTTCGCTGCTCCCAAAGAGGTAATAACCTCGCCTAAATCTCATTTTATGATGTATTTGTGTTTGTGAGTTTATTTACAGTCATTAGGGTCACCTCTGTTATTAAGAGATTTACATGTGCGTAAGTATGAAATGATTGTACGCTGTTTAGAAGATGAAACATGAAGTGTTTCATGTGTCTTTGAAACTGATTGTTAATCCCTGAAAGACTATAAAATGGTTGCACCTTGAGTTCGAAATGTGTAAAGTATGTAACTTTATTATGTCTAGTTGAAGGTTCTTGTTTTATTTTGCTTTGTCTGGATATTTTCTGATTGCAGGTGGTGCAGGAACCTTGGTTCTTGCACTAGTAGTTTGTTTAGAATTCCAAGAGGGTGTTTTGTGGATATTAGCAGTTTTAGGTGGTGTAGGTGGCAGTGAGGTTTGGTAGGTTTTTTGGAGGAGATCTTGGTGGTTTGGAGTTTGTTTCTGGTGGCTTAGGTCTAGCTTGTGAGGGCTGTTTAGGAGGGCTTGTTCAGGGAGTATAGGGGTACAGTTTGAATGGAAGATAGCAGGTGGTGTTGAGGGTCTGTTATAGTTGTTTCTGCAATTCAAGGAGTGAAAAGGGGGCAGTAGCAGCTTATTAAGAGCTGACTTGAAGGGTCTGTTATGGTGTTTGGAAAGTCAGGGGTGTGTCTGAGGGAGTAGAGGAGGTATGTATGTATGTAGAGGATGTGTGTGAGCTTGAAGGTTTATGCAGAGTGTTTTGAGGTGGCAGTGAGTGCATAGCTTATTGTCTGGGCTTGTTATAGGAAAAGAATAGGAGCTTCAGTTGCTGGTTCCTGTTGTTGATGTAGGATTTGTAATAGTCAAGGTCTGGAGAGTTTGTTAGGGGTTCTGTGAGTTGTCAGGTGTTGTTGGAAGATGCTAAGTTAGCATCAGGTTTATGAGTGGTTGATCAATGAGGATGAGTTTCCAGGTGAATGTGCAAGCTTTGGGGAAATGGTGATGAAGGCAGTGAGGGTGTTCTGGTGGTGGAGTATGTTCAGGGGTTTTGCAAAGGTGTTAGTTGAGGTTGCTTCTGATTATGGCTTGTCCAGGTGAGGCAGCAGGACTATGAAAAGGTGATTTCCAGTTGTATTTTGGTTCAGGTGCTGTTGGGTTGGCTATAGGGCCTGTTAAGCTAGTCCAGTTTCTATTTCATGTTTTGAGGAAGTTTGTGAGGAGGTCTAAGGTCCATAGTCTTGTTTAGAGGTTGGTATTTGTGTGTTATGTGAGCATGTAGAGGATGTTACAGATTAGAGGTGATAGGAAGTTGGTTAGAGGTGTTCAAATATGTCTGGTAAGGTTCAGGGAGGCTGTAGTAAGTAGAGGAGTAGTGCAGGGGCTGTTTCGTTGTTGAAATGAATAGCCTGTATAAGGATGTCAAGGAATAAGAGAGGCTGTGATGTTTCATTAGTTGCTTCTGGAAGTGTTCAGGTGTTCAGGGGTTGATGTGTATTTGGTTGTTAAGAAAGGGCATATGCAGAGTGTAGGAGTGTTTATGGTTCTGTTATAGGTGGTCTGTATGTGAGCGAGGGAGTATGATGATGATGCTGTAGTAAGTGGTTTAGGGAGTTCTTGTTTCAGTATAGGAAGTAAAGAGTGGCTGGTCCTGTTTCTGTTAATAGATTTCAAGCTGTCTTGATCAAGGTTTAGTGTTTCATTTGCCTGTTAAAATGAGTTTCGTTCAAGTTTTCTATATTTGAGCTCGCTTAACTTCTACATTTGAGCTTGCCTGACTGTTCTTTTACTGAAAGTATGAAAATCTGCTTTAGTGCATTACAATTTTGAGTTGGTGCTAATCCTTCTCTCCTTATTTCTTTGGCATGAAATCTCTTGGGATCGAGTTGGTCAAAAACTCAAAATGGGATGGCATACATTTGGAAGTTATTTGATCCGCTCCGCATTTTCGGGACTTGATATCCCCGAAAATGTAAAAGAAAGAAAAAATGAAAATCACAAAGTCCAAGGCTCAATGATTGAGTTTGCGCTTCCGGGTTCTATCATCTAAACTCCATCCTTTCCCCCTCCCTTAGAAAATACATGTTGTATAGGACTTCCCCATAGACCGGATTAGGAGCCCTGTAGGATAGAAATGATATTTAAATTGTGAATAATTATTGTAAATTACTTAAATTATTTTTATACGAATGCTTTGTATCATTTCTTTGCGAATCGTCAATTAATTTATGGATGTTTATAATCATTTGTCAATTAATGAGTGCAAATAAAATTCGATTAAAATCGTACCTTCGTCGTAATTTGCATTTGAATTATTTATTTATTGATTATAATAATATTCAATTATTTATTTATTTAATCTAATTTATTTAGTTAATCAATTAAATTTTAATCACTTATTTATTTATTTACTTAATCTACTTTATTTAATTTCAATTAACCATTTATTTAATTAATTAATTAAATATTTATTTATTTATTTATTTAATCAATTATTATTCATTTACTCCTTTATTTAATTAAAATTGATAAGTATTCATTTATTTAATTAAGTTACTTATTTGCTCATTTATTTATCTATTTATTCAATCAATTAATTAATCCTTTATTATTATCCAATTATTTATCTAGTTTGTTTTATTTATTTATCTAACTTCATTTAACCTTTACTTATTCTATTAATTAATCAATTGATCATTATTTCATTATCCATTTAATTAATCTTAAATTGGGTCATTTATTTATCTAAGTATCAGCATAATTAAAATCTTATCTTATTTATATTATTCATATTATCCTTGTATAAAATTAACTTTATATACTTATTATCCTTAACAAATTCGTGAAAACCGCCGGATTAACCGCATTTAGCGGATTTTCGAAAGTGCTCCCGCTAGGGTCTTCTTTCGAATTTAATAGAACCACTTACCTAAGAATCTCTGATTTTAATAATTTCCTTTTAAATAAGGAATAAAATTGCACTCTTTAATTAGCTTAGGTTCCTAATAATCCTTAAATTAGGTGGCGACTCCAAAGAAAGCCTTTTGGAGTCCCACTTTGTTGAAATTACATCCCGATGCATACTTGTGTGCATTTTTTTTCGGGAGGGTTCAACAATTATTACCATAATTTTTCTTGCCCTTTTGATCCTCTTGGTACCTCTTAACTTTAAAACAATTTTTCCTATTATGACCTTTGATTCTACAGAAATCACAATATCGATTGTCTTTAAGTTTCCAGCAGTTCTCACGAGTATGTCCCTTGATTTTACAGTGATCACAGTACTTATTATAGTTTTGTTTTTGTCTCTGATAATTTCCCTCTCTGTTTGACATGAAGGCTGTAACTTCCTGATTCTCAGGTGCAAAAAAATTGTTCACCATGTTTCTCTGCTTCCCTTTCCATAAGCATGGAGTATGCACGGTTAACAGTTGGTATTGGATCCAACATCAGCACCTGTGCCCTAGATTGTTCATATGTTTCATTCAAACCCATCAAGAATTGCAATAATTTTTGCCTCTGCGTAAATTCACCAAACGCTCTTGACTTCTCACAGTCACATCCAGGAATTGGTGCCAAACAATCAAATTCATCTAGCAACAATTTTAGTTTTGAAAAATACATTGATATTGTGCTAGTGCGGGTAGTGCCCTGCTTCATTGTGGCTATTTCTTTATGAAGTTGAAATATTCTGGAACCGTTTACCTTATCAAAACGTTCCTTCAGGTCATTCTACATTGAATACGCATTCGACGAGTACACAATTCCACTAATCAATTCCTTGGACACACAGTTCATTATCCATGATAAAACGATTGCATTGCACCTCTCCCATAAATCCGCCAGATTTGGTCCATAATGTTCCTTCTTACATGTGACATTAATGAGCCCTAGCTTGTTTCTCCCTAAGATTGCTATCTTCATTGCCCGGCTCCAGACAGAATAGTTCTCTGAACCAGTCAGTTGTAGAGAAATCAATATTGCTCCTGAAATATCTGATGAATGAAGGTATAATAGATGATTATGACTCAAATTTTCTGGTGTTTCATTTTGATTCATTCGTACGACATTGCTATTTCCAATGTCCGCCATTTTTGTACTTTCAAAGCTTAAAAAAAACTGTAAATTTCCTTTGTAAATCTGTTCCCTTATGCTTAATTCCTCTTGACACAGTGCGACTCTACTTCAATTGACAAACCTGCTCTGATACCATGTTGAATTGAGAGTAATTGAGCTATGGTGATTGCAAACCCTAGATCGAGCTAAGAAGGAGGAAAGGGGAAAACAGTTTTAGAGAGAAAATATTGCATTGCTTGACGAGCAAGCTGAAAATATATGTTGTGTTTATTACGATCTGCAATCTACTATTTATAATTGGAACTAACTTCCACTAAAATATCTAAGCCCAATGATGTTTGGCATTTTATGCCTATATTTCCTCACGTCTGGATACTTTATATGCACGTTTTCTAGTTGATGAATGCGATTTTGCATTGATTTTATGTCGTATGTGTGTAGGTTGTTATGAATTGAAATTGGAGCTTTAAAGAGCATGATCGAGCAAGAAAAGATTGGATTTGGATTGAGAATTGGATCGAACATACGAAGGCACAACGCGACGCGAGCTGCAGACGAAGGAAGCAGGAATTTGGCCTGGCGCTATAGGTGGCGCAGGGCGCCCCCAAAAGCGCCCAGCCTTCTGGCGCGGTTACTGGCGCGGGGCGCCCCAAAAGCGCCCAAGTTTCGACGGGTTCTGCCTGGATTGGCGCGTTCGGGGGCGCGGGGCGCCAGCTACAGCGCCCCTGGAGCATTTTTGGACTTCCTATTTCGTCTAGGCTTAGGTGTAACTTATTACTAGGCCTTTGTAAACCCTATAAATACTCTTTTACTTAGTTTTTCATAGGAGTTCAGACTTTGGAGCAAGTTTTGGAGGAGAGGGGAGGATCCCTAGATGTCTTCTAACAAGTTCTTTCTCTCTTTCTCTTATTCTTCTCTTTAATTCTATAGTTTATATCGTTCTAGGGTTAGAGTATTTCATGAAGGTTGATGTTTGAAGATTGAATTCCATTAATTAAATCCCATAACGGATTGCTTATTCTTTCTTGATTTCACATGTGTAATTGTCAGGGCCCGATTATTACGCATTATCTATGGTTTTTAGAATGAACTCGAAAGAGGGAATTTAATTACGTAATAAGAAAGAATAGGAATAGTTTGTGAACCCGGGCATCGGGGAACCAATTTGTGAGTAGGATAGACATATACTTGCTCGCCTAGTTTAACTAATTACAGAATTCGTTAATGCGTGCACGTGATTCAACCCATAGACATATAGAGATTGAAGTAGCCTGCATAGACTGTGAAGAATCGAAAGGTTTTCACAAGTACATTTATTCTGTTAGTTAGTAATCCGAGATTTGAGAAGTGGAATCAATTGGAAAACTCAATTGGATTGTTCGTAACTCTGACCCTGGACCGTCTCCTTATTACTGATAACAACCAAGTTTTGCTCCATTGTTTGAATTCACTTCTACCATCTTAATTACTGTTCTCTGGTTACTAAAACTCTCACTATTGGAAAAGATTCCTGAATAGTTTTTAGAAATTGTTTGTTAAGTGTCAGTCTGAATAATCCTCGTGAGAACGATACTCGATTTATCACTTTATTACTTGTCGACCACGTATACTTGCGTGTGCGTTTGGGAGCAACAAGTTTTTGGCGCCGTTTCCGGGGACTAAATAATTGACTGATTTCTTTTTGAACGATTACTTATTTTCTATTCTGGTTTAATTTTTGTTTAGTTTAGTATTGTGTTACTTGTCTTATCATGGCATCTTTTAATGAAAATTGGTCGAGTGGTTGTAATTCTAATTTTGATGAACTCTGTCTACTTTGCAGAGGAACCCACTTGTGGGAAAATTGTCCAACTCTTTCAACCCTACGAGACTGGTTATGTGAATTTTCTACCACCTTTGATTGAAATTTTTGTAAATTATGTGGTGGTCGTTGGAATGATTGTCCTAAGTGTCCTGCTCCTTTCCCCAATAATTTTTGTGATGATTCTAATGATGTTTGTGAGTTTGACAAAAGCGATAAAGTGCAGGTTGTTAGCGAAACTTAGCTAATGGAGCAAGCCAAACTCTTAGAAGCTTATGGGGATTGCAGGAGTGAACTTATAAATATGACGAGGCAATTTATAGAAGAAAGGGTTGTGCTTAGGCATAGGGGGCGGGCATAAATTTCGAAAACCGAAAAACCGAACCGAACCAAATTAATTTGGTTTTTCGGTTTCGGAATTTCGAATTTTCGGAATACTATTCGGTGTAAAAATTCGGTATTTCGGTTCGGAATTCGGTTTTGAGGTGTCAAATTCCGAAATACCGAAATTCTGAATTTTTTATAGTGTATATATTTAAATATATACATAATACAATTCTAATTACTAAACCAAACCCAAGTCCAATTCTTTCTTAGCCCAAATAGCAAATATACTTTATTCACACTTCTTTCTTCCTTATTCTACATTGAAGAGGTTAAGTTGCAACTTCTTGTCGTTATTTTTGTAAGTTCTCTATCTGTATTATAACCATATGAATAAATACTTTGTGATATAATTAATTCTAATTGTAGAAATCACTTTGTTTGAAGGCAGGATTGTATTAAAATGTTACGACCTTGGCCTGCCATACTCTTCAATAAAATGTTGTAAGTAGATGCCAGAAATTGATACGCTTATAAATTTCTATCATTGACAGAGTTAATAATATTATTGAACATTGTTTCTTTTTCATGCTATCATGTTGTGGGTTGTGGTCCTTAAAAGCATGTTGAAAGCTTATTAAGGTTGAACAACATTAGGAGTTGGTACAATGGCACTTCGCCACTTACTATAAAATTTGGTTTTGCAAAAATGCTATTAATAGAACGACATAAAATTGAAATAAAAACCGAATTATAAAACCGAAACCGTACCGAAAAAACCGAACCGAACTACATAATTCCGAACCGAACCGAATAAATTTTAGTTTGGTATTTGGTATTGACATTTAGGTACCAAAAACCGAAATTCTGAATTTATAAAAACCGAACCCGAACCAAAATTCCGAATGCCCACCCCTACTCAGGCAAGAGACCGACGAATTTGGCTTGACTATTCACGACTTGGAGGAGAATTTGAGTGATATGGTTGAGGTGTCTAATGCCCAATTATCAGTTGTCGTGAATAGTAGATTTGAGATATAAGAGCTTAGAAGCCAATTTGAGGAGCAAAAAGTGGAATTCCTACCATTCGACCCAATATTAGTTGATGATGCCAAGGTTGAGGAAATAACATTAGAGTCAAGTGAGGAAATAGAAAACATCATATTTGAGGACTCTAGTGTTTGTGCAAGTAAGGGTGTCAAAAGTAATGCAACTTTAGAATTGAAGCGCATTGGACCTCATTCCAATCATTTTTCAACATTGTGTTTGGATGGTGACATGAAAATTGAGCCACCCGAGCCTATGAAGAAACCCAAGGAGGAGGAACAAGGTGCTTATATTCTAAAGTTTGTGATGCCGAGGAGACAAAACGACATCCCTCATGTAAAGGCCAAGAAGTGCAAAATGCGACATTGGTTACTTGGTCCTTTTGTATTTTTGCCACCACCTCAATACCATCGTCATAAGCTTGAAGCAAAGTTGGGGATTCAATTTATTAGTTCAAGGTGGAGACAAAAGTGATGAAGTTGTCTTCGTCGTGCCACGACGTTAACTAAGGCGCTTCTTGGGAGGCAGCCCAATTTGCTTGCTTTACTTTTATTTATTTTTATTATTATTTTTATGGTTGTATATTACTTTGGGTGATTCTTTGGATTGCAGGTTCATGTAATATCGAGTTTAAGTGTGGGGTGTCCTGACCCCTTCCTAATATTGATGACCTGTTGGGAGAAGTCTGAGTACCCCTTGCTCTACGGACGCTTGGTGGGTTCGTAATGGAGGATTAGGACCGCACTCCATCGCACCCCTCAGGGATGTTTTTTTACCCTTGCATTTTTATTTTTAGCACTGAGGACATTGTTTGATTTAAGTGTGGGGTGGGGGAGCTCCCCTTTATTTTTGAGGTTAGGGATGCATGTACCGTTAGGATTTTTCTTTTGTCGGACTTTATTTTTATTTGTTTCTTGCTTTAATATATGAAAAAATGAAAAAAAATTAGAAAACCAATGAAAAATTTCAAAAAGATTTTCTTTTTAGTTTTTGTTAGTGGTACATGTCATCCACCCGGTGGTTTTTCTTATGACCTCGGTTCTTTTCCACGGGGAGGCCTTTGAACCGGGTAGTTTTTATTTTTATTAGGATTAGAGTAGTTAGTTGTTAGATGGCCCTAGACGGAAGGAAATAGGTAGAATGCTAGGTGCCTTTGATTTATTTGATACCGGTGGACTTGAACTTGTTGCATGTGCTATTTGTGGTGTCTTTTGATTTTAAATTGAGATGCATGCCTATAAAAAATGGAATAACCCCCTTGAGATGCTTGAGTCCGCTTGCTTGGCTTTGTTGTGAACCTTTGTGCATTAGTGCTTAATTTTCCACAAGTTGCACCCTGTTTGCTTGAGTGAGAGTTGTGATGGAGCCTTTTTGTGTAGATTGTGTGCAATGTGTGTTGTGAGGCATATTTTTATTATACTCCATGTTTGCATATTGGTGTCTAGAACTTGCCCCGTGTGTGTGCAAAGCGAAATCCTAGGTTTGCTCTAGTCGGGAAATGATACAGGCCTTCTTTTGATTTGCCTACCCTTACATATACACCTTGGACTTGATTGTTGTGATTTCTTTGACCTTTTGGTTGGTACCCACACCCCAAGCCTACCCACTTGTTCTAAATTGTTCTCTTTTGATCCTTTACTCCTTAAGCACTTTAAGTGATAATTTGATATTATTGTGGAGTCGTGGGTGAAGTATTGGGAGGTTTTTAAGTGGAACTAATGATGGGAATATTTGACAAATTTGTGAAGTAGTGAAAAAGCATTGGCAAGGTTTGGAAGAAGTGAATAGAAAAAAAAACAAATAAAAAGAAAAAGAAAAAAAAAGAGAAAATAATATCCATCCTTGCTAGTGTTGTGTTTAAAAGAAAAAATTGCTACTTGTTGAGAAGGTGTGTGTGTGAAATTTGTTGGTTGGGTGAATTGGGTGGTTTTGATGAGATATGTGCTAAAATTAATTGTGACGTATTAAAGTGCTTAGGGAGGTAGTCACTATTATCCATATGTATCCTACCAGCCCCTTAGCCTACATTACAACCTTTTTAAAGTCCTAGTTAATTCCGATTGGAGTGAGCTTACATTAGTGGAGTCCTACACTACGGGCAAGTCTATGGTACATCGTGTGTGACATGTGAGATCTTCATGAGAGTGAGTGAATTCTTTCTATGCTATTGTCCCATTCTATTCTTGATATTCATTGTTGTGTGTGATATTTGGGGGATACTCTCTTGCTTCATTTTGGTGAGGGCACATGGTTTGCATGAAATAAGTGAAGTCGTGGCTTCTTGGTTGAGTAGATAGGTGTGATTTTGTGGGAGCATGGTTGCAATGAGTTGAGTTTGTGCATTTGAGCTATCTTGGGGTGGTTGTTCTCATGTTTTTGAGTTGTGAAATTATTGGCATGTTTGTTGGACCCATAGTAGTCATGTGTGCATTTGTTCAATGGTCGGTATCAACCATAGTCATAGGCAGACCTGTTCTACCTAGGTTGGGAAGTTATTTGTGATTGCTCGAGGGCGAGCAAAGGTTCAAGTGTGGGGTGGTGATGTTTGGCATTTTATGCCTATATTTCCTTAATATTTCCTCACGTTTGGATACTTTATATGCACGTTTGCTAGTTGATGAATGCGATTTTGCACTAATTTTATGTCGTATGTGTGTAGGTTGTTATGAAGTGAAATTGGAGCTTTAAAGAGCATGATCGAGCAAGAAAAGATTGGATTTGGATTGAGGATTGGATCGAACATACGAAGGCACAACGCGACGCGAGCTGTAGACGAAGGAAGCAGGAATTTGGCCTGGCGCTATAGGTGGCGCGGGGCGCCCCCAAAAGTGCCCAGCCTTCTGGCGCGGTTATTGGCGCGGGGCGCCCCAAAAGCGCCCAAATTTTGACGGGTTCTGCCTGGATTGGCGCGTTCGGGGGCGTGGGGCGCCAGCTACAGCGCCCCTGGAGCGTTTTTGGACTTCCTATTTCGTCTAGGCTTAGGTGTAACTTATTACTAGGCCTTTGTAAACCCTTTAAATACTCTTTTACTTAGTTTTTCATAGGAGTTCAGACTTTGGAGCAAGTTTTGGAGGAGAGGGGAGGATCCCTAGATGTCTTCTAACAAGTTCTTTCTCTCTTTCTCTTATTCTTCTCTTTAATTCTATAGTTTATATCGTTCTAGGGTTAGAGTATTTCATGAAGGTTGATGTTTGAAGATTGAATTCCATTAATTAAATCCCATAACGGATTGCTTATTCTTTCTTGATTTCACATGTGTAATTGTCAGGGCCCGATTATTACGCATTATCTATGGTTTTTAGATTGAACTCGAAAGAGGGAATTTAATTACGTAATAAGAAAGAATAGGACTAGTTTGTGAACCCGGGCATCGGGGAACCAATTTGTGAGTAGGATAGACATATACTTGCTCGCCTAGTTTAACTAATTACAGAATTCGTTAATGCGTGCATGTGATTCAACCCATAGACATATAGGGATTGACTGCATAGACTGTGAAGAATCGAAAGGTTTTCACAGGTACATTTACTCTGTTAGTTAGTAATCCGGGATTTGAGAAGTGGAATCAATTGGAAAACTCAACTGGCCTGGACCGTCTCCTTATTACTGATAACAACCAAGTTTTGCTCCATTGTTTGAATTTACTTCTACCATCTTAATTACTGTTCTCTAGTTACTAAAACTCTCACTATTGGAAAAGATCCCTGAATAGTTTTTAGAAATTGTTTGTTAAGTGTCAGTCTGAATAGTCCTCGTGGGAACGATACTCGATTTATTACTTTATTACTTGTCGACCACGTATACTTGCGTGTGCGTTTGGGAGCAACACCCAACTAACTAACTAATCTACTAACCACTTGTAACCGACTTAACTAACTATGCACTAATCACAGTTAACTTACTAACTACAACTAACATAACTTAAGTTACATTATCACTCTCAATAGGTAAGAGCCTCCTAGTTCAGCTATTGCATTTGTTGGGGTGTTGACTTCAATAGTTCCCTTGTCATAATTACTTCATCCACTCTTATTGTTGATCTAATATTGTATGTGATCAGAATACAAAAATTAATTTTTAACACATTTTTTTAATATAGTAATAAATTGTTTTATATATATCCAATCGGTGTCATTATAAAAGAGAAACTCTCTAACATTTGTTATGCTAAATTGATTAGTGTTCCAAAAAGAAATAGAAGGAGTAGTGGGAAAAGTAAAATATGAATGTACATTGGACATGTTCTGGGAGCTTCCAACAGTGGCAAGAGAATAGTGAGTAAAACATGTTTCCAACACTGGTAATCGCAGCTACGCCAATGACATGGAAGTAAATCATCATGATTCACATGCTAGTTTTTCAATAATTACAGTGTACTACTACATTATATGATCATTTTTCATTAATAAAATAATTCAGAATATATATAAGTTCTTGCATAACTTAATACAATTTTGGTTTAATATGATTAGTCAAACACTACGGTAGGGTTATATTACATAATTAGGTGACCCTAATATGACATCCTTTTAATATTATTCATTCTATAGTAACCCATATATTATTGTTAATCGTATAACAGTAATTTTATTATGATTCAGTGCCACAAAACAATCTATATATTTGTATCATAATAAAATTTTGTATAACTAATATGTAAATTAAACGAGAACTTATTATATTCGCTTCTACTTCAAGAGAAAAATATTTCTAACTAAAAGATGTTCACCAGAACCCAACATCAACCCCACAAAATAGAGAGTATTACGGGGGAATTGAGAGGGGAGAGATAACTAGTGAAAGAGAGGGAAAACAAAAAGGGTTTGGGGGGGGGGGGGGGGGGAATAATAAAATAAATACGTAAATAATTAAATAAATTAAAGGAAAGATGGTCCCCAGGTTCCGAGGAAGGATTTGGTCTTAAAAAAATGAAGGATTGTATGATTTTGGTAGGGACTAGTGAGATTTCAAATCAATGATTCTTGCCGGGTATGGTGGGTCATTCGCTCCAATTTTTCCATAGTATCCTTACGACCTTACCCAAATTCCAGCGGGGTTGGAGTGTATACATTTTAACAATGCTTTAATTTACATATATATATATATATATATATATATATATATATATATATATATCTTCATGGCTTTACTCAAAATAACATGTCGATTGGATTCTAACGTGATTGTAGGACTCCCTAAGTTCTCATCATGACCAAATTAGTAACCACATGGTTATTTTTGTCACTTCAATCTGTTTTATCATATCTTCCATCTGTTCAATTATCATCCAAGATGTGAAAGAATTCAGCTCATACAGCTTAGTTTTGCTGATGATCTGCTGTTGTTTACCAGAGGTGATCCTGTCTCAGTACAGCTCTTGTATGAGAAGTTTAAGCAGTTCTCTACTGCATCAGGGCTGCAAGCCAACTGTGATAAAAGTTCAGTTTACTTTGGAGGTGTAGCAGAGGTGGAGCAACAAGAGATCCTTCAAAAATTGGGGTTCATTAAAGCAGACTTGCCATTTAAATATCTGGGAGTACCCCTTAGTACAAAGAGACTTACCAGCAGCCAGTGCCAGCCACTCCTAGATAAAATGGTGCAGAGAATAACTAGCTGGACATCTAAGTTCTTATCTTATGGGGGTATAGAATACAGCTGATAAGAAGTGTCAATTGCCATACAAAGCTATTGGTCTCAAGTATTTATTCTGCCAAAAAGAATCATCAAACATGTGGAGGCTATCTGTAGGAAGTTTCTATGGACAGGAAATGTAGGCAGCTCAAAGAAGGCCTTGATCGCATGGGAAAGACTATGCTACCCTAAAGTGGCTGGGGGCATGAATCTGCTGGATATGCATACATGGAATAAAGCAGCCATAGGGAAGCTGCTCTGGTGTTTAAGAAAAAAGAAAGACACATTGTGGATTCAGTGGATCCACTGCTACTATATGCAAGGTCAAGAAGTTAGTGCAACAAAAATCAAGCAGGCCTCTTGGATGCTGCAGAAGATTTTGAGCATGCAGGAACATATGAGAGAGATAGGCTACACAAAGGTCAAGATGCAGCAAATGAAGAGATACTCCATTAAAGAGGTATACTTGAAGCTGAGGGGTGACTTTGAAAAGGTACCCTGGAGAAGACTTATATGCAACAACTTCAGTCCTCCTGAATGCAGTTCATTCTATTCATAGCCATCCATACAAGACTGAGTACCAGAGATAGGTTGAAAGCATGGAAGGTTTTGGATGATGATACCTGTCCTTTATGTGAAGTCACAACTGAAAGCCATAACCACTTGTTCTTTGAATGTGAGTATGCTAAAGTCATCTGGACCAGGTTACTAAAATGGCTTGGAATATAAAGAATACCACTCTGTTGGCAAGAGGAAGTGAGCTGGGCAATCAATCATGCCAATGGGAATGGCTCAGAAGCTGCAGTGTTTAGGTTGAGCTTAACAACAGCAGTATACCATGTCTGGCAAGAGACAAATCTGAAGGTGTTCCAGCAGACAAAGAAGGATCCACAAGTGAGAGTTAAGGAAATTATCCAACAAGTTCACTGTAGAGGGCATGCCAAGAAGTCAATGAGGAGAGTGCTAGCTAGATTAGATTACTACCCTGATGACCCATAGGGTACATGTTTTTATGTAGTTGCCGCAGCTGTTAATAGTAGCTAGGTTGAGCTGAGTAGAGTAAGAAAGTAGTAGTTAGTTATCTGGGGATGTCCAGATACTATTTTTTCTTTCCTTGAGCTGTAAAATTTTTTGGTTATTAATGAAATTTAATTACCAAAAAAAAATTGTTTAATTTAAAATTTTGATGCTCTTAAGTCTTAATAAAGGTAAGTCATCCTTAAGATCATAAGTTTTAATGTTTTAGAGTAATTCATTTCTCTTTTAAACTCTTTACCCAATCAAAAAGCCTGATCAAATAAATTAAAACATAAAAAATATTTTATTTATTAATATTGGTGCTTTTTGCTTGTAGCCAGAGTCATGAGAATTTTGGAAATGGGGTGGTTTGAGAAGTGCGGTAGACTTTAGTAGTGTCAAAACAGAAACTATGGTGCAATGGCTAGAGATTTCTCTATGCTGAGTAAATTTCAAATTAGTTGTGTCAATATATTTTGGATACCGAATGCATTAATGAGCAGAGTAAAGAGGGAACAGAAATATGATCCAAACAGAAAGCAGGAGGAAACTTAATATATGTATTTCACCTTCGTTTTCTGCCATTGTTACTATGCTTATCATAACTCTTGTTCTTTAGCATTAATATAAATGGTCCACGGTCAAAATAATAGATTAAGCCTTAAATTGGGATCAGGCACAGCTTTATGATCGATTTTATTCCTTTTACACAATGATCGTGTATTTGTATTTAATAATATTCCTACTCTTTTATGCCACAACTTTAAAATTTTTATTTTTCTAGCTTTGACCCGTTTATTACTCGTTGTTTTTGATTCTCTTCTTTTTTCCTTTTTCATTTTTTAATATCCTTCATTAAAGGGCCAATCATTTTCCTTCAAAAAAAAATTTAATGACCAGTTTGATTAAAAATCGTTATTAAGTGCTTCATAGTTTTTCAATGCATGATCATCGAATTACCATGGAAAAGCTTACTTGATGAGCTACTCCTAATGAATAAGTGAGAGGTATTATTGATTGAACTTGAACCAATTATGAACTAATCTAAATAATCAGTAATAAGACATAGCCACATCATTTTTTCATTTGCATGCATGTCAGGACTAATATACATAATACATTCCATGTTAGTTAATCTGTCACATAGCTGTTTATAGTAATTAAGTACATATTTATTCTCTCAAGTAGATATGCTAAAATGAAAAAATGTGAAAGTTGAGGGGTCGACTTTTTAAAGTCCGCGATAATTAAGTCCATGTGTCAATTAAGGTATTAAGCCTTACCTAACCATAATTGCAGTTTGGAGACATAGGGCAGTATCCTTTAAGATAGTAGTTTCGAATATCTATAGTTCTATTCAAGTGCTACCAAACTCCAGAACACCAAACACTGTGGCCTTACGAAGGGTTATTGGGGTATGTATGAATGTCCCTAAGTAGTCCCCTAGGGACACTTCCCACTAAACACAATCTTGCTTGGGTTTCACATGTGTAGATTACTGAATAGACTTAAACTAACCGTTAGCCTAATAAACTCTCATAACGCTATCGTAAGAGGAGTATCACGAAGAGAAGTCAACAAAATTCTTTTGGGTTCTTTTAAAGAAAAAGATGTACTAAACAAAAAAAAAAAAAAAAAAAAATACTAAACTTGGCATTAGCACACAAATAGCTGGGCTACCAAGTGGGGGTGAGGTGAGGGAACAATTCTAGACGTAAATTAGAGACCAAATCATTTTCCTTCCTTAATATTTTTTTTTTATTTTCCACCCGATGTCTGGTACTCTTATTGCAGTCTCGACTAATTCGGATTCGCATCGCGTAAGGCTCATTTTTGGGAGAAGCGCTCCTTAGCCGTATTTTTTCCATTCTCAAAGCTCGAATCCGAGACCTCTGGTTGAGGGTGGACATTTTCCTTCCTTTCTTGCGCCATTTAAAGCACGAGATTTGTTGTTTTCTAAGAACATCACTATTTCATAACTTAACCAAAACCACTATCCTAATCGATCTAATAACACTGGAAATTCTTTTCAAATTATGTTTGGATCAAACTAAATTTGAACATTATGACTTTCAATCGACCCGACTCAAGATTTTCAATAATGAAATTAATGCAATGCGGGTCAAATGCTGCAAATGCTGCTTGATGTCAAATGAGAGAAGGGTGAGAATTATTGACCCCCAACTTTGATTTAAAAATTAAACTCCCCGTCAATTATGAAAAATAATTATTCTTCCTCATTTATATATCCTATATGATATCCATTTTATCCTTGGCAGTTTCAATACCATATATCTATGCGATATATTTTATATATGACTTTTAAATTGAACCTATAATTTAAATAATATATAGCATATTATAGTAATTTAAATTCATTAATATTATCAATATGTTTGAATATGAATTTGCCATAGAGTACGTTCCCCCTCATCCTCTATTGTATATATAGACTTTTGAGTTTTAATTATCATCAATGAAATAAAGGTGAACCCAAGAACAAGAAGTTACGGGTGTCGCTATTTATATTGTAGGAAAAAAAATAAAAGTAGAATAAAATGAAATAAAATAGAGAGATGAGGAATTCAAAATGTGGTGGATAGAAAAGATGGAAGTAATGCAGCCATATTCGACCAATTCACTCAGAGATAGATAATTTTGTTCTGTGGGTGCCACCTTAATATATTTGTCTATTTTTAAGAAATCAACACATAAATATACGAATTTTGGCCAAGCTGGCGAGTGCAAGTGCACCCTAGCCCACCATGTGGGTCCGCCTACGATGAAACATAAGCTACATAATTATTTAAAATTCCTTTAAGATAAATAGATAATTTTTTGGATTTATATAAAATATACTATTATCCTCAATATTTCTTCTAGTACTTCATGTATTAAAGTTTTTATTTTTATGTGTAAGAGATTAACTTTGAGTTTTGATTTTTATTAATAAAGTACTAATACAAGTAAAATCGTAAGGGATCATACTAAACTGTACAAGATTACTAGTAGAGCATTGGTTGCACCTTCCATCACACAACAAGTAAAATATTTACCTTAATACTACCCTATAATATTAAAAGTTTGATTATGTTAACAGTATATACAGGAGCGGAGCTATCCTTGTTCAAGAGGTTCAATTGAACCTCCTTTGTAAAAAAGTTGTATTGCGTATATTAGGTAAAATCAATTTTTTATACATATCTACTATATATTATACCTCCTTGACACAGGTCTATGCTTTTATTTTTTAAATTTTGAACCCCTTATTAGAAATCCTACCTCCACCCCTGAGTATATAAGCTGCCGTCTACCATTGTTATAACATACATGTGGTATCTATATATTTTGTATAGCCATTTCGTTAGCATGTGATGTCCACACTTTTCATAGAAATCTATATATATATAAAAGGAGAGTAGTAGTTATATTAGTTAGAATAGTAGTTAGGAAAATAATTAGAACAAAATATTTGTCTATTGTAATAAATATTTTGAATTGAAGTATGGATTTTGAATTGAAAAATAAAATTTTAAAATTTGAACTGAAAGCTAAACTATGATCACGAATTTGATCTTATCAAAGCAACTTCTGATAAACGAAGCCTTTGATAAAAAGAGTCCTCATAATGCTTCTATTAGATACTTGAATTTAAAAGTAAACCAACTTTATCCTCCAATAATTTAAAAATATAACTAAATCTGCATGTACGTAATTTCAATAATTGAAAGTAACACATCCTTCTTGCTGAAAATAAAAGATAATGATACTGTAAATGTTCTTTATTTTTGTGTAAAAAGAATAAAGGGAAAAAAAGAAGAAGATAAAGATAATAACAAGAACAACTTAACCAAGAAAAATCTAATCCTAACAAATCAGTATTTCAAAATTTAAAATTAGATGAAAATTTGAGTTGGAATTAAGTTTCAATTACTTCTTACCCCTTTATATATATATCCTTTCAATGGCAATAAACCAATGTCAGGTTCATTCTCACCCTTTTAGTAGCTTAAATAAAAGTTCATATTTCATTCTCTTTGATATTTTCTTCTCCATTGTGACACTAATTTATGACAATATAAATTATATGTGTTTTTCTCTTTGTTATTTTATATATGCATATTTACAGAAATATGCATTATTCTTTTTGGTAAATATGCATTATTTCTTTTGGTAGGTATCACCTGATTTCATAAACAAAGCAAATGGAGGTGCATTGGGTCCAATGAAGCCTGTATGTTTAGTAATGCACATGAAGAGCCAGTTGTTTGCCGCCATATACGAATGAACCTGTCTTTTTACCGATAATAGGCACTTTCTATTTTTCTATATTGAATCTCTTTCATTATCATATTTTTATATCCACACCTGAATATGTATTTTCCGATCATGTAATAAATTTATACTTTTGAGTTTGTTTCATTGTTAAGAACATAATTCATATGCATTGTCATATTTGAATCTTGGAAATTATGTTTTTTTTTTTTCTTATTGTTGCTTCTAATTGAATTATTGCTCAACTTTCTTGGTTCTAATTAGAGCATCGGGGTGGGGGATGGGAAGGAGAAAGAATAATATGATGCCGCAGAGTTAAAAGTGAATGGAATCGTTGGATTGTATTTGACTAAATATTTATAGAAATTTTTGTCTTCTATGATTTATCTGCATGTGATTTGATGTTTTCGCGTTAAAACAGGCAAACAAACTTTGAAATTGGTCATTTGAAGCCACATTGAAATTTATAATGGTAACTTTTGTTTTGCAGAACCGATCGCTATTAGGGAATTGAAGAATAACCACTTCGTCTTCTTAAGTAAGAGTTTAAGATATAAACACAAATTTTTCTTAGCAATTTTATTTTCTTTTTTAGCCTATTGTAAAAATGTTGCCTTATAATATTTTCCTTATCATTTTTCTTCAGTAGAAAAATAAAACTTTCATTTATTAGAAATTATTTTTCTTGGGCATCAACAATTTCCATTCGAGAAATATCGATACATATTCTGTCGTGCGATTAATTTGCTCATATCCTTACCGAGATCAAAATCAATCAACATCGATAAATTATTAAAGCGTCGCAAATAAATGAAGTAAGTATTTTTCCGGTGGAATACATTTCTATAGATTTATTTCTCCATCTATTATAACTAATTCAAAAAACATTTACATGGTTGTTCAAACAAAAAAAATGGTTCTATGTAGCAACATCAAGGTGCTATATCTGCCTAGATTCTCTAATGTTAAGTTTCATTTCCATATATCTCTAATCAGTGTTTTATTTTTATTTTTTTAATAATAATTATTGTGTTTATTCTTTGTGAAATATGTGATGACCTATATCTCAAATGTCTTTGCTGGTGAGGAATATTTGCTCACTTTTCTTGATTAATATCCATTGTATTACTGCCCTACAATATATTTTTATAATATGACTATGTGTTCATTACAACTCCACATGAATTCATATATATCTTTGAAATATAAAAATTGCTTAACTTTTTGGTGTCTTTACTTTTATTAAATTGATATACACTAAAATTGTGAGCTAATATCTGAAGTTCTTATAAGTAGAAACATATTCTTTTTCATCAAATAGCTTTTTTGTTGTTATTCAATTTAATATATTAGCCTCTTGAACACATTAGATACAACAGTCTCTATTTGATGGCATTGTGAGAAACAAATCAGAAAACTACATTTTTTAAAAAAATTCTTATGTGGCTAATTAAAGGTGAAACTTTGGGTAAGTATAAAAATTTAATTCAAATTATAAGAATTAGGACTTGATATGAAAAAAATTCATGATTTTTTCTCTTTTATTTATTTATTATGATCTAAGGTTTTATGTATTTTATAGTAGAGGATCTGGCTTCAAGATAAACTATAAGAACTATCAAAACAAATTCGAGATTTCAAAAATTCTATGGAGCAATTATACGATAAAGTTTTCAAATTGAAAGATAAAGTATTTGAAGGCAAATACAAATATAAATTATTTGAATTGAGAGATAAATCTTTTTTCGTTTAAACAAGTAACATGAATTTGGACTACAAGATGAATATTATGAAGGGAAAGATAAAATCCTTTTTAAAAATACTTTACATGGTATAAAAAATTTCTTCAGTACATATCGCAATTTAAAGGATCAACAAAACTAAATTTATGATATTCAATTGTTATTTTATTTATTACTAGCTTATAAAATTAACGGATGGGATTAGAAATGGATATTACAAAGAATAAATGTTATATTATCCTCTCTATAATTGGCGGCAATGGTGGCAACATTGCTCCCCTTCGTTCATATCCTTGCATATGTATCATGTTATACATTTTTGCTCATATCATGTAAAATAGTTATTATCTTATATGTCTCTACGCATTATCTTTGAAGTATGAGGTGTATGTGTGCCGGTTTTGTAAAATTTCGACAATCATCCCATGAAGATTGATAATACCGAGAGAATGTTCGTTACTAAAATAGCATGAAAATAAGTATAAAGAGAAGAATAAAAATAATTCATAATTGTACTTTTGGTTTTTTTTTTTTTTTAAAAAATGTCAACAAAATTATTAATAAATTTTAGCAATGAAAAAAATTTCCAAGCAAATTTAATAAAAGCGTAAAAAAAAAGTTTGTAGAAGAACATGAGAAAAAGAAACGAAAGAACTAATGAATAAAGATAAAATAATTAGTAGAAGAATGAAGAGAAAATACTTTAGTGATACGTGAACATATTTTTCAACGTCAGTAAATATATAACAAATAGGAGATATTAAACTAACTAAAGAGTATGTAGGCAGGCGAATAGTTATGTTTAAGACTCAATAAAATTGTTATGACCAATTTCTGTTGATATCAACTGCGCATCGCGCGGGTCCTAATACTAGTTCTTTACTTATAATTAAGTATTCTAATGGTAAAAAATCAAAGAAGATCCCAATACAAGCGTATCCATATTCCATAAGGGCGGAGGTTCAATGTATCAATTTTTCTTTGGTAACTAACTTTTCTATTAATCACCATACTGAAGTCATTACAAAATCAAGCTTATTTAACTCAGATAGCTTTCTCATCTACTATTCTCTATCCTCCTAAATGTATCGTGTACTTTAATCATATGTCTAATTTCAACTGCTTTTCATCAATATATATTCTTTGCTTTTGTTTTCTTGCTCTTCCTTTAACAGTATAAAAATTAAGTTCCTAATTAATTTCTCAAGGTTGCTCTTTTGTCATGTTATTGTAGGTATGATGTATTTTTATTCTCTTTTTATTATTTAATTACTCAAAAAAGACCATATGCGTATTTTTGGATTTTTAACGTGATTGTAAGTAATCAATGAAAAATTATAAGAATAAATACGTCTACTTGAACTAGCACTTGTCCCACCATATCTAATCACATCTTTATTAGAAACAAAAATAGATTTGGCATATCAATAATGTCGTAGTTGACATTAACAGTATAAATTGACAAGTCAAATATTAAAATATTAACCTAAATTAATTAGTTGCAGTTTTCAAATGGTAGGCAAGAAAAAGCAGTGTTTATATAATATAATTAAGGAAAAAAAGGCTTACTGGTTTGAAGATTTCAGCAAATACGAGCTGACTTTGATCGTAGAATAAATGTTTGGCTTTGATTATATTGACTTCTTTTTCCTAAAAAAATCATCCAGATTTTACAAAATAGATTAACTTTACCATTTTATGAATCTGGATAAATTTTAGGTTATATTCACACTCTAATATAACGTCTTTTGTGCAATATTATTCTTTGTTCACATGTTATATCATGCAAGGATCGAAGTGACATTGGTAAAGTGAACCTTCGTTATATATAGTGACAACGTTTGTCTGAAACTTTCATGACTGTTAGAATAAGGTGTTGTTATATATGTATACAGTTAAACATTGCTATAGTGGCAGCGTTTGTCTGAAACTTTCATGGCCGCTATAGTGAAGTGTTGTTATATATGTAAACTGGCATTTGATATTTACATCTCATTTAGTTGTTATAATCGAAAAGTATACAAAATATACATGTTAATTTTTAAAATCTCAATAGATTTTCATATTTTATTAATTTAAATTTTTTTTAATACATTATTAATAAATTCATAACTAGTTGTACCATACTAACAATTATTTTATAACTATTTTTATAGTATGAATCTGAAAATTGAAATATATTTATGGTACAAATGATTATCATAAATATTTTATATTTTATTTTATACATACATCTCTTACAAAATATAATTACATAATATTTGAGTATGGATATTATAGAGAGGCAATTTTACAAAGAGCGTTCTGCTACAGTGAACGTCATTGCCATTATATATAGAATGTTCTTATAGAGAGGTAAAATATAACATGAAAAATCGGTTCTGGAGAAAATTAAGTCATTATACTGAAATGTTGTTATAACGAGGGGCTGCTATAACGAGGTTTGACTGTACTAATATATAATGTTTAGATCTCACTTAGCTGTTATAACAAAAAAATACGTAAACAATACATGTTAACTTTAAAATCCCAATAGAATTTATATTTCATTAATTAAAAATTGAAAATGCTAATACATTATTAAAAGTCAAACTAGTTGTACATGAAAAATTAAAATCTAATAGGAACATATACCTTTTAAATTAATTTAAAAAAATTTTAAAAGTCAAATTTGACGTAGGGATTCTACAATTTTAGGTTGTTTCATAAATTGCAGTCTCTTAGTCACTATATAATGCTTTATTTGACAAAGTTTTTTGTCCAAACTTTCAGGAAAAGGATATGTAATAGTTTTTCCTTGAAGGCTGTCTAAAAGTTTAATAGTTGACTTCTCTATCTCAGCCCAAATAGCTTTCTCGTCATGGTACGAATATAAAAAATATATATATATTTATGTTACGAATGATTATCATGAATATTTTGTATTTATTCTTATACATAATATTTGAATATGATTATTGTAGAGAGGTAATTTTACAAAATGTACTTCTATAATGAATGTCATTGTTGTTATAGGTAGATTAATGCTGTCATAGATAGGTAAAATGTAACATAATAAATAAGTTTCGAAGAAAAGTAGACTGTTATACTGAAATACTGTTATAACGAAATGCCACTATAACAAGATTTGACTATATTTAAAATGAAACCAAGCCTATCAAGCAAAATTTTATATGTGACCAAACCAACGAAGTAAACCACTTGCACATGATAGACGAGTGAAAATTAAAAGAAAAGAAAAAGGACGAGGAAAGGTCAAGTCTATGGTCACCTTTTCATGATCCTTCTTAGAGTTTGCTATGTTGAATTAAAGCAAAAGGGTTAGGGTGGTTAAACTGGTTAATCTCCACAGACATTATATTGGCATGCTAATTGAAGAGAATCTCTAAGGGTTCCAATTTGGTGTTACGTTTTCTTTCCCGAAAATCTGTTTTTGCATGAGAAGATCTCTTTCCTTTTTACGGTCAATGAATTTGTGAATATAAAGCTATACATTCATGCGCACTTATATAATATGCTTCAAAAAATTTACTTACGGCTGTTATTTGCATCAGATTTATAAGTTCACATATGTTTTGTATATAACATTCTTCTCACTTAAGATCAATAAGATTAGATCATGTTTACTCTCGTATAAAGTTAATTACGTCAATATCGGGATTGAATAAACTTTCCCCTCCTTGCAACGCTATATATTTTCGTTTCTAGAAAGCTGAATCCTTTCGTCATACTTACCTAATAAGTTAATTAGCACTTAACTTTAATACTACTGCTTTTGCGAAAAATTCAATCAATTGCTTTAATCATTTGTATTTGAAAACAATACTCACGCATTCATTCACCTGAAAGTTAAAGAACAGAAAGAAAACACAATTGTTAAGGTGCTTAAAAAGTCGAGACACAAGAATGCATATTTGTGTATGATGTATATGAAGGATCACTATATATATGGCCGTTGTTCGAAGCTAGTCTATAATCAAAACTTCAAGTATTTACTTTTAGCAATTGTAATCTTTGGATCAATAGAAAAAAATAATCACAAATTTGAACCTTGACAGGAAAAATTAGAAAAAAAAAAAAAAAAACACTTCACATAATTAACGAATATTTTCAAAGGAAAAAAAAAATACAGTAGACATGTAAGTGCATAATATAGTGGATAGACAGCTAGACTCCGCAAATTAAGCAATATTGCAAAACTCTACAATTAGCGTAACACTAAGTATTATATCCCAATGTTCGACTAGTAATTAACATAGGCATTTTCAACTAAAGAAATAAGACCCTATTTACATTTAATTTAGCTCATATTGCTGGAAGATCCCATGATCACCCAAAGCACATGCATATTCCACTTTCTAAGCAACTTAAGAGTTTCTTTCTTCATAATTTGTGTAGTTATTCCTCATTCTCTCTATATTGTTTAGTTCTTGCAAACCTATCTTACCTCAAGGTAAAAACAATTGATTTAAACTCCCAAAAACTTAAACATGTCATGTGCCCCGTGTAATACAATAGTACTACCTCTTTTAGCAACGGTAATGAAAGCTTGATTGCACAGTAAATCAAAGATACCAATGAAGATTGACGAGTGTAATTTGAAGTTAAAAAATTCAGGGTTATTAATTACATGACATAGTGTTGCTATATGGACCAAAATTTCTAGACTCCACCTGACCATAAAGTGTCGAGAGGAAGTTCAAGTTAGTGCGGTAACTAACAAATAGAGTATTATTTTTTATCTCCTTTAGCTTTTGAAGAACTCCGCTTATGTGAGCTTAATTATATTGTCGATTTAGATTCAATAGAGGAGAAGAGCTGCGGTAGACTATCAGCTAACCTAAAATTAAAATCATATTTAGGACTAAGACGTTGTTATAAACGAAGGAATGTGCATGAATAATGGGTCAGAAGAAACTTACATAGATGATGGGTATACATTGAATGGCCATAGGAAACAAATCTTAAAAGGGAATCAGAAGAAATTGCCCTCTCTTTGCACTACTCCCCACCTGCTCAAGATATGGTAAGTGCACATGATTTCACACCAGCAAGAAGGCACCAATGCTTGCATCACCTGTATCACTTTGGAGGATTTGGTGGGGCCCATCTATCCCTCCCCTCCCCCACCCCAAACACCCCCCTCCCTTAATGCACCCCAATTCACCATGAAGAAAGAACCCCACTTTCCTTGCTAATCCTATACTACTATAGTTACTTTTCTCTTCTTTCACACACATATATTTGTGAAGTATGTGTAGTATTATCTACACATTTCTCCTTCTATAATTGTTTTATACTATAGGTAAAACCATCTTCCAAGAATCTTCTCTTCTCATATCATTTTTAATCTTAGTATAAGTAGTCATTCCCATATTTCATAATTTTATAATCTTCTTATAACTGTTAGTGATATTCTTGTTTTACCACCTTTCTCTTGCTTGCCTTGTAATTAACATATCAGCTTGGAAAAAAAGTTTGATGAGATCTTGCTTTGTGAGTTGTGGATTTTTTTGGTAGGTCTTGTTTCATTAAAAAGCAAACTAAAACCTCCTTTACTCTTGTTCCTCCAAACTCCTCTTCCTCATCAGTCATCATCATAACAGAAAGTTAAAAATTCTGACTTCTTCTCCTAAAAACTCTGATAAGTTGTTTTAGCACTCAAAGAATTGGAGCAACAATGGGAATGGCAGCAGCTGAGCAACAGTTTCATGTATTAGCAGTTGATGATAGCTTAATAGATAGGAAGCTCATTGAGAGGCTCTTCAGAATCTCTTCTTGCCAAGGTAATTAATTATTTTAGCTCTCTGGATTTCTCTTTTTGGAAGAAGCTAAGGGACTCCAAGAACAGTATAGTGTTTTATTTATTATTTTTCAAATTTCAGAAAATATTTTTCTTGAGCCGAACGTCTACCAGAAACAGTTTTTACCTTACTCTGAATAAGGCCGGCGTGCATCTCACGTACTACTTGTATAGTTATATGATATATTACTGAATATGATGATGTTATTTCTGTTAATATTTTTTCAGTAAATTAATCTGCATTATTTGATTATAGCAGTTACTAGTGTGGATTCTGGAAGTAAAGCTTTAGAATTTCTGGGGTTACAACCACATGGTGATCATCACAATCACCCTTTTGTTTCTGCTCCTAACCATCAGGTACATGTTCATTTCCTCAATTCTTGTTTGGTTCCCTCTACTGACTTTCCTTGATTTCCCACTGATTACTATCTCTGAAAGTACTACAAATTAATCCTTTTTTTTTTTTTTGGGAATTTGCAGGAAGTGGAAATAAATCTTATTATCACAGACTACTGTATGCCTGGGATGACAGGCTATGATTTGCTTAAGAAAATTAAGGTATGCTTTATTTTTTCCTTGTTTTCCTTTTCTTTTTGAAGTCTAGCTACATAATTTTCTTTTCTTGGAAAATAATATAGGACATAAATTTTGCTGTTTGTGGCATTGTGGAAATACACACATGGCCCATGGGGTCCTTTTCACATCTTTCAATTTTGAGATGAGTTGAGAATCTTGTTAGGAAATCTTGCCCACCTGTATGTTAGGATGTTGAAAGGACATGTGCCTATCATTATTGTCTTTCCTTTTTTGGATCCCTGTCAAAACAACTCTAACTTTGTCAATTACTTTATCTAATTGGTAAATTTACAATCATTCTCTTTCTTGTGTCAGGAATCTTCATCTATGAGTAACATACCAGTAGTCATTATGTCATCTGAGAATGTTCCTTCAAGAATCAATAGGTAATTATTATTATTATTATTACTACTACTACCTCCATCCCATAGCAACAGTTGATTTTTTACTTTTTGTTTGTACCAAAATAAGTGTTCATTTAAGAAATCAATGCAAAATTACTTTTATTTTGTCAATATTGTCGTCGTTATTAAAGAGGAATTAAGTCTTGTCATACTTAATAATAAAATAAATAAGAGTAAAGAGGTAAAAAATATATAGTAGTTAATATTTTTCTTAATAGACGTGAAAATATAAAATTGGACACTTATAATGGGACGGAGGTAATATTAAAGATGATTATTGGATAAAGAATAAAAGATTATTATCTATTGTTTTCTTCGAAAACGCTTTCTTTAAATCTGTCTTAAATAGCCTCTATGTCTTGAAGTAGAGGCAAGGTCTGCATACATCACATCCTCTCAAGACCACACTAGTGAAACTACACTTGTATATTGTATATTATTGATTGTTTTCTAAGTGATTATTCAACAGATGCTTAGAAGAAGGGGCAGAAGAATTTTTCTTGAAACCAGTCAGATTATCAGATGTCAACAAGCTTAGACCCCACATGATGAAAAGCAAATGCAAAAGCAGCTTTCAACAACTTGAGAAAATTGTCACAAAGGAAAATCAAGAATCAGCAAAAATAGATAATGTTCCATCAAAACCATCACAGCCAGAAACAGAATCAGACACAGAACAAATGCAACAAATTCAGCAATCTCAAAACAATACTATTAATAATAAGAGGAAGTCCATGGAAGAAGGTCTATCACCAGAGAGAACAAAGCCAAGATATAATAGCCTAACTGCTGGCTGATCTTGTCATGCAAATATAATTTTTTCATTGTTAATCAGATAACTTTGTTTTTGTCTCTTTATACATGTTTTAGTTACATAATTTGGATAATACTGAGATTTAATAGAAGTATAGGAAAAGAGATGAGATTTGTACAGAATTCACACCCAAAAAAAGTCAGCCAATTTTGTTAACTAATCTGAAAGTCATTGTAGTTATACAAATGTGTTGACACTTTCTTCTTGTAAATAGACAAACCTTAAAAAGTGGTGCACTTTAATTTTTGTTAAGCATAAGTTTTTAACTCGTTTGTTTTAGAGATTTTTACATTCTATACCTATGAAATTTAAAATATTTACAAGTTATACCCATTAAAAATTATACTACCCATAAAACTAAAAGTATTTACCCAACCTACCCATTTATTATTGTATACAGTTTTTATGCCTTATAAGTGTATACCTTTAAGGTATACTGCATATATTATGGTATAAAAGTTTGGAGGGCCATTTATTACTGTATACCTTTGTTATACCTTATATGTATATACCTTTATGGTATACTGCATAAACTATGGTATACAAGTCTGGATAGGTAGAGTTGGTAAATAATTTAGTGGGTAGGTCATGTAATATTTGAAAATAGTGGGTAGTTGCTGTAATTATTTTACGTTTTGTGGGTATTTTTGTAAGTGTCCCTTTGTTTTATATTTGGTTCTATTTTGAATGTTTACCTAAGGTAAGATACAGAAGAACATTTTTTTTTTTTTGGTTTTTATTTTTTGAAGATTGTAATCTTAAACATATATCATATTTGTGCAATTAAAACACTTTGGTGTGACCGTAAAAACTTCTCATTAAAGGTAAAATTAAAAGTTTAAAGTTTTTTATTTTCAAATATAGAGATGTATTACTTTTATATGAAATAGATCAATAGAAAATAATATACTAGCATAAATTGAATATGAAAAGTATTAATTCAACCAAATTGTATGAGTAACAAACTTTGAATTAAGGGGGTGTACTTGAGTTTGTGGCCAAACATAACGGGGGGTGATTTGGGCAAGGAAAGACTAAAGAGGGTAAAACTGAACATATCATAAATCATCGTAATAAAACTTAAAGCAGTGATTTTAGCATAACGCATAAAGATCGGGGGTTCTAATAGATCTTAATTAAAACTATGGGGGGAAAATACAACAGTGTCAAGAATATAAAAAACGGAAAAGAAGAAGAAGTGAGCGTAGAAGAATCTGGTGGTGGAACAAACACCGAGTCAGTGGAATACATTATTTTTGCGTGTTGATTCAGTGTGAATAAGGTAACTTTTCCCCCTTTGAGCTCAGTCTTATGTTATCTTTTCTTCAAGTGTGATACCCAGCTAAGTAAGGAGTATCCGGCGTAACACACGAGAAATGCTGGGTATATAAGTACGCATGTCTTATACTCTAGTAACGTGTTTTAATCACGTGCGGATCTAGGCCCAAAGCGGATAAGGACTTAGGCTGTTACATGAAGAAATGACTTTGTTTGTATAGCGTTTCCCTCTTTCTTTTGTTTAAATTTTTGTTTGATTAAATGGGATTTGTGGGTTTGTTTTAAAAGTGAGTTTGGTTCAATTATTAAAGGAGTAGTCTTTAAACAATTTGGTTCTATGTAAGTAGCTAGCTACTTATTATTTCATGTGTTATGTTATTTGCATGCGTTTTCAAATGATCTGTGCTCTATATTTTATAGTAATAACTACTAGGGAGATTCATTTTACGAAGCAAATGGCGAGTGACAAGCAACTTCATGTTGATTTATCAAGTGTGTTTGATGGGCATAGCAAATTTGACATGGACTAGTTCGACATTTTGATAGTCGAAACGATCATCTACCTGGGGCTAATAGTATTACATTGTTGCATGTTTTCTCTATGTGAGTGATGGATGCTTTAGGTGTTTTCCTTTTGCTTATGATAGTTCTCAATACTTTATGCAAGTCTTGTATTAAATGTTGAAGCTTTCTAGTGGTGTTTTTTTCTTAACAAATGGAACAGGAATGTCATGTTTTCCTTTTTCTTTTGCTTTTTAAACATGAACCACTTGTTATGTCTTAGGCAGAAGAAGACTCACTATATGGTGATCAGAATTAACTTCTTCTGTTATATCTTCCTGTTGCACCAGGTTGTGGTGAACAGTTGGTTGTATTACTTTATATTGCTAGAGAGAGCCATATTAGTTAAGACGTCATATATTTAATTTGGGCAAGCTAAAATATGGAGCGAGCCAATAAAAAGGGGATAAAAGGAGTACAATGGGAAACCATCAGACTGGTTATATATTCAAATGCTTTTGGGAGTTCCTTCGCAACTCTCTCCAACTCTCATAACCTGTATTTTGCTGTTTCTGACTAATGCGATAGCAATACATGTCTTTCACATTCAACAATGCTTATTTTAAATGTCCTCCTTTTAGGATGCTTTGGTAATTTTTCCCAATTTGATATAGAATTTACTAACTGTATTATTTGTGTAGGCTGATTAAGATTTCCTTTGCCAAGTGTTATAAACACGATTTGCATTGAGGTTCTACTGAGTATATTGCACATTGGAAGACTGGAAAAATGTCTGGGGGAGAAGTTAAAAAAGTATCTCGTCAAGATATTCAATTGGTAAGCCTTGAGCTGCATTCATAACAATATCTCTAGAGAATGGATATATTAATCATTTAATATGGCCGCAATCGAATGGACAAAATGTACCATACACATTTATCTGTAAGTATGTAAAGCAGGTATTTGATTGACTGTGGGAATTCATAAAATCTATGCATAAAAACTCCATAATTTAAGTTCTATATTTACATCCTATTAAGATATTTTTATCCTTCAGAAACTTCTTGTTGTTGTTGCAGAAACTTCAATTTGAGAGAATCCAAGTGAAAAATGCTTGTTATATAAGCAGAGTCCACTTTAAACACGTGAGGCTGGTTTTTGAAACTCGTCTGCCCTTAGTCCAAATCTTTAATAGGTTTCCAGTTCGGCGTTTCTTGATTCACCGTTGTTGATAGGCAGATATTGTTGCTTTTAGCTGTTCCTTTCAGTTAGGTTTGATTTGATTTAACCCTTACATTTTTGTTGGTAATTTACATTTGGCATTTTAGTACATTCTTATGAATAATGACCTGCACTTCACAATCATCAAGTTCGTTATTATAAAATTGTTTTTTATTGTATAAGCTTTTCAGTTTCCTCACACTTCTTCTCTTTGTTGTCAGGTGCAAAATCTCATAGAAAGATGTCTGCAGCTTTACATGAGCCAGAAGGAAGTCACCAGTACCCTCTTACATCAAGCAAAGATTGAGCCTGGTTTCACTGAACTTGGTAATGCCTTTCTCTTCACATCTGCATCTTTTGCTAAGATGAAGCTTTTACAGAATACTATATCTATCAGTATTGTCAGTTTTCAGAAGAGAAAATACTTAAAACTTTCAAGACAATGAGCAGGAAGCCGAAAAACAGATAACTTGACATGATCAGCGTCTAGACAATGAACAGAAAGAACTTTTTATGACAATTTTTTTTACTTTGTGACGAGCATCTTTTTCTACCTCCATCTCATGGGAACAATTAGTAATCTGTAGGAAATACTTTTTAAGCTCAAGTGTGATGGAACTGAATTTACTTAAATATTCAAAATGTAAGGATTTTGCTGAGTCTTTAATTACTTAATAACTGCGAGCAACCTTTGTTATCTATGTGTTCCTTTGTATCTACATGAAAGAGATGAACATTATATCTTGAGCTTTTTACAGTGTGGCAAAAGCTTGAAGAAGAAAACCGGGAATTCTTCCAGGCATATTATTTGAGATTGATAGTGAAGGACCAAATACAGAGATTCAACGACTTGCTTCACAGACAGCTTGAAGTGATGCAGATATATCAAACTGGTTCCACTGCCATTTCTACTGGATCGCAGATTCGGCCAAGTAAGTTGTAACTATCAGTGATTCTTCTATTTCCCTTCCTGGAGATAATTGTTCAGTTGAATCTCTTCCCTTGTTGTGTGGAATTCATAATAGTTTCACACATTCTTCAACAGTTCTTCTTGCTCGTGCTTTTATTTAGAAAAAATTAAATTGACTGAATTATTACTTGGTTAATAGAATTTTAAGATGGATAATCATGGAATGGTCTGAGCCATGAGAAGATGAATTTTTTTTTTTTTTTTTTTTTTGAGAATGGTAACTTGTATTCATCAACACAGAAAGAAGCTGTGTTGGCAACCAATTATGTACAAATAGAGTAGGCGTGTCCAAGAAAATAGAAAATCTATCTACAAAGATTCTAAAAACTGAACAAGTGACCCAGCATCTTCTACCATATGTTGTTTACACCAAAAATGAAAAGAGAGAATGCGGTTCTGTTTAATTTTCTGAACAGGATTGCTACATTCTTCAAAGCATCTAAAGTTCCTCTCTTTCCACACAGTCTACCAAATACAATGGGGGAGAACATTCCACCACTTCTTGTGTCTGATACTCCCCCCTAGATGACTCCAAGACTTTAGGAGTTCCTCAGTGTATTTAGGTAGGTAGGCTTTGCATATAGAAGATGAGTTATTGTCAGGCTATTCTGCATTCTGTTGTTGACTTGAAAGCCCCTGATCCAGTCTTTCTGAACTGCTAGTTTCATCATGTTTTTGAAACCTTCCATAGCTAAAATGAATAAGAAAGGGGACAAGGGATCTCCCTGCCTGAGTCCCCTTTGAGATGAAAAAGAAACCTTCAGGACTCCCATTGACCAACACTGAAAATTTTATTGTTAAGATGCAAAATTTAATCCAACCTAGCCACTTCCTGCCGAACCCCATGTCTTTTATAATGTTAATGAGAAACTTCCAGTTTACATGATCATATGCTTTTTGAATATCCAGTTCGCATAAGAGACCGGATTCCTCGGATTTCATTCTTGAAACAACACACTCATTAGCTATCAACACTGCATTACTAAAATTTCATTCAACCTAGCCACTTCCTGCCGAACCCCATGTCTTTCATTTATATGATGGGGAATCCCCCACACGGTTGAATATACCCTATGCGAAACCATGATACTCTACGAAGAGCATCCAGCACTGATTGGAATCGCACATGTACTAAAAAATTGTACGACAAATACAAAGGTTCCACAGCTAATGTTACACAAGTGCTTTACCTGATCAAACAAATGTTACATGAGTGCTTTCAATTTCTTCAACAATCCTTGTATTTCTCTCTTTTCGTATTGCACATGAATCACCTCCCATGCTTTCTGTTTCTTCCTTTCCCATCTGAACTTGCACCAATCAGCAATTATCCAGTCCGTGGTGGTACCCATTCAGTTACAAACATGTTCCACGCTGTGCACTAGAACTTATATGCAGTGGAGCAATAAATGTCTGCCATCTAGTCCACTCTTTACATGAAGCACCAGCTAATATAAAATTGTTCCTCCCACATCACATGGGCTTTCATGTTGCTAATATAGAAATTATGCCTGGATCAGGAATCCTTAACCATGATCCGTTAAAAAAAATTAAAACCAGACACAGAACATATTGAAAGAAAGAGAATTATTCATTGCTATAACCATAGTTATAGCTGTTAGTGGGGGCACTCTGATTTCTTATTAACAGAAGTCATAATCTTCCTGCATTGCACTTTTCTCCTTTCAATTTGAGGCAGTGTTTGGAGTATGTTTTATGCTTTTCGTTTCATATTGAGAAACTAGTACTTTATTTGTAGAAGCTTCTTATAAAGCTTTTTTGTGGAGTTTCTAAAATTGAATTATTTTGATATTTTCCATTGAAAACTGAACGATCCTAAGCATTTCTCTTCAGGTAGGGATGTCGTGTGTCCTGATTTATTTGAGCTCTACTTGTTCTGAAAGTTAATGATCATAGTGTCTTTTTTAAAATTAGTTTTTTTCTAAAAAAAAATTAGCATTTTTTCTTCTTAAAAAAAAAAACTATAGTGTTTGTTCTTTTGCGTGTTTTAGTAATTAACTTAGAGTGCTTCTTGTTCTGGAAGCTATATCTTTGAAGGAGTGAGTAACATGGCCCAAGCACCAAAAAGCAGCGTAAAGCTGTAAGCTAAATCTTATACCTCACCCTTGCAAGCGTTTTGTTCTGACCAATAACTGAAGTATCCCTTGGAGCTTAGGTTCAGGAGCCATGGCTCCTACGAAAAACAACAAAATTATAATAATGAATGAAAAGTTGAATAGACAAAGCATTGTGCTATCTCATGAAAACCAAAGCTTTGTGCTAATGGAAGGTTTAGAATCTTGTGAGAAGTACAATGGTAAAAGTTTTTGTCTGTTAAATCTTTAAATTCATATATGATGAACCATGTCTTCTTTTTTGGATTGTTTACCTTGGTCTCTAGGAGTCCCATTGAAAATGGGAAATAAAAAGTTTGGCATTTGCTTTTTGAGTTTGATTTAGTTGAGGAAAAATTAAGAGATATACAAAATCGATCACTCATAAGCAATTTTTCAACTGGTGGTGTAACACTACCAAAACAACATTGTACATGCCTACACACTTGGCTGCCTATCTTACTGCTTCAATCAAGCTTCATCATCGTGATGAATTGTTAAATAAGGGAAGTGACATTATGCTTATTAAACATTGGTAGTGCCTCAGATCTCAACATGTCAAGCAACAGAACGTGCTGGACCTAATGTGAAGCCTGAGAACATGCACCAGACCATTAGTGCCAATTTACCTCAAGTATATACTAATGGTGCGCCCTCACTTCAGCCATGTATGCAAGTTTCTGTCGATGTTTCTGCCAATGGAAGAGGATTTTACGCATCGTCGAACATGCTACTGGCTCAGAGCTCAAATGTGGGACTGATGCAAGGACAGAACGGGGGGACGATAAAATCAGAAGCCAGTTATCCAGGGAATCTGCCATTCCTATACGGTACGGAGAGTAATATTGTCGAAGCACGTCCTACAACTGGGGATGCATCTGGTTCATCTTTCAGCAGTGGAGAATCAAACTCTCAAATGCTGAATGAGACTGTATTAGATGCTGATTCAACTTCGTTTGGGTTCTTGGGGCATATTCCCCGAAACTTCAGTTTGTCAGATTTAACAGCAGACTTTTCCAACGATTCTGGTTTGTGCCGGTCCTCTCTTCTGAGTTAATATTTCACTTCCATGCAGAGCTTATCTATCTAATTTCTGCTCTTCACAGATATACTGGAGAGCTACTCAGGGTCAGCGTTCCTAGCAACAGATACTGGCAATTTCCTGGATCCTCACGATAGTGAAGAAAGTCAAGGTTGGGTGGCATCTCAATTTTGGTATTCTTTCTATGGCTACTCTGGAAAAGAAATTCTGACTGCTCAATAGCTCTCTCAGTATACGTTCCCCCATGTAGATATAAAATAAAACAGTTTGTTTCGTGATTTCTTGACATACCAAATAAGGAATGTTAAAAGGATGTTCCTACAGTGGACTATTGGTTGGGTGGTTGTTTAAGATTATAAACTGATTGCTTGAAACAGCAAAAAAGAGAATGGTTTTTTAAAGATGAATTATGGGCACCTTCCAATACTAATTTCTGCTGACATTTTGCAGATGTCGAGAGATTGGATACTATATCAGAAGGCTTGAGTTACGATGATTTTGTCAGTGATTAAGTGAACATTCACTCGAACGGTACCATCTTGCCACTTTATCCTCAATATGTAACCTATCATGTTTAGAAATATAGTTTACACAGTATTCCAACTTAATATCCTTAGCTGCAGAATTTTTGCTTTGTACTGAATTAGCTGTTAAAACACAATCTTACGTACTAGTAGAACTTTGTGAATTTGGTTCAACTAAAATTGCATTTTAATATTTTGCTCGCAGGTCCCATTATTCCAGTACAATGTTTCGTAAATGGATAGAGAAAGTGCGAATGCTTCGACCCCTTTTTGAAGGGATTTTCTTGGCTCTCCGTCATGGTTAGTCATGTATGCCGTTTGAGAAGAAAATAATGTAAATCTGAGTAGTTGGTGCCCTGTATATTAATTTTCTGTAAATTGAGGTTATTAGTAGGACCGTGATTGAGAGGATCTGGTGTAATGTGTACTCTCAAATCAACTTTTGTTTTTCGTGTGAACTTTTCTCTCTTTACGTTTCTGTTTATTATTTATTTATTTTTGGGATTTTGATGTTATGGTGGTGTGGGTTGCAGAGCAAAATTTTCGTTTATGTTGGTTTGCAGGTTTTTGATTTCTGACATTATAAAAATTCATCAAAGATTTGAAGATTTCTCAAAGCATGCTATGATGGCATGTTGCATTATCAAAAAGAGTTTTCAAGTTTGGTCTATGAAAGAAATTCAAACTGGTACACGAGGGGTGTTGAAAATGTAATAACTAAAGAGGCGCAAAGGCGTGTTGAGAATGTAATAACTAAAGATGCATAGAGGCATGTTGAGAACGTAATAAGCTATTACATGAGGTAGTAATAATTCAACACAAAGATTTTACCCATACTTCTCGAGAAGAAAAACAAAGTGTGCCAGAAAAACAACGTAACTAGCCTCAGACCTTCATCTCCTTTGGTTAAGCCGACTCTAGAATTTATGAACTAAAATCAAACTGAGAACTAGACGTGAGAGTTGCAGGTGACAATCCATGCTCTATCCGACCAAGCTGGCATTGTTGACTTGTCTCTGGCAAGAAGCGATGCAATAGGCGTTTATTTCAAAGGGCATTCAAGGCTGGCATTTGTGTCCATGAGACAAACTTTAGTGAATGGTCTGAAGTTATGCTGGCCCAGTTCTAAGTGCATTGTCTAGATCGTCTATCAAGTCATTAACATCTTCAATCCCAACAGAAATTCGAACTAGATCTTCAGTAAGACCTCTGGCCTCCCGTACTGCAGCAGGTATACTTGCATGGGACATGAAGCAAGGCAGGCTTATGAGTGATTTGACACTTCCTGCAAATTTGGAGACCATACAATATGTTTTGAGTGTTGGCAAAGGAAAATTGAATATTAATTGCCATGTAAAGGTGGCATATTATGCGGAATTAAACAAGAAGCAAAACACCCTTCTCGCAGAAACTCAGGACAGCTCACTTACAAATCATTCACTTTAGACTGCACCTTCGTCCTGTGTAGTGCAGTTTTTCTTTCCAGATAAGTACTGCAGTTTTTTTTTTTTTTTTTTGTATTTTTTGTTTTACAGCCAACAAGAGTATGTTTTACAGATACAAACATACTCTTCTCCTTTTCCTTGCTAGCTTATTTACAAATTTCAGTTTTTCCTTATCGGCTTTTTATCCTCTCCTGTCACCCAGAATCTCGTGAAGGTAGCTGGCCAGTTATGCTTTGTCCGAATCAGACTGTGGTGGTTGTTTATGGCTGTGTTTTTGAATTAGCAGTTGGGGGATGTCAACTGCACAGGATAGGATTAACTCTAAGGCTGAGAAGTGTCAGTGGTGTGCACCACTATGTATAGGTGCTTGCTGCCACAACTCAAGTCAGCACTGTTCATCATGAACTTTGTAATTGTGCGTAAGCACATAAGGTGTTCATGTGTATCACTGAGTTGTGAATAACACAGAGTTGGGTTTGAGTTATACTTATCCCATAATTGTGCCTTGTTTCCAATTGTCTTGCTTGCTCAAAACAAGCACAGTGGTGTGGAAAAACAGTGCACAATAATCCCACATTCAGGCAAAGTCCCTAACCGAAATAAAAGAGAAAGCTGAGTCAGTCGGAATATTGGTTGCCGTACAGTGGTGTGGAAAAACATTTAGTCCTGAAACCCACAATTCGAAGGGAGTATATAATGGACTGTAAGTGATGACTACGGTAGATAGAAAAATGTCGGATTCTCAGCTATTTTTCCCGGAGATCACCAACAGACCAGAATGGACACATTTCCGAAAGAGGGAATAAATTCGATGCATCTTCCGAAAGGATTCGCTTCCAGAGAATTAAAGTGCTATCAATTTCTGCATTCAATTGACATGCATCTTTAGTACTTATATTTCTCTATCTATTCTGCGTAAAGGTCCAAAGAGAATTAAGAATAACCATTGTCCTTGCCCGAGTTTTCCAGCCTCTGCTAAAATATGTTTTGTTGGGACAAAGTGAGCAATTTCCTAATGTTACTTTTATTAAAGAAGAGACAAGTCCAAAAGTAAATGTAAACATGTGTTGTTATGGGAAAACATTGATCATTAATATTGGAGAAATAGGATAGAGCAGAAGATGCAACTCACCAAAACTGACAGTAATGCTAAAGTATTTGGTGACCTCAGTAACATGCTTAGACAGTGCCAATGAGCCCGTCAAGAAACTCAGTACAGATCCTGCACCCTTGGCCTGTAACACCAGCATGAAAATGTTTAGAGTGATTAAAAATTTAGATGTGCCTCCAAAGTGGAAAAACTTCTGGCGCCACAAAAACAACGGTACTGGCAAACTAAGAAAAGTAAAAAATTAGAAATAAATAATGATCAAATACCTGAGAATAGTGCAAAGATCTGCCTGGATGGCCAGGAAGACCAGCATAGTTAACTTTCTTCACTCGAGGATGGGATGAGAGAAATTCAGCAATCTTTTGTGCATTTTCCTGCCATATAGTGGAAACATGCAAAGCACATATACTATGTAACATCAACAGAGTCTTTTCATGAATGCTATGACTGTCAAGCTAGCACTTGCCAGAACAAAGTAAGGACAAAAGAACACTCTTAATTCAAGCTCTCAACCGAGCAAAAAGAAAAGAAGATAAAAGGAGAATTCTTAAATACGGAGCAGAAATATTCCAAAATGGAATATTTGATGTACCAAACTTTAAAAGATCACTACAGAAGGAATGGAACACAAACTTGTAAACTGTAAAAGGAAGTCAGACATTTTATATAGGTACTTGTTAGCCTTAGCCATCTGTAATTTCAAAGTTTATGCATTGAATTTTCCTACTGGAAGTTTGATTTATGGTATTCATAATTTTCCAATGGATGAAGTATATTTAACGACAGGGGTAAGCAAAGAGACGAGAGGGGATGAAGAATCGTACTTAGTATCCATCTACCTTGTGGCATAGACTCCAAACACCAAATCACCTTTGATGCTATTACCAGTTTTTTCATACACATTGTCAAAGAATTCTGAAATAACTACGTTTAGCAATATCAGCACTTTGTTAACAGAAGGACTCTTTACTTTTACCTGACATGGCAAAAGATTAATGCAACGAAATAAAGTGGCGACAGAACATCAATTCTGCACCACATAACAAGAAAAACTTATTCTGCATGACAATATCAGTCAAGTACACTTCAATCACAATTGTTGAAGTTGACTGTATATGAATCATTGTATCCATTTTTGCTCTATTTCATACAAACACTACATAATTTGTCTTTTTTGTAAGTCTAAGACTTCTCTATCGCACACTTACCCCAACACAGATACTCACTTTTCTAACTAGAATAGAAAGACTCTTAACCAACTCCGGAACCTAATGTAAGTGTAACACAGCTAAGTTTTAACTCAACTCATTGATATCGCGAACATAGATTCCTTCTTCTGTTGCAATATGTTTATAGCTAAATCCGCATCGAATCTTAGAGATTGTAGATCTGTTGAGGCAACTCCTCATGTGATTTTGGGTCTACCTTGTCCACTTTTATCACCTTCAATTATCACACGACCATGCATATGGAGGTCTACTAGTGTGCCTGTTACTCCCAAATGTTTCTATCAAGGGAAAGGAACAATAGATTTGACATGGAAAGCCATATTTCTGTAAAAGTGGAATTGCAGCTAATTATAGCACCCAAGCCCAAGAATCAAGCAAATCTAGTACCTGCTGCTTTTCTACACGCAGGGCCATCGTTTTGATCCCTCTCAAACAAAGCCAGCAATCAAATGGGGCTAAGCCTGCACCTTCTGCATTTTGATGGAGGTACAAGTTCTTGGCCAAGCTGGTTTACATGAAACAATTATTAGCACATCGCTACAAAAGATACACAGGATAGTCAAAGAGAAAAAACTACATCATTTACTTTGTTTAGATGAAATATATTTAGACTATATACAACTTGAACGTCTGGTCAAGTCAATGAGCTAATGAAATTTCATGTTCAATTAAAAGGTCTGACAGTGCCTTCAGGAAAAAGAAATCTCGGACTAGGAATGATACACCTCTCACATTGCAGTTTGCAGAGGGAGCTGCATAAGGCGGAGTTATTATACCCAGCTTAGAAAGATGTCTTTTAGACTTTACATGACCAACCCCCCTCGAGTTACAATTGTGTCAAGAGCAGATCCAGATTCAGTCCTGATGCAATACATTGACTTGATACTGCGAGGCACAGTAGTGTGAGCTTGTAACCCGACTGAGGGCTTTAAGGTGACGGAACATCAAAATATCTGAACAAGATATGTAGACAAAATGTGAATCTACTTGCTTGTATGTGTTGGATTAAAATTCCTGTGAAACATCAGGTGATCGAAATTTTAAGAGAGATGACCTAAAAAGAAGATTGAATCAATTGATGACAATAAGTATTATGTACATTTGATATCAAAATTAGCATGTCTGTTTCTGAGTGAAACATGATGGCACTCCAACCTACAGATTTTTTCAGTAGTACTACTGTTTATTAAGGTAAGATAAAAATTTCGGAGCAACAAATGATGCAATAGATACGTAGGAATTCAGAATCTTCAGGTAATTGAATCTAATAAGCAAGATGGCCTACAAGAAGGTTTTTTTTCAAGCGTTCAACGTTCAATCTCCCCAATCTGATCGTTAACTTAACTCACGGACACTAAGGGTGAAGAGAAACACATGATAACCGTAAGTCAAGCATCAAACCAATATGATCATATGAAAGAAGGACGAACCTTTCTCCTTTAACAGCAAGTACACCCCCCATCAGATCACTATGGCCAGATATAAACTTAGTAGCTGAATGCATCACAATATCTGAAAAATAATTGAACATTAGTTAGCCAGCAACTTGTACATGTTACCACGGGATGTTCATGTTATCCGAACAAGAAGTATCTGCAATTACCAGCTCCGAGCTCCAAAGGATGCGACAGTACAGGGGACATGATACTGTTATCCACCAGCACAAGAGACCCATGTGCATGAGCTATCTCTGCTATTTTCTGAAAAAAAAATCAGAAAAAAAAAAAAAACATATAATCATAAGAATTATCTCTTGAAATTTCATAAACTCCCGCCTGTAGCAATCACCAAAACAGAAAAAAATTATTTGCAAGATCTGTATACGCCAAAACCAATAACCCACACGAATATCACAAATCTGCTGACGAGGGTTTGTTGGACTCTCTAGCCAAACAAGCTTTGTCTGTGGTCCAATTGCAGAGGCAACCTCATTTAAGTTAGTTGTATCCACTCGCCTGTTAACAAAGTAACAATTAAAACACTAAACAAGTAACAACCTAATTGAGAAACTAGTATGTTTATTCAGTAAAAGGGATACTAACTTGACCAAAACTCCACCTTTTGGAATTACTTGCGACAACAGCCGGTCAGAACCACCATATATGTCATCACCGGCTACAATCTCCTCACCTAAGCAATTAGAATTGGTAAAGAATCATTCTATAGCTAGGTACCTTTCTAAATGTATACAGATTTTTTCCTGAGTGCTAGTTCCAACAAGACGAGTTATAGGTTTCTATGCTCAACCTTTCTAATTCTGTAAGAAATTTTATACAAGTACCAGTTCCGACAAGACGAGAGACAGCTGCCAATGCAGCCATTCCACTTGTAAAGCAAAATGCTCTATCTGCTTTCTCAAGCTTGGCAAGGAGCCTGAAAAGTTCAAAGGAGGTAGTGGTAATGCACACAGCACACAGAATCTCATTGCCCTTCTTTTTATAAGGTAAAAGTTCCATCAAATCCCTATAATTTGCTCTGTAGAAACAGTGTAACATACTTTTCCAGTACATCCCTGGTAGGATTTCCACTCCGTGTGTAATCATATGGTCCAAATTCTGTGGCTGAAGGCTGCAGAAAATGAGAGACAAGCAAGTAAAGACTGGTCCTCATGATTCAAGCAACGGAAGAAAAGAACTAAAAATGTTGATTACAAATTGAAATCTGTAAGGAGGTAGAGCGGTTTCCTCAAGCAGTTGAGATAACAAACACATGTTGATAAAAGGACAAAGTTGTGTACGGTCGATGAGGTGATATCTCATACCTCTCATATACTATCACTGAGGGGATTGAAGGTTATAGTATAGTTTAGGATTCAAAAAGGGAGCTTCTAGGCTGTCTTGCTGCTATGGAAATTCAAAGGTGTTCTCCACAGGAATGCCTAACATCATGGACAATTAAGGTATCACATTATACTGTTGCTGAAAGAGAGATGAGCCAAGACCAAATAGGTGGATTTGAAAATAGTCCCTTTAGTAAAGATAATGGGTCTTCATTTGAACCAGTGTTCATAAATATGTTACCTCTTCAACCATCAACCCTAATTAGGAGATATCATATTTCTCCTCCCCCACATCTCGACGGGACTTCTCCGAAGTTCTATACTCTCTGCTAAGGTTAGCCTCTCGAACTTCAACATAGGTATGTGGTCCTTCATTAAAGGTGCCTCCTATCTTCACAATTGGTCCTTCGTCTTCAGAAAGAAAATAACTAACTCTTGCTCTCCTCGGAAATGGTAGAGATAAAATCTCTAATCCCTCCATCGCTCCTTCCTCCTCCCACAGACACCCTACTTTATCCTAAAATAGATGTTTTGCAGATCCAGAGTTACATTCTACTTACTCCAAAAACGGAAAAAAGAACTGCATCCTATTTCATCATACAATAAGTTATTTGCTGCCTATACAACGCTTTCCAAGTCACGGCTACAAAAAACACATGGACCTTACATAGAAATGAAAACCCTCTGAGATAGCATCCTTGAGATCCTGATGCAAACTAGGAGGCACCAAAATTATTCTGTAGAGGTTAAGACTTATGCCTAGCTGCTTAATTGGCTGTACCAGACGATGAATATCCGTCTTATAAAGAAAAGGGTCTGTTCTCATGTAGCTAATTGAAGCATTTCATTTATTTTCCTGGTTTAATTAAATATATTCTGCAATATGCTGTTGTCCAATTAAAACCTCTGAATGTTATGACTTGAAATAGTTAACAACGTGAGATGACAGTGAAGAAACAATATCAGCAAAAGGCTGCAACATTTAAACTATGCATCGAACAATTAATTGTTTATGGAATGATTATGCAGCTTCAAAGTTATTTAATTATTTTATATTCCTTGTACAAGGGATGTACTTACTTGCTTAAAAGTAGACGTCTGATACAACGGGGTACTTAAGGCATCATAAGGATCGAAGTCATTGGTGAAGTTCATTAGCATTGTTGAAAAACTAGGCTCCCTTGGCTCCACGGCTTCAAACGGAGGAGGTAATTCCATAGCGTCCATCTCTGCCATCAATTAATATGTATTATGAGTTCTGAGAATAACCTTAAGAATTTAAAACATTTTCATGTGTTGCCGAGAAAAAGGATTTGGTACAGACCGTCCGTCAATTCAGCAACACAATCAACCGAAGCTGATGCAGAGACAACCATCTCTTTCTCTCTTGAGCAATTTAATTGGAATTTCTTCACCCTTGATGCTTGTGTTCCAATCCCACTCAAGTTTGCTTTGCAAGTAAATGTCACTGGAGATTTTCCCTGCACATTGGCACAATTTTCTATCAGAGTCTAACATTTATTGATTCGCTGCCCAAGCAATTACCAAGTGGATCAGTCCAGCAGACAAAACAGCAAGAATAAGAAGATGCATAACTTAGTATTAGATCCCAATCTTTGTCTTATGAAATGATATGTACAAGTTTTACAACCATTCAAACAAGCTGTAAATAAGCAACGCGATTACATAAAGCTAATTCACGTATAAAAAAGAATCTTTTCGGTTACTCAAGCTTAAATGGACTTTGGAACACAACCCAATATTTCGTGTACTCTTATTATTCCAGCAACAAAGAGATAGCCAGTTCAAGAATTTCTGTATAGAGACAGTGTGGAGATACTTACTTGGTTGTTTGTGTAAGCAAGCAGTGTAGTGTAGGTTGATTTGAGAGACAAAGGTAACGCCATTTTTAACTGACAACAACAGGTTAACATGTGCTTTCATAATATATTACACGACATACTTATATATGTAAAAGATTTGTCTGGTTTTTAGCCCCACCTATATAAGTGGAATGAACTAAGACTATAAAACAGCGTGGCCCTATTCTAAAGTTACTGTCAAAGAAAGGATACTTTTTCATTGAGTTTAAATTTACACGCACAGATGGAGTTAATAATTTTATAAGGAATTTCATATAAAATCTAAAGTGCAGCTGGTCGTTTTCAGGACCAAGTACAATATGTAGACTAATTTAAAGAGGCCACTACCAATTTTTAGTACAGAGGAAGTGTGTAAATTTATCCTCCTAAAAAAATAGGGAAATAAAACAAAAATTAGATAGGTCCAAGCATTATATTGTAAAATCTAAACCATTATATATCAATTCTCGCACATATACCACCAAGTGATCTGGTGCAGTGGATGAGATTGTTCTTCCCTGAACCAGAGGTCTCGGGTTCTAGCTCTGGGTATGGAAAAATTCTTGGCAGAAAGCACGAATCCGGATTAGTTGGGCTCCAATGGCAATACCGGATAAGGAAACAAAAAAAAAAATCTTGCACATATAGATCCAGATCCCCAATACAAAAGGACTATCAAGAACTAAAAGTGGTGAAATAATCAAACTCTAACTCCCTTAAACTATATGATAAAATATTAAATAATATGCACATTATATGTTAAATAATTCAATTTTCAATTTTATTTTCCAAAATTCAAAACCAATTTAATCCAAATAAAACACAAAAATCTAAAAACCAAAACAAATAACAGAAAAATATTGGTTCAATTTGATTTTACCGTCTAATTCGGATAATACACATACCTCTAATCATAGTTACACAGAGATTCCAATTCTAATCCTCCAACAAGTACAGTTTTACAAGTGGTATTTAGGGAGGATGAGGAAGTGTACCAAAACCGTAATCTTAATCGAGTGAAGTGGAAAGGTTCTTTCTAATATACAAATGTTGAAACAGTTTCAAACTGCCACAGCCCATATGCCATGCAAATGGGGAGATATTGTGTTGGTATGGTAATTGAACTAATCGAGGTGGTACATGTTGAATCCAACACAAATTTTGCTTTCAATATATCAAATTATTTAGCTTGTATCAATTTTTCATAAAAGATACTGTACATATTTAGAAGCGTAGATCATAAATCATAAAATCATGATCGCAAAAATGTGTATAAGTGACAAGTTTAATTTTTTTTATTATTATTAAGAAGTGGGCCTTCCCCGATCAAAAGGAAAAACGCTTAATTGACGGTTGGGCCAATATTTTGGGGCTCATTTTTCATGCAAGAAAAGTGAACTAAAAATTAGCATAGGCGGCAAATTTTGCAGCCTAAAATCAAATATAAAATTTACAAATCATTAGCAGCTAACAAAACCATAAGTCTCTGGAAACTGCTCCAATTTTCTAATATCCATCAAGGTGAAACCAAAATCCTCTTTCCATTTTTTTCATCACTTGCTAATTTGGTATCATTATTTTTCTTCATTGCAATAATAGTTGTTAACAATTCGATAGTACGTATTATTTTTGCTGTGGGTTTCTCTCCACTGTGGGTTTTCATTTATGTATGTGTTTCGTATAGCTACTTACTTTTATTATTTTCTTGTGACGGTGATGTCCAAACCAGCTTGCGCGCTACTTTTATGTTTTGAGTGAAATAATTTGATTATTGTTGTCGTGTGCTTATTTTTCTTGCTTTGCTACTCTTCTATGCCCAGTATGCTTCTTAATATATATTGTTATCAGAGGCAGATTCAGCATTTTAACTTCTGAATTTGACCCTAGTCCATTTGATTTGGTAGGTCCTAAATTTGTTATTTGTACTTATGTATTTGACCTAAAAAAAAGTTGCTAGGGTTGGGAATTCCTTATTCCTTTGCTGATTGAAGCTCCAATTGGCGGGCTTCAACGTACGCTAGTAGCAGATCCAGGATTTAAGTTTGACTGTTCAACATTTAAGTTTCTTAGCACCGAACTTATTGGAATTTCTGAACATATGTATTGAGAATGTAATAGTTATTAAAGTTGTAGTGTTTTCAACTCGATAAATCAATGTTCAATTCCTAAAATATGGGGCTCAATTGGACTACTGGCTAATTAGTTACATCTGGCGCTAAGTGTCCGGAGTTCATGGAAAGGTGGTGGTGCTTGCAAATTCGGGTTAATAGTTCTATTCAAATAAAAACTATCAGACAATCTTTTGTTCATTATGGTGTGATCACCAACTAATTGGCAAAGTATGTGAAAATGGTACTATTTCATTTAGTATTATACTAGCTCTCTGAGTCAGCTAGTAGATTTTTACAGTTAGATTGGTAATTTGCTTCATTAGTTATTGGGTGATATTTTGTTATATCATGGAATTCTTCAAATTATGGTTAAAGTCTGTTTTACTTTCTTTCTGAAGGGTGCTGGTGCATTGATTGTGTTTCGGTCAACTTACCTTCTACTTCTCATGGAACCTTCAATTGAAGAGTATATTGCCTTTGAGGATAAAGTGAAACGTACTGTGTACATTGACAACCTTTCGCCTTTGGCTAAGGAATCTGTTGTTAAAGCTGCACTCGATCAATTTGGGAATGTCATTCAGGTCAAGTTTATCCAAAACTACCCTGAACTAAAGAACATCGCACGAGCTGCCTTGGTTGAGATGCAGACTGCAGACGAGGCAAAAATAATTATATCTGAGATTCGCAATTCTCCATTCATGATCTTGGGCATGCCAAGGCCTGTTAGGGCACGTTCTGCTAGAGCAGAGATGTTTGATGACCGTCCAAGGAAACCTGGTAGGAAGATAGTATGCCGTTGGTTGGAATCCAGTGATCCTGATTTTGAAGTGGCCATGAAGATGAAGCTTTTAGTTAGGAAGCACGCAAAAGAGGCCATGTTTGTTCTCAAGGTAAATGTCCAATTTATTCGTCCTGCATCAATCACTCATATAATTTGGTTTTGTGGGTATAATACAAGGACTGTGTATTGCATTGTTGCCCTCAATGGTTTGTTCTCTTCATGTAGAGTCAATTGGAGGAAGAAGAAAAACTGGCGAAGATGCAGTCAGAGATTTTGAACGCGAGCTACAATAAGTATGAACTCATAGAACATGTCTTGAAAAATGGAGCTGTTAACCGATTGGCACAACATTATAAATTACGCATTGCAGATGCTGACTACTAATCAACATCCTCATACTCATCCAGTATTTTGCACAGTGAACTTGTAGAGATAGAAAGATTCATCTGTTAAGCAAATGACATATTTTGCTTCTCGTGGAGGACCTCTTTTCCAGGCAGTAGAACAGCTTTTGTATATGTTATCTGTCATGTGCTCTTGAGTTGTAATTGGTGGCCTAAAATGTTCTTTGTAAGACGTCATTTGAACCTGCAGTCAATTACTAGCTTTTACCTGTGAGCTAGTACAGTTTTTGCTTTTATTTTTCTTTTCTTTTTGTTGGAAGAAGCTAGTTTTAAGTGATCAAATCTAAAGTGCCACAGCTAAATAAATTTACGGTTTGGTTATGATCCCTGGTTTGGGCAACATTTTTTTGGATCTAATTCCTCTTCTTTGTGATTAAAATGTTAGTTTTTGAGCCGTTTCATGGAGTGGACTGAGGTGATCTAATGGACAAGGACTATAGACAATAGTTGAGACCCTTTATTTGTTAATGTGCAAGTGCCCTCAAATTATGCACTTCCTACCATTTCATGGAGTGAGTCAGTGACTGACGTGAAAGAACATCCAAAAAGCGTCAACTTACAGACTTAACATTGTTCAGGTAAATATGGTTCTCTGCCACAATGAAAAAAAATATGTCATACCCTCTCTGTAGTCCATTGTTCACCTTCATAAAATGCAAACACATGCCTATTAGGGGATGTTTGGTAGGGGAGATAGGACTAATTAGTCATGGTATAAGCTTATCCCTTGTCTAATTTCTTGTTTGGTTACTTTTTTCATCCATGTGTAAATAATCTATGTATTAACTTATACATGAATTGAGGTATTATTTTATCTCACATCCTATGATTAGTTATACATGGATAAAGGAGCAAAATGACAACACTATCCTTCTTTTTTCCCTAGAAGCCAATTAAAGTCAAGCATCAAAGGGCATAATTGTAAATTTATTTCTTTTTAACTTCAAAATAAATTAAGTATTGTAAATGATAACTTACATCTCCAATTTTAATGCAATGTATCAAACATCAAATAAAAAGTAATCCATGCATTAGTAATCCCTACATTACTAATCCATATATTATAGGAGCAGTGTTTTGGTGAGCGAGAAGCGCAATGAAGCGGCGAGGGCCCTGGAGCTTCAAAGCGCGAAGCGCAAAGCGAAGCGCGCGCTTTTTACACATGAAGCGCAATTTAAAAAAAATAAAAAAATAATTTTTTCACAAATAAATAGAAGTATTTAAATAAGCAAGAAGCCTAGAACGCATTAAAAATAAGATAAATAAGAAAATGTTTCAATCCAAACACTAAAGGAAAGAGCAAATAATCCTTCATAGGACAAGCATAATAAAACTAAAATCTAAAATATAAAGAAAAGAAGAGCTTAAAGAAAGGCGGTGAAACAGAGCAGGAAGGAAGTGAAACACAGCATAGAAAGAAGAAGAGGAGATCGGAGGAACAAAGGAAGAAGAAAAAAAAAAGAGTGCTTGTTAACAGAAAAAGAAAGAAGGAGAAGAAGAAGAAGAAGAAGAAGAAGAAGAAGAAAGAAAGAAGAAAGAAAGAAGAATGGAAGAACAAAGAAGAGGAGAAATTACCTGGTCTGCGTGATGAGAGGTTGATGACAGAAGCTGCGTTCTTTCTTTTACATTGTATCAAAAACCCTATATTTTTTTCCTTTCAAACAAATCAGATTTTAACTTTAAAAAAAAAAAAAGCGCAGCAAAGCGTGCGCTTCAACACTGCTGCGCTTCGCGCTTCACTGAAAAAAGCGCGCGCTTTTTTAATCCCGCTTCGCTTCACTCGTAAAAAGCGCAGATACTGCGCCTCGCTGCGCAGAAGCGCGCGCTTTTCAAAACACGCTTTTTTAATCCCGCTTCGCTTCACTCGTAAAAAGCGCAGATACTGCGCCTCGCTGCGCAGAAGCGCGCGCTTTTCAAAACACTGTATAGGAGTAATTGATATATTATAATCCATATATAAACTGTCTTCGTACCAAACAACACCTAAGGGTTATCATTGCAAGAAATTGCAACGAGGGAAGGGTTATCTTAACATATTTTTATCTTTTTCTGATTTTTGTGCTTTTTTAATCAAAATTACCAAGACACGGTCCTTATACATATGCACCACACCTAATCCAGCTCAGCCAAATCAGTGCCACGTAAGAAACTAGCTTTGGAACATATTCAAGTATCCGATAAAAACCCGTAAAGTGAAAACACTGAGAGAAAACTTGTGTAAATACAAGCGTTCACTACTAAAAAAACAGGGATTTTCGACCGCCAAATCGGTCAAAAAACGGTCGACATGTCAACCGATTGTGGTGGTCGACCCAAATATGGTCGAAAATAGCACTTCGACCGAAATTCGATCGAACGTCGACCGAATTTCGGTCGAAGAACATGTCACTTTCCATATTCTTCGACCGAATTTCGGTCGAATTCGGTCGAAGGGTTATTGACCGAAATTTGGTCGAAAGGCTGGTAATTTTTTTTGACCAAGTATCGACCGAAAGTCGGTCAAAAACATGTAAAAACCTGCAACATAAAATCTGAAATTAGCCCTACACCACCTGTAAATTCAGCAACACGCAGAAAAACCAGACAAAACACATTCATAAACGATATTCAAACAAGGCTAACAAAGCCAAACAATAGAAAGAAGTCTTTCAACATTAGTTCTAGTGTTACAATAATCAAACAAACTTAACAAACAGTTTAAAGTTCAACAATCACTACTACTGGCTAGAACCCGAACTAGCCTCGGCATCAGACTCAGACGACGAACGGTGGCGACGTCTGCTCTTGCTCTTTCCCGAACTATCATGCTTTCCTTTGCCTTTTTTTTTTTTTGGTTAATGAAGATTTGTTGCATCATTTCATACATTTCTCTTTGATGAGCCTCCTGTGCTAACCGCATAGCTTCATTTTCTCTTTTCAGCTCTTCAATCTCCTCTTGCATACGAGTCATTTTTTCAGGAGTAGCAGAGCTTAAAGGAGCAGAGAACACGAGCCCAAATAGTTTGATTTATGCTTGCCAGATGTATACAGAGTTGCAAGGCCATATGCGGACCCCTTCTTCACCCCTTCGACCGCTTCCAACCATAAATTGGTTTCTTGCTCGAGCGTTAGCGGTGCTGGGGTACTGCTTCTGCATTCAGATTGTTGAGTCGAGGTCCAGTCCTCAACAGCCTTTGTAGCTCTTTCCTGAAAAACATAAATATATCAATGGTACAAATATGAAGTATAAAAGTTGAAGGATTGACGCGACTTTAGTTTGAATTTAATTACTTACCCAGGTCTCTTTTGCGCGGGGCTCGACCCAGACTTCTCCGCCCTTTTTATCACTCTTGATATGCCGGATCTTGTGCATTTCAGAGAGTGGAATTGTCCGATTTTCTTTCTTTTCCTACAAATTAAAGAAGAGAACAAGTTAGATAAAAAATAAACGATTATAGTAATTCATATAAATTAAATTACTTTACCAAGCGCATCTTCTGCGTCGCAGCGCTAACTGAGCCACCGGTATGCAGCGATCCACCCTTACTTGATGCCCGCGCTTTCTTCCCTTGTTCGCTCTTCTTCTGAAATTCGGGAGTATCCCAATATTCCTGCAGGTCTTTCCATTGATGATCATAGAGGAGCCGGGCATTTTTCCTTTTTTGCGCGCATTATACATTGCGTTCTTGAATAACTCCCCGCATTTCTTGGGGAAGTTAGAACAGACTTTATAGTCCAGAGCCGGATGCCACTTACACTCAATCTGGCAATATTCATCAAAATATTTTATTTAAACATAATCATTAGAAAAATATGCAATTAGTGATAAACCGTATGCATATTTATCACTTCAAAAGCCTGCATTATCCGCTGCTTTACTTGAGGGGGCACAGCGCCCCAGGATGGCCACGATTCTTTCCATTGAGATCTCATGCATTTCGTCAGCAAAGGAGTAGCATCAGTGTTGGGGTAAAAGCTACATAAAAAAACAGAAGCGTTAATAGAAATACTAACAATTAAAAACTAATTACTAAATAGATAAGAACTTCAAAAATAAGATACTTACCTGATATCCCCCTCGGGATAAATAATCAACCGCCCTTCTTCCCATGTGCCAGGCTCACCGATGTAATAGGGTGATCTCGGATCATAGTAAGGAATCTCCTGCTGTACCGAAGGGCCGGTAGAGCTAGATGGGTCGGAAGGCGGCTGAGTCGACCCAGACGGAGTAGTGGACTGTGTGGGATCGCCTAGTCTGGGAACGCCCTGGGATGGACCGGCCTGGGTCTCAGTCATGTCATAACTACTGAAGTTATGCCGCCAACAAGGACGCACCTGAGACATGCCAGGTGGCCTGATAAAATCTGGACTGTATCCTGCAGATGCTCCTGTAGGAAGCGAATGCGGCACCTGAGACATGCCAGGTGGCCTGAAAAAATCTGGACTGTATCCTGCAGGTGCTCCTGTAGGAAGGTGATGCGGCACCTGAGAGGTAGGAGTGATTCTTCATAAATGCACTAGTGTTATTCCTGAAAGGATGTTCCATTGGCAAGAATCGACGGCAACAGTCGAACCATGTGCATTTACCTCCATATTTCAAAGTGAAGGCTTTTGTATCTTCCATACATTAAGGGCAAGAGAGCTTACCTGCAGTGGACCACCCAGACAACATCCCATAAGCTGGAAAGTCATTTATAGTCCACATCAAAGAAGCACGCATTTGGAAGTTCTGTTTCATTGATATATCATAGGTCTCAACTCCTTCATGCCAAAGTATCTGCAACTCATCAAGCAAAGGCTGCAAATATACATCAATAGATGCTTTCGGGTTATGTGGACCCGGTATTATACAATTCAAAAACAGATAAGGACTGGTCATGCACATTCCAGGAGGCAGGTTGTAAGGAGTGACAAATACGGGCCAACAAGAATAGGGCGTAGAGGAGACATCAAAAGGGGTGAACCCATCAGAACATAGACCCAATCTTACATTCCTCAGCTCGTTGTATGCTTCGATGAGTTCTGGAATACAACCTGCTTGGAATACAACCTGCTTGGAATGTAACCTGCTTGGAATACAACCTGCTTGGATTAGAACTTATCGAAGCATACAACCTGCTTGGAATGTAAGGTTGGGTCTATGTTCTGATGGGTTCACCCCTTTTGATGTCTCCTCTACGCCCTATTCTTGTTGGCCCGTATTTGTCACTCCTTACAACCTGCCTCCTGGAATGTGCATGACCAGTCCTTATCTGTTTTTGAATTGTATAATACCGGGTCCACATAACCCGAAAGACTCTATTGATGTATATTTGCAGCCTTTGCTTGATGAGTTGCAGATACTTTGGCATGAAGGAGTTGAGACCTATGATATATCAACGAAACAGAACTTCCAAATGCGTGCTTCTTTGATGTGGACTATAAATGACTTTCCAGCTTATGGGATGTTGTCTGGGTGGTCCACTGCAGGTAAGCTCTCTTGCCCTTACTGTATGGAAGATACAAAAGCCTTCACTTTGAAATATGGAGGTAAATGCACATAGTTCGACTGTTGCCGTCGATTCTTGCCAATGGAACATCCTTTCAGGAATAACACTAGTGCATTTATGAAGAATCACTCCTACCTCTCAGGTGCCGCATCACCTTCCTACATGAGCACCTGCAGGATACAGTCCAGATTTTTTCAGGCCACCTGGCATGTCTCAGGTGCCGCATTCGCTTCCTACAGGAGCATCTGCAGGATACAGTCCAGATTTTATCAGGCCACCTGGCATGTCTCAGGTGCGTCCTTGTTGGCGGCATAACTTCAGTAGTTATGACATGACTGAGACCCAGGCCGGTCCATCCCAGGGCGTTCCCAGACTAGGCGATCCCACACAGTCCACTACTCCGTCTGGGTCGACTCAGCCGCCTTCCGACCCATCTAGCTCTACCGGCCCTTCGGTACAGCAGGAGATTCCTTACTATGATCTGAGATCACCCTATTACATCGGTGAGTCTGGCACATGGGAAGAAGGGCGGTTGATTATTTATCCCGAGGGGATATCAGGTAAGTATCTTATTTTTGAAGTTCTTATCTATTTAGTAATTAGTTTTTAATTGTTAGTATTTCTATTACCGCTTCTGTTTTTTTATGTAGCTTTTGCCCCAACACTGATGCTACTCCTTTGCTGACGAAATGCATGAGATCTCAATGGAAAGAATCGTGGCCATCCTGGGGCACTGTGCCCCCTCAAGTAAAACAGCGGATAATGCAGGCTTTTGAGGTGATAAATATGCATACGGTTTATCACTAATTGCAGGTTTTTCTAATGATTATGTTTAAATAAAATATTTTGATGAATATTGACAGGTTGAGTGTAAGTGACATCCGGCTCTGGACTATAAAGTCCGTTCTAACTTCCCCAAGAAATGCGGGGAGTTATTCGAGAACGCAATGTATAATGCGCGCAAAAAAGGAAAAATACACGGCTTCCTCTATAATCATCAATGGAAAGACCTGCAAGAATATTGGGATACTCCCGAATTTCAGAAGAAGAGCGAACAAGGGAAGAAAGCGCGGATATCAAGTAAGGGTGGATCGCTGCATACCGGTGGCTCAGTTAGCGCTGCGACACAGAAGATGCGCTTGGTAAAGTAATTTAATCTATATGAATTACTATAATCGTTTATTTTTTATCTAACTTGTTCTCTTCTTTAATTTGTAGGAAAAGAAAGAAAATCGGACAATTCCACTCTCTGAAATGCACAAGATCCGGCATATCAAGAGTGATAAAAAGGGCGGAGAAGTCTGGGTCGAGCCCCGCGCAAAAGAGACCTGGGTAAGTAATTAAATTCAAACTAAAGTCGCGTCAATCCTTCAACTTTTATACTTCATATTTGTACCGTTGATATATTTATGTTTTTCAGGAAAGAGCTACAAAGGCCATTGAGGACTGGACCTCAACTCAACAATCTGAATGCGGAAGCAGTACCCCAGCACCGCTAACGCTCGAGCAAGAAACCAATTTATGATTGGAAGCGGTCGGAGGGGTGAAGAAGAGGTCCGCATATGGCCTTGCAACTCTGTATACATCTGGCAAGCATAAATCAAACTATTTGGGCTCGTGTTCTACTGCTCCTTCAAGCTCTGCTACTCCTGAAAAAATGACTCGGATGCAAGAGGAGATTGAAGAGCTGAAAAGACAAAATGAAGCTATGCGGTTAGCACAGGAGGCTCATCAAAGAAAAATGTATGAAATGATGCAACAAATCTTCATTAACCAAAAAAAAAGGCAAAGGAAAGCATGATAGTTCGGGAAAGGGAAAGAGCAAGAGCAGACGTCGCCACCGTTCGCCGTCTGAGTCTGATGCCGAGGCTAGTTCGGGTTCTAGCCAGTAGTAGTGATTGTTGAACTTTAAACTGTTTGTTAAGTTTGTTTGATTATTGTAACACTAGAACTAATGTTGAAAGACTTCTTTCTATTGTTTGGTTTTGTTAGCCTTGTTTGAATATCGTTTATGAATGTATTTTGTCTGGTTTTTCTGCGTGTTGCTGAATTTACAGGTGGTGCATGGCTAATTTCAGATTTTATGTTGCTGGTTTTTACATGTTTTCGACCGACTTTCGGTCGATAGTTGGTCAAAAAAAAATTAACAGCCTTTCGACCGAATTTCGGTCGAAGAACATGTCACTTTAGTCCATGTTCTTCGACCAAAAGTCGGTCGAAGGACTATTTTCGACCATATTTGGGTCGACCACCACAATAGGTCGACATGTCGACCGTTATTCGATCGATTTGGCGGTCGAAAATCCCTGTTTTTTAAATAGTGTTACAGACTAACATTGTTCAGGGAAATATCATGAGGCTCCTTCTGCTACAATAAAAGAAAACGTCAAACACCCTCTCCATCATTCACCTGCATAAAATGCAAAATATAGGCTAGTTAGTGTATCAACAATCAAGTCGTACACTACATTTTATAAGAAACTGAAATGAGCTCAATCTAATGTAGATTTTATCCCCCCAAAAAAAAAGTTTCAAGTTGCAACCCCTTCCACACCTGAAAACACAATGAATTTGATGAACTCCAGAAGGAAGCATAGCACAATCCTTACATGGTTGTCAAGGTTAGGCAGTAAAATATGGAACTAATATCTGATTTCTGCAGATTTTTAGGGCCACATATAAGCTGGGGCATACTGTTGTTTCTTATTTACAACAATAGACCGTAAAATCTATGCTGCGGAAAATTTTTAACAACTTGTCCAATACTATGTCCTTCTCTAAACATTATATATCCTTTAGTTGGCAAGGAAATTTGAAAACATATCTAGCTTCATTTGTTTTGCAAATACAGTCTGAACGTATGGGACAGACTATTAGGACTAACAGATTTAAAACAAAATTATCTTTCCAAATGCAATAGATAATTGAGTCTCCATTGCATGAACAAATTGGCTTGGAGACTACACGAATCCAAGCTGTCAAAGGACCTTTCAGGGTTTTATCAGATAATTCTCGGAATATGGTTTAGAACCGTTAAAAGTTAAAAGAGAATGCTATTGAACATTCTCCAACTATAAACTTGCATACAACACAGAGAGATGGGAGTGACTAATGAACTAGGCAAATGGAAACGCAGAAGCATAATTATAGGAGGGCGGGTAAGCACCTTTTTCCTTGACCGCGTGGTCCTTTTGATGGAAACACTTTGACCAGTTTTTTCACCTTTTTTTGCCCTGGATCTAGAGACAGCTGCAAATATTTACGTGTCAATGCTATTCAACCCTAAAATAATGGATTCTTAAAGGACCTTAGGAAATGTAAGAACCTTTGGGGTGAACCATTGGCGATTGGACTTCATCTTCATCCATTTCTAAACAAGTCAGCACATTGGAAGTGTGAGAATTAGCTCTTGACTTTGCATGTCTTGATTTTGAATGTGAGCAACCTGTTAGCCCTTCCGTTGATGGATCAGTGATTTCACTTTCTGTTTCATCATTAAGATAATTATGTTACAGAAATTAAAGAGACAACAGAAGCATTTTTTGTGCCTTTCCATCATAGATCACCATTCTCAAACAACAACAACAACAACAACAACTGAACCAAGTAGGCCTTCATTCTGCCCATACAGCATATTCAAATACATTGACATGTTACAGGAACTTATGGACTGTCTATATTATATTGTTTTCATCCTCCCTCTCTCTATCTGATCCCTTCCCCTTCAGATGAACTTCAAAGCTTTTTACGGTAGCCAAATCAGATATCACATAATCGAGAAAATTTTGACTGTATATACTTAATACAAGCACAAACGAGCAGAAGTACAAAGATTGATTATTTACACGAGCATCCATATAAATATTTGACTGATAGCTAGTAACTCATCTGCAGTGTTTCTGAGTTCTTCTTATCTAACTAAAATTGTTAAGTTTCTTTGCATGTAAATTGACCTATATACTAGTGACTGTCCCAGGAATAATGTACTATTTGAATGTATATATCTACACAAGCTTCTAAGGAAATACTAAAACATAATCACAATCTCTTCCTCATATCAAAAAAAAAAAAAAAAAAACACGGTGATCAAGTGTTTCCACTATCCAATAACATCAAACTTAAAGAGAACCTAAAGACTAAGTTACTCGGACTCTTCAAAATTGCCGCCGTATCCGTGTCGGATAGGATCCGTGTCGGATAGGACACGGGATTCACACCGGATGTGGTCAAATAAAAATGGATACTCTGACCAAAATACACAGAAAATTGAAGATTTTTTTTTTGACAAATAGACTCTCAAGATAGACATTGGAAATGAGATACCTTCAAAATTATGCAGAAATTTATAGTCTTTTGTCTCTTTTTCATCTTTTGTCGACATTCTCGAATTTCTGATTTTATGTTTTGAGGGTAACTTTTGGGATGACGACTTAATCGAGAAAAGCAGAGATATTGGAGAAGAGGACTTCTCTAGGAAGAATCGAAATTAAGGATTATGACTTTATTTTTAGAATTTTGAAAATTTTTAGACAGATCTCCGCACCCGTATCCGTGTGCGGATCCATACCCCCGAATCTCTAAATTTAGATTTTGCCGAATCTGACCTGTAGATCCGTACCCGTGTCGGATACCCGTACCCGAGTCCGAGTAACTTAGCCTAAAGAAGCTTCATGGTAAATTCTAAAAATCTTGAAGGCTAAGAATATGTGAAGGAAGCAGGATGCTTGTTGACTGACCAGCAGAACCGGATAGGTTCTCTATAAGGAAAATAGTCCAGAATATCAGACGGGACTTTCAGAAGGTGGATTGGAGAAAACTAGTTTGCTATGATGATGCAGCACCAAAGTGGATCTTTATACAAAGATTGTTAGCTACTTAGCTCATGGTAGATTGTATACTCGAGATAAATTACGCTAGTGGGGTTTAGTAACTGATCAAGCATGTTCTCGGTGCAACTCATCAGATGAAAGCATTTCACACCTCTTTTTCAAATGTGAAGTGGATGCTAACATCTGGAACTGCTTATTGCAGTGTCAGGTGATTAATAGACAAGCATGGAATGGCAGGACGAACTCAGATAGGCAGTAAATCATGCAAAGGGGAAAAATGCAGTTCATGGGGCTTATAGAATGGTCCACGCAGGTGGAATTTACTATGCTTGGCAAGAAAGGAACCAAAGGATCTTTAATGCAAACAAAGGACAAGTGGGGCAATCAAAAAGTTGATACTCCTTCCGTCCCAATTTACTGACCTAGTTTGACTGGGCACAGAGTTTAAGAAAGAGATGAAGATTTTTGAAATTAATGGTTTAAAACATATCATAAAAATCTGTGTGGTTGTGAACCATTTCATAAAGCAAAATTATTACTAAATATAGAAATGTGTCATTCTTTTTGGGACAGATTATAAAGGGAAGTGTGGCACATAAATTGGGACAGAGGGAATAATATAGCAGTTATTTTGTAGAGGAAGAGTGGAGTCAAAACTGGCAAAGAGACTTGATCAATTAAACTTCTATACTTCAGTGTACTAGCACTATCGAAAAATTGAAAATATAGTAGTTATGTAGAGGAAGACTGAAGTCATCAATTAAACTTCTATCCTTCAGTATACTAGCTGATAGCAGATAGCAGATAGCAGATAGCAGTTAGCAGTGATAGAGTATGAAAATTAGTAGTTAGAGGTGCTAGCTTCTGACAGTTTTCTTTTACTAAGGTTGGGCCGTTTGACCAACTGTTAGCTCCTGATTTCTTTTCCTTTCTTTGAGCTGTAAATATCCCTTTTGGTAATAAAATGTTCTAATTGCCAAAATAATAAGAGAAGCTTGCAAATAGAAAAAGAAAAAGAGAAATCAATAATTGAACGAACATGTGATAAACAAGCTTACAGATGTGTACCTTCAGTAAGTTTAGATTCATTGCTTTCAGTTTCCTCTAGGTCCTTCCTATTCACCAGGATGCTAGCCAAGCTCACAACTTTCTGTTGATGGTTATGAGCATTTTTAGCTGTAGCTTCTTGTTCCTTCCTTTCAATGTGGAACCTATTAAGCTTTTCCTCGAATTCCTCAATGCATGACTTTATCTCAGGTCTAGCAAACTTCTTCCCCTAAATTAAGATATTGAACCAGCCAAATAACATTTCAAATGTGTAAAATGAATCTCAAATAACTGAAAAATACTACAGCTGTCCTTGTGATGCAGCAACAAAACTTACCTTGCTGATGATAGTTCTGAAATTATCCATCACAGACTTCTCAGATAATGCATGTTCATACATCTTAAACAATTCTATCAGCTTTTTCATGCTCTTATCAGTGTATGATAGCAGAGAAAGGCAATATGAAATATAATCTCATTGCTTGACATCTGCATGAAAGGGGCATTTTGAATATGCAAAGGTTTCTCTAATCATCATTCAAACAGCAATTAGAAACCAATCTCTAAGAAAACAGAAGCCCCAAATCCTTGAATACATTTCAAATGCCATACCAGTAACTCCGCTAAATCTATGGCAAAGCTTCTCGAGTGTCCTAAAAAATGAAAATAAACACGTCAAAGAGTCCTAAAGCAGAATTCCATAGAGCCAAACCAATCTATGAGTACCTTCTTAATTGAACCAATCAGAAATTGCATGATGTTGCGGAATGATTCTTCCTTCAAGTTCTGGTTAGATAACTTGCCAAGGATATCTGGTAGTAGGTTATAAATAGGATTGCTCCCTGTAAACAGAATCAGAACAATGCAGTGTTATCAAACCGTGCAGACAAAGAACAGTACAGAATTACTAGAATAATATTACAGATATTAAACTTTGTTTTGGCAACTCAGGAAAACAAATTTTGCAAAGGCATATTACCTTTCTTTGACAACTCATGAAAGAAAAGTTTGACTAGATTTGAGATTCTTTCATCTTCATCTTCCAAACAGATGGCCATTTCATTTATATAACCTTTCACCTAAGAAACAGACACAAACAAGATACTGAAAAATCTACCATTTGAAAGCTAGATATCAATGTAGGATGTACCAATCAAACCTTCATCATGTCGTTCAGCACAAGATGAGAAAGAACCAGGACAGCATTCTTCCTCACAGAAACAGAGGGATCTCTTAATCGCGCATACATATGCTCTGTCCATGGCTCTAGTAAATTAGGAAAACGAACAGCTAGGTCTCCAAGGGAAACAGTACAATTTGATCGAACGGTTTCAGAGGGTGCATTCTCCACAACAGTGAACAGAAGTTGAAGATTTGCATCACTGTAAAGTGCGTGCAGAAATAGGTTTAAGTTTCTCCCAAAATTAAGTACTCAATAAAATTGCAAAAAAAAAAAAAAGAATGAGAATAGAACTAACCAGAAGTCAGCATCTATTATCATAAATTGACATAATGCAAGCATTCCAGATGCCTGCAGTTCAGGATACTGGAAGAGATACACACGATATATCATTATTTTAAGAGATATTAATTTGAGAAGACTGATTGAAAGATGAAAAGATAGAGTGTGATTGAACATGAAGCTAGATGACACATATCAAACAATCCCCTCCGAGTACAAGTGTGGTTTTTTTATGCGTTTATTGATAACAAAGCCTATAGCCAGGGCATCCAAGTAACATATAAAACACCCAAAATACGATCATGCAATTCGAACTTCGGCAGTCAAATGTTAGCACTCTAAAATCAGAATAAAGATTAGATCGTTTAGAATTCATACTAGTCCATCTGACATAAGAAATGCATGTGAGCTGAGGCGTAAGGAGCAAATCAGATGAGTTCATGATGTGGTACTCAAAAGAATGTAGGCAATGAAGCAATCACCTTCTGCATCAAACCATAATTCCTACACAATCTCGATATAAAAGGTGCACAATGGCCAATCAAGTTTTTTTCAGAAGAACCACCAGATACAATTTCTTTCTCTGCTCTTTCAGATAGTGTATCAAGTAATGCATCTTCTGAAGCTGCCAGACCTAGCTCTGCATTGATACCATTATCCTGCAAGATATCAAACAGGGAGATCAAACATAATGGAGTACGGTTTGTTGCGTGGACAGGAAAAGGAAAGAGCACAAAGTTAATACTTCCGTGTACCCTTTGTGCACTTCGTTAAGAGAAAAGTCATGGGAAAAGCGACTAGGAATATTGTTACAAGATTTCCTCCAAATTAAGTCCAGTAAAAGGTGTAAGAAATTTACAGAGAAATAGTTTCATCTTATTTAAAATTTCCGTTTTCCTTTCAAACAAATGCCTGCAAGAAAATGACTTTCCTTTTCCTTTATTTACTGTAGTTTTCTCAAGAGATATATATGAATATATATTTTGGATAAAGTTTTCTCAAGAGATATATACTTTCCAGAAACTTTTTTTCACAAATAAAACATAAAAAACTTAAATATGACGGAGAAGTATGAGAGAAATATCATCTCAAAATCCTTTTCACCTTCTGAGCATCAGGAGTTGTAACATTAGAATGAGCATTCTTATCCTCAACAACCATTTTCTCTCTCTTTGCTTTCTCTTTCTGAATCTTCCGAATAGTAGACTCAATGTAAACCAACTGATTCATAGCTACATGGCTTACAACAAAAAGATATCTACTGAGTTTTGCTACTAGAGCTGTGGTTAGCAAATTGGAGCTACCATTTTGAGTGTCACTTTGAAGCTCATCCCCTTCGCCAAAACCAAACACAGAACTAAGTGATTTCTTCACAACACCAACAGCCATTTTGTCAGGATATGGATGAATAGCGTAAATGGTAGCTATTGCTCTATCTGCAGCAGTATACCAGATATGCTCAGGAAGCCAAGAACCAGTAACAAAGCTTTCTAGGATACTAAACACCCTGCTACCATTAGCGGTTAAAAGTTTTTTCTTGTCCTCTTCAGAGAGCCTCTGAAGTGCAAGGCATGCTGTCCTAGCAAGTAATGGTTCCACTTTTGCCCAACAGCCAAAGCCGATATCAATAATGTCTTGAAGGTGAGAGCTAAAAACTGCATTTGACGTTTTTGCTGCCATGCACAAGACAGATAAAGCACCACGACTTTGCTCTGCAGTTGTTCCACCAATATTGAAACAAAAGAAATCCCACAATGCTGATAACTACAAAATATACATGTAAAGTTAAATTCTTCCCTTGTACTATTATTGTATTACACACAAGAGAAAAGATGAGTCTGGCAAAAAATTAAAGTGTGCTACACATGTTACTAGAAAAGACAAAGCTGTTCAAGCAAGTTAGTATCAGTCTCTTCTATGAAAAGGCTCTCCCATAATCACTCACAATTAGACATCCATTCCCCTGTTAACACTTCAGATTAAGATGTTTGACGTAACCAATTATTAGTTTTACAAATAAACGTATTTCAGGTGATTTAATGTTTTAACTGTGGTGATTATCTGTCTCCTGCTCACTAAAGTAGTGGACGCATCGCAACACTTCTTTTTCTTCTCTTTATACTCCACCTAATATTCAAGATCTCCTAAATTAACTGATTCGCTATTGTGACACAGGGAGCTATGATTATAATCACATCAAGTTCTGAAAAACAGAAAGTTGCAAGTATAATAGACTAATAGGATATTAATTCATTCCCCTTCGTTATAGACTAGGCATTGGCCGCTCATTGATCTAATAAAATGCTTAAAGTGCCAAATATATTGTTCAGGAACATACAGTGCTAGAAGTTATATCGCCTTTCGATACTAAGGCTCCAATTATGAACTCCAGTGCAGCAAGATCTCCAATATTTGATTCTACAGCTAGACTCAAAAGATTCTTAGCAGTTTCGACTGGGTTCTTTGTTACGTAAATTGTAATGAAAGCGTTCTCAACAGCTTCATAAATCGCTTTGTCTTGTGAAAATGCCTGCAGATGTGTTTTTATAGGTCAGAGTTTTAACTATTGAAATAAGAACCTGCAATAAGCACAATCTCAAACAGCACTATACAGCCTCAGCCTTTGCTCATACTAACAGAGTAATCATTACCAGTGGCAACATTTTCTGGAGGCAAGCATCAGAGCCATCTATTTGAAACTGTCTGCATCTCATCAGGAGATGAATTGTATTCTCCACATCACTGGCAGAAGATGACGCCATTAATTGGACAAGGGTTGGCATTGCAGCAGACACACAATTGGAATATCTCAAGCCTGCCTCTAGTGATGCAACTAAGGTTCTCGTTTGCTCCAAATTCCCAACATCAGGCACAGAAGCATCCTCCTGCTCATCTGGATCTTCCTCAGGAGGCAAGCAGCTTCAGCTAGACTATCATCTGATTCCTTGGTCTTCCCATCAGCAACCACATCTTGGACCTCACCATCTTCATTAGTTTCATTATCCAAAGGCATCCCGTCCAAGACGCTCACTGACTGAGCCTTTGGTCCTAGCTCCTCTAGCTTTTTCTTGTATTGTTCTAAGGTTGCTTCAAAAGAAGCTGCTCGAAGTTGGGGTCCAAAAGGATTGTGTTGTAACATAGTAATAAGTAAATTGAGTGCAGATTTTCTGACAATTACACTCTTGTCCTCTAATCTCCCAGCAGCTATTGCTGCTACCTCATTCCACATGCCAATTGAAACTGCATGTTCTTCACACAATTCTGCCCAGACCTGAAGCACGTGACTCCTAGTATATGATGACACGTCCCTGCAACGTTCCAACAAGATTTCCAACATGGCCTGCTTGGTTTGGAGGCGAATGGATTTTGAACTTACTTCACCTTCAGTATCATTGAAAGCCTTCATGACCAACTTCCCCAATACCCCAACAAGAGCATTTCGTATCTTATAGGAATCACCTCCAAAATGTGGGATCAATAAGCCAACATGAGTAGAAACCAGTTTGGGCATTCTATCGGCAAGCTCAATGAGAAAGCGCCCAACATTTTCAGCTCCTACAGTATCCTTCACATACTCTTTCGGGGATGTCCTTGCTATCTCTCTTATAAGAGAAGAGGCCAGGCTTCCATCAGCAAACTTTTTCTCTGCCCCGGCAACTGCATCAGCCAGATGGGAGACAGAAAAATCGTACTTGTGAACCAAGTGCAAAATTGAAGCACATGATTGTGCTGCATGATGATATTTGGTAGCACATGTCCCGATTATCCATTCAAGGCATCTTTTGTGTCTGAATCCTTTAAGACTGCTGCATTTTCGAACATTGAAAAAACATTTCTAGCAGACAACATCAGCAGATTATGGTTACAACTCAATATACAAGTAGATTATCAGCTCAAAGTGAGGGGGAAAAAGGACTTACTTAACAATGAAAGACAAGTAATTTTCATCTGGATCTGATGACCCAAAGAGCAACGAGAGGTTGATCTCCAATGAATTAGCAATAAAATTCAATATCCTTGCCCTTTGTAGCTCCCAATTCCATGAACTAAGCAGTTGCTTTTTTCGACTACTAGCAACTACCTGAACCACCAACAACATCCATTCTCCTTCAAAGTCTAAGAAATTACTCAAAGGGCACATATATCTACAATTCAAGGATGTGCTTTCAAGAAGCTCATAAGAAATAAACACAATAATTGTTTAAAGAAATATGGTAAAGTCAAAATACCTAATACCAGAATTCCTCACTGAAATCACAAGTATGAAAAGATCGATAATTCTTTTCCTCTCAATATAAGACAATCTCCATCACTTGTAGGAAAACACACATTCATACATTTAAGCACATTGACCAGAATGTTTTTTCTTAAATATCGGATAAAACCCCGAGCGCCAGTGGCTACTGTTCTCCACTTAAATACTGGGATTTTTTCTCAAGCACGATTCGAACACGTGACGTCTGTCTAACTCACACATCACAAGCTTTTCTCATACCACTACAGCAAAAAGTACTAAAGGCTTAGAAATAAAGACACATACTCATACAAGCAAGCACAATGACTAAAAACTATAAAACCAAATAAGCAATTCATAAGAATGAACATGTTTACATGGAGAGAAAAAGCATACTTTGGCATTGTTGTTAGAACTAGTAGAACTAGACTCCTCAATGAGCACAATATGAACAAGGAAGAAAATGTAAATTTTGAAAGCATTTCGATAGGATGCCAGCCGATCACCAACACAACCCTCGTCGTCCCCCTGGCAATCATCCCTCAAGATGGAGTCCAAATTAGGGAGCAAAACAGTGAGGTTGGACCTAAGAGACTCCACCAAATTGAGCTTACACATAGGACTCAGCCAAGAAAAATCCTTCACCAATGAATATACACCATCAAACACATCCTGCTCCTCCACGCAATACACCTCTTTATCCGATAGATCGAAAAATACACCTGTTTCATCCCCAAGAAAGAAAAACAAAAAATGAAAAATCTAGACAACCTATTTGTGACGACATTAAAAAAAAAATAGTTCTCGAATATTTTAAGAAATCCATTTTTAAGAAGATTTCAACAAAAAAAAAAATATGTAAAATTGAACAACTTGTTTAGATGGTTGTTACTTATCGTTTCATAATGTATTGTATCGTATTGTATTGTACTGTATTATTGTTGTAACTACAGTATTTGGATAGACTGTATTGTTTCCTGTCATTTCATAATACTACCTCTAGCAAGATGAAGAATAAGGATAAGAAGATAGAAAAAAAAAAATAAGGTAACGATGTGATCATACCAAATCCGTGGTTACGTAAAATGACAGGTTCATCGTTACGGAACGAATGATTAACAATACGATACTACCGTAAAACTTTTAAAAAATTGAGGAAACCTATATTGATATAAATTCTTAAATGACCTTTGATGAATTCCTGAAATTGAGAAGGGGGTAAAGTGGAGATTGAATTAGGATTGTGAACTGAGAGAGTGAAGATTTTGAGGGAAAATGAAACTTGGAGCCATTAATTAATATGGAGAACCAGAGCTTAGAAAGTGAAGAGTTTGAAACATAGATGAAAAGAGGAAACATACATGATATATTAAAAAATAATAAACACCATAATTTAGAGGGTATAATAAGTATTTAAAATATTAAATTGAGTAATTGGGATGAGAATATTTATAGTTCAAAATTGATGATATATTTTATTTGTAAAGCAATATTGGATGAGGAAAAAATGATGTTCACCCCTTTTTTATGTGATATACTTTATTTTAAGTTGTTTCCACAAAAATAAAGAAATTCATATTTAGAAAATTTTAAATTTATATTTCACCTCTTACTATTAATGAGATAATTTATACTCCAGCTTGTGTTGACGTAAAGACTTCGTACCTAGTTGAAGCTGATGGATGGACTACTCTAAATTTACATTTCACCTAAATAATAAAATAATTTATAATTACATAAATATGTATGACTCGGATTGACCATAATGACTTGATACCTAGTTAAAGTGGATGGATGGATGGATGGATGGAATACTCACTTATTTTGCCCTAGTGAGGGAAATACTTGTTAATGTTCGATTAGTTAGTAAATTTGTTGCACTATTTATTGTAAGGAAAAAATTATTTTTCTAGTATATTCAAAGCTAAATTTTTGTGCTTTTCTCCCACTCCCTCCCCCCGGACAAATTTGATGATGTGTCAAGTATCGCATCAAGGGAGAGTGGTATGGATTTTATAAGAGGCCGTCTTAATTGCGTGATGGTCTCAATCATTCCTATGGAAGAAAGAAACATGCAAACCGTACGTGTTATGAATTGAATGTATATTTCGCCATTAAATGTGACTACAAAATTTTATAATTTCACGTAACCTTTAAGTCCTTGAATCAAACACACCTAAACTATAGTCTGAAGTCTGCAAGTTTATAGAAACGATTTTAGCAATAGTTGAAGAGTATTCTTCTTAGAGCCTGTTTGGGTGGACTTATAAACAACTTATTTTAGGTAGCTTATAAGTGAAAATATGATTTAAAAGCCACTTATGGCTTATAAGTCCAAAAAATTTTAAGTTACCAAACATATATCAATGAGCTTATAAGCTTATAAGTCATTTTTAAGCTCACCCAAACCGGCTCTTAGTCACTTTCTTACTTATCAATTGGAAGTTGGAACCAGTGAGTAGTGAAGTGACTTGCCACGCCAAGTGAACTCTTCAAGACTTTGATATATGATAGTAACGTTGTCTTGGACTCTAGGTACAAGTTATGTAGCTTATCTAACTTTGTTTTTCTCTCTCTTATTGTGGTAATTAGAACAAATTATAATGATAATAGGGCACCAACTTATGACACACAAGACAAATTGAATATATGAATAAAAATATTAAGAAACCTAAAAAAGAGTAATGTAGATTTTTTATAACTTATAGTATCAAAAACCAATTACTCCCTCCGTCTCAATTTATGTGGCACCATTTCCTTTTTTGTTTGTCACAAAATAAGTAGCACCTTTTCTTATTTAACAAATATTTAATGCATCATCTCTATTTTACCCTTGTTGGGCGCCGCATACTTTTAAATCTACCAACAACTTTTTTATTACTCAAATCTTCTCTCTCTTACTTTTTCAAGGGTAAAATTGATACTTAACAAGGTCAACCTCTATTTTCTTATATTCCGTGTCCGGTCAAATGGTGCCACATAAATTAGAACGGAGGGAGTATTAAGTTGTAATGTACCGAATAATATACATTAGAGAGATTAAGGATATGTACGATGGAGCCAAGACAGACGTGAGAACAATATAAGGAGACTCATAGCACTCAGGGGCGGATTTACACACACCATACCGGTGTCGTCAGACACCACTGGATCGAAAATATTTGCTAAATATGTATATAATTCTAATAAACAAATACAGAGAATTAAAAGGATGAAACTGTTTAAGCAAAAGAAGCATCAGTGGAGCTGGTGGAAGATCTACTAATTTGACTTTGAGGTCCAGAGATCAATTTCCACCATTTTTAGCTAAATGACTATGTTTACTGTAATGTAATAATCCTATATAAGGACTAACGACTAAACCTAAACCAATTAAGCCATAATCAAAACTAATTGAAAATTTGAATTCATTTATAGTAATTTATTCTTTTGTTTCTTAGTTAAATTTCGACACCACTAATAAAATGTTCTGCGTACGCCTCTGATAGCACTTCCTAATTGAGATAGGGTTGCACCACGGATCAGTCATTAGTCTATTTTAATTTTTCTTGGTGATGGATGAATTGAAACGGTATCCAAGGGGAGGTACCTTGGTATATGTTATTTCTAGACGACATAGTATTGATTGACGAGACAAGTAGTGGAGTTAAAGATAAGCTGGAGGTTTGGAGACAAACTCTGTATTTCACGTTGAGCAGGACAAAACAGAGTACAAAGAGTGCAAGTTTAGTGACACATCACATAAGTCGGATGAGGAAGTGAAGATAGATACACAAGTTATCCGTAAGAGAGGAAACTTCAAGTATCTTGGGTCAATAATTCAGGAAATTGTGAGATTGACGATGATGTTGCACATCGTATTAGAGCGAGTTTAATAAAACAAAGGCTTCCATCCGGTAAACTATGTGCATGTGAAAAGGAGGAGCACATATACCCTTGTGAGGATGTCCTGGAGGGTGGTAGTGATAAGTCTACGGAGAAGTATAGGTTGACTAAAAAAGAATTAGGGTGGTTAGGCAGGACATAACACACATATAATTCACCAAGAACATGACTATAGACAGAAGAGCATTGAGATCTAGGATTAGGTTGAATGTCAGTAGGTAAGCGAGCCTTTTCTCACTTCTTTGTGGTAGCGCATGATTTTAGAAAGATAGTTTGAGTCTTGCAGCAATAGGGGTTTAGGGTATCTTATCTACTTCTTTACTAAAAGTATTGGTATTGTGTTCTAGTATTATTGTATTCTTGTATTTATTACTATTGTTATTGTTTCTTATATTTTTGGTATTCTCACTATTTTGTCGGCAATACATTTCATTTCTTTCACATTTTATCTTTGTTTTTACTTTTGCACCTTTCAAACCGGTTTTTAAACACTTTTTTCTTAAGTTGAAGGTCTATCAGAATCAACATCTCGAGGTGAAGTTTTTATCTCATCGGGTATGTTGTTGTTGTATGTTGAATAACATTTAATACCAAAGTACAACTAGTTTAATTTTCAATCAATAGACGTTTAATTATTTTAGCGACCTTGATAAATAATCTTTTCGTAACCCTTCAATAGATTAGAAAATTCTTAAATTATATGTGCTATAAATAATCTTTTCGTAACCCTTCAATAGATTGGAAAATTCGAATGGTGGTGTATAAACCCAATTTTCTCATCTTTCAATGCATTGAAGAATAGATTTTGAGAAGTACAGGGGCCAAAATTGTAAAACTATCAATTTGGGGTCCACATTAGTAAGTGCCTAGGTGGCTATGTCTTTTGCCGACAGCGTCAACTCCCAAAATGAAAATGGTCAGCAAAATAATCCACTATATTTATTGCAAAATCATTCCTAAAATGGTAAGTCTGTGAATAATATCCCTTCTATGAAATCAACAACTCTCACAAAATCTTAGATTCTTTTGATATGAATTTCAAGTGATAATTTTGATTCTCCTAATCTTGGACTAGGGGTTGGTTCTTGAAATGGTTTTGGAGTAAATAAGTGAATTTGTTTTTTGTATATTTTTTTTTATAACGGCGGTGTCCGGCCAGTTTACCCCCACCTCGGCAAATTAAAGAAGAAGAAGGATGGCAGTACCATGGAATATGACTTTGTGGATGGCAAGGATGGTGTGGATGGCACTAAGTGGTTGGGTAGTTTCTTGTTTAACTATTGCTGATGAAGTTGCTGCTTCTTTTCGAAGTGGTGATATTGGTCCTTTCCATGTTGGTTGATTTTGTATTTGTACATAATTTATTGGATAGTGTTTTCCTTTTATTGTTACATTTTTTTTTTCATTTTGTGAATTGTTGGTTGGTTCTCACAGATTTTGTATATTTCTGGAAGATATATCATTTACAGTTTACAGCAGTTTCAATTGTCTGCCAGTGATACTTGCATCAAGTTAGGCGGCTTACATCACACCACTTACAGTTGGCCCTTCTCCGGACCCTGCGTGAATGCGTATGCTTTGTGCACCCGGCTGCGCTGTAATAGTTACAATTGTCTGTCTTCCATTTCTTTATGAGTGTGTTATACAAAGGGCCTTAGTTTTTCTCGAGTGACTGTGGCTTGATGGATCTGCGTTGAACTACTCCATCTATTTGCTCATGCTCTTTGTAGCTTCTGTTTAAATCCTTATTTGCTATACTCGCAGTGTTTGGGCAGCAAAAATGATTCATCTTGTTGTTCTGCAAGCTAAAATAGGTAACTGTGTATAAGATAAGTTAGATTTCTTCAGTAATTCTTTATTGCTGCTATCTCTAGGTTTTATTTGTCTGGTCTGACCCTATATACCTGCACCATCTAGATAGGATGCAGCCATACTAACCAATCTTGCTGGTGGACTTGGTATTATCTTTTATACATTCATGGGGTATTCTGTGATTAGAATGTGACTGAATTTTAGGATCCTCAATCCGAAACAAGTTGGGGTCGGCAGGATGAATCCTCACCTTCAATGAGTTAGTTATAGTGTTGATAACTACTGGCAGCATTCCTCCCCCCTCCCCCTCTCATGGTAACTAACATCTTGGCAGTTTTCTAGCTGTAGTGTGGATCAGAGATGGAATTTCATCTGTTTTTACAACGCAGCATTTTGGCCAGGCTCGTTATTGTACCAGGGGCTTAGAAGGTTAGCAAGTTTATAGTGGTCAAGGATTTGCAAAGGTTTATGATCCTAATTCTAATTATTTTACAACTGTGGTCTGCCTCTGACATAGATTCAATCAGAAAATTGCTCCATACTTAACTTCTTCTCTTTCATTTTGTCCGTCAATACCTAAGGAGGATGTATGGAGTAGTGAGTATAACTCCCAAGGAGCAGTTGACTTATCTGCTCAACTCTTGCTCGACTTTGCAGTGAGATCTCTCCTTTGGTCCAATTTGCATTCGTCTAGCTGATTTCTACATTTTTTCCCCTTGGAACTGAACCCAAGTGTGTTTGTTTCTGTTTGATCGATTTGAACCAAGATGAACAAGGATGCATTCCCTCTTTGATGTCTGATACTAACCAAAATTCTATGTTCTCCTTTGAAGACTGGATACTCCATCTTTTTTTCTTTTTGTATTTGATCCCTGGGAAAAATTCAGCACCCATACCTTACCTTATCTGCCGCCAAAAAAAGAAAAAGAAAAAAAAAACAAAAAACCAATGTAGCTTTTATATATTATTACATAATACTTCATATGCTCTCTTAGAATGAGAATGCTTCTTCCCCACCCCCACCTTTTCTTTAGTCTAATTCAACCAAATCTTGGTAGTGTCAAGGGTATCTATTCCTTTTTGTGATGTGTGCATGGTCATAGCTAAGATTATAAGAATCTTTTATGGAGTTTAAAGAAGAATGTTGCATGTTTCCCATTGTTAAGATTTCATCGGTTCAATACCAGTCGATACTATTTTCATAGTCTAAATGATCTATGTAGATTTTGTGGCTCTGAGAAATGTGATGTTTGGTTGATCCGTGCTGTCCAGTGGTTGCCATAGATGATGGAAGAACTGATTACTTTGTAAGTTTTGCTATATTGCTGCCTTTGATTTGGTTCCAACGAAGAGCTTATATGACTATTTCCTTTTATGCCATCTGTGATTCCATTTCTGGTAATTACCTGCTCAATTGGGAATTCATGATGCTATGATAATGCCGAAGTGGTGAGTAGAGGTGGTTTTACTCTTGTTTGCCTATACTGTCCTTATCATTTCGTCTCAATTCACCGGATTGAGGGAAAAAAAGGACAAAGATTGCATTTACAATTAGAAGTCCATGTTAGCTATATCTGTGGGACCTCATGATGAATTAGGAGCCTTACTAGCTATAAAGATCATTTGGGAGAGCCGTGATTTTGGTATTAATTTGAAGGATTAGTGACAAAGAGAGGTCTTATTACACCTTTACATGGATAGTCTAGGAGTCGAAGAGTTGGTGATAACCTTGAGAATCAAGGTTTGAACAGCTAAGGCAACACTAGGTGGACTCCTTAGTCTTGGTGGTAGATTTACCTGGTTTATGTTTTGGTGGGAGGTAGCTGACACCTGGTGGATTATCAAAGGGCACACACAAGTTATTCTAGACAACCTTGCTATCCAAATAAGGGGGGTGGGGTGAGGTCGGGAGGGGAAGACAAGATGTCAAGTTTTTGCTGTATTCGTGGTCTCTGCAACAGCTCTTCCACACTCGCTGAGGAGAAGAAGTCGAGAAGAAAGAATGCAGTTGTGTGGAAGTTCTGAGCTCTGTTTTAGCTGTCTTTGGAGGTTTTGAGCTCTCTGCTCTTTAACCTGAGATATGAAAATCTTGTGTTATGTTGGCCAACGCATCTACTCATGTTATGAAAGGTGTGTGAGCTAACCTCATACTCCAATCTTGAATTGGAGGTGTTGCATGTCCTGTCGCAAATTTTTCTTTATACGAATTATTAGCTGCTTTCTTGACCACTTGTTGGCAAGGGGAACCTTTAAATCCGGAGAGCAGCGTTAGTGTCAACTGCCGAAAGTCAAGGCTGGGAGAGCAAGGAAGTTTCCAATGATTACTAGTTTTCCAAATTTTGGCTACCTGCTAGATATCTGTAGGCAGGGACGGACGGATGTAGCTTTTCGGTAATGGGTTTATCTAAATCTAGTATTGTCGACTCTGTTGCTAATAATGGAGAAATGACGCTTGGCAGCCACTTTCATTGTTGCTATATATGTAACACCCCAGCTAAGGGTTAAGTGTCTCACATCGGTATAACACATGAGAGATGCTGGGTATATAAGTTAACTGGTCTTCGACCTTAGTGACACATTTTAAAGCCGTGAGGGTCCAGGTCCCAAGCGGACAATATCACTAGCGGGTTTAGTCTAAAAGGGCAAACTTCAGACTCTTGACTCTTATTTCTCTTCCTCCTTTTCTGCTCCTCCATGGTAAACTAACTTGGGCGTTTGACCTTGTTGCATATAAAAACTGTTTTGAACATATTTCTTCATACAGTTTGAGATTGCTGAGCAATACATTTGTTACTTCAAGGTAATCAAGAGTTTTAGAAGTCATAATTCGGTTTGATATCAAGCAAAAGTATATCAGAAATGTTAATGACAGCACCATCTTTTTTGGATTGACGAACCCAATTTGCTCTATTAATTGCGATGTGCAAGGTATGAAGTTTGACTTGGCAAGTATTCCACTTCAAACCTTTGAGTGAAAGTTCTCAAGCTTTAGCCGAAAGGTTTGAAGTTGGAGCTGCAGCTTGAAGTTGAAAAATAGTTATGCATAACAATTTAAAGGATTGAAGCTGAACTTGTTAAAAGTTCATTAATTTTTTAAAACCAACATCTTAAATGGCGGACAAAGTAGGCCCTTCTCGCACTCCCCCCCCTAATAGTGTTCCTTTAAAAGCGCTATCATGTATTTAACCCTGTAATGCTTCTACTTGTTTCTACCATCTTAACAGGCAGCTGCTTACAGCCAAAGGCAGCTGCTTTCTATTGCGACAAAAGGTTGCGGGGAAATAGTAACAGTTGGCAATAACGTCAACATCATTAAATTTATACTTTTCCACAAGGAGACGTAGCTAAAAACATACACTAGTAGAGACCTCTGAAAGACCAATTTCATCAAGATAGGACGAAAGAGATCAATGATATCCAAGAATCAAGTGCCAACTCTTAAACTAACTAAAACTTATCTTCAACAAGGAATCAGAAAAAGGATGTTTTATCTTGAATTTTGTGATTCACTATATATGAGCATGAATGGTAGTCCACTTGTTTTCTTTTTAACTAGTACAGTAACTGGTACTCCCTCCGTTCCACTTTAGATGAACTCATTTGACTTTGCACGGAGTTTAATAAAGAGAGAAAGATTTTTGAAATTTGTGGTCTATAATAAGTTATAGATATTTGTGTGTCTACAAATCATCTAGGGATGAGTAAAAGTGAATATTTCTTTCCAAATTTAGAAAGAGATCATTTTTTTTAAACAGACTAAAAAGAAAATAAGTTTTTTTAAACGGAGGGAGTAATAAATTTACCAAACATATCTGCTTAAATGCAACTTTGGAATAACGGAAAACTTGCAAAAACTATTTTTCTTTTTCTTTTTAAATCATTTATCCCACTAAGTATGCAACAATTCCCAGTTTACCTAACGTGGAGGCGACTTTTGTGAAACTTAAATGGAGGAAAAGAAAATGAAAAGTGGGCATCAATATACGTCCATATTAACGACTTTTCTAGTTATCTCTACTAATAAACTAAATTAATAAGAGGACCTCTGGGAACTGACAAGTAAAATAGAAAAATCTTTTCTTCATAGACCACTCCCAAGTAAAACTAGGAGTAATATTATGTTTGTGCCCGGTACTAAGTGGCTCAACTATCGTGCCACACATTAAACCGGAATATTTTTTATCATTGATTTTTTCATTCTTAAAGCTCAAATACGAGATCTCTAGTTAAGGATGTAGAGATATCACCTATCATTAGATACATTAACTATTATAAATCTATCATTGACTAATATATTACTAGTATTACATTCTCTATTTCCAGCGGAACACCCCACTTGATTTAAAACAGCACCTACCCCAGTAGTTCACACCAAGGGGTTGACATGTGCATTTCATATTATCGAAAACTTGACTTGGCTAAGGTAACTAATCCTACTTATATCCATGGCAGAATCTTTCTTGTTCAATATCATTGAAAGAGTTTTGGCAAAAGTTTCTTCAGTTGCTGTATATGAGATCAGTCTAGCTTGGAATGTGAAGACAGAGCTAAGAAAACTCCAAAGCACTTTGTCCACTATCAGAGCTGTGCTTTTAGATGCAAATGAGCAGCAGGCAAAGAACCATGAAGTGAGAGATTGGCTGGAAAGCCTTAGAGATGTTGTTTATGATGTCGATGATTTGCTGGATGATTTGTCAACACAGATGTTACTGCAAATGCACTTTCAGAAAGGCTTTAGAAACAAGGTAAGAAACTTCTTTGCAAGTTCAAATCCAATTATATATCGTTTCAAGATTGGCAGAAAGGTTAAAGAGATTAGGAAGTTATTGAATGAGATTGCGGATGATAGAAAAAGTTTCCATTTCACTGAACATACTTATCTAAATCCGGTTGAGCATACTTGTAGAGAACAAACTCACTCCTTTGTAAGGGCCTCAGATATAATTGGTAGAGAAGCTGATCAAGAAAACATTGTAAAACAGCTGATAGATTCTCATGATGATGAAAATATTTCTGTGATTCCGATTGTTGGACTTGGAGGGCTTGGAAAAACCACACTTGTTAAGTTGGTTTATAACAACCATGCAGTAGTTCAAAATTTTGATATAAGAATGTGGGTTAGCATTTCGGAAGATTTTAGTCTGAGTAAGGTGATTGAGAAAATTTTGAGGTCGGCTACTGGAGAGAGTTATGGCCACCTAGATATGGACCAATTACAAAATCATTTGAGTGAGGTTTTGCAATCAAAAAGGTATTTACTTGTGCTGGATGATGTGTGGAACGAAGATCAAAACAAGTGGACTGATCTGAGGGAGTTGCTGATGAATTGTTCTACAGGTAGTAAAATTGTTGTCACTACACGGAGTAAGATGGTGGCATTGATCACTGGAACAGTTCGGCCATATTATTTGGGTGGTCTAGCTGATGATGACTGTTTATCTTTATTTTTGAAATGTGCATTTGGAGGGCAGGACAATTTGCTTCCTAATCTAGTAGAAATTGGAAAAGAAATCGTGAAAAAATGTGGAGGAGTCCCATTGGCTGTGAAAACATTGGGAAGGTTGTTGTATATGAAAATCGATGAGAATGAATGGCTGCGGATAAGAGATAACGAAATATGGGAAATCGAGCAGAAAAATTCTGACATTTTACCTTTATTGCGATTGAGCTATGAGCAGATGCCATCACATTTGAGACAATGCTTTGCTTATTGCTCTATGTTACCCAAAGGTCAAGAAATTCCTAGGGAGGACTTCATCAACCGCTGGATTGCTCAAGGATTTATACAGAGTAGTTCAAACCAAAACAAGAAGTTGGAAGATATTGGTAATCAGTACTTTGATGAGTTGTTATCAAGGTTTTGCTTCCTTGACGTGGTAGAAGCTTTTGATGGAGAAATATTGGCCTGTAAGATACACAATCTTGTGCACGATCTTGCACAGTCAGTGGCAGGTACAGAATGCTTAAATGTGAAATCTAATGTTTCCGTGGTTTCTGAAAGAGTTCGCCACTTGTTTTTCCATGCAGAAGATTTGTCTAGGAAACATTTCCCTAGATTTTTACTTCATCTGCAAAAGCTGAGGTCTTTCTCTTACTCGTTTAATGTTGGGCCTATAAACAAATTCTTTGTCAAGACAATGCTGTCAAGTTTCAAATGCCTTCGGTTGTTAGTCTTGAACAATTTAGATATTGAGGAGTTGCCAACTTCAATAGGTCAGTTGAAAGAATTAAGATACCTTAACCTTAGTGACAATGCTAACATCAAGTTTCTTCCACGATCTTTCAGCAAATTAGTAAATCTGCAGACTCTTAACCTCATTAACTGCGAACAGCTTCAGGAGTTGCCAAGAGATTTTGGCAAGTTAATCTGCTTGAAGACGCTGTATTTGACTACACATGAGATATCGGCAGGGATGAAGAATCAACACTCTTTCACTTCACTTCAATTTTTGCTTCTTTTGAAATGTTGTTTCACTAAACTGATGCCAGAACTGGTGCAACATTTTACTGCACTTCGAGTTTTGCGTATTTATGAGTGCCCAAGTTTATGTTCTCTTCCAAGCAGCATTAGATATTTGACTTCGCTTGAAAAGCTATGGATCTGGAACTGTGAAGAGCTTAATTTGATGGATGGAGAGGGAATGGCTGGCCTAACCAGTCTTCAATCTTTGCTTCTAATAGGGCTCCCAAAATTGGTGACTCTACCATTGGGCCTTAAAGATACTGCTCCTGAAACATTGAAGTACTTTAGAATTGCCGATTGTCCAAATCTGGTGGTGCTCCCAGAGTGGCTGCAGAATTTTTCTTCACTTCAGAGGCTGTATTTAGAGGATTGCCCTGTTTTGGAATCCATACCTCAAGGAATCTACAACCACAATGTCAATGTCCATATCATTGACTGTCCATTACTAGGTGGAGGATGCTAATGATACAGGTGCAAAGATTACTCAAACATGTTTTACATATTATGTATAGCTACCAGAAGAGTGTCATCATAGACTCACATTTTTGAGAAGTCAAATTTCTTTAAATTTCATCCCAGCACGATGAATTTTAGCATTGTTGTTCCATTCCCTTGCTTATACATTGCACTTCAGTAACTCGTCTTTCTCAATTGCAACCTTTTTCCTTAGGGAGCTAATCGCGTTAGCTCCCGTATATTTTGTTATCTTTTGCTAATTAAGGAGCATCCAAGACTTGATCAGTAAGATTAGTGTTTTAATAGCTGTTATGGGTCAATATCTTTAAATGGTTGTTCATCTAAAATATTTGTGTGGGCATGTTGATAGTCTGGAGACCCTGATTACAGCTATCATATAGTGGTTAATTATATTCCGCTTTTTAGTGTGTGTGTGGTTGCAGAAGAATCAAATTTTTATGCAGCTGTAAAGCTACCTAGCTGCCTTGTTGGACATTGAAAAGCATCTATGGAACACAATTTATTCTCTTCACCACTTGAAGCATAGTAGTACTACCGAATCCGAGGATGAAACAGATCAAAGCCTCAGCCCTCAGTACCTTAGAGGTATTTCAGCTTTAGAGCTATTTAATTTGTTTTGCTCTTTGCATGAGTTTGTTAAGAAAAGAACGATAAGTATTGACGAATAGAGGCTGTAAGACTACACAATCTTAACCTCTTAAATCTTTCAGTAAAAATTATCCCATATTTATTTGAATAAGGTGTTTGGTCATGTCCTACATAGACCTTCAAATGCGTAGGTGCAAAACCACGTTGATTATTGTAGGTATTCAAAGGGAAGGAATTACACCTAAGATTATATAGAAAGGAGTAGTCTTGAAAGACTTTCAATATCTGGGACTCTAAGGACAGGTCAAAATGGAAGCACGTACAGGTAATGGGTTTACTTAGTCATGATACTATGCTTACATTAGGCCGAGTGATGCCAGGCTTAATGAAGATAACTCTTTGTGTTAGAGAACACAAAATTACAAAGCTATTGAATATTGAAGTGTTAAGAGTCTATGAAGAATGAAATGGTTAGTGAGGATGCATATATGCTGATATGCCGATCCCAACAAGCTTGACTGAGATGTAGTAATAGTAATAATTCTTGTAACTACTCCTACGTGCAACAGCTCTCTCTCGAATTTAAGGAGAGGCAACTCAGTGTTGCCTATTTAGCACAACATTGGACGCTTCCCCTGAACTTTGTTCCATAATGTGAGAAGGAGGTTTTAAAGATATGTGTTTCTGTCGTCTATGCATCTTACCTCTTGTTTTTTTTAGGACAGAAACGTCCAGAAGTTATTTGACAGTTGCTCTCTCTATAACTCAGGCACATTTGGTTGATAAAATGGTTATTCAAAATTTGAATTTCTCCTCCATTCTAGAAGAAAGAGTAGATTTGGTGTCTTATTGGATAAAGTCTGTAAAACCCGTAGTGTTCAAGGTTTGAGACCGTCATCATGGACTTATGTGACTTTGATGAATCATAAAATTAATTAATTAGTAAATCAAGATAGGATATATGCAATTACAATCTTTAGTTTAATCAACTTCGCAGTTTTTTAATGAGAGCTCGAATATTTATTACTAAAATTCATGGATTTAAGATCACGCCAAGTCCTCTGATTGATTATTGTATGATGGAAAACAAACTAATCAAAGTGCCTATTATGGAACTTATTTGTCCTCACTGATGATGATCATTCGTTGAATAGGTACTGTGGTTGGAAGGATGAAATTTGGCTTTGAAGTAGATGAGCCAAAGCCGTCATTGCATACGATTGACCCGAAATTATCCCTGAAGTGGAAGGGTATTGTCCCAAGATAATGCAGTAACCATCATCATAATTCTCCATTCCTTGTGCCATGAGTTGCCATAGTAAGCTTCCTGCCATAGTTCCCCCTTCTTTTGCCAAATCGTAGATATTTCTATATACAGTGCTCATGAATGTGTTTCTTGCACTAAGACTGTATCCTTGATCTCTGCTAGACTTGCCAAATTCAGATAGCACTAGAGGTTTCTTTAGTATGGTTCTTGAATCTTGCCAATGGCTAGTTACCCACTTTTGCATCCATGCCAATTGTGCATCATCGCTTTGTCCGGATTCCCTATAATTGTAAAAGAGTTCCAGCTTTATGTACTCATACGGTGTAAAAAAATATACACAATAATTTCACTTAATTATAAGATAATTACAGTTAAATCTCTATTATAAGAATTTATTGATGACCTGATAAAAATGATTAACTGATTTGCTATGACAGGTTAAACTTCACTAAAACTTCTTAAATTGTCCGTATGTATAACTTAAATTCAAATATTCTCCTAATAGTAAAAAATAACAAGTTGATGTCATACAAGAAGATAGCAAAGTTACGAAGAAATTTGTTATGCCACATAAAATAAGATAAAATTTTCTCTTATTTTTTTGCCGTATTGAATTCTTTCCTTTTCATATTACGATGGAAATAAGCAAATTTGTGAGTGGAGAAAAAAATATTAATATACCATTGGTCAGTGTATGCATGGATAGTGGCAAAATCAATCTCCTTGATAAGATGGTTACTAATGAAATCTGTTCCAACTTGATAACCGGGGTTAACTTGCTTCCTTTCAGGAACTGAATCACCATAAAACCCCTCCATTCCAACCTCCAGCAAGTGCTTGTTGTCTAATGACTTCACAAAACTTGCCATTTCTTGAACCCAGGCCTGTAATGATATTTGTAAGAAACCAATTATAATGATACAGTAAGTCATTGGAACTTATAGTTCAATTAATTAAGAAATGAATTAAAAGGCATTACTAGAGGCTCACATTAACAGTTTTTCCGGAGTAGTCAACTTGGTTGCGTGGTTCGTTCATGAGTTCCCATGCCATGATTGTTGGATCATCTCTGTAAGCAACTCCATTAACGGTATTGACCCTTGTAACAAGTTTCTGTAGCCAAGAACGACATACATTTTTGTTAATTTACTTAGCAAAGAAGATTATGCAGGTTAAATATTAGATTTCGTGCAAACATTTATAGTTTAAGTGAAAAAAGATTCATACAGTGTTCCTCCATACCTTAATGTGGTTCTTGTAATAACTTTTAAGCACTGGATGAGTATAGAAATCATCATCGCCATTAATTTGGGCTCCCGCATTTCTTGCCCACTGAGCATATTGAGCTTTTCCTCCAAAGTCATTCCAGTTGTTTACGAAGCATAAAATTAAGCGTACACCAAATTTCTTAGCCTCTGAGATCACAAAATCCAAACCCTATATCCCAAAAACACCCAACAATATAATAACCCTAAAGTTAGAAGCTATATTAAATTACGTATCTAATTAAATGGCACATTTAATGTTGCTTTGACAACTAAGTATAAAACTTTTAGTCAATGAAGTTACTATAGTTATACACAGGCACTGTGTAAAAGTTTACATTATTAGTTCAATTTAGTAGGTTACTATATATATTTTCAGACTTCTTATAGAGACTACCAGTTGTTGTATTCTTTACAATACTAATGTACAAACATGAACCCATAATTACCAGAAAAACACGTTCATCGTAAACGCCAGGTGATATTTGTAATGCTCTGTCACCTCCATCACTGAAAGCCCATGTTCGACAAACAGAAAGACCCGCAGAAGAAGCATCTTTAAGTACCTCAGTGACTTTGTACCTCTCACTAGGCTCAACAGCAACGTGCATTAACCAATAAGAGTTGAAACCATTAAAGAGAAAAGGGGATCCGTTGAGTTCAAAGTGTGCGTTGTTAACTGTTACAAATCCTGCATTTGCACTTGTTGAAATAAAGCGAGCTTCACATGTGCATGCTAGAGTTAGCAACAAAAGCAAGAGCACAGAATCACAGCTCATTCTAGTAATGCACATTTTGTTGTATTGATACTAATAAATGATGTGATATGCTAGAGATCATATCTCGTAAGCTTTTATAATGAGTTGATGATAAGAAATTTTACTAAAAATAGCAACACTTGCATAAGCAAATTTTCCCAGTGGATAGAAATTGAAATTTGGTATGTTTACCTGAAAATCTCTTATTTTTTAAAGGTTTTTTCGGAAGATAATTGAAGAGCAAAGGCAGTTCTGTTGAAAGAATAATAGAGGCAAATTATCGGACAAAGAAAACAAAAAAAGAAACAGAAAATGAATAGGTGGAAAGCTGGTATAGTATGAGTGATGTATTTTATCCATTGGTTGGTTTTAAGGTTTGATCATACTAGATTTGATGATGAAAAATAGGAAGGCCCACTCAAGTTGTTGCAGTTCAAGAAAAGTTAATCAGATTTGCAGCTAGCGTATTTAGTTGTTTTATTTCGATAAAGAAAATTTCCAGCTGTATGAGTTATTGTTTTTGCCCATCCTATCCTAAGAGGATAGAATTTTCTAGGTGTCCCTCCAAACAAATAAATTTGGGATAAAAGCTACAGTGGGTAATGTCTATTCCCACCCTTTCATATCCTACGACACAAATTGACTTGAATCGGAGTTTAAACAATAAATAAAAACTTTTGAAACGTGTAGTTTAAAATAAAGTATAAATATTTGTATAGTTATAAATCATTTTATTAAGAGTAAAAGTGAAAATGTGAAGTTAAATCGTTTTCAATTCTAAATTGTGTCATTCTTTTTTGAACCGACTACAAAGTAAATTATGTCATTGTGTTTGTAACTAGGGAATAAGATAGATAGTGAGGGAGAGAGAAAAGGGGAAAGAGAGGGAACGGGAGACTCGGTTATGAAAGTTATATACTGATTATGTGTTTAAACACTACTTTGTTTATCACTAGGTTGTATAATTACGACCACACTTTAGTACAATATAATAATTACACTAGATTAATTGGAAACGTCCTAGCTAAAAAGCTATAACAAATACCCTTGGATTTTTATTGATGCTTTGCTAGGACGTCCCTCTATTATTGATTTGTCTCGTCACCTGCAAAGGTATCTGTGATTAAATGTTTTGCTATCGACTGTTTGCAGGTACAACATAATAATTGAGCGCAATGTATCAAATCAAATCCCTTTGGCTATGGCTCCCCACTTGCCAATGGCTTGAATCGATAGAAAATATCATTCTCGCAAAATATTGACGTTGGATTGGCATGCTATGTGATGGGAGCATGAACTTAAAAAGGAAAAAGAATACTCTAGTTTGAAAGATCACACAAATATTATAAATTGACAAAGTTATATATTACCTTGCGGGTCTAGCTTACCCTATTGAATTTGAAGGATAACGAGTCTTCTGCTATTTTTTACTTGTCTTCTTTTCCAAAGATTTTGCGTTGGGAGTAGTATCTTGAAAGTTTATACAGCAAAAATAGTTGCTTTATATATAACCAATTAAGAGTTAACAGTTGGAGGAAAAAAGCCTTAGAAAGGCAATGACTAGTTATCCCACAAAAATCAATGGGACTGAAGAAATTGGCAACATCCTTGACATTAACGATTTGTTAGACTTCTCAATAGGGAAACTTAGCTCAAATTAAAGATCATCAGCAATGAAGAGCTCTAAAAAGTACATAATCCTGGACAAGAATCACATTTTGAATTGCCTTAGCGTTAGCTAAGAAAAATGAACTTAGGCACGTGAGTCATATTGATGGCTTTTCTTAAGAAGACCAAATAATGTGGGAATGATAGGAACCAAACAATAAAGTATTTTTTTTTACCTGTTTAATTCGTCTAATGCTTGACCAATTAATTCTTTTTTACTTTTCTTACATAGTATTTGGTATCGACTTTAAAGCTCAACTAGTTCATATTCGTATTAAAGAAAGAGAACTCTTATTAAACAAAGCTCAACTAATTCATATTCATATTGGTACCACAAACACAACCTTTTGTGGCTAATTAAGTCTACTAACACCCTCAGGTCCCATGTGTGATATGACACAACAAAATAATACAGTAGTACAAGAGTGGACTTGCACTAATGTCTGGTCAATAAATTTCTAAGGAAGTAGATAACCCGTTGTTCACTTATCTCCATATATTTTTCCCTCAGTTGAATTATTACTCCTTATACTGATTGGCTCAAAACACCCCAATGTTCACATAAGGGGTTGACTTGGAGAAAGTAAGTCCCCTTATCATATATCCATGGCAACTTGCTTGTTCAACAAAGTAATAATGAGTGATCATCAGTTTTGGCAAAAGATTCGTCAGTTGCTGCAAATGAGATCAATTTAGCTCGACATGTGAAGACAGAGCTAAGAGAGCACAGCTGTTACGGCAATGCTCAGAGATGTTTACGGTGTTGATGATTGGCTGGATGATTTGCCAAGACAACTATTACTACAAATGCATTTCCAAAAAAGCTTTTGGAAGAAGGTGAGGATATTCTTTTCCAGTTCAAATCCATTTATATATAAATTGTAAAAGAGATAAGGGAACTATTGAATGAGACTGCAGATTAAACGATTTAAAAACCACATTACTGAACAGATATACTCATGTGTTTGAGCAAGTTTATGTCAGCTAGTTGAAGTAACTCATGATATGAGCAAGTGTACAAGTTGAATAACCAATTACTACAGTATGTAACAAGCAGTTATGTGAGAAGGCTGATATTACTAATACTTAACAAGCAGTTGGTTTGTTTGGTCAAAAATGTTGACAAAACACATCTTTTTTGTAAAAAATGACTAGAATATCCTTAGAGCTATCACCCAAAAAAAAAAAAAAAAAAAAAAAAGAAGTAAAGTATTGTTACATGAAAAATGGGATGGAATGGAATAGAAACGAAGTTGGGAACTTTGTTTTAGGAAGTCTTTTGGAGATTACAAAATAGTAAAAAGACTTGGTCAAATCAAATGTGCTTATAAAATGAATATCATAAGTTACGAAACATCAATTTATAACTAGTTTTTTTTATTTATTTTGGCTTATAAAGCATTTTTGAATTTAAAAGCATACACACGGCAAAATGGGAAAAATATTCTCTCTAGAATGAGTGTTCCTCTAGGCAAAGGCTGAATATGACAAGGAAAGTGAAAATTCGGGGGGTAGGGAAGGGGGAAATAAGCGAAGTAGGTCCTCAAAAGGATGATGCAAAGAAGTTAAGATTTCAAAATGTTATCCAACAAATTGTTCCCTCGCTACTAAAAGTCTGTTTGGGTGAGTTTAAAAGTGGTTATAAATTTATAAGTTCACTAGTAAATGTTTGGCAATTTAAAAATTTATGGGTTTATAAGCTCTCTTATACTTAAAAAAGTCAAAAGTGAGAATTCTAACTTCTCAAAAGTGGGGAAATTTTGATGCGTAGCCATTTTTGGACGCACTCAAAGAGTTTTATCCACTGTTTCAAAATTAATTGAGAAATAGCCAAAAAATCGCCCGCACACTTAACCTCCATTAGCGTTGGAAAAACACTCCCAGACTAGTCCCATAGCCAAAGCCCAAGCATTTTGTTATGAGACTGAAGCTTTATACAAAGTCCCATAACAAACCCATAACAAAATAATGGTACCTTGAACTAACATGTTCAAAGGTCCCATTATTTTGTTATGGGACTTTATCCCATAACAAAATAATGGGATTTATCACATAACAAAGGTCTCATCAAAGGGATAAATCACATTATTTTGTTATGGGACTTTATATATAAAGTTTCAGTCTCATAACAAAATGCTAGGCCTTTTAACAATTTTTATTCAAAGCCTCACTATTTATACTGGGTTAGTTTACTGAAGCTTCCCAGTATTTATACTGGGACCTGTCCGTCCGGAGGTGGCTATTTCTCAGTGAATTTATTTTTAACGGCTACAAAATCAATTAGTGTGTGCCAAACAGGCCTCTACACGAAATTTTTATCAAAAAGTGATAAGTTGCTTATAAGCCCACCCAAACAGGCTCTAAATCTTTCAGGTTAAAATTGAGAAATTTTAGTTTGGTGATGTATCGTGTCATATTGTTTAATAAAGACAATAAGTCGCTCGTGGGCGCATATCATATTTAAGATGAAAATAGGAAATTCAAAAAGAGTGGTCGGTTTTGGATGCATTGAAGCTTAGAACTTGAAGCACTTTTCAAGCATTTATTGTATTGCAAAAGTCATTATTGGGCATATGATACATTTGTGATGCTACTATTCGACCTTATTCATACATTGCTATTTATTTGTACTAAGGTATAGCTCGATGTTATTAGCCAAAAGTCTTCAATGTAATGTATGTAATGCACAGTCCTCCGAGTGCTTGGGCTTGGCGAATGAAAGTTCAAGCACTAGTTCTCCATTCTGTATGTCGGGTTGATGGCTCTTTTATCATGAATTCTCGAAGTTTGATTGTTCTCATCCGGATGTAACTTTGACGATCTGATTCCTAAAAAAATATACTTTGGGACAATAAGCGCTATGGGATGAAGATGCTGAGGTTTTTACGTCAGACACGTTAGATGAGGTGGGGAATTACCGTTGGTTAAATGTTTCGTTTTTGCCATTTTTCATCATTCAACCCAACTATAGCTGTCTTTCGTGATATGTTATAGTAAGACAAAATTACTTTAAGAGCGATAAAGAGTTGTTTTGAAGTCTTTCCTTTGTAGGCCGGATACCCTTAGGGACCTTTATTCTTCTGATTTCTATGATCACCGACTCATGGAAGGACCAGGGCTATTAGGTTGTGGTCGTAATAACCGTAGATGGTAGCCGAGGTAAGACTCCACTTCTTAGGGATATCAACACTCATGAGTTGTTCATTGTTCCTGATCCACGCTCAATCCTACACCATTAATGGTGAGGGGCAGTCGTCAAAGTATAATACTCGATGTGAGTCGGGGTCGATTTCCTAAGGGAACTAACTTATCAAGTAAGAGAGTCGCAAATAGAAATTCAAATGAAGCTTAGTTACGAGTCCTAGAAATGGGGTTTTTTGATGTAACTCTATGTTAAACTATGATGCATACAAATTAAAGCAAGTAATTAACTCTATATTAAGAGCCTAGGGGTCTAAATAAATAATGGTGGCTTCCAATCAACGGGTGACGTAGGTTCACCTTCTTAACACAGTATAATTATGGTCAAGTCGTTCTAATGTAATCCCTAGAATCCTCCTGGCCTAAGAGGGATCTACATCACTACGCCAAAGCCATAGTTAAGAGAATAAAACACTACCTATGGAATCAAGGAAAAGAGACCTCTTCCGAGCGTAACTCCTTTAGATGGGTTAGGCTATGAGATAACCTATCAACCCAAATCCTTGCCAACTAGACTATTCTACAGTAACTAATCTCTCCCGAGTCTTTAATTAGTAAAGTAGACATGAAACCCTAATATCATGGATACTAAGATTTTGATGTTATTGTAATGGGGAGTTGGATAATTGATACTTGTGATATGGTTGTATTGGGAGAAAAATCATGCGAGCCCTGAGCCTTGGGCTCAAGGCCTGGTTCAGCAGGGGCTCTCAGAACTGATCTCTCGGAGTCAGGAACCGAGGTCAAGGTTCCACAGCAAACCTTGATGAAGGATAAGCTTCGGGTGGTTGAAGATGCAATTTTTCGGGGCAAATGATCTAACCCTCGGGGAAGCGTGACCTTTAGTAAGATAGTCTTTGTAACTGACGCCCATTACAGTGGCATTTAAAAGGAAGATCATGGGCTGGCTATGATCAAACGTGGGAGTAATTGCCATTAATTACATTTATTAATTTGGCATCCATGTAAACTATAAATAGTTATTTTGTAAACCTGCAAGGTACTAAGAATCCAATATATAATCATAAAATTACATTTGCTATCTTTCTTTTCAGTTAATTCTATCTCTTTTCAGTCAATTATCCTCTTTGATACAACTATTTGCTTGGTACCCCAATTAAAAATTCGATTTATTGTCCTAATACGATTTAGGCCAACACAAATTGGCGCCTTCTGTATGGAATAAGCAATAGTATTGTTCCAAAGCTGCGTGTCGTGATAACCTATTTCTCTTTGCTAATTTTTAACAATGGATGATAACACTAATAACATAGTTGAGAAAGTTACAGATGAAACTCAAGTTCCATCGACCCAACCAGACAATGGAACACCAATTGGCGCGACTCTGCCAGTTGGTACAACACCACCAATTGGCACGACTCCACCAGTTGTCGTGACTCCACTAGTTGGCGCAACTCCACCAGTTGGTGCAACTTCACCAATTGGCACGACTCTACCAGTTGGTATGACTCCGACAATTGCACCACCAGTTGATCCCTCTTCATCTGCATCAAATGACCATTTCCAAACTTTTGTGATAAATGCCCTTCAATGACTCTAGGCACAGTTTGCTGTGCAAGAAGGTTTCAATGCCGAATTTCGTTATTCATTGCAAACTATCTCTGGAAACCCACGAAACACAGCAAATCCCACTGTTAGTGAGCCTGCAGTTCTTAATGGAAGCATCCCGAACATTGTTCCTACAGGCGCAACAACATGGGGACTTGCAAATAAAGCTGCCTCTGGAGACTCGGGGAGTCTGCTCTATAGGTACCCAACCCTTCGGAACGGCTCCTACAGTGATAGAAACTAGCGTCTCGTTAGACCTACAAAAATTGAAGAAAGATTTTGAAGCCCAATTTGAGAAACGGCTCGAAAATGTTCCTTGGGTCAGGAAGCCCCAACAAGTGTTGAGCATTGATAGGTGCAGGTAGCAACCTTTCAAGCCCGAGGCAGCTCTTGCCTCCATTCCCAAGCATTTCAAGATGCAAATGTTGAAGAAATATAATGGAACGACTGATCCAGTTGACCATATAACTAAATACATGGCTACGGTCAAAAGCAACGATTTGACTCCGGTGGAAAGAGAATCTATGTTCCTTAAAAAATTCGGGATACCCTCGAAAAAAGTGCGATGTGTTCGTATATGCACCTCCCCTCTGAGTCGATCTCAAACTTCGAGGAGTTAGCTGACTTGTTTATCAAGGCTCACACTGGGGCTCAGAAAATTCTCAAACGAAGATAGGATATCTTCGAGGTTAAGCAAGGATACCTCGAGCCTATCAAGGACTTCTTCGAGCACTTTCAGCCTGAAATGATAGATCTACCAACAATGGGTAATGACTTGGCAGTTATGGCATTTCAGAAAAATATAAGTGTAAGCAACTCCGAGGCCACTGCTGAATGGAAGAGAGAACTTCAGCAATGGCAAACGCGAGCTTGCATGATAGAGCCACTACACAAATTAGGCTCGAAGAGGCAGAGTGGAGGGCGACAGGATGACACAATGCCTATAGAAATCGTCCGGAGTCTTCTTGATGCGTCGACGCATCATGAGGAAACTCGTGGGGTCGGTATGACCCATACGACTCACAAAGGCAGCATGTGAGTCAGCGCTTCGGAGGACAATCTATAAGTCAAAGGATCGGAGGGAAAGTCAACACGAATGCTAGCCAAAATAATTCCCCAGGGCCATCTCTAGTGTCTAGGGACAAAGAGTTGCCTCGTATCTCAGATTATAACTTCAAAGTTCTTACCACAGAGCTGGTAAATGCAATAAAAGGGATGGCGAATTAAGGCGTGAATGTACTGAGGAATATGAGAAGACCCTCTAGGAAGAGAGACCAAAGCCTACACTGTGAGTTCCATGCGGATTATGCACACGCTACCGAAGACTGCAAAGCTCTTCGTCTCGAGGTAGCTCATCTGCTCAAGAAAGTGTTGTTGGTAGAGTTTCTCACAGATAAGGGGAAGCAGAATTTTGCCAAGAATATGGGATGTAATCAGCCTCCAAGGGCTCTATCCCCTAAGAGACTCGTGAATGTGATAACAGGGGGATCAGAGGTGAATGGTGTAAACTTCGTTGTCGCGAAGAAATTTGCGAAACTTTCGATTACCATGGAAAAAAGGACTCAGAAAGATGGTTCGGGTAAATAAATAGTTTTCGATGACGATGGTTACGATGTGATGATGTTTCCCCATCATGATGCTCTGGTGTTAAGTAAGTCTTGATCGACCCCTGTAGCTCGGTTAATATATCAGCTATGAGGATGTGAAGAAGATATGGTTGAAGGACCTCGTCGTCCCGAAGGCAACTATATTGACAGGGTTTATCAACTCCACAAAGAAGACATTAGGTGAGATCACTCTCACTACTACCGCCGAAGGAGTTAACAAAATGATAGTGTTTCAAGTTATGTCGGAGGATATGGCATACAATGTTATACTCGGGAGGCCTTGGATTCATGAGATGGATGTTGTGTCGTCTACATTATACCAAGTTATAAAATTTCCTACTCCATGGGGAACACGTGCAATCCGAGGCGAGCAACGAGTGACGAGGGAGTGCTACTCGGTTGCTATGAAGAATGGAATCACTCTGAGCAGACCATCCAAATAGCAATTAATCTACTCGAGGTCTGATGGGGAAGTGAGTTAAGTTCTCAAAGTGGGCTCTTAGAAAGAGGTGGAGAAGATCCCAGTGTACAAACAAGAGCCTCGGAAGCAGAAAGTCGAGGATTCAACGATTGAAGAATTGGGATCCGAGAGGAAGATGTTCATGGGCAAAGGTTCTTGCCCGTTGGAAGATCTCCGAGGCAAGCAAGAACCTTTAAATTGGAATGTCACTAATTCGAAGCTTTTCACCTATAACATCGAGCCGCTGACGCTCCAATACTTGGGTCGAATATAGTTGAGATTGACTTGAAGTAGTCTTTAAGTTGGTAAAATACTAACTTATCAGTTCCCCTCTTATTCCCCTGATCTCCCTTGGAGTTGGGAATTTGATTACCTCATGAAAAGCTTATGATACTGCACTCATATCGTGAATTCACGATCTCTCTAGAATGGAATTCTATGTCATATCTACGATTAGTACCTGAAAATAATTTCTTTTGGTACACGTTCAGCATGAGTTACTAGAGTTATCTCTCCTGTAAGTTTTTCAATGGAGCTATTGAAACCATGATCAACTTTGGAACAATGTGATCACCAAGTTGCATTTCTTTCAACACTTTTGCCCAGATTATATTCATTGAGCTACCTACATCTATTAAAACATATTTGACGTCTGAATCATGAATGTGTAACTTGATTACATGGGCATCATAGTGTGGGAACAGAAGTTCACCTGCATTAGATTCTTCAAAACCGATCGCATCCTCAGAAGGTTCATCTCAACCCCTATTTTCATGCATTACTGAGATTTTGGAATAAGAGTGACTTTATTTACCTCAAATCCTCCCATGATCATATTGATCATTTTCTTGAGAGACGGGGGCATAGGGGTTGCTGATTGTTTCGATTTCTTTCATATGTTTATTTGCCTTTATCGCTGAGTAGGTCTTTCAGCAATTCTTTTTTCAGCAAATGTACCATATCAAATCGTAGAGCTTTGCATTCCTTGGTGCTATGTATATGATCACTATGAAACTCACACCAAATACTTAACTTTGGTTGTAGGGGTCTGTTCTCATATCTTTCGGCCACCTGACTTTTTCTCTTAAAATTCTCAAAGTTGTGACTAGTCATGTGGCACCAACAGTGAAAATTTGCCCGGACAATCTCGGGGCTAGAGGTCTTTATGCACCAAGACGGGACCAAGGGTGGACCCACATAGGAGCAAGTGGGGTCAGTTGAACCCACTTGCTCAAAAAATTATACTGTGTATATAGGTATATTTGGTCTGTTTTTGAAAAAAAAAACTATAAAATTTAAATTTGAATCCACTTTAGCAAAGCAGCATGCATAACTTAGTGGAAAAGTAGGTTTAACTTTAGTAAAAGGTCAAGGGTTCGAAACTGTATGACAGATTTTTTTTCATTTTTTTGAACTCACTTGGTAAAATTTCTAGGTCCGCCACGGGACCTGCCAGGGCTTTGTGACTTGAGTCTCTTCAATTTTGATCTCTCTTCAGCTCCTTGTCTAGTTGGTGTCTTGAGGGTTCATATAGGATATTTCAACCTTTTTCACTTTTGTCCTCTAGGCCCAGTCACCTTGCACAGTCTACTTTATCGTTATACCTGCGATCCCGGTTGACTTTCATTTATTCCAAACGAATCATTGAGCTCTATCTGTTATGAACATCATCCAAAGTAGAAGGTGGGAACTCTTAGAGGTTTTCCATCAGCCTTCGAGTTTCCCTTGATGCCCAATAATCTAGGTTGTTGGCGAGAGCTAGTGCTAGTGAGGTCCAGGGTTTGAAACTTTTCTATGAACTCCTTGAGTGACTCTTTATCTCTTTGTTTGACATCAAATATATCTTCAACTCTTTTCTACATTCTGAGCTTTATTAGGTGCTTTCATGAAGGCTTCAGCCATCTCGGTAAAAGAGCCAATCGAGTTCGGGGTAAGAGAGAGTACCAAGTAAGGGCTCATTCCCTTTGATTTTTATCACAAATATTGTGAGGTGTTCCTAGGTATCAGTGTTACCATCGTATTTCACCTGGCCTGGCATCTTGAACTTTTTCGGAGTTGGCTTATCAATGACTTTCAAGATTGTTGGCGCCCTCAGAATTCGTTCTATACGTTCGTCATGCTCCTTCAATCATTGTGGGATGGACTCCAAGATTGGGTTTGATTGTGAGCTCTCCGTCTGTCCGATAACTTTAGCTCTAGATCCTCCTAGTACAGGGCCAAGTTCCCCTGTATCAGAGTTCCTGGGAGCTGAAAGCGAGTTCCCTCGACCGGTTCTGCTCTTGGAGTTGTGTGATTCTCTTTGTTTCTCTTGCAAAGGCTAAGTTCACCTCTTTGTCCACTGCCTGTTGTTAAGTAGTGAACTCTTGCAAAGTTCTTTTCCATGAATCTTGCGCTTCTCCAGCCACAAGCGTATCCTTCCTGGTGGAGGAAGAACTCTGAAATGGTATTGGAGCGCGTGAGAGCATTTCTCCAGCCGCCAGATCTAGAGTGGTTTTAACCACCACTTCATTTTGTGTTGACGCTAATTCAATCGGATCTGTCATAGCAAAAACAAGAAATACAGAAGACTTTAAGTTTTTTTGAAATACAAGAACACCCAGGAGGAGTTTAAGTTTTTTTGAAACATAAGTGGGCGCCAAATTGTATGCGCTTAAATTGGATTTAGACATTAAAAAGTAATTTTATATTTATGTGGGTAGAAATTTATAATACTTGAAGCGGACGAATAACTGAATAAGCTAAAACAAAAATTAGAAATTCCTATATAATGAAATATTTAAATTAAATGAAAATACGAATAACTTTCATGTTTAAAGTGCGAGAAGGTGATTATGGTTCATATATCTTATTAAGTATTTGTGTTCATTCTTATTTAATTTGTGATTTTCAAAAGATACATGTCTCAAAAAATATTTATTACTTATCTTTTTAATCAAAGGCGTGAAATAAATTTTCGACAAAATTGTTTATCCAACTTTTTAATTTAATAAATCACATACATAAACTAATTTATTTATTATTAATTTTCTTTTAATAATTACACTTAATTAATAATATAATTAGCTACGGATATGCCTCACATGAGGTGTTAGTGTTGAATGTTTTACTATCGGGGGTTTTAAGTGTGTGATTTTAGAATATAAACGGGGAATCTAAATTAAATTGAGTAATACAACAGCGTGTTTGTTTTCCCTCTTCAACAATATTTACCCCTCTCTTCAGTGTGCCTATATATACTATTTCTAGGTACTTTCCTTGTTCTTCCTGGCCCAGCTAGGAAACCTCTTAGCTACTTCTGCTTGTTTTTGACGATGAATTTGGAAATGCTACTTACTTTGTGCACAAGGTTACTACTTACTACAGTATCAATTAAATGGAAGCACCAAAAGATGGCACGTTGCCTGCCAAATGTGTGAGGAAACTGCCATAGGTACTTATTTATTGACAAAAACCCACATCCAATGATCCAATATAATATTGACCGAGGAGTACTATGAAAGAAAACATACTAGTAAGAAAAAGAAAGTTTTAGGGTTTGTAAGGTCTTTGAAAGTCAACTCGTGTATTAGAAGAATAACATATATCCACAGTGCGCTATCAATTAAACGCGTATTTATTGACTTATAAAAAGAAATTAGGTAACTTCTTTATAACACACACACACATACACAACACTACTGTCCTTTTTATTTTTAAAAAGAAGAGAGATCAGAAAACTTAACCCATTCTATTTTTCATCTATATATAACAAAAAAGATTTATATATATTGTCGAAAAAAATTAAGCAAAGTGTAAAAAGGAATTTGCGACTTCAATCTTGAAGTATAATGTCTTCAATTAGAAACTATTATAGAAAGGTCATTGAATGTTTCCGCAAACATGTTATCTTCTCCAAGGCAGTTGCCTTCATCTCAGGTGAAAATTCCGAATTCTAGCTAGCTAGCTAGGATAATGGGGTGGGGGATATTTTGTCCTACTCTACCTTCTTCTTTCAAGTAGCACTAACATATAATCTTCTTTCAGTTCTTCCACATTAACTCTTGATTATTATTGATGTTTTACCCCCAATAAACTGATGGATGGATGGATGAAAATGATGTAGGGCTGGTGATGGTGCATGGGTTAGTAGAATATGCGGTGCTAGCCATTTTGGTAACACATCTCACAAACGACTGGGGAATGATACTACCAAATGCAGCTCAAACAGTGAATGTACACGAAGGACTCTCATCTCTTCTAGTTATCCTTTTCGCACAACTCTCTGAGTCCTTCTATGGTCGCTTTAAAGTGATTGTCTTCACCACTGCTGCTGTTGTTTCGGTACGTACGTTATACTTTCTATTTTAGTACTACTATATAAGCATATGCATCTATAATAGATACTACTATATATTACTACTAACGAAGAATGGGCAAACCTATGCTGATGATGTACGTGTATGGTCATCTCACATAAAAGCTTAAGTTACAAGATAGAACACACTTTTATTTCTTCAACAGTTAATTATTGGGACAAAGGAGCCAGATGTGGTATTTGGTTTTCTATTGTTTTATTGTTAATTGGTCGAACGCAGATTTATTAAGAACTAGTAGTTCATAGCATAAATATCGACAGCTCTCGCTTAAGGCAAGTGGATTGAGGTGGCTGTTAAAGTCAATCTCCGGGAAGGGTTTAACTCGAGAATTAATAGGGTGTGGCGAAATTGAGAATTATCTAACCCCACCCACCCCATGCGTTCGCTTGACGGTGCTTTGTATCACCATTCATGATCGGTTCAGTATTTATAGCATGTATGATACCCCTTTCTTTTCCTTGAAATAATTACCAATACAAAAATCTATACAAGAAACCTGGACCTCGTCGAACTTGCTATTGATTTTGTCTTAAAATCATGCTGCAATGAAAGATTAAAAAAACGTTTATGTATCGAAGCTACATGAAACTAGCTATACATCTATCAGAAAGGAACTTTAATTACTAAATCAAAAAATAGAGGAACGTTAAAAACACAACCTGTATATTAGGTTGTCAGATCAAATAGGTACTTGGGTTGTTGATTCATCATAGGTTGAACTCATATTTGATGGGTGAGGGATTCTGGATAGGTGATTTATGATCATCCATGTCTTGAACCCCTCACACCCATCAAATATATTTTCAAACCTATGAACTTCTTCGTCTTCTTTCTTTCCTGAGGATGTTGTTTTGTTCTCTTTGTCTTACGGTTGCTCAATATGTCCCTTATATATAACAAGCACCACCGCCTAATTTCCTTTAACTCCTGTTTTAATAAGGAAACAAATTCTTAATTGTGTCCGTCAATTAAATATGGTAATTTTCCTTAACTTTTGGGTTTGGGAAATAAATAGATGTCAAGAATGACCCTCAACTAATTATATGAAATTATGAATGACATTTACTCCCTCTTTTCTAATTTATGTAAAACTATATTCCAAAGTTTGATACCTAATTAAATTAAATCCCATGAAATTAATGATTACTTTTGTGTTTATTTCCCTGAACAAATCGCTTTCAAGCATGTTGAAATTTACAAAAATTGTGCATTTGTATATCGACGCGTGTTGGCCTTGGGTTCGAGCTCGGTTGACTTGCAGTAAAGCAATTGGCCGATAGGATTAAGCTCTGGCTCAGTTAAACTTTATATCGTAAATGGTTCGTATAGGTTGACTAACTTTTGGGTTAATAAGGAAACAGATTCTCAATTGTGTACGACATTTAAATATGGCAATTTTCGTTAACCTTGTGGGTTTGGGAAATAAATAGATGTCAAGAATGACCCTCAACTGTAGGATAAATATTTAGCATGCCTCGATCCCAAGGCCCGAGGCATGGTCTGGCTAAAGTTTACTAAGACGACCCCTCGGGGGAGCTTGCTTTACTCCTGAGGCTAAATGCCTAGGGCAAGGTGCTTAGATAAGTCTTGGCAAAAGTTAAGGCTCGGGCAGATTGAGGGATAACCATCACGAGACAGGCAATCTACTCCTCGGGGAAGCGTTAATCCTTGGGGGATGAACTTTTATAACTGTCGACCGTTATATGGGCATTTAGAAGAAGATCATGGTCTGATTATGATCGAACGTGGAGTAATGACAATTAATTGCATTTATTATTTTTTCACCCTTGTAAATTATAAGGCATTCAAAAATAAATCAAAATACTTTCCCTTGCTCTACTGTTGTTGTTCATTTCCCCTTGCTAAACTTTTCGTCATTCTACGACTTTGATACAAAACAATTGCTTGTTAATCAAAACAAATTCGATTAATTGTCCTAATCAGATTTAGGCCAGCATAAATTAGCATTTCTATGAGGAACTAGTAATAACATTCGTTCCAAGGTTGCATTTCAAGCTTATTCGTATCATCCTTGCCGATTTTTATCAATGCCAGATAACACAGACAATCCTTCATCTTTGCTGCTTGGATAAAAAAAAAAATATCTCTCTTACTTTAGTAGTTTCAAAGAACTCATAGTGAAAGTAAAAATGCACGAAGAGAAATTGTTAGAGGAAAGAGAGCTATCCGAGTTATGGAGTAACATTTTTGAGTTAAGAAATACTTCGATGATTTTGACGGTGATGCCCAGAAAACGCCATGAAAATTGTTAAATTTAGTAAATAACGTAGAAAAAGAAAATTATGTTAGTTACCACTTACCAGTATTACTAGGATTCTAATTGCCTTTTTTATTTTTGTATTCTTGTTATACATTAACTACTCAGTTATTTAATTATAAAAAACAGAAAGAAAAAGACTACCAATAGAATTACGTGATAGGAAGTACGATAACTACTAAACTTAATGTGAAAGAAGTATTAAATCTTGTCATATTTATCACAAAATCGTACGTGACTAAAGAACATATATAGTGTGAAAGAAGAATTAAATCCTGTCATCTTTATCACAAAATCGTACTTGAATGAACTGGTAATGACCGTAATATTTAAGAACGAGTCACCAGCTCTCCTTGCTCCTATATATTAGAAACAATAGATATACACTAGTATTATATATCAAGATTTGTAATCCTACGGTTGAACTTAATTATCAAAAATTTTTGATTGAAGAAACATGATAATTGAGAATACGTGCAACAATACTTGCATGGATTAATGGACCAAGATATTAAGAGTACGTAATTTTCAACAATATATCTAATGAAAGAAACTTAAATAATTAGGCTAGCAAAAATTAACAAATAGAAGAACGTTAAACCAAACCTATGCCGGAAAGGGTGATTGTCAATCAAAAGGTGTTGGTGTGGTTGATTCATAGGTTGAACTCATATCTGATGGGTGAGGAATTCTGGATAGGTGATTTATGATCATCGGTTCTCACACCCATCAGATATATTTTCAAACCTATGAACTTCTTCATCTCTCCCTACCAGACAGATTTGTTCTCTCTTTATGATCCACTCTATCCCTATATATAACAACATAACTTTTCCTTGACCTTTTAGGTTTAGGAAACTAGTTCTTAAGATGTTATATATGGCCCTCAATTAGTTTAAGACTCTGATCCGTCTTTCCCAATTTAATATCTACTCTACAAAATTATATGAAATCCAATAAATTACTGAATACTTCTCTGTTTGTTTCTTGAAACTAATTTACGTCCTTTCCTTTTGTCAAATGTGCCATTAGGTTTTGCCATATGGATGGTGTTTTTTTTTTTCTTTATATTTTTTGTGACTATGTTATAATTCACAATAAATAAGCTTATACAAGTCTATGTATATGCGGAAATAAATTTCAGAAATAGTGAATACTTGAACCTTTGTTTGTAACACGAGACTCTCATGTTTAGCAAGTAAATTCTAGAAATTTCACCTTGAACAATGGAGTATATAATCAATATATACCAGAGCTAGTACATTGGCTCCCCTCTCTCGTTACGCTAGCACTTATACTTGCAATAGGTGATGGAGACTTGCAAGTTAGAATTTTTAGGGAACGCTATGGTATGTTGCATAAGGGGGAATTAAATTAATCCATTGTTTGGTTTCTATTTTATTTTCATGTATATATAATTCATGTATAACTTATTACATGATTAATAATTTATATGTTATAACATTCCTTATGTGGGATAAATGCTACATGGATAAGTTATCCATATGTAGTATAATCAAAATGACAAATTGTCCTTCTCTCTCTAAACACTTTTATTCCCTTGGGCATTTGCCTTTTTTTAAAGTACCAAGGTTTTAGTTGAAAACAAAAATTTATCCACATTAAATCTAAACACGTGTATATTTCATTTTTTATACTATGAACCCAACGTGAACTCTATATTGCTATCCATACATATTACAATTGGCCTGTACAACTTGTTTCAAAACCAAACGACCCCTTAGAGTGTATGCATGTGTGGAGAGATGGACCAAAGAGCCCTCCTATTTATAGTGTCAACTGTATTATCTCAACAATAAGACATTTTGTAGTTTTTCGTCCTACATCAAGAAATCCATAATTTTATCTTTATGCATATCGGGAGTTACATGGGTTACAAGAATCCAATTCATGGTGCTATTAATATATATAATGGGTATGAATCTCTAGATTTTAGAACAGCAAGTACATTTATTTTTATTAAGATCTAACCATTTAATAAGTTTAGATCGAAATAATTCGTAGCTCGACAAAGTCTTGATATTATTAAGCGTTATAAAACAATTCTCGTGCATATATGATTTTTCTCTCACTTCATCCGTGCCAAAAAAGGATTGCGCCTAACCGATGTCTTATTTGAAATGTCCCCCTTTAGTACCTCCAAAGTGGTGCTTACATGTATCTTCACATAATTTACATTTAACCTGAAATACTGATATGTGCAGTTTGGGTAAAAAATAATCCCATACCTTACTTGTTCTTTTCGGGTCTTAGGCCTAGAGGCTAAAGCATGAGCCTGAGGTTGAGATTGTGAGTCTAACATTATAGGCTAGAGCCTGAGCCTAAGCTTGAGATTGAGATTGAGATTGAGATTGAGTCTAACACTACGATAAATAGGTGCATAATCATCTACTTAGGACTTCGAACCTAAAGCCACCACCTTCCTAGAATGACCATCACCAAAACCTCGACTGCCAACCATGAGTGCTACCACTCTTATCGTACATAATCACCATTGTCAAATACCACCATCCACCACCATACAACTGTATGATTTATGGATATAATAGTTAACTTATTTTTTTCAAATTTTACATTATTAACTTTAACTCATATGATTATAAACGTTGGGAAAACAAACAATTTTAATCATTCAGTATTTAAATCTATACACAATATCTTAATATTTATATATTTATTTAGACTCAGACATCTTAATTTTAATAAAACAACCGATCCTCTTAAAAAATGATGATCATGGTAGAAAGTGGGTAACTAAAATTGAAATTCATGGGCATAGGATGTCTCGTAGGGTACCACATTATTTAAGTTGGAACCTTAATGTGGTCATGAAGCAAAATATTAGTACATATAATTGTCTAATATCCATTTTTGTGTAACTAAGCTATTTTATTACCAATTGTGCTTTACAATTCAAGTAAAGAAATGAAAAAAAGACACCCCAGTAGGATTACACTGCTCGTATTTCTATGCAACTAGTCCTTTCCATATTCTAAGCTCCTGTTTGGACATGATTTGGGATTTGAGATTTGGAACTTGGGAAATTGAAATTTTGTTTGGACATACATTTTATTTGGAACAAAATTTGAAGTTTGTGAGGAGATTTCCCAAAAACTCCCAAAAAAGAATTTTTGGAAAATCCCAAAGAATCCCCAAAAAATGGCCCCAAAAACTGCCCAAAAACTATGTCCAAACGCTAGCTAAGATTATACATGGTAAACGTTCACACCGGTCAGCTTTAGAACTACTACTAAAAATTCAGTATTTTTCGACAGACAAAATCGCCGGAGATCCATCAAAATAACCGTTATTTCAATGGAGATGTTCGTCGAAATATTCTCGTTGGCAAACGATTTCGACAGACATCTGTCGTAGTATGGTTTCCAAACACGATCAAGAAAATAATATTCTTTAATTTTGACAGACTTCAGTTGGAATCTATTAAAAATGATTTTTATGGGAAACCAATAAAACTAGTTTTTAAAGTTTTGTCGACGAAATTCTGCCGAAAAATATGAATTTCTGGATAAAAATAATTTTACTTAATACTCCAACAATTTATATCAAATTTCATATATTTTTCACAAATTCATCACGTTATACCAAATTTTGCAACAAAAAGGATAAACTCTTCTCATGTCACATCCTTCATCTCCATTCTTTTTCATACTCTTCTCATGTCACATCCTTCATCTCCATTCTTTTTCATACTCACAAAAATACTTACCTACTCCATACATAAATAATCAAAGAAATTTTTTAAAAAAAATAAAACACATAACGTGAAATAGAACGCTAGCAACAATAATTCTGACGGTGAAGTATCTGTCAAAAAAATTTAGGAGTTAGGATTTTTAAATTAGAAAAAACTAAAGGAATTAATTTTAAAAAACCACCGTAAAAGACTAGAATATAGGAAATTAAAGACTTGCAATTGAGTTTAAAGAATTTTGCCGTCTTGTAATGACTTTGCCATCATAGAAGACTTTATTTTTATAATTATAGAGAGGACAGAGATGGAGAGATAGAGAGGAAAAGTGATACGAGAGATGGAGAGATAGAGAGAAAAGGTAAGGAGAGATAAAGTGAGTGAGAGGAAATGAGATAGAAGACTGTGTAACAGTCTGTCGGAAAACAACGGTCAAATTTGACCTCGATTTCATCATATTTAATTAAAAAAATATTTTTTAATTTCCGTCCGAAATAGAACAAAATTTATGTTTTACTTTTTAAAAAAAAATAAATTAGCTTTTAATTGAATTTCGTCGAATTTAATAAAAAGATAATCGTTAAAAACATTTCGACTGAAGTCCATCGAAAATAGAACAAAATTAATTTTTTATTTTTTTTAATTGTCTTTTCCAAAGACGATCCGTCGGAATGTTACGCTGATCGTCGGCCGTCGAAGTGTCTGTCAACACATTTCACAGAATTTTTAATAGTAAACTCACTTTTCCGTAGTATATATGTTTTTCACTTTACCCACAGTTTATCTTCTTCGTCTTTTAACTCAGGCTCCACAACAATTTACACATGGCACTTTATTCCAGAGATGGATATTTAACAAGTTCATTCCTAGGGATTTTGGTTGGCATATTGTAGTATTGTACCATGTCATCAATGCTTCCTTGATACCTCAATCCCTCATGTCCAAAGAAAGGTTCTGCATAACCTCTCTATCAATAGGACAATATTCTTGGGGAGTAATGAAGCAGTTGAGACTAATATATTTGTATATAGGTCAAGTTTTAACAACTGTAGCCTACTAGCGTATTAAAATTGTTTAAGTCTAAGAGGTGATCCTACCAAACATTTTGCCAAGTAGGGTTAACATTGTATTGCGGATAACCTTTTGGTGATTAGTGGTACTCCTAGGTATCTTATAGATAGTACTACTTTAGTTACTCCAAGCAATGCAAGAATTTGCTCCTGTACATTTTACTCACCCCTGCAAAGTATATGAGCTTTTCTGAAGATTGGCGTTCAATCCAGAAGCTAGGAAAAACTGTTTAAAACATTTGAATAATAGTTGCTCATATTTAGTATCCCAGTATTCTAATATCCACTGGTCCTGCATGAGATTGATTCTTTCTCCCGTTTAGATGGACCATCTTAACCCATTTTTACACAACTTCCAAACTAGAAGAATAATTTTCCTGATTTTTGAATCGTTAATGTTTGCCTTATATTGAATAAATCCTTGCTTCTGGTCATACAGGGAGTGGGGATGCTATGGTATGAGGCCCAGCGCCCCAGTGTTAGCATGTTGATTGGAGCAGTTGCGCTGTTAACGGTAGGTAAAGCCGGGCGAGATGTTCCTTTGAAAGCATTTCTCGTGGATCAACTACGTACACAAGGATCAAACATTGAAGATGATGAACAACTTTTGGACAATCGTCGAAAGGTTTGGTGGAGATTTTCATGGACTTTAGGTATAATAGGAGCAACTGTGTGTAATGATCAAGAGTGGAAGGGGCTCACAATGATATCTTTCATAGCAATAGTGGTGGGATTTGCTTGGTTCTTGTTAGGCATGCCATATTATGTATACCAGGAACCATCTCCTAGCCCCCTTCGTTACGTTGCAAAGGTTGTTAAAGCTGCAATATCCAAGAGACATCTTGATTACCCAGTTTCTCCTAATAAGTTGTTCAAAAATGATACAAATGATACACAGATTCTTCCTCACATTGGATTCCTCAGGTACTAATATTATCATACCCTCTGTCTTAACTTCCTTTTCGAGTATATATGCCAGTAAAATTAGTTAATTTTAGAGTGATTTGGTATGAATGAAGTTAAATCCAATGGAATTGTGTTTTTGCTTGAAAATCTTTTTCATGAAAAAAGAATGATTGGTGAATGGAAAATATATTCTGAAACAAATACACATTAGAGATTGGTGAATGGAAAATATATTCTGAAACAGATACACATTAAAGATTAATACCAAAAATACTAGCAATTTGAACACTGTTTTGATTCAACTTTTTAGTGCTAAAGATTAATAATACTCCATATGTTTAAGTGTTAGGTGAAACAAGTAATATGAAGTTGAAAGTTAAAGATAGCGGTAAGAAAAATGACTCCTCCCACAAGGGTTCCCTTGCTAGACCTCATTTCTGGTGACCAAAACTCCAAATAATTACTTGAGAAAAACATTTTCCTGAATAATGACACTGTCGTACCAAACAATGAGTGATTTGCTGAGACGTTTATATCTACCTTGCAGATGGTTAGACAAGGCTGCGACTCTGGAGCCATCGCCCCCTTGTCCAGATCAGCAGCAAAGTGCCAGCAGACTTTTTGAGGTCGCAAAAGTGAGGGAAGTAAAAAGCTTGTTAAAATTGCTTCCAATGTGGCTAACCTTTCTTGTATACAGTCTTGTTGAGTCTACAGGGAGTACCTTCTTTTTTGTACAAGCTGATGAAATGGATGGTCATCTCCCAATAGTATTTTTTATTATCCTCAAGACCTTCACAAGTTTCATCGTATCCGTCATATATCCAATGCTCTATAAGAATGCAAACGAAAGTCGACGATGTCCTTTGCTGAACAGAATATGCATTGGAATGTTATGTTCTGTATTTTGTTGTTTAACTGCCTGGTGTGTCGAAGCTCGCAGGCTTAGTCATGTGGAGATACAAATGGTCGATGAGGATGATGTCGAAGTTTATATTGAACAAATTAGTGTGTTTTGGCTAATTCCTCAGTTCTTTTTGCTTGGCCTTATGGATGGATTTGCTAACAGTGGACTTGAAGATTTCTTTAGATCTCAAGTTTGTGAGTCGTTGAATCGTTATGGACCAGAATTCAACGAACTCGCCCTTGGATTTGGAAAATTCATCAGTGTAATTTGCATCCTCATTTTCAGTTCCTGGTTTAACAAAGACGTAAACACAAGTCGTTTAGACAAGTACTACGCAATGTTATTAGTTCCTGCCTCACTTAACTTTTGCATCTGCTGTTTGGTCTGTTATTGGTACGGGAATCAGCCCCAGTTAAGCCAAATATCGGACGATATTGCTCAAGAATTAGAAGGTGGTATTGGACAAGTTGTTATAACAGTACTGGAGTCACCAGCAGGGGTTGAACTACCCATAAAACAAAAAGAATAACAACAGAGGCTAGGGTACGGTGTAGGCTGAGTTCATTAATGCTGTGTGGAGGGAAAGAAATTGTAGGTGTTTTGAAGGGGTCGCAAGAGATTATGCTGGTATTGCGAGAGCGATTGTGTTGTGTCGATGTCAAGGCAACTGGTGGCTTGCAACAAGTTCTGCAGTCTCTTTAATTTTAGCCTAGTAATTGCCTTGAAGCTATTATTTTTCTTCATGTACCGTATCTATGGTATGAGATTAAGAGGAAACACTCCCTAGGAGGTGTGTCTCTTTAACTTTTAGGATACAGGTCGCTTGAGTCTCCTGAACTGATTTTCTTTTGAGAGTAGCTGGTAGTGTTTAGCCAAGCTATGGATGTAGCAACATTTTTTACTCTTGGTGATTAATGAAATCTTTTAATCGCCAAAGAGAAAACTGCATAACACTACAAGCTAGATTTTACATTATTCTTAGCTACTTGTGTTTTATAGACACTTGAAACTTGTATTCAATCTCCATCAGCTAGCTAAAATACCTACTTACTTGATTTTAATCATTTGCTACTGCACTGTTTATAGTTTTTCCTTTTTGACACTTTTTACAGTACTAATATGCTTTAAAAGGATGTAAATGGTGTGGGGAAATCGAAAGCTGGCTAGTAGACAATCTTGTTGAATTTTAAAGCAAGGAAACGAAGTAGAAATGAGTGCTTCTTTTTCCTGATTAATTATCTCCCTTCTTCCTTGAGCAAATAGAATGATGAATAATAACTACGATATAGGAAGCATGGTAATAGGTGCAGTGACGGACCCAAAATTTCAAAGTTATACATGCTCGCCGGAAAGGAGTTCCACAGGAAGCGGGAGCAAGAAATTAGTTGTGTGTATGTCAAATTTAAATAATAAAAGAGAAAAGTTATTTAGATTAACAATCATGTAGAACTAGTCAATTCATAATGAATACTTTCAATATCAAATCATCGACCCGCCTCTAAGAAATTGGAGGTGGAGAGAGAATTTTTGTCTCTCATTTTAATCTTCTTGTAATCAAAATCATTACATTCACCCGCTTAAAAGGCATGCATCCAACACGCCTTATCCAATTCAGTAAAAACAAATGACATAAAATTAAAATTTCAACACCTATAGCAGGCAGACAGCCGCCTAAACTAAAAATAGTCGGCAGTGTATAATAAGGGTATCGATATTGTATAATCCCAAGTATATACATCGATTTTATACCGCCAAGCTATTTTTGTTTAGCCGGTTGTATGGTTGGATAGTTGTGTTAATTTCCCAAACAAAATTGGTCAATGGTCAGAAGTATTTAAATTTATTTTTATCAAGTGAGGTATTTGGATGAAAACTCATGGAGTTTAGGGACTGCCCACAAAATCTCGTTCAAGTACGAGTGTCTATCTACCTATTAATTGTAGAAAATAAAATCAAAGAATTATAACTCAAAAATTATTAAAATTAAGAAAACATAATCCAGCAATGCTAAATACAAGTCCAAAGTGGATGGTGGTGTAAAGAATGCGTTCCAATATTATTTTACAACACAAACCACCATTCAACATACACTTCCACCTGAATACCTTTGTGACCATATATAGGATTTAAAATTAAAGTATCAAGCTGTGAATATTAAAGCTGGAAGATATAAAGTAGTACAAGTGAGATTGGATAAAGCAAGAAAGCTAAGATACAAGTCCAAAGTGGATAGGTGGTGCGGGTAAATGCAAATAGGCTAGTTAGAGCACATACCACCATAGATATCAACACTTCTTGTGAATAATTCCAACTTAAGTCCTTCGCATACAATACAGCTAACACTGTTGACATGCCCATAATGTTGTTCAAGATCACCCTCACATAGATCTGCTTGTAAAAGTAATAAACTAAAGTTAACAGTACTCTTTGGAATCGATGGTTCATAATTATACGTTCTATAACAGTATTTCGTTATAGCAGCTAAAAAATATCCGCACAAAAAATGTCAAATATACCTCCGAAAACGTCAAAGAAGAAGTTCTCGAACTTTGCTCGCTTGTTGAAGATAACAATGATATTGCTTGTATTGCAGTTCTTGCATTGATAGCCAGAGGTATTACAACAAATGACAGGAAGAAAGAAGGCACTCCAATTGCATTTGCCAGCCGTGTAACATTATCCATGACTGGATCTGCACACAATGTTAATATAGCAATGCCCAATATCACTTGCAGCACTGACTTGCAGATTTTCCATTTTAACACCAACGAGTGGTCGAAATGTTCATATTTCTCTGTTTGTGCCTCATCAAAAAACTTGTCTGCAGCTTCTCCCCACAGCACCTGCAAAATTTTAAATTCCAAAAAGTGAAAAACAATAGCTCAATATATCTAGTATACATATAAGGACGTCTTTACAATTTTCTGTCGAACCAGAGCTACATTAGTCGAAGGGTGGTAAGTTGAACGTCCATTGACTGAAAATTGTAAAAACGTGTATATTAAATCTTGAACGCCCTTAACGATAGTATTAAGTTTACCATATCACGATGTTCTTCTGTAGCCTCTGGGTTTTCCTTGGATGTGGAAGTCCTGTTGCATAATTAGACGAATTAATGAGATTTTAACATTTAAGAACTTGGGATTTTTGACAAAATATCATATACTTCCTCGTCTCATTTGAAGTTGTTTGAATATCTACAACATTTAAGAAATCAAAGAAAAATTTGGGTTCAATATGTGGATGGTCGCTCAATTTTTTTACACAAAAGTCACCAACTATTATTAGACCGAAAAGTTACTCAACTTTCTTTAGTAAAACAAAAGTCGTTAAACTATAACCAAAAAGTCACTAGATTTTGCCGAATTATCAGAGAACGTCACTAGTGGCTACAACACCTTCTTGTACATGATTTAATTAGTGACATCATGTGATACTTCGGAAGCTAAGATGGCTTTTTGGTGAGAAAAAATAATTTAATGGGAGTAAACTTTCCCTTCTTATAAAAGATTTAATGAAATATTATATAAAGTGAGTTTCAATGATTCATGCCGTTAAGGGAGATAGAAAGTTAACCATCATTCTTTTCTTGATAGAATAAAAAAGAAATGTGTCACATAAAATGGATCATAAGTAAGTACTACCTTTTAATTGATTCAATGTTGAGGCTACCATCATCATTTTGAAGGCCTTCGGATTCAATTGCTTGAATAATCTGAATTTGCTTCAAAACTCTTGGCATGAGCTCCTGAATCTTGAGAATTTCTTTTTGTTTTCCCTCATTGTAAGCCTCAAGGACCTGCATATGTATGGAGTTGCAAAATAAAAATGTGAGTATGATCTTACTAACTCAAATTTGTGATCATACTAAACATTAGCCTTTACACTATGTTCTAGTCCTTGTAGGTTGTCAAAGATGTTGCAATCTAATTAGAGCTTCTTTCTATCAGTATGCTTTAATATAATTTGTCTATAAATGAAAGTAAAGTTGGTAACCAAACGAGTCTATTCATATATCAAGAAGATGAGGTAGTTATTTGCCTGATCAACAAGTTTCTTGGTGGAGGTGGAATCATCCTTGGATTCCTCTATCAACTTCTTGCATCCTTCAATGAACTCTTGCTCATTAATCCTTTTATCTCCGTCTTGGTCGAATATCTTTGACAGTGTTGACAGGGCAAAGTTTCTGTCCACTTTAACATTTCCTGAATCAAGCTTGTGTACCAGTTCTTCTAGTTCAGCCACTGTAATGGATTTGTTCCTATCTTTGTCAGTTTTGGTAAATAATCTGCAAAATGCACGAAATTATCTTGACTTACTTCCTTAATCAACCATGAAATAGATCAAAATGCTAGCTTCTATACACTGGCAGTAACAACATATATTTACACTTCCAGATCACTTAAAACAATTAACGAACGCAAATTGGATACAGTATAAGGAGATCCTACCCACTCAAACTATTACGTATACTGAGTTGAATGTACATTATTCATGGGCTAACTGGGCAACGTTCTTATGTTCAACTTAACTCTCCCTAAAAGATGAGTCAAGATTGGCTACTGACATGCCCATACACCAATTACCAACCCTCCATTACATTTTGTATTGCATTGAGTACACAAAGAGATGCAATGCACAAATGATTTTATGTTCTGCTAATAAGCAATAATATCATCAATAACAAAATGGTTCTTCCTTGGTCGAAATCCGAATTTGGTAATGGCTCATTAATTAGCATTATCTTAGCCTAAGTAAATTTTGGATGGATTCGGTTATGATTCAATATCATTTTAGTCCATTTTGACCCGACCAATTTTGATTCAGCTTGACTATTTGCCACCACTACTTATAAGATAACTAGAGGAAAATGTCCTTAACAAATGTAGCTAGAGTGAGTTCTGTGACAAATAATATGTTGCAACATGTAAAATATATTGATTGCATAAAGGGTGTCGAGAAATCTTACCCTTTAAGCACGTTAATGTCAGGAACTCCCCCTTTGAAGAGATTTCCTCTTGCTTGCCTTTGGATATGCTGCACGAATACTTTCACCAGATTTTCGTGTTTGATATATTCTAAAGTCTTTTTTTGAATCAATGGATTCCACATCTACATATATCAGAAACATAAACATGGCATTATAACCTGAAGTACACAAAAGAATGACTTAATTTATGAGCTTGATCGAGTTAATTAAATTTGACTGTTAGGATCCCCGAATAATTTTCAAATAATTTCTAATTTCTAGTTCTATAACTTCAATGTTTAAAATAAATAAAAGAAAAAATTGAGCAAACTTTACCGTTGTTATGGTCTAATCCAACCCTGCCATAAGAATAAAGCCTTATTTTTACCCTTGAGAGCAGATCCCTAACAGAGCTAGAACCTTATAAGAGTAACTCGAACCATAACCAAAAATTGAAGGGTAAATATGTACATAATTTCTCGAAGAATTTTAGACACGTGGATTCCACTCATTTGAAAATGAGAGATTCGTTATCGTCAAGAGTATGAAAGTATAAAATTGATGGCAGAATTAAACAATTTCAATTAGTACAAAGACAAATTTGTATCGATTCGGAATAATTAGGTACCTGATATGCGAAATATGAAAGCAGAAGTGTGACTGAAACTATAAGAGCAACAAGAATGGTGATGCGCTTTCCTATTGGTGAATCAATGAAATCGACTAATAGCATTATTGTGAACGGTGTAAGAGATACAAGCATGACTCCGGCTATATACCCTGTTAATTTGTTTGTTTTGATTCCAGTACCTGTAATTAAGTAGAGAGTAAAAATGAGAAAAAAAAAAACTGATTCTGCTTATATGAATCTTTTTCTTCCAAATTAACGTCAAAATTACATAAGAGATTAAAGGAATTAATCAAACATACCCTTCAAGTCCTCCAAGTTAAAATTAGAAGAGGAGGATTGTGCAGTAGCATTTGAATTTGCTGAGATATTTTGTCTGCCAAGTATGACGCATATTCCCCAGAGCACAGTCAGATTCAAGACACTGGAACCAACATTCGAACCCAGACTAGATGATACCGACACTTGAGCAGCCTCTCTACTAACCAATAGTCCAGATACTGAAATTAACCAAACCAAATGCTAGTTAGAATAATTCACGGACAATGTATATGCTCTTACACCATCATCTCATTTTACTATAAGTAACTATTTCTAGACAACCAATGAATCAAATGAGATGGATTGGATCATTACTCCCTTAATCATAAGCCTCGAGTTCAAGTTTAAAATGAAAAAACAGTTGGCAAAGAGCGGTTTCCCCTTTAATGGATTGTATGATGCAAATCGGGATTAGTAGTATTCACATACTAAAAAAAACATCTCATGATAAAGAATCAGTGTATACAACTTGGACATTTCCTTGGAAGAAAGAAAAAGGGAGTTGTGGATTAGATTATTACTTACCAAAGGCCATAACAACTCTTGGCCAAGTTATAAGGGTTGGAAAGATACTTGCACCAAAAATTCCAGTGTCAAGGATACTAAAGAGCCTGTTGCTTCCTGTCGAAAGTACTTTCTCACCAAGAACCAGCAAGTATTGAAATGCAGCAATCATGAATATATACCCTCCAATATTTTCTGCACATGGAAAGAAACCATATATATGTTTACATGATTCCCCTGAAGAAATTGGCTTCTTCAAACTAAGATAATCTGATTGATTATTCTTGATAATGTGTTGATCATCAACTCCATCTGAGATCCAGTATTCACTTTCTGCTAAACCTTCGAGGTTTAGAACACGCCCTTCAACAATGGAGAGACCCAAGATCAATATTATTGTGATAAAGAAGAAAGAAAAACTAGCGTCCATTCTTGAGAGAATTATTGAAAGAATATTTTAGTATCGACAAGTATATATGAACCTCAATGTTTAGCAACCTGCAACAAGTGTACTGCTGATATTAATATAGTAGCCGGAGTGGAGAAATCATGTTGTATAATACTAGCATATCATGCAAGGAGGTTGCATCATAATTCTAACATTTTTTTGTCCTCCAGTTAGTTAAGATGACCCGAAAATTCAGGGTATATTTGTTTAGATTAATAAACAATGTTGAAGACTTGGTGGATGAAAACATAGATAAAGAAGAACAATTGCATATATGTAGCTTAATTAGTATGAATGTATGATAGTCAATGGTCAGGTGACAATGGTTCATTAATATTCATCATAAGAGTATAAGACATCTAATATCCTTTTTAAATATTCAAATATTGTCCACGGAATTATCTTTTGGATAGGTGATTAGAAGATCTGTTCTGTCCTAGAATATTCATATAACGAAGTTTAGTACTGTAAATATTTAAATAATAAGCTACATGTTTGCATATATTAGATCATTAACCGTGTAAAACATATTGGGAGAATAAATTTAGAAAGGACTTTTGAGAGGTATACTTTTTGAACCTTGGGGCAAAACTGGCAAAACAAAGAGAAAGTTACCACATGGTAATTATAGTTGCCCGCAGGCAATGTTATTATGTTTACATCAAATCAGAAAATTTAACCCTAGCCATTATTGTTGTTGACATATTGGCATTTACTAACTCATTTTTTTCTTTTGTAGTGTAATCCAGTAATATAATCCATTACCCTGACCGTTGTGCGTATGAATGAAAATTTTAAAACTACATACTTCAACTGTCCAAGTTGTCTAGATGACAATTGGCGTTTACTTTTTTATTAGCTTATTCATATTATAGTTACTATTTTGTTTTAATGACAATTGATCATGACGATGAAGATGATAAGAGCCACGATCACGATGAACTTAGGAATCATATACGTACACCATGTTATGGATTGCTTTAAGTTATATAAGTCCATGTTACAAAGGAATTTCATGATATTATAAACAACCATGTCAACTCATAACCGAATATATAAATCTCCCCAACATTGCGACTTCTTTTAATTATTAAGTACTTCTATTGTATCAACATTCATTGTTGAAGTTATCTTCTCACTACTAGAAATCAATGGTTTAACGAGGGAGAGTGGCGAGGGACTTCCCTCTCCAAACGCGTGATGGAGAGGGAATTCCCTAGCAAGTGGTCCCTCGGAATACGGCTTGTAGCAGAGCATTTTTGGCGAGGGAATTCCTTCTCAAGCTGTTGTGTCAGTCCAATTTTGTTATTGTGTCAAATAATACACAGCTAAGGAATTCCCTCTCCAAATGCAGGAGAGAGAAAAATATTTTCTTCAACTTGGCGAGGGAATTCCTTCTCCAAGTGTGAAATATATTTGTTTATTCAGTTTTGGCTAGGGAATTGGAGAGAGAATTCCTTCTCCAAGTGTAAAAATTATATATTTTTATTTCACTTTACTAGGAAATTCCCTCTCCAATTTCATTAAAAATATTTTTAATAAGGCAAATGGCTAGGGAATTCCCTCTCCAAATATAGTGTACCTGAAACACAAAAATCAGTAACAATACAAAGCAGCACAGCAACAACAGCATATAGGTATACGCACAGCAACAACAGCATATATGTATATATACCTGCGCATTCAAATCACCAAAACACCAAAACATTCTAAATACCACAATCTGTCTAATCCGGACAATTAAACAAGTGTACGCACATGTTTTATACCAACTAACACAAAATAAAACGCTAAAGTACTTATTAACAATCCACGTCCAATTTTCAAGTTTAATTCGATAGGAAAAACAACAAACTACCGAGGATAAAATATATAAATTACTACAATTACTTTAGTATTTGTGATAAATAATTCAAAAATATTAGGAATACTTACATCTAGTTCTTGGGCACGTGGCTCGACCCATCTGACTGGATTTCCACTGTCATCATATACATTGTGGAACATCCGGTAAAATTCAATATCACTTACCGGCCCGTGTTCTGCTTCCTATACAATGCAAACCGAATATATAAACTTAGAAATGACTTTTAATTAGTTTATAATTAAATTAATTTATTAAAGACTTACATATCTAGCTCGATGGGTTGCCAAACTAACTGAGCCATAAGTATGCAGCGAGCCACCATTCTCCGCTGCACGTTGCTACACATCTATTCGCTGCACGCTGCTACACTTGCATTTCAAACAAGGACATTTGATTTTATCATCTCTCATATATTCCGGGAGCAATTTAGCTTTAGAAATAAAGCGCTCAACCCCATCTACGAATGATTTCCACAAACCCATATTTTCATAAAATCTATTATACATCCAACTACGATTTTCACCGGATTCCATCTACACAAAGGGTATAAATAAATATATTTAGAAAAAGCTAATAAAGTATATCACTTTTACACTAGTTGTTTTTAAATTTTATTACTTTTGCTAATTAAATCTTCCCTCGATCATTAATCAACCACTATTATGCACAATTGAATTTTTCAATTACAACTATTTCCATATCATTCAAATTTGAGGGATAATAATACTAAAAATTATTCAATAAATTTCTAAGACTATATACTTCCAAATTATTTTTCTAAGGTTAAACTAAGGCTAAACAAGTATTTCTAAATTTTTTTCTAAATTTTTTTAAATAAGGCTAAACAACTAATTCCAAATTATTTTACAGTTACAATAATTTCCTAATTATATTTCTTTCTCGAATCACAATTATGATAACAATTCCCAAGCATTCATCCACAATAAAATTTCACGAATTTATGTGATAAAATTAATTCATTATAGGGTTCCATAACAATAAAAATCATATAAGCATAAAAAAGTGTAATAGAAATATTTACCTTAATGGGGATGGGCTTGCAATGGGTTGAACGAAAAAAAAATTGAAATCGCCGGGGAGAGGGACGAGTTGGAGACGGGCAGCGATGGGGAAAGGGGATTTTTTTTGGGGGAGAAGAGAGTTCTGCGTACTGTGTGAGTTTTGGCAAGGGGAAAGAGTGTAGTTTTTATTTACTACATGGAGAAGGAAGTCCCTCGCTATTTACCTGACAGGTCTGACTATTTTTATTGGAGAGGGAATTCCCTCTCCAATCAGGAAAGAGAAATTTTTTTCCTTCAGCTTGGCGAGGGAATTCCCAAGCCGGTGTTAATTTTTTTATTTTTTTCGTTCGGGCGAGTGAAAGTACATGTTTGGAAATTGGAGAAGGAATTCCCTCTCCAAACAGTCCCTCGCAATAACACTTATTTCTAGTAGTGTCTAGTTTATAATAATTTTTGTGAATCTCTATTTATGTTTTTTTGGGATTTATTACTGGGCTCGGCGGAGCACTTACAAAACGTTCTGAGGTTCATAGACGAAGCTTAGTCTCATGAGGATTTTGATATGCTCTCAACTCGTAATTAATAACCTAAACAACACAATATTTAGGACATAGTAATTTTCAAGTTAATATTTCATTCTAAGCATATGATTGATGGAGTTAACAAAGGTGTAAACTGTTACTTACAATATAAAGACTCTAAAAGTATAACTCTGACGAGTCTTGCAGGGGATGTATAGGACATAATAATACTATAAGATTTTCCAGTATTTCACTACTCATGGACCATAGTAACTAATGGAGATAAATTATGATAGAAATCTTTATCATATCAGTATCTTTTATTCTTGATATAATTTGATCGTGTATCTCTTAATTTTAATATGTATAATTATTTTTACTAATATTGTGGGATTCTTTCACACAATTTTTTGTATATAAGCATATTGTTAATGAAATACACAAGACTTTTTCCATTACATTCTCTACTTCTTTATGGTATCAAAGCTACTAATACTCAAATGAGCTTATATTCTTCATCATTCCTCACACTCTCTTTTTCTGAACCATCAAACATATGGCTAACTCATATGCTCCTCCCACATTTGTTGATGTTGATGTTGCTGCAACCAAAATGCAAGTCGTCAATTTCAACCCAACTGAACAACTTCCAACCAAGCTTATTGGTGGTGCAAACTTTGATACATGAAAGGCTCAAATCTAGAAAGTTATGAATGACTTTGACTTGATGGGCTATCTCGATGGATCCATCACACCACCTCCACGAACCATTAAGCAAGACAATAGAGATGTTGCCAATCTAGATTTTAAAGTTCAGTTTCAACAAGATAATCTCATTGGCAACGCCTTACTGGCATCTGTTGACTCCACTATTGCACTACTTATAGCTTCGCCTGACACTTCAAAAGAAGCGTGGGATTATTTGCATACTGCATTTGCAAATTGATCTCAAACTCGGATCTATAATCTTTGAGATGCACTTGCAAAAGTCCAGCGAGATCAAAAGTTTGTTACCGATTATCTGAGAGAAATGCGTACTATCTCTGACGAACTAGCTGTTGCTGGTGCGCGTATTTCCAATAAAGAACTAGTTATGAAAGAATTGAGTGGTCTTGATCCCGAATATGAAGCTTTGAGCTCTGTTATTCGATCAAACGACTCGCCTATATCATATGAAGAATTGGCCCATAAACTTATTGATCATGAACTTTATCTCAAGCAAACTGAAAAAAAAGAATTCAGCACCTCCCATCACTGCTCAAGTTGCACAGCGACAACTAAAAACTATTCCAACTTCAACAAACACTCTTGATGTTGGTATGGTCAGCCTCAATGGAATTCACAAGTTCCTCATTCTGGACAACAACAGTGGCGTTTTCAAAACCCATAAAATGCCAACAATTTCTCACAGTCATGGCGTCCCTCCACTCCTTCGCCGGTCAAAAAATCCATTGTCAACTCTGCCAAAAATTTGGTCACACTGCTAATGTTAATTGATCAGAATCACATAACCACTTTGAAACCAAAGCTATGTATGTTGCTCGAGCCTCTTCCAATCCTGCTCCTTGGATTCTCGATACTGGTGTGTCGCATCATATTACTGTTGATCCTTACAACATAACTTCTCCACATAGATACACATGTTTCGAAGAAGTTTCATTGGGTGATGGTAACGGTATTTCGATCACACATACTGGTTCAACTTCGCTCAACACTCATTTTCGTTCCTTTTCATAACATAATATTATATGTGCCCCATCTATTAAAAATAATCTAATATCAGTCTCTAAGTTTTGCCAAGAAAATCAAACATCTATTGATTTTTTCCTTCTTCTTTTGTTGTGAAGGCATTGACTACGGGGGCACCGTTATTACAAGACTAGAATAGAGATGATCCGTACGCATGGCCAAAGTTTGCAACTATGTCTAGTTCGTTTCCTACAGCTTGCACGACTAATATCTCCAAAGCTCCTTTATCTCTGTGGCATCGTCGTTTGGGACACCCAAATATCCATCTTCTCAAGTCTCTTTTAAATAACTATCTATTGTCTTTGATAATTTTCAATTTTGCAATTCATGCAATTGCAATATAGTCCATAGAATTCAAGCTTCGCAAAATTTTTTACATAGTTCAAAGCCACCTGAAACACTTATACATAGATATTTGGGGTCCTTGGCCAGTTCTTTTCCTAGATCGAAAACTCTATTATATTATTTTTGTCTATCAATTTACCAAATATATTTGGATCTACACACACGTCTTCAAGGTCTTCTCAAAATATTGGCCATTAATTGAAAGATTTTTCAAAAGTAAAATTCTCACCCTTTATTATGATGGAGAAGGAGAATTCAGGGGTCTAAAATCATTTCTTGCTGAATTTGCAATTCAACATTTATCGTCTCCCTCATGCACTCTTCAAAAAATTGTCTTAACTGAAAGGCGTCATCAACACATTATTGAAACAACTAGAACTTTGCTTCACCAAACATCGCTACCATCCAAAATTTGGAGCTTTGCTTGTCAAACCACTGCTTACTTAATTGCAGATTTTCAACAAAATCTCTTGGTAATATTTCTCTATATCAAGCCATTTTTTGTATTGCACCTAATATTTCCTCAATTTTTATATTTGGTTGGCTATGTTATCGTTGGCTAAAACCATATGTTAAAAATAAACTTGAGTCAAGATCCAGACCATGTGTTTATTTAGGATTGTTTACCCACTTTCGTATTCATCAATGCTTTGATCCCGAATCCTCAAAGATATACATTTCTAGAGATGTGAAATTTCTAAAAAAATATTTTTCCTTAAGAAATATAAAATCTTCTCATAATATCTCATGGTTTAATCCTATATCTGATGTATATATAATAACTTCTGCTAAAGTTTCTCCTGATCAAAGCGTATCTCTTCTTATTAAGTTACCAAATCAACTTTCCCTGAAATATTCAACCTTGGCTGCTGGTATGCATGACTCTACTGCCTCATCACTAGTTGTGCCATCTCATTCAGATGTAAACGTCATATCGCAAAATCAGGTAACTTCTTCCCATCATAATAATTTATCTCCTGCTACTCAATCCCCATCGCATTTTTCTAATTCTTCCATACACGCTTCCTTTGATTATCTTGACTAACAACACCACTCAACACAACTTAACCTCCCACCTGAAACCAACCAGACTTCAACTTAAAGTGGTCCAGTCACTCAATCTCTAAAACACATTTATAAGCCAAATCTAAAATTTGTCTATGTGGCCACCCTCATGTCCCAAATACCACCAGTATCAGCCAAACAAGAAGGAGCGAAGCTATGAAAAGTGAGTTTGAAGCTTTTATAATTAATAAAACTTGGGACCTTATTTCTCGAGCAGATTTCCAAAATATTGTGGACAATAAATGGGTCTTTCGCATCAAATGCAAAGTTGATGGTTCAATTGAGCGCTACAAGGCTCGCTTTATTGCCAAAGGTTTCACTCAGTGGCCCGGAGTCGATTATGTTGATACATTTAGTTCTTTCGTAAAACCAACTACAATTCAAACCATACTTTCTATTGCCACACAAAATAGGTGGCCACTCCATCAGCTAGATATAAACAATACCTTCCTTCAAGGCTCACTAACAAAGGAAGTCTTCATGAAACAACCAAAGGGTTTTGAGAATCTTGATTATCCAGACTATGTATGTCGACTAAACAAGGCCATGTATGGCCTCAAATAGGCACCTTGTGCTTGGTGTACCGAGCTCACAAATTTCTTACTTCTGTCGGTCATTCTGACTACTCTTTGTTTACCTTACATGCCTGTAATAGTTATTTTCTTGCTCGTCTATGTAGATGACGTTGTTCGTACGGTGAATAACTTACATGTTATTGACAACATCAAGTGGATACTACCAGATAATTTCTCTCTCAAAGATTTTTTCCTCATTCACTATTTATTGGGCATTGAAGTAATTCCCCATTCTGATGGCTTATTTCTTTCTCAAACCAAGTACATAATGGATATCTTGTAGGAATTATCTATGCAGGATTGTCATGGTGACCCCTCTCTCTACCACAAGTTTGCTTCAGTTAAATAATGGGTCTTCTTATACAAATGCTACACAATACCGAAGTGCAATTTGAAAGCTCCAATATCTTGCATTTAAGAGACCAGACATAAGCTTTGTCGTCAATAAGCTTATTCTACTTTATGAATCGACCTTCTCACATTCTCACACACATTGGTAAACAGTGAAACACCTTTTTCGGTATATCAAATCTACCATCCATCACTGACTTCTTTTTTCGTTGTGACTCTAATGCAGTCCTCCATGTTTGTACTGACGTCGATTGGGTAGGTGATCATGATAATCGCACTTTTTATGCTTATGGTATCTATCTTAGTTTAACACCAATCAACTGGTCATCAAAGAAATAAAGAATAGTAGCTCGATCTTCAACTGAGGCTGAGTATCGAGACGTTGCCCATGTTGTCGTCGAGACAAATCGGCTCACCAATTTTCTCAAAGAGCTTCGTATTTCCCTCAATGGTGGACCAACTATATATTGTGACATCATTGGCACCACTTGTGCCAAAATCCGGTTTTCCACAGCCGAATGAAGCACATAGCTATCGATTTTCATTTTGTCAGAGAGCAAGTTCAACATCGACAACTCCATTCACGTTTACTCCATTGACCAGCTAGCAGACCTACTTACTAAGCCATTATGCAAAGCACCGACAAAATATGTTGTCTCCAAAGTTAGGGGGTCGTTCCACCATCCCCTAACTTGCGGGGGCATAATGGAGATAAATTATGATAGAAATCTTCACTAGATCGGTATATATCTTTTATTCTTGATATAATTTGATCATGTATCTCTTAAATTTGATATATAAAATAAGTTTTACTGATATTGCAGGATTCCTTCCCACACAATTCCTTGTATATAAAGAGCATATTGTTAATAAAATACATAATCCTTTTTCCATTACATTCTCTTTCTTTTTAGTAACAACACACTACTACTAAGAAGTAGAGTTTTAATATATGTTTACGATGAAACAAGAACTCATTTCACCAAAAAGTCAAAAGACAATCAGAGATTATAAATGGAAGCTCACAGACGCAACCTTTATGGAAACAAGAATTAACAACTCTGTGTATTAGTTTTTTGATTAGGGAAACAAGACTCGATAACTCACATGTGCTAATAAATTAAAACATTTCTCCACCGCCGTAAAGGAAACCCTCTCACCGGCAACAATAAAACCATATAAATTATCACGTAAGAAGAAACAAAACAATGTTAAGACCAAGCAAGAGAAAGAGAGAAAAAATGAGGTGGAGAAAGAGGGTGCACTTCAAAAGAATCAAAACTCTATATGAATGATGATACATTAACTATACACATAATATACAATATACATGCATTGTTTATATAGAATAAAATATGTATGCACACTTGACACGACCCGGAATCCGACTAGGCCGTGCGGGCACCCGACATCCTCCCCTAGACCCGTCGGGCGAACCCTTACCAATTAAATTAGGAAAATAAATATAATCCAATTCATAAATAAAAACAAGACTTAGAAAAGGCACAGACATACTGATACCTCTAAGCTGTACAAGAGAAATTACAGCTGACTACCCAATATACTAGGTTTAGGGCTATCCAGACTAGACATCTAAGAGTACAAAGAAAACAAATACCTCCTGAAGGAAGCAAAATGCAACTGAAATAATAACCAATAAACTGGTGGCCATCCGGAATAAAAGCTGGCTCACCTTGACAGCTGAAGTCGTCTTCGCTCCTTCACAACGTGGCAAACTCAATCCTGGAGCGAACCTGCCGAAACGAAATAGATAGACAAGAAACAAAGAACAAACAAGGGTGAGTCAAAAGGACTCAATAAGTGGGGCAGACTAGCCACCTCAAAGAATAGGATAGCTAGCCAGGGAGAAGAAAAACAGATAAACTAAATCCATCTTATTTGAACTATAAACAGGCAAAGCCAAATAATAACTGAAAACACGTATGGAATCATAAACAGCCAGGGACATAAGGTAGACAAAACATATAGATATCCTGAACATGTCGACAATCAGAAATACATCCTGTTGCGGCGTGCAACCCGATCCATATATTCATACTATTGCGGCGTGCAACCCGGTTCGTATATTTATATTGTTGCGGCGTGCAACCCGATCCGTATATTTATACTGTTGCGGCGTGCAACCCGATCCGATCCATATATTTATATTGTCGCGACGTGCAACCCGGGATACGAGCCAGAAATATATAGGCAAACTGAGATACGGTATACATACCGCATATATAAAACACAATACGATAGTCACACAATAGTCAGCACGCGGTGCAATGAAATAGGATGAATGCAGTATGATGCAATGGTGTCATATGTGCCAAATAGATAGAACGGAATCCTCCTGCTCCTATGATGCAATGGTGTCACATGTGCCAAATAGATGGAGCGGAATCCTCCTGCTCCGGGGGCGGAATCCTCCTACCCTCAATATGATGCAATGGAGCGGAATCCTCCTGCTCCGAGGGCGGAATCCTCCTACCCTCAATATGATGCAATGGAGCGGAATCCTCCTGCTCCGAGGGCGGAATCCTCCTACCCTCAATATGATGCAATGGAGTGGAATCCTCCTGCTCCGAGGGCGGAATCCTCCTACCCTCAATATGATGCAAATGGAGCGGAATCCTCCTGCTTCGAGGGCGGAATCCTCCTACCCTCAATATGATGAAATGTGCATACGAATTCAACATGATGCAATAATAACCCATCATCAGCGCGAGACTCTCATCGACAGCTGGAAAGTATATACCAACTCACAGCCAAAGTACAATACTCAGATTCTCAATGCAATACCAATAACATGACATAATATATAATATAGAATATAAATCCAAAGCTAAGGCGTAATGAGTACGCCTATCGGCAGCTACACACGTAAGGAACACGTGGTAGAAAATCCACGAGGCCAGGTGCCTCCAAAGAAATGGATATAAACACTTACCTCGTTCCAAAGTTAACACTGCTACCCAAAAACCGCTTTATTCTTTGAATTCATTGACAAACGATCCCACTGTGTTCAATAAGCAGAAAAATATATCAAATTAGGCTAAAGGCTTCATTCCTCACATCTTAGGGCAATCCAGGTAGGAACCTGATACCCTATTCGCATACGCCATACGCAGGCCAGGCCTATGTACGGGGTTTATGGTCACATAACCAAACCCTAAATAAATTATATTTATAAGTTGCCCATAACTCCCTGAGTACGAATATATAATCAATTTCATTATCGGGGTCCATTTGACCCTTTAAACTATCAATTTACGTCATTAGGGCGATGTCTAATATCCCTATTTTTACCGTAAAAATATATTCAAACATACGTAATAAACTCAAATAATATATTAACATCATTACATGAATGTTCTGGGGTGAAAATACTATTTTTCTCTGGCCCCTTTTCTCATTTTCTGGCATTTTTTCCATTTCTGCGCCATTTGTTTTTCTCTGCTTCTGAAATTGTTTTTAACTACTTCTGCTAAGAGATTAGCATATATGCGCAAGCGCATATATGCTACACCGCCTAACATTTTTGTTTTGTCTTTTTTTTTTTAATCTTATTTTCTTTTGTTAACGAAAATTAAACGGTACCCTACGATATTCAAAATAATTCCAACTTTTGCATACGAGTTATACAAAATATATGTAACATACTCGCGAAGGCGGATCTCAAATCAGGTTCCCGAAACTCAAGATGCGAATTTAAATGGAAAGGAAGTCAAATTATTTAACTTTCGGCATTTTAGCGGAAACTAGTTGAACAACATCGAAATTCACTTTCGAAAGTTTACAAAAATCACAAATAATTATACGAATCTAACGACGCTTTCGGATTTCGAATCGGAGCTCATTCGGCAAAAACCGAGCTCGAAAATCTCTTTTTAATATTTATCGCCAATAAAACTGAAACCTTCTTCCGATGCCTACCAAACGAGGTCTGATTTAGCTCAAATTTTACAGACAGGTTCTAATAGACATTACAAATATTTTAAAATTATCGGCACGTCAATCGGAGTCCTAACTACCGAAACGACTGACCGAGGTCGTTTCAACACTCTATATTATATGTACAATTTTTATATACACTGTTTACGTAGAACAACCCTAAATCGTATAAATAAAGGCATAATAATCATTTTAATCTTATTTCACTTTTATTTTCCTTATTAGAATCAAACTTCAAAATCTTCAAATTTCTACTTATCTTAAGATTGTTATGTTTAAAGGGTTTTCTCGTAGTTTTGGCCTAGGTTGAAATAATTTTAAAAAATTTATTAGTCACACGTAGACAATATATTTCATAGAATCTCATAAGATATAATATAGTCAAGTATGAGCTTAATCACGTGTGACACTCCTCAAAATTTTCTAAGTTTTAGAACACTTCTCGACATGAGAAATATTTAATGAGAAATATTTACGTAAAGTCGATTTATGTCATGGTGAGGTCCGAATATGAAGTGTATGGTGAAAATAAGTTAAAGTAATTACTATGGGTAAAAGTATAAATATCAAATTATGACTAGAGCGGACAATATTACTAGCGGGCTTGGGCTGTTACAGATGGTATCAGAGCTACTCCGTGTCAGCCTTGTCGATGTGGGTCAAGAGTTCAGTGCTGAGTCTAGGCGAATCCCGGTAGGCGGGACAAACCTCATTGGTGAGTCTACGCGAATCCCGGTACGCTGGGGGAACCTCAGCGACGATGCTGAGTCCATAAGAGGGGGTGTATGTAATACCTCAGCTAAGGGTTAAGTGTCTCACATCGACATAACACAGGAGAGATATTGGGTATATAAATTAACTAGCCTTAGACCCTAGTGACGCATTTTAAAGACGTGCGGGCCTAGGCCCAAAGCGGACAATATCACTTGCGGGCTTGAGCTGTTACACTTATGCTTCCAGGCAGTTGAAAAACTACGAAAAGAACTACCCTACACACTACTTAGAGCTTGCAGCGGTAGTATTTGCTTTAAAAATACGGAGGCACTACTTGTATGCTGAATGTTCTGATATATATATAGACCATAAGAGTCTCCAATATATTTTCAAGCAAAAAGAGCTAAATTTGAGGCAGAGAATGTGGCTTGAGCTGTTGAAGGATTATGACATTAATATCCTTTACCATCCGGGCAAAGCTAATGCGGTAGCAGAAGCACTCAGCAGAAAGTCAATGGGTGTCTTAGCTCATTTATCAGTTCAAAGGAGACCGTTAGGCCGAGAAATGCAAAAGCTGGCCAATGACGGGATCAGACTAGATGAGACAAAAGGAGGAGATGTGGTTCCTTATGCTTTAGCACGTTCATCACTTGTTATACATGTTAAGGCTAAGCAAGATGAGGATCCGTACCTGTTGAAAATAAAAGAAAGAGTCAGAAATAAAGAAATCACTGCTTTCACTCTTGGAAGTGATGGAGTTTTGAAACTAAATGGCAGGTTATGCGTACCAGATGTAGATGATCTCAAGAAAGCCATCATGGAAGAAGCTCAAAGCTCGAGATACTCTATTCACCCAGGTGCTACTAAAATGTATCAAGATTTGAAGGATTTGTATTAGTGAAAAGGCATGAAGAAGCAAGTGACATAGTATGTGGCTAAATGTTTGAATTGTCACCAAGTCGAGACTAAGTATCAACGGTCAGATGGTCTACTTCAGGATATAGAGATACCGCAGTGGAAATGGGAAGCAATAAATATGGATATCGTGGTAGGCTTGCCTCGCACGTACCGTAAACATGATTCAATTTGGATGATTGTAGATAGACTCACAAAGTCAGCTCATTTTCTACTAGTAAAGACGACAAACACTGCCGAACAGTATGCTCAGTTGTACATCAAGGAAATTGTTAGGTTGCATGGCACCCCCGTCTCGATTATCTCTGACAGAGGTCAACAATTCAACGCTCATTTTTGGCAAGCTTTCCAAAAAAGTTGGGAACCAAGGTCAACTTGAGCACCGATTTCCATCTGCAGGCTGATGGTCAGACAGAAATGACCATTCAGACCCTCGAGGATATGTTGCGAGTTTGTGTTATAGATTTTGGTGGTAATTGGGATGATCACTTGCCGCTCATTGAGTTTGCCTACAATAACAGCTATCAGGCTAGTATCGACATGGTCCCATATGAGGCATTATACGGGTGTAGATGTAGATCTCCAGTTGGCTGGTTTGAACCAATAGAGGTGCCACTACTTGGCCCAGAGTTTGTTTATAAGGCTTTAGAGAAAGTTCAGTTAATTAAGGAAAAGCTTAAAGCTGCTCAGAGTCGTCAAAAGTATTATTCTGACAAGAGACACCAAGACTTAGTGTGCAATGTAGGTGATATGGTATTCCTAAAAGTGTCACCTTTGAAGGGAGTTATGAGGTTCGGTATGAAGGGAAAACTTAGTCCTAGATTTATCGGACCTTATGAGATTTTAAGCAAGAAAGGTAATGTGGCTTATGAGTTAGCCTTGCCAGTTGAGTTGTCTTCGGTCCATCCTGTTTTCCATGTGTCTATGCTCAGAAAGTATATCCATGATGAGTCACATATTATACCCGCCGACACTATAGAAATTAATACATACTTGACTTACGAAGAGGTACCAATCCAGATTCTTGATAGGCAAGTTAGAAAGTTAAGAACAAAGGATATAACTTCTGTAAAAGTATTGTGGCGTGGTCAAAATTTAAAAGAGTCTACATGGGAGGTTGAGGAAGACATGAAGAAAAGGTATCCCCATCTATTTGAAGAACAAGGTATGCAAACTATAAAGGTTTAATTGTATTTAAATTTTTCTTGTCAATTATGAGATATCATGTGGTTTAGCTCCTTGCCGGAGTATATTTAATTCATTAGTGTTATTTAGCTCCTTGCCGAAGCATGTTTGATTTATTATTGAGATTTAGCTCCTTGCCGGAGCATGTTTTATTTATTGTTGAGATTTACCTCCTTGCTGGAGTGGTAGTGGTTATTTTGAGCTATTGTTGGTACCTATTGATGGCATATTATGGTGTACTGGTTGTTGCTGTGGTATTTGTGACAGAGATTTTTTTTCTGATAGTCCAGTTACAGGGGAGACTCTGCCGAAATTTTTAAGAAATCCAACACTTAGCCAAATTTTGGAACATTTGGCAAGTTGGTGGAATGGAATAGTGGCCTAGGAGTGAGGAATAAAATCATTCGAGGACGAATGATCTTAAAGGGGGAAGAATGTGACACTCCTCAAAATTTTCTAAGTTTTAGGACACTTATCGGCAGGAGAAATATTTAATAAAAAATATTTATGTAAAGTCGATTTATGTCATTGTGAGGTCCGAATGTGAAGTGTATGGTGAAAATACGTTAAAGTAATTACTATGGGTGAAAGTATAAATATCAAATTATGACTAGAGCGGACAATATCACTAGTGAGATTGGGCTGTTACATCACGCTTTGAAAAAATAATCCAATTAAATCAAATGATAGTCAATATAACTTTATAATAAAAAATCAGATAAATCAATCCAATAAACTTAAAGGTCATAGTTGAACTAGTTTAAGCTCTTTTTTACCTTATTTATTCTTGTAAAATTTTAGTAACTCAAAAAAGTCAATATGGTAAAATAATAGCTCTACGAAACGGGAAGAAACAAAACTAGAATATACATAAATGGGATATAAATAGAAAATCAATAAGATATGGTACACATAATCATCACAATACTAGTAAATGAATGTAATAACAAATCTAGAAGATACGTAAAGGAGATATAAATTGAAGAAAAAGATTGCGAAACTCGACAAAATAATGAAAAGAGAAATAGAAAAAAGAAAACGCCAAAGTCGGAGAAGAATGACGAAGCAGAAAACATACCGACTATTGAGATGGAGACGTATACAAGTAATTTTTTGTGTTCAGTTGACTAACTTACTCAAAATTTCAAAAAGAAAACATACAAAATTTTCATTATTGTCATAAAAACCATGGTAGATTGATATATGCATACCATTACAGGTTCTTTAGAATGAGGGAATAAGAATATAATCTCGGGATAAGGTTTGGGTTAAAATTTATCCAATGTTTGGTTATTAATATTAACTAAACCAGGATAAAAATTATCCCAAAACCACGAAATTACCTAATCCCTAACAGAATATGAAATTATTTGTCCCACTTGTTATTTTGAGTTAAACGATTTTAATTCAAATATATCCACTTTTAAACCAAACAACTCCTTATTATAAAAATGACCTGACTGTAAACTTAGTATATTTGATAGTAAAATATATTATTTATGTACATTACAGTACTTGGCTACAGAATCATTAAAATTAAAAGTGTTTTGCAATTATAACAAACATTTCATTTATTATTACTATTAAAAAATGATATTTAAATATAGTTTTAGAATATGGTTGGCCAAAGTAATTATAGAACAACAGTAGGGAGTTTTTAGGTAAATCACCGATAGAGCGCTCTCCAGAAAGTCATACTAGCTGTTATTGACCTTGTGATTTGCGTTCTTCTTCTATACGCGGCTAGGGTTTTACCCAATCTCTCTTCATTTCCGATTTTTCAAAAGGTTAGATCTGTTGCATTTTCTTATACTTTGTTGCAAATCGATTTATGTTTTATCAATCTTATCTGAATATTTACAATATTTGATTATTCATGTTTTTTCAGTTCAATTTACTAGTTTTTAGCTAATTGTAGAGCAACCTATAGATATTAATTTCAAAATTATAATTTCACTTAAGGAATTATGATTTCACATTTTTGAATGAAAATTAAGTAAAGCAAGTGAAAACAGCAGCTGCAGTACTATTTTTTGTTATTTATATGAACTACTGAGTATTTGAGGTTCCGCGTCGAAATTGAGAAGCTTATTTCGAAATCAACTATGTTAGTAATAAGGAGAGTGTTGGAAAAAAAAAGTAACAAGTAGAATGAACTAGTTAAGCTTTTCTAGTAATATCATATTGATTAACTTAACAATTTGTTTTTCTTCTGAAAAATAGAAAAGCATAATTTCAAAATTTAGCTGCAAAGTGATGATTTACTATTGGATAATTGATAATGGTGTTTCCGATGGAGATTTTAGTTGGAGAATATCTGAATAATACTTAATTTTCTTACTAATCTGAGAGATCACGCTTCAATCTGAGTTCTCTACTGCAAATCTGGTGCATATGCTCGGGAATCCTCGATTTCGAGCTTTTAGAGGCATGGATTTGAGAAGGATTTGTGTTTGAATAACCGAGAAATCATCGAGGGTCAGCGACGCATAGCTCGAAACTTGTGGATAGTGGACCTGTTCCTTTGCCCTTCTACACTTGATTACCTGGCTTTTGTCTCTTCTGTGGTTTGAACCTGTAATACTTCACGAGTTGAGCTCTTACCACAAGTTGAGCTCTTACCCGCTACCACTTGGTTAATGCCATGGGGACACAGAAGTGAGAAGGAGTTAGGGATTTGGATAGCAATTTCGGTGTTTTTTTTAAGTCTTCTTTTATGTTATACATTGGGGCAAGGGGAAATGAAGGGGAGCCTTGGAGCAACTGGTGAAGTTGTCTCACACATAGGTCATGGGTTCAAGCCTTAGAAATAGCTACTAATACTTGCATTCGGTTAGGCTGGGTAGATCACACCCCGTGGAGTGGGGCCCTTACTCGGACCCTGTGTGAATGCGGGATGCTTTGTATACCGGGCGCCCTTTTTTATTGGGGCAAGGGGAAATGGAGGGGTTTTGGGCTTTTATCTAGAGGGCGGAAAAGTATGGTATATATATTTAGCATAATCTATCGGTCTCTACCTCTTTATAAGGTAGGGGTAAGGTTGGCGTATACTCCACCCTCCCCAAACGTCACTCGTGGGATCTCACTTAGTATGTGTGTTGAAAAGCTGTCTTGTTCTTTGTGAACTGGGAAGCTTAGATGCATTTGATTAATGGGGTTTTGTATGATTTGAAATTGAGAGTGATTTCTTTTGATAGAAAAATATTGGACGCTGAAAAGATTTGGAGAATATTGATCTTGCGCCTACCATTAGCTAACAGGATCTCCTCAAGTAATATATGAGTAGTTGATTGCTCTGTAATTGTCGTAGAAATATAGAACTTGCTTTTTCTTTTGTGAGATTCTTTGAGGCCCTTTATCTTTGTCTTACAAACACTAATCCACTGTTTTTTTCTCCTTTCTTTTTCATGTTTTCTTAGAAGGGACTGCAGCCTCTTTGTTCTGCAAGGAAATGCTTCATGCCTTCAGTACACGTCTTATACCCTAAGATTCGTATTCCAGAGAACTACACCTGTTTGCTTCAGTGGACTTCAAAATTATCTAGTGATGTGGACAAATGTGTTCAAGATCGTATGTTTCTTGCCTTGTATTCTATGACATTTACCCTTGCCTTTTGCTGTGATATTACGGCTACTATATTTGAGGGTGAAATTGAGAGCTTTTATGTTGTCGATTTGTTATATAGTACTTGCTAAATTTTATAAGTTTGAAAGCCATGGTATTGAAATTGTGTCCATTCTTATTTTCCCATTTCCATGGAATTCAAATAGGTTTCTTGACACCCATTTTCTTTTTTTCTCCTGCTAGAGTAAAATTTTTAAGGATAGAAACCCTCAATTGTACTTGCCCCAATAAAAAAGAAGAGCAAAGAGTCCCTCAGTTGCCTCCATGATCTATACTTCCTCAAACCACAGGATGCATACAGTTTCTTCTTCCGTTAGAAATTGCTAGACGATAAAAGCTTTCGTATCGTAGTCTCTTTCTCCTTACCATAAGCTAAGTTGCTCGGATTCGGGTGCAGGTATCCGACACGGGTGCGGATCCAGAGGTCGGATCCTTCATGATCTAAGCTTTAAGATTCGGGGGTTTGGATCCTAGTATGGATACGGGTGCGGGGATTCGACAAAATATATTTCAAATATCTAAAAATAGAGCTATTAAAGTAATGCCTAGATTATGATTAAGTGGAAAACTTACCAGTATTTGGTTAGAGTTTAGAAAGTTTCTCTTGTATTCACAATTTTGTAGGCAGACATCTAGACACTCTCCAAGATGACATGATCTTAGACTTGGGAAACAAAAATATAGTAGGCATATGGCCAGATTGTCTCAAAAACTTCTCCTATTTTATGGTCAAATTACCCAATTTGGTTTGATCATATCCGATACGATCCCACATCCACCCATACCATGTCATGTCGACACTGGTGCGGCACCAAAAGTGAAGAGTACACGCAACTTAGACCATAAGACTCTTATTTGCTTGCAGCTTTCTTGAGGAAATTTCCATGGCCATTAGTTCCATTATCTCCCTTTTGTCTCATAATTCTCTTCCATTTGAATCCCTTTCCCTCTTCCCGTTCTAAGTCCCATACCTTGTCATCAATTCGTTCACTTGATCTCCTTCCTTATATATCTTTCCAAGTTCATTTTCTATTATCATTTTAAAGATTTCATAGTTTATATGATAGACAAAAAGACGGATTCCTTTAATATGATGTCTTAACCATTGTCTCACAAATTCCTCAAGATGCATACGTATCACATACTCCTTAGTTTTTCACTGTCCTACCCGTTAACACATCATTCGTTCTTTATTGCTTCTCTCTCTCTCTCTCTCTCTCTCTCTCTCTCTCTCTCTCTCTCTCTCTCTTTTTTTGCGTGGTTAGACATGTGGTTGTGTTACACTTCCTATTGGTGCCTGGTTCCATATTGTTTCCTCTATATCACTATTGCGCTTTATAGACTGATAAATAGCTCCTGCCACTCATTTGGACTATATGGAGAGAAACTGACTGTTTCTAAACACAGACCAGGGAACATTTATGTTTTTGTAAATTCTCGAAGACCGGAGAAAGAAAGGTAGACTGGGGAAAAATCCGAGACTACATAAGAGGAGCTTTCTTTTAATGGTTGTCTAGTGGATGAGAAGTATAAGTATGCAGGGGGCATTGGTGCAATACACCTTTTATTAATTCACATGTTGTAGTTGTATGGAAGTGCATCAGGGGTTAATGGGATGGGAGTTTTATAATTTGAAAGGTTGAATATTGGGAATAGAAGTATCAGATATTGGCACTATGGATGGTTGGAAGATGACCTCTCAATGACCAGTTTCCCTACTTGTACATTCTAGCACTGGATAAAAATGCCTCCGCGTTTGATTGCTGGAGTGGTCAGTGTCAGTACATAGGGTTTAGAAGAAGATTAGGGAGTCACAGAGTTCAGTTGGAACTGGAAAGATGTTAAAGGCTTAGCTTCAGAAGTGGTTTCAATGGTCGAGAAGAATGGGAAAGTAGTGAAGTTCACAGTGAAATCTTGCAGTCTTGCTATGATCTGCTGAAAATTCCTTCTCAAGGGGAAAAGCATGGCCCGGGGAAAGATGGCAAGTTCACAGTGAACTCTTGCAGTAACAAATGCTTTACACATGTCAAAGCATGTTTTATATCTGCCAATGCATGTGAAGCCCAACACATTTGTTTCTGTGCTGCAACTTCAGCTGGAAGATCTATGGTTAGAGTAACAGTCAAGCTTTTCAATACTTCTGAAAAATACTTTTGGTGCATTTGGTGCTTCCCCGTGAATATATTTGGGGTAAAAGTCATGCCAAAATCAATGGACACTTTTGAAAGCTGCCAGGCAAGAAGATGAACAAGGCACTAAAATCCATTGGAGTATGTTTCAGCATTGTTAATATGGAATGTGTAGAATGAACTAAATATTAGATCTTTTAAGGTCAAACTTGAGACTGCATAAAGCAATGTATATGTCTCTATATTTTGTTGATGAAAAAGGTTCTCCAATAGAAAGGCATCAAGAAGATGCAAAATAACAAAGAACAGAAGAAAAAGCATCGTTTGCCCCATTGCGATGAGTCAATCTACAACAAGGGAGCTAACAAAGTCCAAGAAATGATCAATGCTAATTACAGGAGTTAAACTTAGTCCAATAGAAGAGATTAAGTAAATATCTAGCTTTGAGAAAATGATTTGGAGTGAGGTTCTGTCAAAACATCTCCGATTCCTTTCAGTCTAGGAACACCAAAAATTAACTGCATGGATCATCGTCCAGATATTCTTGATGATCTTATCAACTATCCATAGGTTCCAGCTTTGCATATGCATTTTTGTACAAACAATTCTTGATAATTGTTGCTCAATTTGTGCAGGATGAACGATGTACATGTTTTTATTCATTTTTGAACTTTATGGACTTTTTGTATCAGTTAAAGGGGTTTCTGTCCTAACAATAGAAAAATGTAGTTTTTTTGTCCCTTTGGTCCATCCTTGCACCTTGTTAGTGCTATACTGTGAATGAATTACTCTTGCTTATCAAATTTTTAACCACCTAGGATTCACTAACTAGTATGATCTTTGGATTGTTGAAGAATCTATGTCTTTGTTTGAGACTCTACTCTAGTTTCTTCTGATATGCTACTCTTGAACCGTCCCTGAAGTTGTGATGATATTTACCCTAAACTCATTTATTATTCGGTGGTTTTGCATACCTATGTTTTTGATGCACTAGCTTGGAGCTGGTCCATCATTCAGTAAAATTATCAAGAAAATTTCTGGCTTTGCAGGGTGGCTTACATCAGATATCTTGGTTTCAGTTTCTTCCTCACGAATCTGATGTCAACTCTTTGGTGGACAAGAGGTTTGATATTTGAGCAGTTAAAGTCCTTTTTATGTGTTGTGATATCTCCTTCAAAGGAAATACATGTAGATGAAATTTATTTGTCTTTGTTTGTGATCTGTTTAAAGTGTTAAGCTGGATAAGAAAGATGCGGCTACATGGCTTGTGCTCTCATCGCATATACAATTGCAGAAGGAAGGATTTCTGAGCACGTGGACCAATTCCTTTGTTGGACCTTGGGACCCTTCTCAGGGTCTACACAACCCTGGTATAGATGGTCAGCAAAGTAGTTAAACTGTAAACCATTTATTAGTTGTCTAACTTCTGCTTGCTTTTAGTTTTCAGATGAGAAGATCAAGCTCTGGCTTTTTTTCCCTGGGCAGCATTCATCTGTTCTTGAAAAGGCACAGTCAGCTGTATCCAAATTGAGAGGTATGTTATCGTTAAAAGACGCTATGGTGATTGAAGGTGCTAAAAGAGGACGAGGTAGACCTAAAATAATGTGAAGAAAATTGTCTTAAAAGGCTTACAATCTTAAGAAACGAATTAGGGCGTAGCCAAGAAGAGAATACAATGGAAACAAGGTATTTATGTAGGTGATACCAACTAGTTGGAATTAAGGGTTCGTTGTTATTCTTATGCTTGAGTTAGGTCTGGTTCTGATAAGTGTGAGAGCAGAGAACCTCTTATTTTAGAAAAGTGGTGATTTGTGTTAAAAGGCAAGTTGGTTACCAATCTTGAAATGAAAGGAGCTTGAATAGAGCGGAATATGTGGAGGATTCGTATTTCACTGTTTGTAATTGAGGCGTTGTGATGGACTGATTGACCAATTGTCATGTTTTTATGATTAAGTTGCACTTAGCTCTTAAAATCATGATTCCCCTTTTTGTTTATATTTTATGTTGCTTTTATCATCTTTAACAATCTTTACCATATCTATTGCAGTTCTGGCATCTGGTCTCTGGGTGGCTCCTGGAGATTCAGAAGAGGTTGCTGCTGCGCTATCTCAGGCCTTAAGGAATTGCATGGAAAGGTAATGGTTGTTATTTCACTTGTTTAGAGGTTTCTGTGGTCTATTAATTATTAATTTGTAAATATGCTGTTTGATATGACAGAACACTCAGAGGACTTTCTTATGTGAGATATGGAGATGTATTTACAAAATACCATCCATTTTCACAGAATGAAGAGTTGTTCAGGTATGTATATTAATACTTACATTAGTTGTTGGTCCAAGTACTTGAATACTACTGAGATCAAGCAATATTATTTTACAACCTTATCTGTAAGTTCCAAAATTTTCAGCTGCAACCTCGATCTATGGAGTCGTGTATTGTTAGAAGTTTGAGAAACTGTTATTATCTGTCTGTATTTTCTTAGCCTGATACTTACAGTAGCTGTATCTTGTAATTCGTGTTTTCATTTTCTTAAATTCAATATTAATCATGGTCTAAGTGTTCTTTGTGCAACTGTTCTCCTCAATGACACTAGCTGCTGAAGGTATTCTTCTGGCATTCTGAAAGGCATGCTGTTCTATGTGGTGGATAAGTCAGGAGTCTGATTTTATTATAATTAGCTCATAAATCTGTTTGATTGTAATTGGTGCTTTTCTTGAAGGAAGGGACAGCCAGTGATCGAGTTCATATTTGCTGCTACAGAAGAGGCTGTCTTTGTCCATGTTATAATATCTGCGAAGTAAGTTAATTTGCCCTTCATTTCATTGTTAATTTGAGGGAGGTGCTGCAATCTATCCTCCTCGTTGACAATATGTTATTGTCCCTTGTAATAAGTTGTTATTCTTCATACCTTTTTCCAGGCACATACGAGCACTTTCAAGTGGCGACTTTGATAAAATATCAGAGAATACTTCTAATGTCTCTGGTGAAAGGCTTCCAGGTTAGTTTCGTTACAAAACTGAATGCTTTTACTAACTCTAAATGCTTTGATGTAAGAATTTTGGTAATCACCCAATAGCTTCTTCCATGACCTGGGAAATTCTTCCTATCGTTAAACTATTTCACAATCTTATGGAATCTGTCTTAGGGTAGCTGTTTGATTCTGTAAAAGAACGCAAAAAACAAAGGAAGTTGGGCATAAGCCCGATAGCAAAACATACATACTGTTGTTGCACTCCATTATGTGCTCAACGTGTGAGTATAATCTTATATAATAAATCGTGCTATGATAATAATCGTGCAACTTTGTTTGCTGTCCTTTCAGTGGGAAGGTATGAAGTGTGGAAGCAGTATGTGCTTAATTGGGACTTGCAAGTCACTCTTTTTTGCTTTTTTAGTTTCTTTTGTTATATTTTATAGGTTATAGATGTACCTGTCATTTATAGGTTAGGGACTGGTGCCGAGGAAGGTGTGTTTCTTTGCGTGATTGGCAGCTAGGGGTGTCATATTGACAGCTGGCAATTTGAGGAAGCAAAAAATCAATTATGTTAGTTGGTGTTTCATGTGTAAATGCTCCGGAGAAGATGTTGACCATCTTTTGCTTCATTGCAAGTTGGCGACACGGTTATGGGCAGTGGCCCTAAACTGGTTGGGAGTTCAACGGGTGATGCCTGCCACTATTAAGGAAACAATGTATAGTTGGGTATTCTAAAGGAGGAAGAGAAGACCGAGAATGTGAGCCATTATGTGGATTATATGGAAAGAGAGAAATATGAGAGCTTTTGAAGGAGTAGAGCGTAATTTTGTTAATTTGAAGAATAGTTTTTTCTTTCTAGTTTCTTTTTGGTGTACCCGTGAGGTTTCAATGTGTATAGATGATTGGGTATCTTTTGTAGGGAGCTATGTTTTGGTGGAGATTCTCTACCTTTTAGTATACTACTTGTATACAGGGTTTTCCCCTTCATTATAAATAAAATCATTTACCTTATCCAAAAAAAAGGGGGGGGGGGGGGTAGGGACTGGTCTATTAAATAAATAAGGAATGAAAAGAGCAGGGGAAGGTGGTCCAGGAATCTAGAGAGCATAATATTTGATGAGGTTACTCATCGACGTAAATTGGGCATGACATGGCACTACTTCAGATCACCAAGGACTTGACTTTAGATAGAGGAGCATGAAGGTCGAGTATTAGGGTAACTAGTACTGATGTTCATTCACCTTGGTTAGCTTTAATATTTTGTTTTGTCTGTTTTTTTTTTTTTTAACTTGGTATTTCTATATGTGCATTTACTCTTGTATTGTTTTTCTTTCCTTTCCTTTTTCAAACCCGTTTTCAAATATGTTTCTCTTGAGCCGAGGGTCTTTCAGAACCAACCTCTTTACCTCACTCGAGGTAAGGATAAGGTCTGTGTACACCTCAACCTCCCCAGATCCCACCTGTGGAATTATACTGGGTATGTTGTTGTACTTGTTTACGGAAATTCATTTCACAGACATTACCTTCTTATTTACCTACTAACATCATTTAGAAATGTTCTAGCAACTTAGCTGACTTTGGGATGAGACATGGAGCAAAAGACTTTTCCTCCTGTGGTGGATGATGAACTTAGCGTATGTTGGCTTACTTTAACTGGAAAAGTGCCTCCGTTGATCAATGTGTTCTCTTGGTTTTCGGTCTTTTGTAGACTGTACATTAATGACCTTAAATTAGAAGGCTCTACATACTTCTAAGTCTTAATTGGTTTATGATGTGCAAAAGGAGTAAAGAATCCGGGGGGGGGGGGGGGGAGGGGGTAGTATTGTTACTTTACTCTACTGCGAGGGTTGTGGCCTTGTATCAATCCAATTTTATGGGATGTCTCCAAAGGGACAAGGTCATGGCACCAGAGGATTTGAGTGCTTAGGATCAAACCTTCAATGTTGCTTAAATAGAATGTACTTTTCTGTCTGCAGTAAGACTTTTATGGCTTGAGCATAGTGCTAGAAACCTCTCAAGATAGACATCTTTTGAATGCCAACTAACTGAAAACCTTTTGGCACCCATCAGGCCATAACTATGCTCCTGAATGGGTAGGCGTAAGATCTAGTGCACAATATCAGTGTGCTGGTATTTCATTTATCCCTGTTTTCCATTTCCAGTTATTGTCTCACCACATGGAATGCGTGGAAGGCTTAGTGGATGTTGCCCAGCTGATCTTGTGAAGCAAGTGTATCTCAGGTGGAATTCCCTTTTTTGTCTTTTTCTTTTTTGGGTTCTTTTTATATCTATCCTTCTCTCTCCCTCCTCTTCTTGTTTGTGAGCATTCTAAGTGATAGAGCTCATCTTAATTTGGTTGCCTTACTGTGGTTATTCATATTTGACTTGCTCAAACAGTTCTGGCAAGAGTAGTGCTTCAAATGGTATTGTTGGGCTACCATGCAATGTTTCTCAATCTGGTCATCAGCTTAAGGGACAGAATTGCTATGTTGAAGTTACCCTTGGCTGCACTACACCAGGAAACACCAATACACAAGAAACTTCAAATGTACAGAATAATTCAAGGTCTACCATAACTGAAGCCTCTGCAGTGGCCAATGTTGTTCAGAGTAGAATACCAGATAACTGTGGAAGAATGCTCATTTATCCCCCTGAGGCTGTTCTTGTCCCAGTGGTGCAAACAGCATGTGCTAGATCATCTCTAAAAAGGTAGATTTGTTAGCATCTGGCAAGGTTTTTCATTTTTTCTTTGTTTTAATAACTGAAGCTTCAATAATTAGAGAGAAAGAGATAGTAGCGCAAGGGAAGGAAATGTAAGTCGCATCTAGTTGTTGTTGGAAGATTAGATTAAACTTGTGTCACTTTCAGTTTTTTGAAAGTCTGTCAATGCAGCGCTGGAAAACAAATCTGTTACCTTTTACCACATCACTGGCGGAAAACTACTCTTTTAAAGCTCTGACCTTTTTACCACAGCTATGGCGAGCTAACCATTCCATCTCCTACATGGTTACAGAAATAGGTTAACTCTCTTAATTTTTTTTTTCAGAATCGGTTTTTGTCGCTGGGTTTAGGATTCGTTTGCTTAGTTGTTTTTTCAATGATCTCTTTATTGAGCATCAACCTGGCAAATCTGGTTTGAAATTTCACCTCGAATGCAATATATTCTTGCTCAACATCCATGCATGTGAATCGACTCAAAAGTGCATATTAGTGCTGTTTGTGTCGACTAAGTTGCTAGTTTAAAAATTGCCTGAGTAATAATGTTCTTTTTCCTACTAAAGAGCTCCTTCAGGGACATCTGATAAAATAGAACGAAACAGAGCAGATTAGTAGCATGATCTTGGTTGTATACAGTGTAGAATTTACACCAATAAGAAAAGATTATTAGTGTGGACCTTGCCCAAGCATACATGCAGAAACCGAGAAACCGTCTCAGGAAAAACATAACATTTTTATGTTCAATTGACAGATTCTGGCTGCAGAACTGGATTGGGCCCTCATTGTCCTTTACATCCTCCTTTATGCACTGGTACTCTTTGCTTGCTCTTACTGGCAGTACATTCCCCATATCTTTCTTTTTTGGTTAAGCTTGTATCTCATACACTTGATCCACAATATTGCAGTTTTGATTTTAGTAGTGATGCCAACGTCAATTCGACAGATGGGTCTTGGCTTGATGCAAACATCATGCGCTCTAATCGGCGTTACAACAGTAGTAGTAATAGCAATAGTAGTAGTGTTAGCAGCATAAGCACTTCTTCTAGTGATAGCGATTATAAGACCTCAGGAGCTGGCGATCTTGAAGCAGATGCCGATTCTTTAATGTGCAGACAGTCTGGATTATCTTCTGTGGATCAGTCTCAAAATGACAATCTTAGAATGGTATGCATCCTGTATGGACTGTTAGCCACTATTTTATTTGAATATGTAGTCCTTGATTCGATCCAACCTTCTTTGACTTGCTATGAGTGGTGAAGTGGAGACTATTCTTATTATGACCTTTCTATCTCCTTTTAAATTTGTTTTAAAAAAAAGTATTTCAAAGAGGAATCAGTCTTGTCTATCTTCCAACAGTCCATCATGTGGCTTTTCTTGAGCTAGAATCTCTAGCTGATTGTTGGAAACAATTAAGAACTGTTAGGTGCTTCACTTTGGGAATTAGACAAGTTTGAAATTCAAAATGATAAGGGTGATAATCAACTTAATGCGGTGTTAAAAAATTATAGTTGGAGTTTCTGCTTGAGAGAATAAATATTCTTTGGTTCAATGCACTTCTGCAGATTCTGTTTACTGCTTCCTCTTTCACTTGATGTTTGGTTATGGAAACATATATCTATCAAAAAGCTGAGAATGTTTCTGGCGGCTGTGGATATCTTTGCTTAGCATTTTCTCCATTCCCTATTGAAATGGCAATGAATGCTAATGGGCTCAGAATTGAATGCATGTAGTTTGATTCTCATAATTTTTTTGTTGTGTATATCGTCTCAAGTTTCCTACTTGCAGAACTTATATTTTTTAAAGGACGTCTCTCGTGCAGTAAGGTTTTAAACTGCCTTGGTTTAAGCTGCTTCCTCTTTCACTTAATGTTTGGTTATGGAAATTAATATTTCAAAAAGCTAAGAAGGTTTCTGGCAGCTGCAGATATCTTTGCTTTGCATTTTCTCCTTTCCTTCGTAAATGGCAATGAGTGGTAATGGGCTTAGAGTTGAATGCATGTAGTTTGATTCTCAGAAATTTTTTGTTGATTATATTATCTCTAGTATCCCACTTGCAGAACTTATACTTTTTAGGGAAGTCTCTCTTGAGGGAATGTTTTAAATTGCTTTGGGCACTAGTTTCCTGCATAGTAAACACAAAAGAATGCGGAAAAGTCAAAATCCCACACTTTTCTCTTCTCGCTTGTAAACGAAGCAACTGACACTCTTCTCCCACCCCAAGGAAAAGATTGTGTAATATAAGTATGAAATTGGCAAAGAATCTGTGACATAGACATGGAACTGGCATAAGTTCTGCAGCATAAATATGAGATCGTTATATTTAATTTTTTTCCTATATGAGTGATAATTTCTTGGACAAGTGACTCTTTCCCTTCTTTTGGGTGTTGAAGAGGAACTCTGTTCCAGGTACTTGTTCCACTTCTGCAGGACTAGTGTTAACTTTATTTGTCTGAAATGTATCGAGAAGTGTTACTAAAATGTGCTTAATTTCGGTTTTGCACAGTTATAGCTTGCTAACTGCTCTTTTCTTCTTCTCCTTCCGATTCTTATGGTGTGCCTGTGGTTAAAGGAATACACGCAAATGATCTCAAGTTTACATGCAGGGTCTCAAGAGGTCACGAACTGGGATGTCAGAGTCTTTTAGCCAGGCAGGAGCAGTGATTAATCCATCAACGAGTGACTATGCCTCAATGGAAGTTAATAACTCTGCAATTACTGGGGGAAATGATCAACTTGGGCTACAGTGGGGTTGGGACGATGAAGATAGAGGTGTAGGCATGGATATTCAGGCACTTCTCTCAGAGTTTGGAGATTTCGGTGACTTCTTTGAGAATGATTCTTTGCCATTTGGAGAGGTAGTTATAATTTCCCTGGATGACAAACTAGTCACATTATCTCTATGATATATGGTAGATTCTTGTTAAAACCCTGATATTCCTTTAATCTGAAACTTTCAATTTACAAGTTTGATCTGAAAATTAAATTTTAACGTGCTATGCAGTTGAGTAGCTGATTTATCAACAGCTAGACAGCCTTCTTGTACCAGATAGAAGGCTGTGCTAATCTATGTAACTCTACAAACCAAGAGAATTTCCCCAAGTGAACAGATTATCCAGTAATTTAATCAAAAAAGAACTCAACTAGTTAAATGCTTAGTTGATATTAAATACAACACAATCAATGAAATTTTAGAAACTAAACACAGTGGATCATTCAAAGGATAACCTTGTAACAGAGAGATGGGTGAGCTATTTTTCTGGATTATAAGGGACTATGAACAAGTTAGATTTAAGAGGACATCATTGGTGATTAATAGATGCCTGCATTTTGCGAGATGAACATGGATTACCTTGTTGTAGTAGATGTTCTTTTTTTGCTTTCCTAACCAAGAAATGAGCTAATTTCTCTTTTTATTCTCGAAGCCTCCAGGAACTGCAGAGTCTCAGGCTATTATATATCCTGCAGCAGATAGTGTGGATGTTGGTACCAGCCCTTGTCCTTCAATGATGGATGTGCAAGATCAGATGTTACTGCCAGTAGGTTTTTCGTCCTTTGATAGCTTTAATCAACCTCCTCCACCAATTCTGGATGATTCACTGAGAAAACCTCAAGAAGTTATAAAAACCGCTTCAGTTTCTAATCCAGTAAACAGTGCGTCAGCTTCTATTGCTGGTGAATTCGACCACTTAGTTAAAGCTGAAGCTCTGATGACATTTGCTCCAGAGTATGGAGCAGTTGAAACCCCTATAGGTGAGAACTCCCATTCGATGTTCAGGAACCCTTACGTTCCGAAGTCCCGGGAAGTGGAGTCCGCGAATTCAAGCTCAAATAGCTATATCTACTCAGCAAACCCACCTTCTTCACCTTGCTTTGATGCATGTGAGGAGAAGTCTGGTGTGACTCTAAACCTCAAAACAGGTGCTAGAGGGCATGATACGAGCTCCATTTTTCAATCAAAGAAATATTATACTCATGTTGAAAGTGGAAAAGAGAAAAATGATGACAAGTTGTCTGTTTCTGACCACAGCTGTGCTACTCGTGAGACTCAAGTAGCCCGATCTCCATTTTCTGGTTTCAAGTTGACAAATTCTGTTAAATCTATCCACAATAAAATCGGGAAAGGTAATGAAGGGCTACTAAAAGCAGACAGCTGTGGTCAATCCATGAAAACTGTGCTAGCAACAGAAGTTGAATGCCTTATGTGCCAGGCATTTATGTGTAAGATACGACATTCACTATTATCTTCAAGCAGCCACCTTCCTGTTGGCATGAGCAGGATGCCAGGGAGTGCCATTATAAACCAGTCACAAGGTGAAGCAATGGTTACAGTGGACAATATATTAAGCAAATCCGAGATGAAGAAGAAAGAAATCATACCAGTTAGGATAGCGGGTGATATTGATGGAGGATTACTTGATGGGGCCCATAATGCACCAGTTGGGGTGTGGCGCTCTGTTGGAGTTTCTAAAGGCATGAAAGCATCATCTGGTTTAGAAGTTTGTCACTCTGCTCAGCATAATTCTTTCATTGAGGAGAGTATGCTAGCTTATGGGCTACGGCAACCGCTTCAGGAACTCCTTGATGGGATGGCTTTACTTGTGCAACAAGCTACATCTCTTGTTGATGTTGCACTAGACGCTGATTGCAATGATGGCCCCTTTGGTTGGCTTGCACTGCAGGAGCAGTGGAGACGTGGCTTTTCATGTGGACCATCCATGGTTCATGCAGGTTGTGGTGGACTATTGGCTTCCTGTCATTCGCTAGATATTGCTGGTGTGGAGCTCATTGATCCACTTTCAGCTGATGTAAGCTTTTCTCTTTTGTACAATGTTTTTCTTATGAGTTCAAAATTGATAGCATGTAGCCCTCCTCTCCCGTTTCAGAAAGGCACATCTGGCATACTCTTAACCCATTTTGTCTATCACCCTAGGCTACCGCGGTTGTTTAAGTGGTGATACGGGTCTGTAAGAATGTGACAAATTACAATTCCCGAATGACCTATTACTCATCATTGCAATACTCTGGATAGATTGTGAGTGCACTCGATAAGCTTGACAAAATGAATAGTCCAAGATTTTCATATACATCAATGAGTAAAGTTGCATGGAGATGATTAAATAGCAGTCTGCTATCTGTATATTTCCAATTGAGAGCTTTCCTCTTGGTCAGGGAGATTGTCTTAAGTAGCGACTTATGTAGTTGAACTTATTGGTGGCATAAAGGACAATTCTTTTACTACTACACCTGAAAACAAAATGTTTAGTTTGAATGGTGAGAAGATGCATATTTACGTGTTTCTAAATTTTGCAAATAATGTAACTTTGGATTTCTCTCACCTTTTACAACTACCCTTATCTGGAAACCTCTTCATTCAGGTTCAGGCATCATCTACCCTCACTCTGCTGCAGAATGATATAAAATCAGCTATAAAATCTGCTTTCGGTACTATGGAAGGTCCTTTATCTGTTGTTGATTGGTGCAAAGGTCGCAGTCAATCAAATGATGGGGGAGTGTCTGCTGATGGTTTTTCTGCAGAGTCCACTGCAAGTGCAAGTGAATGTCGAGATTCTTCAAGTACCCTATCTGCTGGGGAACCTATCAGTCCATCTCAGTCATCTGCTGGTGGATCTAGCTTTAAAGGTATGTTTGTATTAATTAACATGATCGTACTGTCACTATCCTACCGTTGGTTTTTGATATAGTTTTTTTTTGTCCTCAGATGGAATTAGGGCGGATGAGGCAAGTGAGCGCAGATCAAGCCAAGAGTCAGAGCAGCTATTAGGCTCAAAGCTTAGGCCAACGTTAGCTGCAGTACCGTATCCGGCTTTACTTGTTGGGTATGTGTTTTATGCAATACTTGGTCGATCCATGTCTGAACACTCTTTGAATTAGTGATAGTAAGAGGTTACCTTTTCTCCAAATGTCTTAGGTTGCAGATTGCTTTATTTGACATATTCTAGTCCATTTACCCCTACTTTACTAATATGAATTTCTGTAAGAAAGGCATGCCTGTTTTCATTGTGAGATTATACTGCCATCTTGAAGGTCGAGTTTCATTTAGTGATTGCTTTTTTAAACCCTTACCTCTCTGTGGTGCAACTTTTGATGCGGCTTCCGTTGGGGGATTGCTTATCTATACTCGTACCTTTTTGTGCTGCAACATTTGAATCCTTCAATACCAAGGTCGATTGTCCTCTGGGGTTGCTCTTCCCATAGTGAACATGTAATTCTCCAGCTTTAGAAGTTTCTCAGTTCACAGCGTTCCAGTTCTGTAGTTTCTTTTACTGCTTTGTGATATAAGCAGTTCTTCATAAAATTACTGTTGCTTATTTGCCTTTTACAATAAAACATAGCCTCAGAACAACAGTTGGACCACCTAGTGTGCCAAGTAGCTGTAGTCATCAACTCTAGTACTACAAAATGCAGTGCCTCGTTGCCTTGACATACTGCTGACTGCTCTATGATTAGCTGGCTCCGTAAAATGTGATGGTGGTAGTAGAATTACTGAGTTGCAAATGGTCACCATGTACTGGTTCTAGGACTTCTTTTCATATGGAGAAGTTCTAAGACTTCAACCTGATAATAATTGAATAAAATGAAAGCATGCGGGTGCTGCATTTGGTTCTTGTATTTATTTTTTGATGTAGAGGACTCACATGCACATTGTTAACAATGTAGTTATGGCAACTACTTAATTTATTTGGTGTAGCTGTTCTGTTTTTGGCCTTAATTTTGCTAGTATAGGATGGGAACTAAAGTGATTTTATGTTGTAGATACCAAGACGATTGGCTTAAGACATCACCTAGTTCTCTGCAGCTCTGGGAAAAGGCACCTTTTGAGCCTTATGCAATGCCCAAGCATGTAAGTGAAGATAGGTACCACACGTAGCAGGTTTTAATATCTTCAGGCGGTTCTTTTGCATATCTCCATACCTGTTATTTCCTTGAGCCATTTTTTTTCCAACATTTTTCAGATGACATATTATGTTGTCTGCCCAGACATCAATGCTCTAACAACAGCTGCAACTGATTTTTTCCAACAGCTTGGAACTGGTTAGTATAATTGTCATGCTGATCTGAAGATAGTATACCTTGTTCCATCTATGTTACAGATTATAATAAGCTGGCTGCTTTTGTTTCAAGAAACTAGAGATTCAGGTGTCTTAAAAGTGTGAATCTGCATTGATATCACAGGGTCGCTGGTTCATTTATAATGTTTCTTCATCTTATAACTAAATTTTATGTCTCTTCATTTTGAGGATGTGGACAGATAACTAATTTGAATTCATGATTTTTTTAATTGCACCAAAAAAAGAAAAAATAAAAAAAGAACATGAAAGTTGGAAAATTTGTATTGAAGTAATCAGAAAAGAGATCAAATTGTTTTTTGCTTCTCACTTGAATCCAGCTTTTAAATTTTCCTTGACTTGGATAGTTGTAATGTAAATATGGCCACTTCTATGTTGGGGGGGCATGAAATTTTGTTACATGTTTTTTTTTTTTTCGAGGAAGGTAACGTTGTTTGTTACATGCTTTTCTGATGATTTATCTGCAGTCTAATAAGCTGCTAGTTCCTTTTCATTTGATTGAACATGCTTCTCTCTTTCAGTTTACGAGACTTGCAATCTGGGAACTCATTCACCTCAATGTATGGGAAATGAGATGGAGATAGATTCTGGGAAGAATGTCTCTTCTGGTTTTGTTCTGATTGATTGCCCTCAGTCTATGAAGATAGACAGCAGTAGCGCATCTATGCTGGGATCAATCAGTGATTATTTCCTATCCCTTTCCAATGGCTGGGATTTGGAAAGCTTTTTGAAGTCTCTCTCAAAAGTTCTCAGGACTTTAAAGCTTAGTTCATGCATGACCACGAATCCAAAAGAAGGAAGTACTGGTCCATGTACAGTAAGTTGCGACTCTCTGTCTTTCATATTCATCTCTCAACTTTTTCCTCTCTATCTTGCTTTCGATTTCCTCCTTTTCCGATACTATAACCTGGAAAATGCATAATTAAAGTAAACTTTGTTGAGTCCATCATGGGTTGGTGGAGATAAATGTATACCCCTGTTGATTGATTTTAGATGTTAGGACAGTCCTGCCCCTTCTTCTTGCTGAGGGATAAGAGTAATTCCATCTTCATTATTGGAACATGTACTTCGTAAGTATTTTTATTTCTGGATAAGAGAAAGCGCATGCCAAAACTGGAAAGTTCTGTAAAGGCTAGAACTTTGTTAATGCGTGCATCCTCTGCGCAACCACGTGTATACTTTTGTTGGTCTTAACAACAGTGTTTCGAATGCTAAACCTTGTGGCGGGGGAGTTCAAGTTGATAGTGAAAGAGCAGCTTGCAGAATGACATGGTCTGTTGTTGCATTGTCATTCCAATATGTATTTCTTTTCCCACAAGTTAAACAGTTCACTTTCCTGAAGCTAGTAAAATCCTCACTAGATTGATGAGCAGATATGACACATTTACAAATGTCTCGTCATAGGTTGGGATAAATTTTTTCCCAGTAAAATACATCTGTTAAAGGGCATTATTCAGCTTCAGAATTGATTGAACTCTAAAGTAGAGCAGCAAAAGAAGTGATTGGATTCCCTAGACACACAATAGCTCAGATTTTTCCTCAATATAAGAGGAGACTTTATCCCAAAAAAGAAAGAGAGTATATTGTGACGAGTTGAAAGTTTGAGAAGCTTAATTATAAAGGCTAGTTCTTTAAAACTTGAAAGGCAACTTTGGCTATTGTTAAACGGTTCTTTTGCTTATGATTGCATTTCTCAATCAATAATTACTGATTATTTTCTTTTTTCTTAGTTTCGGATACCTACTTAATTCACTATTTTGGTCTTTCGGTTCTGTCTGTCTCAAATGCTTCTTTTCAGAGGAGTTAAAATACCCTGATATCTGTACTATAACCCTATCACATTCATGAGGAAACAGTGGGATGTACCCTTGACTGAGTATTTAGCATGCCGTTCTCCGGAATAGATGAGATTTAGTATAAAAGACAGTGGCAGGTTGGGAATGATTAGTTGTTGCATTGTTTGCTGTTTTGTGTTTGTTGTAGATTTCCACAGATATAAAGCCCTATAATATACTCCCTCCGTTTCAAAAAGGATGAACCTATTTCCTTTTTAGTCTGTTTCAAAAAGAATGACCTCTTTCTAAATTTGAAAAGAAATATTCACTTTTACTCATCCCTAGATGATTTGTAGCCACACAAATATCTATAACTTATTTTAGACCACAAGTTTTAAAAGTCTTCTCTCTTTATTAAACTCTGTGCAAAGTTAAATGGGTTCATCTAAAGTGGAACGGAGGGAGTATGATTTATGCAGTATTATATGGATAACGTATCTCATAGAAGCTGATGTCGGGTTGTATATATGAATGTTAAATCAGGTGATATATGTGGTTTGCCCTTTCCCTGAGCCTCTTGCAGTTCTACAGACGGTGATTGAATCTTCTATTGCTGTTGGATCAGTGGTTCTTTCTTCAGACAAAGAGAGGCGATCAACGCTGCACAATCAAGTTGGGAAGGCCTTGAGTTACTCTGCAGCAGTGGATGAGGCACTCTCAAATGTTTTAACACTTTCTGGGTTTTGTATTCCTAAGTTGGTATTGCAGATTGTCACTGTTGATGCAATTTTTAGGGTCACAAGCCCTGTTCTTAGTGAGCTTGTCATCCTAAAGGAAATTGCTTTCACAGTTTATAGCAAAGCCCGCAGAATATCTAGAGGGTCCTCCAGTGACATGGTTCAGTCATCATCCATGTCTGGTAGATCTCATCCGGCCCTGATGCAAATGACTTCCCCAGTTTCAGGGATGTGGAAGGACTGTGTTGGTTCTCGAAGCATAGGAACTTCCCTTCAGAGAGAGGCTGAACTTGATGCCAGCTTAAGGTCTGGTAGTTGGGACAACTGGCAAACAGCAAGAGGGGGAGGTCTTGGATGTGAGCCAAATAGAATTGGGGATTTTTCTTGTCAAGATGAAGTTCGTTATTTGTTTGAGCCCCTTTACATTCTTGCTGAACCAGGTTCGTTGGATCGTGGACTTTCATTTCCTATGTCGGGTAATCTAATTGCTGAATCTTCAAAGCATTTGTTAGATGATGGTACAAGCGGAAGTTTTATGCAGAGTTCAGCTTCTTCCAGCGGGGGAGACACTGGACTAAACACTCCGTCTGAAGCATCTGAACCAGATGGCTTTGGATCGGCACATCAAAAGTCACTTCCGAGCCTGCATTGTTGTTATGGATGGACTGAGGATTGGCGTTGGCTGGTGTGTATATGGACAGATTCGAGGGGAGAATTACTTGATAATTGTATTTATCCATTTGGAGGAATAAGTAGCAGGCAGGATACAAAAGGTTTGCAATCTTTATTTGTGCAAATTCTGCAACAAGGATGCCAGATACTTCAGTCATGTCCTCCTGAGGCTGCCATTGCCAAGCCTAGAGATTTTGTCATTGCTCGTATTGGATGCTTCTTTGAGCTTGAATGCCAGGGTAAGCATTTGTTATCAATTTCCTGTTTTTATTGTTTACTTTTGTTGCATTACTAACCTCATTGGTATTGAGTTCTGATGAAATTGACCTGCTGGCTTTCTTCCACCTTTAATTACACAGAATTTCAGCTGATATCTTTGTTTTTCTTTTTTGGTTGGCTGTGGCGATTTTGGTTATCTTTAATTCTTTACTATTTTTGCTGTCAGTACTTTTCTTTTCTTTAACAGTTTCATCTTAGCTTTTTACTCGTGTCATTACTTGTTTCCAAAACTCTTCTCTTGAGCCGAGTGCCTATCGGAAACAACCTCTCTACCTCACACAAGGTAGGGGTAAAGTCAACATACACCTGACCCTCCCCAGATCCCACTTGTGGTATCAAACTAGGTATGTTGTTGACGACTTCAAAAAGAGCAGCCTTTTTTGGTTTCTATTTTGGGGGACTAGGATATGAAGATTTTTGCTTGGGTTATCATTCAGATGTAATGTTGCTGAAGTTGCTGATCTTTTAATGCAACTTTCTTAGCGATTCAAAAAAAATTAATGCAATTTTCTGCGCACAGAATGGCAGAAAGCCCTGTATTCTGTCGGGGGATCGGAGGTAAAGAAATGGTCTCTGCAGCTAAGACGATCTGTCCCTGATGGAATGACGGCAAGTAGTAACGGGACATCCTTGCAGCAACAAGAAATAGGTCTGATTCAAGAAAGACCACTTCCTTCCTCCTCTAGTCCATTGTACGGTTCTCACTCAAAGGCTTCCTCTTTCATGAAAGGTGGCCTGGGGCAACCATCCACAAGAAAGCAGTTAATTGCTGGACAGGGTATGGTGGACAACTCAAGGGGTTTACTTCAATGGGTGCAAAGCATTAGTTTTGTCTCTGTTTCAGTTGATCATTCCTTGCAGCTTATGTTCCAAACGGATTCAACGAGTAATGGTAGGTGTCCTCTTTTTCCCTTTTATTGTTTGTTTGTTTCCCTGTTTTCTCTGGTTGAGTTCTCTCCTTTGCCTTTCTTTTGGAATATTTTGTTGTAGCTGCCAATGCTAGAACTGTGAAGGAGATGAAATTTCTAAATCAATGAACTTAACCACTAAGAGATAAAATGCATTAAGCCACTTGTGAGCATAATTTTTTTTTTTTTTTTTTTTTTTTTTTTAATTTGACGAGGAGTGTTCCCAGAAAAGTGAGCATAAAGTTCTTTTAAGATACATCATAGGGAAGTGCTTCTCTAATGAAAATGCATTAAGCCACCTGTAAGCATAAAGGTCTTTTAACACACTCCTAGGCAATTTGCTTCTCTAATTAATATCTCTAACTAGAGGTGTTAAAATTGTTCTTTTTGAGGAAGTTAAGGGAGGAATAGCCTAGTGTTAAGGAAATTAGACTAAGAGATAAAATGCATTAAGCCACTTGTGAGCATAATTTTTTTTTTTTTTTTTTTTAATTTGACGAGGAGTGTTCCATGAAAAGTGAGCATAAAGTTCTTTTAAGATACATCATAGGGAAGTGCTTCTCTAATGAAAATGCATTAAGCCACCTGTAAGCATGAAGGTCTTTTAACACACACTCCTAGGCAATTTGCTTCTCTAATTAATATCTCTAACTGGAGGTGTTAAAATTGTTCTTTTTGAGGAAGTTAAGGGAGGAATAGCCTAGTGTTAAGGAAATTAGACTAAGAGATAAAATGCATTAAGCCACTTGTGAGCATAATTTTTTTTTTTTTTTTTTTTTTTTAATTTGACGAGGAGTGTTCCATGAAAAGTGAGCATAAAGTTCTTTTAAGATACATCATAGGGAAGTGCTTCTCTAATGAAAATGCATTAAGCCACCTGTAAGCATAAAGGTCATTTAACACACACTCCGAGGCAATTTGCTTCTCTAATTAATATCTCTAACTGGAGGTGTTAAAATTGTTCTTTTTGAGGAAGTTAAGGGAGGAATAGCCTAGTGTTAAGGAAATTAGTTTGGGTATGATTTACCAAGGAGTAAAGTGGGATTGGGTATCTATTGGGCTTCTGTGTTGGAGGTTTTTGTGTGGGTAGGGATGCTTTTGTGTTTTACCGTAAATACAATACTCAAATACGTAAATTTTGCAGGGGCAAGTCAAAGCAGTGGAATTCTGAGCCAGCCAGGTTATCTTGAAGGCTATACTCCAGTGAAGTCTCTTGGTTCTACATCCACCTCCTATATTTTAATCCCATCACCCAGTATGCGATTCCTACCTCCTGTCAGTCTTCAGCTTCCCATTTGCCTGACTGCTGAATCACCACCGCTTGCCCATCTTCTCCACAGCAAGGGTTGTGCTATTCCTCTTTCCACAGGTTTTGTGGTCTCAAGAGCAGTACCTACAATGAGGAGAGATGCAAGGAGCATCTCGAAAGAAGAATGGCCCTCAGTTCTTTCTGTCAGCCTCGTTGATTACTGTGGTGGAAGCAACATTGTCCAAGAGAAATTTTTGAAGGGTATCGGTAAGGTTGGGGGAAGGAGTACAGGCTCGGAAACAAGAGATGTTGAAATAGAAACTCACTTGATTCTTGAGAATATAGCTGCAGAGCTCCATGCTTTATCATGGATGACTGCAAGTCCGGCATACTTGGAGAGGAGATCTGCTTTGCCTTTTCATTGTGACATGGTATTAAGGCTTCGAAGGCTGCTTCACTTTGCTGACAAGGGAGTTTCTCGTCAACCTGAGAAAACCCAAGTTTAGAATATGTGAAAATTGCAGCATACGCACAGAACTTGTTGAAGATGTCCATCTTGTAAGCTTGTGTTTGATAGAACGATTGTTAACACACAATGCATCTATACTAGTTTGCTTGTTAGAAGCAATTCTTTTCTGTGTGTAACCTTAGGAAAAGATACTGATTATAGAATAGTAGTGTTACGTTGTACATAATTTAGTGTAAACTATCATAGGGATCGAGATATTTGAGTACACAATCCCTTTGCACTTGTTTTTGTTCAAAATTCTTTTCAAGTGATCAAGTTCTCATTATGTTTACAATATTGTAAAGCAATCTTTGACAGGCTTGATGATGGGATAGTTTGACTAGACGGCAGACTCAGTATTGCTTCTTTTTCGACAAAATTAAAGGATATTGCATTGGAATAGGAGAGTTAAGTTGTTTGGTTGGAAAGAACTGAACCTCAGTGAAATTGCTTTTGTATTGTGCATTCAATTGTGTTGATGTCTTTGAAGGGCTTTTAAGAAATTGGAAGCGTTTTCTTCCTCAGTAAATCTCCGTTTGCCTGCTGAAACTTTTTATCAGCATATCGCGTCAATGACTTCTAACTAGATCCTTTCCTGGGCTGTTCTTTAACTTCAAAAAATTTGCTTTTCCGTTGAATGAAAACTTTCTTGTTCGAACCGTTAACCAAGAAAAAAGACTTTCAACACACACTATAATCTTTATCAAGTGATTTTAAGTGGTAATTACTAAATCATTCTTCAAGTTAAGAAGTTTTCCCAACATAAATACCCTATCAATTAGAAGTACATATTTTGGAAAAATGAGCACTTATGGCTCTACAAATTCAGTAGCTGTTATTTTTAGTAGAGTATGAGACCTGTATGCGAGATGCTTTTCACACCGGACGTCTTTTTTATCAAAAATATGCAAGACGTATTTAGAGGATGCGATTTAAGGTTAAAACATAACTGAAAGAAAAGAATATTACAAGCCATAACTCACATATGGTGAATGTGATGGTGAAACAATTTGTAGCTCCAGTAAAGCTAAGACACTATTTTAGTTTCTACAAATCAACCATAAAGACTTATACTTTACTTCCTAGAGTAGATTACACATGTAGCCAAGATGTTGCTAGGTCAAACAGGATCATTTCCAAGTTAACAAAAGAGGGTCAGATTGATGAAGCAAGGAAGCTGTTCGATAAAATGCTTGAACCAGATGTGGTGTCGTGGACAGCGATGATTTCGGGTTATCTAAAATGTGGGAAGATTGAGAAAGCAAGGGAGTTGTTCGATAGGACTGATGCAAAGAGAGATGTTGTTACTTGGACAGCTATGCTTGCTGCATATGCGAGGACGGATAGAATTCTTGAGGCTGAGATGCTTTTTAATGAAATGCCTGAAAAGAATGTGGTTACTTCGAACAGTATGATTGATGGGTATGCGAGAAATGGTAGGATTGATGAGGGTTTGGAATTGTTTTGGAAGATGGAGGAGAGGAATGTGGTTTCTTGGAACATGGTTATATCAGGATTGGCTCGGAATGGGCGCATCAATGAGGCAAGAACGCTTTTTGATCGGATGCCTGAGAAGAGTGTGGTCTCTTGGACTACAATGGTAGCAGGGTTATCGAGAAATGGGGAAGTCGATGAGGCTAGGGTACTTTTTAATAGGATGCTTGAGCGGAATGTGGTTTCTTGGAATGCAATGATTACGGGGTATATACAGAACTCACGACTTGATGATGCATTTGAATTGTTCAAGATGATGCCGGAAAAGACTCTGTCTTCCTGGAATACGATGATAATGGGCTTCAGTCAAAATGGGGAACTGAGCAGAGCTAGAATTTTGTTTGATAAGATGAGGCAGAGAAATGTGGTTTCTTGGACAACAATGATCAACGGGTATGTGCTAGAGGGGAAAAGTGAAGAAGCTCTAAGATATTTTTGTGACATGCAAATGGATGGTGAGGTAGAACCAAATGAAGGGACTTTTGTGAGCGTTTTGGGTGCTTGCAGTGACTTAGCCGGTCTTAGTGAGGGAATGCAAGTTCACCAAGTAATTAGCAAAACAGTTTATCAGGAGAAGGAAGTGGTCATATCAGCACTTATAAACATGTATTCAAAATGTGGTGATTTAGCAACTGCAAGGAAAATATTTAATGATGGCTTGAGATGCCAGAGAGATCTGATCTCTTGGAATGTTATGCTAGCTGCTTATGCACACCATGGGTGTGGAAGAGAGGCTATCAATTTGTTCAATGAAATGCTGCAAATGGGATTCAAACCAAATGATGTGACTTATGTGGGACTGCTTGCTGCCTGCAGCCACTCAGGTTTGGTGGAGGAAGGGTTAAAGTACTTTGAGGAGCTTCTGAGAGATGATTTTGTAAACTTGAGAGAAGAACATTTTACATGTCTTATAGATCTGTGCGGTCGAGCAGGAAGACTCAAAGAGGCCTTGGCAGTCATTGAGCGGCTTCCAGGTACAGAATTGGCATTCGTTTGGGGAGCTCTTCTTTCAGGGTGTAGCATTTATGAGGATTCAGAGACAGGAAAACTGGCTGCGATTAAACTGTTAGAGTCTGAAGCAAAAAGTTCTGCTACTTATTTGTCATTTTCACAATTATGTGCTTCAAGTGGAAACTGGAAAGAAGCTGCAAAGCTGAGGACACAAATGAAGGACAGAGGATTGAAGAAGCAACCAGGTTGTAGCTGGATAAAAGTTGGGAACAGAGTTCATGTATTTTTAGTTGGTGATAGATCTCATTATGAAACTGAGGTTCTTCACTCATTACTAGGAAACCTTCATATGAAAATGAAAAGGACTGGTTGTGCACCAATAGATGATTTTGCAATGGAAGAAGATTGTCCTAACATCTAAGTTTTTGTTTCGTCCTCTTCTTTACTTGTTCAAGTTATGTACATTTTAATGCTCGACAAGGATCGAGAACAAGCAATATGAGTGGATGTAGGTGGTAGGAAAGACGCAAGTATAATATATCGGAGAAGTGAAAAAAAGAAAAGAAAAATTGCAGTAGCTAAGGCTTAAAGTTCTTACAAAAACAAAAGGAAGCACCTTACCAGTGCTCTTTTCAAGAAAAGAATCACCACATTACTTCGATTATCTTGCAGAGCATCACATAGAGTACTTGTAAATTAAGAACCACCTGACATCCAAGAAGCTATAAACTAATCATAAGTTACTTTACCAAACTAGAAAATGAACACCACTTTAATACATCAAATACAAAAAAGAAAGTTAGCCTTTATTAAGAAATCAATACACCTTTATAAAGTAGAAAGCAACTCTATCATTCTCCACAATGATAACAACCTAACAAGCAACTCCAAGATATGAGTAATCAGCGTAACCCATAGCTGGACCGGTCTTGTAGAAAGTGCTCCTATCATGCTTGTTCAGTGGTGCATCAACCTCGAAACGCTTAGGCAAATCAGGGTTTGCCAAGAACAAACGTCCAAATTAAATGAGATCAAATCTGCATAACTTTCAGCTATATGGCTTCATCTCCCTCAGTTTAGTTGTAGCCACCGGAAGCAATAAGTGTTCCTTCAGAAGCCATTCTAATGGATTGGAGACAAGGAGGTTCTTCCCTTGGCTCAACTACATGAAGATACAAAACTCCAAGCTTAGTGAGTTCCCTAGCCAACTACATTTGGAACATGAATATATAGGGATGAGTATGATTTTCATATCGCGTTGAAAAATAATTATTCAAATAATACATTTACAGAAAATTTGTTTGAGAGAAAAATTATATTGTCCAAGACCATATAAAGAGACTACGTGCATTCCAATCTATTAGTAATTGTTGAGAGTTGACTTGGATACTCGCCCTGGATGCCATAGCTGACAAAAGAAGATACCACCTTTGCTGTGAACCGAGTCAACGATGAGTTTCCAAGCCTATGCTGTGTGATCTTCGGTCCACTACTAAAAAAATAGGATTTTTCGACTACCAGTGTTCGTCCGAAAATCGGTCGAACAACTATTTCGACCGATTTTCGGTCGAACAGTTCACTTGGTCAAAACTGTTCGACCGAAAATCGGTCGAAATAGCTCGAACAAAAAATTTTTTTGTACCTATCGACCGAAGGTCGGTCGACCAGCCCGTTAATATTTTCAGCAGAACCCTTTCTTCTCCATTTTCATCTTCTTCCCCCAAATCAAAAAAACTCTCTAAACACTCCCCAAACGTGCCCACCCGAAAACCACCATAACCCACCCCCAAAATAAAAAAACAAACACATTCTACCCTCCTAAACACTACCTATTACAAGAAATTCAAGGTAAATTCTTAATTTTAGGGTTATTTTAATTACTTTATAAAACTTAAACCCTAACTTTTTAACTCAATTTTTTTGTAGTTTTGAAGCATATAACTAGTGGGGAATCATTAGTAGGTGCTATTGGAGCATAAATCAACCTCGAGGTAAGGTTTTTTTTTTTTGTTTTTATTAAATCCGAATTTAATTATGTATTTAATTATTTTTTAACTTTGGCCTATAATGTTGCATAGGTAGTTAATTATACTTTATTGCGTATTTTGTAATTGAATGTTTTTATTTAACTACTAATTCTAGTATTAGCCAAGGAGACAATGTTGGATTATGATTTCTCTGTTTAAGTCAGAACTCAAGTTGGTAGCTTGGAAATTATTTTAAAAAAGAGCTTATGGAAACTTTTTTAACTGAATCAAACTTTGGTTTAATATTCATAAAGCTATCGACCTTCTATGATTATGTCTTAGAAGTTACTTAGGATGTATTTTGGTCCATATGGATTCATCTGTATATATCTCCTTATAACCTCGCCGATCTCGTTTGATTTGTGAGAGGGCTAGACAGTAATGTAGACATTGAGATATTACAAACTTAGTATGGTTATGTCTAATGCTCAAGGTAGTTGGTGAAGTTCTGAACTTTGGTGTCTTAAGTCTCTAAATATGTAATCTGGAACTTTGGATAATAACCATTAAAATTGCTAATATTATGTTATTATAATGTTCTTGAGGAACTTCTCGATAAAACCACATGGTATTCTTTTGGCTCATAAGATTACTCTGTATATGAACACACTGCCCATTAATTGCTTCTACTCATGTCTATGAGCATGAGAAATCATGCAATCCATGCTAGTGAACATTGAAGCTCTCTAGTGTTCAAATTGATTGATAAGAAAATACTACTTAATAACAGCCCATAGACATCTGGTAGTGGTTAAGATATATTTGTACCTGCAACATCATGGGAAACTCTTTCATGATGATGAAAACTATTTGTAATGCTATAATGCACTTAGAGATCAAATATTGATTTATGGCTTCGGGAAAATTTGACTTAGCTGTAGTGAAAAAATGAAGAAATGATTTATTCTTATTTTTGTGCAAGGAATGTGCTAGTATGTTACATATTTACTTGTTCCTTAAGTAATGTGAATGTGTCGCCATTCGCCGGCTCAGTCTGATGCCGAGTCTAGTTCGGCTTCTAGCCAGTAGTAGTGATTGTTGAACTTTAACTGTTTGTTAAGTTTGTTTGATTATTGTAACACTTGAACTAATGTTGAAAGACTCCTTTCTATTGTTTGGCTTTGTTAGCCTTATTTGAATATCGTTTATGAATGTGTTTTGTCTGCATTTTCTGCGTGTTGCTGAATTTACAGGTGGTGTAGGGCTAATTTCAGCTTTTATGTTGCAGGTTTTTATAGGTTTTCGACCGACTTTCGGTCGATAGTTGGTCAAAAAAAAATTACCAGCTTTTCGACCGAATTTCGGTCGAAGTTTGATTTTCGACCATAATTGTGTCGACCACCACAATCGGTCGAAATTCGGTCGACACATCGACCGTATTTCGACCGATTGGGCGGTCGAAAAAGCCTGTTTTTTTAGTAGTGGTCCAAATTCCAGGCATATTTTGACTGTCCATTTTGATTCACTCAGACCAATTTCATTCCAATAGTTACTGGAGTTCTCTAACACTAGCTAGAAGTTTTCAATAATTTCTAGTGGCAAACACATTTATAAATAAGAATATGAGTATTAACAATATATGCATTAGAATTCTAAACTAAAAAATTAACCCTTATAATAGTAGAATGATCTTTGCCTTTTTATTTCTTTGACTTTGTATATTAATTTGTAATATGTCAATACTGTAACAAAAAAAAAATAATATTTGCATTACAATCTCTACATACAAAATTATCCTAGCATAATTAATATCCTCATTACTAATACCTACATACAAAGACGGATCTTGCCTATAATTTGCGGTTCACGTGATCCATGATTCTCCCATGAAACTAGGTATATAGTGTAAAAAAAGTTTAAATATTTAATATGATGTTTGGAAACCCAGGTTCACCGATTACTCTTGAGACGCTATAATTCCACTCATAACAATGGTGAACGCATCATTTTAAAATCCTAGATCCTGTCTCTTCTGCATACATAATTAATACCTTCATTATTATTATCGGCATAACTAATATCCACAAAACTAATACCACATCGCTAGTCCGCATAACTCCTTTTCAAACCAAATGACCCCTTAGGGGTCGTTTGGTTGGAAGACAAGTTATGCAGGGATTAATAATGTATGGATTAGTTATGCAGGGATTAACAATGCAGGGATAAGTTATGCAGGGATAAGTTACGCAAGGATTAACAATGCAGAGATTAGTTATGCAGGGATTAACAATGTAGGGATAAATTATGTAGGGATTATAATACATGGATTACAATGTAGAAATGATTTCTAGTTGGATGTTTGGTTAGTTGAACTAAAAGTTATACTCTAATCCACAATTTATTTTTTTAAGAGAATAAAATAGGATATTTACTAAAATAGAATTTTGAAGAAATGGATAAGGGTATTTTTGTCATTTTTTATTTTAATCCATGTATTGTTAATACATGTATTCTTATTCCACCCTCTAACCCGCATAAAATAATACATAGATTGATGTATAACTTATACCAGTATTGTTAATACGGAAATGACAAAATGTAACCAAATAATGCATTGTTTGTACTTAGTTTAATACCAGTTTCTACTAGTCAAACCAAACAATGTACTATTAGTACAGACTGTTATACAACCAACCAAACAATGAATTAACTTATCCAAACTCTTATATATGGATTAGCTAATACTATACCGCATACCAAACGACCCCTTAATGTATTCTTGTAGTGGCATTAGCTTAAGAAAAGTAAGCAATGATCCAAATCTATAGACAAACTCTTCCAAATTTTCAAGTGTATTCTTTCTAATAGTTTCAGTGTAATACTACAATGTACGTATATTGTAATTATATTAGTATATCGCAACTTGGAGACATGTGTATGACAAGGTGTAGTTCTCCTTTGGAATATCTGATCTGACAAGTTTGCAAGTGGAGATACAAAATATAAGAAGCTTGATTTTAAATGCCTTATTGGGTCAAACAAAGCGCCTATGGAAGTGATTTCCCCGTTTTTGTTTTTTAATTTTAAAAAAGAAGAAAATAGCAGGGTTCATTGCATCTTGTACACAGGTATCAACAGATAATAGGGTATGTAGGACAAGCTGTATTAAGGAGTATAATGTATGAATTAGCTAATAATAATGCCCTAAATAATACTCTTCCTGTTTTAGTTTATGTGAACCTTTTCATTTTCGAGAGTCAAACTGCATGAATTTTGACCAACATTTTAAGATGGATATTTTTATCATTTTGATGAAAAGAGTTGCAACTTATAGTATTTCTCGTATTGTTTTAGAATAATTAGTTTTCTATTTTAACATATTAAATTAATCTAATTCAGTTTAGCTTCAAAATTGATCATCAAAAATTAAAAAATTCACATAAATAGAGGAGAGGGAGTAGAAGTTTAGTAGTGCAATGTTGTGTTTGGTTTATTGTACTAAAATTAGATACTCCATATTTGTTAAGAAGCCATGAGTTTACAATTGTATTATATTTTTTAGATGCTTGACCTTCATAGCTTCTAAGAAAAAGATAGAAATAGTTTTGTTCTTTATCTACATATGGGTGTAATAGTTTGTCCTTTTGTGCTTTATCTATATATAGGCAATATGTGGACAAGTGTTATCCTGTGATAATAATTTAGTACACCACCAATTGATGTAAATTACACTAAGGTTAGTATTTGTTGAACATGATTCAAAATAAAAACAAAATATTGAATAAAGTAATCCAAAATCCTATTCAGTTCCTCGAACCAAATGAGTAGTAAAAGAGTTCATGCCCTTACTCAGAAACAAAAGTCAAATCTCAAGCTGGTTGGTATTCACATTTGCTTACTTATTGACATTCAGAGTTCTCAACTTGTTAGTCTTCGTTTTTGACAATACAACATTAAAGTGTCTTCCCCTCGAGACGACAAACAATGATGATGTAGACCTTGCTTGCTTAAATATTAATGCAACGTGCGATTTGTGATATTAAATAATTATTCGAAAAATTTATTTCTAGTTGATAGAGCAAATTTAAAATATTGGGATGGGGTAAGTGGGATGGGGTGAGGGGGTTGGGGGCGGTAAGATAGGGTATTGAAACTTCTTAGTAATCTCCTTTTGTAACAAACAGTTTAGATAATATTAGTATATTGTTACTTGCCCTTTGAAGTTAGCAGAATAATTAAAGAGAACATGCAATTAAAACTTGTCTATAAATTAGGATAGTTGCTACTAGTATACTATTTGCAAACAAGAAAACAAGACAATCAATCTGAGAGTTAAGAAATGGAAGCTAACTCCACCACAGTTTCTGGTCTCCTCAGTTCTTACAAAATGGGGAGATTCGAGCTCTCTCATAGGTAAGTTTCACTTTAATTACACACAGTAATTTTACTTCTTTGTCCATCTTTCTCGTTGTACTTTTGCATGATAGAGCTCTAGCTATTAAAGCCTATTGTATAAGTATATATTTTGTGAATATTTGCAGAGTGGTGATGCCACCAATGACAAGGAACAGATCATACAATAATACTCCACAGCCACATGCTATTGAATACTATTCTGAAAGAGCCACTAAGGGAGGTTTTCTCATTTCTGAATCAGCTAGTGCCTCTGATATCTCCAAAGGGTAAAGACTTTTCCCTTTACGAAAGCTCCACATCTTAACAATTTAATTGCATACACTGAATACTGGTATATATGTTTATTAATCATTTTGAAGGGGCCCAAATATGCCCGGAATATGGACAGAGGAACAAGCAGAGGCTTGGAAACCCATTGTTGACTCAGTTCATCACAAAGGTGGTATCTTCTTCTGTCAAGTTTGGCATCCTGGGCGTATTCCTCAATCAGGCCTCGACGGTTTCTTGCTTTTTTGGCGTGCAGGTAATATATCTGTTACTTTTAGATTAATTTCATCTTATTAGATTAACGTATTTTGATATATGGTATTGATACATGTGTTTTGTTACATGCATAGAACCTGATGACAAAGAGTATATCATGCCAACACCGCGACAAGTGAGTGCTATTGAAATCCCTCACATTGTTGAAGATTTTAGGATTGCAGCTCGCAATGCCATTAAAGCTGGTAAGTTACTTATATGCTTTTATTAGGCTAATTAACAATTTTTAGAGTTTTTTGCTGGCTAAAAGAAGCATAAACAAGGGTGTTATTACATAGCTTCTAGTTGATGGATGGACGCTTAATAACTTGTCATTATTCGTCATTACTAGGATTTGATGGAGTCGAGATCAACTCATCAAACGGCTTCATAATCAACCAATTTTTGAATGACCAAGTAAATGAGAGGACCGATAAATATGGTGGAAGCATAGAGAACCGCTGTCGTCTTGCTCTGGAAATAGTAGGAGCTGTTGTCAAGGAAATTGGAGCCGATAAAGTTGGCATAAAACTCAATCTCTTCACCGAAGTGCATGGGAAAAAGGACTCGAACCCAAAAGCTCTGGCAACTTATTTGGCTAGTGAACTCACTAAGCTCGGAGTTCTGTATCTTCATGTGGTTGAGCCAAGGGAAGAACCTCGTTGTCTCCAATCCATTAGAATGGCTTTTGAAGGAACTCTTATTGCTTCCGGTGGCTACAACAAAACCGAGGGTGATGAAGCCATAGCTGAAAGCTATGCAGATTTGATCTCATTTGGACGCTTGTTCTTGGCGAACCCTGATTTGCCTAAGCGTTTTGAGGTTAATGCACCACTGAACAAGCATGATAGGAGCACTTTCTATAAGAGTGATCCAGTTGTGGGTTACACTGATTACCCATCTCTTGAAGTTGCTTGTTAGGTTGTTATCTTTGAGATCAGTTATTGTTATCTATGTGTGATGTATTCAAGGAGTTGTGTTTACTTTGTAGTGTGATGATATGAGAAGAAGAGAGCCCATGATTTAAAGATTGCCGGTGCCACTATCTTTATTGTAAACCTGCCACTAGTCGCGGGATTGAACAAGGGTTACAATTCTATCAATGTGTTTGATTTTAAGTTAATCTTAGCTTATTGTTTTAATCGGAAGAAAGATATATTACTTAAGCTAATTAATAGGTCAACTGATATATAAGAGCTACGGGACTCGGATGACATCTCTCTCTTCAGAGACCCTCTAGCTAGATCGAGAGATAGTATGTGGAAGACCAAGTAACAAGATTTGGACCAAAGAAAACAAAAGATCCAGATGTGACCGACGAGTGCCAGGACAACAATCCTAATCAACAACTAATTGTAGGAGGATTAGTTAATAATATCAATCTAACTTACTCGGACTCGGGTGCGGTTATCCGATACGGGTGTGGATCTAGAAGTCGGATCCTTCATGATCTATATTTTAAGATTCGGGGATACGGATCCAGCTATGGATACTGGATGGGGACTCGGCTAAAAAAATTCAATAATCTAAAAGTGGAGTTATAAAACCTAAATTATGAGATATTATATGGAAAACTTGAGAAAAAAATATTGATGACATAGAAATTTCTATATACAATAATACTGCATTCTATTTCCTTCAATTTTCCTTTATTTTTGTTTTGATTAAAGAAATCATTGAATCTGTCACGAATTTCTCCGTTGATTTTGGTCAAAATACCCAAAATTAGTTGACCAAATCGGGTACGGATCCCACACCCACACCCACACAGGTACGGATCCGACATTGGTACGACACCAAAAATGAAGAGTCCGAGTAACATAGATATTAATGGAGTGACCCAACACATTATGAGGCTCTTTGAAAGACCTTACGCCACCAATGAAGCACAAAGTATATTTATCTAACTTAACCAAGTTCGGTTTATCTCTACTGATCTCATTCTGTTAAACAAAAGGAAATGTCAATGAGTAATGAAGTGCCTTCACTGATTAGATAATTTGGTGAAATTACTAACCTTTCAGCTGTGAATCCTTCTTCTAATGGTCTCACTGATCAATTGAATAGGTTATTTGCACAACTTTTTTTTGGAGGAACAAAACTATGATCGATGAAGTAGGGCAATATATATGAGATGATAAAACTCCGCGGATGGTTACAATGTACCATTAACATCATAATTTGACAGTAATTTTACTCCACATATATCCAATATGCCAGCTAGTAAGATCATCGTCATTTATTTTACAAAACTAGAAAGTAGTAAACAACTTCTTCATAAATAAATCACACCAAGTATAAGTTTGCCTTATTTAAAATTCAATAATAGTACCTCTCACCGGGTAGAAGCAAACTCATCTCTTTTCACACAGATACTAGCCTAACAGGCAACTCCAAGAGAGGGGTAGTCAGTATAACCCACAACTGGATCAGTCTTGTAGAAAGTGCTCCTATCATGCTTGTTCAGTGGTGCATCAACCTCAAAACGCTTAGGCAAATCAGGGTTGGCCAAGAACAAACGTCCAAATGAGATCAAATCTGCATAACTTTCAGCTATGGCTTCATCTCCCTCAGTTTTGTCGTAACCGCCAGAAGCAATAAGAGTTCCCTCAAAAGCCATTCTGATGGATTGAAGGCAACGGGGTTCCTCCCTTGGCTCAAATACATGAAGATACAAAACTCCGAGCTTAGTGAGTTCACTAGCCAAATAGGTTGCCAGAGCTTCTGGATTCGAGTCTTTTTTCCCATACACTTCCGATAAGAGAGAGAGTTTTACTCCAACTCTATCGGCTCCAATTTCTTCCACAATAGCTTCTATAACTTCCAGAGCAAGCCGACAACGATTCACAATGCTTCCACCATATTCATCAGTCCTGTCGTTCACTTGATCGTTCAAGAACTGTTCGATTATATAGCTGTTTGCAGAGTTGATCTCGACTCCATCAAATCCTTCAAAAAGGAATATCAACAGGTTTATTGACCATTCATCAAGTGAAAGCTGTGTAAGAACTTTGGTTTTTCTTTGATAAATGGGGGAAAAGTCCTAAATAACTTAGCTCGTTAAATTTCAATTGATAAAGCATATACAGCCAATGTAAAACTCATTCTTTTAAGGAACTACCAAGGTTTCAAACTCATTTACCTTGCTAATACGGTGGAATGTATGGCTTTGACATCTATGCAGTACATCTAAAAAAGAGTCTAATAATGTTTTTTCTCTACAATATATGTTTTCAAATTTCAACCACATCATGTCCAAACGGCTATTTGCCTCTTGTAAAAACCTGAGAGGTTATGTATCGTAATTCCTTTTGTTAAACGTTGAAATAAGCATGATTTCATCATCAAATTAAACCTCTAATAGCATGCATATTTCCATATCTTAGTTATAAGCAAGATCTATAAAATAGGAGTAGTAAAGAAAACTCACCAGCTTCAATGGCATTGCGGGCTGCAAGTCTAAAATCATTAACAATGGCAGGGAGTTCATTAGCACTTAGTTGCCTCAGTGTTGGTTTGGTGTACTCGCCATCGTCAGGTACTACAGTAATAATGTATTATATTAAGAGAATGAATCTTGAGCGTAACTTAATCATGATTACAAGCTCAAGGAGTGAAGCTTTTAAAACTAGAGATTTCAACCTATACCTTCGACATATCATGGTTAAAAAATGTAACTTTTCTTTAAAAAATAAATAAAAGAGCTTAATTAGTTTGTTGACTTAACTAAACAAATGCTATCTCAAGAGGTGTATATAAGTTAAGACTAGCTACATCAGTAACCTCAACTAATGTGTGGACTCTAACAAATAACAATAAGTCCAAGTTCAATATGTATGTATTACTTGCATTCCAGCCAAAAATGAAATTGTTGAGGCTTGAGTCGGATAGCTGCCCAGGATGCCAAATCTGACAGAAGAAGACACCACCTTTGTTATGAACCGAGTCAACAATGGGTTTCCACGCCTCTATTTGATCTTCTGTCCAAATTCCAGGCATATTTGGGGACCTTCAAGTACAACGACACCAACTAAATTATTCTATCGATTTCATGTTAGTTAGCGTCAAGTACTATATGTCCTTATTAACATTAATATAAAAGTAAATATAAGTAGCTCTGGCTATATATATAAGAATTGATCATAAGTAAGAATAACGAATTGATTTTAAAATTAGTAAATCAAACGAACTATACTAAACTCTCGAACTCGAATCATAAAGTTCAAATTCTGCCTCCACCTTTACCAGTATTAAAAGGCACATGCTCATATGTACACGAAAAGTCTTTACCCTTTGGAGATATCAGAGGCACTAGCAGATTCAGAAATAAGAAAACCTCCCTTAGTGGCTCTTTCAGAATAATATTCAATAGCATGTGGTTGTGGAGTGTTATTGTATGATCTGTTCCTTGTCATTGGTGGCATTACTACTCTGCAAATTAATCATATACAAAATAATTAATACATACTCGCTTCAATATTATAAATAGCTCTACCATGCAAAGAAATAAAAAGAAAAAAGGTAAAATCAGAAATTGATGTTACTTGTCCGAATAATACAAAATATATATAGTACCTATGAGAGAGCTCGAATTTCCCCATTTTGTAAGGAGTAAGAAGAGGAACTGTTGTGGAGTTTGCTGCCATCTCTCGACTCTCAACTCTCAAATAAATCAAAGCTTTCCTATCTTGTTTGCTTCGAAATAGTACTAGGGACTATCCAAATTTATAGACATTCTAAGGCATTTTTAAAATGTGTACTCTCTCTGTTATAGTACTATGCCAACTTGCGTTGTGCCCTAATGATACATTTACCAATATTTTGACTAATAATTAAGAATAGAATAACATAATAAAAAAAGCTTGAGTTAAGTGCCATTTACTATACCAAACTCATCACCAACTGTATAAACAATGACTTAAAACTAAAAATTTAGAAAATGACTTCCGGTTCTCTAGAGTCGTCCAGTATGACTTAAAAATAAAAATTTAAGACAATGACTTCTGGTTCTCCAGTCGAAGGGCAAATTATATCGAGTAAAGAAATTTTCACGTAGATCCAGATAGATGACTATTTAATACTTAGCTGAGATATTTTATTCTGACAGCACTATTAACTTGTATTGAGTTATGAGAATTTTTTCATTTTGAAAATTCGAACATAAAACCTATAATAAAAAGTAGATATTAGATCTCATCCGATCAGTTGCTGATCACAGCCTTGTAGAAGCCCTTTTTCCTTTTTTTTTTTTCGTGTGGGTAAGAGATGATCATACTACTATAAAAGCATGTATTCAAAAATGGTAAAGTCAGATTACTTAAATGTCCTTCTAAAATCTAAAAATACCCATTATAAATACAACCTACCTAAAGAAGCAGCGCTTAACAACCCGGCAGCAAACCAACGACTTTACAGAAAACGAAATGCTCCTTCAGACACCTATATTCAACGACTTGCTCCTTCAGACACCTATATTCATTTACATGAAGGTTCTATTCACATCTTTGCCACATATAGTAGCGCTCCTACATGTTTTACTCCTATCATTTTGTTCTGTTATGGTTAAGAAGTGATCCCCTTTGGTTTCTTGGATTAAAAGTTTAAATTTGAACTATGAGCAGGAACGACTCTCGTGTGTTTGAATCCATTGAAGTACCTGCTTAATGTTTATGTTTCTTTATGTTTATACCCATGTGTTTGAATCCATAGAATTACCTGCTTAGTGTTTATGTTTCTTTAATTTAATGTTTCTATGTATATGATCACGACAAGTATTGCCGTGTTTCTTTGATATGTCTCTTCGCCAGAGATGATATGTACTGTAATGATTCTCTAAAAAGAACAGTTGTCGATTTTCATTCGTCTTGAAGGTTATATCTTATCTTGGGGTATCAAAGTTCTCCATTTTTCATGACCACCCAGGAGCCATATCTTCCTACCATTTACTACAAAGTTCATCAAACCTTCAGACATTAATCATATATAGGCCATCACCTTTTTGCATTTGAGATTTTTTTTTTTAAATTTTTGTCTGAAAGTTGTTATCATACCTTGCTTTTCGGTTATTGACTCAAATGGTAAATTATACACTAAATCGGTCAAATAGTTTGCTATCTTGGAATATGAAAGTTGAATATATATGTCCAACCTTTTTGTGATCTTGAAAGAACGCCGCTCAAATGGTTGATTCCATGAATGATTTTCTCAGACTTTTTTGTGGTTATTTTTGAACTGTGGAATTATAGATTAAAACAAACTCCTCAAAACTATTAGTATAGTAATGAATATAGCAAGTGTTGCTGCTGTAGAAATCATGTGCAAGAGACAATAGATTATGCTTTTGTGTCTGGTGAAATGGCTGCAAGTATTTGAAAGTTTTTTGGTGATCCTTTGTGTGTTCCAGTAGGAGCATAAAATCTGTGGAGCATGATAGAAAGTTGGAAAAGCATTCATTCAAAATATTACATTTTGAGGGTCTTCCAGGCTATGCTTATATTCATAAGGTGGGTGGTGTGGGAAGCAAGATGTGTTCTCAAGTATGGCAGAAGAAAATATCAAGTTCAGGGGGATGTCATGAAGTCCTGTTTCATGTTAAATCATGTATGAAGAAGAAAATATCAAGTTCAGGCATCATTTTTTATTTTTCAAGGGACTATCACAGAATATGCATAGAACTAGAAGCATACAGAGTGATAAAGCACTTCAATTTGCATTAACAACTGTGCGAAGTGGAAGCAGCCTGCTATGCAATTGAATGGTGCTCGGATGGGAAGCTAAATCACGTTATCATTAAGTTTGACTCAATGTTGATGGTCAGCGTGAGAAGTGGAGTTATAGTAGTTCCTTGAAGCCTAATAGACTCAGATGAAGAAGACAGTTGAAAGCAAACGTATAAAAGTTCAACACTACTACTATTATAGGGTGGCAAACCAAGTGACCGGTTATTTAGCCAAACATGATACTAATGCCAACTTTTGGAATATAAGAAAGGGTCAATAATTGTGGGGTCATGAAGTACAACAGAAGATCTAACAATTGGGGAGGTATGTTTTTGGAGCTATATTTTGGAAACATCATGTAATCTTAGTGCTAACACTACAAGTATAGATAGTAGTGGTTGTTATAGCTACTAAAACTTGTGTAACCGTAAATGGTGTAAAGAGTTATATAATTCATACTATAGGTACAATGCGAAGATTCAGATATTATAAATAAAATTATATGTGAAAGCTCAAACAATATCCAATCATCTTGACTTAAGTATTCATGAAAATTTGTTTAATAATATTGATATTATTTAACAACATCATGTATTATAAAACTCGACAAACACATGCATCACACGTGTTGAGAAACTAATTATATTAATACTAAGATAAGTCCGGACATAATAAGGAGATAAAAGTTGTCATACTTGATAGACATATTACTTGCCGGCATAGAAATGGTATTGGATGAAAAATCGCCAAGGTCTCGAGCAAGACCTCGAAGCATAACACGAAGTTTATTCCACGAGACAAGCTCACAAAGAGAGGCTGCATGATTCTTCGCCTTGGAAAATCGCCTCAGGAGACGAGGAGAAGCGAGCTCGAAGTGTTGAGCTCGGGAAAAACTCCGTAGCAACATAGTCCTGAACAGAAGCAACGCCTCGTCAGACGAGGCCTGATCTTTGTAACCATCGACCGTTGCTCCAACATTTAAGGAGAATATCGCGAGTAAACCAAGATCAAACGTGGAGTAATGGCCATAAAGGCACAGTTATGACATTTATAACGTCATTTTTTCCCCTGATTATAAATAAGGCTCATTTGTAAACAAACAAGACACGATCAATACAATATTCAACTCTATTTTTATTCACTGTCTTGTTTGTCATTTAGCTTATTCATTGCCTCGTTTACTTTTTCAAATCTTTCATCTAGTTCAAATTTAACTTCAGCTCGAACAACACTTTGATACAAACAAATTACCAGTTAAACCCAATACAAATTCGATTTGTTGTTCTATCAAGATTTATATCCAGATTTAAGCCAACACAGAAATTGGTCTAGAGTAACTGGAACCCTCTGAGTCTTGCCGAAAACTATCCAAAACATAGGTAGGTGGTCTGACTAACACAGAGTTTTCTTGTACTAACTGTCTTCGGCCTGCCTTACTTTGCCATTAGGTCAGTTACATGATTTTGTTTTCTGAAGCAGTGTTTAAGCTCTGATTGCTCCATTTGCATCTTCAACGCTCTGCAATCATATACAATTGTAGTAACTAGCTATAAGTGTTAAGTCCTAAATTTAATCAATTTTTAATTAATTCATTAGCTTTCTACTTGCTATAGATCTAACTAATAGGGTATTGTCATTTCTTTGAAGAAAGCCTATTGTCATTTCTCTGACAGAAACTACTACTAGTATCTAATGATATTTCTAGTATAATTTTGTATCACAACTTCTACACTTGTAAAAAAATTGTATGATGATTGCGTAATCTTTTTTCTTTCCGTTTTTAAGGAACAATTGACCCGATAAGAGTACCTTTTTTTTTTTTTTTAACAACTGCTTTCCTTTTCTCTTATTACCCCATCTCTTGGCAGTTATTTAACGAAATGATAATAAATTCCCTGCTTTAGTTATTAAAAAATGACTTAGAAATAAAAATTAAAAAATGGCTACGTGCGATAAAGTCCGAGCTCCTAGAACAATGATCACGCCACACATCATGCTAGATGACTATGTCATTCTAACTACTTAGTTTTCTATTCTTTATTATTATGGTAAAAGGGAATGGTATATAAATCTATACTTTACTAATGAAATTGTTTTCAGCCACACAAATATTATAATATATTTAGCATCACAAGTTATACTGTTTTTATAGCCGTACAAATATTATAACATCTTTAACGTCTGAAGTTTCAATTTGTTTTCTTTATTAAACTTTATGCTGAATCAAACTATTATAAACAAGAAAAAATTAATTTAAATTATATATGCGGTCAGTATAAATAAATATTTATTATTAGGTCACCTAAAAAATATTTATAGGTAAACTAGCTCCTTGAAACTGAAAATTGTAGTATTGAAATTTTTTAAGTTAGTACTAGCACTTAAAGGGCAAAGTTTAAGTTAATATTAGCACTTAAATTAAAGGGCGGTTCCATTTGGTTTTGCATTTATCGATTCAGGTAATTGACTTTCGAAACTTCGACTCTCGTAGAATTACAACATACAATATAAAATGGAGAAAGTATATTAAATTAGTTAACTATAATTACCTAATGTAGGTGGAGACGTGGAGTTTGGCGTAAACATCATTCGGGCAAGGTTTTTTTACCTACATTTGTCGTACAGTTAGAGAACCAAAGTCATTATTTATTTATTAATTTTTATTTTAAGTCTTTTTTTTTTTAAATTATAATAAGAAAAAAGACTCCAATTCTGGACAGTATCAATCGGATGTCGCAATTAGGGCGCATTGTTTAACCCAATTCTTGAGATGGCAAAAGGCTCTTAAACCAATCAATCTATATTCTGGATTATTTATCCAAAGATGTGAATACAATATCCTAATTAAAAATATCATTAGAAATAGTAGTATATAGTGTTAGTTGGGGGATTCCAATAAAAAAAGACGGTGACTCGATAAAATTTATTTTCACTCCCCAACTTTACTTAAAATTAAACTCTCCCCATCAACTATGGACAATTATCATTCTCACTCTTTTTTTCAAATAACTTTTCAAAATACCAACTTTACCCTCTAGGTTATCAAACTTTATATTTTTTTTCTTTAATATAATGATATTTTCTTATTTTATATTATGAACTAACCTATAAAATGATTAAATATTATTATTAAATTAAAAAAAAAGAAATAATAATCAGACATATATCTTAATGGCATTAGTAATTAAATAAATGCACAGAAAATAGAAAGTTCAATTAAAAGTAATTCTTTTATATCAATAATTTTATAGAAACCAAAATCGATATTAGTCTATCACATAATTGAAAATAAATTGAAGTAAACTTCAAAATCATACACTTAATGCATGACAGAGGCAGATTCAGAATTTAAACCTTACGGGTTCTAAAAATAAATTAATGATCTCTAGTATTAGACAATTAGTTATTGGGTTCTCGACTTGATTTTTGTATATATTTAGTAATTCTTTTTAATTAACACAAATATATTATCTGCGTAAAATATACTGGATTCTCTCGAACCCACACCATTCTCTTTGCATCTGCCCCTAATGCATACAATACATGAAAAAGATACCGGAGACAGTAGTAGATCTTAAAATAAATTAAAAATATTATATATTTATACTTAAATGAATTTTAACTCATAATTTCATTTATGATCATCACAACTCAAAAATTCATACACAACTCAGAGAGTAAGATAAAAACTAAAGTTCAAATAAATATACATCACACAACGAGAGAGGTACATTATGTACATGTATACATATTTAGTGAACTTAATAATAAAATAAAAATCATAAAAAGATGGTGTATATTTTGTAATAATACCATAAAAAGATTATAGTATTTATTATATTAATGAACTTCAATTACTATAAAAATATATAATACTATTTAAATTATAGGTAAAATATTTTGGTTAAAAAATTATAATAATAATAATAATAATAATATAAAAATGTATCACATATATGGTGAAAGAAAATACTAAGGGCAAAATAGATATTCTATACTATTAAGGGAGGGGGAGGGGGATGACTATTGTTCATAATTGAGGATAGAGTTTGATTTTTAAAGCAAAGTTGGAGGTGTAAATGATTTTCACCCTTTTCTTTTTAAAGAGAATACAACTCGAGATTTCTTTTCTTAATTATTTTTACCACGATTTCTTTTCTTTGTTAAAAGAGCAGAAAATGACCAATTTTTGCTTCTTAGGCCGTAACTATTGAAAAATAATCACTGTAAAAGTCGTTTAATACGGATTATGAAAGAATAAATTACACAGAGTATAACTTTATCTACTTTTGTTACAAAATATATAAATATTTTCAAAACTTACAAAAAATAGCAACATTTTTGTTGTTTGCTACCAAAAATAGCAGAATGTATTTAAAAAAAAAAGAAATATAATTAAAAAAAAAAGATAAATCTAAGCCTATATTTATGCACCCAAATCATGTTTAGATAGGTTTAAATCTTTTTACATTTAAGACCCATTTTCTCTCTCCCCTCAAAACCATCTATTAAAAATTGACAATAGGCATACGTAAAAAACAATAGCCATACAATACACATATAATAGCCATACAATACACATACAATAGTCATACGGTAGACATACAAAAGACTAACAATAGCCATACAATACACATACAATAGCCATACAATAGTCATACTATACACATACACCATACGATAGACATACAATAGAATTAGTAATTGGGTAGTTGTAATCCAAAAAAGTAGGAACAGATGAAAAGACATGCCTATAATTATGGGCGATTTTGGTGCATGGTGTATCTTCAATTTTATTGAATAAATCTTTTTTTAATAACTTATATATATATATATATATATATATATATATATATATATATATATATATATATATATATATAAGAGAGAATTAGAGAAGGCCGAGCCTTTCTAGTCCGAAGCCCGAGGCTTCATGTATCTCGTTAACTTGGAACCTATGGCGATCGACACCTAGTTGAGTCCATTGTAAGGTTCGAGTTTCACTTTCTCCCTTTTGGATTATTAATTCATGTCTTGAATTCATTAATCCGTTCTTTCTTCTCGTTTCTTGACTCCCCAATCCTTGTTTCCCCGATATCATTGATATCACGTATCTAGTTATTTATCGCTTCCGCATTGTTTGTGTCGTTGTTTAGCTTCCGCGTATTTTGCCCCTTATCAGTTGGTGAAAAGTGACATAATGTTGCTATTTTATTGTAAACCTGCTATATATTATGTTTGTATATTTGTATAATTTAGCCATTATGAAATTACTGTTACTGTAATTAGATAGGCTACTTAAACCCCCTAAAAATTAACGGAAATTCAAGTGCCCGATTTGTAATATGTGACAGGTGCATTTTGGACATGGGTGAAACATAGGTTATAATAATGACATAATACATAAACAAACACCTCAAATTGACACCAATTTCAGGTAATCACCTAACTTACTAGATGACTTTCTAGACACCTCTTGTGGGATAAAGCGTGTCTTGTGCACAATGTATCCATACTCGTATCTGCAGGCCTTATGTGTGACTTCCCACTCTCTCTTTCCCCCAACCCATCCCCGTCCCCGTCCCCACCCCCATTTCCTCTTTCTCCATTCGAGATAAGGTGTTAGTTAAAAAATACTTATCGGGCTCCGTGAATTTAAGCAAATGAACAACCATTATACTAGATTTCACTTGTAATTACAACAAATTCCAAAAAAATAAAGAGCAAGAAAACAAGCTGGTGCAATTCTTTAATAAAAAAAAAAAGAAAACTTTCTCCATTAATTTACATATTGTCCTTTTCACTTAGCATGTACCTTAAAAAACTAACCGATTAAATTGACTGAGTTAATTCGATTAGTTGTGGTAAAACTTCCTTGTATTGTTTAGATTAATCTCTTTCAGGATAGTGATGTGATGACAATCAGCTTGGAAGAAGTAGACAACCTCTCTCAGGTCTTATTTGTTTGCACTTAATGGAGGTCTGAATGTGAATGGTTCAGACCTCAGAGCAATATGTGCGTTTGTTTTTATTTAGATTTAATCACTTAATGGCTCTTAATAAATTTGTATAATTCAGATCTTGAGTAAAGTCTTAATACCATTAAGAGGTTCATCACCCTCTCCATATATTACAACAACTAATTACCACAATTGGTAACCACCGCCACCGCCACCACCACTCAGCACCACTAGTCCACCACCACCATTGCCTACTACCACTAGCCACCACCATCCACCACTAGCCATCAACAACAACCATTAATCACCTCCACTATCATAACCTATTATTATAGCCACTGTTACTACCACACCAATCACCTCGACCATCACTACCAGAGGCGGATCCAGGATTTGTACCTTATGGGTTCAAAAATTTTGGAAAACAATATCAAGGACAAGTAAATGGGTTCTCGACTTAATTTTTGTACATATTTAAAGATATTTTTAACATAAATATACTGTCCGCACAAAACTTATTGGGTTCCGCCGAACCCGCGGACTACACTCTACATCCGCCACTGATCACTACTACCACCATTATCTCTATCAACCACCACCACCTTCCACTAACGACAATTGACAACCACCACTACTTCCATAGACCACCTCCACCATCACAATAACCACCACCACTACCTATCACCGCCGTTATCATTGTCCTTAGCACAATGATCACCATCACTACCGCCAACCAATACTAACCACCTCCACAAACACAATTTTCTTCACTACCAAGCACCATCACCACCATGGATGGCATGTTTCGGATTTCGAGAGTCAAACGAGTTTAACTTTGACCGTAATATTTTAATATGTCTTTTAAATATTTTGAATTATTAATTATTGTGACTTATAGTACTTTTTATGTAGTTTTTAAATATATAAATGTCATTCAAAAAAATATAAAGATTATATGTTTTAATTCACGGTCAAAATAAACTCGTTTGACTCTCAAAATCTGAAACATGCCATCCATTTTGAAATAGAGGGAGTAATAGTTAAACTATTTTATAGTATATGTATAAACTTTAAGAAAAATATAAATTATAAATATTCAGATGCTGAAAAATAAACGGTCTTAATCATTCAGTATTAAGAACTTAATACCACATTTTAATATTCAGATGTGTATCCAGATTCAGATCTCTTAATCTTAATATAACCAAATGGCTCCAAAAGGGTTAGGGTTCACTACCCCACGCTTTAGGTGTTACTTGTTTGCTTTACAAGATAGGCCAACACTCACCATATGTGACGTCAGTTACACATATGCAATGGCATTGGTTGTAAATCTTTTCCCCGAATATATATTTTTTCAAATACAAAACTGTTACAGAACTACAACTCTCAGAATCGTCGAATTTGATTTAGAACCATCTATATTCTGTATTAGTTCTTATGTTAGTAGTTATTCCCAAAAGTCTTGCAGCACCAGTATCCTTCGGTAGTACTTGGCTTGATCGGCCTATTTACTTTTATGTGGTAAGTGTGGAGATTGTAGGAGACGAGGCACAAAGCTAGTAGCAAACTATCGTGTAACTAGTTAATTAGTGAATTCCATTGATTCCTTTCAGCTCAAGTTATATTCTTAACATTTGCATTACTTCTGGGGATTGCCCTTAGATTTATGTATTCAGATTTTCAGGAGAGACTCATCACTACTAAAAAAACAGGATTTTTGGGACGTTCGACCGATTTTCGGTCGATGAGCTATTTTTGACCTTATTTCTGTCGACCACCACTATCGGTCGAAATACGGTCGACACATCGACCGTATTTCGACCGATTTGGCGGTCGAAAAAGACAGTTTTTTTAGTAGTGCATGACCTATTTGTGGATATTAATGATAAGTTACGGTAAATACTCAGTTTATTTAACATTACCAAATTTCAAGAATCTCTAGGAAGTTGTTCAAGCATATAATATTAGTGCAATAGTACCAAAATTTATCCGCACCGGATATTTATACATGATCATGAAAATTAATCATGATAAATTATTAGATAACAAAGGTGGCTCCCACTGGTTTATAAGCGTGAAATATAGAATGTTGACTTCAAAACTTTGAACTTTAGCTGTTCTTTTAATCAGAAGAAAAATTAAAATGGTGAGGATGAAGATGAGGAAGAAGTCCAGCGCGTGCAATAATTATATCGTATACGTACTTTTTAAATTTTCAAAAGAATTTTGGAAAATTTTTGCTTAGCAGAATAACTTTATCTTCTTTAATTTTAGCAATACTTTTTCATCATATATGGTTGGTCCCATATTAAAATTCTGAGTCTACTCTAATCACCCCCAAACGCTTTAATAATGCCTCTATCTGAAATTATTACGGATGATGCCCCCTAGGTAACACATGGGTGTACTCCTCAACCTTAGGCTGGAGATTGAAGACTGAAAAATAAAAAATACTGTCTGCACTCCCAAGTACAATAGTATTATTCTATGGAATTTATTAAACATCCCAAAATGATGAAGGAAAGTATTAAGTAGTATTTTATCAACTCAAGATTTACAGCAATCAACACGATGTTTACAATAAAGCTCCAATAATAAGCTTGTAGACATATACCAATATTCAACGGAAGGCATGGTCATAGTCGTGGAAATGGAAACTTTTGTATATATATTGAGATAACCATCTTGAAGCCACGAAGCACAGTAATGCTAAGCAGACCAAAGAATATCTTGCAGCTATTGATATCATACCCTCCTTTGCTGCTGCTGCAATTCCAATTGAAGCAACAGACATAGTCTGTAGGATGATCTCAAGGGCATTTAAACCTTTATATGCGCGGCTACAACTGGTGCATTGCACTGTATGTGTCCAGTACCTGAAAAGGAAAAATATTAAACTCAGCACGTGAAGGCAGTGGCAGAGCTACATTGGTCCAGGAACAAGACTGGTCAATCAAATTTCCTTTATATTATACACTACATAAGTTAAACTAAGTATCTTTTACACTAGGAAAGCTCCTAGTATTGTGGCAAGGTAGTTTAATTCTTAGTTGTAACATTACGATTTTTTGAATCCCCATGCCTGTCTGTAATTGTATCTGTGCCTACTTGAGAAGATATATTTCAGACCTAAAAAAGATATGCTCTCTAACTGACAAATTTAATTTTTTTATATGAGACGATTCACACAATGTAATACCCAATTAAATAAAGGGGCAAATTAGTCATTTTAAAAGACAAAAAAAAAGGGGAAAAACGTGAGTGGGCCTAAGCCCATGTTGGCTTATCTGCCTAAGCTAAAAACGTACAGAAACAGAGGATTGGCAAAACAGAGAAACGCTGGGGTAAAACAAAAAAAATAAAGATACAATCAAAGTAAGATCTTGGATAGGTGCTGCTTTAAAGAAATAACAGAGGAGTTCCTTTTCTTTGTTTGCAACACTATAGAGCCCTAATCGAGGTATGATTACTTTTCTCTTTATATGAATCTTGTAGACAAATTTTTGAGTTATGACCCTGGTGAATATAAGTAGACTCTTAGATAATTTATCTACAGAGAGATGAAGAAGGTACTAGTTTTTGGTGTTTGAATGAAGAAATCCATGGTAAAGAAACTTAGTTCATAGCTACAGAGAACAACTACTACTCAAATAAATACTAGATTTCTCAAAGTAATTCAGAATCCAATATCTTCCAACTAATCGAACTAAGGGGAAAACATGAAACGAAATTGTTGGATACTGTTAATAGAGTAAGAGTTAGCCTAAATAAGGATACAACAATATTTGTTGGAAAATTGATACGAGATCGCTACAATGTGATTATAGATTGACCGGACGAGGTGTTGGATTGCTCGTGGAAGATACGCTTAAGCCACACGCACTTGTACTGTGAGTGATGACCTTACCACAATTTGTATTTCCATAACCTGCATGGTTTCTACTTGATTTTGATGTAAATGTGTTACTGAATGTTTAAACTGCATGTGGGACAAGTCCTTTTACAAGATATGTACTGAAATAATTAATTGAATTATTTTACCGTTACAAGATTTGATTTTTACCGCTACGTGAAATATTGAATTGACACTCGAAATGCCCTGTACTTGGTATAGGAAATATATATATATATATTTTTGGGATGAGCCTTGACAGACCCCGTAGCTAACGATGGGTACATTAGACCTGGTGCACCTTGTATTTTCCGGATTACCGTTACAGTCTTTGCTAGTGGGAAGGTAGAACTAGCTTACCGTTACTGATTTCCTCAGAGAGGAATTTATACTGATTACATGGTTTGTTCTTGGACATCTCCCTAACCTATATACTTGATTTAATATAGTGATTACTGAATTTATTACTGGTTTGATATTGGTTACTGTTTACAAGAAGTACTTGCAAGACTGATTTCTGTTTGTTATTCTGAAAGTGACAACTAAATTATATGTATATTTCTGCATAAGATATACTGGCATGTTTTTGACTTGTCCCCTCTTAATACGGTTGTGGATAAGCGTTGTTACTCACTGAGTTGCGACTCACTCCTCGCTATATTTTTCCTTTCAGAGACAGCAGGTGCCATAGCTGAGGATCTTCAGTCTTAGAGCTGCGAGTTGATAATACCGATGAGCCCCGCATTAGTTCGCGTGGGCAAGATCTTCAGTTATTTATTATTGTCCTTCTTTGAAATTCTTAGAGTCGCTCCATTTAGTCATTTGTTAGTCATTCGTTTAGTCAGTTGGGTAACCAGTTGGATTGTTCATTAATAAGTTACTCTTGCGAGTATTTAGTGTCTATGAACTTACTACAACCCTGTTAGATTGTTCTCGTAGTATTTGAAGATAAACGTGGTATTTTATTATTATTGCGTAAGGATATTGGTTGTTGACTGGTTTTCTGTTTGTTTTAAAGTAGGTAAAATTTTGGATAGGCCTAAAACAGGGGAAACTCTGCCCGATTTTCTGTAGAATTTAGGATAAGGCTTGTTTAGGGACTTAGTTCCTGAGCGCCGGTCATGGCCCCGAAACAGGGTCGTGACAAAGTTGGTATCAGAGCCAGGTTATTCCTGTGACTAATGGAGCACACGTCAGTAATAGAATCTCTATTATGGTTATGTTGCCGGCCATTCCTATAATCGTTATTCTGCGAGGGTGTGATAGGATGTTTCCTGTCTTTCCTTCTTTCTTGTTCCTTCCGTACGTGTGAGATCACTACTGCTAAATAGATGAATCTAACGTTAGTTATTCTATTGCTCAGATGGCTGGTAAGACAAGATCTAAAAAGGCGACCCAAGCTGCTCCGAATTCCTCCACTGCTGGGCCGTCATCTACCTCAGCTAGGAAAGGAGGTAATACTCAGGGACGAGGCCAAGCTTCTACTACGAGGGCTGGTGCTACTACAAGAGCTACAAGAGAGCCTACTCCAGAAATTGAGGATAATCCACCTCCACCGTCATATTAAAATACTACTATTGAGGCACTTAATGCTATGCAAAGGTCCATTGAACTCTTGAATGCCAGAATGGATAGACTGGAAAGGGCAAGCCAACAGAATGTTTCTCCAACGCAACCTCAGGTACCTACACAGGCACAGGCTCAACCTCAGACTCAGACTCAGGCTTAGGCTCAGACTCAGACTCAGGTTCAGACATAGACACAGACTCAGGCTCAGCCACAGACTCAGTCTCAGGCTCAGAGACAAACTCAGATTTTTGGTAACAGAGAAGTGTCCTTACCAGAGTTCTTGAAACTGAAACCACCAAGGTTCAGGGGTTCTGACACTACAGAGGATCCTTAGAGTTTCTTGGATGGTACACTTAAAGCGTTGCGTGCTCTTGGATGTTCTAGTGAGAGATCCGTGGAACTTGCAGCATACAAGTTGGAGGATACAGCTAATACTTGGTATGAAGCTGTACTTTTAGAAAGGCCCGCAAAAGCAGCACGATTGACATGGGACTTGTTTACTAAGTTGTTCATGGATCGCTTTCTTCCTGAAAGTCTGAGGAAGGAATATGCTAGGCAGTTTGAGAGATTAGTTCAGACTCCAGATATGGATGTATCGACATATAACACTAAGTTTACTAAGCTGGCTAGATATGCACCTAACTTAGAGCCTAATGAAACATCTCAGGTTCAGAGGTTTGTTGATGGGTTGGTTGATCGTTTATTCAATGCAGATGCTCCGCAGATGAAGAATCTGAATTACTCTGATGCACTCGGCCTTGCCAGAAAGATTGAAAACAGGGGTCGTGAATCACGAGCAGCTAAAGGTTCATATAAGAAGGCTAAGACTGGGGGATCTTTCACTGAGGGAGTTAGCACAAACCGTAGAGCAGGGAATCAGGTACAGCGACAGGGTTTTCAGACAGGGACAAACTTGGTTTCCCAGCCATCCGTTAGAGCACCTCCTCACAAAAATAATGCTAAGGGGCTACCATTATCATCTGGACATCATAGCTCTGGACAGATATATGCTACTGATTCAGTATGTCAGACTTGTGGTAGATTACATTGGGGTCCGTGTCGTGTTCTGACTGGAGGGTGCTTCCGGTGTGGCAAGTTGGGACATCACATACAGGATTGCCCTCATCCTCGGAGAGAGTTTGGCCAGGCTTCTGTGCAGGCAGCGGCATCTACGCAGACTGCTCGTAATAATACAGGTACTGCTAGTAGAGGTAACAGAGGCAGAGGTGCCGGAGATCGTGCCATGGGTAATCGAGGACAAGGGACTGCTGGTAGAGGCCAGTCGAGAGTGTTTGCACTTACTAGGCAGGATGCTCAGGCCTCAAATGCTGTGGTTACAGGTATTCTTTCTGTTTGCTCACTTGATGCACTCGCATTGTTTGATCCAGGATCTACCCACTCCTATGTGTCCTCATTCTTTGCTTTGAGGTTTGATAGACAACCAGAAATATTAAATGAACATTTTCTAGTTGCTAATCCTGTGGGAGATTCTCTGCTTGTTGAATATGTGTATCGTGCTTGTTAGATTCGAGTTGAGGGTAGAGATACCTTAGCTAATCTAATTGTACTTGATATGATTGATTTTGACGTACTGATGGGTATGGATTGGCTATCTTCTTGCCACGCTACCCTCGATTGTCATGCGAAGGTAGTTAAGTTCGAGATGCCAAATGAACCCAGTTTTATTCTGAAAGGGGATCAAATTCCAGAGATATGTAATATCATATCATTTGTAAAAGCTCAGCAGTTAGTGAAGAACGGTTGTTGGGCATTCTTAGCTATGGTGAGAGACACAAGAGATGTGACTCCTAGCTTGGAAATGGTTCTAGTGGTGCAAGAGTTCACTGATGTATTTCATGAGGATTTACCGGGACTACCTCCAGTGTGGGATACAAATTTCAGCATTGATGTAGCACCTGACACGCAAGCCATATTGATTCCTCCATATCGTATGGCACCAGCGGAGTTGAGGGAGCTAAAGGAACAATTGCAGGAGTTATTGAATAAGGGATTTATCAGACCAAGTGTATCCCCCTGGGGTGCACCTCTGCTATTTGTGAAGAAGAAAGATGGGTCCCTAAGAATGTGCATTGACTACAGACAACTGAACAAGGTAACAGTACGTAATAAATACCCTTTACCTCGTATTGATGATCTGTTTGATCAGTTGCAGGGAGCTGCCCATTTCTCAAAGATTGATCTTCGATCTTGTTATCATCAGCTCAGAGTTAGTGACAAAGATATTCCTAAGACAGCTTTCAGAACTCGATACAGGCATTATGAATTCCTTGTGATGCCCTTCGGGTTGACTAATACTCCAGCTGCATTCATGGATTTAATGAATAGGGTGTTCAAGCTGTTTCTAGACAGATTTGTCATTGTATTTATTGACGATATCTTGGTGTATTCTCGCAGTCAAGAAGAACACGAGGCTCATCTGAGAGTTGTAGTGCAAACATTGCGGGAACATAAGCTTTATGCGAAGTTCTCTAAGTGTGAATTTTGGCTAGATTCCGTAGCATTCCTTGGGCATGTGGTATCCAAGGATGGAATACTGGTAGATTCTAGAAAGACAGAAGCAGTGCAGAAATGGCCCAGACCCACCATTCCTACAGAGATTCGCAGCTAGCTGGGGTTAGCAGGTTACTATAGGCGTTTTGTGCAGGATTTTTCCAGAATAGCAGCACCATTGACCAAGCTAACACAGAAAATGCAAAGTTTCAGTGGACAGATGAATGTGAGCGGAGTTTCCAGAAGCTCAAGACATGTTTGACCACCGCACCAGTTCTAGCTTTACCATCCGGTTCGGGAGGATTTACGGTATTTTGTGATGCTTCGAGAGTGGGATTAGGGTGTGTTCTCATGCAAAATGGTCGTGTGATAGCTTATGCTTCGCGACAGTTAAAGAAGAATGAACATAATTATCCCACTCATGATCTGGAGATGGCTGCAGTGGTATTTGCTCTAAAAATTTGGAGGCACTACTTATATGGAGAAACATGTGAAATTTATACAGATCACAAAAGCCTGAAATATATCTTTCAGCAGAGAGATCTGAACATTCGACAGCGTCGTTGGATGGAACTTCTCAAGGACTATGATTGCACTATTCTATATCACCCGGGAAAGGCCAATGTTGTGGCTGATGCATTGAGCAGAAAGTCCATGGGTAGTTTGGCACATATAGCTCCTTTAAAGAGACAGTTGGCCAAGGATATTCACAAGCTTGAAGGTACAGGTATCAGGTTCAGCGTGACTAATTCTAGGGTGTTATTGGCTTATGTTCCAGCCAAGTCTTCATTGGTAGAACGTGTTAAAGTCGCTCAGCACGAGGATGAACGATTGTGCAAATATCGAGATGAAGTCCTAGCTGGTAAAAGCAAGAATATGATTGTTGATGATAATGGGGTTCTCCGACTAGGTAACCGATTATGTGTACCAAATATTGATGGGCTAAGACGAGTTATTCTCGAGGAAGCTCACCATTCTAGATACACTATACATCCTGGATCCACTAAAATGTACCGTGACCTGAAGCAATTGTATTGGTGGGAAGGTATGAAGAAAGATATTGCTAACTTTGTTGCTAGTTGTTTGACTTGTCAACAGGTTAAAGCTGAGCACCAGCGACCCGCAGGACTACCATATCGGCTTGAGATTCCAGAGTGAAAGTGGGAAAGAGTTACCATGGATTTTGTGACTGGGCTACCACGTACACTTAAAGGTTATGATTCAGTATGGGTGATTGTTGATCGGCTTACAAAGTCAGCACACTTTTTGCCGGTTAAAATTACTTACAGTGGTGCGAGATATGCACAGTTATACATGAATGAGATTGTCCGACTCCATGGAGTTCCACAGTCTATTATCTCTGATAGAGGATCACAATTCACTTCTCACTTGTGGAGGTCCTTTCAAAGAGAATTGGGTACTATAGTAGACCTTAGCACCGCATTCCATCCTCAGACTGACGGTCAGTCTGAACGTACTATACAGATATTGGAGGACATGTTGAGAGCTTGTATTATTGATTTTGGTGGTAGTTGGGATAGCCTTTAGCTGAGTTTGCTTATAATAACAGCTAGCAGGCAAGCATTCAGATGGCTCCTTACGAGGCTTTATATGGCAGGCGTTGTCGTTCTCCAATTGGATGGTTTGAAGCCGGTGAAGTTAAGGTATTAGGACCAGACCTGATACAAGAAGCTATTGATACGGTCCAGTTGATCAGGCAGAGATTGCTCACAGCTCAAAGCAGGCAAAAGTCTTATGCAGATAAAAGAAAAAGGGACTTGGAGTTTGCAGTTGATGATCGTGTGTTCTTACGAGTTTCCCCGATGAAAGGCGTGACACAATTTGGGAAAAGAGGAAAGTTGAGCCCGTGATTCATAGGACCCTATGAGATACTTGAACGAGTTGGAGCTGTTGCTTACAGTTTGGCTCTTCCTCCCGAGTTATCTTTTATTCATCCTGTGTTTCACGTATCTATGTTACGGAAATATGTACCAGACGTTTCTCATGTGCTTGAGGCACCGACTATACAGCTTAATGAGAAATTATCTTATGAGAAGGAACCTATAGCCATACTCGAGAGCCAAATAAGGAAGCTACGGAGAAAAGAAATTGTGTTCGTGAAAGTTTTGTGGAAAAACCACACTACTAGGGAAGCCACTTGGGAAATGGAAGATGATATGCGAGCCAAGTATCCTCACTTAATTCACCCTACAGGTATGCTCTTAGTTTAAATTCGGAGACCGAATTTCTTAAGGGGGAGAGAATGTAATACCCAATTAAATAAAGGGGCAAATTAGTCATTTTAAAAGACAAAAAAAAAAGGGAAAAACGTGAGTGGGCCTAAGCCCATGTTGGCTTATCTGCCTAAGCTAAAAACGTACAGAAACAGAGCATTGGCAAAACAGAGAAACGCTGGGGTAAAACAAAAAAAATAAAGATACAATCAAAGTAAGATCTTGGATAGGTGCTGCTTTAAAGAAATAACAGAGGAGTTCCTTTTCTTTGTTTGCAACACTATAGAGCCCTTACCGAGGTATGATTACTTTTCTCTTTATATGAATCTTGTAGACAAATTTTTGAGTTATGACCCTGGTGAATATGAGTAGACTTTTAGATAATTTTTCTACTGAGAGATGAAGAAAGTACTAGTTTTTGGTGTTTGAATGAAGAAATCCATGGTAAAGAAACTTAGTTCATAGCTACAGAGAATAACTACTACTCAAATAAATACTAGATTTCTCAAAGTAATTCAGAATCCAATATCTTCCAACTAATCGAACTAAGGGAACAACATGAAACGAAATTGTTGGGTACTGTTAATAGAGTAAGAGTTAGCCTAAATAAGGATACACCAATATTTGTTGGAAAATTGATACGAGATCGCTACAATGTGATTATATATATTGACCGGACGAGGTGTTGGATTGCTCGTGGAAGATACGCTTAAGCCACACGCGCTTGTACTGTGAGTGATGACCTTACCACAATTTGTATTTCCATAACCTGCATGGTTTCTACTTGATTTTGATGTAAATGTGTTACTGAATGTTTAAACTGCATGTGGGACAAGTCCTTTTACAAGATATGTACTGAAATAATTAATTGAATTATTTTACCGTTACAAGATTTGATTTTTACCGCTACGTGAAATATTGAATTGACACTCGAAATGCCCTGTACTTGATATAGGAAATATATATATATATATATATATATATATATATATATATATATATATATATATATATATATTTGGGATGAGCCTTGACAGACCCCGTAGCTAACGATGGGTACGTTAAACCTGGTGCACCTTGTATTTTTCGGATTACCGTTACAGTCCTTGCAAGTGGGAAGGTAGAACTAGCTTACCGTTACTGATTTCCTCAGAGAGGAATTTATACTGATTACATGGTTTGTTCTTGGACATCTCCCTAACCTATATACTTGATTTAATATAGTGATTACTTAATTTATTACTGGTTTGATATTGGTTACTGTTTACAAGAAGTACTTGAAAAGACTGATTTCTGTTTGTTATTCTTAAAGTGACAACTAAATTATATGTATATTTTTACATAAGATATACTGGCATGTTTTTGACTTGTCCCCACTTAATACGGTTGTGGATAAGCGTTGTTACTCACTAAGTTGCGACTCACTCCTCGCTATATTTTTCCTTTCAGAGACAGCAGGTGCCGTAGCTGAGGATCTTCAGTCTTAGAGCTGCGAGTTGATAATACCGGTGAGCCCCGCATTAGTTCGCGTAGGCAAGATCTTCAGTTATTTATTATTGTCCTTCTTTGAAACTCTTAGAGTCGCTTCATTTAGTCATTTGTTAGTCATTCGTTTAGTCAGTTGGGTAACCAGTTGGATTGTTCATTAATAAGTTACTCTTGCAAGTATTTAGTGTCTATGAACTTACTACAACCCTGTTAGATTGTTCTCGTAGTATTTGGAGATAAACATGGTATTTTATTATTATTGCGTAAGGATATTGGTTGTTGGCTGGTTTTATGTTTGTTTTAAAGCAGGTAAAATTTTTGATAGGCCTAAAAACATGGGAAACTCTGCCCAATTTTCTGTAGAATTTAGGATAAGACTTGTTTAGGGACTTAGTTCCTGAGCGCCAGTCATGACCCCGAAACAGGGTCGTGACACACAATTCAACATTAATAACTCATTGGGGACAGAGGAGTATGAGAAACTCACCTGTCCAATAGCTGTTCCCTTGCAGGAGTGGGTGGGAGGTTATCTCTGAACTTTGTGCCCCAATCAACTTGGCCACCTCCATATTTGTTCAACCACCTTCTAAAACTAACCACAAGTGCATCTGCCTTTGTTGGGACATAACAACCTTTATGCCAACCGTAAGGACCGATTTCCTTTAGCTTGCGCTCCTTCAGCGGGGAAACAAAAAATGAAAGATCAGCAAGGAAGTCTCAGCAAGCAGATATAGACACAATGCAAAGAACAAATCTATCGGCACTCGATATTTACATCAAATTAATGACACCGGGTACAGATAAATTTTCTCCAAATGCATTGTCTTATCTACAAGACCAAGTTGCATTGCCAAATCATTATTTGCAAAATGATGGTAAATTTAAGTTGCAGCAGAAGTTGTTTTTGTTCCATGACAAAATATTTCCTCCAAAATCGTGTTAAAAACGCTTATCAAGTAGATTATGAAAGTTTGACCAAACGGTCCCTAACTTCTATATGGTGTTAGTTTTCACTAATCAATTTTCGAAAGAAAAACCGACAGTAAATGTTAACATAGTAGCAAGAGGATTTACCTGAAGATGAAGTAAATATAAATCTGAATCTATGATTAAGTTTACTTGCAGGTGAAATATCCATGGTGGAAATACTTTATACTCCCAAACAGCAAAGTTTCTGAAGTATTTCATTATCAATCTGCTATTACCAGGACTAACTGGAACGCATATAAATACTAGAAAGGATCTTTGTAATTCAGCTGCTGATGATTGTTCCTGCATTACATATTTGCATTTTAAATGCCGGAAGAGAGATAAATAAGAGTCTTTAAGATTTTAGAGAGAGCATACTTCTATCTATTTATTTATGTCTCAACATGCCGCTCACATGCAGACTTGATTGGTGCAATGAAATTAGAACACAAGACCTCTGATTGCTCTAAACTCATAATGAGAAAATTGACCTTAGGCCTAACATTGGGTAATGATGAATAATGATGGGACCGACTCTAATACCTCGATAAATTGTGTGATCATCTCATTTAAAAACTTAAATTATTATAGAGAGCATGCTATTATATCTAATTATGCCCGAGTACAATTAAATGACTGCATTTTATAAAATAATTCATCAAGTGTGCTAAACTTAAGTAAACCCGAAGAAGGATAATTACCTCTGCAGCTTCAGATTCATAATCCAAATTTCCTCCAAGACCAAATGGACCATAGTAGAGACAAGGTGCAATAAATTTGTGTTCACCATCAGGCCCCTGCTTTGCTGTATAACCATTTAAATCTAATTTTGCGAGGCTTATATCGAGTGGTATTCCTCCTTCTCTATCAGCCTTCACAGTGCACACATCATATATGTTGTTATTAGGGTGAAGATATATAATTAAATAAGTATTAAAATACCAACTAATTTATGTAAAGGGGTTTTTGTATTAGTTTCTTATCTGTTTGGAAATTCTGGTAGTTTCATTATGCCATAATGTGCATAGTTGATGTGAGAAGGGTCCATAAGGTTTTCGATCAGAATCTCGTACCTGAAAAAACTAACTTTAGAACCAACCATAACTAGGAAATTACTTGAGGTTTCATACATTATTGACGCAAATGTCAATGATTCAATTTACACGTACGGAATATTTGCAAATTTTTTTGAGTATTAACGTTTATAATATTGTCAAAGTATTGGTTAAAATAATGCTATGAAATGTTAAAAATTGAGGGGTCTTTTAGTAGGAGGGATAAGGGATTATAATCTCGGAATTAAATTCGGGATTATAGTCAGTACTAATACAATTTTTATACTAAAAATAGGGGATTAACTATCCCATAGAGGTGGTACTAACAATCCCGGATGGATAAACCCTTTTGCTACCAACCGACCCATGAGTGTAAAGCAAAATGAGACACACACACAAAATGCTCACAGCGATATTTACGTTGTTGATACATGTGTTGCTTACCCATATGGCACATCTCTAACTATTGTTGATTTTGCATATGAACTGTTATCAATAAATGGGATATAAGGTGGTCTTTTCCGCAAGTGTATGTCCTTGTATAAAGGATCAGTGTTAGGCCAAAACCAAAGGATGTCATTTTGCACCAAACTTGGATAAACAGATACACATGCTTTTTGAGATGTGTGAACCTGCATAAATACAACAGAAGAAGTTGTATATGAAATATGCATAGCAATAAAAAGAGCAATCTTCACAGTTTAACGAAAAACTACAGTTTACTTTTGAAGATCAGAGAAATCTTTTTCATTTTGATCCACTGGCAGTTCTTTATATAAAGTATTTCACTTTAAAAATCAAGAAGACACTAGTAGTTTAAATTTGTTTCCGGTTCTGCCCTTCTTACTCCAAGAAAGAGGCCAGAGGGTGCTTGCTTTAGTTTAAAAGCTGGCTAAACTAACTTTTAAATACTTTTTAACTCGTAGTCATTGATTTTACTTATTTAAGGGCGAGATAAGAGTAATTTAACAAAATACCATTTATTTTTATCTATTACTCCTTCCGTTCGAATAAGCTGTCATTTAAGGTAGTAGCTTTTAAGTACAAAGTTACTACTCCCTCCGTCCCTATTTATTTTTCATAGTTTGACTTGGCACAAAGTTTAATAAAGTAAGGAAGACTTTTGAAACTTGTGGTTTAAAATAAACCATGAATATTTGTGTGGCTATAAATGAGTCAAAAAAGTAACTTTAGAGTTGAATTATTACCAAATTTAGAAGTATGACAATCTTTTTGGGACAGACTAATAAGGAAAGTATAACAAACAAAGTGGGACGTATAAGACAAATTCACCATATCTCTCTTCAAATTACCACTCATCTCATCAGACAGGGTAGATCTTGAAGAAAATAAGTAATCAATTCCTAAACGTTACTTTATTTAGAGCAAACCGACACTTATTTTGGACAAAAAGGAGTACACGATAGATAAAACGGACAGGAAGGAGCATTAATTACCGGAGACCTATCACGAGGAGCAGAGGCGAAGTCAGGTTTTAAAGTTTTGGGGTTCATAATTCTAGACCTTCTAAGTTAGAGGGTTCTAAATTAATAATTAATACATATAAAATATTTTTTTCAAGACAAATATACATAATTTGGTCAAAATTACGGGGTTCGGCCGAACCCCGTACTACAATGCTAGCTCCGCCACTGACGAGGAGCTTGAGGAATGAACTTGCAATCACCATTACCACCAAAACACCAGCCATGATACACACACTGCAATCTTCCCCACTGATCAATCCTTCCTTCAGAGAGTGGTGCCAATCTATGAGAACAAGCATCATCCATCACTTTCCATTCCTTCACATTCCTATCCCACCATACAACCACATCAATTCCCATCACTTTCTTCCCATGTGGCCTCCTCTTATCAAGTTCACTTATTGGCATCACTGGATACCACTGTGCATACCATTCAAATGTTTTCTCTTCTTCTTTCTTTTCAATAATTTCTTCATCATTTGGAAGTTGTGGTTCACTAGTTGAGACAAAAGAATTCGAAATGGCATGAGTGGAAAGATTATTGAATCTTGCATTAGTTTGGCGCTTGGGTTTTTGATATAGTCGTGGAAAAGAAATGTTGGGTTTCTCACATTTGATTCTCCCAAATCTTGCTATGCTCAAGTTGAAGTTATGAAATGTTGCAAAAGATGATGAAATTTTCAGAGCTTGATCCATAGCAAATCTTGATCATGTATTATTGTTATTCTTTCCCTTTAATCAACGACAATAAGAAAAGCAAGCAATAATTTAAGCTTCTTGATTTCGTATGACTTATAAGTGGGGTAAGTGACGGACCCATGTTTGTTCTATAATGGAAACAAATGTTGATGTTTCGTGTGATTCCATGCATATCTTAATATAAAATGAAGATAATAATATCTTTGACTGTTTGGCAGCCAAAAATAGTGAAGGAGATTTGTTATGAAAATGCTAGAACAACAAAAGTTTATTCCCAAAATAAAAGATGGGATTAAATAAGTCACGGTAAAGTGAGGTATGTACATCTATCTAATGAATGAATATATTCTCAATCCACCCACTCAACCTATTCCACGAAACCGCAACCAGGCAACCACCAAAAATTTACTACTCTTTTATACTAAAGCATGTCTTTACGGAAACATATCCTATTCATGTTAATAAATGTATAATCGTATCTGTATTAGTCATGTAAATATATGCTAGATTTGTTACACTTGCACGAGGTCTCTTATTTGTCAAAACTTCGCAGTTTTGTTCATAAACTTGTATAATGTAGAAAGGTAAGTGTAAATTTAGAGAACATATTAAAAAAGAAACAAATGTCATGGAATGATAGCTCCGAACAGAGCGGAACATACTTTAGATGATTCATTTAGTACAAGAGAAAGGGGAAGGGAAGGAAGAAAGGGACCTGTTTTCCTTTTCATTTTGTTATTTTGTTTTCCATTATTCATTAATATGTTTTTTTTCTGATTTTAATATTTTTTTTAGAGTAATCAAAACAACCACGGGTGTGCACTATTCGAATTAAATCGAAAAACCAAACCGAATCGAATTATTTTTTTGGTTTGCTTTGGTTTTTTTATTAATTGATGTGGTTTAGATTGAAGATTTTAAAATTTTGATTTTTTAGTTTGGTTTCGGATTTCAATAAATAGAAATCGAAAAGCCGAAAAATCGAATTATATTTTTTTTCTTTATATTTTTTTCCCATGATTTCTTATCTTTGTTAAAAGAGCGGAAAATGACCAATTTTGCTTCTTAGGCCCGTAACTATTGAAAAAATAATTACTATAAACTTCGTTTAATTCTGATTACGAAATTACTCTTACTGTAATCAGATAGGCTACTTAAGCCCCCCAAAATAAACGGAAATACAGATGTCCAATTTGTAATCCGTGACATGTGTATTTTTGGATATGAGTCAAACATAAAATTAATAATAAGGACAGAATACAGTAACAGACACTTCAAATTAACACCAATTTTAGTTAACAATCCCAACTTATCAAATAACTTTCTAGACACCTATTGCGGAATAAAGTGTGTCTCATATATCCACCACACTGTATCCATACTCGTATATGCAGGCTTTATGCGTGACTCCCAACTCTCTCTTTTCCCTAGCCCGTCCCCACCCAACTTCCTCTTTCTCCATTGGAGATGAAGTGTTAGTTGAAAAAAACTTCTCTGGGCTCCGTGAATCTAAGCAAATGAACAACCATTATACTAGATTTCACTAATAATTACAACAAATTCAAAAAAGAGCAAGAAAACAAGCTAGTGCAATTTTACAAAATAAAATAAAAAGCATCTTCCTCCATTAGTTTACATATATATTGTCTTTTTCAATTAATTAGCATGTACCTTAAAAAACAAACCGATTAAAGTGGTTGAGTTAATTTGATTAGTTGTGATAAAACTTTCTTGTATTGTTTATATTTATCTCTTTCAGAATTGTAGTGAGTAGAAATAACTTCGGAAGAAAGCTTCCTTTCTATAAATAAGAAAAAGAACGCTTTTTTTCTTGGTTTTTACTTTTCAACAGAAAATACTATCCAAAACTTCTTCCAAAAGAAATGCACACAAATAAAGACATCTAGTTCATGAAAACCTAACTTCATTTCCTAGTGATTCGAAGTTCGATTTGGGGCGAATATTTTGGTTGCAAGATCAATATATTCCGCTGCGTTGATTTGTTAACAAGTACGTGAATTCGTTCTTATTATGGCTTTAATTTCCAACATTGGTATCAAAGCTTGTGCTAATTTTGCCCTAGTCTTAATACTTCTATTAGTAAAATATTTTAAAAATTAAATTCTATTATCACACATTTAAAATTTCGGTGTGAAACTTATATTATTAGAATCTACTCGTTTAGGGCTTTCCATTGATATATTATACATTGAAAACGGATTTAAAACGAGCAAGATATGATATTTTGAAGTTAGGCTGAAAATTGAGACAATTTTTGTTTTTTAATTTGATTTATGTAAATTATTAGTTAAGAATTATAATGTGTAGTATATATTTTCAGAATCTACTCGTTTAGGGCTTTACGTTAATATATTATACATTGAAAAAAAATTAAAATGAGTAAGATATGATATTTTGAAGTTATGCTTAAAATTGAGACAACTTTTGTGAAATACTGCATTCTGTAATTTAATTTCTGCAAATTACCGGTTTTGAGTTAAAATATGTGTTATATATTTTCAGTATCTAGTCGTTACAGTCTTTTCGTTGATATATTATTGTGTGGGCCTAAAACTGGTTTAGGATCACAAATCGAATTTGAGTAGCGAATACAAGCAATTCTCAGTATCAAAGGCGAAACAGTGTAAATAACAAGCGTAAATGCAAGAAGTAATAGTGATTTCAATATATGGATGCGAGTACAAATTTTGCCAGAGTTTCTGTGTGTCTTTTTGAATGCGTACAATATAAAATGAGGAGCTATTTATAGATACAACGGGCCTTGCCCACATTTCCCACGACTGACCATGCCTACACCCACGATCACCATATTAGTAGTTGGGTTAGTGGGTCGAAATTGGAGGCGACCCGTTGACTGCACACGATCTCATTCACCGGGGTATAGACTATTGACTTCGGGTGCATGACCGAACAATCCACCGAGGTGACTTTTCACCGAGGTGAATACCTTACTTTCTATCCTCGGTCATGTGCTTCGGTCCCTGACTCCGGGCCGTTTGCGCCTCTCCTCGGCTTGCAGCTTGCTAACACTTGCCTCGGTCATCATTTTGTCACGTCACCGAGGTGCCAGTAGGCAAGCTGATTTTCACTTAATACAATTATTTTATGTTAAATGAATTTAAAACGAGTGAGTAATGAAGTATTGAAGTTCAACCTGTAAAAGTTTTTTTCGGAAGACTTCCTAATAGCCACACCATTTTAATGGTAAGTGATCCTTAAATGTAATCTTCTACAAGTAACAGTGACATATATTGTCGCATTGAATGGTATGCACATTCTATGAGTAACAGTGACATATAATACTACTGCAATAGAATATAGTAGTAAAATCTACAGTACCTATCAGACATATAAAACAGGGTTTATTCCGTGAGTAGTACAGGTTACGTGTTAATCACACTGCAGTTAGAGCCCGTTTGTACTAGCTGATTTAAAGTAGCTAATAAGCATCAAGTGCTGAAAAGTACTTTTAGCTGTTGAAGCTGATTTTATAAATAAGCAGTTACGTGTTTGGGTAGAAGTGCTGAAACTAGTAATAAGCTAGGGGTTTTATCGGTCGGTTCGGTTCGGTTTTGCACCTTATCGGTTTGGACTATCGGTTTTCGGCTTTTAAAAGTGCTAAACCAATAACCGAACCAATAAACTATTGGTTATCAGTTTTTGGGTTATCGGTTTTAGGTTCTTATCGGTTCGGTTTTCGGTTTAACCATTAAGAAACTTAGGCCTAACAAGTGTAAAAAAAAACCTCTTAAATGATTGCATCCAATACAAAATTAGCTTTATTTTCATAGCGAATTCAAATGCCTCTTATAGCATTCGCCATATTCAAAAAAGCAACCAACAGCAGATTCAAATATATTTCATTATTCTATAAACTAATAGAGGAGGCAAGGAATGAAATAGTAAATCGATGGTTGAAATGGATGTGGCAACTTGAAAGCTATACAAGTAAAAGAAGACTAGGGTTTGAAGTTTCCAAGTTCCAACTAATAATAATTAATTATACTACTTTTATGCACATAAGCGTAGCATAGTAAATTTGAAAACCTTATTGGGTTATCGGTTTAACCAATAAGAAAATGTACAAAACCGACAACCGAACCGATAACCCAATAAAATCTTTTTGCAAACCGTTAAATAACCGATAACCCGATAACTCAATATTTATAAACCATTAACTTTTTATCGGTTCGGTTTATCGGTTTAAACCGAAAAATGAACAGCCCTATAATAAGCAGTTGAGTGTTTGGTTAAAAAGTGATGATAAGTACATTTTTTATTAAAATAACATTTAAGTTATTTATGAAAAAAATAAATTTAAAAATATTTTTACATTAAAAATGACAAATGACGAATATATAATGAAGAGGAGGTTGAAAATTTTTATTTTAGAAATGATATTTCATGGATTACAAAATATTTTAGGGATAAAATAGTAAAAAAAACTTGTTGAAACTAAAAGTGCTTATAAGGTGTCACGCCCTAAAAAAAATTAATTAACTGCGCGGTGTTGCGAGGTTATTATTCAAAGGCTCGTGACTGGTGTTCAAAAAGGTACAAAATTATTTAGAGAACTCGGAGTCGCCACTTGACATAGTTTAAGGTGTGCCAGGTCACCAAAAGGTACCTTGGAACACCGTTGACTCATCTAATGGTCTGCGTTAGAGATTCGGGTAAGGTTCTCAGTTGACTCTCAGGAAGGTATTAGGCACCCTCGAGCCCTGTGCCAAGCACAGTTGCTTTATTGTCGCAATTTTAATTTATTAAATATGGTTGTTATATCTTTGCCGTTCATTTAAAGTTATGCTTTTATTTGTTGAACCAAAATTGTATTAGGTAACCCGCTGGGTATACCTTAGCGCAAACTTGTGACTATCATGTGATTTCGTTTCATCTAGTAAGTAGATCGCAGATCATACTTATTGTTTTGCCTAATTGCATGGGTCTTTTCGCTCTTATCAATTTGCCTACTCGATTCAACTAAGTATAACTGCTAACTATTATTAAAATGACAAATTGGGACTCCCAAATTTGCCTTAACAAAAAAAATATGGATTATGAAAAGTATATATATACAATAGGCCGTTTATTAAATTGAAACAGTTTTTGTGGCCTATCTTTGAAAGAGAATAATTTTACCGCCTACGTGCTCTTATTTCAACAATTGGGCTCATCAATTTGCATCAACAGGCTGCATTTAAACTTATTTGCGAAAATAGCCACATTCTGATTTTTGTCCAAATAATGATCATTTCTTGCAAATGTTATGTATGGCCAGATTTTTTATACATAGCTAAAATGATAGATGAATTAAATTGCACAAATAACACTAAATATTTCCTGGTTTTCACAAATAGCCAGTTTTAACTAGAATAAAACTCATAACAAGATGTATACAATAAAGGGCTTTAGATATGCTGATTTTTATTTCATTTCATAGCCAAAATGATAAAACATATAAGGTAAATTGTGTTTACCTTGTGTAGAAATTTCCAAGCTAGTGAAGCAAATGAAATAGCAAGACCAAACCAAAGCAAGCAACTTAGTACCCAAATCAGCCGCTACAACAGCCCCTTTTATACCCCTATTCAACCTTTAAACCTTAAGATTTATGCCCCAAAAGACCTTAGATGTAAAGGCTTTTGGTTCTAAATCTAACTCTCAAACTTACTATTCTTTTTAAGTGTTTTTGCTCTCAATTTTTCTTGTAAATTTCAGCTTGTTGTCCCCTTTTTTTTAGTAGGTAGTTGTTGTTAAATGAGGGGTAAAGACACTCTTATATAGCTGAAAAATTGAGGGCCAAAAAGGTGGAGTGTAGACTTATACAAAAGTACAAGCCCACACCCCTATACTTGAGTATTTTTCAGAAAAAGTACAGCAACCCTATGACATCTTTTCAGCCACCCTATGCTGTCCCAAAAGCTGAACAAAGCTGTCCTATTGAAAAGACAGCCTCATGGGCTTGGACTATTGACTTTTGGGCCTATTGGGCCGACAACAAAACATGAGACTAACTTTAAACACAAAAATACAGATCTGAAATTTACTAAAATCAGCCCCCAAACACTAAATTAAAACAACTTAAATGAGCCAAATCAAATCCCAGTGACTTAGGCTCCAAAACATGCTTGAAAATATTTGAAGTAAGGCAATTAAAATACTTCACATTAAACTAGAAATGAGCCAAATATATGAACATAAAAATCTTAATCCTATCCCTAGGCTAAACATACGGATTGAACAAATAGGACTACGGAAAGGAGGTGAAAATTTACATGTTGGTCAAACGAACGTCGCCACCAAGGCATAGCTTGTTGCCATCATGAAACAATTAGAGACAAATCACCCCCAAAACATGCTTTATCATTAAATCACCAACGTATGAAAGCCAAACAGCCATATCCCCATCATCTTCATCACAAAAATTCATTAGCATAGCAGCCCCAAAGACCACAACAACGGAGGAGCCAAAAATCACCAGAGTTGAGTATTACCCGAAATTAAAAATGCAGATCTGCGCCAAACGGTAAGGATTTCGGGAAAAATAACACCAGAAATGGATAGAGGAGCTCGAAAGCTTTCCGGAATGGTATGGTTTGTATTTTTCTGACCACCGGAAGGCGGTGGTCCGGTGGCGGAAAGGTGGTGCAGAGAGGGGTGGCGGGATTTTCTGATGGTGAGGAGAAAATTGGCTAGGGTTTCCCCAAGCCTTGAGCTTTAGAAGGTGTCAGGGAGATAATGAGATAGATTTAAGCTTATATATGTAGGGAATGGGCCGGGTTTGAGTGTGGGCTGGTGGGCCAAATCATTGGGCTGCAATTTTTCTACAAAATGGCTACTAAAAGTCTACATTACCTAAAACATACACAACTAATTATAATTAAAATCACATAATTTACAATAACATCACAATTAAACACATAACAAATAACTTTTTTTTTTTTTTTAATTTTTACATTTTTCTTTCTGATTAAATGACAATTTTAGTAGAATAAAAACTAAACTTTAAGAAAATTCAGCCAAAATCCTAAGAATCTAACATGGCTGTTTTGAGGAATTTTAAGAATTTGGTGCCAAAATTAGGTGATTACAGCTGCCCCTCTTTGTTCGGGAACACGAAGAGTTTTCGGACAAAGAAGTAATCGACAACTAATTTTGGCCTTTCGGTTCTAGCCGAGAGCATGCTTTTCAAAATGGTGACCGTACCTTGGATTTCGGTTCTAACCGTGAACAAGGTTACCTACATATCCCTGGACTAAGGAATCAGGTCAGTGTAGTTCCTTACGTGCGGCAGCTGGGACTACCGCATTCAAACAGACATCAGACTCTTCTAGACTCGCTAAGGCAAACTAGACACTCTAGACTACTAAGACAAACTAGAGACTCTTGTAGACACACTTGAGGTTGATACTAGACACTCTTAGGCACACAAGGGCTGTCGTTGCTGAGTACTGGTCACTTGCTGGTGGTTATGGCTTTTACAAAGAAAAATGGAATTACAACATTCAAAAATGTAAAAGTTACAATTCCTAGACTACTCTTCATGCTTCCCAAGCTGATGAGCTGGTCTGAAGCTCCCACTAATCAAGTGGGTTTTTGAAAACTTGAAATTGCCGCTCGGGCGGGCTTTAACTTGAATGTTGAAGTTGCCGCTTCGACGGTCTTGACTTGAATGTTGAAATGCCGCTTTGACGGGCTTTGCCTTGAATGTTAAAATTGCTGATGAAATTGCCGCTCGGGCGGGCTTTAGCTTGAAAGTTGAAATTGCCGCTTTGACGGACTTCGACTGAAATGCTGAAATTGTCGCTTTGATGGGTTTTGACTTGAAGCTAGGGATGGTTGCTATCTTTGAGCGGGAATAACTCAAAAGGAAGTGGTTGCTATCTTCTAGCAGAACCGACTCGAAAAGGAAATGGGCGCTATCTTTAGCGAGACTGACTCGAAAAGGAAATGGGCGCTATCTTTTAGCGAAACTGACTTGAAAAGGAAACGGGTGCTATCTTTTAACGGGACTGACACGAAAAGGAAATGGGTGCTATCTTTTAGCGGGACTGACACGAAAAGGAAATGGGTGCTATCTTTTAGCGAAACTGACTCGAAAAGGAAGTGGGCGCTATCTTTTAGCGAAACTGACTTGAAAAGGAAATGGGTGCTATCTTTTAGCGGGACTGACACGAAAAGGAAATGGGTGCTATCTTTTAGCGAAACTGACTCAAAAAGGAAATGATTGCTATCTTTTAGCAGAAATTGACTCGGAAAGGAAATGGGTGCTATCTTTTAGCGAAACTGACATGGAAAGGAAATGACGCTATCTTTGAGCGAAACTGACTCGGAAAGGAAATGATCGCTATCTTTTAGCGGAAACTGACTTTAAAAGGAAACTGACGCTATCTTTGAGCGGGACTGACTCGAAAAAGAAATGGGTGCTATCTTTTAGCGGGACTGACACGAAAAGGAAATGGGTGCTATCTTTTAGCGAAACTGACTCAAAAAGGAAATGGTTGCTATCTTTTAGCAGAAATTGACTCGGAAAGAAAATGGGTGCTATCTTTTAGCGAAACTGACATGGAAAGGAAATAACGCTATCTTTGAGCGAGACCGACACGAAAAGGAAATGGGTGCTATCTTTTAGCGGGACTGACTCGAAAAGGAAGTGGGCGCTATCTTTTAGCGAAACTGACTCGAAAAGGAAATGGGTGCTATCTTTTAGCGGGACTGACACGAAAAGGAAATGGGTGCTATCTTTTAGCGAAACTGACTCAAAAAGGAAATGGTTGCTATCTTTTAGCAGAAATTGACTCGGAAAGGAAATGGGTGCTATCTTTTAGCAGAAATTGACTCGAAAAGGAAATGGGTGCTATCTTTTAGCAGAAATTGACTCGGAAAGGAAACGACCGCTATCTTTTAGCAGATCTTGACTTGGAAAGGAAATGACGCTATCTTTGAGCGAAACTGACTCGAAAAGGAAACTGACGCTATTTTTTTTTAGCGGAACTGACTCGAAAAGGAAACTGACACTATCTTTGAGCAAAAATGACTTGGAAGGGAAACTTCCTGCATTATCTTGGGGGAGTGTGTTATTGTGGTTGACATCTTCCTGGTGAGTTATGTCCTCTCTGTTCGCCCGCTCATGATTAGCCCATGTCTGGAAGCTGTACAATCCACACATTTTTCACATGTGGCTTTGACTTGAAAGCTACAAACTCTAACCCATTATCTTAATGGGGTCTTGTCTGGAGATTTGAAAACCTTAGCCATTTTTCAAAGATGGGATTTTGTCTGAAACTCAGAACAAATGCTCCCGATTCATGTGATCCTTGATCTTGCTGACAATGTAGCAAATATCACAATGGCTTTCTTCATCATGACTGTACAGACCCTGAATCATGTCCTCGCAAAATAAACTTGGGGTTCTTGTTCAAACAATATCTTGATGTTGTTGATGTATTTTTGATCTACCCCAAAGTCCACCAATGCCAAATAATTTCTCCAAATCTTTAGTCACTCCTTGGTACAATCTTGGTGTGTCATCCTCATACGAGGTGCGGCACGAGCTTCCATTGCTCATTGTTCCCGAACAATGATCTGGTACAACTGAGAAACCTGTAAACAAGCTTTGCGAAACTTTCTTTGCTCGTTTCAATGATATCAAAGGAGAGGAGTGACGAAAAAAAAAAGTAAAGACAAATTGAAGAAATTCAAAGAGGAGACATCGAACGAAAGATGTCTCTGAAAGATAGAAAGAAAAATTATTTAGGGGTGAAATGACGAGCTCAATGAACATGACATACATCTTGAAATAAAGTCTTGACCTTTTCAACACGTTCTATCCTTGATTTTACCCCCAGTTCGACAATATAGAGGCAATTGCTTGCTTGGTCCGATCATGATGAGAAACCGGACATCCCTCATTCGACTAGTGGTGCCCTTTTGAGTTTTCACCAACTAGCCTCTCTCTTTGTTCTTTTTCCTTACAATAGTCTGTGGCGCCCTTTCAGGTTTTGACCAACATGATTCATTTTCTTCTCTTCTCTTTTTTTTGTTTTTTTTGTTTTTTCCTTTCTTTTATTTCCATTCGACCTCTTATCCCCTTTTCGGTCGACCTCATCTTTCTCCTCTTTCTTTTTGAGTCAATCTGCCATCTCTTATTTTGACTTCTCACAGAAGTTTCTGTCATAATGGCAATCGTACTCCCATCTCTTGATTGCGATGATCAAAATAAACTTCAACTTCCCCGAGCAGACTCATATTTTGATTGTACATCAATGCGCTACATTCTCAAAGATCGGTCAAAAGGGTCTTTATTTGGACCATAGTATGGGATTTGGTTAGGCTAGGAAGAAAAGTATTCAGCATCAAAGCTCATAAACATCTCATGATACGGCTAGATGAACATTACAAATTTTGAAATCACCGCTTTTGAAAAATAAACCCTCTTTTTTTTTTTTTTTTTCGGCTTTTCTTTTGCTCTTTGTTTTGAAAAGCGGCATAAAAGCATCTCATGAAATGACTTGGTGAATAATACAACCCTTGGAATCGTTTTCTTCTGAGATAACATTAAACTTTAGCCTCAGTTTAGTGAAAATTGAGGAATTTCTTTTGAATTTTCTCTGATATGAAAACATGGAGGATATTGAGAGTTGCCCCCGAGATGAACACAAATAAAGCAAAAGGAATATTGGATTTCTCACTTTTCTTTAAAAAACTTCTGCGGGGCGCTTTGAGTTTCTTCCCCGACTTCGAAACTGGTATGCTAAACATCTCATGAAACATGTGAATGAATGTTACAAAAATAGAAGTTTGTTTTTATTTTATTTTATTTGTAAAATAAAATAAAAACAAACTTCTGCCCCAGTTTAGCATAAAATTTTTTTTTTGATGTTGGCCGCAAACTTGGAGGCAAGTTTTGCGTCAATAAAATAAAACATGGAAAGAGGAATTTTCTCCTGTTGCGACCGCACCGGAATGGTTGCCTACGTATCCTTTTGAGAGGAATCAGGTCAGACGTAGCTCTAGCAACTTAATGCTAGCTTTTGTATTGTTGTTTTTGTTGTTTTCTGATTTTCTGTTTTTTTTTTCTTTCCTTTCCCTGGTATAATAACATTTATTTCAAAGGAGGGTAGCCGAAAGGAAAAATACACAAAGCTCAAAGACTATTAAATTGGTAAAATATTTGGGTAGTAGAAAACGAAAGCCGTTCGTCATCCCGACCCGAGAATGCCTCGCACAGATATACAACAAAATAAGTCAACCTAAAGTCACACGTAGAGACGGGACTTAATCACTCCGTATCCTTGGTTTTCGCTTCAAACAGTGATCTTGAAAATTACACTTGAAACTTCCGACCAAGATGGTTATGCACCATTTTCAACTCTTTGCATAATTCCTTTATCACAGTCATCTTCGCCGTCCAGTTAGTTCTTAGGCTTGATATTAGACCATGTGTTTAGATCAAGACGCAAATTCCACACATATGTCATGTTACTAAAGCTGGCAAGAATAAAACTTCAAAAAACTAAAAGGATAAAAACAAGGAACAGAAAAGACAAAATATTTGAGACAAGGAATGGATCTCGCTTTTTATTGAATTAAAGACATGAGGGTTTGAACATCAAAATAAGCAAAATAATGCACTTGGATTACAACCCTGAAATAACCAAGTGCACAGAAAGTTCGACAAAATAAGTTGACAAGTGCTTCTCAATTGTTCATTTTCATATCATGTCCAATGCACTGCTCTCATGCCCTGTCGAAGCCGTCATTAGATTGTACCATGTTGTTTCCACTGGCGTGCTTCAAACTTGACAGCATCTTCTTCTTTGCTTCATCTTTTTGAAATACCATCAGGGTAGACATGTCTTCTTTGGAAAAAATGAATGACTGTGGAAGACAGTGAATTGGCTCAATGACTACATCTTGCATTGTTGCATGGACAGTTGATTTATTTGGCCTATCGATCGATACAACAATAGATGAGTCATGGCGTCTGATGTTTTTGGAAGGACCAACTGCCACAATCTGCTTGGCGCCATTCCTTTTCATGTCTTCTTCTATGCATACCATCCCTACCATGTGTACATTGTTTTGAACATCATGAGCTGGTAAAGGATTCTGATTCACATTCTGTGTTTCATCCCCCACGACTTTTATCTGATTGTTGTCTATCATTGCCTGGATTGCCCTTTTAAGTTCCCAGTAGGATTCCGTGTCATGTCCAGGTGCTCCACAATGAAACGCACAATGGCGTGAATGATCAACTCTTCCATTATGGTTCACTTTTCCCGGGATTGGTTTCAACAGATTGGCTTGTTGCAACTTTTCAAACAAATTAGTGTAAGTTTCCCCCAATGGGGTGGACTTAGTCTCTCCCCTCCGTCGCAACTTTTTATGACTTGTGCTTGGACAGGAACACGGATTCTTTCGTTTTTGGTTGGGAAAGTCAGGCGAAGCTTGGAAATGGTTGTGTGGGGTGTTATATGTGGCTTGTGGAGTTGGTGCGCGCCATTGCGGATAGGAAAATATCGGAGCATATGGCTGCGCTCTATGGAGTGGAGGAGCGGAGTAATTTGGATTATCTGGGGAGTAATGCTGCTGATGATGCTTTTGTGGAGTTCGGGAGCATGACAGAGGTTGTTTAAATTCTCTCTTGTTCCACTTTCTGGGATCCCGTTTCTTTTCTGTTTCATTGCGAAGACTCTCTGACCTAACTCGAACAGTGAATTGTGGAGCGGAGGCCGATGGTGGAGCAAATGGAGGTGGTGGTGCCAGAGGACACATTGTGGAGGATCCCGCGGCACTGTTGTAGCGAGGAAAGTCGGGAGAATATTGAAGGTCCTCAACTGTAGTAGGCAGACCATGTGCTTGATGCACGATGGTCGGTGCAATTCCTGAGAGATTAGACGGCACAGGAGGAGGTGCATGTCCCATGGTAATAGCATGATACAGTTCAACCACCAACTCTTTCATATTTTTGGCCTCTTTTGTAAACCTCTCATTCTGCTCAAACACCAACTTTTTCAGATTCTTGACTTCTTCAGTCAACCTCTCATTCAGCTCAATCAAATGCTCGTAATCTTCGAACTCAGAATTCCCACCTTCAGACATCATGATCACGGGTCCTATTGATCTTGTTCTGTACGTGTGATACGATGCCAGAACTTCCTCTCAAGTTACCGCAGAACCCCAAACACTTGACAAACAGATCGGGTTAGCACAAAAATGCACATTGGCAAACCTAAGGTTGTTATGCATCATCCCGAAACGGTTAACGGCGTAAGCCGAGTGTACCGACCGTATCCCCCAAAGATTGCTTACGTGCCTTGAGAAAAATTAGAACAAAATTGTAACTGACACGTAATTGGAACAAGGACAAACTTTGATGATTTTTTTTTTACCTCTTTTTCTAACACAAAAACATAATTTAGACAAACGACACGAGACAGACTTAAAATAAACTGCTTAACGTGATACACGAGTCAAAAGATATGTACAAACTGACATATTGGGCGGGTACACCCGGACGGTGAAAATAATGAGACTCGACATTTTAGCGGAGTCAGATTATTCCACGAGGATTGACGCAAATACAACTTAGCTAATTGCAATTTATCTTCTGCACCCTCACTTGTCCTTAGACAAAATCTTTTTTCCCTTTATAAGGGAGGTAAGAGAAAGAATAAAAAAAGTGGATTCAACATTCGGGCTCAAGTTCGAATTAATTGAAAAGAAAGCAGACCCTAAACAACAACAATTTTTCTCTCTTTTGTTTTGTTTTGTTTTGTTTTGTTTTGTTTTGTTTTCTTTTTAATGAAAAAACCAAGAGTTAACCGAAGATACGAACATAACTTAAGAACGGATTACGAATCAAACCATTTTTTTTATCCGAAAAGTGACTCCAAAATCGGACATTACGACAATACAAAGATGAGCATAAAAACTTGATTTTTGAAACAAACTCTTCGATTTGATTTGAAAATGAATCTTAGAGTATTTACAAAAATCTGGCCATTATGACGACACAAAGACACAAAATATTACACGAATTAGATGCAAAATTGGTTTACAAAAATTGGCCATTATGACGGCATAAAACCCCGATAAATTACTTTTCAAAAATACGGACTTGACTTGGACACAGACCCAAAGGCAAAAAGGGTCCCAAAATTTTGTCATTATAACGACGCAAAACTATAACGGCGCAAAACTATGACAAATTATTTTCTAACACTTGAAACCAAACTCGGACACAAAATTTAGACTCTAAATGTTCTCAATAAAAAAAAAAATCGCCATTATAACGGCGTAAAAATGACAACTAAAGATTAAGACACGGGACTAAACCCATTTTTCATTTTTCTCTCTCTTTTTTTTTTTGTTTTGTTTTTTTTTCAAAATTTAACACCCATCCCCGGTGATCGGTCAGCATAACAACCCTCTTTCTACAACAAATGCAACACATAAGATGCCAATAATGTGTCTTTTCGGGACACGGGCCCATCTTGACACAAAGGGGTCAGCCTAGACAAGTGCAATACCGGTGTACCGCACCTCATTAAGTCAAATACGATGCAGATAATTGGGCCTAAAGGTTTAGCTCTAGGTGACACAACTGACTCAGTGTCTAGACTGGCTGAAGAACCCGGTGGACAAACCGGGCAGAAAGCGCATCAGGGCCATCCGGAGACAGTGTGTCCGGCCTAAAACCCCGTCACGCCTTCCTCCTGAATCATGGTCAATTTAGTAAGAAAGTCCCAGATGCCACAAGCAATCTGGTAAGTGCACGTGTGCGTGTGTTTCAAAGACTCAGAGGGTTGCGGAGGAAGACAGTTTATATACAGTTCAACAATATCAAAGCAGTAACATTCAACTTTTCATGTGATAACGGCAATAAAATATAACAACCAAATATTTAATAAATCAAAACATGCGACAATTTATCAAAGCCGGAGATTCTAGTTTTCACTAATATCCCCAGCGGAGTCGCCAAGCTGTCACGCCCTAAAAAAAATTAATTAACTGCGCGGTGTTGCGAGGTTATTATTCAAAGGCTCGTGACTGGTGTTCAAAAAGGTACAAAATTATTTAGAGAACTCGGAGTCGCCACTTGACATAGTTTAAGGTGTGCCAGGTCACCAAAAGGTACCTTGGAACACCTTTGACTCATCTAATGGTCTGCGTTAGAGATTCGGGTAAGGTTCTCAGTTGACTCTCGGGAAGGTATTAGGCACCCTCGAGCCCTGTGCCAAGCACAGTTGCTTTATTGTCGCAATTTTAATTTATTAAATATGGTTGTTATATCTTTGCCGTTCATTTAAAGTTACGCTTTTATTTGTTGAACCAAAATTGTATTAGGTAACCCGCTGGGTATACCTTAGCGCAAACTTGTGACTATCATGTGATTTCATTTCACCTAGTAAGTAGATCGCAGATCATACTTATTGTTTTGCCTAATTGCATGGGTCTTTTCGCTCTTATCAATTTGCCTACTCGATTCAACTAAGTATAACTGCTAACTATTACTCCCTCTGTCCCATTTTGTTTGTCGTAGTTCAGATTTCGAGGGTCAAACATGTTAAATTTGACCGTAGATTAGAATATAAAATCTTTAACTTTTTTTAAATAAAATTTACATATTTGAAAACTACATGAAAAGTACTATAAGTCATAATAAATTACAACACAAAATAGGTAAAGGATGTATATAAAAATTACGGTCAAAGATGAACTCGTTTGACTCTCGAAATCCGAACTACGACAAACAAAGTGGGACGGAGGGAGTATTAAAATGACAAATTGGGACTCCCAAATTTGCCTTAACAAAAAAAATATGGATTATGAAAAGTATATATATACAATAGGCCGTTTATTAAATTGAAACAGTTTTTGTGGCCTATCTTTGAAAGAGAATAATTTTACCGCCTACGTGCTCTTATTTCAACAATTGGGCTCATCAATTTGCATCAACAGGCTGCATTTAAACTTATTTGCGAAAATAGCCACATTCTGATTTTTGTCCAAATAATGATCATTTCTTGCAAATGTTATGTATGGCCAGATTTTTTATACATAGCTAAAATGATAGATGAATTAAATTGCACAAATAACACTAAATATTTCCTGGTTTTCACAAATAGCCAGTTTTAACTAGAATAAAACTCATAACAAGATGTATACAATAAAGGGCTTTAGATATGCTGATTTTTATTTCATTTCATAGCCAAAATGATAAAACATATAAGGTAAATTGTGTTTACCTTATGTAGAAATTTCCAAGCTAGTGAAGCAAATGAAATAGCAAGACCAAACCAAAGCAAGCAACTTAGTACCCAAATCAGCCGCTACAACAGCCCCTTTTATACCCCTATTCAACCTTTAAACCTTAAGATTTATGCCCCAAAAGACCTTAGATGTAAAGGCTTTTGGTTCTAAATCTAACTCTCAAACTTACTATTCTTTTTAAGTGTTTTTGCTCTCAATTTTTCTTGTAAATTTCAGCTTGTTGTCCCCTTTTTTTTAGTAGGTAGTTGTTGTTAAATGAGGGGTAAAGACACTCTTATATAGCTGAAAAATTGAGGGCCAAAAAGGTGGAGTGTAGACTTATACAAAAGTACAAGCCCACACCCCTATACTTGAGTATTTTTCAGAAAAAGTACAGCAACCCTATGACATCTTTTCAGCCACCCTATGCTGTCCCAAAAGCTGAACAAAGCTGTCCTATTGAAAAGACAGCCTCATGGGCTTGGACTATTGACTTTTGGGCCTATTGGGCCGACAACAAAACATGAGACTAACTTTAAACACAAAAATACAGATCTGAAATTTACTAAAATCAGCCCCCAAACACTAAATTAAAACAACTTAAATGAGCCAAATCAAATCCCAGTGACTTAGGCTCCAAAACATGCTTGAAAATATTTGAAGTAAGGCAATTAAAATACTTCACATTAAACTAGAAATGAGCCAAATATATGAACATAAAAATCTTAATCCTATCCCTAGGCTAAACATACGGATTGAACAAATAGGACTACGGAAAGGAGGTGAAAATTTACATGTTGGTCAAACGAACGTCGCCACCAAGGCATAGCTTGTTGCCATCATGAAACAATTAGAGACAAATCACCCCCAAAACATGCTTTATCATTAAATCACCAACGTATGAAAGCCAAACAGCCATATCCCCATCATCTTCATCACAAAAATTCATTAGCATAGCAGCCCCAAAGACCACAACAACGGAGGAGCCAAAAATCACCAGAGTTGAGTATTACCCGAAATTAAAAATGCAGATCTGCGCCAAACGGTAAGGATTTCGGGAAAAATAACACCAGAAATGGATAGAGGAGCTCGAAAGCTTTCCGGAATGGTATGGTTTGTATTTTTCTGACCACCGGAAGGCGGTGGTCCGGTGGCGGAAAGGTGGTGCAGAGAGGGGTGGCGGGATTTTCTGATGGTGAGGAGAAAATTGGCTAGGGTTTCCCCAAGCCTTGAGCTTTAGAAGGTGTCAGGGAGATAATGAGATAGATTTAAGCTTATATATGTAGGGAATGGGCCGGGTTTGAGTGTGGGCTGGTGGGCCAAATCATTGGGCTGCAATTTTTCTACAAAATGGCTACTAAAAGTCTACATTACCTAAAACATACACAACTAATTATAATTAAAATCACATAATTTACAATAACATCACAATTAAACACATAACAAATAACTTTTTTTTTTTTTTTTAATTTTTACATTTTTCTTTCTGATTAAATGACAATTTTAGTAGAATAAAAACTAAACTTTAAGAAAATTCAGCCAAAATCCTAAGAATCTAACATGGCTGTTTTGAGGAATTTTAAGAATTTGGTGCCAAAATTAGGTGATTACATAAGGAATGATCAACTTATGGCTTATGGCTAATTTTGGTTTATAAACACTTGACTTATAAATACTTTTGATACTTACCAAACATATAAATAAGTCAAAAAGTACTTATAAGTTGGTTTTGACCAACTTATAAGCTTAGCCAAACACCCTCTTAGTTTGGGACATAACCAAACTCAAATTACACTTAATAACTTGATTTAAAAGATACGAATGCATGAAAATAAAGATTGTTAGATACTAACAAGGGTGGCTCCCACTGGTTTATCACGTGAAATATAGAATGTTAAGACTTCAAAACTTTGAACCTTAGCTGTTCTTTTAAAGAAGAAAAATTAATATGTCGAGGATGAAGATGAGGAAGAAGTCCAGCGTTTCAAATAATTATATCGGATACGTACTTCTTAAATTTTCAAAAGATTTTTGGAAAATTTATACTTAGCAGAATAACTTTTTCTTCTTCAATTTTAGCAATTATTTTTCATGATATATGGTTGGTGTGAAATTGAAATTCTGAGTCTACTCTAAAGTCTAATCACCCCCAAACGCTTTAATGCCTCTATCTGAAATTTTGAGAGCAAAACTTAGATGTAGGCAATTTCATGATTTTACTATGCAAATAGTCTACAACTTTTTCTCGTTTTGGCATTTTCTTGCTTAGCAGTCAAGACTCTAGCTAGTACGAAATTACTATAAGTCGAGGGTTCAAACTTTAAACTAGTAATGGAAGAGTGTTATCTTCAAAGTTAATTAAGGATTTACGTATATAGACGATAACATCTCCAATTGATTTTTACTTATTATTGTCACACTTACGTGAGGTCTCTTATTTGTCAAAATTTCGTTGTCTTGTTTATAAACTTGTATAATGTAGAAGGGTTATATACTAGTCATGGAATGATAGCTCCAAATAAAGCGGAACATATATAGATGATTCATATAGTACTAGAACCAGTTTGGATTGGGAATTAGTTGATTGAATGATGTATATGAAACAAACTCACTGTTCTTCCTTTTATTTTGTTATTGTCTTTCATCTTTCATTAATATGTTCTTTCAGATTTTGATCCTTTTTTTTTTATAGTCAAGACAACCACATTCCTCATGTGTATCTTACACATTTTTGACCAAATTAATTAACTAAATCAACATAAAATAAGTTTGGTCGTCAGAGGCCTTCAAAACACTTGAATTGTACAAGTTGAGGTGTCTCATTGAGTAAAAGTGCTACACACTAAAAACTCGTGCCAATTCGAGTGTCAATTTGAGTACTAAGCCTTTACGAAAATACTATTCATATCAGGCTCTTGAGGGCAGGAGTATCACACCAGCATTAAATGCTCTACTAGGAAAAAGTTGCAGGAATAACACAATAAAAAGTTCAGAAGTGATAAGAGGCAAGACTTTTCAAAGTATCAAAAGTAACAATGGAACTGTGTTTAGCACCAACAGTTCATGTATAAACCTTTTTATGCATATTTCAACTATAAGTAATTTGTTTTATACAGTGAGTAATCAGCTCCAGAGTCATTATGACACTGAACATTAACGAAAGGCGTGGTCATAGTCGTGGAAATGGAAATTTTTGTATATAAAGTGAGATAACCACCTCGAGGCCACGAAGCATATTAATGCAATCGAGAGCAAAGAATACCTTGTGACCACTGACAATGTACCCTGCTTGGCTGCAGCAACAATTCCGATCATACCAACTGAGAAAATCTGCAGTATAACCTCAAGGGCATTGAGACCTTTATATGCGAGATTGCAACTTGTGCAGTTCACTGTATGAGTCCAGTACCTGAAAGGAGGCGTGGACATATTTTATTTACTGCTAATTTAACACCTTCATCTTTAAAAGGTTCTCAAAATTCTATGTGAACAATCTAGTAAAAGCATTCTTAAGTTATTTTTCTAAACTATTATATAAGTCCATACTGGTCCAAAACTTCGTTTACACGAGAATCAAGAATCAATGGTAGAATAGTGCAAATAAACCTGTCCAACAGCTGCTCCCTTGGAGGAGTTGGTGGGAGTTCTCCACTGTACTTTCCGCGCCAATCAACTTGGCCACCTGCATATTTGTTTAACCACCTTCTAAAAGCAACAACAATGGCATCTGCCTTCGTGGGCACATAGCAAGCTTTATGCCAATTATACGGGCCGATTTCCTTTAGCTTGTGCTCCTTCAAAATGGAAAAAAAATTAAATGAGAAAGAAAAACAGGTAAAATGGTCATTCAACACCTAGCCTAACTTTTTATGTACCCCATAAATCATAATAGCCATTAAATATCTTCATTCATTTTTTCGGTTTGCCAAAGAATAAAGTGTCTCGTGAACCCCTCATTGTCATCCCAGACTTCAAGTCAGTTTTCACCCTTGCCTTGCTCTGCTCAGTCTCGTCCTTCTAAGTTCTCGTGAAAACAGCCTATTCAGGCCATCAAGGAAACCCCCTCCCAACTGATGCTCTTCACATTTGAATCTGGACGAAGATTAAGCGTCATTCCTTGTCATGTTGCCTTTTAACTTTTTTTTAATATATGGTTTCTTTTGCTTGTTTTTCTTTCACTTCATTCAATTATTTATAACTAAGCACAACGTAAAAAGATAAGCAGAAAATAAATGTTTAGGATACAATATATACCAGATAACCTAGTAGATGCTTTAACGGATAAGGAATAAAGCTGCAGACAACACGATGGAGAAAGTGAAGGGCGGAGCATGGAACTTGAGACTAGAGTCGTCGCATCAGAAAAAAGAGCTCACATGACATGTCTAGGGTTACTTCAATCTCTCTAACATTTAGCAGGGTTGATCAGTAAAGAAAGCAGTGAAATATCCCCAAATTCATATAAATACTTTAGTTCCTTTTAGGCATTACACCTACTATGATGAAGCCAGAACTACTCTGTTGTCCGTCAAGTTACCCACTTTCAAAAGAATAACTATGATTTAACAAGAACATAATAAAAATTGAAATACACTAAAGTAAATGGACTTACCTCCACGTGAAGAAGATACAAATCTGAATCCAAAATTAGGTTTTGGCCCAAGTGAAATATCCAACGTGGAACTATTCGTTCTGCCCAAACGGCAAAGTTTCTTGGAGATGCAAATATCAATCTGCTATGACCTGGACTAACTGGAATACAGATGAAAACTAAAAGTGCTTTTTTCTGCTTCTCAGCTGATGGCTTTTCCTGCATGAAATATCTACTTAAAAGCGGCTGCAAAGAGTACCAAAAAATTGCTAAAAAAAGCACAGCATATGAAGCACAATCGCCATAAAGTTAATTACCATTACAGCTCCAGACGATACAGCAGATGTTTTACCCTGATTTCCTCCAAAAGCAAAATAACTATAATACACACAAGGTGGAACAAATGTGTTCCGTCCTGGTCCCTGGTTTGCAGTAATAGAATTTACATCCAGTCTCGTGACAGTAATGTCGAGTGGTCTTCCTCCTTCCCTATCAGCCTTTACAGTGCAAGAATTATTCTGTTAGTCGGGTGAAGTTACTTCACATGCAAAGAAAAGAACATAGAATAAAATATGTAAGGGATTGTATAAGTTTCTTATCTTTTGGGGGGTTCTGGAACTTTCATTATGCCATAATGCGAATATTGGACATGAGCAGGGTCCATAAGGTTTTCAATGAGAAGCTCATACCTGAAATTTATCAGATTATTATAAAATATAACTCACAAAAGAAAATGGATAAGTTTTGAGACATTATGGACCTAATTATTGATGTTAACTCAAATACAGGTAGTGGTGGTCATACAGTTTTACCTAATGATTCGTTCCTGTGGTTTCATAATTTATTCTACAATGATTTGTCCTTGCGTACAGTTTTAATGTTGAGACAACATTTTACATCTTTTGTTTATTCACATGATAAATTGGCTTTCTTCTGCTTCTCTCCATAGTTCGCCTTTTGATTATATAGGTTTCATTTCCCAAACCTTCCCTCTCCCCCTCCAAAAAAGAAAAATAAAAAGAGAAGAGAAAACAACAAACAACAAACGACAAACAGCATTTTTCTGTTCCAAAAAGTACAAGAGTTTCTGCAAAAATTTCTTCACATAGATAGTTGGCTGGCTGTGTTCACTTACCCATATGATATATCCCTGACCATGAAGGATTTCGTAAACGAACTATCATCAAGTTCAGGGATATAAGGAGGCCTTTTGTTCAAATATATGTCCTTGTATAGAGGATCAGAATTCGGCCAAAACCAAAGAATGTCATTTTGCACACAACTTGGATAAACAGCTACACAAGCTCTTTTGGATGTGTGAACCTGCACAACTAATACAAGAATGTCATTCCCAGCTACCTTGAGAAAAACTAGTGCAGAAACTGCTTCAAAAATGTTATCAAATACTAGAGCTTTGCTATAAGCAATTTCGAGAAGTACAGAATGCACAAAGATCATGTGTTTGGAAATTGAAGGTTCACATTCACAAGGAAAGGTAAAGAACCAGTATAAAAGGAATATTAAAGAAGACGACTTAGAGAACTGTCAACATCTTTCATCAGATTATAAAAAAAATAAAGTACTAGCTTTAACCAGTCCTTACAAACTCCAATCACCGCAGCAAATCACCATCATAAGGGACTAAGGCCATACTCGTGATTCGTGAAGGTCGTAAGCTAAAGATCACAAGGTATTATCGTTCACTTTAAATTCTAAACCCAATTGTTCAAGTCTTCGAGCAGATGTCACTGATAGGCAGTCTGTGTCATTCAAGTTATTAAATCCATGGGCTGAAGAATGTCCAATCAACTACACTTCAATCTGAAATCAGTCGTGTTCAGCTTTATGAGTCTTAGTATTCATTGAAATCCACTCAGGTCTGCTCATTCCAGTACTAAAAGATTCTCTTTCGAGGCAAATTAGGGATAACCAAACTGGAAGTTCTGTAAATCTCACACTTATCCTATACGGACATAGAAGGGGATTAACGAACTGTAAGCAGGACAGAAGCAAACAAACAAGCCTTCCATCAAAATTAATCTTCGTCAGTATCATCGTGGGATCTAATTTCTTGTTCTTCAGACTTTCAAAATGGGGCACATTTTCGTTCTTGAGACAAGCACATCATCAATTAGTTTTAAGTAACAGAAAACCAATTCTTTATACAAAGTATCTAGAGTCAAACTGAGATATGTTTTTCCCTCCTCTCTAGTTATCAGACAATTCAAAAATGGAAATGTTTTTTTATTAGTTGATCTTCTGAAAGTCACAAGTAATTTCATCCTTAGTATTCGACAATCAAAATCTTCTTCCTCCTTACCAGGAGCCTTGGCAGAACTAGAATAGGCAATAAACTCAATTTTTCCACATAGGTGCATAAGCATATTAGAATATGCCCCATAATGTTTTTCCCTTTTTCATGAATTACCTTCTAATAGAAGCTCACTGCTTCTCCAAATGTACAACTATTTGCGCAAACATCCCTGTGTACAGCTTTCAGACTTTCCTGATTAAATCGAGATCTGCTTCTGAGAAACCAAACACAAGTGTTCTTTACGTCTCACATTCGAGCTTCCTAGGCTGAAATCGAAACTGGTCATAGAACTATTTGGCAAGAACCACAATTCACTTTCATTTTCTTGATCACAAACGACCCATCCAATTATCTAAAGCTATACCCACACATTATATTGTCACCTATAAATACCAGGATTTAGGTAACAAATTAATTGACTTTCACACAATTAAAATGTCGATTTCTTGTTATCCATGCAATTCAAGTCTACAAGCAACATTAGGATCTGTATAATCTTCCTCACTTTTAACCAAGTTGAAAAACACCAAATTTCTTTGTTTTGCAAACACTTCTAAGTGACATATGATATGATCATTACAACTTGAATACAGTCATAAAAGGACATACACTAAATCTAACCAACAACTATCAAAACAAGCAACAAATCCATATATAAAAGGAGCCTAAGAGCTTTCGCCTAGTGGTAAGAGTAATGTGTGAATTAGACACACGTCACCGGTTCAAACAACACATTAAAGTGGAGAAGGGTAGAGGGGAGGGCCCATTATCGACCACCCATAAGTCTAACTACTAGTTTCTAGGATAGAAATTACCGGAGGAACATCTCGAGGAGCTTGAGGAATGAACTTGCAATCACCATTACCACCAAAACACCAGCCATGATACACACACTGCAATCTTCCCCACTGATCAATCCTTCCTTCAGAGAGTGGTGCATATCTATGAGGACAAGCATCCTCCATAACTTTCCATTCCTTTTCATTCCTATCCCACCACACAACCACATCAATTCCCATCACTTTCTTACCATGTGGCCTTCTCTTATCAAGATCACAAGTTGGCATTATTGGATACCACTCAGCATACCAATCAAACTTGTCTTCTTGGTTTTCACTTTCAGTTTCTTCATCAAATGGGGTTCTTGATTCAGTTGAGACACTTGGAGAAATGGCAGTGAAAAGCTTGAATTTTGCATTTTGGCTATGAATAGAAGGAAAACAAGAATTGTGGTTATCATTATTTGGATGAGTGTACAAGTTTGATTTGTCACATGTTGATTTTGGAAATCTTGTTAAGTTGAGTTGAAATGGTGAAATGGAAGAAGCTTTGAGAGCTTGCATGGCTGGTCAGAGAATTAGTAGAAAAGTGGAAATGCAGATCAAAGTGGCTGAGAGAATTTAGAAGAAAGTGTTCTGTGGCTTTCAGCAAAACAACACATTGATGTAGTAAGATAAATGTGTCATCTTCTGAACATTAATCTATGGCCAGTAAGCGTTTGAAGAAAATTAGAAACAAGAATAAAATAGAAATAAACAGCCACATGCTTGCATCAGCACGTAGGCTGCATATATATATCATACACACCTTCTTTGGTGGGACCCCGCATTAATACGGAAACATATGACTGATGAAGGATGTGGTGGAAAAAATAAACTCCTTCAAACATTAATAAATAAATAAATAAATAAATAAATAATAATAATAATAATAATAATAATAATAATAATAATAATAATCATATCATATTATTACTATAAAAGCATGTACTCTTAAACATGAAAAGTCAGATTACCAAAATACCCTTAACCTAAATAATTTAACTAAACACAAAAAATAAATACCAAAAAATACAAATACTCCTAAACAAACCTCGGACAATAATTCCTAAAAGATTGTGTCTTTTGGGAAGACACACCTATTCACGCTAAGGTTGAGTCATTTGGAAATATACACCTACTCAAACTGGTTTTGTTTTATTTAAAGTGGCACCTATTCCACCCTCAAATTATTCATTTGGCCTGCTCTGGTTTCTGCTTCAAAATTGCATGCACCATATATTTTTTCTTCAACCGGTAAGTTAATTCTCTTTTTTAATATTAATTTTGTGAGTCTCTTATGTCGAAACATGTTGCATATGATGTGGTCTATTGGTTGTTGGATTATTTTGGAGTCGTCTGTGGAGGAAGAAAATATATGGGTGCAAATTCTTTTATTTGGTTCCATCTCAGTAACTTTGCATTGTTTTTTATTATTGAATACCTCTTATTTGTGATAAATGGTCCTAACTTTAACTGTTTGGTATATATATTGTAGTATGCATGGTTCTCTTTTATTTTTCCTTCATATATATGCAGTTTTAGTTTAGTACCATAATAATAATCTTTTGCTTTATTTTATGGCTTTTCTTGGTATTTTTTTCTTTAATATTAAAGAGTAGAGATATGTCCGTGTGATTTTTTTTTTTATTCCCTACATTTGTTCTAATGAAGTAAAGATCAGATGTCAAAACTATCATTTAGCATTATATTTAGGAATGAAATTTCACAAATTAGAAAAAGCTAACGAAAAGGTTACAAATTTAAAAAGATATTTACAATTTTACTTTGACTAAAATTATCGATATATATACTCTAACATGAGCGTTTAGAGTTGTTGACGTTATTTTTCAAAAGAACGTTAATTCAAGTAATCAAGTTTATTAATGTGAATATAATATTTTATAAAAATGATCTTAAAACAATGATTCCACTCAAAAAGGTTTCAGTAGGTTGTATACGAATAAATGATACCAGTAATTCTTATGTATAAAAATCATAACATAATATAATAATAATAATAATAAAATAAAAATTTAAAAAGTGAATTGATTAGCAAACCATAATATTTAAATTAGCGAACAAATTTAAGTAATATTAAAGCTCTTGCCATTTAATACGTGAAAACAACACAGTAAAAGAAATCTAAGTCCTCAATAATCTTAGCCAATATATTTAACTAAAAATTATATTCAAGTTTCTTTCTTTAATGAGGTGGCGAAAAGGGATCAACAATGATTTTTTAATCAAAAACTACGATAGTCGTGGGGTAAGCCATTGACCAATACCTGTGCATTACTCCACAATTATACAACAGAGCAGGTGGATATTTGTGGAAGCCTCCTTGAATGAACGATGAATAATTCATTCTGAAAGAACTACTGACCTTTAAGGATTGTGACAAAGTTTGGATGAAAAATCAATCAGATTTTGATTGTTCCTTTGGCTTAGACATGATGTCAGACAGTTTATAACTTCTCCGTGATAATGTCGAAATACAAAGTTATCTTTGAGTTCTCAATCCACAATTTGCTTGATAATACTTTTGTTTACGTGCACTTTGTCTTTTAATTTTATTCAATGACTCAACCACATATATTTAATAATTTTGTTAAAAAAATACATTTATTGAGAACGAAATTCACGCGCAGAGCGCGTGTCGAGAAACTAGTACTAATATAAAAGAGCCAAACCCAAAAGCAAAATGTAAAAGACCATTTTACCCCTACAGCAATAAAAGTAAAAATAGTAAATAAAAGTTAATAAAAGATTACATTACATTACACATTGCACAAAAAATTATTACCCATTACACAAAATGAAAAAGATACACGCACACTTCATCACCAATAAATATAGTAAATAGAAGTATCATGTCATATATATATATATATATATATATTTAAAAGTAATGGACTAAAACACCCTTTAAAACAGGAAATGTATATTTTAACAACTTTTTTCCCTTTTTGTATTCAAAATAAATAATTTTATATTACATAAAAAAAAAAAATATACCCTACGACAAGTCTTGACCAACCGTTTAAAATTCTTAGTTAGCCTTAATACCAAATATGCATTAAATGATGCAACAATAAGATGAATCAAAAAAAATATGTGAATTGGATGTTTATCTTCATACTTAATAATAATAACAGGTTACTTCATTTATTTTATTTTTATAATTACTATCTCTAGATCAATAATTCTTGAAAATTGGAAAGAACTTTATCATTTCATACTCCATTAATTATCTCTAGAATTAATGTCTTTATATTTTCTTGCGTTTAGTTTAACAATTTTTTTGTAGTTTAAACCAAAACATTAACTTACCGTCTAAATACAATGCACCTTGTAATTGAAAAAAAGTTCAATGGACTTCAGATTTACATGAGGCCTTTCTCATTAAATTGAGGTGCTTCATCATCTGCTAATTATCATTGACCTTTAGAATGCCTCCCTTTCAGTTTTCCAACAATATTACACATTAATGTATGTAATCAGCCATCTTCCTTTGGTATAAATAAATCATGATTAAGAATGAACTCTTTAAGCAATTCTCTGACCTACAATACCATTCTACATCTCTCACATTAGGTAATGTATTTCTTTCCCTGGTTACCTATCATTTTTGTTTTTGGTTAAACGAAAAGTCGTTTTAATTTTCTCTTATTGATTAAATAGCGAAAGTCAAGTCCACAAGCACCCATTAAAATTATTTAATAATTAACATGAAACTATATTAAAGCTTAACCTTTTATAATATGAGTAGATTGAGGTGATATACGTATTTAATTAAATTTTCTTTCCGAGTTTTAGGTGATTCTTCTTTTGAATCAATTCTGACCTATTTTTAAATTTCACCTTTCAAATTTCGTATGTCGTATTATAATTTATTTATTCTTGTGTAATTTTGTTTGTGATATCTGATTATTAAAAACTATTTTTCTTAACTCATGTAGATTATAATTTTCTCAAATTTGGTAGTGTTAATTTTTTTCTTACGAAGTACTAAAACATTTCTTCTTTGTAATAAACAGATGAAAGGACTACTAAGCTTGAATCAACCAAACGGTAAATATGCAACTATGCTTTGTAGAAATTATCCAAAACATTTTAATGTCAGTACCTTCAAAGTGTATTGCTATTACAAATAACCATTGTTTTGTAGGTGTACCTTATGTAATTGACAATGAATTATTAGTCAAACTAATAAACACGTATGTTAATCAAATTTTGGTACAACTTCTACAAAAAAACAACTTTCATTCGACGATTGCTTCTTGACATGTATGCTGCTCAGCTTCTTGACATGTATGTTGCTACAAGGAGGAGAAGGCTACAATTTCTTGAAGCAATGGCAAAACTTCAAGACATGAATCATTTGCAACTGTAGCCAACATCCCTCATGTACACATTTAAATTATGAGTTGTTGAAATTTTAAAAAATATGTGAAGCTGAATATTTGATGTATTAGAGGAAATGCTTAGTTTAAGTCGTTTGAACTTTACTTCGTTGCATTTCTTAAATAGTCGTTTCCAAATATATGTCCTCTTATTTATTTCTGTGGCTACAACTTTTTAACAAGCTACAAATTATGTTGGTGATGCTAATTCAATTGATTGTACAGAACTGCAAACTTTAATGGTGATCAACGAAGAAAATAATTGGGGTGGCTTAAGACGTTTGTACTAAATAGCATGGAATACACGTGCAGCCCACTTTTATAATTATATGAAACATTATCTTAAATATCTTTGTGTACAAAAAGTAAATACATAATTAAATAAATTAATTAAATATTAAAATTCCAAACACCCATGTCCACACATTCATACATTCTTCTACTATACAGATTCACGTCATGTTTACTTAAATGTGAAGACATTTATAAATCATAATTATGAAAAGGGTATTGAGCTACTTTCGTTAATGTCTGAGTTACTACTTTTATACTTTTGTGTGGCCTGATTGAAAGCACACGGTATGCGGAGTATTTATTTAGACCGTCAACATTCCTCATGGAATTCCCAAGCAAATAATAAAGATGGTTGAATCTCTCAAATAAAGTGTTTCTGTTGTTTCTTATATAACCCACTAAGTGGTTATTTTATTGCAAGTTTTATGTAATATATGCAGTTGCTAACATCCTTCAAGTGTGCCTCCGACTTCCACCAAGTTTACACTTTCCATACAATACACAAAGTTATTATAGATTTAAAGGAAAAGATGAAGATTTGTCAGGATTAAGAGTCACGTACTTGATAACGAAACGGAATTCAAGTCTTATATAATAGTCCATCTCAAAGAGCTTTTAGGAGATCTTCATCAGCGTCACAAAGTGAGTTGTCAAGATTTAGATGTATTGGCACATACGATCTATATGCATTTTATGTAAGGTGATTGTTTTATATATTTAAGACAATATATTTTCAGAATGTGTTCATATGATATAGTTTTTTGGTATAATTCCAGTTTATAACTTCTATCTATAGGCGATATGTACATATTCGAGCAATTTTGTTTATCCATCTATAACTTGGATGTCTCCAGGTGTCGAGTTGCCAACTTTCCTGTGGAAGTAATTAGGGAATTTACAGAGTACGTTTCATCGTGCACACATATAAAATCTTTACAGTTGTCACATTAACCTCCTGATATCGTTCAAACATTTCAAAACTTTTACAAAATTCTGCGCATAAAAATATAATTGTTTCAAATTATTTTGATAGAAATATGCAAATGGAACCTACCTGGATATAGGTACTCCATACGTAGTGTTTTTTTTTTCTATCTTGATTTAAGTATTTATATTGTTGTCTACTCATTGATATGGGTTCACGCGCAAAGCGCGTGTGCAGAACTAGTAATAATAATAAGAGGCTCCTTGCTCTAAGAGTGCACAATTTTTTTTCTACCAAGGAGCATCGTCATGAATATTAAGGGACACCAATATGGATTAATTTGAAATGGTTTTAAAAATAAAACCAAATATCGTGACACACTTGTTGTGTCCTCTCTATGCCACGCTCCATAACGAAGAAACAATGAGGGGAGAAAACCAAGAATTAAAATGTAATCTCCCAAGTGTGTGAAGTTTGCAAATTGATACAATTGAGTAAATTGAGAACTTTTATTAATAAGAAAACTATTGCATTCACTAGAATTACAGGAAAGCAAAATACTCAAGTTCCATTAATGGAGAATTATGTAACTGAATAGGAAGAAGAAAAGAAGATGAAGAAGATAAGAATGAGAATTTAGGAGAGATGAGGAAGAGAGTAGGTGGTTAAGAAAATTAACAAATTTCAACTAACTACCCAATTTAGTTGAGATATTATTTATCTCCCTAGCTTCTAATCTGCACCGTTGATTCTCAAACTGATTTGAGTCGTCCAGCACATTAATGAAATGGACCAGCTTATCTGTATAATGACTCCCACGTATGTGCCACGTCAGTTCCACCTGGCCGACCAAATACTAGGCAAGACTAGGTTTCCTCATTTTTCCTTTTTCCCCAAATCGATTCAGCTTCTTTTCTCTCTGTAACCCTAATTCCCCGATCCTTACAATCCACCCTTCTTCAAATCGACCTTATCCTCAAGGTCGTAACTGAGAAACAAAGTCAGGAAATTGACTCTTGACGTGACTCCAATCTTCCCAAGTCGCATCCTCCGGTCCCAAATTAGCCTCGTGTATCAAAACCTTCACCTCCACTCGATTGCTCTGTTTGGCCATGCATCAATGTAAAATGGCCAGGGGTTGGATTATCATACCTTTACTGTGATCACACACGGGTGTTTGCTGCTAGATCTGGACATCTGGACCCACGCGATTCTTCAGTTGCGACATGTGGAACACTGGGTGTATCTGAGAGCCTGATGGTAATTCCAAATGGTAAGTAACATTTCCCACCCTCTGTAAAACCTTGAAAGGCCCGTAATATTTAGCACTCAACTTAAGATTTTGCCTTATAGATACTGACGTTTGACGATAGGATTTTAGCTTTAGGTACACCCAATCCCCTTCCTAAAAAACCCTTTATGTGTGGTTTTGATCTGCATAGTACTCCATTCGGGCCTGAGCCTAATTAGGTTGTCCTTTAGGTTCTGCAACATCTTTTGTCGTTGGCCAATACATACCCCAACTATCGAGTGTGCTGAGTAAGATAGTGATCCCATAAGAATCGAAGGGGTGGGTAGCCATATAGAGCCGTAAAAGGTGTTGCCTTTAGTAAAGTATGGTGGTTTGTATTGTACCACCATTTTGCTAATGGTAACCACTGGCTCCACTTCTTTGGATTTGGGTAGGTCATAGTTCTCAAGTAATTCTCCAAGCAATGATTGATCTGTTCAGTTTGGGGATGGTAGGTTGTTGACATGTTCAACTTAGTCCCCATGCCCTTGAATAATTGCTGCCAGAATTGGCTAGTAAACACATGGTCCCTATCTGTCAAAATGGTGCTGGGGAGGCCATGTAGTTTATATATCTCCGTAAGGAACTTCTTCTACATCCTCAGTTGTGTAGAGGTGTTTGAGGGCCAATAAATGACCATACTTGGTCGGCCTGTCCACCACAACTAGTATGGAGTTCTTAGCCCCTGAAGTAGGTAACGCATCTATGAAGACCATGGCTATATCTTACCATGGATTTTCTGGTATGGGTAACGGCTGCAATAGGCTAGGGGTGAACATTTCTACATTTACCCTCTGGACAACATCACATTTAGCCACTTTACTGCAGATTTATTTTTTCATTTTAGGCCAATAGAACACCCTGCATACTCTCTTATATGTTCCACGCTGACCTGAGTGGCCCCTCAGAGGTGACTGGTGCATTGCCTCAAAGGTTTTGCCCCTTAGGTTGGTGGTTTCCCGCACAAATACCTTCTTGTCATATCTGATCAAACCTTGTTCTAGTGAATAATGGGTTTCCCAGTAGGATCTACAATGAGTTCAATCATCAACTGACTTGACGTAGGATTATCTTCATAGCTGTTAATAATCTTTGTCATCCAAGTAGGATTGGCTTCAGTGATGGCACATAGTTCCCCTGATTCTTCCTACCTCCTGGATAGAGCAACAACAGCTCTATTCTCAATTCCCTTCTTGTATTGGACTTCATAGTCCAATCCTAACAACTTAGTCAGTCCCTTCTGTTGTAACACTATTGTCACCTTTTGTTCTAGTAGATATTTACGGTTGTGATGATTATTTCTGATTATAAAATGCCCTCCTTGCAAGTAGTGTCTTTACCTATCTACAACAGCTAGCACTGTCATGTATTCCTTCTCATAAATGGATAATCCCCAGTGTTTGGGAGCCAAGGCCGGGCTAAAACAAGCAAGTGGCTTGCCCTCTTCCATGAGCACTGCTCCTATGACTTTAGAATAGGCATCAATCTCAACTATAAAGGTCTTAGTGAAGTCAGTTAGGGCTAACACAGGGCTATTGACATAGCCCTTTTGAGTTCCTGAAAAGCAGCTTCAGCTTCTGGGCTCCATTGTAAGTTGTTTTTCTTCGATAGACTAGTTAATGGCTTACTAATTACTCCATATCCCTGCACAAATCTCCTGTAATAGCCTGTGAGTCTAAGGAAACCTCTTAGGGTCTTGATAGTTCTAAGAGTGAGCCAGTTAATCATGGCGTCAATCATCTTTGGATCTTTGGAGACCCCCTTTTCTGAAACTATGTGGCCTAAATACTCACTCTACTCTGCCCAGATTCACATTTAGATTTCTTAGCAAATAACTGCTCTGTCTGAGAATGTCCAGCACTATTTTGAGATGTAGCACATGTAGTTCTACTAATTGACTGTAGATTAAAATGTCATCAAAAACTTTCTTAGGTAGTTTTGGAAAACATGATTCATGAGTCCCTGAAAGGTGGCAGGGGCATTGGTTAGCCCAAAAAGCATAACCTTGAATTCATAGTGCCCCACATGTGTTCCAAAGCTGGTTTTATGAATGTCACCTTCAAACATTCTAATTTGATGATACCCTGCCCTCAAATCAATTTTAAAAAAGACTGTGGCCCCACTTAGCTCATCCAATAGGTCATCAACCAAGGAAATAACTTGTCCCTAATAGTGAGCTTGTTGAGTTCTATATACTCCACATAGAACCTCCAAGTACCATCCTTTTTCTTCACCAAGAGCACTGGTGAAGAGAAGGGTGAATGACTAGGTTGTATCACCCCACTAGCTAACATATCCTTTACTTGCTTTTCAATTTCATTATTTTGAAAGTAATACATGTGAGGTCTAATGCTCATTGGTTCTGCCTCATGTTTCAAGGGAATGAAGTGATCATGATCTCTCTTGGGTGGTAGGGTTTTGGGTTCCTCAAACACATCTGGGTACTGCTGCAACAATTCAGTGATTGGTTCAGGTACTGCTTTTTGTGCCTCTGTTACTTCTCCAGCAGTGATAGTGTATATGTGTGCCCATAGTATCTGCCCTTTCTTGATGAGTTGCTACATAGAAGTTATCGTCATACTATGCATACTCCCTTATTTAGCCATTCCTTTCAGTTGTACCTTCTTGCCTTTAACCCTGACTTGAATCTTGCAGTTTATAAAATCAAACTTAATAGGTTGTAGAGTCTCATCCAATCAACACCCAACACCATTTCACAACCTCCAAGATTGATAAGCCTCACCTTATTCTCAAACTCAACCCCTTGTACCTTCAACTTAAATTTAGGACAAGAATGAAAGCTCATCAAATGGTTCCCATCGCTACCTTCATCGGTTTATCCTCCTTACCAGTATACCCAATCCTCCTATTTGTATCATAATACAAGAAGCTGTAGGCACTTGCTAAATTCACCAGAATTGTTGAGGGTATCTTTTTGGCCTCTCCTTTCATCCTTATAGTGTTTGGCACAAAGGTTCCTGACAATGCATTGAGGCTAGTGGCTAAATCCTCCAACAATTCACCTTCTATTCTAGTAGGTTTTATTAGGTTAGTCATGACCCTATCTTCTAGTTCTTCCCCTTCCATAGCTTGTGGTTGTTTTCCCTTACACTGGTGATTATAGGAATACTTTTCCCCACACTTATAACATAGACCATTGGCCCTCTTATACTCAATAAGCTTGTTGTTGTTAGGGTTGTTGTTCTCTCCTCATTCTTTAGCCCATCCAATTACATTCTTGATGGTATTAGTGGCTCCTGAGTTGGAATTGGTGTCATTCTTGCCCAATACAACATGTTCCTCTTGTTTGTGGCATCAGTGAATCTTTCTTGGTGATTGGCTCTGTCTACAGCCTCAATGAGGGTGTAAGGATTACTGAATCTGACATCATTCTTTATATCATCCCTTAACCCCCAATGAAAATTTTCAAAAAAAAACTCATCTGTTATGGTGGGGTTCTTGATTAGCCCCATATTTTCAGATCTTCAAATTCATTCAGATATTCCCTTACTGTAGTTTTTTGGGTAATCTTGTTAAATTTCTCCACAAATGCATCATTAGCAATGTTAGCAAACCTTCGACAAATTTCAAGTGTGAATCTCCCATCTAACCATTCCCTTATTGATCTGAATTGAATACAATCAGGATTCTGCTCTTCCATTCAAGTGCGTAGATGCCCTTTCCAGTTTCTTTCTTGGGTCATTAATATGGTAAAATTTGATATACTTGTCACATTTCCTATGCCAAGCCCTAGGGTCATCACTACCATCAAATTCTGGGAATTTTAGCTTAGGAGAGAAATAGTCTACCTGTTCCCTTTCCACTTCTTAGATTTCAGTTGGTCTCACTCGTCTGACTCTAATTTCTTGGTTTGGTGCTGACACGACCCGAAATCCGGTTAGGCCGTGCGGGTACCCGACATCCTTCCCTAGACCCGTCGGGCGAACCCTTACCAATTAAATTAGGCAAATAAATATAATTCAATTCATTAATAAGAACAAGGCTTAAAAAAAACACTGACATACTGATACCTCTAAGCTGTACAAAAGAAATTACAGCTGACTACCCAACATACTAGGTTTAGGGTTATCCAGACCAGACATCTAAGAGTACAAAAGAAGACAAATACCTCCTGAAGGGAGCAAAATGCAACTGAAATAATAACCAATAAACTGGTGGCCATCCGGAATAAAAGCTGGCTCACCCTGACAGCTGAAGTCGTCTTCGCTCCTTCACAACGTGGCGAACTCAATCCTGGAGCGAACCTGCCGAAACGAAATAGATAGAAAAAGAAACAAACAACAAACAAGGGTGAGTCAAAAGGACTCAATAAGTGGGGCAGACTAGCCACCTCAAAGAATAGGATAGCTAGCCAGGGAGAAGAAACAGATAAACCAAATTTCTTTTATTTAAATTATAAAAAGGTAGAGCCAGATAACAACCGAAAACACGTAAGAAACTTATAAACTCAACCAAGGATGCGTGCCAGAAACATAACAACAAATAAGAAATGCACATATAAGCAGGACAATAGTTATGTACCACAAGTTTACACAATGGTATGAAATAAAATGAAGTGAGATGAAATGAGATGAAATATGATGCGAAGGGTCACATGTGCCCGTAATCCCATCCCGAAGCGGAATACTCCTGCATTCGAGGGGAATCCAATCTGATAACCAACTGGAGCGGAATACTCCTGCTCCTGGGGCGGAATACTCCTGCACCCGATATAATATAAACCAGAGGCGGAATACTCCTGCACTCTCCTGGGGCGGAATACTCCTGCACCCGATATAATGTAAAGCTGAGGCGGAATACTCCTGCACTCAATATCTGACATAAGAGCGGAATACTCCTGCTCTTGGGGCGGAATCCTCCTGCCCTCAATGTGATACAATGGAGCGGAATACTCCTGCTCCTGGGGCGGAATACTCCTGCCCTCAATATGATACAATGGAGCGGAATCCTCCTGCTCCTGGGGCGGAATACTCCTGCCCTCAATATGATATGCAATGTAATGCATATGAATGCAATGTGATGCAATAACCCTTCACCGGCGCGGGACTCTCATCGACAACCGGGAAGTAGATGCCAACTCGCAGCCAGGGTACAATGCTCAAATCCTCAATACAATACCAACAATAGGACATAACATATAATATATAATATAAATCCAAAGCTAAGGCGTAATGAGTACGCCTATCGGCAGCTACACACGTAAGGAATACGTGGTAGAAAATCCACGAGGCCAGGTGCCTCCAAAGAAATGGATATAAACACTTACCTCTCTCAAAAGTTAGCATTGCGACCAACAACCGCGTTATTTTTGAATGCATTGCCAAACGATCCCACTGCGATCAATAAGCAGAAAAATATATCATATTAGGCTAAAGGCTTCATCCCTCACATCGTAGGGCAATCCAGGTAGAAACCTGATACCCTATTCGCATACGCAATACGCAGGCCAGGCCTATATACAGGGTTTAAGGCCACATAACCAAATCCCAAATAAATTATATTTATAAGTTGCCCATAACTCACTGAGCACGAATACATAATCAATTTCATTATCGGGGTCCATTTGACCCTTTAAACTATCAATTTACGTCATTAGGGCGATGTCTAATATTCCTATTTTTACCGCAAAAATATATTTAAACACACGTAATAAACTCAAATACTATATTAGGATCATTACCTGAATGTTTCAGGGTGAAAATTCTACTTTTTCCCGGCCCCTTTTCTTATTTTCTGGCATTTTTCCACTGCATATTTTTTTGTTTCGCGTCTCTGCAATTTTTTGCTCCAATGCTCCTGTTTCTGTATCTATTAACTCCGTCCTTAGCATTTAAGCTAAGGACCAACCGACCTTTTCCTTTTCTTTTTTTTTTTGTTTTCTTTTATTTTATTTTCTTTTCTTTTCGTTTTCGCGGCGACAATTAAAATAGTACCCTACGATATTCGAAATAATTCCAACTTTTGTATACGAGTTATACAAAATATATGTAACATACTCGCGAAGACGGATTTCAAATTGGACTCCCGAAACTCAAGATGCGAATTTAAATGAAAAGAAGTCAAATTATTTAACTTTCGGCATTTTAGCGGAAACTAGCCGAACAACATCGAAATTCACTTTCGAAAGTTCACAAAAGTCATAAATAATCATACGAACCCAACGGCGCTTTCGGATTTCGAATCGGAGCTCATTCGGCAAAAATCGAGCTCGAAAATCTCCTTTTAATATTAATCGCCAATAAAAACTGAAACCTTCTTCCGATGCCTACCAAACGAGGTCTAATTTAGCTCAAATTTTGCAGACATGTCCTAATGGACATTACGAATATTTTAAAATTATCGGCACGCCAATCAGAGTCCTAGCTTCCGAAACGACTGACCGAGGTCGTTTCATTCTCCTCCACTTAAACTCTCGTTCGTCCTCGAACGAGCCTAAATCTAAAGCAAGATTTACGCAGATAACAAGAGAACTTGCACAACCTTCATAAACTACTCCACGGACATGATCTCATAATTACAGAATCAGAGTTATGACATGCACATCAAACCCTTGGATAAAAACATAGCTGGATAATATCATAACGTCATTGCCCAAGTTATTCTGACTAAACCGATCCTTCCTCGATCACGAGAGGAGAATTCTGCATTTTCGAAGCAAAGATATACGAAACTCTGGATGGACTAACATGATTCAGCCGAGAATCACCTTTTCGATATACCTTTCGATATAGAACAAGTCGATGAAACAAAGAATTAGCTTACGCTTGATGTAATAGGGGGAACTTTTGAAGTACCTTGTCAGTACATATTATAGAAGATTTGATGCAAGCTATATTATTTTTACAAACACACTAGGCAAAAACGGGAAACAGAGACAAAAACACTGAAACGTAAAATAGGAAACGCGCATAAGAAAAAATGCCAGAAAATGAGGAAAGGGGCCGGAGAATAGTAGAATTTTCACCCTAAAATATTCAGGTAATGATCCTAATATAGTATTTGAGTTTATTACGTGCGTTTAAATATATTTTTGCGGTAAAAATAGGGATATTAGACATCGCCCTAATGACGTAAATTGATAGTTTAAAGGGTCAAATGGACCCCGATAATGAAATTGATTATGTATTCGTGCTCAGTGAGTTATGGGCAACTTATAAATGTAATTTATTTGGAATTTGGTTATGTGGCCTTAAACCCTGTATATAGGCCTGGCCTGCGTATTGCGTATGCGAATAGGGTATCAGGTTCCTACCTGGATTGCCCTAAGATGTGAGGAATGAAGCCTTTAGCCTAATGTGATAGATTTTTCTACTTATTGAACACAGTGGGATCGTTTGGCCATGGAACCAAAGGATAAAAGCGGTTATTGATTAGCAATGCTAACTTTTGGAAGAGGTAAGTGTTTATATCCATTTCTTTGGAGGCATCTGGCCTCGTGGATTTTCTACCACGTATTCCTTACGTGTGTAGCTGCCGATAGGCGTACTCATTACGCCTTAGCTTTGAATTTATATTGTATATTATATTTTATGTCCTACTGTTGGTATTACATTGAGAATCTGAGCATTGTACCCTGGCTGTGAGTTGGCATCTACTTCCCGGCTGTCGATGAGAGTCCCGCACCGGTGAAGGGTTATTATTGCACCACACTGCATTCATATGCATTACATTGCATATCATATTGGGTGCAGGAGTATTCCGCCCCACGAGCAGGAGGATTCCGCTCCATTGTATCATATTGAGGGCAGGAGGATTCCGCCCCAAGAGCAGGAGTTTTCCGCTCTTATGTCAGATATTGAGTGCAGGAGTATTCCGCCTCAGCTTTACATTTTATCGGGTGCAGGAGTATTCCGCCCCAGGAGAGTGCAGGAGTATTCCGCCTCTGGTTTATATTATATCGGGTGCAGGAGTATTCCGCCCCAGGAGCAGGAGTATTCCGCTCCAGTTGGTTATCAGATTGGATTCCCCTCGAATGCAGGAGTATTCCGCTTCGAGATGGGATGACGGGCACATGTGACCCTTTGCATCATATTTCATTTCATTTCATCTCACTTCATTTCATTTCATCTCAATTCATACCATTGTATAGTTTGCGGTACATGACTACTGTTCTGCTTATATGTGCATTGCTTATTTGTTGATATGTTTCTGGCACGCATCCTTGGTTGAGTTTAGAAGTCCTTACGTGTTTTTGGTTGTTATATGGCTCTGTCTTTTTATAATTTAAATAAAAGAAATTTGGTCTATCTGTTTCTTCTCCCTGGCTAGCTATCCTATTCTTTGAGGTGGCTAGTCTGCCCCACTTATTGAGTCCTTTTGACTCACCCTTGTTTGTTGTTTGTTTTTTTGTCTATCTATTTCGTTTCGGCAGGTTCGCTCCAGGATTGAGTTCGCCACATTGTTCAGGAGCGAAGACGACTTCAGCTGTCAGGGTGAGCCAGCTTTTATTCCGGATGGCCACCAGTTTATCGGTTATCATTCAATTGCATTTTGTTCCCTTCAGGAGGTATCTGTTTTCTTTGTACTCTTAGATGTCTAGTCTGGATAGCCCTAAACCTAGTATGTTGGGTAGCCAGCTGTAACTTCTTTTGTACAGCTTAGAGGTATCAGTATGTCTGTGTTTTTGTTTTAAGTGTTGTCCTTATTTATGAATTACTATATTTATTTTCCTAATTTAGTTGGTAAGGGTTCGCCCGACGGGTCTAGGGGAGGATGTCGGGTGCCCGCACGGCCTAACCGGATTCCGGGTCGTGTCAGTTGGTATCAGAGCCCAGTTTAGAGTCTATCCAGACTAAGACAGTGTCTAGTAGAGTCTCGCTGATGGGTACGTAGACGTCCGTACTTATCTACGAGAAGCTATGATGGCATTTAGGAAGTTTCACTTCCTTCTTTTCTGATCGTGCGTCAGTCTAGGATCCAAAAGTATTTTCGTTAATTCCTTCGTGGTAATTGTGAAACCCTCGTGCGATAAATCAGCAAAATGGTATGAGTTCAAGATGAAGCAGTCTGGCCTTGGGTTAGCATTGACGAAGCCCGAGAGTTTTTTTTATCGTGCTGACGATCTAGTTACGAAATCCCAGCCGTACGAGCTCGCGATGGGCAAAGGAGCAGGGCCTTGCGGTTTCCTTGGCTCTCTACGATACTTTTACGAGAATCTTGGCGACAGATACCACAATAACCTATTGTTCGCTAGGCAGCATATCAGGTTGCCGCAGATGCAGATGTTTGGTCTTAGGGAGCTCCGTTGCAATCGTTGATGTTGTTCCAATATATTGTTCCCAATGAAGCATGTATTGTACCTCTAATTGTTCCGGCTGGTTAGCCAATCGAGGTAATAGTTCGGTCCGAGCGCCCAAAGAGGTTGCATTATTTTACGCGGTTGAACCTTCCGATATTCTTAAGCAATGCATCAAATAAACCTCGTGATTTTTTTTAAATAAAAGAATGACAGCGTATCCTTCAGGCTTTTGATTATATCGAGCGGTATGGTATTGATTATTCTTCTTTCCAGTTCCAGAGTCCAGCCTTGAATTGGTGGGCCGCTCTCTTATTAGCTAACTTGGTTCGGTTTTTCTTCTAGATTCGTGGAAAGTTCCTTTCGAGTAGCGAGCGAGATGAAAAGTATTTCCAGTTTGAGTGGATTAAGCAGGGTAGCCTGTCGGTTAGTCTGTTGGTTTCAGAATATGGGATTGTATTCTATAGAATTGCTGAATATGTATTAGAACTAGTCCATGAGCCTTTCGAGAGATTCAAAGATTTATTTGTGACCTTTCTCCTTACTTGAGATCCCAGATGGCTCGAAAAAAATTGATGTTGTGACTTTATTTGATGTCGTTGTTGATTTGCTCAAAGGTATCAGGCATACCATAAGTTAGAGGGGGAAGAGTTAGAGCGGGAGAGCAAGGAATTTTGTGGCCCTGGTGGGCAACCATAGTACCTTATTTGGAGGTAAAAGTTCCGATTATTTTTGGAAGTCACCTTCCGGGTTATCTCAGAGTGCGCGAGTAGTTCATCAAGATTAGACCCAGCTTTTCTCTTTATAGCTATCGACAATATGTCCAGCTTCAATTTTCAATGAAAAGCTGTTATCACTGTCATGAGTCTGGTTATCCTTTGAGGAGTTTTTCCTTACTCCAGCAAGTAGACAATCGTCCTTTCTCTTGTCATCAGGCACCTGTACAGTCGTAGGAAATTTTATTTAAATCTTAATTAGCCAGAGAAACGCCACGATCCAGTAGAGGTTGAGAGCGTGGTGGCAGTGGTTCTTCAGAAGGTAATTATCAGTATAGCGGCTTAGTTCAGCCGCAGAGGCAGTTTTATGAACTGCCAGTCTGGCAGGATGCTGAGGCATCCGATGTAGTACACCCATGTAATTCTTCTTTCATTATATGTGAGTAAGATTTGATTCTTCTGATCGGTCTGAACTTCGTTTATTTTACCATGTTTCCATGGCTTCCTTGGATATTGTTTCTATTAAGAATCGGTTGCGGTAGAGGGGTGAGTTTCTGGTACGATTTATTCCTGGAATTTATGGGACCCTACTAGTTTATCTGATCTAAATATGAGAGATTTGACGGTGAGTATTGCTATTGCTTGCTTAGCAGCCTGTTATGGCACCTTGTGTTATTATGTCAAGTCATTTTACTTCTCTCCTCGGAAATCAGTGTTGGTGGGATGATGGGATTCTTATTCTTCACCATCAGGAAGTGTCATTGTTTCTTCCGGTGTAAAGTGGTTAGTAATTAATACTCGATCTATGTGTCTCCTCTTGGTTCGAAATGTTAGTAAGTCATGTTATTCTATGAGCTTGTCTTAGTTATAAAAGAGTATTCTGGTAAATTGTCAGAGTTTCCTTCTTATTGGGAGGTTAAATTGGTATGGATGTTTTTCCATAAAGTTTATTTAATGTCTGATCTCTTCAATTCCGATTCTTTGGCTCGCCTGACTCGGAAATAGTCTTTCTTTGGTAGCCAAGCAAATCAGAAGATGAACTTTCTGAAGCTCTAATTATTTCTATCCTCGATCCATTTCCATTTCCTCTTCGTCCGACACTAGTGAGCTTGGGCGATTGGTAGCCACTTGTGACGTTCCCTGTGTTGAGCCAGGGTACGTGTTATTGTAGTCGGGTAAGCATATTATTGTTTTGGATATCAGTTTATCCGGGTATTCATTCCCATATATAGTATAGTGCTGGTTCTGTTTTCGCGGATCATCCAGTTTCAGGGGAAACTCTGCCGAAATTTTTATATAGAAGTACCATCCATCAGGCGGTGGTGTTTACGGCAAAGGTATGGAGTTGTGAACTTGAGAGTTGCAGCTATTTGGCAACTCGAAAGGGTAGTTGGTAGCTTAGGTCTGCCTACGTTCAGCTTTTAGCTAAATCCTCTTTAGTCCAGTAGGCTGTGCGAGGATGATTATTCCTATTCAAATGGCTGCATGAGTTAGTGCTTTAAGTGGAGGAGTCTTCCTCCAAATACTGAATGGTAATGTTAAATCTCTGAGGTGTTGATACCACTTTTCTCACGACCCAAAGTAAGGCCACGACAGAAATCTACAATGAGTGTCGATCATTGCTAAACCCACTAATAATCTATTAGCAACAGAGATAAGGTGGCAACTTGATCATATATACGTACCTATTTGCTGGAAGCATAAATTCTGGAAAGATGACACCACTTTAACTTTCTGGCAATTAGAACATTGAGCCACAAATTTTGCTATGTCACATTTCATTCCGTCCCACCAATAAATTTGCTTAAGATTATAGTACATCTTAGACGAACCTGGGTGAACAGTGTATTTAGAATAATGTGCCTTTATCGTAAACTAAATCTGCAACATCAGGAACACAAAGTCTATCTTTATACATGAGAACACCGTCAGTAGTGACCCTGTATGGTGACTTCGGTTTTCTTTGGGCTATCTGTCTGTATTCAACTAGAACTGGATCCTCCTACTGACGCTGTTTTACTTCATGAAAATCTAGAGTTAAAGGTCTAGTCCAGCTTGTCGATAATCCATCATTGGTATATATATCTCTTTCACACCTCAACTCTTTGAGAAGTTACTTTAACGTTGTAAGTGCTCATGTAATCAACTTTGTTGCTGGTATTCTGCCTTAGCTGAAAGTCCAACTACATGTATCTTTTATATTTACTTTTTCAAGTCATAATAATTCCAATTCAAAGACAATACCTTGAGGGAGATGTTCAGTCTGAAGATCATTCTTGGTCTACATCGTACTATCAAGTAGTAGTTGCATGATCCTTATCCTTATACGATAGACCCTGTTCAGATGAACCTTTGACATACATTAGGATATGAGTATCTACGTTCCTACAAGGAGCTTGCGGAACAACACTAACATCAATTGAGATGTTGTATAGTGCATTCGTAAAAATAATATGGCTTGCATCAAATCTTCTATAGTGAGTGGTGACAAGGTACTTCAAAAGCTTCCCCTATTGCATCAAGTGTGAGCTAATTCCTAGTTCCATCAATTTGTTCTATATCGAAAGGTATATCGAAGAGGTAATTATCGGCTGAATCATGTTAACCCATTCAAAGTTTCATGTATTTTTGTTTCGAAAATATAGAACTCTTCTCTCATGATTGAGAAAGGTCGGCTTAGTCCGAATAAGTTGGGCTATGATGTTATCATATTATCCAAATATATTTTATCCAAGAGTTGATGTGTGTGTTATAACTCTGATTCTGTAATTATGAGATAATGTCCGTGGAGTAGTTTATGAAGGTTGTGCAAATTCTCTTGTTATCTGCGTAAATCTTTCTTTAGATTTAGGCTCGTTCGAGGACGAACGAGAGTTTAAGTGGAGGAGAATGAAACGACCTCGGTCAGTCGTTTCGGAAGTTAGGATTCCGATTGGCGTGCCGATAGTTTTAGAATATTCGTAATATCCATTAGAACCTGTCTGTAAAATTTGAGCTAAATCAGACCTCGTTTGGTAGGCATCGGAAGAAGGTTTCAGTTTTTATTGGCGATAAATATTAAAAAGAGATTTTCGAGCTCGGTTTTGCCGAATGAGCTCCGATTCGAAATCCGAAAGCGCCGTTAGGTTCGTATGATTATTTGTGATTTTTGTAAACTTTCGAAAGTTAATTTCGATGTTGTTCGGCTAGTTTCCGCTAAAATGCCGAAAGTTAAATAATTTGACTTTTTCTATTTAAATTCGCATCTTGAGTTTCGGGAGTCCAATTTGAGATCCGCCTTCGTGAGTATGTTACATATATTTTGTATAACTTGTATGCAAAAGTTGAAATTATTTCGAATATCATAGTGTACCGTTTTAATTTTCGTCGAGAAAAGAAAATAAAAGAAAATTTAAAAAAAAAAAAAAAGGCAAAAGAGAAAGACCATGGGCGGTGGCCCTTGGTCATGATATGTATAAGATCAAAAACGGGAAACAGAGACAAAAACACTGAAACGTAAAATAGAAAACGCGCATAAGAAAAAATGCCAGAAAATGAGGAAACGGGCCGGAGAAAAGTAGAATTTTCACCCTAAAACATTCAGGTAATGATCCTAATATAGTATTTGAGTTTATTACGTGCGTTTAAATATATTTTTGCGGTAAAAATAGGGATATTAGACATCGCCCTAATGACGTAAATTGATAGTTTAAAGGGTCAAATGGACCCCGATAATGAAATTGATTATGTATTCGTGCTCAGTGAGTTATGGGCAACTTATAAATGTAATTTATTTGGAATTTGGTTATGTGGCCTTAAACCCTGTATATAGGCCTGGCCTGCGTATTGCGTATGCGAATCGGGTATCAGGTTCCTACCTGGATTGCCCTAAGATGTGAGGAATGAAGCCTTTAGCCTAATGTGATATATTTTTCTACTTATTGAACACAGTGGGATCGTTTGGCCATGGAACCAAAGGATAAAAGCGGTTATTGATTAGCAATGCTAACTTTTGGAAGAGGTAAGTGTTTATATCCATTTCTTTGGAGGCATCTGGCCTCGTGGATTTTCTACCACGTATTCCTTACGTGTGTAGCTGCCGATAGGCGTACTCATTACGCCTTAGCTTTGAATTTATATTGTATATTATATTTTATGTCCTACTGTTGGTATTACATTGAGAATCTGAGCATTGTACCCTGGCTGTGAGTTGGCATCTACTTCCCGGCTGTCGATGAGAGTCCCGCACCGGTGAAGGGTTATTATTGCACCACACTGCATTCATATGCATTACATTGCATTTCATATTGGGTGCAGGAGTATTCCGCCCCACGAGCAGGAGGATTCCGCTCCATTGTATCATATTGAGGGCAGGAGGATTCCGCCCCAAGAGCAGGAGTATTCCGCTCTTATGTCAGATATTGAGTGCAGGAGTATTCCGCCTCAGCTTTACATTATATCGGGTGCAGGAGTATTCCGCCCCAGGAGAGTGCAGGAGTATTCCGCCTCTGGTTTATATTATATCGGGTGCAGGAGTATTCCGCCCCAGGAGCAGGAGTATTCCGCTCCAGTTGGTTATCAGATTGGATTCCCCTCGAATGCAGGAGTATTCCGCTTCGAGATGGGATGACGGGCACATGTGACCCTTTGCATCATATTTCATTTCATTTCATCTCACTTCATTTCATTTCATCTCAATTCATACCATTGTATAGTTTGCGGTACATGACTACTGTTCTGCTTATATGTGCATTGCTTATTTGTTGATATGTTTCTGGCACGCATCCTTGGTTGAGTTTAGAAGTCCTTACGTGTTTTTGGTTGTTATATGGCTCTGTCTTTTTATAATTTAAATAAAAGAAATTTGGTCTATCTGTTTCTTCTCCCTGGCTAGCTATCCTATTCTTTGAGGTGGCTAGTCTGCCCCACTTATTGAGTCCTTTTGACTCACCCTTGTTTGTTGTTTGTTTTTTTGTCTATCTATTTCGTTTCGGCAGGTTCGCTCCAGGATTGAGTTCGCCACATTGTTCAGGAGCGAAGACGACTTCAGCTGTCAGGGTGAGCCAGCTTTTATTCCGGATGGCCACCAGTTTATCGGTTATCATTCAATTGCATTTTGTTCCCTTCAGGAGGTATCTGTTTTCTTTGTACTCTTAGATGTCTAGTCTGGATAGCCCTAAACCTAGTATGTTGGGTAGCCAGCTGTAACTTCTTTTGTACAGCTTAGAGGTATCAGTATGTCTGTGTTTTTGTTTTAAGTGTTGTCCTTATTTATGAATTACTATATTTATTTTCCTAATTTAGTTGGTAAGGGTTCGCCCGACGGGTCTAGGGGAGGATGTCGGGTGCCCGCACGGCCTAACCGGATTCCGGGTCGTGTCAGTCCCCTAGGTTATCCATCTTAGCATTAGTTTCATTCAATGTATTTGTGTCGTCTAGTTTCTGATTTGTTGATGCCATGTAACCTTGAAGTTAATTTTCTATTTTAGTGATGTGATCTTTAGTACTTTTTTGCCTTGATTCCACTATGATTGCGGGCCTGGTTTTAAGGTCTGATACCAAGTTTAATATCTCAACTGTGTGAAGTTTGTAAATTGATACAATTGAGTAAATTGAGAATTTTTATTGATAAGAAAACGATTACATTCACTAGAATTACAGGAAAGGAAAATACTCAAGCTCCATTAATGGAGAAATATGTTACTGAATAGAAAAAAAAAAGATGAAGAAGATAAGAATGGGAATTTGGGATAGATTGAAAAAAAAGAGAATCTTAGGTGGATAAGAAAATTAACAAATTTCAACTAACTACTCAATTCGGTTGAGATATTATTTATCTCCCTAGCTTCTAATCTGCAACCTTGATTCTCAAACTGATATGAGTCGTCCAACGCATTAATGAAATGTATCAGTTTATCTATATAATGACTCCCACGTGTGTGCCATGTTAGTTCCACCTGGCCAACCAAATACTAGGCAAGACTAGGTTTGTCTCTTCATTTATCCTTTTTCCCCAAATCGATTCAGCTCCTTTTCTCTATGTAACCCTAATTCCCTGATCCTTATATATAACAAATACCAAAGGATAAGGAAAAGAGTGGTAATTCATAGAACAAATCCTAATAAAAAACAAACTACTGATAATCACTCTTTTCTATTTTATTACTTGGCTTAACTTTTTGGTATTATTTAGTATACTGAAAATGTGACTATTTTTTGAACGACATAGGTACTCTATTATGCTTTCTAATACTTGTACTTTCGAGCTATCAAAGGAAAATTGTGGCAATTTTGGTAAATTAATACTCGGAAAGAAGTATTTTCTGGCGACTAGTTTGCTGGAAAACAAATATTTTGGATGTTCAATCAGACTTTATGTTCTTGTTATTTTATTTGTTATTAAATTTGTCTTTTAAAATCAATAAGTAAAGAAGTTTTTTTCTAAAAAAAATAGCTAAATGGAAAAAATGATTGTGCTTTTCTTAAAAATGCGATTGTCAACGACGGAGCTAGGATTATCAAAATATAAATAATTAAACACACGAAAAAATTAAAAAGAGTCAATATTTTTTTTTTGTGTGTGTGTATGTGTGTCTATATATATATATATAAAACTTATACAATGTAATTTTGGACGAAGAGATATTAGTTAATACTCTTTATTGAAATGTAGTTCTGCTCCACAGTAGTAACCGTAGTATGTGCTCTTTCATCCTCCTATTTTTTATTCATCCTTTCAATAAATACAACTCCTTGCCTTATTTGTTGTTGTTGTCAAAATGGCACCCAGCCTTTGCATCAAATTACTTTGACACATCTTTAAAACACGAAAAAATTTTGACACCTTATTCCAAAAGTTGTCTGTCTATAGTTTTGACTATTTTGCTAAAAACCTGTGTACTCCATGCACCAATAAGATCGAGACATGTGTCACTAATAAAAAAAATATTTCCAAAAGAAAAAGAAACCAACAAGGTTCAGAAAGCCAACCCAACAACCAGTCCAACCCCCGACGTTATCGATCAAGGTTTTCCGACCAAGACCACCACTATCAAAATTTCCACCAAGATCCCAATTTTTTATTTTTCTTTCAAATGCAAACACATATCAAAATAAAGAAGCACTCTCCATGCAAAAAATAGAGTTTTCAAAAGATTTCTTCTCTTAAATCTTCAAAAGGTCATTACTTATTCTTCAACGACGACCACCAGAGAGAAATCTAAACTCCCCCACCTTCCGAGTACAGCAAAAAATTAGGAGATTGACGAGCAAAATACTGAGGACAATTCACAATTTACAATTCACACAGAAACAATCCCATAATTTAACAATTCATACAAATATTTCAATACCTAATTGAAGAAAGTAAGTAGATGACAACAAATACATGTTTCTTCTTTCAATTCTTAACTTACGGAGGTTTCTTCTCCCAATTATATGCATGATTTTTTCTTCCTTCTGAAATGGTGACCTACGGGGTGTCTTCTCCCCATTCTCCTCGAGTCTCTTTGGTTAAGTTTGTATCCACCAAAGTTTAATTTACATAATTTGTGAGAAATATTAAATCAAAACACAAGGAGAAGAAGAAAGAGGGGAGAAGGGGAGTGTGATACCCCAACTAAGTATTAAGTATCTCACATCGGCATAACACATGAGTGATCCTGGCTATTTAAGTAAGCATGCCTTAGACCTTAGTGACGTGTTTTAAAACCGTGCGGACCTAGGCCCAAAGCGGACAGTATCAGTTGCGGGCTTGGGCTGTTACAGATGGTATCAGAGTCATTCCGTGTCAGCCTTGTCGATAGGAATGACAACGGGGCGCGGCGGGACGGGTTTAGATCAATGGTGGGGCGGGTTTCAATTTTTTTAAAAAAAATATCAGGTGAGGCGGGGGGGCGGGTTGAATAAAAAACCCACATTTTCGAAAATAAAACCAGTAAAAGGTTAAAACATAAAACCCTACCCAACCTTTTGTACAAAACGCAGCTTCTCTCTTCCACTTTCTTTCATTGATTTTCTTCCACTTTTCACTAATTCCATTCAAAATTGATGCAAAATTAGTCTTAATGCAAAATTAATCAAGATTCCAAGGGGCACAAATATCTTATTGCTGTAAGTTCTCTATTTTTTTGACATCTCTCTCTTCTTCTTTTTTTCTTTTTTTCTCTATGCTTACTGTTGAAAATCATGGAAAGCTTATCATTTTGTTTAATACACTGGAACTACATGACTATGCTTTTTGTGCCTAATTGATGAATCAACTACACTCGTATAGTAATCGTGATAAATTCTATAATGGAATTAGTGAACTAATCCTATTTGATTCGCGTAGCTAAAATCATATTTTTTGGCTTTTAATTGAGTCGACAAGCGTCTGACCATCTTTGAGTTGATTGGCGTGATAATTCGTTCACTTATGTACTTGATAATCTTATAGTAAAGCAAAACTAATTTTCCCCTCTGTTTAAAAACTATAAATATGTTGATGATCTTGTGAATTTGAAAAGGATACCTTATTGCTTTAATATTGCATCTTCTATAGATACGACTATTATGTTTTCCTTAAAATAGTTTTTCAGGTCCAGTCCTTAAAATAGTAGGTAGGAGTTAGAACTGATTCCATCTCTCAGTGTTTTACTCTAATTATCTTATATTTGTTATGTATTTATAGGTTAGTATGGAGTCCCAAGATGAACAAAATCCGGCGTGTTCATCTTCTAATCCCGTTTTCCGTTGAAAGTGAAAGTCAAAGAGCTACACAAACTAATGAAGATAACGATGAAGCTCCTCCCAACAAAATGATGAGATTAAGTTCTAAAGCATGGTCTCATTTTCATGTGTGATGGTTAATGGTATTCGCTATGGTGATTGTAAGTATTGTAACACTCGTATTAAATCAAACCATAAATACGGGACCACTTCTTTGCATGCTCATTATAATAGATGTCCTAAAAAGCCAAGGAACATGACAACTGAGGGTGGTTCGGGGGGTGATAATAGGGGGCAACAATATTTTGATCAAGATGTGTCGCGTAGAGAACTTGCCCACGCAATCATTTTGCATGAGTATCCATTGTCCATTGTTGATCACGTAGGCTTTAGAAAGTTTGTTGCTGGCCTACAACCATTGTTCAAAATGGTTTCAAGGAACAAAATAAAAAATAATATTCTGAAGATCTTTGACAATTTAAAATCTAAGACTTCTAAGTTAATGGATGAAATCACAAGTAAAATTGCTATAACAACTGATATGTGGGCTTCAGATAACACCAAAAAAGGATCTATGGCTATAACGACACGTTTATTGATGATTCTTGGAGGCTTCAAAGACATATCCTTAGATTTATACATGTTCCTGCTCTACATGATAGAAATACTTTGTGCAGTGCATTATTAGATTGTTTATTCGAGTGTAATCTTGAGCGAAGAATATCAACCGTTACGGTTGATAATTCTAGCACAAACAATGCAATGATGAAAATTTTGTTGGATGAGAAACTTTGTAAAAGAGATTTGCTGTTGATGGGTAAATTGTTTCATGTGCGTTGTGCTGCACATATTCTGAATTTGATTGTGCAAGAGGGGCTAAAAGAGATAGAAGGTAGTATTAGCAATGTGCGTGCAAGTGTCTTATACTAGATAGGGTCCTCGGTAAGGCTGTCCACCGGCCCGGTCCGGTCCGGTTCCGGTGCGCCTTCGCCGGTCTGGTCCGGTGTTAACTAAAAGAAGTCGACGCCGGTCCGATCCCGGTCCGGTCAAACGGTGCATTTGCACCAATGCCGGATCGGAACCGGAACTGGCAAGGTGTGACCGTTCCGGTCCCGGTTCGTCCCGGTCCGGTCCGGTCCGGTCCGGTTTCGTTAATTTTTTTTTGTTTTTTAAGTTATATTTTTTATTGTTTGAAATAGATAAAAAAAATATGGTAGACTAAAATCTAAATAAACAACACAAAACACACATTTTTTTCAACAATACGATTATACGACAGTACATTAAGTTGGAAAATGGAAATGCATAATTAGAAAATTAAAACTAGAAAATAGACTAGAAATTAGAAAAATACATAATACATAAATCTTCAACTTCAGCGACTCAACACTCAATTATCACGTGGTTGCAGATATATGCCACCACCACGAGCTGCCCATTCGGGCATGATGGTATTTCAAGTGGGTCTTAAACTTCATTGTCCCTCCATTATTTGATTCATCATTCCAATTCCAAACTTTCTGACAAAGAGTACATTGAGCTGTGCCGGTATCATTATTTTTTGTGATAAAATCCCAAACTTCGGATCTTTTAGTTCTTGGACTAGACGGACCTGCTGTAGTAGCACCTTGAACTTGATTAGGATTATTTGCATTTGCAGCCATGTTGATAGAAAATTTATAAAAATAGCCTTTTGTTAGAAATTTTTTAAGAGAAATGGATGGAAAATATTGAATTGTGATTAATTTGATGAAATATGGGAGTATTTATAGGAAAAATAGGTAGGGGAGGGCTGTAGGGGCGTTTATGGGTGTGGGGGTGGGAAAAATAGCCGTTTATGGCCGTTGCCAACGGCTATTTTTCAAAAGGGAGCGGATTTGGAATTTTGTGCGTTGGGCCGGTCCGGCCCGGTTCAAACGTTTTTTTTTTGTTTTTTGTTTTTTGGTTACTTTTTTGTTTTTAATAGCCTTTGTAGTTTTTGAATTTTAAATTAAAAAATAATAACAAAATATAAATTGATAGCAAGACATCTATTTTTTATGTAATAACTTATATAATACTAGTAATCTAGTATTAAAGTATTAACTATTAAGTATGTAGTATTTTAGCATTTAATATTTAAGTATTAAATTGCAAAAAATATAACTGAGAATATATATAAACAATGGTAACTTAGTAGCAAGACATAACACTTTTTATTTTTTCAAAACTTAATAGTATTTATTATTTAGAATTTAGTATTTAGTATTTAAGTATTAAATTGTAAAAGTATAATTGAGAATATATAAAACAATGATTGATAACTTAATAGCAAGACATAACACTTGTTATTTTTTCAAACTTAATACTAAGTTAGTAGTACAATAGTATTTAGTAATTAGTATTTAGTATTTAGTATTTTAGTATTTAGTATTTAGTATTTACTCTTTAGTATTTAGTATTGAATTGCAAAGAGGTAACTTAATAGCAAAGGATAATTGAGAATATAATAAAGGATTATAATTTACTTTATAGCAAGGCGTAACGCATTTTATTGAATAATGGTTGATTTATTTATTTATTTTTTTTTTTGCAAAGTACATAGATATTAAATTGCAAAAACTACATATTAATAAAAAAACTTCTCATTTTCTGAATAATTTCTTCTGGCACCTCTGGAGGAACTGGTGACAAAGAGTCATCTTCTTCATAATCACTTTCATTGTCCACACTTCCATCGCCTGATAAAATTTCTGTTGCTGCTTCTGCATCGGCTAGTTCATTTTCTGCAAATCCAAAATTTGTTCGCTCCGATCTAATCCAATCCAATCTCTGAATAATACGGTCGTCTCCATTGCTTCTTCCTTCAATGAATGTCTATGATCTCCTATTTGTAATCTTCCTTGGCTAAACGCACTTTCTGAAGCAACTAATGATGCTTGAATAGTTAGAATATCCCGCGCCATTTTTGCTAAAACTGGAAACTGTGCTTGTTGATCCTTCCAAAATGGCAGTAGTTGCTCGCTTCCAAAATAATCAATTTCCTTGCAAGCATGAAGTAAATAAACATCAAGCTCGTTGAACCCTCCGCTGCTAGTCGAATGCCTGCTAGAAAGCCTTTGATTAAGGCTGGAAAAACTTCCCAATCCGGCTGTAGCTCTTTTACTCGCCTACGTTGAACTTGATCCAGCTCCACTTGGGACACTTGGAACAACATTATCAGCTGCACTCCTATATCTTTCATAAATCCGTTGGCAATCTATAATTACATGCGCATAAGCTATTTCTACACTTGGTGTTTCTTCATCAGTAATTCTCAAAGTCCGATAAATTTCTCTAATTAGCATTTCCGTATTAGAATGTTTAAAACAGGGATGTAATACAGAAGCAATGCAATAAAGTGGTGGAATAGGAAAAAATATTTTTTAAATTTTTCAATCATTGCTTCTACGGCAACTTCATAACCAGGCACTACTCTATAATCGTTAAGTAATTCTGCTATTCCAGCTATAAAAGACAACATGGTAGTGATTATAGGATAATATTGACCGGAAAATTCTTTAGTAGCATAAAAAAACTTTTCTAAAAAAGGAAGAAGACGCTCAACATTTAGTCAATCAGATTCTTCTAGGTGATACTCTACAGCCACTTTGCGATTAAAATAATTAGTAATAGGCACTCGTAAAGTGTAAGCAACAGTCAAAGAGTCATATATAGTGTTCCACCTAGTTGAAAGTTCCTTAGGAACTCTTCTAGGCCGCAAACCTTCATTCACACACTCTACCTGAAAGTCCCTCCATCTATCCGGTTTTTTAGATTTAAAAATATAACTAATTGCGAGTCTAACCTTCATAATAGTAGGATCAAATAACTGAAGGCCATCTTTTACAACTAAATTATATATATGACATGCACATCTAATATGAAACAATTCTTCAAAAGGGGGATGCAATGCGTATCTTAACTTACTAATAGCAAAATCATTGTTTGCAGCATTATCAAGAGTTATACTTAAAATTTTATCACTAAGAAAATACGCGTTACAAATATCAGAAACTTCTCTCTTAATAAATGTGACACGACCCAGAATCCGGCTAGGCCGTGCGGGCACCCGACATCTTCCCCCAGACCCGTCGGGCGAACCCTTACCAATTAAATTAGGAAAATAAATATAATCCAATTCATAAATAAAAACAAGACTTAGAAAAAGCACAGACATACTGATACCTCTAAGCTGTACAAAAGAAATTACAGCTGACTACCCAACATACAAGGTTTAGGGCTATCCAGACTAGATATCTAAGAGTACAAAAGAAGACAGATACCTCCAGAAGGGAGCAAAATGCTACTGAAATAATAACCAATATACTGGTGGCCATCCGGAATAAAAGCTGGCTCACCCTGACAGCTGAAGTCGTCTTCGCTCCTACACAACGTGGCGAACTCAATCCTGGAGCGAACCTGCCGAAACGAAATAGATAGATAAGAAACAAACAACAAATAAGGGTGAGTCAAAAGGACTCAGTAAGTGGGGCAGACTAGCCACCTCAAAGAATAGGATAGCTAGCCAGGGAGAAGAAACAGATAAACAAAATTCCTCTTATTTTAATTATAAAAACGCAGAGCCAGATAATAACTAGAAACACGTACGAGATGACAAACTCATTAACAACTAGGAACGTAAGATAACCAAAACATATAGGTATCCCGAACACATCAACAATCAGAAATATATCCTGTTGCGGCGTGCAACCCGATCCATATATTCATCCTGTTGCGGCGTGCAACCCGATCCATAGATTTATACCATTACGGCGTGCAACTCGACTCCCGCAACCCGGGATACGAGCCGGAAATATATAGGCAAACTGAGATATGTCCACGTCATAGTGTACAAACCGCATACATAAAACACAACACAATACACACAATAGTCGGTATGCGGTGCAATGAGATGTGATGAATGCGTTACAATGCAATGCAGTCACATATGCCTGATACCTATCTCCGGCGTGGGACTCTCATCGTCTACCAGGAGATATATGCAAAGATGACCCTTCACCGGCTCGGGACTCTCATCGATTACCGAGAAGTATATGCAATGATGATCCTTCACCGGCTCGGGACTCTCATCGATTACCGGGAAGTATATGCAATAATGACCCTTCACCGGTGCGGGACTCTCATCGCCAACCGGGAAGTATATGCAATGCTCAAAACCAGAGTGCAATGCTCATATACTCAATGTAATACCAACCACAAGGCATAACATATAATATACAATGTAAATCCAAAGCTAAGGCGTAATGAGTACGCCTATCGGTAGCTACACACGTAGGGAACACGTGGTAGAAAATCCACGAGGCCAGGTGCCTCCAAAGAAATGGATATAAACACTTACCTTGTTACAAAGTTAGTACAGCCACTCAATAACCGCTTTGTCCTTTGGATTCATTGCCAAACGATCCCACTGTGTTCAATAACCAGAAAAATATATCAAATTAGGCTAAAAGCTTCATTCCTCACATCTTAGGGCAATCCAGGTAAGAACCTGATACCCTATTCGCATACGCAATACGCAGGCTAGGCCTATGTACAGGGTTTATGGTCACATAACCAAACCCCAAATAAATTATATTTATATGTTGCTCATAACTCACTTAGTACGAATATATAATCAATTTCATTACCGAGGTCCATTTAACCCTTTAAACTATTAATTGAACTTATTAAAACGATGTCCAATATTTCAAGTTTTACCGTTAAAACATATTCAAACACACGTAATAAACTCAAATAATATATTAGGATCATTACCTGAATGTTTCAGGGTAAAAATTCTACTTTTCTCGGACCCCTTTTCTTATTTTCTGGCATTTTCTATTTCACTCAGTACTTTCTCTGTTTCGTGTTTTTTGCTTTCTGCTTTGCCTTCTCCTTTCATTCCTATCTATCTAGTTGACTTTTTCTATATATGGGCAAATGCCACCGCCTGTGAACCTTCTTTTTGTCCTTTCCTTTTTTTTTTTTTTTTTTTTTTTTTGTTTTCTTCTATTATATATATTTTTTCTTAACGAAAATTAAAATAGTACCCTACGATATTCGAAATAATTCCAACTTTTGCATACAAGTTATACAAAATATATGTAACATACTCGCGAAGGCGGATCTCAAATCAGACTCCCGAAACTTAAGATACGAATTTAAATGAAAAGAAGTCAAATTATTTAACTTTCGGCATTTTAGCGGAAACTTGCCGAACAACATCGAAATTCACTTTCGAAAGTTTAAAATGGTCATAAATAATTATACGAACCCAACGGCGCTTTCGGATTTCGAATCGGAGCTCATTCGGCAAAACCGAGCTCGAAAATCTCTTTTTAATATTTATCGCCAATAAAAACTGAAACCTTCTTCCGATGCCTACCAAACGAGGCCTGATTTAGCTCAAATTTTACATATAAGTCCCAATGGATATTATGAATATTTTAAAATTATCGGCACGCCAATCGGAGTCCTAACTTCCGAAACGACTAACCGGGGTCGTTTCAAAATGCTCCCGTGTGTGGTTCATCGACAGCGCAATATGCTAAAATTCTTTTTTGCATTACCCAATTAAGATCTATCCAATGACAAGTAACTGTTAAATACTCATACCCATTAACACCACGACCCAAGTCAGTAGTAAGACAAACTCTACAATCAAAGTGATAAAATATATATCGTAAATATTGTCTATATTCATTTTTAAATTTTATAATATCACTTCTAACCGTAGTTTTTGGAAAACCTTGAAAAGATGGATTATATACGGTTTGAATATAACGAATAAAACCTTGACAAGAAGCAAATGTAAAAGGTAAGTACTCTACCGCAATCATTTTTGCCATTTGTTCCCTATCTTTCTTCTTATCATAATGCATAAGCCCTCTCCCCCCCCCCCCCCCCCCCCGTCACTGGGTTAATTTCCTGTTGGACTCCACTACCTTGCGATGGAGCCATTCTGTTCCCTGAACGAGTGCCACCCGGCCTCTTTTCCATTCATCCTTATGATGGTTTTCTAAGTGTGTTCTCAACTTCCTCGTCCCACTATTATGCCTGCCGGTTTTAAAATCCCAAACTTTTTTACAAAGATCACATCTAGCGGTCTGAGCCGGAACATTTTTAGTCATAAATTTCCACACATCCGATCTTTCGGGTCGTACCGCTGGTTCTCTACTAGGAGGCATAGGTGGTAATTCAGTTTCTTCAGGTTCACCATGAAATTGACTAATGGGTGTTTCATCATCTAAATTAGCCCCTTCGATATTTTCTTGATATTGTGTCTCTAACAAATTATTATCTAGTGGTTGATCAAAATCTATATCATGATAAAATTGCGTGTCATCTTCCTGAGTAAAATCATCTAGATGAGAAGGAGCGCTAGAAGTACCAATTGGTCTTTTACCTATAGCACGACTATGTCTATCATCCCCCCTCGGTTAGAAGCACGTGATCTACGACCACTACCCGTACGCCCAGTAATTGATCTCCACAGTCCAGATATTTTTATAATTTATAAGTAAATCAAGCAAACAAATTACTAAAATATGCTACAAACAATAATATTTCACAAAAATAAAATAAATAATAAAAAGTAAGAACAAGTTTACTTGATATCGTGAACTTAGAATGTAGATTGTAGAACTTAGGAAGTGAAATTTGAAACTTGATCGGAACCGCACCGAACAATTTTCCACTTCACTCCAAATATTTTTTTGTAATGCAATTTAGCACTTAAACCCTTTTTGCAAGAGCAACTTTGAATTATTTAGCAAATAGCCTTTGTAGAAATAAGAGAGATTGAGAGAGATTTAGAGAGAATATAGAGAAATTGTGAATAAATTGATGAAAATGATGGTATTTATAGAAAAAATAGGTTGGGGAGGTATGGGGGCGCCTAGAGGGGTGGGGGAGCAACTAGCCGTTTTTGGCCGTTGGGCCAACGGCTGTGCTTGAAAGAGCCGTTACCCAATGGCTATTTTTTGCACAAAGCCCGCCAGTTTTTTTCTTTATTTTCCCGGTCCGGTTCCGGTCCATTTTTTTCCAGTCCATTCGGCGCATTTTGGGGGTGCCGGGTCGGGGAACGGGCCGACTTTTTTTTATTTGGCCCGGCTTGCGCTGGTCCGTGCCGGTTCGGTCCGGTTGCCGGTCCGTTACCGGTCCGATCCGGTCCGGTGCAAACCGGGCCATTGGACAGCCTTAGTCCTCGGGTAGAATTGAAAGGTTTGAGGAAGCGGCTCGTGTGCTACATATTTCTTGTAAAAAGAAATTGGAGTATGATTGTCCTGCTCGTTGGAACTCAACATATCTAATGTTGACAACAACTTTTGAATACAAGGAGGTGTTTATAGAAAAATGGAGTGCAGTAAAAGAAGTTTCTGATAAGCTGGAGATCTTTTACCAGACCACTGAATATTTTTCAGGATCTCATTATCCAACTTCATGTGAATATTCTGCTAAAGTTTGTGATATTAAGTTAGACTTGGAAGTTTGGGTGAAAAGCCTTAATCCTTTGATTAGCTCTATGGCATCGACAATGTTGTCGAAATTCATGAAATATTGGGATGATGTACATATTTTGATGGGTGTAGCTGCTATTTTTGATCCGAGGTATAAGATGAAATTGGTGGAGTTCAATCTTGAACGGATTTATGGTGAAGAAGCTTCAACTAAAATTCAAGAAGTCCTAACCAATTATTATGATATGTTTCAAGAGTACAAGACTAGAGTTACTTCATTTAATACTTCTTTTTTCCAGTGAAGGCAATGATGTTGTTGAGGATGACCGATTATCCAGCTTCGATAAATATGTCGCTTTGAGTAGGGCTAATGTGGAGACGAGGTCGGAGCTAGATTTTTACTTAGAAGAGAGCTTGATACCTAGAACTCCACATTTTGACAATTTAAGTTGGTGGAAGACAAACGAATTAAAATTTCCTACTTTACAAAGGATGGCTCGTGACCTCTTAGCCATTCCCGTCTCTGCCGTTGCTTCGGAGTCGACATTTAGCACTAGTGGGAGGTTGATTAGTCCTCATCATAGTAGACTTCATCCTACTACTTTGGAGGCTTTGATGTGTCCTCGCACTTGATTATGGAATGAAATAAATGGTAAGTAATCTTCTCAATAACTTATTGCCTTAATATTTTTCTGTTTACTTGAACCATATTAATACATGGTATGTTTCCTTGTAGGCTCGAATTCTACAATTGACAAGGTCTTATGTTCAACATTACTTGATGGAGAGGAAGAGCCGAATGCAAGTGTGCTCACTAGCCCACCTGTTATGCCCTGAAGCCTTGGTATCTGGTCAGGTATTAGCTGCTGGAATTTTGAGACCTTGGTATCTGATGCAATATGTTTTTTATTCTTCTTTTATTGTTAATGGTTCTTTATGTTGTAGATTGTTGTAGTAGGAAGGTTCTTGGCGTTTGTCATATTATTGAAATAGATGCCTGAAAAGAGGCAGAGAACTTTGTGCGTTTGGAAAGTTGAATGGCTAGTTTTTGAGTTTTGTTAATGACGAAGCACCAGAATCTAGTTGTAACATTTTTTGCTTAGTTACAGCTGTAACGTGAGGCTTGTTCTGGTTGAAGGTCTTGGGCAGATTGTTTCTTTAAGCTTGAATTGTGAGGATGGTTAGTGTAGAACTTAGTCCTGGTTTAGTACTTGTAATTCAGTTTGTTCATGAGTAATGATTATGGTTTTGCATCTTCTTTAGGCATCAAAAGAAGTGGCAAAGGAAAGGAAATGGATATTCAAGCAAAGTTCTGGGAGGAAGAGTACAAGCAACGGAGAGGAAGATGACATCGTCAAGTCTTTATTTTTGTTCATATCTTTAGATATTCTGATGCATTTTGCACTAAAATATGTTCAGTTTGGTGTTTATATTGGAGGGTGAAAGTTAAATATTTTTTGTCCCCGGGTCCGACCCTTCCCCGGAGTTTGGACCCTCCATGAACGCGGGATGCGTTATGCATTAGACTGTCCTTCTTTTGGGACTAAACTACTTTCTGTTAATGATTCATCTTGTAATAAGTGAATGATTTCTGAATTTGTCTAGTTATCTTGATATATTTTCGCACCAAATTATGTTCATTTTGATGTTTATGTTGGATGGTGGAAGAGAGTGGTTTATATGTGCTCTTTGTTGCTAAGTATGTTTGGTATCCAATAGTCTTCACGTGTTCATATCAAAAAGCAGACTGTTAGCATAGCCAGCCTTATTTGTTAAAACAAATTTATAAAGAATACTTACTGGAAAAGAACAGTTGTCTCTAATTCAAATTCCTCTCTAGCTTAATATTCTCCACGCTCTTAACTATAGGAGTAGTAATAATAATAAATCAATGTACCTTGTTGTTCATGTACCATAATGGAAGTTTGTTTGCCAGGCACCTACCCTATATATACATCACGTTGCGACTTGTGATCTTCAAAAATTTGCTTGCTATGGATCAGAATTTCTCGAGAAAATCATAATGTGCCAAGTGTGACATTCATAGAAGTAGTCCATCTCCTTGTTATTTGTTATTCTTATCAATTTGAACTGGAAGAGGGTATATAGTTTAACACACACTTCATCCGAATGCATCTTTAAAAGTGTAGTCGTAGGAGGCTCATTAAAATCATTTTAGTACACGTTTTCTCGAAGTTATGTTCTTTATTCTAACTATATACTACAAAAAATAAATTTATAGACTAACTTTAGCAAAAATTTGGCAAATATGATTTGAGTTGTAGATTTTAAAAGGAAAAAAGGTATACAATTAAATTTTTATTTAAGAAAGCGGGGCGGGGCAGGTTAACGCGGGGCGGGTTTTAAACAGATAAAGTGCTATGTGGGGCGGGGCGGGTTAACCAACACGTGGGTTTAGGTCCAACTCGCCCCGCACCCGCACCCGCCCCACCCTGCCCCGCTACCCTTCCTACTTGTCGATGTGGGCCAAAGTTCAACTGAGTTTAGGTGAATTCCGGGTACGCGGAGCAAACCTCAGTGCTGAGTTTAGGTGAATCTCGGGTATGTGGGGCAAATCTCAGCAAGGACGCTGAGTCCATAAGAGGTGATACCTCAGCTAAGGATTAAGTATCTCACATCGGCATAATACATGAGTGATCCTGGGTATTTAAGTAAGCATGTCTTAGACCCCAGTGACATGTTTTAAAGCCATGCGGGCCTAAGTCCAAAGTGGACAGTATCACTAGCGGGCTTGAGCTGCTACATGGAGGGTTCGTAGGAGAAGACAACAGAGAGGGGGTATAAGGATTATACATGAAATTAAAAAAGTAAGATATATAAAACAAAATAATGAAAAAGAAAGAGAAAAGTATAATTTTTGCAGGTTGACGCGTTGTTCTTGGTCCTTCCACCGATTCACAATTGTTTTACATGCTTAGAGACTGGTCAACAGCTGCGTGTCTAAGAAACACAATTTTTAAAATAAGGTATGTCAAAATTTGTTCGTGTTTTAAAGGAGTGTCAATGAGATTTGGTGTCAAGGTTGAGTGCTATTTTAACTATTCTGCCTTTTAGATTTGATTGGGTTGAATTTCGATGAACTTCAATGTGAATATGTCAAAACTAAGTCAATTAGTTCTTGAAGGTTGGGTTCAATCTAACCACTAAGATTTGTAAGATTGATATTAGAATCTTAGATATCAAATTTGAAGTCAGTTGGAGTTGATTCGAATCAATTCGATTCAAATTTGAAGCAAACAACATATTGGTGAATTTACACATGAACTTGTGACATTTGTCAGGAGTTTGGGCAAACTTCTAGCCAACCACCTGACGGATTATTGTAAGGCTCAACAACTTATGACGACTGGTCTGGCCAAACTCATGATTTCTGGCACCCTTTCTCCGGTTATTCTGCTTTGTTTTCCCGACCTTTGCTAGCTGCTTTGTTTTTCGGCGGCCTTCCTAGTGCTACTTCATTCTTTTTCACGACGCTTTCTCTTTATCTTGAATTTGTATGTCAATGCCAACTATATTTTTTCGGATCTAAAGAGCTCCAAAGTGTATCACAATTATATGTAATGTGTTTTTTCACATCTGAAGAGTTGCAAAATGCATCGCAACTGTATGCCATGTGTATTGGAGTGTAATTTTTCTATGTATTACTTATGTATATTTTGTATATCAATTATATGTAAAATGTATCTCAAAGTGTAATAAATGTGCAACCACATCTTTGTGTATAGTTCTTCCTTTTCATCTGATCTTTTTCTTTTTTATGTTGGTTATAATAGTTGTTATGGTGCTTTTTGTATATATATAAAATCTTCGGCTGCCAGCGATAGTGGCGGCAGACCGGAGGGTGACTGGGGAAGTAGTGGAGGTAGGTAGGAGGTGGATGGGGGTAGGAGGGGGATCTAGTTTTTTTTTTCTTTTTATATAAAGTGGCTATATTTTTTTTTATTTGAAAATCAAGTGATATTGCTATTTTTACGTAAAATAACTTCTAACTTTATATCGTTATAAAAGTGACCCTTTTCTATTTCACTTGATTTATTTTATATTATTTAGTTCATTGAAAACATGGCTAAATGATAGGTGATTCTCTATTATGCTTTTTAACATTTGTATTTTGTTCTATCACAGGAAAATTGTAGCAATTTTGGTAAAATAATTTTTGAAAATAATTTAGGCTAAACTCCTAACGTGTCGTCATAACTTCTTGAGTACAACAAACTATGACGACCTGTCCGGATCTTGGTCTAATGCAAAGAGTCATCATAAATTGTTGTAAGTCTAAAAAAAGTTATGATAACCCACTAGGTCACTTCAAAATCTCTGCGATAGGAAATAAAAGTTAAAACGATTATTAAGCGGGGCAAAAAGTGTAAGAGTGGCACAAAAGTGTACTTTTAATATGAATGTCCCAACTTAATGCATGTGTTGGAGGAGGACGTCCACGACCCTGAGTACCATGAGGAACAGCTCTAACTGGCTATGTGGAGGAGGTGCGGTAACCATAGTACCCTGTTGCTGCGTGCCTGTCTGACCAGTACCACTATCTCGAGGGCAAAACCTCGTAATGTGACCAACCTCTCTGCAAGTGTAGCAACTTTGAGATGTACTCCAATAATCGCCACAATGAATGCGGCCACAAGTCGAACATGAATGTGTCCCTGTCTGAGATGATCCACAATTGGTCTGTTCCGATTCTGATAGGTGCGCCTGACATGGCATTTCCACGATTAAATAATATTTCATTCTGGTTGTTGCCTCCAAGTCTCTTGCTCCTATTAAGCCCAACTTTAGTAGAAGTGGGTAGCGGTACTGGGTGGACGGTTTATCCGCCCTTAAGTGATATTACCAGCTATTCTGGAGGAGCTGTTGATTTAGCAATTTCTAGTCTTCATCTATCTGGTGTTTCATCAGTTTGTAAAATAAGTGAAAGTCTCTTTTCTACTTTCACTTCCTCTTCAACTTCCTTTCATTTTCTTCTTCTTTATTCTTCATCTTCCTTGTGATCTTTTTCTTATTCCTTCTCTTCGCCCTCCTCTGATTTTTGTGTTATTGCATATGTTACTAACCTTTTACTTGTGCATATCTTTGATCTTAATGGCTGAAATATTTAGAAATTATTGACCTCAAGTAAATTGCATTAGTTAAAACTTGTGTGGTATTGTTGTTTTAAATAAAATATTTTCTTTGACTGTTGCTTGGATTTTTATTATATTGTATTATATTGTTAAATTTGTTGTTAGTAATGACAAAATATATCAATTTATATAATGATTGATTTGGTGTGATCACATCATTATATTTTATTTTCCATCTTGACCTTATTATTTAATTATCAATATTCACCATTTACATTACCTTTTTTTAAATAATAACTCTATTCTACTACCTTTTTCTTGCAACATTGCAAATTTATGTTTCAGATTATTAGTCATTCTATTAACAAAACAACAAAAATTATACAATCCACTCAAAGTTGAATTTATAAAATAACATAATATAATATGGAGTTATACAATTTGATACATTATGGAAACAGAGAACAAAAATTGTTTTACTAGTAAAAAAGAAAAAAATTGACTTAAAAACATTACACAGTTGCAATTACCACGCAAGTCTCACCTCTATAATACTACCTCTCTAGTCTCTAAACAAATAAAAATACGCAACAAAAAGAACATTGGTTCCCCAACAATTCATTTTAAAACATATAAATCCCCATTTAATAATATAACCAATCTTCTGTTTCTTACAAATTTTAGCATAAACCCACAAAACTCTTTCTTCTCTTCAGTTAGAAACAAAAACCCTTTACATAAAAAAACCATCTTTGCAAAAATGGACCTAAATGGATCAGCAGCTGGGATGGAGGTTGATGGGGAAGAGAACTTTGGGACTTGTTTGACAAGTTTTGTTGATGTAGGTACTATTGAAAGTCACAGGTACTTTCTTGCAAGAAGGACCATTCTTGAAATGCTGAAAGACAGGGGTTTTGCTATACCAAACTCGGAGATTGATACAAGTTTGCAAGAATTTAGGGACAAGTATGGTGAAAGGCCTGATATTGAAAGGTTAAGAATCTCAGCCATGCATAGGAATGACCTTACTAATAAGGTTTGTGAAAGTTCTTTTTTATGTAAAGTTATAATCTTTTTGTCTTATGTTTATGAATTCTTGAGTTTCTTTTGTTTTAATTATACTGGAAGTATTGTTGTTGTTGTCGAGTTTCTTTTGTTACTAGGCCCTCGTGTTCTGGTCCAGTGGTAAGAGCTCAGCTTGTGATGTGAGGGTTAGGTGCACGTCTGCCACATGTTGGTTTAGTGGTTAGAGCTAGCTAATGATGTGGGGCTAGGCCCACGTTACGGATTGAACTCTGACGGATAAATGTTTGGTATTTAAGTGGAATTGGGTAGACAAAAGCATGATATTTAAGTGGAAAAGGGTACCATTATCAACTGAGTTTCAAACTTTGTGCCACTTGGTCACAGGGATTTCTATTATATAAAAAAAGGGGAATTGTGGTTTGTTTTGATTGGTTTAAAACCTTTTTGGAATTGGGATTAGCCGCGCGTCATAGGTTCAAACACTCCAACGGAGGAAAGCGGGGTAGAAAGGGGTAGACGGGCAGACCTATTATCATCGAGTTTCGGTACCTTGTGCCACTAGCCCTTAGGGATTTCTCTATATAAAAAAGAGAAAGAAAAGACAAAATGAGGGGAACTGGGGTCTGTTTTGTTTGGTAATAACTAAGAATCTTTTGGATTTGGGTTTTCTATTGTTGGGTAAATTTCATTTTGCTTCTTGTTTGTATGGAAGATAAGTTTAGGAGAAAGTGCTTTTGAATTGTATTCCCTGCATACCTGTGGCAGCTGGTACCTAGTGGAATAGTAGAGGTGCTGGCCCAAACACCACCGTCAAAAAAAAAGAAAAAAAGAAAAAGAAATCTTCCTGTCCCATTTATATGATATTATTACTAGTTGGGGAGATAAAATGTTCCCTATTTTACCCTGTCATTTTGTTATGAGAAACTTTGGTCTATAATAGATGGATATCCAAGTTCACATTAAATACTAGATGCTTTCCTCCTTGTACTGCAAATTAGGCCGTTCTCTCTTAAGATGGAAAAAGTATTTAATAAAATATCTTTCCTTTTATGAGATGAATTGAAATGGAAAAACGCGATCACTGAGGATATACAATCGACCCCAACATATCTGGCATTGAGGCGTAGTTGTTCTCTGTTTGATACCTTTTACGAGGAAGTATTGGTGGTGGAGTTGTAACGAGTTGAGTGGCTTTTGTTGGCAAAATGTCGTGTTGTAGTTCCTGGCTCAAGCTGTTTCACTAAATTACTGATCTACGTATGTATATCCACGCATCTATTCTTAAAATGTTCAAATCTTGGACAGGAATAATTAGTTGACTAGCAACTTCTTTTGACATGCTTGATCAATGCGTTGAGTTGGCCTGGCTAGTAGTAGTGAGAGGTAGTATTTTACTTGGGATGCCTTTTGCATAATGCCTGGAAGTTGCTTTTTCTCAGTGTCACCTTATATATCAAAATAGATGCTTCCATGTAATTAGAGCAACCCTAACAGTCAACAGAAAGCTTGATTGGCAGTTTTTCTATGACTAGTATTTTGGTTTAGAAGCCTGTGGACCAACTCTAGAGAGCATAATATTTGAAACTTTTAAGTACTTGAGGTGAGGGTGCTGTGGCTGTTACAAAGGTGATAACAGCACTAGGTAGCTAAGCCAATTCTTTTTATCAGGGAATGAACTTTGATGTAGCGAAAACTGAGATGTCGAATGGAGCTTTACATTTGGCTTTCAAGTATGGAGAAGCAATTCTAAAATGGATGGATTTTAACTTTCCTGGTTTGAGTAACTATAGTAGATAGCTAGAAAAAGGACATAGTTGCATACTCTGTTGAGAGGTTGTTTGCCTTGCTAATTTTGAGCCGCAGTATCTTCAAATTCATTGTTGGTTACTGCTGGAAGTACAAGAATTTCTGTGAAGTCTAACGGAGTTTAAAGGAAAGCTAAGAGAAATGTGTAACGGAGAAATGTGCATTTATATGTCTTTATATGGAAAGTTTAAGGTTCGGCTGTGTTTAACAAAACACATGGCATCTCGAAGCATCAAATATAAGAAGTCAAAAGAAAAAAAAAGTATGTCAGTACCAAATGGTATCCTTAATTGGGTTGATGCTTCTTGTATGATGTGTTATCTTATTACAATAGTTGTTTAAAAAAAGGCTTATTATTTTATTACATATTTGAACGGATCGCAGGTTTTGGTCATATTCTGTGGGCCAAATGCTGTGAAAGTAAATGTCATCCGCAGCATTTTAACTCAAATTATGAACAAGGAATCTTTGAGTCGGCTGATATTAATTATTCAAAATCAAATGACTAATCAAGCTATGAAAGCTGTGGAGCTTTTCTCATTTAAAGTTGAAATTTTCCAGGTAAGCCTGTGTTCTTATTGGTGTCTCTGGTATGAAACGTCTTATTGGGAATATAATGAGCTATTTAGTAGTTTTATTACTTAAATGTGTTATGCATTTGCATTACATATGCTTGAAACGTGAGGTTGGTTCTAACAGTGCAAGGATTTGCTATCATTGGCATTTAGCTAACAATGTACAAAACTAATCCTGATAGCTGTATGTTCAAAAAGGTTTACTTGTTTGGATCATTTTAAAAAATATTCTCTTTAATGTAGGAAAAAATGGATTTTCTAAACCTACCACGAATGCATACAACATAGAGAGCATTTTTAATTGTCTATGAACCGTCAGAAGTTTCTACCATTATTGTGAAATGATATAAAAATAAGTATCTCTTTCTGGTCCGGCTTTATAGGACCTGACTTTACTTGGCTATCCACTGCCTCTCCAAATTGTTTTTGCCTAAACAAGTCCTGAGCTCATTTTTTTTCCATTTTATGAAGGCTCTGTTGTATATGGTCAAAGTGTTATTTCCAGCCTTACCTCTTATGAATCAAAGGACTAAATATGCTTTAAGTTCAGGACAAGACATGGATTTTATGCAATAAACATTATGTCTCAGCAATATGCTAAGCTGTTTGCTACTATATGCAAACTCTTTCAGATCACGGACTTGCTTGTCAACATCACAAAACATGACTTGAAGCCAAAACATGAAGTGTTGACCAAGGAAGAGAAAGAGAAGCTGTTAAAGAAGTACAACTTGGAAGAGAAACAGGTTTGCATTTGACTGTCTCTGAATCTCTGGAACATGCCTATATATCAGTACAACTGCGCATTTCATTAGTTTACTTGATATAAGTTTTCTACTGATGTTTGATTCCTAGCTTGCTCATGTGAGCTATCCAGATAAGCAGGCTATCATATTTTTTCTTCTGATAACTTCCTGGAAAAACAATGGACCTCCTTATGTGTGTGTAATGACAACTAAGCCTTAGTTTCAACTAAGTTGGTAATATATATGAGGACCATTGCTTCAACTTTGTTATGTTCTTAACGTAGTCTGCAAAAGATTCGAGGTATTTTGAAATGATGTCCGTCCATGTGATTTAGGTCTGCCTAGCACCTTTAATGATCCTAGTGCACCTATGACACTCTGTTTTATTTGACATCAACTCAATTGAATTGATATCTTCAAGGCAAAAAGTGCTATCTCACACCTAATTGTCGTGTTCGGTTCAGCATTATCTGGAGTATACTGTGTACCAGCAACTAGTTCCACGAGCCTTGATGATACGCTTTCACAGTTCACACACATTTTTCTTTTTTCTAATTCTTTTATAAACAAAGAAATCATCCTTGGACCCCCCTCTAGTATGTAATTTGTGCCTACAAGTTTCTCTACACCAACTGGTGGAAGAACTGTTTCTCCCATTTGTTGACCTGTATATTGCAAAACAAACACTCCTGCTCAGCTACTTACAACCTCCTCTAACCTCCTCCAACAAGACACTCTGCTTCTTGATAGTCAGGATGAAAGCATGTCGAAGAAATATGGAAGTAACTATTTTTAGTGCTGAGAAAAGGAACTTGCTTTCTATTGCTTCAAGGGAAATTACCACAGATGCAAGATAAATAACGAGTCGAGCAAGAATAGAACATCCTAAAATCTCTCCAACAGCTTACAGAAAATAGTGCAATGAGACAATCTATCCACAATTAAGAATCCAGAAATTAGATCTATTACATTAAACTAGGAAAGCAAAAAGTAAAACAACCACCAGAAAAATAAATAAATATAAGATGCACTGATTTTCCACACTCTTCATAACTGTCCTCCTCTTTCCCCTTCCTAATAGATGCAGTCACTTTCTCCTCTCTTGTCATAATTGCTGCTCATTCTCACTTCCTCCCTGGTTGCACGACTTTCTTCCCTTTCTTTGCACCCCCTCATGCATCCCTGTTCGTTATTAAGTGATGGGGAAAGAAAAAGGGAAGGAAAGGTGAGGGAGCAGCAAGTTAAAAGAATGGAGATGAGTGATGGCAATAGTGGAGTAAGAGAGGTGCAGGATGTTGGGGCAAGGGGGAAGGGTCAGAGAAGTTCACTGTGGAGGGGAATTTTAGGAATTCAAGGGGAAAGGAGGAGCAAGTAGGGGCCGAGTCGTTGAGTAGGATGGTGAAGGAAAAGGGTACTTAATTAAGCACAGAACAACAAATTCAATCTTGTCATTTTTATGTGTTTGATTTCACATGTGACAATTAAAGCTCGATTATTATGTGACAATTAGAGTGTTATTGTCTATCGGAAACATCTCCACCTTGGTGGGGGTAAGGTTTGCTTACATCTCACCCTCCCCAGACCCCATGTGTGGGATAACACTGGGTATGCTGTTGTAAAGAGCGTTCTTATTATTGAGTGAATGTTAGATTTTGATTATCTATGGAGAGTGTTATTATTCAAAACTCACATTGTAGCTGTCTTTAACAGGAAGTCACTTGGACTTCCTTATACAGATACTAGTGCCTTAAAACTTCGAGAAATGTGCTATAGATTATAACTATCAATTTACGGCTACAGACTCCACCCCGCGTTATGAGGCCTCCAAGTTAGGAAGGTGTCACCTGACCTTTAGTGCCATTAGAAATGGCTAAGCTATCATCCTTGCTTCATTAGGTGCAATTGCAGATCCAAGATTTTTAAATCGTGGGTGCTCAACTGCCTTAACCTAGAGTTGCGACTTGTCAAAAGAAAAAAGGGGTAATTACCTTGGTGAAAATGCAAAATTACTGGGACCAATGGCTTGCAATAGGCATAAGAAAACGTTGAGTGCCTGAAGTTTCGTCGAGGAAAAAAAAAAAAAGAGTTGTGTCCTACTTTGGGGTTGGGAAGAAAAAGGGAAAAGAAAGCAGCTAAAAGAAAGAGTGGAATAAAAGATATGTTCTATTCTCTGGAAGAGGGGGCTCGATGGGAATAAAATTAAAAAGGAAAACGTAAATTTGAAGAAGGAGAATGTGATAAAAATTTTATGTTAAAGACAACAAGAAACAGGAAAAAGGAAGAAAACAAAGAGGAAAATTTTGCATCAAGGAGATTTGAACCCGTGTTGCGAAACTTTTAAGGATCTTCCATCTGCTTGTTAAGCCAACGCGTCCATTAGCATTTCGTGAGATTGAGCTCAACCTATTTGTACATATTACTAGTCTCCTATAAAACAATGGGTGCTTAAGCGGTGTCTATGTAGGTCTGTTATTGATTAGGTTCCCGTGTGGATTTCTTACCACTCTTGCTACCTTAGGTGAGGCATTGCTGGTGGACCTTCTTACCCTTCCATGTTTGTCCTGGTTAGGGTGCATTCAACCCCGAATGACTTTTAAAACCATATTAATCTATAGTTAAGGGACTTTAATAGAAAGTGAATTGTCATTGGAGAATCAGGTTAAAGTTTGGGACAAACAGTGGTTACTTTTGAATTTGAGGACATTATCTGGTTTGTTTCATTTAGACTTTGGTGTAAATATAGATCTCCATATCGTATAGTTAGTTGAATTTTGTGGATCAGTTATGTGACCCTTACTTCTCTACAGTGACAAACAACTTGCTCAGTTGCTCTTTTATTGCACACTTTTTTTGAGTTATCAAAGAATAGGACAGGAGGGAAAATTTTGGGGGGGGGGGGGGGGGGGGTTAGAATATCTTACTGTACTCTTGCCTCTCCACAATGGGTTTTCAACACCCTAAAAAATTCTGTTATTTCCTTCCCTCCATATCAACCACTCCACCCAAAAAAATAATTTATATATAATATAAGAAGAAGAAAAACCAAATATTATCTATCGAGCCAAGATCTAGACTTCATTTGCACAGAATTTTATCTTGAAGGAGGTCAATAACAGGATCCTTCTAATACTGATCTTTTCATGAAAAGATTGCAATGTTAGGAACTTTTCTGCATCAACTTGAAAAACTAATTTATGTATGCAAGGGTTAATGACTAAACTGCTGTTCTGATGCTTTTAGATCAGGTATTTATAGACTGTTGCCACTTTCTATGATTGGAAGGTGGTACTTGCTCTGTCCCTCCCATGGAAATCAGTCAACCTATCAGACATAATATAGGAGCTTAGATGTAGGGATAGGTTACTGCATTAATCTTAAGCAGGAAAATGGTATTGTTGCTGTGTAGTCTCTAATGATCTCAGCCAAATTTTGTAGTGCATGTAGCTACATACGCACTTCAGCCTACACTCTTTCCTTCTCAAAAAACTTTTTCTGACTAATGTACTCATATTGATGTTCTCTAGCTACCCCGGATGTCTCAGAAGGATGCCATTGCTCGGTACTATGGACTTGAGAAGGGGCAGGTGGTGAAGGTCACATACAGCAGTGAAATCATTGAGACACATGTAACTTACCGCTGTGTCTGGTGATGCAACCATATGTAAATCCTATGTAGCAGTGTTATTCTGTCGTTGAGCGAGTCTGCAGTGCTCAATTTAGTTTGTTCTGTTAACAACATGCTAGCTGCTTTAATTATCTCCATTCCCTGAATTCCCATTCTCCACCTTTAGTATACTTTGTTGTGGTTGCTCAACGTTATGTTGTATGCCAAGATTGTCTATATTTCATATTATGGTGCTAGTAGGGATGGTTGTAGCTACTCTAATTGTCAAAATTGACCATGTTGCAATGTCATAGAAGTTCAGAAGATATTTTTATTTTTGGTATTTGGGAGGTAATCGTTTTGCATGCCTTTAAAACATGACGATTGCTTATTGGCTGTGTAAGGTCATCGTACATCCTTATGTTCATTTAGTTAACACGATGCCCTAGAATATAAACCCAACTTAATACATTTCAAAAGAAAAGATTATCCTACTTTTAACATGTCACTTTGTTTGTTTAACTGGTAAACATAACTAGTATAGCACCCGCGCGATGCGCGGAAAATATAAAAAAAAATTAATCATATCATATATATCTCAATTCCTGCATTAATGCTTTTGTATAGCTCCCTAAATGCCTTACATATTGGATCACATTGGTCAAATTTTAAGCATAACAATAGAAAAGAAAGAAAAATCTTCTAAAAGCCTAATGTTTTTTTTTAAAAAAAAAAAAAAAAATTAATATGTAAACACTTTGAGTTTCTCCAAAGCATGTTTATTTTTTCCTCAAAACAAATATTGTTTCTCTAATAATACGGATGTGAAACCAAAGTGAGGACTAAATAAATATTGGAGAATTCATGTAAGTTATAATGAAATATTATCCAAAGTATGTTGAGTAATGGGCAGTACAATATATATTAAATAATAGAAGATATTAAATTTTTAGGATTATAATTATCGATTCCAAATTGTTTAGTTTAGTGCTAAATTTTATAGAGCTCAGGTTAGTTTTTAGTGAATCTGGAATGGTTCTTATACTTCCCTGGTTTGAATGCAATTGAGTTATCAGTTGCTCAAGTATTAATTATTTTTTAAGTAAAGTTAAAAAGTGTTAAATATCAATTTATTATTTGACCGACATGAAAATATAAAATAACCATATAGTTTGTGACGTAAACAATTTGTACGTATAGGCTAAAAAATATGTAATAAATAATTAAATGAAAAATAAATTAACTAACATTTTAAATTAACTTATGAAAAACTTTTTTTTTTACACTACATTTTTAGCTACATTTGTTATTTTTCCAACATCATCATACAAATTCTTCAACGACTTTCTACTTTCACCCATGAAAGAGCAACATAAAGTTGTTCAGATGTAAATACTGGTTTCTTAAAAAATATGACATGTGACAATCATTAATTTTGACTTTTGTTAATGATCATGACAAAAGATTATCGAAGAAGGCAGTAGTGGAGCTTAACTCCTGTCCATAGATTGCAAAATGTAATTCAAGCTTAGAGTAGCTAGAATGCAAAGATTGTAAGTAGAAAGTTACTCAGCGAGTCTAGTAAATCCAGTTTTGGAGAGTGGGTGGTCAGCACATGGCCTAAGTTTATCCATCTACTGATTCTACTCTGTCAAGGATAGGAGTAAGAATTGCTCTTTACTAAAGGTAATCTATTATATTTGAGTGGCTAAAACAATCAGATTATGTACCTTCTATAAATACAGATATTGGATCATCATAATTCTTTTTGACATATCATTTGGGATTTGGAGTTTTTCAATTCCATCTATAGAGTTTCCAATCCTTCCATCACCAATTATTCTATTTTATTTGTGCACTGATCTGCTCCTTTTTTTTTTAGTTTATACGTTAAGAGCTCAATTGGTTCGTGGGATAAGGATTATTAATCTCGGAATAAAATTTGGGATTAAGTTATCCCACGTTTGGTATAACTTTTGAATTTGGGATTAATAGTCCCTGGATAACTTATACCACAAGTGGGATAACAATCCCATAATTACTAATCCCCGAATTAAATACTACAATAATACATTTGTCATTATTCTAGTCTCTTTTTCCAAAGGTCTTAAATCTGGAACAAAAGTTTATCCACTTTATATCCTATCATTAGTCAATTGAATTAAATTATACCAATAAACGTATATCTACTAAATAATTTCGTCATTATTAATTTCAATATTATAATCATATCATTACTAATAAGTATATATAAACTCATCAACGATTTTAACTTGAATCTTATAAAATTGAAAGATTATCAATACTTATAATGTTATTACGATTGTAACTACTTTAATCATTTGATATGATAAAAATAATATTAATATTCTTTTCATATCTTATTCACATACTCAGAGATAATAGATTCATAAAATATTAAAAGTAGTGATGATAATATAAACAGTTTAGAAGCATTCTATTTCTAGAAAAACGATCGTGTATAGTGTTCTAATTTTTTCAGAGAGCATGACTAATTTAACTTACAATGAGAAATGCATCATTCAGATTAAGATTATGCAAGACAGTGAACCATCTATCCTGAAAAGTACTCTACTCCGATCTTGCCAAGTACTAATTCCTGAAAATAATGTCTAACAAAAATTACACAACAACAGTCAATATGCAAGACAGTGAACCATCTATCAGAAATTGCTTAAAGGAAAAATGGATTCTTAGGACAATATATATCAGTACTTATATTTCTAGGTAAAAGTGATTACATTCAAATTGCACAATATAAATAACGGTTAGTCCAAAATATATTTTAAACATGCAATATATATGTAAAGAAATAGTAATAAACATATGATTATGTACATGACAATAAAAAAAAAGAGGTCTGACATAAAACAAAGATAAAAGAAATAGAATAAGATTCAGAACTCCAATATCTGTGTGAAATAATGAAAATAGTGAGCTTTGTGAATGTCTAACTTTCACTTTGAGATTGAAGAATATTCGGATTAACTCATATTCAAGATATTCCATCCATTTACTGCATATTGTAGCTCTTTGTACTTTGATTTTTATTTCAAAGTATAGTGAAGTAGTTTATCTTTCCTTTACCATTAGAATATCAAATATTTCTAATAAGATACAATCTAATTTAACCATATGCAAATTCTATGTTTATCTTGTTTTCATTTTAACAAATAAAAATAACAACGATTTTCTTTAAATTCGATTTCTATTTATTAAAAAGCTAAATATAAAATCTTATTACATTATCTACTCACTTTGTAATTTACCTTTCAGTTAAAAAATTCTATAACGACAATGATTAAATTCTGTATGCGATAAGGATAAAGTTGTTTAGTTTTAAATTTTTATTTGATCTTTCAACAATACTACTATATTGCCATTTAATTTTTGTAAAAACAAAAAATACTTATCTTTCATCTGAATTGAATCAAATGTCATTACAAACGTCATAGTGTCCTATTATATAATCTTTAAGAAAAGTTAGTGACTCCTTTAATTACTTTACTAACATAAAGTCGGGAGACTTTCTTTCTCTCTTTTATTATCTCCATAATTAATAGTACCAAAAATGTCTATATTGAGGAAATAATGTGCAACTATATATCAGATAAACCCCATCAAATGCAAAAGGAATCAATAGATATGACTTATATTAGAAAAATAATTAAATTTCTAACCATCATAATAGTCTCAATTCAATTTACAGTCGAAAAAAGTATAAATCATCTAGTCTTTATATATTGACCTCTATGCATTGAAAATTGGTTCCTTGTTCCTTGTTGCCCACTCCTTTCCCCTGCCTTGCTTGATGTTCCTTCTTTGTCCTTGTTGCTGACCCAGACATTATGTTCCTTTTGTGTCCTCTTTGACATGTAGTTTAATTCTAAGTTCACATTTACATGAGATTTACAGCATAAAATATATATGAAATCATAATTTAGAACATATAAAAGTTGCTAGTATTGACATTAAATAATGAAATTATCTATTATGAAGGATATATGCAGGCTTACAATTTATAAATACTCTATACAACCACACACCTAACAAAAAAAAGATTTGTCATAAAGCATAATATTACTATTGATGAAAAGAAATATATGGACCTTTTCACGCCATGAATGACAAACTCTACGTTATCTATAATATTTACTTGATTCTTCATTGATATCCTAGCCAAGCTCTCAACCTCCACATAATAAATTGTTAGAACATGACAAAAGTTAGATTATAGAGCTATTGTTCAACAAAAAAGAGAAAAGAAAGCTTACGTAAATTTTGATATCACTCATTTAAATTCAAAATCATATCAATTTGTTAGGATTTTAAACTATTTATAGCTAAAAGAATAGGATTTAAAGATTGTATTAATCCTTATCTTATAATGTATAGATATAGGCTACTTTCTAAAGATCGGTAAAATCTCTTTTGATAGTTTTACCTTAATTTAATCTTCTTTTTTGAAAATTTTTATACAATAACATTCAAAAAGTATTTACTGTATTTCCATTCAAACTAAAAAAAAAACAGCTAAAATAGGACAATAGGTTTTATCTTATACAAAATAAGATAAGTAGTTGGTTTATCTTTCAATTTGAATTTGAGTTTGAATTAACAAATAACTACATTCTTTTAAAAAATACTTATCCTTTAAATTGAATTTGAATTTGAATCAAGTGTCATTACAATTGTTGTCCTAATATCATATTTTGCATTTTGTCCTAAGCGTTCTTTGTTTTTATATATATATATATATATATAGATTTTGGTACGTTTCAAAATCTTTCACCACCATGTCTTATTTGATCAAATCTTCCACCGCCAAATCTGTCAATTTCATAGTTACAGGAATGGCGTACGGAGAGAAAATGATCAAAGTGGTCCTTACCTTTTGGCCTTAGATTCAAAGTAATCTTAATCCTTTCACAGGGAGCATTAACAGCCCTCTTTCTTTGTTAAACTGGTGCACTGTCCTGACTCCTGACTTTAACCACGGTTAGTTTAATGGAAATAAAACTCATGTGCACCTAATTTGAGATCCCGGGCCTTCTCATGAATGGCCTCCATTCTTACATAAACATTTGTCTGGACATACCGGGACAGATGAATACATAAATAATAGAATTGAGTCACTTGATTTAACCAAACCAATCTAATTTACTTAAGAATTCATCATGGCAGAAAGCACCTCTAACTGAATACCTTATAAGAGTATAACAGATCGCGTTAAAGTATGAAACAAGTCGAGTCACATCATGATCTCAACTTTAGCAACAAACTAAATCAACAACGTGCTAATATCATTCAAATGCCAACAAGACTAGGAAGAGTATGGTAAAGAAATGGACCACAAACTGTACCTCCTTAAAAAATGAATCTAGATATTTTTGCTTTAATCCACAGCGAAAAGAACTCGGCCTGGAAGAATGTGTGAATGTCATTCTGTCCTTCTCTTCCACCTCAAAGAGAAAGATGGTGAAGTAGTTATCACTGATTCAGCCTTACCGTCATTTTGTATTTTACGTCGACAAGGTTGTCCTGCTGTGAAACTTAATTGGTACTAAAGTTACTGTCATGTGCTAGGCTCCTTCAAGGGTTTACTTGGCGTTAATTAACCATTAAACTTGCCAGGCACTAATGACTTATAAGTGAAGTCGAAATGTGACCTCTTAGCATTTTTTTCTCAGGCGAAGCCACGATTATAAGTGCTTAAACCCTTAAATATGAGAAATTATACCATTACAAAGCATGCAATATGTTTGTTAACAGGGTTTGGGGGGGAGCCGGGGAGGGAAACCTTGTTTAAATTTAAATTAAATCAATATTTGTAAATAGACCACACAAATTCAAGGTGTCAAAAAGTAATGGTTCCCCGTACAACTATGATTGCATCTCATGCATATTTCATCCTAGACATTAGAAAAAGAGGCGGACCCAGAATTTTAGAATCATGGGTGCACTATTACTTGTAGTATAATCTATCGCGAAACACTATGACTGGACTAGCGATGTACATTCGTTTCATTCGGTCTGGTATTGGGTTGATTTCATTTAGTTTGGTTGGTTTTGGGTTAGCTCAGTTTGTGTTATCAAGTTTTTTATTCTTAAAGATCAATGAAAAGAAAATACTAACTAATGAAGGAATTAACCACTCCAATCAATTGGATAATTTTGGTGAAAATAATAATGCAATTTAGCAAATTCTTTGGTAGGATTAATTTACCTTAAAACATGTTGAAAGCTTTTTCTATTTCAACTCTCAAGTGTAATGGAGTAACTAATTTCAGTAGTTTTCTAATGTCCTTGAAATTAAAACAAGAAGAGAAGAAGGACAGAAGAAACGAGAAATAGAAATAAAAGGTAGAAAAGAAAAAAAGGTACACCTGACAACCTAAACAAAGCAGCGAGTCAAACATAAGCAATTTAAGATTCGTTTACTTCTTTGTGCACCTATTTGTCAATTATTCATTGGGTGCTAAGACACATATATTCAAAATTTTTCCAAAAAGTTGCATGTTACACAGAATTTTGGCCAAACTTTAGGGGGTGCCAGTGCACCCAAGTCAAAGGCGTAGGTCCGCCTCTGATTAGAAATGTCATTTTTTCTTAACACAAAAGGCTGCGCCTGACTTGTGTTTTCTAAGAAGAGCAGCAAAACTCCTTTTACATCCTACACATCTCATGCTAACAAAGGCAGATGCACTTGTGGTTGATTTTTGTAGGCGTGATTGATTTTTGACCCTATTGGTGTCCTTCCTTTATTTGTCCAAGATACCAACTATATTACATTTAGTTTTGACATTGTGATTCTTGAGGGTCGATTCTTTTATTGTGATTCAACCATTAATCATTTTTTTTTTTAAATTTAGATTAGTTATTTAAAAAAAAAATATTAGTTTCTGGGTACGAGCTTTACGGACGTACCCATTCAATAAGTGTAAATTTAAGTTGTGCAATTAAAGCACCAGTGCACGAAAAGTGACAAAAACCAACTGCAAATAACTTTTTCCTCTAGAATAAAAATTCAACAACAAATTTGATTATGAGCAAAGTATTTTTTCCACGCTTGACAATCATAATTTATTGAACGTCAAAAAGTCTTGTTATGTCATAAGTTTCTCTAGTCTTGAATAGATTGTTGCACTCAAATTACATTTTCCAGTCTTTCTGAAAGTATTAGATACCACCCCTTGACACAATATGAATTTTTTAGAATCGACAATATGCATTTAGCGTAACCAATTACCAAGGTAAAACTAATCAGATTTATGTGAAGAAACCCTTCCTAAGGATGCTTGGGTTTATCGATCGATCGCAGTGGTCTAAGTGCGCAAGCTTTAATCTAAATCTTACCAGTATGCAATTTTTTCATGCTCCTCCCACAATTAACAACTTGTAAGTAACAATCTTCATCAAGCACAGTTAACTATCACCCTCTTTAATTTAGTCCTAACATTTATCATTGAGAGAAATTGTTCAATAATGATCTTGAATTGCAAATAACTCAAGTGATGAAGGATCTCAAATATTGCGTACGACTACGAATAATAACTTGTAGTACTAATTTTAACTATCTAAAATTTTAATATGTTTACTTTTCAAGTACTCCCTCCGTTCCAAAATGATTGTCACAGTTCGGATTTCGAGAGTCAAATGAGTTTAGCTTTGACCGTAATATTTTTATATGTCTTTTAAATATTTTGAATTATTAATTATTGTGACTTATAGTACTTTTTATGTAGTTTCTAAATATATAAACATCGTTACAAAAAACTTAAAAATTATATGTTTAAATTCACGGTCAAAATGAACTCATTTGACTCTCGAAATCCGAACTGTGACAATCATTTTGGAACAGAGGGAGTATTTATTGGCCTATTTCTTGATTCATTCAAGTATTTTATGCCATGGCGAAGAAAGAAAAGTAGACCGTGGAAGCTATCGTGGAAACAGATCGAACAAGCCAAGAATTTTGAGCCTTGGAGTACTCTTAAATAATGCAAGTAATACGATATCAAAGGTCCAATTAATGCTTGTTTGTACTAGTTTTGACTTTTGAGAAATTTAATTTTAAGCACTTAATTGGAGTACTATTTTAAAAATGTAGTAATAGCTTCTATAACCTTTACTCAGCGTTAATACAGTAATCCTCAATTATTTGAGGAAAAAAGGTGGGCAGTTCGCCAACCAAACAGTTGGCAGGACTAAATTAAAGAGGGTGATAGTTAACTGTGCTTCTATATAAAGTAAATGAAACTTCAGAAGATGAGGAACTAGATAGTTGTGGTCCTGATTAAACTCCATTACTAAATTATCAATCTAATAATGGGACAGACTAGAAAAATAGAAATACTTAATCACAACAAGTCAATAAAATAAACATACAAAAACTAGGCATAAACTAAGTAATTCATATTCTTATAACGCACTGACAAAAGAAATAAAGAAAGCAAGAAAGGAAGGCCGCGATAAATTAAAACAAAAAATTAGAAGCGATACTACATGTTGCATTAGGCCTAAAACAAATTGCTTCGTAAAATATCCAATAAAATATTACTACAACGTACAAGTTCTTTGGTGAGACCTCAAAAGAATGACATGATTCGAATTTCTAGAGTCAAACTCTTTTATTTTGACCGTAAATTTACACATATAATTTTTAAATTTTTTGGAACAATATTTCTATATTTAGAAACTACATAAAAAGTAGTATAAGTCATAATATTAAATAGTTAAAAATACTTAAAAGACATGATAAAATATTACGATCAAAGAAAAACTAGTTTGACTATCGAAACCAGGATCAAGACAACTTTTGTGGAACGGAGGGAGTACATATTAAGTCGACCGTAAAACTCGTTTGGCTATCGAAATCCGAATCAAGACAACTTTTGTGGAACGGAGGGAGTATATATTAAGTCGCACCAATTCCTGTATTGGGTAAAAAATAGCTTGCATACGTGGCGCCTCGGGCGCATGACTCAGAGTGCGTCATGCGGAGAATCGCAGACATGACCACCGAAGTTATCAACCGAGGTTATAGTCTTTGACATAACTCGAAAAATAATTCCCTTGGTAGATCGACAGGTTTGCGTCGCCGAGGCGGAGAATCCAAGCCTCGGTGAACCACTCCTATCTCAACGGGAAGGTTGCCCACGATCTCAGCCCACTAACTCATCTTCCAAAGAGGTGGATAGTGGGCAAAGCCACGATAGAACATGAAGGAAATGGCTGAAATTCGATGGCTTATAAATAGCGCTTCATTTTGTATTGTAGTCATCCAAAAAACACATACCAATCTATCAAAATTTGTATTCGTCATTGTGATCATTGAAATATTACGGTTTATTACTTTTTACTCATTTGTCTACTTTGATTCATTGTTTTTACACGACTATGATACTTAGCATTGCTTGTAAATCTGTTCAAATTCGATTTGTTGTCCTAAGCCGATTGAAACGACCTCGGTCAGTCGTTTCGGAAGTTAGGATTCCGATTGGCGTGCCGATAGTTTTAGAATATTCGTAATATCCATTAGAACCTGTCTGTAAAATTTGAGCTAAATCAGACCTCGTTTGGTAGGCATCGAAAGAAGGTTTCAGTTTTTATTGGCGATAAATATTAAAAAGAGATTTTCGAGCTCGGTTTTGCCGAATGAGCTCCGATTCGAAATCCGAAAGCGCCGTTAGGTTCGTATGATTATTTGTGATTTTTGTAAACTTTCGAAAGTTAATTTCGATGTTGTTCGGCTAGTTTCCGCTAAAATGCCGAAAGTTAAATAATTTGACTTTTTCTATTTAAATTCGCATCTTGAGTTTCGGGAGTCCAATTTGAGATCCGCCTTCGCGAGTATGTTACATATATTTTGTATAACTTGTATGCAAAAGTTGAAATTATTTCGAATATCATAGTGTACCGTTTTAATTTTCGTCGAGAAAAGAAAATAAAAGAAAATTAAAAAAAAAAAAAAAGGCAAAAGAGAAAGACCATGGGCGGTGGCCCTTGGTCATGATATGTATAAGATCAAAAACGGGAAACAGAGACAAAAACACTGAAACGTAAAATAGGAAACGCGCATAAGAAAAAATGCCAGAAAATGAGGAAAGGGGCCGGAGAAAAGTAGAATTTTCACCCTAAAACATTCAGTGGGATCGTTTGGCCATGGAACCAAAGGATAAAAGCGGTTATTGATTAGCAATGCTAACTTTTGGAAGAGGTAAGTGTTTATATCCATTTCTTTGGAGGCATCTGGCCTCGTGGATTTTCTACCACGTATTCCTTACGTGTGTAGCTGCCGATAGGCGTACTCATTACGCCTTAGCTTTGAATTTATATTGTATATTATATTTTATGTCCTACTGTCGGTATTACATTGAGAATCTGAGCATTGTACCCTGGCTGTGAGTTGGCATCTACTTCCCGGCTGTCGATGAGAGTCCCGCACCGGTGAAGGGTTATTATTGCACCACACTGCATTCATATGCATTACATTGCATATCATATTGGGTGCAGGAGTATTCCGCCCCACGAGCAGGAGGATTCCGCTCCATTGTATCATATTGAGGGCAGGAGGATTCCGCCCCAAGAGCAGGAGTATTCCGCTCTTATGTCAGATGTTGAGTGCAGGAGTATTCCGCCTCAGCTTTACATTATATCGGGTGCAGGAGTATTCCGCCCCAGGAGAGTGCAGGAGTATTCCGCCTCTGGTTTATATTATATCGGGTGCAGGAGTATTCCGCCCCAGGAGCAGGAGTATTCCGCTCCAGTTGGTTATCAGATTGGATTCCCCTCGAATGCAGGAGTATTCCGCTTCGAGATGGGATGACGGGCACATGTGACCCTTTGCATCATATTTCATTTCATTTCATCTCACTTCATTTCATTTCATCTCAATTCATACCATTGTGTAGTTTGCGGTACATGACTACTGTTCTGCTTATATGTGCATTGCTTATTTGTTGATATGTTTCTGGCACGCATCCTTGGTTGAGTTTAGAAGTCCTTACGTGTTTTTGGTTGTTATATGGCTCTGTCTTTTTATAATTTAAATAAAAGAAATTTGGTCTATCTGTTTCTTCTCCCTGGCTAGCTATCCTATTCTTTGAGGTGGCTAGTCTGCCCCACTTATTGAGTCCTTTTGACTCACCCTTGTTTGTTGTTTGTTTTTTTGTCTATCTATTTCGTTTCGGCAGGTTCGCTCCAGGATTGAGTTCGCCACATTGTTCAGGAGCGAAGACGACTTCAGCTGTCAGGGTGAGCCAGCTTTTATTCCGGATGGCCACCAGTTTATCGGTTATCATTCAATTGCATTTTGTTCCCTTCAGGAGGTATCTGTTTTCTTTGTACTCTTAGATGTCTAGTCTGGATAGCCCTAAACCTAGTATGTTGGGTAGCCAGCTGTAACTTCTTTTGTACAGCTTAGAGGTATCAGTATGTCTGTGTTTTTGTTTTAAGTGTTGTCCTTATTTATGAATTACTATATTTATTTTCCTAATTTAGTTGGTAAGGGTTCGCCCGACGGGTCTAGGGGAGGATGTCGGGTGCCCGCACGGCCTAACCGGATTCCGGGTCGTGTCAGTTGGTATCAGAGCCCAGTTTAGAGTCTATCCAGACTAAGACAGTGTCTAGTAGAGTCTCGCTGATGGGTACGTAGACGTCCGTACTTATCTACGAGAGGCTATGATGGCATTTAGGAAGTTTCACTTCCTTCTTTTCTGATCGTGCGTCAGTCTAGGATCCAAAAGTATTTTCGTTAATTCCTTCGTGGTAATTGTGAAACCTTCGTGCGATAAATCAGCAAAATGGTATGAGTTCAAGATGAAGCAGTCTGGCCTTGGGTTAGCATTGACGAAGCCCGAGAGTTTTTTTTATCGTGCTGACGATCTAGTTACGAAATCCCAGCCGTACGAGCTCGCGATGGGCAAAGGAGCAGGGCCTTGCGGTTTCCTTGGCTCTCTACGATACTTTTACGAGAATCTTGGCGACAGATACCACAATAACCTATTGTTCGCTAGGCAGCATATCAAGTTGCCGCAGATGCAGATGTTTGGTCTTAGGGAGCTCCGTTGCAATCGTTGATGTTGTTCCAATATATTGTTCCCAATGCAGCATGTATTGTACCTCTAATTGTTCCGGCTGGTTAGCCAATCGAGGTAACAGTTCGGTCCGAGCGCCCAAAGAGGTTGCATTATTTTACGCGGTTGAACCTTCCGATATTCTTAAGCAATGCATCAAATAAACCTCGTGATTTTTTTTTAAATAAAAGAATGACAGCGTATCCTTCAGGCTTTTGATTATATCGAGCGGTATGGTATTGATTATTCTTCTTTCCAGTTCCAAAGTCCAGCCTTGAATTGGTGGGCCGCTCTCTTATTAGCTAACTTGGTTCGGTTTTTCTTCTAGATTCGTGGAAAGTTCCTTTCGAGTAGCGAGCGAGATGAAAAGTATTTCCAGTTTGAGTGGATTAAGCAGGGTAGCCTGTCGGTTAGTCTGTTGGTTTCAGAATATGAGATTGTATTCTATAGAATTGCTGAATATGTATTAGAACTAGTCCATGAGCCTTTCGAGATATTCAAAGATTTATTGGTGACCTTTCTCCTTACTTGAGATCCCAGATGGCTCGAAAAAAATTGATGTTGTGACTTTATTTGATGTCGTTGTTGATTTGCTCAAAGGTATCAGGCATACCATAAGTTAGAGGGGGAAGAGTTAGAGCGGGAGAGCAAGGAATTTTGTGGCCCTGGTGGGCAACCATAGTACCTTATTTGGAGGTAAAAGTTCCGATTATTTTTGGAAGTCACCTTCCGGGTTATCTCAGAGTGCGCGAGTAGTTCATCAAGATTAGACCCAGCTTTTCTCTTTATAGCTATCGACAATATGTCCAGCTTCCATTTTCAATGAAAAGTTGTTATCACTGTCATGAGTCTGGTTATCCTTTGAGGAGTTTTTCCTTACTCCAGCAAGTAGACAATCGTCCTTTCTCTTGTCATCAGGCACCTGTACAGTCGTAAGAAATTTTATTTAAATCTTAATTAGCCAGAGAAACGCCACGATCCAGTAGAGGTTGAGAGCGTGGTGGCAGTGGTTCTTCAGAAGGTAATTATCAGTATAGCGGCTTAGTTCAGCCGCAGAGGCAGTTTTATGAACTGCCAGTCTGGCAGGATGCTGAGGCATCCGATGTAGTACACCCATGTAATTCTTCTTTCATTATATGTGAGTAAGATTTGATTCTTCTGATCGGTCTGAACTTCGTTTATTTTACCATGTTTCCATGGCTTCCTTGGATATTGTTTCTATTAAGAATCGGTTGCGGTAGAGGGGTGAGTTTCTGGTACGATTTATTCCTGGAATTTATGGGACCCTACTAGTTTATCTGATCTAAATATGAGAGATTTGACGGTGAGTATTGCTATTGCTTGCTTAGCAGCCTGTTATGGCACCTTGTGTTATTATGTCAAGTCATTTTACTTCTCTCCTCGGAAATCAGTGTTGGTGGGATGATGGGATTCTTATTCTTCACCATCAGGAAGTGTCATTGTTTCTTCCGGTGTAAAGTGGTTAGTAATTAATACTCGATCTATGTGTCTCCTCTTGGTTCGAAATGTTAGTAAGTCATGTTATTCTATGAGCTTGTCTTAGTTATAAAAGAGTATTCTGGTAAATTGTCAGAGTTTCCTTCTTATTGGGAGGTTAAATTGGTATGGATGTTTTTCCATAAAGTTTATTTAATGTCTGATCTCTTCAATTCCGATTCTTTGGCTCGCCTGACTCGGAAGTAGTCTTTCTTTGGTAGCCAAGCAAATCAGAAGATGAACTTTCTGAAGCTCTAATTATTTCTATCCTCGATCCATTTCCATTTCCTCTTCGTCCGACACTAGTGAGCTTGGGCGATTGGTAGCCACTTGTGACGTTCCCTGTGTTGAGCCAGGGTACGTGTTATTGTAGTCGGGTAAGCATATTATTGTTTTGGATATCAGTTTATCCGGGTATTCATTCCCATATATAGTATAGTGCTGGTTCTGTTTTCGCGGATCATCCAGTTTCAGGGGAAACTCTGCCGAAATTTTTATATAGAAGTACCATCCATCAGGCGGTGGTGTTTACGGCAAAGGTATGGAGTTGTGAACTTGAGAGTTGCAGCTATTTGGCAACTCGAAAGGGTAGTTGGTAGCTTAGGTCTGCCTACGTTCAGCTTTTAGCTAAATCCTCTTTAGTCCAGTAGGCTGTGCGAGGATGATTATTCCTATTCAAATGGCTGCATGAGTTAGTGCTTTAAGTGGAGGAGTCTTCCTCCAAATACTGAATGGTAATGTTAAATCTCTGAGGTGTTGATACCACTTTTCTCACGACCCAAAGTAAGGCCACGACAGAAATCTACAATGAGTGTCGATCATTGCTAAACCCACTAATAATCTATTAGCAACAGAGATAAGGTGGCAACTTGATCATATATACGTACCTATTTGCTGGAAGCATAAATTCTGGAAAGATGACACCACTTTAACTTTCTGGCAATTAGAACATTGAGCCACAAATTTTGCTATGTCACATTTCATTCCGTCCCACCAATAAATTTGCTTAAGATTATAGTACATCTTAGACGAACCTGGGTGAACAGTGTATTTGGAATAATGTGCCTTTATCGTAAACTAAATCTGCAACATCAGGAACACAAAGTCTATCTTTATACATGAGAACACCGTCAGTAGTGACCCTGTATGGTGACTTCGGTTTTCTTTGGGCTATCTGTCTGTATTCAACTAGAACTGGATCCTCCTACTGACGCTGTTTTACTTCATGAAAATCTAGAGTTAAAGGTCTAGTCCAGCTTGTCGATAATCCATCATTGGTATATATATCTCTTTCACACCTCAACTCTTTGAGAAGTTACTTTAACGTTGTAAGTGCTCATGTAATCAACTTTGTTGCTGGTATTCTGCCTTAGCTGAAAGTCCAACTACATGTATCTTTTATATTTACTTTTTCAAGTCATAATAATTCCAATTCAAAGACAATACCTTGAGGGAGATGTTCAGTCTGAAGATCATTCTTGGTCTACATCGTACTATCAAGTAGTAGTTGCATGATCCTTATCCTTATACGATAGACCCTGTTCAGATGAACCTTTGACATACATTAGGATATGAGTATCTACGTTCCTACAAGGAGCTTGCGGAACAACACTAACATCAATTGAGATGTTGTATAGTGCATTCGTAAAAATAATATGGCTTGCATCAAATCTTCTATAGTGAGTGGTGACAAGGTACTTCAAAAGCTTCCCCTATTGCATCAAGTGTGAGCTAATTCCTAGTTCCATCAATTTGTTCTATATCGAAAGGTATATCGAAGAGGTAATTATCGGCTGAATCATGTTAACCCATTCAAAGTTTCATGTATTTTTGTTTCGAAAATATAGAACTCTTCTCTCATGATTGAGAAAGGTCGGCTTAGTCCGAATAAGTTGGGCTATGATGTTATCATATTATCCAAATATATTTTATCCAAGAGTTGATGTGTGTGTTATAACTCTGATTCTGTAATTATGAGATAATGTCCGTGGAGTAGTTTATGAAGGTTGTGCAAATTCTCTTGTTATATGCGTAAATCTTTCTTTAGATTTAGGCTCGTTCGAGGACGAACGAGAGTTTAAGTGGAGGAGAATGAAACGACCTCGGTCAGTCGTTTCGGAAGTTAGGATTCCGATTGGCGTGCCGATAGTTTTAGAATATTCGTAATATCCATTAGAACCTGTCTGTAAAATTTGAGCTAAATCAGACCTCGTTTGGTAGGCATCGAAAGAAGGTTTCAGTTTTTATTGGCGATAAATATTAAAAAGAGATTTTCGAGCTCGGTTTTGCCGAATGAGCTCCGATTCGAAATCCGAAAGCGCCGTTAAGTTCGTATGATTATTTGTGATTTTTGTAAACTTTCGAAAGTTAATTTCGATGTTGTTCGGCTAGTTTCCGCTAAAATGCCGAAAGTTAAATAATTTGACTTTTTCTATTTAAATTCGCATCTTGAGTTTCGGGAGTCCAATTTGAGATCCGCCTTCGCGAGTATGTTACATATATTTTGTATAACTTGTATGCAAAAGTTGAAATTATTTCGAATATCATAGTGTACCGTTTTAATTTTCGTCGAGAAAAGAAAATAAAAGAAAATTAAAAAAAAAAAAAAGGCAAAAGAGAAAGACCATGGGCGGTGGCCCTTGGTCATGATATGTATAAGATCAAAAACGGGAAACAGAGACAAAAACACTGAAACGTAAAATAGGAAACGCGCATAAGAAAAAATGCCAGAAAATGAGGAAAGGGGCCGGAGAAAAGTAGAATTTTCACCCTAAAACATTCAGTGGGATCGTTTGGCCATGGAACCAAAGGATAAAAGCGGTTATTGATTAGCAATGCTAACTTTTGGAAGAGGTAAGTGTTTATATCCATTTCTTTGGAGGCATCTGGCCTCGTGGATTTTCTACCACGTATTCCTTACGTGTGTAGCTGCCGATAGGCGTACTCATTACGCCTTAGCTTTGAATTTATATTGTATATTATATTTTATGTCCTACTGTCGGTATTACATTGAGAATCTGAGCATTGTACCCTGGCTGTGAGTTGGCATCTACTTCCCGGCTGTCGATGAGAGTCCCGCACCGGTGAAGGGTTATTATTGCACCACACTGCATTCATATGCATTACATTGCATATCATATTGGGTGCAGGAGTATTCCGCCCCACGAGCAGGAGGATTCCGCTCCATTGTATCATATTGAGGGCAGGAGGATTCCGCCCCAAGAGCAGGAGTATTCCGCTCTTATGTCAGATATTGAGTGCAGGAGTATTCCGCCTCAGCTTTACATTATATCGGGTGCAGGAGTATTCCGCCCCAGGAGAGTGCAGGAGTATTCCGCCTCTGGTTTATATTATATCGGGTGCAGGAGTATTCCGCCCCAGGAGCAGGAGTATTCCGCTCCAGTTGGTTATCAGATTGGATTCCCCTCGAATGCAGGAGTATTCCGCTTCGAGATGGGATGACGGGCACATGTGACCCTTTGCATCATATTTCATTTCATTTCATCTCACTTCATTTCATTTCATCTCAATTCATACCATTGTGTAGTTTGCGGTACATGACTACTGTTTTGCTTATATGTGCATTGCTTATTTGTTGATATGTTTCTGGCACGCATCCTTGGTTGAGTTTAGAAGTCCTTACGTGTTTTTGGTTGTTATATGGCTCTGTCTTTTTATAATTTAAATAAAAGAAATTTGGTCTATCTGTTTCTTCTCCCTGGCTAGCTATCCTATTCTTTGAGGTGGCTAGTCTGCCCCACTTATTGAGTCCTTTTGACTCACCCTTGTTTGTTGTTTGTTTTTTTGTCTATCTATTTCGTTTCGGCAGGTTCGCTCCAGGATTGAGTTCGCCACATTGTTCAGGAGCGAAGACGACTTCAGCTGTCAGGGTGAGCCAGCTTTTATTCCGGATGGCCACCAGTTTATCGGCTATCATTCAATTGCATTTTGTTCCCTTCAGGAGGTATCTGTTTTCTTTGTACTCTTAGATGTCTAGTCTGGATAGCCCTAAACCTAGTATGTTGGGTAGCCAGCTGTAACTTCTTTTGTACAGCTTAGAGGTATCAGTATGTCTGTGTTTTTGTTTTAAGTGTTGTCCTTATTTATGAATTACTATATTTATTTTCCTAATTTAGTTGGTAAGGGTTCGCCCGACGGGTCTAGGGGAGGATGTCGGGTGCCCGCACGGCCTAATCGGATTCCTGGTCGTGTCACCGATTTAGGCCGATACAATTCCAGAACAAAGAAATTGTAACAGATTGATCCAAATTGATAAACTATAAATAAAAAGAAAAAAGAAGAAACGATCATACCGTGTTAACAAATGTCCTTGATTGATAAAATCTTCGAAGCGCAAAGCAAGGAACAAAGCAAAGCATATTAGCACACAACAATGTTACTATGTTAGTGAAGGATGTTAGATATGTTTGGATCTTATATTTTATCCATAGAGGCGTGATGAAGCATAAGTTTCGTCCAATATGAAATTATATAGATAAACTTGTAGTTGATTTCAAACACTTAAAATATTCTTAACGTACCATATAATTAACGAAACATATTAATTACAAAATTTTTTGGAGTTACGTTAGTATCTTATTCAAATAAGGTACTTGACATTTAATAGCAAAAATTTTAGTTAACTTTTAAAGTTTTAAATATTAGGAAAATATGTAAATGACAATCTTATCCAATGCGATTTCAATTTTCAAAGAGTAAAAGAATCAATCAACATTTCACTTCGTGATTTTAGAATAGTATAGATATAGATAGATAAATAGATTAGACTTGAAAATATTTTAAAATTAACTTGTAATGGCTTTAAATTAGCCGAGGGTGTAAAAAAAGATTTACATCATTGGTGTTTATTAGTTAAACTCAAATTTGATTTGTTGATTAGAGAATAGACCTTTCTTCTCTACTTATTTTATTTTAGTTCCGATATCCTCTAGTAGGAGTGTGTGCAAGTTTAATTTTGTTTATCTGCCAATACCTTGAAAACCTCTAATAAAATTCAATCGTGCACTCGTGGACTTGGGCCTAACTCAATCGTCAAGTCTAGCTTAGGAAGGAGGATTGACCAAGTCGTATAAGAGACAAAGTAACCTATCCCAGGGACTTCACCATCATATTACTACTGCTTTACTAAATCTAAAGCTCATGCAGATCTATAAATAGTAGACAGCATGCTACTATCCTTGAACATGATCTGCTTAATTCAGTAATCACAAGGAAACTGATCAGATACTTTAAAATACCAAACCTTGTTAAACTACTTCATATGGCCTCCAGTTTCGTCTACATTTTCTGTATCTCTATTATTAGTATTTTTCTATGGAGAATCTTCATTTCTTTTATCACAAGCAAATTCAGTGTAACAAATAAGAAAACCAAGCCACTCCCTCCGGGTCCAAAACCTTGGCCTATAATTGGCAGCTTTCCTGAAATGCTCCTAAACAGGCCAGCATTTCATTGGATACATAAACTTATGAAGGAAATGGACACTGACATTGCTTGTATACGTCTCGGAAGTGTCCATGTTATTCCTATCACTTCTCCTGAACTTGCTTGCGAGTTCTTAAAGAAGCAAGACACGGTTTTCTCATCGAGGCCTCTTTGCTTGTCCGCGAAACTCGTTGGCAATGGCTACTTGACCTCAGCTTTTCTCCCCATGGGTGATCAATGGATGAAAATGAGAAAAATTCTGGCTTCCCATGTGATCTCACCAACATCTTTTCAATGGCTTCATCATAAAAGGGATGAAGCAGCTGACCACCTTCTTCGATTTGTTTACAAGCAATGCAACCAACCGTCTATTAACCTGAGGAACGTGACAAGATATTATTGTTGGAATGTTATTAGGAATATGATCTTCAGTAATAGGTTATTAGAAAAAAGAACGGAAAATGGAGGACCATGTGAAGAAAAAGAACAAATTGATGCACTTTTCATACTTCTTAAATACCTCCACAATTTTGGTATCTCAGATTACATACCATGGTTAAGTGTGTTTGATTTGGATGGTCACAAGGCAATATTAAAGAAAGCCTTTGCCACAGCAACAAAATACATTAATCCTGAAGTTGACCAGAGGATTCAGATTTGGAAGAATAGCAGCAAAACTGTGCAAGAAGACATCCTCGATGTTTTTATCATGCTCAAAGATACTGACAGATATCCATTGATGGATGTCAAAACAATTAAAGCGCAAGTCCTGGTAAGTTTACTCGAATCCCTTAAATCATTTGAACAACGTTGTGATAACTTATACTCAGATCTTTTATGTGATATTATCTCCTTATTACTATTAGTCTTTTAAAATAGAATGATGTGTTTTTATATTTAAAAATAATTTCACTATAAACATCTCATGTTATGCTAAATGAAAAGCTTATGTAGCCAAAATTAAATGTTATGTATCATGTTTAACATCATAACTTAAAAATCTTATAGTCAAACAAATGTTACGTTGTGGCACTTTTGACTCCACAAGTTTTAACTATCTTTCTTTCTTTTTAAAACTCCGAGTAATATTAGCAACTAAGATTTTGTTCGGGACTCTCTAAACACGAACCTTGAAGCATGTTGATCATGACCAATTTTAATCTTCTTTGACCTGATAAGTCATTAAATTCACCATTGTTACTTGGTGGCATATGAATTGATTAGTTATATTCAATAATCAGGAACTCATGTTGGCAATAGTAGATAATCCCTCAACTGCAGTTGAATGGACACTTGCAGAAATGTTGAACCAACCAGAATTAATGCAACGAGCCTTAGATGAGCTTGACACTGTTGTTGGGAGCAATAGATTGGTTCAAGAATCAGACTTGCCACGGCTAAATTATCTCAAAGCTTGCATAAAAGAGGCCTTCCGTCTCCACCCTATTTTTCCTTTTAACGTTCCTCATATGTCTGTTTCTGATACAAATATTGGTGAACATTTCATTCCCAAAGGGAGTGTAGTGCTATTAAGTCGTCTTGGACTTGGTCGAAACCCTAGAATTTGGGAGGAGCCCATGAAGTTCAAGCCAGAGCGCCATCTCAAAGAGAATGATGGTGAAGTAGTTCTTGCTGATTCAGAGTTACGTTTGTTGTCATTCAGTATTGGACGACGAGGTTGCCCTGGTGTGAAACTTGGTACTACAGTTACTATTATGTTACTTGCTAGGCTTCTTCAAGGGTTTACTTGGAGTTTACCACCAAAGTCACTAGGCATTAATGGTTTAGTTGAATCAGAACGTGATCTCTTCTGTGCAAAGCCACTTTTTGCTCGGGCGGAGCCACGACTATCTAAGGGCTTATACCCTTAATTATGAGAAATTATACCATTACGAAGCATGTGAGTGAGTGTGTAGAATTATATAGTAAGAAGTTGTATCTTAAACTTTTAGCTATATATATATACTAGTTTCTCGATCGCACGTGTTTGTCGAGTTTTATAATACATGATGTTGTTAAATAATATCAATATTATTAAACAAATTTTCATGAATACTTAAGTCAAGATGATTGGATATTGTTTGAGCTTTCACATATAATTTTATTTATAATATCTGAATCTTCGCATTGTACCTATAGTATGAATTATATAACTCTTTACACCATTTACGGTTACACAAGTTTTAGTAACTATAACAACCACTACTATCTATACTTGTAGTGTTAGCACTAAGATTACATGATGTTTCCAAAATATAGCTCCAAAAACATACCTCCCCAATTGTTAGATCTTCTGTTGTACTTCATGACCCCACAATTATTGACCCTTTCTTATATTCCAAAAGTTGGCATTAGTATCATGTTTGGCTAAATAACCAGTCACTTGGTTTGCCACCCTATAGTAGTAGTAGTGTTGAACTTTTATACGTTTGCTTTCAACTGTCTTCTTCATCTGAGTCTATTAGGCTTCAAGGAACTGCTATAACTCCATTTCTCACGCTGACCATCAACATTGAGTCAAACTTAATGATAACGTGATTTAGCTTCCCATCCGAGCACCATTCAATTGGCAGGCTGCTTCCACTTCGCACAGTTGTTAATGCAAATTGAAGTGCTTTATCACTCTGTATGCTTCTAGTTCTATGCATATTCTGTGATAGTCCCTTGAAAAATAAAAAATGATGCCTGAACTTGATATTTTCTTCTTCATACATGATTTAACATGAAACAGGACTTCAAGACAGCCCCCTGAACTTGATATTTTCTTCTGCCATACTTGACAACACATCTTGCTTCCCACACCACCCACCTTATGAATATAAGCATAGCCTGGAAGACCCTCAAAATGTAATATTTTGAATGAATGCTTTTCCAGCTTTCTATCATGCTCCACAGGTTTTATGCTCCTACTGGAACACACAAAGGATCACCAAAAAACTTCCAAATACTTGCAGCCATTTCACCAGACACAAAAGCATAATCTATTGTCTCTTGCACATGATTTCTACAGCAGCAACACTTGCTATATTCATTACTATACTAATAGTTTTGAGGAGTTTGTTTTAATCTATAATTCCACATTTCAAAAATAACCACAAAAAAGTCTGAGAAAATCATTCATGGAATCAACCATTTGAGCGGCGTTCTTCCAAGATCATAAAAAGGTTGGACATATATATTCAACTTTCATATTCCAAGATAGCAAACTATTTGACCGATTTAGTGTATAATTTACCATTTGAGTCAATAACCGAAAAGCAAGGTATGATAACAACTTTCAGACAAAAATTAAAAAAAAAAAATCTCAAATGCAAAAAGGTGATGGCCTATATATGATTAATGTCTGAAGGTTTGATGAACTTTGTAGTAAATGGTAGGAAGATATGGCTCCTGGGTGGTCATGAAAAATGGAGAACTTTGATACCCCAAGATAAGATATAACCTTCAAGACGAATGAAAATCGACAACTGTTCTTCTTAGAGAATCATTACAGTACGTATCATCTCTGGCGAAGAGACATATCAAAGAAACACGGCAATACTTGTCGTGATCATATACATAGAAACATTAAATTAAAGAAACATAAACACTAAGCAGGTAATTCTATGGATTCAAACACATGGGTATAAACATAAAGAAACATAAACATTAAGCAGGTACTTCAATGGATTCAAACACACGAGAGTCGTTCCTGCTCATAGTTCAAATTTAAATTTTTAATCCAAGAAACCAGAGGGGATCACTTCTTAACCAGAACAGAACAAAATGATAGGAGTAAAACATGTAGGAGTGCTACTATATGTGGCAAAGATGTGAATAGAACCTTCATGTAAATGAATATAGGTGTCTGAAGGAGCAAGTCGTTGAATATAGGTGTCTGAAGGAGCATGTCGTTTCCTGTAAAGTCGTTGGTTTGCTGCAGGGTTGTTAAGCGCTGCTTCTTTCGGTAGGTTGTATTTATAATGGATATTTTTAGATTTTAGAAGGGCATTTAAGTAATCTGACTTTTACCATTTTTGAGTACATGCTTATATATATATATATATATATATATATATATATATATATATATATATATATATATATATATATATATATATATATATATATATATATATATATATATATATATATATATAATAAGCGGGATCGTTTGGCAATGAAACCAAATGATAAAGCGGTTATTGATTAGCAGAGCTAACTTTTGGAAGAGGTAAGTGTTTATATCCATTTCTTTGGAGGCACCTGGCCTCGTGGATTTTCTACCACGTGTTCCTTACGTGTGTAGCTGCCGATAGGCGTACTCCTTACGCCTCAGCCTTGGATTACATTGTATATTATATGTTATGTCCTGTTGCTGGTATTGCATTGAGGATCTGAGCATTGTACCCTGGGTGTGAGTTGGCATCTACTTCCCGGCTGTCGATGAGAGTCCCGCGCCGGTGAAGGGTTATTATTGCATCACATTGCATTCATATGCATTATATGTCATTCATATGCATTAAATTGCATATCATATTGGGTGCAGGAGTATTCCGCTCCATCATATTATATTGAGGGTAGGAGGATTCCGCCCCAGGAGAGTGCAGGAGTATTCCGCCTCAGCTTTACATTATATCGGGTGCAAGAGTATTCCGCCCCAAGAGAGTGCAGGAGTATTCCGCCTCTGGTTTATATTATATCGGGTGCAGGAGTATTCCGCCCCAGGAGCAGGAGTATTCCGCTCCAGTTGGTTATCATATTGGATTCCCCTCGAATGCAGGAGTATTCCGCTTCGAGATGGGATTACGGGCACATGTGACCCTTTGCATCACATTTCATTTCATTTCATCTCATTTCATACCATTGGGTAGACTTACGATACATGACTACTATATATATATATATATATATATATATATATATATATATATATATATATGTGTGTGTGTGTGTGTGTGTGTGTGTTCTCTTTAATGTTACTGTGATTGAGGAAGAATCAAAATATTTTTAGGGCTTCTTCAAACCTTACTAAGTTGAAGAAACTAGTGTAGTAAGTGGGTCGATCAAGTATCCAAATTCTAAAAAAAAAATCATGATTGATGATCCAAAGATCATACATATTGATAAAAAGGACTGCTATTTATTTGACGAATAGACAGATATATTGAAAAAGCTATGACTATGCTTAACAACAAAACACTCTGAAAAGCCCACATACGACAAAAACTTTTTGTTGTCTTTGGAAAAAGAATAAGTCCCTGACTCGAAGTGGAATGAAAGGTATAATCCATGCATATTCATTTCTGTTCCATAAAAAAAGTTCTGAATTCTTAATTAATTATTTTCGATTCACCAATTTTGCCTCCTTTGAAAGCAGTCAATAAGAAGTCAAAATATGTACTAACTTAAAACTTAAATTGAATTTTCTATTCTTACTTATTCTGAGTCTTGAGTTTATAGGCTGGCTATTGTTAGTAACTGTTGGAAATTGAATTCAGGACACCCATATGGATCAACTCGGATTATGTCCACTAATACGTATATATAATTTGTTATATATATAATAATAAATAATAAAAAAAAGGGAAAAAACACAATCATTGGATATTGTTGAAAAGGGATTTGGATTGGCTCCATTAGCCTTAGTAGCAGTAAGTAGCAATAGTGCCTAGGTAAATTACAGAACTATGACACTTAAGGCAATGGTTTGCCTAATTGACCTCACTAAGTGTGGTTTAGCAAGAATGACCTTGCTTAACTTAAGTGGAACATTTCAGGACGAAACTACCCCTTAACAAATAATAAAAAGACCCGACTGTCTCTTTCCCTTCCTTTACAATTTTGCAGCTTATTTTCCCACAAAAAAGAAACTTTTACAACAGTTTCAAACCCTAAGAATCCAAAATTTCGAGGAAAAAGAAGATTCAAAGGTAATTTCTTCATTGTTTCATTAATTATACTTAGTTTTTAAATTAAATTTTGTATAATTACATCTTAAGTTCGTAGAATTTGTTTAGTTTTCGTATACTAACAAATTAGCTGTAGTGAGTTGTGAATTTTGATGATAATGATTGAAAAATACTGCTAGATAACCAACAATTAACGTCCCATTGAATTTTAATTGCTGCAAAAAAATTATATAAGTTTGAATTTATATTTGTTGCGGAATTTGCGAATAAAAATTGCGATTACTCTTATTTAGTTGCAACTTCATTGCTTTGCCCTAAATTAACTTGAAATAACTGTAGATGATATCTGTAAATTGTCACTAGCAGGAAACGCTTTTTAAGATCTGTTTCATGGGAGTTTGTTTGTAATACACTCACTGCCTTGTGGGCAGCACTTGCAGCTGTACTGCAAACAACTGCTTGTAGATAAACTCTACATATGTTGCCTAATATGGAGCACTTTTGATTGCATGGAGTGGTGCCTTGTAAGTGGCCCACAGGGCTACACTTGGAGGTTCGATTAAAAACAGCATATGTAGAGTAGCTCTACATGTGCTGCCTGATAAGCAGCAGTTTTGAATGCATATTAGGTGTCTTTTCAAGTGTTGCCTTGTGGGCAGCACTTGGAGGTTTGGTGCAAAACAAAATGTAGAAGAATCTCTATATGTGATGCCCAATATGGAACACTTTAGTTGTGCTGCAAAATTTTTACATGCACCTGATATAACTTATGTAGGGGAATTTTCATACAAGCTGTGGCCGAAGGCCAACACTTTAATTAAAAAAGTGTAAAAAAGTTCTACAACTTGTTGTTAGTCGACCTCCAGTGCTTATGCATAACACTTAACAAAGAAAAATTGATGTTTGCTTTATCTTGTTAATCTATTAACCAAACTCTAAACTCATGTTTCCATTTCATTGCGTGCAGCATTTGAGTAGCAACAAATTGTATCTATATTTCTTACAATGGAATATAGAGCGCTATTTTAAACGTAGCAAGTCTGGTTGACAAACTAAAAAATTAGATGCAGAATTTGAAGCTCGAATCACAATGTCCATAAAGTACTCAAGAAAAACAGAGAGATGATGCTTACGCGACGTATAAATGACGATGACGGACCTATCATTGACGAATCTACTCCATTGGCTTCACCAAATTAGTGTTATTTTGTCATGACAGTATATTTTTTTTAGAAAGAAAAGATATTGTGAAGCACATTTTAAAGAACAATATGTTTGCCTTTGTCTTATTGTATTTTGATTCAATATGTCTTGGCTTCGTATTTTTCTTAACCCCTCTATCATTGTGCTTGTCTGCTAGTATTGGTAAATAGGCAATAGTTGCCCGCCAACCCTTATCAATTTCTCACTGGCAATTGCTTTGAGTTGCTACCCAGGCAACACTTGGCCTCCCCTGCTCACCAAATTCCTTAGCCAATTCCAGTAAGATGCTTCCTAGGCAACCCTTGGCCTCCACCCCCTCACCAAATTCTCAAAGTCAATACCCTTGAAATGCTTCCTAGGCAACAGTTGACCCCCACCACTTACCAAATTCCCTCAGTCGTCAATTCTCTCGAAATGCCGCCTAGACAGCACTTGACCTTCACCATGCATCAAATTTCCAAAGCCAATTGTCTTGAGTTGTTGCCCTTATATAATAAGAATAAAATATACAAACAAATACTAATAACACAAGCAAGGCATTCAATATATCTTAGCTTCATTACTCCATTAACTCTCCTATACCATTGTGTTTAGTTTTAAGTGTTAACAAATAGGCAACAGTTGCCCGCAAAGCCTTACCAAACCTCACAGCCAACTGGCTTAAGTGGATGCCTGACAAGCAGTACTTTGCCTACACCAGATCCATTAATATGCAGCACTTGGCATCCACCCATTACCCAAATTTTCAAAGCTAATACACTTGAAATAATGCTACATGGCCAACGCTTCACCCCTTATCCCTCACCAAATTCCACAAGCCACTTGCATTGAGTTACTGCCTTCACAACATCATAAGTTAACAAAACACAAACAAACATTAAAAAATAAGCCACGACACACATAAAATGCTTACATGAAAATGTAAATTCAACACTAAATACAATCAAACTTTACAAATCCCAAAGCATTTACATTACTAACATTATAAGCATGTGTTACACACAAACGATTCAATCGCGTCAACTAAAAAGACAAGCATTTACATTAAAAACTCAGTCATCCTCATCATTTTTATACAACAGAGAAAGACTTTCCAAGCACTACTTTATAAAAAAGAGAATTATGCTCATGGTGATCAATCGCCTATCTTCTCAAGAGGAGTACCATATCCACCATTGACTTGGACCTTGAATGACTCCACGGGTTAGCAGTCCAATCAAAACGATAATCTTTCAACTGCGCCCACTTCATCTTGAAAACATCATTGCCATGCATTATTGAGTCAACAAACTTAAGCACCACCACCATACCAACCATACCTGCACAAGATTTAACGAAGGGTGAATGCAAAAATGACACGACCCAGAATCCGGTTAGGCCGTGCGGGCACCCGACATCCTCCCCTAGACCCGTCGGGCGAACCCTTACCAACTAAATTAGGAAAATAAATATAGTAATTCATAAATAAGGACAACACTTAAAACAAAAACACAGACATACTGATACCTCTAAGCTGTACAAAAGAAGTTACAGCTGGCTACCCAACATACTAGGTTTAGGGCTATCCAGACTAGACATCTAAGAGTACAAAGAAAACAGATACCTCCTAAAGGGAACAAAATGCAATTGAATGATAACCGATAAACTGGTGGCCATCTGGAATAAAAGCTGGCTCACCCTGACAGCTGAAGTCGTCTTCGCTCCTGAACAATGTGGCGAACTCAATCCTGGAGCGAACCTGCCGAAACAAAATAGATAGACAAAAAAACAAACAACAAACAAGGGTGAGTCAAAAGGACTCAATAAGTGGGGCAGACTAGCCACCTCAAAGAATAGGATAGCTAGCCAGGGAGAAGAAACAGATAGACCAAATTTCTTTTATTTAAATTATAAAAAGACAGAGCCATATAACAACCAAAAACACGTAAGGACTTCTAAACTCAACCAAGGATGCGTGCTAGAAACATATCAACAAATAAGCAATGCACATATAAGCAGAACAGTAGTCATGTACCGCAAACTACACAATGGTATGAATTGAGATGAAATGAAATGAAGTGAGATGAAATGAAATGAAATATGATGCAAAGGGTCACATGTGCCCGTCATCCCATCTCGAAGCGGAATACTCCTGCATTCGAGGGGAATCCAATCTGATAACCAACTGGAGCGGAATACTCCTGCTCCTGGGGCGGAATACTCCTGCACCCGATATAATATAAACCAGAGGCGGAATACTCCTGCACTCTCCTGGGGCGGAATACTCCTGCACCCGATATAATGTAAAGCTGAGGCGGAATACTCCTGCACTCAATATCTGACATAAGAGCGGAATACTCCTGCTCTTGGGGCGGAATCCTCCTGCCCTCAATATGATACAATGGAGCGGAATCCTCCTGCTCGTGGGGCGGAATACTCCTGCACCCAATATGATATGCAATGTAATGCATATGAATGCAGTGTGGTGCAATAATAACCCTTCACCGGTGCGGGACTCTCATCGACAGCCGGGAAGTAGATGCCAACTCACAGCCAGGGTACAATGCTCAGATTCTCAATGTAATACCAACAGTAGGACATAAAATATAATATACAATATAAATTCAAAGCTAAGGCGTAATGAGTACGCCTATCGGCAGCTACACACGTAAGGAATACGTGGTAGAAAATCCACGAGGCCAGATGCCTCCAAAGAAATGGATATAAACACTTACCTCTTCCAAAAGTTAGCATTGCTAATCAATAACCGCTTTTATCCTTTGGTTCCATGGCCAAACGATCCCACTGTGTTCAATAAGTAGAAAAATATATCACATTAGGCTAAAGGCTTCATTCCTCACATCTTAGGGCAATCCAGGTAGGAACCTGATACCCTATTCACATACGCAATACGCAGGCCAGGCCTATATACAGGGTTTAAGGCCACATAAGCAAATTCCAAATAAATTACATTTATAAGTTGCCCATAACTCACTGACCACGAATACATAATCAATTTCATTATCGGGGTCCATTTGACCCTTTAAACTATCAATTTACGTCATTAGGGCGATGTCTAATATCCCTATTTTTACCGCAAAAATATATTTAAACGCACGTAATAAACTCAAATACTATATTAGGATCATTACCTGAATGTTTTAGGGTGAAAATTCTACTTTTCTCCGGCCCATTTCCTCATTTTCTGGCATTTTTTCTTATGCGCGTTTCCTATTTTACGTTTCAGTGTTTTTGTCTCTGTTTCCCGTTTTTGATCTTATACATATCATGACCAAGGGCCACCGCCCATGGTCTTTCTCTTTTGTCTTTTTTTTTTTTTTTTTAATTTTCTTTTATTTTCTTTTCTCGACGAAAATTAAAACGGTACACTATGATATTCGAAATAATTTCAACTTTTGCATACAAGTTATAAAAAATATATGTAACATACTCGCGAAGGCGGATCTCAAATTGGACTCCCGAAACTCAAGATGCGAATTTAAATAGAAAAAGTCAAATTATTTAACTTTCGGCATTTTAGCGGAAACTAGCCGAACAACATCGAAATTAACTTTCGAAAGTTTACAAAAATCACAAATAATCATACGAACCTAACGGCGCTTTCGGATTTCGAATCGGAGCTCATTCGGCAAAACCGAGCTCGAAAATCTCTTTTTAATATTTATCGCCAATAAAAACTGAAACCTTCTTCCGATGCCTACCAAACGAGGTCTGATTTAGCTCAAATTTTACAGACAGGTTCTAATGGATATTACGAATATTCTAAAACTATCGGCACGCCAATCGGAATCCTAACTTCCGAAACGACTGACCGAGGTCGTTTCATTCTCCTCCACTTAAACTCTCGTTCGTCCTCGAACGAGCCTAAATCTAAAGAAAGATTTACGCATATAACAAGAGAATTTGCACAACCTTCATAATCTACTCCACAGACATTATCTCATAATTACAGAATCAGAGTTATAACACACACATCAACTCTTGGATAAAATATATTTGGATAATATGATAACATCATAGCCCAACTTATTCGGACTAAGCCGACCTTTCTCAATCATGAGAGAAGAGTTCTATATTTTCGAAACAAAAATACATGAAACTTTGAATGGGTTAACATGATTCAGCCGATAATTACCTCTTCGATATACCTTTCGATATAGAACAAATTGATGGAACTAGGAATTAGCTCACACTTGATGCAATAGGGGAAGCTTTTGAAGTACCTTGTCACCACTCACTATAGAAGATTTGATGCAAGCCATATTATTTTTACGAATGCACTATACAACATCTCAATTGATGTTAGTGTTGTTCCGCAAGCTCCTTGTAGGAACGTAGATACTCATATCCTAATGTATGTCAAAGGTTCATCTGAACAGGGTCTATCGTATAAGGATAAGGATCATGCAACTACTACTTGATAGTACGATGTAGACCAAGAATGATCTTCAGACTGAACATCTCCCTCAAGGTATTGTCTTTGAATTGGAATTATTATGACTTGAAAAAGTAAATATAAAAGATACATGTAGTTGGACTTTCAGCTAAGGCAGAATACCAGCAGCAAAGTTGATTACATGAGCACTTACAACGTTAAAGTAACTTCTCAAAGAGTTGAGGTGTGAAAGAGATATATATACCAATGATGGATTATCGACAAGCTGGACTAGACCTTTAACTCTAGATTTTCATGAAGTAAAACAGCGTCAGTAGGAGGATCCAGTTCTAGTTGAATACAGACAGATAGCCCAAAGAAAACCGAAGTCACCATACAGGGTCACTACTGACGGTGTTCTCATGTATAAAGATAGACTTTGTGTTCCTGATGTTGCAGATTTAGTTTACGATAAAGGCACATTATTCCAAATACACTGTTCACCCAGGTTCGTCTAAGATGTACTATAATCTTAAGCAAATTTATTGGTGGGACGGAATGAAATGTGACATAGCAAAATTTGTGGCTCAATGTTCTAATTGCCAGAAAGTTAAAGTGGTGTCATCTTTCCAGAATTTATGCTTCCAGCAAATAGGTACGTATATATGATCAAGTTCCCACCTTATCTCTGTTGCTAATAGATTATTAGTGGGTTTAGCAATGATCGACACTCATTGTAGATTTCTGTCGTGGCCTTACTTTGGGTCGTGAGAAAAGTGGTATCAACACCTCAGAGATTTAACATTACCATTCAGTATTTGGAGGAAGACTCCTCCACTTAAAGCACTAACTCATGCAGCCATTTGAATAGGAATAATCATCCTCGCACAGCCTACTGGACTAAAGAGGATTTAGCTAAAAGCTGAACGTAGGCAGACCTAAGCTACCAACTACCCTTTCGAGTTGCCAAATAGCTGCAACTCTCAAGTTCACAACTCCATACCTTTGCCGTAAACACCACCGCCTGATGGATGGTACTTCTATATAAAAATTTCGGCAGAGTTTCCCCTGAAACTGGATGATCCGCGAAAACAGAACCAACACTATACTATATATGGGAATGAATACCCGGATAAACTGATATCCAAAACAATAATATGCTTACCCGACTACAATAACACGTACCCTGGCTCAACACAGGGAACGTCACAAGTGGCTACCAATCGCCCAAGCTCACTAGTGTCGGACGAAGAGGAAATGGAAATGGATCGAGGATAGAAATAATTAGAGCTTCAGAAAGTTCATCTTCTGATTTGCTTGGCTACCAAAGAAAGACTACTTCCGAGTCAGGCGAGCCAAAGAATCGGAATTGAAGAGATCAGACATTAAATAAACTTTATGGAAAAACATCCATACCAATTTAACCTCCCAATAAGAAGGAAACTCTGACAATTTACCAGAATACTCTTTTATAACTAAGACAAGCTCATAGAATAACATGACTTACTAACATGTCGAACCAAGAGGAGACACATAGATCGAGTATTAATTACTAACCACTTTACACCGGAAGAAATAATGACACTTCCTGATGGTGAAGAATAAGAATCCCATCATCCCACCAACACTGATTTCCGAGGAGAGAAGTAAAATGACTTGACATAATAACACAAGGTGCCATAACAGGCTGCTAAGCAAGCAATAGCAATACTCACCGTCAAATCTCTCATATTTAGATCAGATAAACTAGTAGGGTCCCATAAATTCCAGGAATAAATCGTACCAGAAACTCACCCCTCTACCGCAACCGATTCTTAATAGAAACAATATCCAAGGAAGCCATGGAAACATGGTAAAATAAACGAAGTTCAGACCGATCAGAAGAATCAAATCTTACTCACATATAATGAAAGAAGAATTACATGGGTGTACTACATCGGATGCCTCAGCATCCTGCCAGACTGGCAGTTCATAAAACTGCCTCTGCGGCTGAACTAAGCCGCTATACTGATAATTACCTTCTGAAGAACCACTGCCACCACGCTCTCAACCTCTACTGGATCGTGGCGTTTCTCTGGCTAATTAAGATTTAAATAAAATTTCCTACGACTGTACAGGTGCCTGATGACAAGAGAAAGGACGATTGTCTACTTGCTGGAGTAAGGAAAAACTCCTCAAAGGATAACCAGACTCATGACAGTGATAACAGCTTTTCATTGAAAATGGAAGCTGGACATATTGTCGATAGCTATAAAGAGAAAAGCTGGGTCTAATCTTGATGAACTACTCGCGCACTCTGAGATAACCCGGAAGGTGACTTCCAAAAATAATCGGAACTTTTACCTCCAAATAAGGTACTATGGTTGCCCACCAGGGCCACAAAATTCCTTGCTCTCCCGCTCTAACTCTTCCCCCTCTAACTTATGGTATGCCTAATACCTTTGAGCAAATCAACAACGACATCAAATAAAGTCACAACATCAATTTTTTTCGAGCCATCTGGGATCTCAAGTAAGGAGAAAGGTCACCAATAAATCTTTGAATCTCTCGAAAGGCTCATGGACTAGTTCTAATACATATTCAGCAATTCTATAGAATACAATCTCATATTCTGAAACCAACAGACTAACCGACAGGCTACCCTGCTTAATCCACTCAAACTGGAAATACTTTTCATCTCGCTCGCTACTCGAAAGGAACTTTCCACGAATCTAGAAGAAAAACCGAACCAAGTTAGCTAATAAGAGAGCGGCCCACCAATTCAAGGCTGGACTCTGGAACTGGAAAGAAGAATAATCAATACCATACCGCTCGATATAATCAAAAGCCTGAAGGATACGCTGTCATTCTTTTATTTAAAAAAAATCACGAGGTTTATTTGATGCATTGCTTAAGAATATCGGAAGGTTCAACCGCGTAAAATAATGCAACCTCTTTGGGCGCTCGGACCGAACTGTTACCTCGATTGGCTAACCAGCCGGAACAATTAGAGGTACAATACATGCTGCATTGGGAACAATATATTGGAACAACATCAACGATTGCAACGGAGCTCCCTAAGACCAAACATCTGCATCTGCGGCAACTTGATATGCTGCCTAGCGAACAATAGGTTATTGTGGTATCTGTCGCCAAGATTCTCGTAAAAGTATCGTAGAGAGCCAAGGAAACCGCAAGGCCCTGCTCCTTTGCCCATCGCGAGCTCGTACGGCTGAGATTTCGTAACTAGATCGTCAGCACGATAAAAAAAACTCTCGGGCTTCGTCAATGCTAACCCAAGGCCAGACTGCTTCATCTTGAACTCATACCATTTTGCTGATTTATCGCACGAGGGTTTCACAATTACCACGAAGGAATTAACGAAAATACTTTTGGATCCTAGACTGACGCACGATCAGAAAAGAAGGAAGTGAAACTTCCTAAATGCCATCATAGCCTCTCGTAGATAAGTACGGACGTCTACGTACCCATCAGCGAGACTCTACTAGACACTGTCTTAGTCTGGATAGACTCTAAACTGGGCTCTGATACCAACTGACACGACCCGGAATCCGGTTAGGCCGTGCGGGCACCCGACATCCTCCCCTAGACCCGTCGGGCGAACCCTTACCAACTAAATTAGGAAAATAAATATAGTAATTCATAAATAAGGACAACACTTAAAACAAAAACACAGACATACTGATACCTCTAAGCTGTACAAAAGAAGTTACAGCTGGCTACCCAACATACTAGGTTTAGGGCTATCCAGACTAGACATCTAAGAGTACAAAGAAAACAGATACCTCCTGAAGGGAACAAAATGCAATTGAATGATAGCCGATAAACTGGTGGCCATCCGGAATAAAAGCTGGCTCACCCTGACAGCTGAAGTCGTCTTCGCTCCTGAACAATGTGGCGAACTCAATCCTGGAGCGAACCTGCCGAAACGAAATAGATAGACAAAAAAACAAACAACAAACAAGGGTGAGTCAAAAGGACTCAATAAGTGGGGCAGACTAGCCACCTCAAAGAATAGGATAGCTAGCCAGGGAGAAGAAACAGATAGACCAAATTTCTTTTATTTAAATTATAAAAAGACAGAGCCATATAACAACCAAAAACACGTAAGGACTTCTAAACTCAACCAAGGATGCGTGCCAGAAACATATCAACAAATAAGCAATGCACATATAAGCAGAACAGTAGTCATGTACCGCAAACTACACAATGGTATGAATTGAGATGAAATGAAATGAAGTGAGATGAAATGAAATGAAATATGATGCAAAGGGTCACATGTGCCCGTCATCCCATCTCGAAGCGGAATACTCCTGCATTCGAGGGGAATCCAATCTGATAACCAACTGGAGCGGAATACTCCTGCTCCTGGGGCGGAATACTCCTGCACCCGATATAATATAAACCAGAGGCGGAATACTCCTGCACTCTCCTGGGGCGGAATACTCCTGCACCCGATATAATGTAAAGCTGAGGCGGAATACTCCTGCACTCAATATCTGACATAAGAGCGGAATACTCCTGCTCTTGGGGCGGAATCCTCCTGCCCTCAATATGATACAATGGAGCGGAATCCTCCTGCTCGTGGGGCGGAATACTCCTGCACCCAATATGATATGCAATGTAATGCATATGAATGCAGTGTGGTGCAATAATAACCCTTCACCGGTGCGGGACTCTCATCGACAGCCGGGAAGTAGATGCCAACTCACAGCCAGGGTACAATGCTCAGATTCTCAATGTAATACCAACAGTAGGACATAAAATATAATATACAATATAAATTCAAAGCTAAGGCGTAATGAGTACGCCTATCGGCAGCTACACACGTAAGGAATACGTGGTAGAAAATCCACGAGGCCAGATGCCTCCAAAGAAATGGATATAAACACTTACCTCTTCCAAAAGTTAGCATTGCTAATCAATAACCGCTTTTATCCTTTGGTTCCATGGCCAAACGATCCCACTGTGTTCAATAAGTAGAAAAATATATCACATTAGGCTAAAGGCTTCATTCCTCACATCTTAGGGCAATCCAGGTAGGAACCTGATACCCTATTCGCATACGCAATACGCAGGCCAGACCTATATACAGGGTTTAAGGCCACATAACCAAATTCCAAATAAATTACATTTATAAGTTGCCCATAACTCACTGACCACGAATACATAATCAATTTCATTATCGGGGTCCATTTGACCCTTTAAACTATCAATTTACGTCATTAGGGCGATGTCTAATATCCCTATTTTTACCGCAAAAATATATTTAAACGCACGTAATAAACTCAAATACTATATTAGGATCATTACCTGAATGTTTTAGGGTGAAAATTCTACTTTTCTCCGGCCCCTTTCCTCATTTTCTGGCATTTTTTCTTATGCGCGTTTCCTATTTTACGTTTCAGTGTTTTTGTCTCTGTTTCCCGTTTTTGATCTTATACATATCATGACCAAGGGCCACCGCCCATGGTCTTTCTCTTTTGCCTTTTTTTTTTTTTTTAATTTTCTTTTATTTTCTTTTCTCGACGAAAATTAAAACGGTACACTATGATATTCGAAATAATTTCAACTTTTGCATACAAGTTATACAAAATATATGTAACATACTCGCGAAGGCGGATCTCAAATTGGACTCCCGAAACTCAAGATGCGAATTTAAATAGAAAAAGTCAAATTATTTAACTTTCGGCATTTTAGCGGAAACTAGCCGAACAACATCGAAATTAACTTTCGAAAGTTTACAAAAATCACAAATAATCATACGAACCTAACGGCGCTTTCGGATTTCGAATCGGAGCTCATTCGGCAAAACCGAGCTCGAAAATCTCTTTTTAATATTTATCGCCAATAAAAACTGAAACCTTCTTCTGATGCCTACCAAACGAGGTCTGATTTAGCTCAAATTTTACAGACAGGTTCTAATGGATATTACGAATATTCTAAAACTATCGGCACGCCAATCGGAATCCTAACTTCCGAAACGACTGACCGAGGTCGTTTCAAAAAACAAATAAAATAAAAAATAGAATCAACAAATACAATATCATACCATAATTAATTTAAACTTAATAGGTAACAACTTTCCCAGTACAACCATCAAATTTAATGTCAACGTCACAAAAAAAAAAAGTTTATACCTACTACTAAACGGTAAGTAAGCACAACCTGACAGACAACACTTTCCCTACAAACATAACTTATGTTTAAATGCTATATATTAATTGTTGCTCTGTGGGCAACCGTTTCTACAAGAATAGGAAAAATAAAAAATGTAACAGCCAAGAAAACTAATAATTGATTATAATCTCAATTGTTGCCCTAAAACTTATAACAGCTAGGGCAACAGTTTCTATAATAAAAAATTAAAATACAATACCAATACTTTGCTAAAAATTCACATCAACTACGTATATAATATAATTTTATATAACAGATTCAACAACATAAAACGAACATTACCGATTAAAAACAAAATCTAACAAATCAAGGAAGCAAAAATTATAAAAAGAAAATAAAATACAACACCAATACTTTGCTAAAAATTTACATCAACTACGTAATTAATGTAATTTCATAAGATATTCGACAATATTAAACAAAAGGTATCGATTAACAACAAAAATTGACGATTTAGGGAAGCAAAAATTGGATTATTTATAAAAAATCATAAATAAAAAATAAAACTTTAAGAAGAATAGAGAAACTAACCCAGGTGAAGAACACTAATTCGTAAGGGAAGGAGGGGGGGGGGGGGGAGAGAATGAGAGAGAGTGTGTGTGTGTGTGTGAGGGGAAAGAGAAGGGGTGGCTGAGAATTAGAAATTAGGGCTAATATTGGTCAGGGGTAAAATAGACTTTTCATATATTTAAAAATGGGTAGGAGGCCATTTTACTAAAATATTTCTTAGTAGGGACAAAAGGACATAACCAGGGATAAGGGGTACATAGGATGAAATTTTTTGATAGTGCCTTACATATTTGACACGTGGCACTTTTTGTTTTAAATGGTGTAATTCATTTTTTATTGCACTTTATTTTTAGTTATCTGATATTATATTAATTAAATTTAATAATTGAAAAGGAAAGAGGGTCCTAATATGCAGCAGTTCCCATAGCCCCTCCCTCCGGCCAAAAGTTACCCTCCCCATATCTTCCAGACCGCCAACAACTACCCCCTACCTGCTTGTCTTCCTAAAGTCACCCTCCCTATATCTCCTAATTTGTAAATAAATATTCTTTTTAATTATATCCATGTTGATTTCATACTAGATAGAGATTTATTAAATTTATTTAAATAATTAATATATTTATATTTAAATATAAAATAGAAAACTAAATCATTTGTCAATCGGCAAAACCTTTGCAGGGTTTCAACTATAAATAAATGTACTCCTACTAAATAATAAAAGATGGAAAAGAGAGGACTGTAGAAAATTAGGAAAAAAGAGTATGAAGGAATTCCAAAATACTGCAAGCACTGTAGAAAATTAGGACATGACGTCTTTAATTGTCGAGTGATTGAAAGGCAGAAAGTAGCTAAAGCTAAGGAAGTCGAGAATCACCAGGAAGGATTGGAGAGGAACCAAGAAATAGCTAGCGATAATGAGACAATGGTAGAGCATAAGGAAGAAAACTTAGATGTTAGTAGAACTGGTAATAATTTACAACAAGCTAATGAAGCTGGAGGAGCAAGTCATGAAGTAAGCCAAACTCCTTTTGTTGTAGAGACAATTGCAAGAAAAAATAAGAAGAAAAAGGTTAAAAGTGTTCCAAAAAAGAAGAATAAACTGATTGTCAAGACTGTTAAAAAGAAAAAAAATATAAGGAAAGAGTAAAAGAGTCACAACAACAAGAACATGAAGAAGGTAATCAAGACTACATAGAAGGAAATGAGGAAGGAGAATCATTACATCAAGCGAGACAGGTGCAAATAGTTGAAGAGGAACCTGAGAATGATGACATAATTCAGATTAATAACGAGCAAGAGATAGACAATTCAGATGGCAACAAAGGAAGAAAAACAAACAAGGCAGATCAAGCACAATATAACATTAGTGAAGAGCATGGATCATCTAGTCTGGGATCAAAGATAAAGAATCAAAAAGGTTTGCAGCTACTAGTTGTGGATTTGTTTACTGATAAAAAACTGGTTCAGGAAGAAGTGACAGATTCAGAAAGTGAGGCTGTAGCAGACAGTCTCAGTCAAACTTTTGCACACAATAACAACTTAGATGAAGAACATGAAGATACAGAATTGCTACAACAACAAGAAATAATTGACAGAGAAGGACTGTCATCAGCAAGAAGGGGGAGACTTAGACAAAGAAAGAAAGAAAAAAAGAAAGAAACAAGACTGCTCCTGCCCAAAGGGAAAGGAAGAACAAGAACTTTACTCCTCTATCATTCCATGATTAGTACCCTTTTTTGGAATATTAGAGGAGTAAGATCCAAAAAAGCCATACACAGGCTCAAACATATCATTAATATAAACAAAATACAATTTGTTGCAATTATGGAACCTTTTGTTAGCAAAGATAAGGTAAAAGGCTATAAGAAGTTTTTAGGATTCCACCACTATTTTGCCAATGAAAATGGCAAGATTTGGTGTTTCTGGTCCTTAAACTATCAAGCAGATATCATGGCAAGTGATGATCAGCAGGTCACAATAAAATTGAAATATGGCAGCAGTGAGTATGCATCACTGCTATCTATGCAAAAAATAAATCTATCCAAAGACTTGAACTATGGAGCAGCCTAAAATCAATAAGCAACTTAGTTCAAGGCCCATGGTGTGTGGGTGGTGATTTCAATGTGAGAATGGATCAAACCGAAAATATGGGAGGAAGAAGTCATAAAAAATAGCAAAAGTTTTGAATTTGTGAGCTGTATGGATGCTTGTGAACTAGTGGATTTGGGCTTTGTGGGCGCCAAATACACTTGGTGTAATAATAGAGGGCCGGAGAAAAGAATTTGGAAGAGGCTTGATAGAGTTTTTGCTAATGATAAATGTTGTCAGTTCTTTCAGAATGTGACAGTTAGACATTTAGCTAGAACAGGATCAGACCATAGGCCTCTACTTTTGAAGCGTTCATCTGATCAAGCAGAGCCAATCAGGTATTTCAAGTGTTTGAATTTCTGGATTGATTCCCCTGGTTTCTATGAGCTGGTTAGAGAAGTCTGGAGCAAAAATGTATCAAGAAATCCCTCTTGGATTCTTCAAAATAAGCTTAAAACTCTTGCAAGGAAACTTAGCAAATGGTCAAGAGAGGAGATAGGAGATGTTGAAAAGAAGGTGCTGGAATGGGAGGAAATTATTCAAAAACTGGAAGAGCAAGAGATAGAGAGGAATTCAGATGCAAGCAGAGAAGCTCATAATAAAGCTCACGCAGAATACATCAAATGGCTTTCAAGGCAACAATCCATTCTAAAGCAGAAGGCAAAGATTAAGTGGTTTGAAGAGGGGGATAACAATAAAAGTTATTTTCATAGTGTTATCAGGGATACAACAAGGAGAATGCAACTGAGCAGAATCAAAAATCATAAACACAAGTGGGTTGAAGGCCATAACAGAATATCCAAAGCAGCCATTTACCATTTTCAAAAGCTATTCAATTTAAAGCAGTCCAGTATTATAGCAGTCTTCAAGATCTTATTCCAAGGTGCATCTCTGAGGATGATAATATTTTTCTCTCAGCAATACCTGAAGAAGACGAGATTCATGATGCAATATTCAGTATGAGTTCTACAAGTACATCAGGACCAGATGGTTACAATGGAATGTTTTATCACAAGTGCTGGGGAATCATAAAAAAGAGGTGATAGACTTTGTGCAACATTTCTTTAATGGTGCGAATCTTACTAGATACTACTCGCATACCTGTTTGGCCTTAATTCCTAAGATGGATCATCCTACCTCTTTCTCAGGTTTAAGGCCAATTAGTTTGAGTAATTTTTCTAGTAAGATACTTTCAAAGATCATTGCAAGAAGACTTAGCCCTTTGCTCCCAAAACTGATCTCAGACAATCAATTAGGTTTTATCAAAGAAAGGTCTATCATGGATAATGTACTCATGGCTCAAGAAATCGTTCAAGGAAGCAGCAAGAAGAATCTGGGTGGCAATATGGTGATTAAATTAGATATGGAGAAGGCATATGATAGGTTATCATGGCTATTTCTTACCATGGTTTTAAGGAGTTTTGGCTTTTCAGAGGCAATTATTGACATTGTGTGGAGAATCATATCCAATGTGTGGTACTCAGTGATCATTAATGGAACAAGACAAGGTTTTTTCAATTCTTTTCAAGGTCTTAAACAAGGAGATCCCTTATCTCCTTCTTTGTTCATTTTAGGAGCTGATGTTCTTTCAAGACTGTTGAATGGGATTATCCATCATGAAAATTTTACGCCTTTTACATGTCACCCTAAAGCTCATATCGTAAATCATCTGGCTTATGCTGATGATCTGGTAATCTTTACAGCTGGGAACAATAAATCAGTGCGACTAGTAATTAAGCAAGTCAAGAGATATGAGAGAATGTCTGGGCAAAAAGTTAACATGAACAAAAGTTTCTTTTTGGCAGATCCTAAAACTGCACCTACAAGGATTAATAGGATGAGATCTATAACTGGTTTTACTGAAAATAAATTTCCTTTTACATAGTTAGGTTGTCCTATTTATGTGGGAAGACGAAAATTTGAATTCTTTGATCCCATGGTCTCAAAGATTGTCAAAAGATTGAATGGATGGCAAGGAAAAATGCTATCAGTAGGAGGTAGGATTACACTGATCAAACATGTTCTTCTGTCAATTCCTACTTATACCTTGCTGGCAATGACTCCCCCTAAAGGAACTTTTAATATGATAGAGAAACATTGTACTAGATTTTTCTGGGGATCAACTGATCAAGAAAAAAGGCATCACTGGATATCTTGGAACAAAATGTGTCTACCTCAAAAAGAAGGAGGTCTGGGCTTGAGAAGAATAGAAGAGGTAGCTGAAGTTTTCACAATCAAAAGGTGGTAGAATTTCAGAACAAAGCACTCAATATGGTCTGATTTTTTGAGAGCAAAATATTGCTCTAGAACTCATCCTGTAGCAAAGAAGAAGTCAACAAAAATCTCATACTTGGAGAGAATTCATGAAGATCAAGGACAAGGCTGAAATGAACATGTTGTGGAAAATTCAGGAAGACCAATGTAACTTCTGGTGGGATAACTGGTCGGGAAAAGGTGCTTTAGCTAAATTTCTAACTCCAGGACCTAGATCTCACAGGGTCAAAGTATGCAACTTCATAAAAGATGGACAGTGGGATGAGGAGAAGCTGAATCAAGTGGTTCCAAATGCTATGAGTCAAGAGATCATTAAAGTGCCCATTGGTGATGGAACAAAATGTGACTACTCAATCTGGGAACCATCTCCTGATGGCCAATTTCAGAACTTTTCAACCTGAGGAGGAGAGGTCAAAGCTCAACGATCACGTACAAGGTATGGAATAAAAACATACCTTTCAAGATGTCTTTCTTGGCATGGAGAGCTATGAAGGGTAGACTTCCGGTGGATGAGGCAATTGCCAAGTTCGGGTTCAACACTGTCTCAAAATGTCAATGCTGTGCAGCTCCACAGAGTGAAACAATTCAACATGTGTTTGAAGAAAGTGATGCAGCTATGAAGCTTTGGAAGATTTTTGGTGCTCCTTTGGGAATTAGATGCCAGCGCACACCAATAAATAATTTGATACTGATATGGTGGGAGTCGAGAATAAGAAATGTGGTACATAAGTTAATCATGGTGATTACTCCTGTGATCATTCTATGGGAAATTTGGAAGACCTGGTGTTCATGTAGATACGGTGGCCAGAAGAAATTTATCATTAGTGCCATGGTTAATCAGGTTCACTGGAATATTATAGCAGCGGTAAAGTTAGTTTTTCCTAGTATTGATACAACTTATACTTGGCATGAACTCTGTGAGAAGGTGCAGCTACTAAGACAGAGTAAAAGGTGGAAGCAGGTTGTATGGAAGATGCCTTCTAATAGAATCAAAGTCAATACGGATGGCAGCTACATGGAACAAAACAACTTGGCTGGGATTGGAGGAATAATCAGAGGTTCACAAGGTGAATTCATATTTGCATTCTCTATCCCAATCACCTGTTCAAGCACTAATCAGGCAGAAGCTCAGGCAGCTCAAATGGGAGTAAACTGTTGTCGGGAGAAGGGCTATACAAAAATTGTCTTGGAAGTTGATTCTATGATTATAGCCGATATGATCAGGAACAAAGACACAGACAATTTGAAGCTCAAAGAATTGATACAAGAAATATCACATAGTTTATCCTAAGTAGAAGGAGAGGTAGTACACTGTTACAGGGAAGCTAATCAAGTAGCTGATGGATTGGCGAAAAAAGCTAGAACTTTGAAGGAGCCTAAATTCTATAACAACTTCTGCGAGTTACCAGCAAATTGCAGAAGTTTTTTCCAGTTATACAAATGGCAAATGCCTAACATCAGATGTAGATATGATAAGCCAACTTTCATGTAAGCTAAGTAGTTAGTAAGAGGAGGAATAGAGTCATCATCCTCCTCTTGTATATTTTTTGTAACTGGACTTTGATGTGGCCATTAAGAGGCCAGACCAAGTCCTCCTCTTTGTTTTACTTGATCAATATATCAAAGACAGTTAAATCCAAAAAAAAAAAAAAAGTCAAAGGAGATATGGGGATGGGAGAGTGACTTTTGGTTGTTTGGGTGGGGGTTGGGGGGGGGGGGGGCGCGGAGGATGAGGGCGGCCTCTTTTCTTTTCAATTATTAAATTTAATATGATATCAAATAACTAAAAATAAAGTGCAAGAAAAAATAAATTACAGCTTTTAAAACAAAAAGTGCCACATGTCAAATATGTAAGGCACTATTGCTACTTACTGCTACTTAGGCTAATGAAGCTAATTTACGTTTTTTTTCCCTTTCCTCCCCTTTCTTCTGAGACAATAAAAAAGGAACAAAAGAAAATTCTCATATTCTATGTGAAGAACTACAATGGTAGATTCCTGCGAAGAACGAAAGTTTTTTCACGAATTCTGAAACTATTCTGTAACCAGTACGACTTACACTGTGAATTAAACTTTACAGCTCGTGTTATTACATGTGATTGTATTGTGGACTAGTGAAACAAATACGGAATGATCTTGGGCGAACTTTGTGTTCAACAGATTGTGTAATCCATCATTGGTATCAGAGCCTGGATTATTTATTTTCTAGTCTAAATTGTTCTTCCATAAATTGCACTGTATAGGAAGAGTCCCCCTTTACTGCTCGTTTTGCAATTTGTCGTATTTTTCAGTGATATCCATATGCGAAAAAATGAATGGAACTTTTTTTGCGACTACAATTGGGTTGTTCCCTCCGTTTTTGTTTGTTCTTTAAATTGATGAATAAAAGTGATATTTTTTCGTTATGGCATATGTTTTTTGAATATCCCAAATAGTTGGGTGAACAATGAACGTGGGTGAACAATGAACGTCTTCCAACATTCAAATTGCCTTTCTGAATAGTCCTTGAATTAATGGCCAATGACTTCTTAAAGTATTTTTGGTTTAAATGTCCACGTAGATAATACTGTCACTGTGATGTCGGTGACGGCTGAATTGATCAAAACGACATGCTTGGCCTGATCTCCTCTATATTCTTCTTCCTTCTTAGTGAAATGCATGGTAGTCAAGTATGGATAATTTTCCATATCTATACATACTTGGAGAGGAAATTTTAGAGAATATTTTCTTTAAAGAACCAAACTTGTCTATGATGAATTTAGACTTTTGTTGTGCATTAACTACACATTATGTTTTTGACGTTATGAAAAATGGTTTGGAAAATTAATTGATACGTATTTTTTTTGGGCAATGAAACAAGCATGTTTGTACTATTTTTTTGAAATCTTTGGATGGGATAAAATTTCTTAGACAAAGCAGACTTGTCAATGGCTAATCCCACATCAAAATTCATGAGTGAATTTAGATTGTTACAGCACCCAAATATAAAGATTCTTGTCATTTATTTTCAAGGATCCCAAACTTGACAAAGGATGGTCACAGTTTATTGGGTCGAGTCTTAGATTTTATTCTATCCTCTGCGATGAATGATGCCCAGGCCATCGTGATGCATAATAGAAAGTCTGCAATATGTTTCTGCGGCTATATTTGGCTAAAGCCAAGCCAAGGTGTGCTGATGCATTTTATTGAGAATTAAGTCATTCACAAGCTAAATTTTGTCTAAGTGGATATACTGGTTCAAGAAACTAATACATGACTGCAGCCGAGATAAATATTTGTTGTGACCACGAAGTGAACTTGTTTTTTTCCTGATGCTTATTTTCTATTTGTATGTGTTACAAAGAAATAATCAAAATAAGACACTATCGTATAGAAGTTTTTATGTAAATTTCTCAGCATAGTATATATATACACGTATGTATATACAATATAAGCATACATACAATTGTGTATATGTATTTGTGGTAGTGTCAAATGGTCAGGGAAAATGTTTAATACGTAAAGGAGCATTAAGTTTGTGTTGTTATTTGTGTAACATTATCTTCGTATAAGTATGTGTACTTGTACAAAATTATGTAGTTATGTTGGTCTTGAATTTAAGTAGTTTAAGACGAGTGTTCCTTTAATAATTAATTATGTTAGATTTATCAAATATTAGAATTTGGATGATGATTGGGAACATAGTGAACTTTCGATTCCAGATCTAATGTGAAATAAATTTTAATATAATCAAATCATTTTAAAAAATATTATGTACATGAAATTTTAGGCTCTAAGAAGTGCATAGTTGTCTCAAATAAGTTTATACTAGTTTATATCAATATGTCAACTGCTACTAGAATATGTTCCCGAGCTTAACAAAAGTGTTAACAGTAACAATAAAAAAATCCAGTATGTCCTAAAAGAGCAAGAGGCTCTTGAGGCTCTATACATGTCTATGATGTCTCCTTAACGTGACATTATGTTCCATTGTAATCGATCCAAATTATGAAATTATTCTAAGTCAGTTACTTATATTCCATATAAGTTATGAATAGATGAAAATCCAATTTTTTATTGGGTTTGTGCTGCTTTTGACATAAACTTTTTTTCCACGTGGAAGACTAGTTCCAAGGGGAAGGACTTATATTTTTTTGTGATACTATTTTTGTTCAAAGTTTATGTGTTCATATATGAACAAGATAGACCCCGTAACTGAATTTGGATTATATGATGTAACACATTTATTAGCTAATATTTTTCCTAATTAGGGTGAGATAAGTGAAGACTTGTCTCTTTAATTTATGAAACTGTGGACTAGATTGCTTCCGCTATTAACGCTAAATGGATTCAAGTGTGAGTCATATTTGGTGATAATGGATCTGTTCCAATTAACACCAATTCGTTGCCCAAAAGAGAATCTATTTATATTGTTGGTCCCAGTGGAAGTAACTATCAATTGATAAATCAATTTTATCAATCTCAACCTCGACGATAAGTCGTCCAATATTCCCCAGCGCCGATTTGAGATTGAAGGGGAAGCATATATAGTTACTCCATAAGATGAATAAGAGCAACGAAAGACAAATGAAGCTCTTAAATACCGTGCAAAGGATAAGTATCTACAACGATGAAACATGAAAAAGAGTTGGTGAAACAAAATCAAGAATTGGAATTGGTTGATCTACTTATGGGTCATAGCGCTATTGGGAACAAATAGGTTCTCAAAATACGCGAAATTCAAGAAATCGTTCTAAGGGATTGCTGTCTCTTTCAGAAAAATCTTATATTAAGAATTTTTTCTTGAACGATTTAACATGCAAGAGTGCAAACTCATTAATACTCCTATTTCTAGAGCCAAAGGATTAAGTTGGAGGATGTGTGCTCGTGAACCCATAAGAACATGATTTGACTCATGTTGCCTGATATCTGTTATTTCAATTAGCGGATATCAGTCTGACTTAGAAAAGATACACTGGAAAGCAGTTAGAGGATACTAAGGTATCTTAAAGGCATAGTCGATTATCCTTGTATTGTCAAGGAAAGGATCTACGACTCAATGGCTATTTCTATGATGATTGACAAGAAAATTTAAATGAGAGAAAATCTAAATATGAATATGTTTTCTTTGCTAAACAATAGCGATGTGTATATTGTTTGAGTAGCAAGAAACAATCATCGGCCTTATTTATAAAGAAAGCTGAATTTGTAGCGCTTTCAGCAACTGTGCAGAGATGTTTGACTGAAATATCTTTATGATAAATTTGGGTGTGTTGTACAGTGCTATTGAATTAGTGACAATCAAGTGTTATAGTCAAGTCTCAATAGCTTACACAAAAGTCCCAAGTATCATTAGAAGACAAACCATATTGATATAAGTATAATCTCGTTAGAGACAGTTGTACTTGTACATATAAAAGTGAACACGAAATACATCTTTACGTATTATATGAAAGTAGATTAGGTAATGCAACTCATAGCATTTGGTGCTTATGAGTGATATGTGAAGGCATTGCGTTTGCGTCGATGTAGATGTATTTATACTTTAATTTTTCCCAAGCATGTTCACATAAATCTGCATTATTGAAGTTAATGTAGTTGCAGCCTAAATTAATCGATCTTGTTGATTCATATACATAAAATATTTTATGTTTAGTACATAAATTTGAAGTATGTCGGACAGACAAAAATGTTGGCCTATTCACACAAGAAATCGCCTCTATTATCTAGGTGACTAATAAGGATGAGACAATTATAAACTTATTATTATTTGAGGTGATAATAATAGAGAGCTTGAAGTTGAAGTTTATAATAAGAATGTCGCTTGTTTTTTGGTTAATCATATTTGATTAAATGTGAGTCTGTCTTAATGCTAGATGTGAGTTCTGAAGGATAAAATGTATGAGTAGATTTGTGAACTCAAAGTTAGACATGAGTTGTCTGAACTATCATCTGCACAGTATTTAATTTACGAAAGGCATACGCTCCACGGAAAATGAGTCGATACTGTGATATGTGATTCATACCACGTATGCATAAAGTGACCTATGGGTGATACAAGTTTAATCTCTACTGGCTTATCGTGTGAAGCCCTGAAAATTATAAGTAATTTTCTTTCTTTGTACCCTCATGACTTTGACCAGTTTCTCGAGATTCAATTTAGTGTTTGCTATCTTAGGGTGTTGCCATGATTCGATCTGGCGGGACATTTCTAGAAAATCAAATCAAATTGAGTTTGAGAGAATCATGAGATGAGAACATCATTAGGTATTATCACATTAATTGTGTTCATTGACGCGTCCTTTATGTTTGTCTTTGAGATAATAACATAATGATGAACTCAAATTATTACAAAGAGATTATGAAAGATATAAATATGGTAAATGATCTAGGGTACTGCATACTGCAATCTACTCCAAGGTTCCGTTATTCGAGATGTTATATATTCCTAACAGATGTATAACAACTAAGTTCTCAAAGTATGCACTGGCCACACGGTCTAGTCGTTATATATGGATGTTACAAAAATATGTAGGAAAGAGAGTTGACCCACTATGTGTAAGTGGGAGATATTGAAAATTGAATTCGGAGCACCCATGTGGGTCAACCCATATTCATGTCCAAATAAATAATTAAATATATTTGTGATATATATATATATATATATATATTATATGAGGAAAAGAAAAGAAAGACACAACCATTAGGAAACTTTTTTTGAAGAGTTGTGTCTTCTGATAAACAATAAAGGGAAATCCTAATGTGTTAGGAACTCCTAAGTTTCCTGCGTTTTCTTTTTTCAGACAAAAAAGAACGCTTCTTCCTTCCCTCTCTTTCTAATGTCTAAAGACAAAAACTCTCATCTTCTATGGTGAAGAACTATTGTGGTAGATTTCTAAGAAGATGATGGTAATCTTCTACGATTATGAAACAATCCTGTAACAGATACGACCTTAGACTGTGAACAAAATAGCGTAGTTCAAGTTCATATAACATGTAATTACGTGGTTGACTAGTAAAATAAATACGATAGACTTTGGGCGAACTATGTGTTTATAGATTATGTGTAATTGTTGCTCCCAAACGCACACGCAAGTATACGCGGTCGCCAAGTAATAAAGTGACAAAGTCGAGTATCGTTCCCACGAGGACTATGCAGACTAGTGCTTAATAAACAATTCCTGAACAAACTATCCAGGGGTCTTTTTCCAATGAGTGTAAGAGTTTTTATACTAAAATGCAGTAATTAAAGTGCTGGAATGAAATCAAGCAATGGGTCAAACTTTGGTTGTTAACAATATCAAGGGAGCGATCCAGGGTTAGAATTACGAACAATCCAGTTGATGTATTCAATTGATTTCACTTCTTAAATCCCGGGTTACTAACTGACAGGTTAATTGTAATTATGAAAACCTTTCAGTTCTTCACAATCTATGCAAGCTACTCTAATCCCTGTATGTCTACGGGTTAAATCACATGCACGCATTAACGATCCTGTAATTAGTTAAACTAGGCAAGCAAGTATATGTCTATCCTACCCGCGAATTGATTCCCCGATGCCCGGGTTCACAAACTAGTTCTATTCTTCCTTATTACGTAATTAGATTCTCTCTTTCGAGTTCAACCCAAAAACCATAGATGATGTATAACTATCGAGCTCTAACAATTATACAAGTTAAATCAAGGAAGAATAAGTAACCCGTTATGGGATTCAATCAATGGAAATCAATCTTCAACAATCAACTTTCATGTAAACTCTAACCCCAGAACGTTAGGAAATTAGCCACACATATTCATAATCACAAGGCAAAGATTTGGTGTAATAATGAAATAATTGATGTAATAGATGAAAGATTTGGGAATAACCCTTGTTCAATGAAGTGTGTAGCTCTCAATATTGCTCCAAAGTCAAGAACTCCTTACACAAACTAAGTAATAAACTATTTATAATGTTTCCAAACCCTTGGTAATAAGTTAAACCCAAAACTAGAAGGAATAGGAAGTAAAATCGCGCATAAGGGGCGCTATAACGGGCGCCCCGCGCCCCGAAAAGCGTGCTATCAACCAGAACCCGCTCCCAGCCTTCGTGCCATAGGCCTGCGGCGTGCCTTGAAACGCGCAGACCTCCTCGCGCTATGGATGGCGCGGCGCGGAGGCTGCAGCGCCAGGCCAAAAACTCCTTCTTTCGCTCCAAAACTCGGCTTGTGTCGTGCCTTTGTGTGCTCAATCCAATCTTCAAACATCCTTCAACCAATTCATGCTAAATCAAGCTCCGAAACGCTCCAAATGCATCGCGTAACGACCTACACACGAACAACACAACATCAGCGTAAAACCACATTCACAAGCCACCAAACAAGTGCAAAACAAGCTCAAATGTGCGGAAATATTAAGGAAAAGTAGGCATAAAATGCCGAACATCACCACCCCACACTTGAACCTTTGCTCGCCCTCGAGCAAGTCACATCTCACTTCCCAACCTAGATAGAACAGGTCTGCCTATGACTATGGTTGATACCGACCATTGAACCAATGCGCACATGACTACCATGGATCCACAACATGCCAACAATTTACCAAACTCAAAAATATGAGAACAACCACCCCAAAATAGCTCAAATGCACAAACTCAACTCAATGCAACCATGCTCCCACAAAATTGCACCTATCTACTCAATCAAAAGCCATCAACTTTACCGAATTCATGCAAACCACGTGCCCTCACCAATATGAAAGAGAGTGCCCCCCAAAGATCACACACAAAAACAAATATCATGAATAGAACGGGGCAATATAAATGAATTCACTCACTCTCATGAAAAGCTCACGTGTCACACACAACGTACCATAGGCTTGCCCGTAGTGTAGGACTCCACTAATGTAGGCTCACTCCAATCGGGATTAACAAGGACTTTAGAAAGGTCGTAATGTAGGCTAAGGGGCGGGTAGGATACATATGGTAATAGTGACTACCTCCCTAAGCACTTTAATACATCACATTTAATTTCAAGCACAATCCTCATCAAACCACCCAATCACAAGTATCACACATACCTTCTCAATAAGTAGCATATTTTCTTTTCAATCACACACTAGCAAGGACGGGATATCTTTCTCTCTTTTTTTTTTTTCTTTTCCACAATTTTTTTCAACTTTGCTATTTTTTTCTTTTCTTATCATTTCATTTTTTTTTTCAATTTCATTAACTTCCATCCTTGCCAATGTTTTCCACTACTTCACAATTTTCATAAGTATTTCCCTTTTTATTAGCTCCACTCAAAAGTCTCCCAACATCCAACCACAACTCCAATCATCTACACAATGTCAATAAAGTGCTTAAGGAGTAAGGGCCAAAAGAGTCAATTAAGAACAAATGGGTAGGCTCGGGGTGTGGGTGCCAATCACAAAGGGTCAATTCAAATCACAACAACAATTTTTCAAGGTATATATGTAAGGGTAGGCAAGTAAAAGAAGGCCTTGTATCATCTCCCGACTAGAGCAAACCTAGGATTTCGCTTTGCACACACACGGGGCAAGTTCTAGACATTAATATGCAACATGGAGCAAATAAGAACATGCCTGACAACACACATTGCACGCAATCCACACAAAAAGGCTCAATCAACAACTCTCAACCAAGCTTTTAGAATGCAACTTGTGGAAATTTAAGCACTCATGCACAAAAGTTAGCAATCAAGTCAAGCAAGCGGACTCAAGCATCTCAAGGGGGTTGTTCCAATTTTTTCCTAGGCATGCATCAAAATTAAACCCAAGGACACCACAAATAGCACATGCAATCAAGTCCAAGTCCACCGGTATCAAACAAATCAAAGGCACCTAGCATTCTACCTTTTTTCTTAGCCTAGGGTCATCTAAAACTAACTATCCTAATCCTAAAAATAAAAAACTACCCGGTTCAAAGGCCTCCCCGTGGAAAAGAACCGCGGCCATAAGAAAAACCACGGGGCGGATGACACGTACCACTAATAAAACTAAAAGGAAAATCTTTTTGAAATTTTTCATTGGTTTTCTAATTTTTTTTTCATTTTTGCATATAGTAAAGCAAGAAATAAATCAAAACAAAGTCAAGTGACAAAAAATAAAAAGTCCTAAGGTACATGCATCCTAAACCTCAAAAATAAAAACTAGATAAAGGGCAGTACCCCACCCCACACTTAAACTAAGCAATGTCCCAGTGCGACAAAGAAGTAAGTGCAAAAGTAAGAGTACAAGAAAACTGCCCTGAAAGCTGGATGGTGCACAGAAGTGTGGACCTAGGCCTCCGCCTCATGATCAGTCTCATACTCACTGTCTGGATCATTGGCCACAATATCGGAATCAGTGTTCTCATCCTCCCGCGGATCCACCCTTCCAGCCTCAACCTCGCCCAGCAGGACCTTCGAGGTCTCCGTCAACGGGACCTTGCGGTCAATAGTAGTCATATCAACGCCCGACTGACGGGCCATAGCCTCTATCATCAAATACTGACGCGCGGCCAAGTTGGCACTTGTCTCCCGCAAATCATCCGCCGTCAGCTTCACCGGTGCTGTGGTGATCACCCCCTTGATCGAGGCAATGTCAAAAGGCCTCCCAAAATCAAGGACAATGCGATCCCCGACCTCATCTGCGGGGACGCCCGCCTTCTCTAAATACCGGGTCAAGAGGTTCCCAAAATACAACCGACTACATGATTTTTCATACCTCTCTTGTTTCATCATTTTCAACATGTAGTACCCAATGTTCACCGGCCTCCCGGTCATGAAAAAATACACCATGCACGCCCGAGTCTTAGTGACCTCGGAATAATGGGAACATGGAAGAATCCGTGCATTTATAAACCGCATCCATACACGCGCCGGCTTGATAAACTGGGAGAAGTGCATAAGCTTATGTCGCCCAGACGCTCCTCGCCCCCACTTATGCGTGGAGCCCTCACCACACAAAGTCTCCCGCAAGGCCGTGTAATCCGGTTTCTTGATGTAATTTCTCAACTCATCATAATCGGGGTCCGCTACCCCCAAGAAGGCATTCAATGCCGTTGGATCTAATTTCACCTTCACTCCCCTAACCGTCACCATGTTATCATCCCTCCACACCTCATCGGGCTCCCAGTTAGCATAAAGTTCTTGGACCATGTCCAAGTTGGCGTGCCCCGGACTCTCAAACACTGAGTCCCACTTGAGGGCAATGATCTTCTCGGCCACATCTCTAAACTTTTGTAGCACCGGCCGTTTATCAATGGCTTGCTCGGGGATGTACCCCGCAAGCCTCACATTTTTATACCATGTTTGGCAATCTCCCTTCTTCACGAAAGGGAGGCCATACCGAGTCTTGCCTCCGGGACGTGGTATCGGCACCGCGTCCTTTGGAATCTTGGCCTTAGCCTTTGCTTTTGCCTTGGGCTTGGCCGGTGCCTTACCCTTTTTCTTTGAGGAGGAAGGCTCGGTTTGAGGTTCTCTCCTCGGGCCCGCAGTAGATGAAGAACTCGCCTTTTGAGATGTGGCTACCATGGTACCTACACAAACACAAACTTCAATGTTAGATGTAAAGCTATGCACCAAAAACAATTCAAGCTCAAGGGTACCACCCCACACTTAGCACACACTCTATGTGGCAAGCACTTGTTTCAATGGCACGAGCACCCCACACTTGAACAAAACTAGCCTTGGCAAAATATGCCACGTTTTGAATTTTTAAAATCAAGCTAGTGTGGGTGCCTCATGATCAAATCTAGTGTGTATGCAACACCTTATGTTCATTGTAAGCCTAAGGAATGCATTGCTACTCAAGAATTCACAATGTCATTGATATTTCATCTTTGAGGCTTTTTCACAAACACCTAGTGTTCACAACTTTGAACTAGCAATTTCAAATGATTTTGTATTGTGCCAACCCTCCCAATGAGTTGGGAGATCTCTTTTTACAAGTCACAAGGTCTATACTAAGCATCATAGACAATTAAGCATATCAAGATTGAATTTTTATGAAGAAGCTTGTAACTAGTTAAGAGAATCACCCATGAGCAATTATGAAGACAACTTACATGTTATTGAGAAGGAAGAGTAGTAATGTACTTACTTGATGGTGTTAGAAGTGATTGCACAAGATTTGGGATGAGTTCAAGTGTTGCAAGTGAATTAGTGTGTGTGTAGAGAGTGTTTGTAGTGAAACTAAGGGAGAAAAGATGTTAGGAATCGGGGTATAGGGCATGGGGGATTAAAGAATTTCGGGTCAAACCCGTTGACCCGTTTTTCAAACCAAAAAAATTGCCCTCCGCGTTAAGCTCCGCGGCGCATGCCCATAGCGCGCACGTTTTACCACTCACTGCCTAGCCTTGCGCGTTGGCCTCCGCGGCGCACGCTTGTCGCGGCCAAGATTTTTGACTTTCTGCCTAGCTTGGCGCGGTGGGAGGCGCGGGGCGCTCCCAACCGCGCCTAGATTCTTTGTTTCACTTTTTCTCGCGCTTTGGGAGGCGCGGGGCACTCCCGAACGCGCCCACCAACGTTTTTTCGCACCGAATTTCGATTCCAAGTACAAACCAAGCGTGGGACATGTCTCGAGATGTCCCATCCCCCTCAATGCATTCATTTCACCTTATTTAGCTCACCCGATTCCTGCAAAAACGACACACAAAAACAACAAAAACGTGACACTATAAAAACAAAAGAAAACTAAACTATTACAAGTACAAACTCGGGTTGCCTCCCGAGAAGCGCCTTATTTAACGTCGTGGCACGACGGGTATAAATCAAGGGTCCCTCAAAGTGATTGAAGTGCGGTGATTCACCGTACCTCCCCAATAGTGTTTCACCCGTTGACCATTAACCAAAAATGTGCTTTCAGAACCCGGGGCTCTCAATGCAACCGCTCCATGTGCGGTAACCCGAACAACTTCAAAAGGCCCCGACCATCTCGACTTCAATTTGCCCGGAAACAATTTCAACCTCGAGTTGAACAACAATACACGCTGCCCGGGCTCAAAAGAGCGATGCTCAATGTGCTTATCATGCCACTTCTTTGTCCGTTCCTTATATAATTTCGCATTTTCATACGCATGGAAACGGAACTCTTCAAGTTCATGCAACTGGAGCATCCTCTTCTCACCCGCTAAGGCCATATCAAAGTTGAGCTTTTGAATAGCCCAATACGCCTTATGCTCTAATTCAACCGGCAAGTGACAAGCCTTCCCATAAACAAGCCTATATGGAGAGGTTCCAATAGGCGTTTTGAATGCAGTTCGATAGGCCCAAAGAGCATCATCTAACTTCATAGCCCAATCCTTCCTCGAGGCATTCACAGTCTTCTCAAGGATTTGCTTGATCTCTCTGTTAGACACTTCCACTTGGCCACTAGTTTGGGGATGATAAGCAGTAGCCACCTTGTGGCGAACCCCATACTTGGCCAATAATTTATTGAACAACCGGTTACAGAAATGCGTACCTTCATCACTAATGATAGCCCGCGGTGTCCCAAAACGAGTGAAAATATTCTTCTTCACGAACTTCACCACCACACTCGCATCATTTGTAGGAAGTGCAATGGCCTCCACCCATTTAGATACATAATCAACTGCTACAAGGATATATTTATTGCCCATAGAAGGTGGGAATGGACCCATAAAATCAATACCCCAACAATGAAACAGCTCAATCTCCAAAATATTGTTCAAAGGCATCTCGTGACGCCTAGTAATGGTACCCGTTCTTTGGCAACGATCACATTGCTTCACTAATGCATGAGCATCTTTAAATAAAGTAGGCCAAAAGAAACCAGATTGAAGTACCTTTGCAGCTGTTCGATCTCCACCAAGGTGGCCACCATAAGGAGAGGAATGGCAGCTCTGTAGAATCGGCTCTACTTCTTCCCTTGGAACACATCTCCTAGCTAGTTGATCAGCACCTATCTTGTACAAATAGGGCTCATCCCACACATAAAATCTGCTCTCATGAAGGAGTTTACGCTTTTGCTCAGCAGTTGCCCCAGGGGGATACACATCACTCACAAGAAAATTTACCATGTCAGCATACCATGGTGTTTCAGCTTCTTCTAGAGCAAAAAGTTGCTCATCAGGAAATACCTCTTTAATCTCAGGCCCCTCATCTACATGATCTCTATTCTCCAGCCTTGACAAATGATCCGCTACTTGATTCTCAGTCCCCTTGCGATCTCGAATTTCAACATCAAACTCTTGCAATAGGAGAACCCATCGAATAAGTCTCGGCTTGGAGTCCTTCTTTTCAAACAAATACCGGATTGCGGCATGATCAGTGTAGACAACAACACGAGTGCCAACCAAATAAGATCTGAATTTATCAAAAGCATAAACCACGGCTAGCAACTCCTTCTCAGTGGTAGTATAATTGGACTGGGCTGCATCAAGCGTCTTGCTTGCATAATAGATAGAGTGAAAAATTCTTCCTATTCTTTGGCCTAGAACAGCCCCAATAGCATTATCACTCGCATCACACATCAATTCAAATGGCAAAGACCAGTCAAGAGCAATGATGATTGGTGCGGTCACCAACCTTTTCTTCAACTCTTCAAACGCCTTAATACAAGCATCATCAAACACAAATTTCACATCCTTCTCCAACAATTTGCACAAGGGAGTGGAAATTTTGGAGAAGTCCTTTATGAACCGTCTATAGAACCCTGCATGTCCCAAGAAACTACGCACCCCCTTAACAGAGATGGGTGGTGGTAATTTCTCAATAGCCTCTATCTTCGCCTTGTCAACCTCAATCCCTTGCTTTGACACCTTGTGCCCAAGTACTATGCCTTCTTGAACCATAAAGTGACATTTTTCCCAATTCAGCACCAGATTTGTTTCTTCACAACGGCTCAGCACAGCATCAAGGTTCTTCAAGCATTCATCAAAAGAGTCACCAACCACTGAGAAATCATCCATAAACACCTCCACAAATTTTTCCACCATGTCAGTGAAAATAGCCATCATGCACCGCTGAAAAGTCCCCGGGGCATTACACAACCCAAATGGCATCCTCCTAAATGCATAGGTGCCATATGGACAAGTGAAAGTGGTCTTCTCTTGGTCTTCAGGAGCTATCACAATTTGATTGTAGCCCGAATAACCATCCAAGAAACAATAATACTCATGGCCTGCTAGTCTATCCAACATCTGATCTATAAAAGGGAGTGGGAAGTGATCTTTCCTGGTGGCCTTGTTCAGCTTCCTATAATCAATGCAAATTCGCCACCCTGTAACAGTTCTTGTAGGAATCAACTCATTGTTCTCATTCTTCACCACTGTCATGCCCCCTTTCTTAGGAACACATTGCACCGGACTCACCCACTTGCTGTCAGAGATAGGAAAAATAATACCAGCATCCAGCCACTTGATGACTTCTTTCTTCACCACCTCCTTCATGATTGGATTTAGCCTCCTCTGCTGCTCTATGGATGGCTTATGATCTTCTTCCAAGAGAATTTTATGCATGCAGAAGGAAGGACTAATCCCTCTAATATCAGCAATAGTCCAGCCAATAGCTCTCTTGCGCTCTCGCAATACTCTCAACACCTTCTCAACCTGCACATCGGACAACAAAGAAGAAAGGATCACGGGCAAAGTATTACCTTCACCCAAATAAGCATAACGTAAATGTGCGGGTAAAGGTTTGAGCTCAAGATTAGGAGCTTTCTCAATAGACGGTTTAGCAGGAGCTAAGGTCAACGGTCTATCAAGCTCCTCAAATTTCTTCCACCCTGGGATGAATCTACTCTGCATATTAAGAACCTCCACAAATTCTTCAGTATCTTCATCCTTCAGGATATCATCATCATCACCTAAGAGTGCCCTTTCCAAAGAATCAACATTAGAAGCCAAGAATGACCTCTCATCAACAGTCAACTCATCATCTATTACTTTTACCATGGACAACTCTTCATAATGAGAAGGAAGCTGGGTAGCTCTGAACACATTAAACACAGCTTCTTCCCCATTTACCTTCATGATCATCTTGCCAGCTCTGACTCTAATAACAGCATCAGCAGTAGCCAAAAATCCTCTTCCCAAGATGAGAGGAACCTCAGGATCAGCTTCATAATCAAGAATAATAAAATCAACGGGTAATATGAACTGACCCACTTGTACAAGCACATCCTCAATAATCCCCTCAGGGCATGTCAAAGATCTATCAGCAAGCTGCAGGGTCACAGTAGTGGGTCGTGGCTCACCCAGGCCTAGCTTCCTAAAAACTGAAGAAGGCATCAAATTCACACTAGCACCCAAATCACATAAAGCACGACCAACCTCATGTTCCTCAATTTTCAAAGGGATGGTAAAACTGCCCGGGTCCTTCAATTTCTGCGGAAGCTTGCTTCTAACTCTGGAACTGCACTCCTCAGTAAGTGCAACTGTCTCAAACTCAGTCAATCTTCTCTTGTTAGCAACAATATCCTTGATGTATTTAGCATATTTGGGAACATCCCGCAAAAGCTCCACCAACGGAATATTTACCTGAATTTGACTCAATATCTCCAAAAATTTCTTGCATGCTGCATCAACTTTCTGCTTCTGAAGTCTCTGCGGGAAAGGTGGTGGTGGTCTCACAATAGCAGACTCGGGCTGCTTTTCGGTTACCTTTTCTGCTTCTTTTTCCACCTCCCTATCAACATTTGGCTCTAGCTCACCAACAGGCTTCTTTGGCTTTGGGGGAACTTCCTCCAGTGCTCTTCCATTCCTCAAAGTCACTGCTTGCACAAATTCTCTAGGATTCTTCTCTGTATCACTCGGTAAAGCACCCCGAGGTCTATTATTTTGTGCTCCAGCAAGCTGCCCCAATTGTCTTTCAAGATCTTTCTGTGCATTGCTCAAATCTTTTATTGTTTGTGCCTGAGATAATGACTCATCAATGAGCTTTTGCTGCCCTGCAAGAATTTTCTTGAGCATATCCTCCATAGTATTAGACTGCTGTGGCTGAGCCTGAGACTGTGATCCCTGCTGTGGTGCATTGTTTTGAGTAAATTGGGCTCTCTCATTACCCTGAAACTGCTCACGGGTATCTCTCCAAGAAAAATTTGGGTGATTACGCCAACCCGTGTTATAATTATTACCATACTGATTTCGGTTTTGGCCCTGTGATCTGTTCTGATTACCCACATAATACACTGATTCTGGGTTAGAGGGACAAACCTCAGTGCTATGATCCTCACCACATACCTCACAAAAGGCCTGAACTTGCTGCACTGGAGCTGGTTGTGGCTTTGCTTGGAGAGCCAGCTTGCTGATTTGATTGGAAATCGCATCCATCTTCGCTCGCAACTCTGTGATTCCATCTAGTTGAAGTACCCCAGCAGCTTTCTGTGTAGCCGCTCTGCTAGCCCCCTCACTAAGTATATTAGCTCTGCCATCACCCTGCCAATTAGGATTGCTCTGTGAAAACTTATCAAGTAAGTCATAGATCTGTTCAAAATTTAAGGCCAGCACTTGGCCTCCAGCAGCAGCATCAACCACAATCTTAGTATGTTGGTTCAATCCCTCAACAAAAGTGTGTGCAATAACCTCATTAGTTTGATTGTGGTGAGGACAATCTCTCAATAACGCTTTAAATCTCTCCCAGGCTGCATATAATGATTCGTCTTCAAACTGCCTGAAGGACAAAATTGCACTCCTCAACCTGGCCGTCTTAGCCGACGGATAAAACTTAGCCAAGAATTTCTTAGCTAAATCCTCCCAAGTAGTGATAGACCCAGGCTTTTCAGCCTTTAACCACTTCCTTGCTGTCCCAATCAATGAAAATGGGAACAAAGTCATTCGCACATAATCAGTAGGCACACCTGTCGGTGTATAAGTATCACTGATCTCCAGAAAGTTCTGCAAGTGTTGCTGCGGATCTTCATGTAGAAATCCACCATATTGCCCCGTCACATGCAGCAACTGAATCATGCCGGGCTTGATCTCAAAGTTTCCAGTAATAGCAGGCTTCACAATACTTGACTCAACTCCTTTCAGACTAGGAAGAGCCACATCTCGTACTGCTACTGTTTGTTCTTCAGCCATTTCAACAGGAAGAGATGCAAGTACGATTGCTAATGCTTCTCGATCTCTCGCTTCTTTCCTTGTCTTCCTCAAGGTTCTTTCAGGCTCGGGATCAAAAGGTGCGAGTGATTCGTCCTTTTTGTTCCTTTGCATTCAAAACCTATTGCCTGAAACAGCACAAGAAACTCAACAAAAAATTAAACCTGAATAGCAATTAAGTAATTGTTCAAAAGTAATTAGTCCGTAATTAGTCCCCGGCAACGGCGCCAAAAACTTGTTGCTCCCAAACGCACACGCAAGTATACGCGGTCGCCAAGTAATAAAGTGACAAAGTCGAGTATCGTTCCCACGAGGACTATGCAGACTAGTGCTTAATAAAAAATTCCTGAACAAACTATCCAGGGGTCTTTTTCCAATGATTGTAAGAGTTTTTATACTAAAATGCAGTAATTAAAGTGCTGGAATGAAATCAAGCAATGGGTCAAACTTTGGTTGTTAACAATATCAAGGGAGCGATCCAGGGTTAGAATTACGAACAATCCAGTTGACGTATTCAATTGATTTCACTTCTTAAATCCCGGGTTACTAACTGACAGGTTAATTGTAATTATGAAAACCTTTCAGTTCTTCACAATCTATGCAAGCTACTCTAATCCCTGTATGTCTACGGGTTAAATCACATGCACGCATTAACGATCCTGTAATTAGTTAAACTAGGCAAGCAAGTATATGTCTATCCTACCCGCGAATTGATTCCCCGATGCCCGGGTTCACAAACTAGTTCTATTCTTCCTTATTACGTAATTAGATTCTCTCTTTCGAGTTCAACCCAAAAACCATAGATGATGTATAACTATCGAGCTCTAACAATTATACAAGTTAAATCAAGGAAGAATAAGTAACCCGTTATGGGATTCAATCAATGGAAATCAATCTTCAACAATCAACTTTCATGTAAACTCTAACCCCAGAACGTTAGGAAATTAGCCACACATATTCATAATCACAAGGCAAAGATTTGGTGTAATAATGAAATAATTGATGTAATAGATGAAAGATTTGGGAATAACCCTTGTTCAATGAAGTGTGTAGCTCTCAATATTGCTCCAAAGTCAAGAACTCCTTACACAAACTAAGTAATAAACTATTTATAATGTTTCCAAACCCTTGGTAATAAGTTAAACCCAAAACTAGAAGGAATAGGAAGTAAAATCGCGCATAAGGGGCGCTATAACGGGCGCCCCGCGCCCCGAAAAGCGTGCTATCAACCAGAACCCGCTCCCAGCCTTCGTGCCATAGGCCTGCGGCGCGCCTTGAAACGCGCAGACCTCCTCGCGCTATGGATGGCGCGGCGCGGAGGCTGCAGCGCCAGGCCAAAAACTCCTTCTTTCGCTCCAAAACTCGGCTTGTGTCGTGCCTTTGTGTGCTCAATCCAATCTTCAAACATCCTTCAACCAATTCATGCTAAATCAAGCTCCGAAACGCTCCAAATGCATCGCGTAACGACCTACACACGAACAACACAACATCAGCGTAAAACCACATTCACAAGCCACCAAACAAGTGCAAAACAAGCTCAAATGTGCGGAAATATTAAGGAAAAGTAGGCATAAAATGCCGAACATCAGTAATCCTTCATTAACTCAAAAATCAATCAAGATTTTTCATTCACACTCTTGCCAGTAACTGAAAATGCTTTATAAGAAAATCCAACTAGTAGCAGAAAATATATACAAATTGGATGATTGCATTTTCAAACTAAATTTCCAACTTTTCCTATCCATAAATAAATTGGGAAAGTCACAGATTTCTGACTCTCTCCATCTTCATTCCAAGCACTTGTGAATTTGTCAACAACATCATGAGTCAAGAGCTTAACACCCTTCTCTTCTGCAGTTTGATAAGCTGACCATGACCTCAAGTATATAAAAAAAGAATCCAAATCCATCACTTTCTCAATCTTAAAATACTGAAATGGTCTATTGTGATCACAACCATCCAATGGCTCAAATGGGAAATCAATTGTTTGGTACTTTTCATACACTAATTTTCTTGGAGATTCCAAATAAGGTCCAGCATCATTGGTGTAAAATTTCTCAAAAATATCATCAACTGCATTGTTTATTTCTGGGTCAGTATAACACCAGGCTGCTATTACTCCATTTGGTTTCTTGAGCAACCATTTTACTTGTTGGTAAAAAGTTGGGAGATCAAACCAATGCATTGCTTGAGCAATTGTTACCAAGTCTACACTTGCCTCTGCTCCTATTTTGCTTTCAATTTCAGCCATTGACATCTTTGAAGAGGTACATATGTATCGAACATTCGGAACCTTGGCTGCAAATTCTAGTGCTTTGGACTTGTGTCTGTGGCTATCACATTCTTGTAGAGCTTAGCCAACTGAGATAATGAATAATTTAGGACAGCAAATCTAGTATGGAACAAAAAGATGCGGGAACACAATGCTTGTTTATTAACACTTCCTCAAGTATATATATAACAACGTTTAACTAATAACACTATATAGAACATAAAATGCACATAAGCAAGTAGTTGACACAAATGTTCATCATGTATTTGAAGCTCTTGATGTAGCAGTCTAGCAGAGGTCATCAAAAAAGGGGGACCATTTGTCTTACTGTAGTATTAAAAGCCTGCAATTCTCCAGAATGTGAACTGGCCGCTAACGATTAATTTGAAGGCGTTTGACCGTGATCGAATCTTATAAGACTTTTTACATTTTTTTTACACTTTTGACATGTTCAGTAAATTAGAAATACAAAGCTTCTCTTTCTAAACTCGTGGTGGTGAGAATTTCACATGTCGCGAATGCTTATCCCCCGAGCTTGTCCTTTTCACCCATGTCGCGAATGCTTAGCATTAGAGATGTGAATTCACGAACATATTCTCACATAGACTTTGTTTGCCTTAGCTCCCTGAGCTTTCGTCGAGCGCTGTACTCGACGTTTTCTGGAAAGAACTGTCTACGGATAGCCATTCTCAATTCATCCCATGTTGTCAATTCTAGGTCACCATTCCTCATGGCCTCACCCTTTCCATGCCGCCATAGTTTGGCATCACCATCGAGATTCCTAACTGTGGCTTTGATCATTTGATCGTCATCCAACCCACCAATTACCTTAAAATATTGTTCCATGTCGAATAAGAAATTATCGACCTCTTTAGCACTTCGAGCACCATTGTAATGCTTGGATTCCGGGATCTTCATCTTTTGCATGGGAGCGAAATTCATTGCACCCCTACCACCATTCCCTCCTCCTCTGAGAAGGCTATGCATGACTTGAGCCATCAGGTTGTTCACAGTGTTTTGGAAAAAGTATGCGACGCTGCATTTTCATCCAGTTGTTGCTGCATGGTAGCATTCCTTTCTTCGCTCGCATCAAGCCTATCCTTGACTGCAGCAAGCTCAACGCAAATTCTCCATGTCTGAGCAATGTCTATCACACTCTGACTGGCAAGACGACTAAAATCATCTAGTCTCTCCTCAAGACTAGCTTTTAGATCTGGGATCGTCCGTGTAATCCCTCTTTGCTCTTCGATCGCTTCTTCGAGCGCACCAACTCGCTCTGCGTTCGTTTTTGTTCCACCAGCCATGTTCCGTAGTTTCTGTCCACCTTTACTTTCGTCTGTTGTCGAGCCTAAGCTCGGATACCAACTGTTACGTGGCGCCTTGTTGCTCCCAACGCACACGCAAGTATACGTGGTCGAGAAGTAATAAAGTGATAAGTAGAGTATCGTTCCCACGAGGACTATTCAGACTGAATTCTAGCAAACAATTTCCTAAAAACTATTCAGGGATCTTTTTCCAATGGTTGAGAATTTACTAACTAAATGCAGTAATAAAAACAAGTAATTGAAATCAAGTAACAGAGCAAATTCTAAGTTGTTATCAATAAAAGATGACGGTCCCGGGTCAGAGTTACGAACAATCCAGTTGAGTTTTCCAGTTGATTCTACTTCTTGATTTCCTAGATTGCTAACTACAGGTTAAATGTACCCATGAAAACTTTTCGATTCTTCACGGTCTATGCAGGCTACTCCAATCCCTATATGTCTATGGGTTGAATCACGTGCACGCATTAACGAATTCTGTAATGAGTTAAACTAGGCAAGCAAGTATATGTCTATCATACTCACAAATTGGTTCCCCGATGCCCGGGTTCACAAACTAGTCCTATTCTTTCTTATTGCGTAATTAAATTCCCTCTTTCGAGTTCAATCTAAAAACCATAGATAGTGTTCAATTATCATGCCTCAATAATCAAACAATTATGATCAAGAAAGAATAAACAATCCATAATGGTAAATCAATATATAGAAATCAACTTTCAAACATCAACCTTCATGTATTTACTCTAACCCGAGAACAAACAAACTATAGAATTAAAGAGAAGAATAAGAGAAGGAGAGAAAGAACTTGTGTAGAAGACATCTAGGGCTCCTCCCCTCTCCTCCAAACTTGCTCCAAAGTCTGAACTCCTCTCAAAAACTAAGTAAAAGAGTATTTATAGAGTTTACAAACACCTAGTACTAAGTTAGACCCAATCCTAGACGAAATAGGAAGTGAAAACGCGCACAAAGGGCGCTATAACGGGCGCCCCACGCCTCGGAATGCGTGAACCAAGACAGAGGACGCCAGAATCTGCCCGCTTTTGCTCCGCGGCGCATGGAGAACCGCGCCTGGGGGTGGCGCGCGCTGGAGGGCGCAGCGCATGGCCCACAGCGCCCAGCCATTTTTCTATTCCGTTCCTCCTTTTCTCGTTTCGTATTGTGCCTTCGTGTGCTCGATCCAATCCTCAATCAAAATCCAATCTTTTCTCGCTCAATCATGCTCTTAAAAGCTCCAATTGCACTGCATAACAACCTACATACACACGACATAAAATTAGTGCAAAACCACATTCATAAACTATAAAACGAGCGAATAAAGTATTCAAACGTAAGAAAATATTAAGGAAATATAGGCATAAAATGCCAAACATCACCACCCCACACTTGAACCTTTGCTCGGCCTCAAGTAATCACAATTAACTTCCAACCTAGGTAAAACAGGTCTGCCTATGACTATGGTTGATACCGATCATTGAACAAATGCACACATGACTACTATGGATCCACAACATGCCAACAATTTACCAAAACCAAAAATATGAGAACAACCACCCCAAAATAGCTCAAATGCAGAAACTCAACTTAATGCAACCATGCTCCCACAAAATCACACCTATCTACTCAACCAAGAAGCCACCAACTTCACCTATTTCATGCAAATCATGTGCCCTCACCAATATGAAGCAAAAGAGTGTCCCCCAAATATCACACACAACAATGAATATCAAGAATAGAACGGGGACAATAACAACCGAATTCACTCACTCTCATGAAAAGCTCACATGTCACACACAATGTACCATAGGCTTGCCCGTAGTGTAGGACTCCACTAATGTAAGCTCACTCTAATCGGGATTAACTAGGACTTTAGAAAGGTCGTAATGTAGGCTAAGGGGCGGGTAGGATACATATGGTAATAGTGACTACCTCCCTAAGCACTTTAATACATCACAATTAATTAAGCACAAATCTCATCAAAGCCACCCAATCAACAACTTTTCACACACACACACCTTCTCAACAAGTAGCAACTTTTCTTTTAAGCACACACTAGCAAGGAATGAATATTCTTTTCTCTTTATTTCTTTTTCCACAAATTTTTTCTTTCCTTGCTATTTTTTTCTTTTCTTTTTCAATTTCATCCAACCTTGCCAATGCTTTTCACTACTTCACAATTTTAACAATTATTTCCCTTCATTAGTTCCACTCAAAAACCTCCCAAAATCCAACCACCACTCCAAAATAACAACACAATATCACTAAAGTGCTTAAGGAGTAAAGGGCCAAAAGAGACAATTTAGAACAAATGGGTAGGCTCGGGGTGTGGGTGCCAACAAAAAGGGTCAAAGAGATCACAACAACAATTTTTTTCAAGGTATATATGTAAGGGCAGGCAAATCAAAAGAAGGCCTTGTATCATTTCCCAACTAGAGCAAACCTAGGATTTCGCTTTGCACACACACGGGGCAAGTTCTAGACATTAACATGCAACATGGAGTAAACAAGAATATGCCTCACACACACATAGCACATGGTCCACACAAAATGGCTCCATCAACAACTCCCAATCAAGCATTTAGAGTGCAACTTGTGGAAATTTAAGCACTCATGCACAAAGGTTCACAATCAAGTCAAGCAAGCGGACTCAAGCATCTCAAGGGGGTTGTTCCATATTTTTTTTAGGCATGCATCAAATTAAAACCCAAGGACACCACAAATAGCACATGCAATCAAGTTCAAGTCCACCGGTATCAAACACATCAAAGGCATCTAGCATTCCACCTATTTCCTTCGTCCAAGGTCATCTATACTAACTATTCTAATCCTAAAAAATAAAAACTACCCGGTTCAAAGGCCTCCCCGTGGAAAAGAACCGAGGTCATAAGAAAAACCACGGGGTGGATGACATGTACCACTAATAAAAACTAAAAGGAAAATCTTTTTGGAATTTTTCATTGGTTTTCTAATTTTTTTTTCATATATTAAAGCAAGAAACAAATCAAAATAAAG